>CAJQUN010000006.1:8523838-10923838 GCA_907163345.1 Haberlea rhodopensis | reverse complement strand
TCATACTACTATGAAAAATGGACTAGCAGTCTCCGAGTTTTGTGAATGATTGTAATTTTAAATACGTCATGCGTGTCGTGCCTTCTCTATTTTCTGAATGTATTCCCTCCCCTATGATCCCCTCGAATGTAACTCGAGGTCTTGTCTATATTATGTAATTGTTATATAGTATAGTTTTAGCTTTTATTGATGGAGATCAATGAAGTTGGACCATGGTACCGAGACAAGGAGGCCATTCACAAATAGACCGATAAGGTGCTTGGAGAAGTTACCCTTAGGTTGACCATTTAGATTTTCTCATTGGCTTGAGAAAATCAGTAATTCGGGCTATAACCATGTCACGTTTATTTTATGTTGATGTATGTGATGCATGTTTATCATTTGATATTTAATATTGATGAATGATATATATATATATATATATATATATAATATATATATATATATATATATATGTATATATATATAGATGTATAATGTATATGTACATGACATATTTTCATTATCAATATTAATAAAATCGTGAGATCTTTAAATCCCTCTAATAATATTAAGTCAAGTTAGATTCATTCCAATTAATAGTACTCGTCAAAACTTCGATTGAACATGTATAGGTTTGCCAAAGCAAAGTACCGTGACAATCTTGGTAAGGCGCGATAGGATAAAAGTGATCCGTGTGACTAAAAATTGGGTTCGACTTAACTAGCGTTATCTCAATAGGATTGGAACCTAGAGGCATGGGGTTGGGTAATAACCCATTAGATGAAAAGTGTTGTTCGCCCAACCATCAAAGAGTTACATGTGATGCAATTGACAAAGTGTTGTCTACCTAAATAACCGAGTCTTGGGTGATTAGCCAAAACTAACTCAATGTTAGGTGAAATATGGATCTTAACCCACTTATAGTTTGGAGGGTTGATAAGTTTAACTAAACAGTGGGAGTTTTATTTAATATAAGACCTTATTAAATGATTAAAATCATAAAACTTATTTTGTATATTTATATTGTAGATATCCATGGCATCTAACAACGTTACTAGTACACTATCATTGCGATCGGTCCTTGAGAAGGACAAATTTCCTAGACTGGTATAGGAATCTGAGGATTGTCCTCAAACAAGAGAAAAAGCAATATGTCCTAGAGGAATCCTTACCTGCAGCGGAACCTCCCGATAAGGCCGCAAGGGCTGATAGGGATACTTACAAGAAGCATCAAAATGGCGCTCTTGATGTTGAGTGCCTAATGCTTGCAACCATGAACTCTAGCAACATGATGAAATGGATGCGTTCAATATGATTGAATATCTGAAGCAACTTTACCAACAACAAGCTAGACAAGAGAGGTATGACATATCTAAAGCGTTATTTCATTGCAGAATGGTAGAAGGAAGCCTTATTGGAACTCGTGTACTCAAAATGATTGGGTACATAGAGAAACTTGAGAAACTGGGTTTTTCGTTGGACCAAGAGTTGGCCACTGACGTGATCTTGCAATCGTTGCCGGGTAGTTATAGTCTATTTGTTCTGAATTACAATATGATTGAAATTGAGAAGACTCTACCACATTTTCTTGGTATGTTGAGAACTTACGAGGCAAACACAAAAAAGTCTAAGCTCACAAATGTCCTTATTGTGAATAAGGCCAAGGGAAAGGCTAAAGCAAAGGGCTTTAGAAAAGACAAGAAAGTCTCTGTCAAATCTAAGCCTCATGCTACTGCACTTAAGCCAAAGGGATGAGTGGTTAAAGAAGGAAATTGCTTCCATTGTGGTGAGACCGGACATTGGAAGAGAAACTAAAAGTTATTCCTTGAAGATCTTAAGAAGACGAAGGGAAGTGTGACTTATACTTCAAGTATTTTTGTTATAGAAGTCAATCTATCTACTTCTTCATAATGGGTATTAGATACTGGATGTGGTTCTCATATATGTTTAAATGTGCATGAACTCAAAAGGAGTAGAGTGTTGGCGAAAGGCGAAGTTGACTTACGAAGGGGAAATGGAGCAAGAGTTGCTGCATTAGTTATATGAGATTATTTATTGGCTTTGCCTTCTGGCTTAATTTTAGATTTATAAGACTGTTATTTTGTGCCGTCAATTACTAGAAACATTATTTCAATTTCTTGTTTGGACAAGCTGGGTTTCATTTATTATAAATGACAAATGTTGCTCCATTTATATGAATGAGATGTTTTATACTAGTGCACAATTGATTAATGGTCTGTATGTTCTAAATCTTGATATGCATGTCTATAACATAAATAATAAGAGGATTAAGACTAATGATTCTAATCCAACTTATCTCTGGCATTGTCTCTTGGGCCATATAAACGAGAATCACATTTCAAAACTTTATAAGGATGGAGTTTTAGATTCATTTTGATTTTGAATCATATGAAACATGTGAATCTTGTTTAATGGGCAAGATGACTAAAGCCCCTCAAGGGACATGTTGAAAGGGCAAATAATTTATTGAGTCTCATACATAGTGATGTATGTGGCCCAATAAGAACTCAAGCTAGAGGTGGTTTTCAATACTTCGTTACATTTACTGATGACTTCAGTAGATATGGGTATGAGTACCTAATGAAACACAGATATGAAACCTTTGAAAAGTTCAAGGATTTAAAGAATGAAGTAGAAAACCAGCTTGGCAAAAGTATCAAAATCCTCCGATCAGATCGAGGAGGTGAATACTTAAGCCAAGAGTTTCATGACTATCTAAAGGAGTGCGTGATAGTCCCGCAACTCACACCTACGTATACTCCACAATGGAATGGTGTATCTGAAAGGGAGAATCGAACTTTGTTGGACATGGTTCGGTCTATGATGAGTCATGCAGATCTTCCGATTTCCTTTTGGGGACATGCTTTAGAAACAACAATATTTATACTGAACCATATTCCATCTAAATCAGTTGAAAAGACAACATATGAGATGTGGAGTGGGAAACGTCCCAGTATGTCTTTTATGAAGAGTTGGGGTTGTAAGGCTTACGTAAGACGTCACGCCTCCAATAAACTTGGACTCAAATCTGATAAGTTTATTTGTGGGGGTATCCTAAGGAAACAAAAGGATACTATTTCTATTATCCCACCGAGAACAAAGTGGTTGTTGCTCGGACATGTATCTTTCTTGAAAAAGAATTTATTTCTAGAAGAACCAGTGGGAGACAAATAGAACTTAGTGAAGTACAACCACAAAAAAACACTAAACATGATATTGAGATGGAAACAGAGCAGTCACCACAAGTTGTTGTGGACGAAATGCATGCTCAAGAGACACAAGCTCATCGTAGGTCTGTAAGAGTTTAGCCACAGAGATATGGATTTCTTGTGACTCAACAAGGTGACTTACTACTCATTGATGAGGATGACCCATCCTATCAAGAAGCTATAATGGGCACTGATTCTGAGAAATGGCTAGAGGCCATGAAATTTGAGATGAAATCCATATATGTAAACCAAATATGGACTTTGGTTGACCCACCTGAAGGGGTAAGGCCCATAGGGTGCAAGAAGAAGACTGACATGGATTGTAATGTACAAACCTTTAAAGGACGATTGGTTGCTAAAGGTTTCAAACAAATTCATGGTATTGACTATGATGAGACTTTTTCGCCAGTTGCCATTGTTAAATTCATTAGGATCTTACTTGCAATGACTGCATTTCATGATTATGAAATTTGGCAGTTGGATGTCAAAACTGCTTTCTTAATGGAAACTTACTTGTGTATGTGTACATAACACAACCCGAGGGTTTTGTCGATCCAAATGATGCTGGAAAGATATGCAAGCTACAACGATCCATTTATGGATTGAAGCAAGCTTCTCGGAGTTGGAATCTTTGTTTCGATGATGTGATCAAAGAGTTTGGTTTCATCAAGAACATAGATGAACCTTGTGTCTACAAGAAGATCAGTGGGAGAATAATTATCTTCCTAGTGTTGTATGTAGATAACATACTTCTCATTGGGAATGATATCCCTGCCTTGCAATCTGTAAATATTTGGCTAGGAATTTGCTTTTCTATGAAAGACGTGGGTGAAGCCACCTAAGTGTTAAGTATTAAGATCTATAGAGATAGATCAAGAAAATTGCTTTGCCTAAGTCAAAGTACATATATAGATAAAGTGCTAAAACGGTTTAGCATGCAAGAATCGAAGAAAGGATTCGTGCCTATGACACATGGGATACATCTCTCGAAGGATCAGTGTCCTTCAACACAAGATGAGAGACAACACATGAGTAGGATTCCATATGCGTCAGCTATTGGATATATCATGTATGTCATGATATGTACTCGTCCCGGTGTTTTGTATGCTTTAAGCATATCAAGTTGATCCAGATGAATGTCACTGGATTGCAGTCAAGAATATCCTGAAGTACTTGAGAAGAACTAAGGATACATTCTTGATTTATGGAGGTGAGGAAGAACTCAATGTAATAGGTTACACTGATGCAAGCTTCCAAACCAACAATGATGATTTTCGATCGCAATCAGGATATGTTTTTTGCATGGCGGTGCTGTGAGCTGGAAGAGTTCAAAGAAAGAGACATGAGCCAATTCTACAACTGAAGCTGAGTATATTGCTGCCTCAGATGCAGCAAAGGAAGCCGTTTGGATCAAGAAGTTCATTTCTGAGTTTGGGGTTATGCCTAGCATTCTAGATCCGATTGAACTCCATTATGACAACAATGGAGCCATCGCATTGGCTAAGGAAACCCAGATCTCACCAGTGATCCAAACACATACTTCGGCATTTTCATTTCATTCGAGAAATCATTGAAAGAGGAGATGTAAAAATATGCAAAATACCAACTGATGATAATGTATCTGACCCGCTGACGAAACCACTGTCACAACAAAAGCATGATTGTCATACTAGATCTTTAGGCATTAAGTACATGTCTGATTGGTCTTAATGCAAGTGGGAGATTTGTTGGGATATGCCCTAAGATAACTCATTAGATGATTGATTTTGGCATACAACGTAATATGATTTTATTAAAGGCAATTCATTATTATATATTATTTCAGTATCTGTGTAATATGAATATATATATATGTTAATGTCCTTAGAATAATATTGTAGTATTCTTAAAGATTGTCCATAGTCAAGTATTATCATGAATTAAGATAATGATAATGCATTGAGACTAGTATGTATTGGTTGATGAATTTGTTCATGGATATGAGGTATCGAATCAACACATGGGTACATGTTAGAGAACTGTGCACTGTGCAGACCCACCATGAGAATGCTACATGGATAGTTATATGAATGTCATAAGCAATTCTCATAGTGATAATAATGTATGTAATCATTATGACTTGAGATCGCCAGAGATCCCAACATAAGGAGTTGTGTATCTTGATATTGTCAAACTTTACCTGTAACATGGTAAATTAAATTGGATACACCACGAATTATGTAGAGGGATGTTGAGTGATCAAGATAGGATTTGTCCCTCCTATATAACAGGAGAAGTGTTTGGGCCCTTGATCAAGTGAGACTAAAATGCATGGCCATGCTCGAAGATGATATGTGATATCGAGCTTATTCGTTTATCTAGTCTACTTGTGGATCAAGAAATAAAAGATTGAACTATACGATTATGACTTATTCCATGACTCGTGTTTAATCTAAACCTATAGGACAAAGGGATTAAGTTACATGGTTAATATTATCACAGGCCATAGGTAATGTCGAGTCAATGACATTCTTGTAACTTGGGTAGCCTTGATGTGTTGCTAGATACCGCTCATTGCTTGTGACATAAAATTAGATTTTATGTCACTGCCAACGTTGCAAGATCCTAACGAGTCGCACAAAAGATTAAATCGATAAAGGGAGATAAAGTTCATTTGATGAATTAATTAGGAAGAGTTCTAATCCTAAAATAATATATATCATTATTATGGGCCGATTATATATGAAGATATATATTTGAAATGCAAAATACATATACAGATAAATATTTATTGGGCTTAAGGGGTTTTTGGAAAACCCTATATTCTGATATGAGCCGCCTCTTTATTTATCTATATATACACACATGCATATTAGGTTACGAAGTCAGACGTTAATTCAGAATTAACTAAAAGCTTAACCTACAGTCCATTCGAAGAATAAGGGCAGCCGTCACCTCACGTGTACGAAGGCTCGTCTCTTTTTCCCGGTTGAATTATGAAGTCTAGCACCTTGATAATTTCAACACCCCTTCATCGATTTGATCGTGTGGATACCGTAGAGGCAAAGCTGTATTTGCTCGTGACTCGTGGACATTTTGCTTCAAGGATTCTGCATCAAACACGCTACAAAGGTATAACTCTCTACACCCGATACGATAACTTCATATAGGTTCATGGATGGAATTCAAAATTTTTTATTCTGCTGCGTTATATGCTTGTTGGATTCCTTACATAATGTATATTGGATGTAGACGCACGGAGCTCTCTCATACCATAAATATTCTCCACTTCACGTTGCAAACTTTGCCATGACTTCGTACACGAGATATCATAGCCATATTTATATTCAACATTCTCATTTGCATACTTAATCTCGTACGAATGATCACATCGTACAATCCCCAACATATATTGGCAACCATATTAATGTCCAAGTTGTGAATGTATATATCAACATTCCTCGAGATACATGGGTGATGACCACCATATTTCGTTAATTTCTAATAACCCATTTGGGCTTGAAAGACTGTCGAAGACCTCATTACATCTTACAGTAGGAGAACTTTTTTTGCATCGTAATTTCCACAAAGTACGTGTAATGTCCACAAGACAATACTCACATCAGACAATTCTAACGGAGTAATCCTTCACAAATGCAATCAAATCTTTCTTATCCTAACCATGTTCATGTATAGCTCTCCTACCTCCGAGTTATAAAATCTTGTTCACGATCTAGAAGGTACATCAATAGAACCAGGAACCTAAATGCATGCATATTAGCATCTTCTTCATCATGCATCTTATCTTCACCATAACCATGTTCTCCAGAATCACTCGATGAATTGCCGAGTTCACTATCAGTCCTACAACATCACGATGAATATCTCCAATTACGTCATGTGTTGTTGGCCAATCAGATGCCGCCAACATAATTGTATGCTTATGCTCCGAACCACCAACATGTGGATCAAAGACATCATGAACCGGTATAATATTTTCTCATAAGCCCCAACATTGTGCTATGTTTGACCAATATATATTATTTTCTTCAGAAGGGCCAATTATATGTTGATCCCAGTGTCCACTTACATGCTCGAAATAAAGATAATCTTGTTGTTGCTCAACATCCCGGTACGTAAAAGTACAAGGTTGATCATTGACCCCCATATTCTCAATCCTTCAACGACATATGGAAGATTTGATTTTGGCCCTCAAGATCGATATCATGGTTACTTGGCTCTATTTCAACGTACAAATGCAATATCTGCATATTGTGACATTCTATTATAAACTGCAGAACATCGTCATCTACAATGTTGATTGGTATTTCATTCCAAGTCGATTTCTCCGTAAATAAATATTTGGTTGACAATTTGATATTAAACATTACTGGATCAATGTTTAACTTTCTATGCACCAGTTGAACCGACTCCAATAAAATAATAGTACGTGAAATTCTAATCAGTCTAACAGGTGGGATGATATATTCGACCGATCCGTTCCCAACAATAACATTATCACCAAAATATAGTAGCACTGAATTTTTATCAATTTTGAAGAATAATACTTTAGTGTGTTTAGGAAAATTTAGAAAATATTGACGCACAAAATTTGCAGTGAAAATGTTGATGGCACCGGAAATATTGAAGAAAAATGTGTTTGAAGGTTTTTTGGTGTTCAAGAAATAATGCATTCATATTACTTATACATGTTCACGTACTACCCGACAATGCTATTATTGTGCACGTCTGATTACTTTTCGTCGCGTGCCAATAAAATGTGTTTTTTGTAATCAACAAAGCAGGGGATGTGCAGAGGAAAACACGGATTGCAATTGCATTGATGAAGCAACGACCTGATATGTAATAAGCAGGCGTCCCTACTGCATGTGGCCACTCTCCTTGATGAACTGCTATCCCCGATGTTTTTGGGTATTTCTGCAACATTTTTCAAATCGAAGTATTTTTGAAATTTAATTATTTTAATTATTTTTTTAAAAAAAAACCCAGTTTGTTAAGAGTGGGAATCAAACATATAGTTTTAGATTCTAGGGAAGATCGCTACTCACTATAGTAAATCTGATTATGTATTTACACACCCTATACATCCTCCAAACATATATATGCCCCTATCCCATCCAAGCTGCAATGCAGAAGAGGATCTCTCCGTGCACGCCTCATCCCCATATATTCAACATGTGTATGTATATATATGTAGATATTATAACTAAATTAAAATTGCAGACAACCAGAACAATTGATGTAGATGGTTGGCTTCATACATGCGACATAGGTTACATCGACGAAGACGACGACGTTTTTATCATAGACAGACTCAAAGAACTCTCTCTTCTTCTTAGCCATCCAAATATTGCTGATGCCGCCGTTGTACCGTAATGTACATGATAAATTATATTTTTTGCCATAAAAATTAACTTAGCAACTTATTATAGAAACACTTCCTACGTGCATAATGTTATATTTTATTTAGTTTATTAGTTAATTTAACCAATTTATATAATGGTAATTACAGGCAAAAAGATGAAGCAGCAGGTGAAGTTCCAGTGGCATTTGTTGTTGCGTCAAGTGGGTTTGAAGTTACACAAGGAGAAGTCAAAGAATTCGTGTCAAAACAGTTGGCTTTCTACAAGAGATTGCATACAGTGCACTTTGTAAATGCGATTCCCGAGTCTCCTTCAGGCAAAATTTTGAGAAGAGATCTCAGAACTAAACTCAGTGCATCGTGAAAATATATACTTTTATATTTTTTATTAAGATTTGATGAATAAAAAGTTAAGTAATTCGGGTTTTAAGATTATATTTTATAGATTTATTGAGGATTATTTTTTATATGTATTTGTACGTACATGTGTGAACTGTGAAGTGATCATACAGCATGCATGGATCAATAATTAATTTGTTTTATTTTGAAACTGCTTGTTGATTGATAATGGTGAATGAATTGTATCAAATGAATACACATAGGCATTCTATATTTGCCCCAAATCAAATTTGTCAAACCAAACACAACTTGGATTGATAAAGAAATTGAAGCAACTAAATTATTTTAACAACTTAAATATGTTTAAAATCGTATTTTATTTTCAAATGATTCAATCCAAACACATATTACGAGAAATTGTAAAGGGTTTTAAATACAAACAATTCGCCGCATTCTACTCAACATATTCGTATATGGGCCTTTCCACTACACAGGACATAAATATTAGAGAATTGATACCGCTCATCGAAGGTCCCTATCTTGGTACATGGTGATCAACTTTGGGTCCGTGGACATATCACTTCCATCCATCCCTCTAACGAACGGCATCAGAATCAGTCTATCCGTTCGGTTAAGTCCACATCATCTTTGACTTATTACTTCTCTCTTTGCCTTCCAGTTCTATGTACAAATATGTATGTCAATAAATCAGGCAACCGGTAACAGTAGGTTACGAATGTATATTTTAAATTCAAATTCGTTCCCAAAGAAAATTCATCTTCTAAATCAAAAATTTCCATCCCAACACAATCCTGATGTGATTCAAATATTTTAATATAGTGTGTATGTTATGTAAGTATTTATATAAAACTTTATCTTGAAATTGTCAAAAAAAAAAAAAAAAACTTTCTTGAAATACTGGGTACGAAGTGAATTGGACTCACAGATCATACAGTCAATGAACTGGGCTATAAACAAGCATTTAGTTGGGCCAAAAAATTATTTAAGTACAAAACCCAAAACATCAATTGGCCCATCACATGAAATAAAATATATAAAATAAAATAAATTCAGAAACCCTAAATAAACCCCTGCAATCTCTCTTCCCCGGAGCTCCAATGTCAATTTCCTTTTTCTTCTCCCTCAAGCCACCATTGTTAACTCTTGCAATTCTTGCATATTTGATATTTAAACCCTAAAATTTATATCACCATCTGTTAATTCAGCTTGCGGGCTTACCTAATTTGCATTGCAAAAATGCTTAAGAATGGTGCAGCAGGGGCTTTGGCTGCCTTAGCTTTTGCAGCTTTTGGCGGACAACATGCTTATGCTGATGGACCTTTCAAATTTCCACCATTTGATAGTTCTTCTGCAGCGGCTTCGAAGGCTCCTGAACCGGAGAATTCGCCTACTCAGCCTGCTGCTGCCCCCGTGGATGCTGCACGGGTTCGGAATGATAATCCGAGGACGACGTCAGCTGGGTTCGACCCTGAGGCGTTGGAGAGAGGTGCCAAGGCTTTGAGAGAATTTCATAGCTCTCCTCATGCTAAGAAGGTTTGAATTTTGGGGACTGTTAGTGTTGAAATGACCATTTTGTGACAAATGTTGGATTGTTTTTATTTTGTAATAGACGTGTTGAAACTTCTGTTTTTCCTGTTTCTTAATGACCTTCATTTTCGTGGTTATTCTGAAATTTAATCTCATTTGACCATGAATTTGAAAAATAACCTCCTGCACAGTGTTATCACTTCTAACCCATGATCTCACACTTAGGACGGGTTGTATTTTTCATATTTGGAGTTTATAAATAAAAACAAAAGGTCAATGGAAGTTAGAAATCAAAGAAACTGTTTGACCAATGTCTTATTTCTAACTAACCCTTCATTTTCATGCCAGTGAAGTTTTGGGGAATGATTTCAGCTTTCGATGTTTTTTGGGAGCTGTTTTTCATTCTATTGATCTTTGCTAAACGTGTACCTACCATTTTGGACAATATGGATGGTTAGGCTGGCAAAGTTTGTGTCTTGGTGTTGAATAGTTACCGATGAATGAATATGATGGCATTATTTCAATGAATATATTGTGTTGTTGCATGTAACCAAGTATCTGCTCCAGACAGGTTGGAATTTGCTGAAGCTAAAATTATTGGTGTAGGCTTTTGAAGTGATGAAAAAGCAAGAAGAAACAAGGCAGCAGGAATTGAATGTTAAAGCGACAGAATTTAGGGCAATGCAAGCTCAAGCTGAAACTGTAAGCTGGATTTTCTTCTTAAAAAATTTCAGATCTTGAAGTCTAAATACAGCTTCTTTTGTCAACGTTCTTATAAGTTGTATATGCTTTTTGTGAGATATCGATCATGCTACTTCGGTTGATTGATTTGAGGAAATATGTTCTCGGCTATTTGATTCTCATTTCTCACCTTTAGTCGAAGTATTTAACCATGTGATATCTTACTAGCTTCTTTTGATGTTTTAGATTCTATACTCTGTAACATGGGAAAAAAGACCTTCATTCTCTGGCTGCTTACGCGATTGTTTGCTAGTGCTATGAGATAGTTACTTATACATTAGGATAGTTGCAGTTCCTGTTGGGTTTACGTACCCCGGCGCCAGATCCAAACGCAGCGGAAATAATACAATAAACAGATCTGACCCAGGGACGGAGGATCGCGCCTGATTCATATATAAA
The DNA here is from genome assembly GCA_907163345.1 of Haberlea rhodopensis. Lineage (NCBI taxonomy): Eukaryota > Viridiplantae > Streptophyta > Magnoliopsida > Lamiales > Gesneriaceae > Haberlea > Haberlea rhodopensis. The sequence goes on along the minus strand of CAJQUN010000006.1, from coordinate 10,912,237 downwards.
CATGCATAAATCGAATATAAATGCACGAAAAGAGATTATCGTTAACAGCGAAATCAATCTGATGGCGGTGATCCTCGAGTCCAATCAACCTGACCAGATCTACAAGCTCGACACCAGTGCTAGTGTGATGACGGCTATTCTGAGAGAGTGAGTGTATTGGAATTCTTGAACCCATAGAAACAAGATGTAATATTTATAGTGACAATTAGTTAGCTAATCGGGCTAGGGTCCATAAAGCCCATCGGGCCAACATTTGGCTTGCTGGGTATTTATGCTAACAATCTCCCACTTGCCCAAAAGCCAACACAAAAGTACAAACTCATAATCCAAGTAACTCAATCTAATTGAACAACTTGATGTACTACTAATGTACATAATTATGAGACATAAATATATCAAACGATTTAATTTTAGAACTTTCTATAAATGAAACAATTTCAAATATAGAAACTCCACTAAATTGAGGAGCTTTCAAAAATTAAATTCATCTCTTCTAAATCACTCAGTTTGAGCACTTAACATTTAAGTCTCAATTCTCATCGATAGATCGGCGGCCGGTTGATTGTGACCCAGCGAGGCTCAAGTGTATCATAGCAGTAGGATCACAACCTTTGTGATTTTAGAAGTCAAACAACTTCTTTGGGCTTACCCTGAATGCCCCATTGTCAATTAAACTCCTTTAATAGACAATTACCAAAATATAATTCCAGTATGAACCTACCGATCGTGGGTAGCGTCTAGCATCTGCGCTTCACGAAGACCTAGATACAAATGACTAGCAACGTACGAGAACCTGTCAGCCATAGTTAGCGTGCAGTACATTCCTTTCACTCAATATGTCCCGATTGAATCTAGGGCATTGGTTGATCGAGACCCATTATGATTTCAATAACTATGTATTTGTTTCACGTTATATGATTCATTGTGTGCGTATATGAAAAACTCTTTTTTCACAAGCACTACCCACTCTGGCCAGAGATTCCTCGAATCATATATAGAAAAACACATAGGACATCCTGGTTCATCAAGACCAGTGGTGAATCCCCAACGACAATCATAGGCCTCTGACAGCATCACTGAATACCCAAAATAACAACTTTATGACCCGCATGTGATCAGTCATTAAATCAAAGTACACAGCTATCTGTCAAGACCTCAATGGTGCCTCGGGTCATGAGGAGTAATGGTGCACAACTATGACTAGAAATTCTATACTCGACAAGTGGTAACCACTTATAGAATTCCGAGTAGGGTCGTTCAGTGAACTCATTCCTAATGAGCACCTATTCATGTGTGCTGACTTCTCCAAGCCAACGCCGATGAAACGCGGCGCACTACACTAGACACATCATGAATACCAGTCTCTAGCGAGCATATATCGATATCCCATTCTCGAAGGCTCATCGACCAGGAACATTTAGAAATCGCAGTCGAGAATGTATTTCATGGTCACCATCATATGCGTAACCACATTCTATGGACTATAGCAACTTCAAGGACTTCATCAATACATCAAGATGCATGGGTAAACAGATGAAGAAGTGCCATATATATTAATATTCAAACAAAGATTTTGTCATAATAAGATTATAAGTACAATCAATCAACTATTGATTTACTTAATCATGTATGACAACAATATCTTTCACTTTCTCAAAGCCAACTACTCATGTGTCTTAAGACCATCTTTCCAAGATGTCTGACAGACACCAATCGTTGTAAAGGCTTTGTCAGTGGATTCACTATCTGTTGAAGCGATTTTCTCGATAATAATGTCGCGTCTACCATCTATCTCATTAGATGATATTTTCTCAATATATGTTTGGATACTGATGAGATCTTGGCTATTCATAATAGCTCAAATGTTGTCACAGTACCAGGGACTGTGTCAATCGCACTAGAAATTACACCCAACTCTTGGATGAAATTTCTTATCCAAACTGCCTCTTTGCTGCATCGTATGCTGCAATGTATTCAGCTTCAGTGGTGGAATCCAAAGTGATGTCTTGCTTGGAACGTTTCCAAGAGACATCACCATCATTGAGCTTAAATACAAATCCGAACATCGATATGGTATCATCTACATCCGACCGAAAAAAAAACAGCATCAGCTTAGACTTCAACTTTTATTTCTCCACTTACAGATCCAAAAATCATGAACGTATCCTAAGTTCTTCATAAGCACTTGAGGATTATTTTCACAATTTTCCAGTGATCTTCACCGGGATCTGTCTGATGTTTGCTCATTATACTAAGAACATACATCAGGCCAAGTACATAACATAACATACATTATGCTATTAAAGTAGAAATATAAGGTACCAATGTCATCTTTTCTCTCTCCTCATCAATCTTAAAACATATTGACTTGAGAGATGAATACTATGACATATTATGAAGTAACTCATTTTTCGACTATTCTATGCTAAACCCTTTTAGCACAGTGTTTATGTACGTAGATTGAGATATCTCAAGCATCCTTTAGATCTATCCCTATAGATCGTTACGCTATGACGCTTCCCCCAATCTTACATGGAGAAATTAGTAGATGATCGTGCTTTAATTGATTAATCAAATACCATTCATAATGAGTATGATATAATCAACTTAAAGCATCACAAATGTAACATGCTCCCACTAACCCTTTTGCACACACATGTCACTTCCGGATTTTTAACAAAACCAAACACTTTGATGATGTTATCAAACGGAGGTTCAAACTTCGAGATGCCTTCTTAGGCCCATAAATGGACCTCTGGAGTTTGAAAACATTTTTCTCACTCCAAGAAGTTGTAAACACGTTTGGCTGCTACATTTCTACCTCAATGCCACCACTGAGAAATGTTGTGTTCACATCCATTACTCATATCTCATATTCATAATATAAAGATATAACTAATAAAATTCAAATAGACTATAGCATCACAACTGATTAAAAGTTTCTCACAGACAACTCTTTGCCTATGAGAATAATCTCTTCACATCAGTTAAGCTTTGAAGGTCGCTACCTTCCCATCTACTCCAAGCTTTCACTTGTAAATCTATGCAGCCAATGGGAACAATTCCCAAAGATGATCTACTAAGGCCCATACCTTATTGGAGTACATGGAGTCTATTTCAAATTTCACGGCATCTCGCCAATATCCCAAAACGATGTCCAACATCGTCTCCTTGAAAGTTCTAGGATCACATCCATGGTCAAAATCATTTTGACTACTTTCTAGGAGTAAATTCAATTTATCAGGAGTTCTTGAAACATTTTCAAATCTCCTTCGTGCGTGTAAATCAAAGGTTATGATTGACTCAATTAATTTCACCGTTTTCACTTTTCTAGTGGTTTGTGGTTCTTGAACCCTTTCAAGTTATATTATGTTGTCATCCTTTCTAATAGAAACATTTTTCTCTAGAAAGATTGCACTTGCGAAACAAACTCTTTGCCTGCAATTGATAATATAAATTTCCACAACATAACATAAGATGGATCAACTATCCAACTCATCTCCCACTGGCTGCTTCACATAAGCAGAACAATCTCAAAATATAAATTTGGATTATTTTTCAATCCATATCGTATATGGAGTTTTGGTCACTGCATTGGTATGAATTATATTCAACAAATATGTAACTTTAGAGAGTTACTCAGAGAGAATCACATTCTCTTTAAGATAACTCAACATCATCTTGCACTAACATTTAGTGCTCCACATACGTCCATATGAATCAAATTCAATGGACATTCAGCACATGCTAAATATATGTTGGATTTAAGTTATCATTCTTTTTATATTCTTTGAATATAATCATACTAATCATTCATAAGTTCACCAGATTCAATAAAACATGCATTCTTAAAAATAATGCAAATCACATTCGCATATTTAAAAGAATATCATTCTCTATCAAAATAGGAACAATGTTCATGATTAAATCTAGAACAAATAAATAATTGCTCAAACCAGTTCCTAAAAAGTTCAAGATTTTATATTAAATAAATGTTTCAAACAGCCATTGCTACAATGCTTAGCCTCAGGCAGGTTCACCTTCCTAGGGCTCTCTACTTCTTCACATCACATGCAACTCTTTGCAAAAAAGTAGAAGTAGAACTGGCATCATATACCAAAGAAGTAGAACCAATAGAAACATTTAATTTTAATATATAACATACCATTTCTAGAACGCTTCTATTATATGTATTCCTTACAATTTTGCGCTAGTGACCAGCAGTGAAAACATAGATGCCTCTCCTTTCTTAGTTGCTACTATATCCTTTTTCGTCTTTCAAGGTTGGGAACCATTTCCCTTCCTCTTCTTTATCCTTGAACTCTTCCTACCATTGATAGAAGATTCGACAAGAAGAACACGTTTCTCCTTTTGAATCAAGGACTCATGAGTTTCCAACATTTTGACTATAAGATCAAATCTATAGCCAGTTAATGAGGATTTGTCACATTCAGATTTTCCAATTTCTCAACAAGAGATATTTTTCTTACACCATGCTCATAGACCGAAGCCCCATCTCGCATGTGAAATGAAAATAGCTCTTTTGAAATCGCGAGTCTCAGTAATCGCGTCTGTTCGCCAAACAACATTTGTAGGTGTTGAAAAATATCAGCAATGTGAACAAATTTCTCATATCTGTGTTGAAACTCATTGGTGACATTGATGCTATCATATAGCACATAGTCTAGAGATATTCGTCCCATCACTTCTCAAGTGTGGCAATCTCTTCATGAGACGAACCAGGAGACACTTCAACAGGAGGCTCCCACCAAAGGTATATAGCAATCTTTTAGAAGCAAGCACTATTTTAAAATTAATAGTCAATCAGAATAATTTGGTGCGGTTACTTTGTTTGTATCGAGAATTGATGCGATCGGATTCACGGCAATCACAATACTGAGAATAAACAGAAAATACATGCAAACCGTTTGATTATTAATTAATTCAAAAACTATGGACTTTAGTTATTGAATGCTCCCACTAAATTTTTCGAATTCATCACCCTCATGACAAATGAACGGAAAATCGTATTTTCTTAGTGGGCTTGGAGTCCAACTAGCTCATGATAGCCCCGGGCGAGGGTCCAGCCGACCTCATGATACTAAAGGTAGCTCACAATTGCATCATATGCAACCCCCAAGATTTTCGTCTCGTGATTGGCATAACCCTACGGAGGCAGGCCAATTATGCCTTCTCACGTCAAACTAACCCATCCCACGGATGGTAATGTCCGCCAATAAGACCCCACGAGGGTGAGTAATCTTAAAGGTTAACAGAACCCTATCCATAATTAAGTGGCAGTTAAACACACAGCTTTCCCATGCCAGATGCCCCCCACGAGGGTGAGACAAGACAACTGACACAAGTAGCGTCTCATGGCTTAACTGTTGATGGAAGACAGGAAACAACAAACTCCTTTGAGCTCCCTTTACAGTTTGATATTAAAAAATTTTGAATCATATTCAAAAGAGGGATTTAACAATTTTCAAATCTCATCCAGTACTTGTTTGTTTGTTTGCCGGATTCATGCAACTATGTTTTATTCATGCAGTCATATGTACTAATAAAACATACAAACAAACATTTATCATACATCATATGCATAATAAAAAAATATGGACGATTACGGCCTTTTCCTAATTGATCCACGTGAGCCATACGTGGATCACAAGTCTGTCTAAGGTGATGCAGGTATGCAATGCAATTCTATTACATTTTTGCTTCCATTATACATGTCTTGATTCTTGGTGCTCCATCTTCAATCTCGATCTCCCACTAATTCTAAAGATTTTACATTTAAATCGTGCAAACAAGAGAATAGGGATACAAATCCGGGGTGGGATACATCAGAAAATAGAGAGAGTGGGCTCGCAGGCCCGATAACCAAAATCACAATAATAATGAAACAATAAAAACCTAAACATTCACCTAAACACATTGGTCAAGGCCCGTAATCATCCATCATGCAATCACAACATATGTAATTAAACATTAAACTAAACAATTACATCATATGTAATTGTACTAATTACATCATATGTAATTAGAGCATAATAATTAATTTATTCTATCGTTTCCCACTAATCGCATCATTAATTGAAAATAAAATTAACAAATTAAATAAAACCATTTATTTAATTTCTAATTAATTAAATTTCAATTAATTGGTAAAATCACTATTTTACCTTTTAACCATCATATTAATCAAAAATTAAATTAACAAATTAAATGAAACATTTTCATTTAATTTCCAATTAATTAAATTTTCAGTTACTTGATAAAATCACTATTTTACCTTTTAATCATAATGGTAATCGAAAATAAATTAACAAATTAAATGAAACAGTTTCACTTAATTTCCGATTAATTAAATTTTCAGTTACTTGGTAAAATCACTATTTACCTACAAATCATAATATTAGCCAAAAATAAAATTAACAAATTAAATGAAACATTTTCATTCAATTTCCAATTAATTAAATTTTCAACTAATTGTAAAATCTTCATTATACATTTAATAAATTAAAAATCATATTTTTAATATATTAAGTTTATGATTTATTATTTCAAAAATTAATATCCGGACAAAACATCTAAAATGACCCAAAAAATTTATGTACTCCAAACAATTTGGATCCAAAATTAAAAAATGCAATTTCAACCCAAAACTTAACCAAATTTTCGGATTTATCAAAAAAAAATTTGTTTTTTTTTTTTTTTTTTAATTTCGAAAAATCAGATTCGAGTTACTGTTCATCATCCCCAACAATTCAAAAATTAGGGTTTATGGTTAGTCTGCGAAATCCGCCGCCACCCTGCGCCTCCAGCCCGTGCGCCGCCTCCTCCTTACCCTCGTGTCTCTCACTGGATTCGCGAGCAGCCGGTCTCGCTTTCCGTCGCCATTCTCACGCAAAACAAAAAACTCAATCGCGAGACAAATTCTGAGATTCGCTGCGAAAAGCTTCGTTCAGATTTTTCATGGGGCTCGCAAGATTTTCGTCTGCAACAATTGCACACGTTCAAGCGAGTTCAACGTGAGATCGAGCGATACTGTCGCAGATGGTTCGATTCCAACCTGGGCGGCGCACGGCGGCGGAGAACAGTTCTCCGCCGTGTGCGCCGCCGCACATGCTACAGCTGCCGTGAGTGATTGTGGCCATTGGTTCTCCGGTGACGGGTTTTGGGTCTCGATTAAAACTCATTTTAATCCATTTTCTATATTTTCCGGATGCCACATTTTTGAAAATCCAAATACGAATAGTATTGCGAGGAAAACGATCTAATAAAAATTAATTATTGAATACATGATTCAAAGCGCAACCTGGCTCTGATACCACTGTTGGGTTTACGTACCCCGGCGCCAGATCCAAACGCAGCGGAAATAATACAATAAACAGATCTGACCCAGGGACGGAGGATCGCGCCTGATTCATATATAAACATGCATAAATCGAATATAAATGCACGAAAAGAGATTACCGTTAACAGCGAAATCAATCTGATGGCGGTGATCCTCGAGTCCAATCAACCTGACCAGATCTACAAGCTCGACACCAGTGCTAGTGTGATGACGGCTATTCTGAGAGAGTGAGTGTATTGGAATTCTTGAACCCATAGAAACAAGATGTAATATTTATAGTGACAATTAGTTAGCTAATCGGGCTAGGGTCCATAAAGCCCATCGGGCCAACATTTGGCTTGCTGGGTATTTATGCTAACAGTTCCTTAGTGCCTGGACCGAAAAAAACTGAATTAAAGGGTATGCATCATGAGAATATGAATCCAGACTTTACATTATATTGAAACCTTAAACAGTTGTGTTTTGAAGTTCTTGTGTAACAGAGCCGTAGTGTGCTTCTTCTGGTATCATGAAATGAAGCATTTGGTTTGTGGTATTAGTTTCTCATTTTAGTTAAGAAATCATTTTAATGTGTAAAGCAGTCCTTTAGTGGGGACGGTATGGTGTAAGATATCCATTAGATGGACTATTTGGACAAAAGAGCGAAGATTTTTTCGAAAGACGCTTTTCAACTAGATTCCGGGAAAAAATCAATGTATCTTTATGCTTGTAAATCAAAGACTAAACATTCATTGTTGTATGTGGGGCCCGACTCTAAACGGTGTATTCTCCCTTTGTCTGGTACCACATTCTCTATGAATATTCTGTACGAAAGTTTTAAACCTTTTCGGAGATAGCGGAAGCGTTTATAGTCAATCATTCATTTACAATAGCGTAAGCGTTTATACAGTTTATTTAGTACAAAAGACATCCCAATACAAACTCCTTATAACGGTCCAATACTTGAAAAGGTTGAAATACTGTAATAATCCTGGTAAGCCAACATTTTCATTTTTCCTAATTTCCCTCCGGTTTGGCTCCAGTACTCCTGTATCTGAAACTTACAATAAATGACAAGAAAAATAGAGGTTAAGTCTTTTAGGACTTAGTGAGAGAATAACAATGGCTTTCATCTTTGTAATTATCAAACAATGCACTGTCGCAGTATGATATGTCATGTACAAAGATCTTGCAATCAAGTAATTGTCAATAATGAGCAGTGACGATTTAGGATTTCAGAGTGAATTTCGTGGGCTAAAGAGGTGGCTCCCACCGGACAGTTCCGTGTAACACTTTTCCCCACATATTCAGATAGGGTCTGTACAATCATTCATTTACTAGCCAAGGTGAATCATTCTCCGAACCGTAAAACGGTGCGCGTTGTTCAGATGAACCATATACCCGGACTGCCATCCGTTGTTCATTGGACTCACTTTCTCGGCCAAAGCCATGTTGTCCAATGGACTCAATATCCAGAGCTCGTAGTCAGTCATGATTCAATTGAAGGAATAGTTCAATCAAAGGAACCAATCATTAATCGATAACATTCATGACAATAAAATATGCTGATCAGGATGATCAAGGAACGAGGTAATGTACAATATGTTAACATATATGAATGGTGAGATAATGAATAACAATTTACTGTAAATTCCAGGCTAAATGTCAGAAGGGCTATATAACAAAAAATTGGTGGTAAACCTCACCTAACTTGATATCTTACTGGATTGACTCGATTATGAACCAATGTGCCAATTAGAGTCATATGAACAAATATAATTTATAGTGATTAGCAACCAAATGTGTGGTTGAACCTTTCTGAGAATCATTTTGTACGAAACTTGTCTGGGTAATTTTGAATAAGACTTATAAAATTCATGATAAATTCAACCATAAGTCGAAAAATCACGAAACTTTAGAGAAATGCTTAAAATGAGTGCAGAAACGTCGGCAACTGGAAAACGTACAACTGGAATGGCGCGTGATGTTCACGCGCCGTCGAGTCAGCGCGTGTGAATCGAGTTCAACAACTTCTGTTCAGAAACCATTTTGAAATTTTGCTCAAATTTTGATTTTACAAAATAATTAACAAATGTACTTTGGTCGCCGGAAATTAGATTTTTCGGCAACATTTTGGCCATCGTCCGGCATACCAATAAGCTATAAAACATTTTGGACAACTTTCATTTTATACAAAAAATATAATATTATAAGGGTATATCTTTTTTTTATCATTTGCAAACCAAAAACAAATAGAAGAAATGAAGACATGAACTTACTACCTCAAAACAGATTTATGGGTTGGATTTCAGCTCATGTTCTTCACGGTTTTTGAATTTTCTTGGTGATTTGGTTTTGATTTGTTACACCTCTCAAATTAAATGTTTTCTGGGTTGGTAAGGAAGGTTGTGTGAAAATTTCAGAATCTTTGGACAAGGTTTGGTAATTTCCACATAATTTTCTCTATTTTCTACATTTTTCCTACATCACATTCTCTCCTAATATTGCCAACAATTCTACCTGAATTTGTGAGTTAAATCTAATGAAATAGGGGGTATTTATAGGCAAAATTGAAGGGCACAACTTACATTTAGAGTGACACTTGTCTTGGCCAAGAAATGGCAAGTGTTGAGCTTTTTTTTAATATTAATCATTTAAATTCTATATTTATTATTTTAATATATTTTGTTCTTTTTTTAATAAATTTTACCATTTTGTTTTGCCAATATATTTATGAATTTAGATATATTTTATCTAACTTTGTGTAGTTTGCAAATATATTGGAGTAATAATTTAAAATTTATAATTTTTTTATTAATAATTTCTTGATTATAAACAACTTTTAGCATTTTCATGTAACTATATTCTTGTACCTATTTTATTGGTATAAGTATACTTATGTGTAAAGTATATTAATACAAGTTATATTCATACACTTTTTTTCTTTATGAGTAAAGTTTTTAATGGATAATGTTTTGACCAAAATCAAATATTCATACTCAAGAATATGAAAATATTCTTTATATAACAAGTAATATATAGCTTTACTTTGTGAATAATTTTAGTTATTGGCAGGTTTTAAAAATATAAAATTTCCATTATATAGTTATGTTATTTATTCTTTTTATTATCTAGTTTGAACCATATATTTTTAGTATCATTCATATATTAAGAAGATCATTTTAGTAGCATTTAAAATAGCTTCAAATTATTTTTGTCTAATTTTGTAATTGAGATTTTAGGGGTGTTACGTTGTAGGAGAGACAAAAAGTGATATACGAAGAACAGAAAAAGCTGGCTCAGCAACAGGCACAAATAAAATCCCAGATGGCTCGTTATGAGGATGAATTGGCAAGAAAAAGAATGCAGGTATGTAATCCTTTTTGGTGCATATGAAGCGTAGCAATGGTAATTCCAGTGAATAAACAACAAGTTTACAGGCAGAGAATGAACATCAAAGAGCAAGAAATCAAGAGCTTGTAAAAATGCAAGAGGAATCAGCTATGAGGCAAGAAGCAGCCAGACGAGCTACCGAGGAGCAAATTCAAGCGCAACGCCGTCAGACCGAAAGAGAGAAAGCTGAAATAGAACGTGAGACTATCAAGGTTAGGGCTTTGGCAGAGGCAGAGGGTAGAGCCCATGAAGCAAAGCTTGCAGAAGATGTTAATAGAAGAATGCTAGTTGAACGCGCAAATGCAGAGCGAGAGAAATGGGTTGCTGCTATCAATACAACTTTTGATCACATTGGAGGTTTCCTTTTCTAATTATACTTTATTTTGAAAGTCAACGTTTTCTGTTACTTGGTGTATGAAAAATAACTGACTATGATTTCCAATGATATGTCTTCCTGATACTCTGCTGGTGTTTGTTCCGTGCCCATTTGTATTATATGCATGTTTATATGCCTATTTGTATTATATGTGTTGAAAGGAATCGAATAAATTTTCTTGCTGAATTTATTCACTAACTCACTTCTTTCTTTCAAAGTATAGACGGGGGTTTAGTAGATAGCTTATTTTAATATACTGTAGTTTACCCATCAAATCGCTATGGGAACTCGATTTATTATAGGCAGTGTTCAAATTTTTTTGTTTAGATCTGAGTTGAACGTTTGGATAGAGATGGCTTACTCTCTCGACCATGGTTTCTCACCCCCCCCCCCCCCCCCCCCCAACCCATAAATTCATTGCTCCACCTAGTTGTCTACTGACTGGCCTATCTACTGCAGGGGGTTTGAAAGCAATTCTAACAGATCAGAATAAGCTGGTTGTAGCTGTAGGAGGCATAACAGCTCTTGCTGCGGGCGTATACACTACTAGGTTCTGTTTCATTTTTGACAAGTTTATTTCTTTATTGCATGTTAATGTGCCTTTTTCTAAATCATGTGTAATAGTTATTATACTCAATTCGATGCCATATATTCAAGCCTTTTCACATCAATTTAATAAATTTATGTGCTGTCAACCATTTTCAGATCTCAATCCCTGTTGAGTTCAGTGTTTACATTGGCTGGGGGTGGGATAGAATAGAATATAAACAGAGGCCTACGCATGATTTTGAATTATTGGAATCGGTCAGACCACAGGTCCACGAGTCAAACTTGATGCTAGAAATTTTTTATACAATTAGGGATTGGCCTTGCACCTCTCTCTTACAGAGGAGAGGCTATGTCAATTCAGTGTATTCACCCAAGAGGGTGTTGGCAACCTTAAGACTTACATATGCAAAATGCGAGATGTGGATGATCCTTTCTTACTTTCAAAGTTATAAGTATTATGACTAGAAGAAATAAATGAAAATTATGAAGAGCATTTACTTACTCTGGCAGTGTGGCCTTGTAAATACCGCATAAAATTTCTTGTAAATGTGTCATTTTATGATAATAACTTTGATAACTATTTTTCTTTCAGTTGTGATGATAGAAAGCATTATGAAGTCAAAACATACTTGTAGAAAGCAACAGTGGAAAGGTGTATTAAAAGGCTAAAGTGTGTTAGGTATCAAAGGGAGTGACGGGAGTATGTTTTCCATGGGTGTAGGATGCATCTATTTTCATTCAACTGCAACTTCATTTTTCTGTTTTTTTCACCTGTCTCTTTCGTATCTATAGTGTTTCTCCGTCTCGTGCTTGAAGTGCTTTAGGAGGGCAGTAAATTTGTTTATTGGGGACTCTTGATAATATATCTTAGTTTGTTGTTTATTTTGATGGTTTGTTGTTTATTTTGATGAATTTCTTGTTAGCATTTGGCCTTTTTGATTTTTGATATAATCATGCTTGAACTGTGTGGCATTCGATCTTCATTAATAAAAAAACATAAATTATGTTTTACATCATCGTGACTTTGAGCGTGTATGCTGTTAAATAATCTATGAATCTCTATTTTATCTTTCTCGGTATGCCTGTGGTTATGTTATGTACTTCTTTCAGCACTTGTAGCAAATTTACCTTTCCGATTTCAGAGAAGGTGCTAGGGTGATATGGAGTTATGTGGACCGAATATTAGGACAACCATCTCTCATCAGAGAATCATCCAGAGGGAAATACCCATGGTCTGGCTTGTTTTCAGGTGCCATGAGCACCCTCTCTCGTGGTGCCACCAAAAGTTCTGGCTCTCAAAATGGAAATGGGTTTGGTGATGTTATTTTGCACCCTTCTCTTCGGAAAAGGATTGAGCAGTTGGCGAATGCAACTGCAAATACAAAAGCTCATCAGGCTCCATTTAGGAACATGCTTTTTTATGGGCCACCAGGAACAGGGAAAACAATGGCTGCTAGGGAGCTTGCTCGTAAATCTGTATGAATCTTAACTTCTTCCTTTCTGATTTAGGGTTGATTTTTCTGGACTGCATTCGATGACTTATCATAATTAGAGGATCTCTAAATTCCCAACACATCGTACCAGTGAACCTATTGTCCATATTTTGTTTTATTTCATTTTATTTTTTGTATTCATTTCTTCAGTGATAACATCATAACACAAGTAGACAGCTAAGACCGAGGTCCCCAATCTCTGCAAGTGCTTCGTTGTAGATATATTCTTACTTGGTGTGGAGAAGTGCTGGTTATATAGGTGGCTAATTTATGTTCGAGGTTGGACATGAATTTAAGTTCAAAGGATAAGATGTTTAATAGATAATTTTGTTCTCTCTTCCCTTCTTGATTGCATCTGAGTTTTCACTCTCAATCGATGAGAAGCTTTTCCTTCCAGGCAATCGGACATTTAATATTTTTGGCAACACCTTGGTGTTATCTTTGTAATTTCTTAAGTTTCAGCTTTTAAGGAAAGACCCTGAAAACCGAAAAGAATCACAGGGAACTTAATACATGATTCTCTAATATCATTTGTAACACAATATGCTTATAGGGCCTTGACTATGCATTGATGACTGGAGGAGATGTTGCGCCCCTGGGCTCTCAGGCTGTTACAAAAATACACCAATTGTTTGACTGGTCCAAGAAGTCTAAAAGGGGTTTGTTGCTTTTCATTGATGAAGCGGATGCATTTTTGTGCGAGTAAGTAAAATTACCTCGAATACACTTTCATATATTGTCCTTTCATTTTCATTAAAACTGATTACTAGGTAACTTGAAAAGTATTTCTTTTTATCATCATGGATTCGCTGACAGTTGATGTTTGTGGGTGTACTTTGTTGCTGCGTCCCTAGGTGACGAATACAAGTCATAGGAAAGAGTTGTTCGATGCTACCACGAGGGCACCCTCATGGTAGATCAGTGGCCCAAAATTCTTTGGATGTGGGGTCCGCACCTTTTTCCAGTGGATCCCACATCCCAAATATTTTTGGGTCCTTGGATGCGGGGCATCGAATTGCACCATAGGAAATAATTTATTTTAGTTTATTGTCTGGTTGGATAGGTCCTTATTTGTGTCCTGGAACATTTTTGTGTGTCCAAGTGTCTTTCAAAATACATGTCATAAATGCAATCGGTCATTGCTGATTGAGCGCAACCAACTTAAATGCTACAGATTATGTTTCTTTTGGCAGTATTAATGAAATTGTTTTCTCTAATAATGGAGTACATACGCGGATATTTGGTTTCTCCGAAATTAAACTCATCAAATATGGGCTTCCATCTCTTAAAAGCACAATTGTATTCATCCAAAAATATAGCGCCACGGATGAAAATTTGTTTACTATTGTTTGCTTTCAACACTCTTTTCCCAGTTAAGAGTCTACGGTTGATGGACATCTAATTTAAATAGAAATGACATCTGAAAAATAATATATTAATTCAGGCGGAATAAAACCTATATGAGTGAAGCTCAGAGAAGTGCCCTCAATGCACTCCTATTTCGAACTGGTGACCAGTCCAAGGATATAGTCCTCGCCCTTGCTACAAACCGACCTGGCGATCTTGATTCTGCTGTAACAGACCGTATAGATGAAGTCTTAGAATTTCCTTTACCAGGTGAAGATGAGCGCTTCAAGCTGCTCAAACTCTATCTTGACAAGTATATTGCGCAAGCGGGGTCGAGAAAACCAGGCTTGTTCTCAAGTTTGTTTAAGAAACAGCAGCAGAAAATAGAGGTACAGGGCTTGAATGATGATATTTTAAAGGAAGCAGCTGCAAGGACCGATGGATTTTCAGGTAGAGAGATAGCAAAGCTTATGGCCGGTGTTCAAGCGGCAGTATATGGTAGTGATGACTGTGTATTGGATCCTAAACTATTCCGTGAAGTTGTTGATTATAAAGTTGCAGAGCATCAACAGAGAAGGAAACTTGCGGGAAATGAGAGTAACAATGCTTGAGGGAAGATCAAGTTTACATTATATTCTTTTGACAGATTTAAGTTTAATGTGCTTTTGCAGGCAGATCTTCTAGTTTGACATTTATGGCCCAGATTTTTTCTTTCTGGGAACATGTAATTATTTTCCCTCTCGAAAGTGGGAGAATCTTTGATTGATTGTGATGAGTCGCACCCCTAGCATCAAATATTCCTAAACTGAGGAAACTTGTGCCAGAAAAAGCATAAGTCGTTGCAAAATAACAAGATTTTATGGTAAGAAAAGCAACCACATCATTTTATGTGATTGAATATTTTGAAAGAATTCTTATTGTTAACTGTGAATGAACATGGCAGCAAACAACACATCATAATATCATATGTTATCTGAATTGAATCTTAAAATCAATGGTATGATATGTCCTTAAAACACGATGACATGTTAAGAGTCGTCATCTAGCGAAGATGGTCTTGCAGATACCTCAATCCGCAATAAGGATAAAAACGAAGTAAAAATTAGATGCCAGAATACCATCAAAATCAGATGTAAATTCCTTTACGGATGTTTGATGCAACTGGTCGCAAAAATGAATTGTTACAAAGTTTTGCCATGAGATGGTTTCAACTATACGCGAATTTTCGGGGAGAAGATAATGTTCAAACTAACCTCCTTCACATGCAACAATTCGGCCTTCTACTTTGATAGGTGGAACTTCGTTGATGAACTCCATTGGAGACTTTTTACTTGTATCCTAAATCAGCAGAATGGAACAGTAGTTAGTGTAAGAACGCAAACATGCGTAGTATGAGCAGAAAGATATGACTGTTGAAACTTGCAAGATGATTACTGTATAATTTAAAGATAATTTCATTTTTCATCACTATAACTGACACTAAACAATTTTTTGACACTGAAACAATTATACTTCTCGACACGTAGATTGAGAAATTGCTTGTTTCCCTTGGATTTATTTTGTTTATTGTACGAGGGCGAGTTGCAGTTTTGGGGATTTTATTGGAGATGATCCGGCCAGATGGGTCATCTACACTCTTTGTAATCAGTGGAGAAGCTCTTATCTGCAGAATTCGCTCGTGAAGTAATGAGTATCTAGGTAATCACGTCAAAATGTTCTGCTTAGCAAGTACTATAGTCTATCTTAATGCTTTTTATCATTTGACATTTGGTTTACATTCGTGAGAGCTTGTCTATGCCTATAAACATCGTCGTCAATTGTTTTCGTTTCTGGTTTGGACCTCAATGACAAGATCCGAATCATTCTCGACGAGTCCATAAGAGGTGATCTATCTTTTTCAATAGGTCGGTAGAGACCAAAGTTTTCGAGAGACCGATCCGGCAGAAACTTAAAAAATAAATAAGTATATTTTTATGTATATTATATTATAAATAATAAAACTGACATTTTTTTAAATTATAAAGCCATTTAAAAGCAGAAAAATATTCTTATCAAACCCAAGAAGTATATAAATAAATGCATGTCATTTGAATCATCATAATATCACTCATACTGACACCAAATACATATTTACTTCAAATAACAAAAAGTTTAACAAACATATCCAAATAAAATACAACATTAAATATTCGTATCAAATTCAAAAAGCATATAATTAAATGCAAATAACACGTTCAAATTTTATTTTAGCCAAAAACTTTTCAAATTGTACAATGAACACGCAAAAGTATCATTTCTGTGTTGGATACGCCCATCGTCGAGACGGGTGTCCGATTTTATTTTTTATAAAAAAATTAAGTGGCGTGTCCGACACATGCCCAATGAATGTCAGTATCGTAGAATTATCCGACACTGCACCGAATGATTGTTTGGAGTGTGAATGCAACAGTGTGATGCATTCACATCCACAAAGCTCGAGCGAAGAAAACTTCGATAAACTTTTGTAGGGTGGCAAATAATACATTGCTACTCCAATTTACGTATTTGCACGTGTCGACATTGCTGCAAGTGCATCATTGTAAAGATAGCAGACTCACAACAAATGTGAGCGTTTTCTTCTCTATTTTGAACCGGACTTGGGAGGAGTAATTGATCAAGATACTCTCATTTCGTTTTTCTGACCTAGATATTAACCCATGTAATTTTCTACGAATAAGAAGGCGCTTGCACGGTGTTTTCGCTCTTCTTTGTTCATAAGTGAGAGGCAAATATCCCTTTTTCGCTACTTCGCTTCGACATACCAGTAGGCATAATATCCCTCGCTTAAGCGGCAAATATCCTTCATCGCTATCATATGACAGCGGAAAGCTCATCGCTACGCCATATTAGCAGTATAATATCCCTCGCTTAAGCGGCAAATATTCTTCATTGCGATGGTATGACAGCGGCGCCACTAGTCCTCGTTTTATCATGACAGCGAAAATATCCCTCGCTTCGACATATTAGCGGCATAATATCCCTCGCAATAGTAATATGACAGCGGAATTATCCTTCGCTTCGACATATTTTCGGCAAATATTCTTCATCGCTATAATATGACAGCGGCAAGTATTCACATCGCTACGCCATGTATGCAACCGCAATGCATAATCCATATTCCAATAAACATCACTATGGGTGTATTTTAATGCACCTCGCTTCAAATGTGACATGCGGAGTTTACCATTGCTTCAACATTTAGCGGCAAATCATTAAAATCATCACTCCAATATGCAACCGTAATGCATAATCCATGTCCCATATGACCCTGCAACCACCATGGTTAGCAACAACATATTCCAATTATGAACACATATCATAACCGCACATAAGCAATATAGTTGTGCCACACAACACTAACTACCATCATGCATAAGTATGTGCTTCCCATTCCCATTAACATGTTCCTAGGCCCTCAACAGCCCCAAAGAGCAAACCACTGCTCTGATACCACTAATGTAAGGACAACCATGCCCTTAACCCGTTATTAGTGTATTAATCCATACCATTTGTGCATACAATCATGTTATCATGGGGGAAAACCCATATGCAAGTATAACATCATATACTATCCAGAAAATTTCTTGCATTAGAACCACATAATATTCAAATTCCCCAACCAAGATCACTTACATAGCATGCACCCTCATAATACACTAACATGCTCTCAGTTCATTTAGCAATTTCGTATTTAATTGCATGCAAACAATAAATGAAGAGAGAAAAGCCATTACCCATTTATACATTCCATATACACGTAAAACGTGCTCACATGAGAGCACCCAATGAATAAACGTGTATCTAATGTATAAGATACTCTACCGAATGCCGTTATTGGTACTTCGATCCTGAAACGCCTCCCATGCATAGTTCGATCTCAACTCTGGATCTACGTACTTATTCAACCAGCTCTGGTACCTCAATCCTGGAAGTACCTCAAATTAACAGCCCGAGATCAACTCCAAAGCTACTGCTGCACCTGTATCACCTGCCCAACAGAGAGAGCCCCACACGGGGTGAGCATACCAATACCACCAATCCAATAATCATAATATTACAGTTAATAATTTACAGAATGTAAATGCCATGAATTTAAATGATACTCCCTGGATGGTATCATCTTCATCCGGGATCCCTTGTATTGTCCTTGTTCTCAAAATAACCACACCATTAAATTCTCAAAAGCTAGTTGATCATCTCATTGATCCACTAAAATCATTCCTGCTATATCAGTTCCATAATCAAATATGATTAAATCATCAAATAGAGTACCACAGATATCACATATAAGCTAGTTGATTATAGTTCTATTTCATAGCTCGCTCTACAATAACAGCATTTTAACCCCACGCACGCTCAACAACAGCGGCGTCATAACCGATGGTCGCTCAACGGCGACAACATCCCAATCATTGCTCGCTCAAAAGCGGCATCATATAATTCCCAATGTATGTCCATTTATCGCAATTACCATATACCATGCATTTCACTATCCATTTATTGCAAGTACCATATACCATGCATTTCAATATCCATTTATTGCAAATACCATATACATGCATTTCACAGTTGCAACATTATGACAGGCTATGCTCGTACGTTATACGTACCTTATAATTACGTAGTTCAAGTCCAAACTTGTCTGAGTCCCACGACCTGATGAATTATGTGCTAACACGCAAATAATTCACAATCAAACATAAGCATGCAACCACGTGCCTAAGCATGTTTACAACCCCCAAATATATCGTCAATTCATGATGATTTACCATTTTAAAAGACCCCGGGTCAAGCATGCATAATACCCATAATATTCCATTTTATAAGTTTAAATGATAGCCAAAAACTCAATCGAGAATTCCGTTTTATTAAATTGGCTCCGACCAATCCATTTTAAAAGTATAGCATTCCTATTGGAATGTAGACATTGCCCCGTAAATCGGCTAATTAAACCCGTTCCAAAAAAACCCGACATTTTCCAAAATTTTCGAAAAAACACCAACCTTCGAGCGGCGGTCGATCGCTGATTTTATCGCGATCGATCGCCAGTGGCCAACCAGTGCCTTATCGCGATCGATCACGAGTCTCCGCGATCGATTGCCAACCCACTCGCGATCGATCGCCAGTACTGTATATCTTCACCAAATTCCAGTTGTTCGTTGCGATCGATCGGCACTCCTCGACGATCGATCGCGACCTGCGATTTTCCGAAAAACTCGAGCTTCCATGGTGTGTTTCACACCCAAACTCAAAACCAACACCCCATATACCATCAACACCTCAAATACACCATTTAAAACCAATAAAAACTCAACTTTGGATTTTTATCAAACCCCCCATCCCCCCCCCCCCCCCCCCCAACCCAATCCAAATCCAACAAAATACTCATCCAAAATCCACCACACTACTACCAAATCGAAGACAATGACGAGGGGAAGATTATTACCTGATTATCTTCGAGAAATCCGGCTCCCGAGCCAAGCTACCAACGATTTCTCCTCCAAGGGAGAAAAGAGGGAAATGGGCAGAGAGAGAGGCAATCCGTGAAATGACCAAATATCGAGTCTACTTGGTATATATAGTACCAAAACTCCAAAATACCAATCCCTTCACAAATGCATCATGACTCAATAAAAATCATCTGTTTTCAAAATTACCTCACAATCTCTATTTCTATTACAAGCCCCAGTACAAAGTACTCCGGACCCCAAATCCCACCAAAACAAATTCCAAGATTTTTCACCACGATGAGAATACAATCTCATTCCTTGGATCAAACGACTCCAAATACCGGATTTAAAAATCCCCGGGAGTCCCAAAACCGTAATTAATTCATAATTGCCACACTTAAAATCCATCCAGGATCATTACCACTCCGGGATTAACACCATTAATTCACGGGCATCATATACACGAATTTAAGGACTTTTGCACCTCTTTTATCAGACCTAGGAGCAGCCTCTCCCATCCTTGATCTACACCAAAACACCACAAATCATTTAAGAAGCAAGAGCAACACAAGAGACGGAACTACGGAGCAACGCACGGAGTGACGCCCTTGTTTATTCGTATTTCTGAACTTATTACTTTTTAGTTTCAGATTTTGATTTTTAGATTGTTGCAAAACATATTTATGCATTATTATTTGAATATGGTTGTTGGCTAGATTGTTTATCAAGACTTAGGGGATCCCATGTTTGAATTTTTGAGTTGAATGTTAGTTTTTGATTCGATTTCTACGATCTTTGCGCATAATTTATGTTTTTAATGCTTCAAAAGATGAGGGGATAATAAATGATATAATCCCTCTTGTTTGCAATCATTCCTGATTTAGTCCCTATTGTTTGCACTGACCCGATTTAGTCCCTAGAGTTTTCTAATTTGTATCAAATCAGTCCTAAACGTTTAATGCACCGTTAAAACTAACGGAGAGGGACTGAATCGGGTCACTTAAAACTTCAGGGACTGAATCGGGAATTGACGAAACATTAGGGACTGATTCGGGCAATTAAAAAGATTTGGTGATTTAATTCTTTAAATTTTTAATTATTATAGTATTTAATATGGTTACTTTATTTATAATTTTGGTAATTTTTTGTAATTTTTTTATTTAAATAATGCTAATATATATTAAATTCTACATAAAACTATTTTTCACTCAAACAAAACAAAAGAAAAATCATTATCATAGTGATATATAAAATATATTTCGATGGATAATTTACTTATTAAATAAGATATATTTTTGATTTTATTAAATTATGTCTATCAGATGTATCATCAATTTATAAAAAATTATTTATTTTTGATAAATCAAATAATTTCTGATAAATTAAATAATTTTTTGATAAATTAAATAATTTTTTTGATAATTAAATTGCTTGAATAAATAATTCCAATGTACTAATATTTTTTTTCTGTATAACTGATATAATTACCCATAAATTAGAATTTACTATCAGTAAATTAAAAAGAAATCAGACGTTAGAAGCTAAAAATGCATTCAGTTAGTAACAACTTAATAATGAAATTAAAGTAGCTAGCGAATTTGTTAGCCAAACATTCATAATATATATTCGAAGATATTCCAGATAAATGTAGGCAAAAAACAGTAGAAATTTTGTGAAAAATTTAATTATAAAAAAAATTAATTCAATATCAAAGTACCCGAATCAGTCCCTAATGTTTGCCTCAATTCCAGATTTAGTCACTGAAGTTTTAAGTGACACGATGCAGTCCATTTTCGTTGGTTTTAACGGTGTATTTAACGTTTAGGACTGAATTGGGACAAATTAGAAAACTAAAGGGACTAAATCGGGTTAGTGTAAACAATAGGATTAGATCGGAAATGAATGCATACAAGAGGGACCATTTCATGTATTATCCCCAAGATTAGCTACCTTTTGCATGAATTTGGTAATCGTAATTGACTTGACCATACAAGATTACGATATGACATAGTAAATTAGGCCGTGGGTTTTAGGTTGAGACGGACCAAGTAAAATCTAGCACACTTGTGATAGCAATAGATTTACCAAAATCAAAGGCTAGAAGTGTTCACAAAGCATTTTTTGGTATTAATCGTTCAATAAAGACACGGGAGTGGTTTATTGCATATTAATACTAGACTTGTTATAGCTTGATCATAGTATAACAAATGAAATAGGAAACTCGTCACCCTAGAACGTAGGATTTTGAATCTTAATTAATAGGAAACTTTTGAGTGATTACATGGGTGAACCAACGTCTTGATAATTATTTTATCATATTTCTTCATAATCCATCACTGTTGTTTATGTTGATTCTTGTGTTTAAGTCAATTTAGTTTAATAATCACTCTATAATCGTAGGCTAAATATAGTTAGTCTAATTGAACGTGGTACTTACTTTCTAGTCCTCGTGGGTTCTACACTCGTACTTTTCATAATCTATACTAAAACTTGACAACCGTGTACTTGCGGTATATAATCGCGCTAAACTAGAATTTTATTTTTTAAAATAAAAGCGATCAAGTTTTTGATCCGTGACATATCCACCTCATCACATATAATATACGTAGCACTAGCTACCCGTGGCATATTCACATCATCACACATATACGTGTAACCTATCTGTGGCATATCCACATCATCACATATAATATATGTAGTACTAGCTACCCGTGGCATATTCACATCGTCACACATATATGTGTCGACTATCCGTGGCATATCCACCTCATCACATCTAATATACGTAGTACTAGCTACCCGTGGCATTTTCACACATATATGTGTCGATCATCCATGGCATATACACCTAATCAAATATAATGTGTAGCACTAGCTACCCGTGGCATACTCACATCGTCACACATATATGTGTCGACTATCCGTGGCATATCCACCTCATCATATAATATATGTAGTGCTAGCTACCAGTGGCATATTCACATCGTCACACATATACATGTCGATTATTCGTGGCATATCCACCTCATCACATCTATACGCAGATACCCGTGCCATATTCACATCGTCACACATATACATGTCGATTATCTGTGGCAGATCCACCTCATCACATATAATATACATAGTACTAATCATTATTAATAATTTACCAAGAACTCAAAACCACAATCGTTAAGCACGAATGTGTCCATTGAGTGAAGAATTAAATATTCTTTCAACATATACACTTAATCATATCATGACTTTAACACTCAAGTAGTCGGAACTATTTCACTGTGCAGTACATACAACTGCATTATACATTCACTTAATCGTCATGTAGTTTCACTCGACATAATAGTCCAGTGTCAACTCGTGACACATATATTTTAGTCTTACGCCACATATAATACAGAAAATCAATGTACTCATTTACTCGTTATAGCGGCGACACAATTTACTCATCGCATGCTATAAAAGTGGCAAAATAATCTACATCACTTGTTATAATTGTGGCACAACACGATATTTATAATTCACAATGGTAAACCCTACAATAACAACTATAATGTTGTTATCATTTCCACTTTAATCAATTCATCAACAAGTATATATCACACTGTAACAAACTATGATATTCTCATATCACCCACGACATGGATAATAATCCCATGACAACCGTGACATGGACAACAATCTTCATAGTCGTACCATTAAGATCACTTCGTGTCACAGTGACACCAAAAAGGCATAGCGTTTAATCGTGCAATCCTGAACTCACTTAATGGTACAAGTAAAATTAATTGTATCGAACGCTTCTCAACTATCAGGCGGAAGCATACCATGCAAAACTAAAACCCTCAATTAACTCTTTCCATCACAGTGGTCAACCACTCTCAATATATACCTCCTACCTGATACCTCAACAATATACTGCCTACACATAGCATACTCCTCGATGCATATGCAGCTGAGGTCTAATACTCATAATCAGCGAGACATAGAATACTCGTCCACACATGGACCAAAACACTACTAGAACATTATCTCAAAGTCTCAAGTCTCACTAGACCTCAAACTAGTCTAAGCATCTAGCCATTGGCCTCAATTCACGCTAGGCCTCTAACTCGCTCAAAATGCAAATAAGAACCACTGCTCTCAATTCACGCTAGACATTTAGCTAGCTCAGCTTCTAACCACTGCTTTGATACTACTAATGTAAGACCCCGCTTACGGTAAATCAGAATTAATAATATAATGACTATATGACTCTAAAATGGTGATATGATTCTATAAAAATTTGGGCAGAGTCTCCCCATAAATTGGAGTATCCAAAAAAAAAACACCACAATATACATCCTCAATCCATAAACACCAAAAGTCCATAAATAACTAATCACAATAATCCACCAACACCATAAGCATCTATCTAGTACTCGATATCAAAAGGGGAGACAATTTTAAACAATAAATAGCCAAAATATTACAATCCAATAAAATGATAACAATAATTTTAAACCATTATACTACTGACGTCTAGCTCAACTCGATCCTGCCACTCTTCTAGATGTCTCAGTACTATCTCATCACGCTTCCCCAGAAGCTAGACCTGTCACCTGTTTCCACAGAAACAGCCTCACACGGGTGAGTACACCAAGATAATAATCACAATTACGATGAATATGCAATTCATGATTCACAAGGTATAATGCTGTAAAATAACGAAATACTCCCCACGTATATCCAGACGATGTGAGATTTCACCAGTTGTTCTTGTTCTCATAACTCCGCAAGTTCATTTTCATAAGAATAACACAAATTATATCAGTCTAATATCCACTTTTCATAATATCACACCGCATGCTCCAGCGGCAACCTCTATATCACGTTAATACGTCGCTCGCTCAACGGTGACCCCAAATGTTATAAATACACATCACAAATATCAACGGCGACCAAAATACTATAAACACACATCACTTGAATCAACAGTGACCTAAACACAATCATAATACATCGCTCGTACCCACGACGAACCAAACACAATAGTAATACATCGTTCGAACCAATGGAGACGCAAACACAAAATACTATATGTCGTACTCACCGCGACCTAAACACAAGGATAATATGTCACACATACCCACGGCGACCCAAAACACAATACTAATACATCACACATTCTCACGACTACTCAAACATTGAAATAAGCATCGCACCTCCAAATGGCGACCCAATATTCCAAATACACATCACACATCATAATGGCGACCCAATTCCCCAAATATATATCCCACAACATACTGACGACCAAAAATACTCCATATCACATCGTACATCTTAATGGCGACCCAAAATACTAGAACGAATATTGTTCAACAATAACAACATATGATATATTTATGTATGCTTGTGCGTCACTACGTACCTTATCTTCCAGTAATCTTAGTTATGTTACCATCCTCTTTGTCTGGAGGCTCAGGAAGGCTCTTCACAAATTCAGCAACTCGATATTAATGATCAAGAATTCAATAATATGTTAATCAACCTTCCACAATTGTGCAACCTTTCATATTCTAGCAATAATTCATAAGTTATAGCATGTTCCCTTACTACTACACGTTGTAATACATACACCCACATGTATATACATTAAAAACACCCATTAACATATGCTGGAACACACTCCCATTTGTGTATATAATCTTTACTCGACCTCGAGTAAATCAGACAAAACTAAAATATTTTTGTGGGCTCATAGCATCATAATAAACTAACTTGTCCTCACTTTAGTGCCTCAACAATTTTAAACATGCATAATACTGAAAGGCGGTGGAAAGTTAATAGTGGAACAAGTTCAATCCCTAGAATACTCAACAAAGCAGCGAACGTGCGTGTGTGGCCATAAACAAGCGTCATGTACAAATTATAGATCAAATCAATGTAAAACCACAATAGCTTAAGTTGTACACTAACACAAGTATAAGCCCACTTGCACACTCTTCTCCACTATCTTAGCCACTTGCAAACACAAATGAAGTATATCTTTATTAGCTTGTAGTTTGGCCTAGGTATTGGCTTATGAAAGAAAGGATAAAGATGTATCAAATAAGAAAGTATAATGATATGCACAATTAAAACGTCTCTCCTTGCATGATTTTTCTCAAACCTTGTTTATTTTTTTCAAGGTTCAACTTATTGATTTTCTTCTTGTGCCTTGGCTCCCCTTGGAGTCATGTTTTTATCTATTTCTCAAGGCATCCCTTTTCTTTCATGCATTTCATTCTTTTTAACAATGGAGTTCACAAAACATATAAATCTATAATAACATAGGTGCATGTGAATGAAACACATCATACTCACTTCAAATGAATGGATAAAATTCAGATTTAGGCTCATTATGATGGTTGATAAGTTAGTCAAAGAATGTTGAATGATGATTTTTAGTATGCTTAGCACACAACCATTCTTTTTGCATTAAAGCTCAAATGGAGGTACTAGGGATGATTTTGTTTACATGGTAGGCTTAAAGGCTCAAACACATCAAAGATCGCATATATCACTTTCATGTTTGCAAGTAGTCTAGACATACGCCTCAAAGAGCATGTAGTTAAGTTCTAGCATGTATCAGAGACTTCCTAAGACTATCACAAAATTCACATAATCTTCACTTCTCTATGCACATGTCACAGGTCATGATTTTTTTTTTTTTTTTATAATATGAAAGCAATAACACACTACTAATTCGTTTTTCATACTTAAATCTTACATTGTCCCCAGTGTAAGCCAAAATTGTAAAGAAATAGAAATTAGACTACGAAAGCAATAAAAAAAATAAAAAGGAAAGGGAATACTAACTTCCCTTGGGTTGCCTCCCAAGCAACGCCTCTATTTAACGTCGGTGGCCCGAGACCAGTTCATGATGCTCATGGTGGATCATGTTTAGTGTCCAGTTCCACCTTTTTCCATCTCAATATTCTCCTGACAGCTCGAAGGCGATGTCTATTCGCCCTGTATTTCTTGGATGTCCTCAATCATTTTCTCATCCCCTCATTTTCTAAAGATGTGTCTTGAGATCGTTCAGGAGGACGTTTAAGCTCAATATCAAGTACCTGCAATTCAAAATTAAGATTTTTAGAAGGAGAATTTGGTGACGTAGTAATAATGCATGAATTTTCAGTCAAAATTTCTCACATACCTCCTTCATCAACAAGTCGATCAGTTGTTACCCCTAATTCATGCTTAGTGACAAGATGTGACTGTTCTAGTAATAAGTGAATGGTGATGACCCCAAAATACGACAATCCTTCCTCGGAGGAAGTCAACCGGACCTCACGATCATTCTACAGAATACATCGTGTCGTTGAGATTACCAATCTCAAGGTGCCACAATCTCTCACCAGAGATTCGTCCATCCAAGCATACTAATTCGATGCCCGATAAGTACCAAATGCTGGCATTTGTATACACACAACGGTATACATGCCTAAGCACCAACACCACATGCATACTCCATGCACTCGGCTCGGGTATCTCCAATCATACCCATTAGCCCATAATACAACTGTCAATCCTCAGTTATTCTCACCCCGCGGAGAATATTGATTGACGAACCAACTGCTAATGGTGTGAACTCCACATCAACACCACGCGTACCGAATTATCGAATCTCTCAAGGATTCCCAATAGGTATATCAACACCGCCTTCCTCACAATGAAAGTGTCATGAACTCATGACCCTCCAACCTCGAACCACCGTTCAGAAAACCTGGATATATTTATACAAAAATATATCCCGGGACCAATAACTACACAACTGGTTCAAAACAGTGCCTCCTTGCCACTATTACCAATGCGAAATCCGTATACACGATGTATATCCACTGTAATGATGCTCTGTACTAATACCATAGTACTCCACGTCTCGAGCATTTCCCCAGAGACGTCTCCTCGTACGTCTCACCGAAAATATAAAGCCATTACTCAGTCAAACACCAGTACTGTTACCATGGCTGATTCACAATCAACCCTCGACCAATATCAGCTGTCTCCACGACAGTATGCTCCAAATCTCTCCAAGAGATACAATCAATATAGTAGTGTCACTCCACTAACTATATCCCACAATTCCGATCGTGTCCCCACCCCCCACCCCCACCCCCTCCCCCCCCCATTGCATTCCATATGCAAGGGTTCTCAACCATAGCTAACAACGACTTGTTGACACTCACGTTGGTACTCACAACAAAATTGAGATGTCCCAGTACAAGTCCCTCAAAACATTTAACATATAAACGTCATCGTGAGGTATTCCCTGCCTCAAACCTCATGCAACATAGTGACTACACGAGTCCACCATAAACCATCATACCGTATCATCATACGATTCACCAAACTCGGTTCCAACGAGTAGTATAATGGCAACAACAAGCTCACTATAGCACTGCAACAATATCTGGCTAGCAGATCGCTGCCTCCTAAGGTTTATACCAAACCTACCAACGTATCATACGTTCTACCTCGGTATACCATACCGTACCATTAATTAGATTAGAGTAGTGGGTCATCACCCAATATTTCTCTAACACCAATTGATGTGACTAGAAATAGACACATCTATTGCGTTTAATTGCTTACGATTTGGTATATTTTGATGGATAAATTGATACATATGCTACCTAATCGTATATTTGTGTATTTGTAGGTTGAATCGAAGAAATCAAGCTAAAATGTTGAAAGAAGGAATAAAGTTGGGGAAAAGAGGACAAAATCGGAACCAATATTTCTCTTAACACCAATGCACAAAGGACATCCTGGTGTCCTTGCTCAACAAATGCAATCCTAATCCATTAGGACTTATTCCACACCTTCATGTGTGGGTGTAACCATGTCCACCATACGTCATATGGTATATGCAAGTAGTTTTCTCAATAACTAGTCCTACCACCAGTCACTTGGCCATAGCCATCCCAACGAGTAAATGTACCACTACTCGTAAAATATTTACCTCAAATACGTGTTGCGGTACGCTTACTTGTACGGCGCATCCATTTATTCATTGAGCAAACCTGCTCGGCATAATGGTCTCGTCAACCGGTGACGCAGACACCACTTTTTGCCCACCATCGGCATTCCAACCATACGACTAAATACATATACCTAAATGTATTTTTCATCGTAACGACGGCACTGTCCACATAGAACATCCACTATGTCATCGTCATCCTGTGATGGTACATGTCAACATATGACATCCACAATAACATCGTCAACACCTGACGGTACATCTCAATACATGACATCCACAATAACATTATCAACCCGTGACGGTACATGTCAATACATGACATCCACAATAACATCATCAACCAGTGACCCACAATAACATCGTCAACCCGTGACCCACAATAACATCGTCAACCCGTGACGGTACATGTCAATACATGACATCCACAATAACATCGTCAACTCTTGACGGTACATGTCAATACATGACATCCACAATAACATCGTCAACCCGTGATGGTACATGTCAATACATGACATCCACAATAATGCTAACAAAATAGCAATATACCATAATTCATCGCTAACAAGATAGCGGCATACCTGTATTCATCGCCCAACAGTGGTACGCAATCAGCACCCATGGCTCGAAAGCGGCACAATCCTGTGCTACATACATAGCGGCATAACCCCTCGCTATACAATCAGCGGCATGAGCCCTCGCTATAAAATCAGCTGCATGAAACATCGCTATATAATCAGCGGCATGAAACCTCGCCGTAGAATCAGCGGCATAAATCATCGCTATAGAATCAGCGGCATAAACCCTCGCTATAGAATCAGCGGTATGAAACATCGCTATATATATCCGGTGGCATGAACCATCGCCATAGAATCAGCTGAATGAATCATCGTTATATATATCCGGCGGCATGAACCATCGCCATAGATACAGCGGAATTAACCATCGCTATATATATCATACGGCATGAACCATCGCCATAGAATTAGCGGAATGAACCATCGCTATATATATCCGGCGGCATGAACCATCGCCATAGAATTAGCGGAATGAACCATCGCTATATATACCCGGTGGCATGAACCATCACCATAGAATTAGTGGAATGAACCATCGCTCTACATACCCGGCGGCATGAACCATCGCCATAGAATTAGCGGCATGAAACATTGCTATATATATCCGGTGGCATGAACCATCGCCATAGAATTAGCGGAATGAACCATCGTTATATATATCCGGCGGCATGAACCATCGCCATAGAATTAGCGGAATGAACCATCGCTATATATCTCCGGCGGCATGAACCATCGCCATATCACAATCTTGTTATAACAGTGTATTTTAATGCACCTCGCTTGTCATTACCACGGTACTAATACCCCTCGCTTCGACATATCAGCAGCATCGAATAACCTCGCTTTAATGTGACATGCGGCATTTACCATCGCTTCAACATTTTAGTGGCAAATATCTTTTCTCGCTACGATATGACAGGGCAAGTATGCTATCATCGCTTCAAATGACAGCGGCAAAGCATTATAATCATCACTCGAATATAACAACGATTCCTCGCTTTCGTATAATAGTGGTATTCCATATCACAATACACATCGCTATGAGCGGCAAAGTATTTTATGTCACATCTTTTTATAACAGTGTATTTTAATGCACCTCGCTTGTCATGACCGCGGCATTAATATCCCTCGCTTTCGTGTAACAGCTGCAAGTATTCTATCATCGCTTCAAATGACAACGGCAAAACATTAAAATCATCACTCGAATATAACGACGACTCTTTATGATGTGCACCAAACCTCCAATATATATATATATATATATATATATATATATATATATATATATATATATATATATGTATGTATGCAACCACAATGCATAATTCATATCCCATACGACCCTGCTGTCACAATGGTCAGCAACAACATATTCCATTTAGGAACGCATATCATGATATGCACGTAATCATAATACTTGTGTCACACAACACTAATTGTAATTATGCATAAACTATGTTCTATCAATCATCCCTCGGCCCTCAACAGCCCCCAAAGAGCAAACCACTGCTCTGATACCAATAATGTAATGACCCTGGGCCCTTAACCAGCTATTAGTGTATTAACCCATGTATTTAGTGCATACTACCATGTAATCATGGGGAAAACCACATAGCATAATATACAAACAATAAAGCTTCTTGCATTATCCCACACAATGTTCAATTTTCCCCAATACAAATCCACTTACATAACATGCATCCTTTAATACACTAACATATTCTCAATTCATTTTGCAATTCCTTTAATTAATTGCATGCAACACATGAATGAAAAGAGAAAGGCCCTTGCCTTTTTATACAAACCATATACACATATAGTAGTGCTCACATACGAGCATCAAATGAGTGTGTGTATTAAATGTATAAAGTACCCTACTCAATACCGGTACTGGTACATCGGTCCTGGAAGTACCTCCACGGGGTGAGCATATCAATCCACCATCTCAATAACAGCAATATTACAATTCATATTTACAGAACATAAAGTTGTAAACGTAAAAGATACTCACTGTATAGTATCGTAATCCCATAGGATTCCCCATGCTGTTAATGTTCTCAACAAACCATCAAATTCCTAAAATCAGTGAATCATCACATTGATTAACTACGCCCGTTCTTACCATGCCAATTTCATAATTAAGTATGAATAAATCATTCAACTAATGATTACAGATAACCCATGTATCTACGCCATGATTCCATAGTTCTATCACATCATATTTCATCGCACGCTCAACAAAGGCGGCATTCCATACTCTCGCACGCTCAAAGTGGCGGCATCGTGACCGATGTTGGCTCCGTAGCGACAATATACCAACCATTGCTCGCTCCATAGCGGCACCATATAATTTGCAATACTTACCAATTTATTGCATTTACAGTATATCATGCATTTCACAGTTGCAATAATATAAAGGACTATACTCGTACGTTATACATACCTTATAATTCTGTAGTCCGAATCAAACCTTGCCTTAGTCCCATTACCTGATGAATTATGTGCTAAACACATTAAATAATTCACAATTAATTATAAGCATGCAACCATGTGCCCAAGCACGTTCACAATCTCCAATTATATAGTCAATCCATGACGATTAACCATTATAAAAGACCACGGGCAATGCATTGATTCCATAACAACAACACAATATATACCACAAAACAGAGCATCTCGATCGATCGGCCAAATGTGCTCGGTCGATCAAGAGCTCTGACCGCTTTATTTTTAAACAGAAAATATTTCAAAGTAGTGTGAAGCGATTCTACCGCAAGTGCACGGTTGTCAAGTTTTAGTATAGTGAAATGGAAGTAAAGGTTGTCGAATCCACAGGGACTAATGTATAAGTACCAAATAAGACTAGCATAATTATATTTAGCCTACGATTGAAACGGGGGTAGATTAATTAAAACAGAACTAGAACTAAAGCGCCAGAATGAAATAAAATCAAAGGGTTCCGGATATGCAAAGGTAATTCGCTCGAGAAATTTATCTCGCTTCGTTCAACTATGTTCTCTTCAAAGATTCGTTTGAATAGTAAATTACCAAACAATTGATTCCTAAGGTGAAAGGTTTTCAATAATATTCAATACACTCTCTCGAGCTGTAAAGAAACTAATATCAAATTAGAACAAGTCACTCTCGTGCACCTATTTACTAATCCAATATTGCATAAATCTTCAAAACCTCGTTCCTCTAAATCTCTCGATTTAAAGTTCTCACGTATGCGATTTCATCTCTCGATCTCAATCTTAACATACACCATGAATTAATTTAGCGTATTATAACGTTATCTCTCGATCTCGGTTATAACTCACAGATTTCAACCAAAGTTAGCTAGGCTTTGATCTTAATAAGCGTTTAATTCATGAACATAAGAACTCAATCCACTCAAACACGAACGAATCAATAAATGAAACACAATTTCACTAAAACTCAATAAAATAAACTAGATTCAATTCAAGTCAATTACATAAGAAGTTTAATCGTCTCTCGACCTCAAAAACATCAAATGAAAATGAAAATAAAATAAATCAAAGTTTAGAAATACGATAAACGGCTGGAATGAATCCGTGCGTTGCACCGTGATTTCTTCTCTTGCTCTTTCCTTGCACTCCGGAAATTATTGGCTCAAGCTTGGACAAAGAACGGAGAAGATGGCTTCCTCTCGGTCTTCCAGGAGGCGGCTAGGGTTTGGGTGTGTGTTTTTCGGTGGTTTTCGCCTCTTAGATCTGATATCTCATGATATGGAAATGATCCATATTTGTAGCCACCGAGAATCAATTCAAAAATGGAAGATAAGATTTTCCAGAATTTGCGTATCGATCGATCGAGAATTTCGTCCGATCGATCGGTCTTTGGAAATCACTGCCTCGCTCGATCGATCGAGATTATCCTTCCGATCGATCGATCATTCGATAAAATTGGTGCTGATGTCTCTGCCTCGACCGATCGATCGAGACAAAATCTCGATCGATCGGTGCTTTGAAAACTTTGCTTCTCAACACTCTGCCTGGCTCGATCGATCGAGAAATAATCTTGATCGATCGAAGCTCTGAAAAATCCAACTTCTTCATTTGATCTCTTTTTCGCCTCGATTTCACCCGTTTTCTTCATTTTAGCTCATTTCTTTCATTTCCGACCTATTTTCCTGAAACAAACAAATAAACACCAAAAAGCATAATATCATCCAGGAAAAAGTACGAAAAACGGGAAGAAATTACCGCTAAAAACACGTAAAAACTAAGCCTATCAAGCTCCAGCGAAAATAAGCCCGAAAATCTTCCTTGCTCGATCGATCGAGCGTACTGTTCATCGTCTTCCAATTTTGTAAATTACGCGCTATCGATTGATCCCCTATTGCCGATCGATCGGCGAGCACTGCAACAGCCCAAAAATGGTGTTTTCGAGTTTAAAACCCCCAAATAAGCAAACTCAACATCCATTATACCAATAATCCTCAACATAAACTCCATAAAATTCCTTAAACAATCCAACCCAAAAATCTTTAAAATTTTCAAAACTCAACCCAACACAACACATGCCCAAACTCTACAATACCACAATCAAAATGAAGGTAAATGCGAGGGGAAGAAGAATACCAAATTATCTTCAAGAAACCATGCTCCGAGATCGAGCCTTGCTCGATTTCGCTCCAAGGAGAAAAGAGAGGGGAAAAGGGTTGGGGGGGAGATGAAACGTGAGGGGGAGAGAGAATGAAACACCAATCCATTGAACACCGAGTCCACTTGGTATATATAGTACCAAGGCTCAAAAATCCCAATCCTCCACAAATACATCATGACTCATTAAAAATCATCTGTGTTCAATAATTACCTCTCAATCTCAATTTCTATTACCAGCCCCAACACAAAGCACCACAGACCCCAGATCCCATCAAAAAACCAATTCCAAGGTTTAACACCACAATGAGAATAGAATCTCAACTCTTGGATCCAACGACCCCAAATACCGAATTTAAAATCCTCGGGAGTCCCAACACCGCAATTAATTCATAATTGCCACAATTAAAATCAATTAAGGATCATTACTACACCGGGATTTACACCATTAATTCCCGGGCATCACAAATACACCCTGAAACACACACATATCAATGTATACAGCACACGTACACACTAACACACGCATAGCACACACTCACAGACACAGTAACACACACACGCACAGAACACTTCACACGCACGCACTCCTTCGCGCCTCACACACACACTCACTTAGCAATATAATAACCCACAAGTGTGAGGTAAACTCTGAAATAAACGAAAATGAAGCATCAACCATTATTTTTTCCAAAACAAATCGAGCCAAAACTCACCAAAAATCGGCCAAACGCGAAATGCAAGAAGGAATAATGAGTAAGGTATCAAGTAGCATCATACCTACACAAAGTTGCACAATAAATCGGCTCCAAGTCGAGGCGCAAACCTCCAAGGGCGTGAGAGAGAGCTGACGACGAAGATAGGGGAAAAGGATGGGAGAGACCGATATTTAGTGTGTGTAGGTGTTAGTATGTGTTTTGAGTGCAACCCTAGTATTTGTATTAAATCTACTCCAATTAATTCCAAACCTTCCCAATAACTAATTAATTCATTTAAATCAAAACTCAAAAATAATAGCTCAATAATTTGCAAAATCTAATATTAATTAAATTTTGCACCACAAGTTCACTCCCACTCGGTATTCCAAAACCGGGTCCAACTACGATTCCCAATAATTTAATTTCCGAAATTAACTCAAGTTTACATCAACTAATTTAAATAATTAAATGTAGATAATTTCGGGCATCACAATTCTCCCAGACTAACAAAATTTCGACCCCGAAATTTAAACACACACTTAGCAGAAGTGCCAAAAAACATTCACATACCAGCAAGTAATTCAGGATATCGTTGCTTCAAGTGTCGTTTCGTCTTCCACTTAGCAGAAGTGCCAAAAATAATATTATTTGACAAAACAGAAAAAAGATAACAAAACAGAACCAATTGCTATTAAGATGAGAAACCATCGGAAACAAAAATGGATCTTGCTGATCCAGTGAGTAAGAACAGGGAAAAAACTAACACAAAATCTTCTGCGACAAAGGTTAAGCATCTCTTGTTGCATGCATTGAATTGAGACTCATGGATATCAATAAACATCATTTCAATTAATTTTCAATTAACTAAACGTCTCCATTGCCTTCAGTTTTAAAAATGAGAATTGGAGAAAATGATATACATACAGGAGCAGAAGATTTTACGCCCAAAAGATGTGATGCAAAGCTAGTTATTTGACAGAACATACTTCTTCAATCACCTATTACGAATCAAATCACAAGAAATGTGATACAAGATAACTTGAGTTCTTTCATCAACTCATAACATAAATTGCGGCATGGAAGAACCATGATCAGATCAGAAACCATGAAACTCTGAATTAAACCAAAAAAGTAGTGAGCTTGTCGATTTGATGATGATACAAATACACGTGTTTAAAACAAGTAATCGGATAAATTTATTAACGAAAAATAGGATGCCATATCCATGCACATTTTTCCAGCTGTAGTCTTTGAACCATAACAAAGAATTAGTCCTTTTTGGGTTGCCATGGTTGGTATCTGGTCCAGTCTCTTTGCCCAGGGTTAAGGCTATGTCCTTTGGAGTGATAGATGTATTCATCTCCCTCTCCGGAGAAGTTTTCTTTGTGTTCAATCCCATACCGTTTCGGTTTCAATAAGAGCATCTACATCGAATGGACTCCTAAGTCAGTAGTACCTTGGAATATACGTAAATTCAATTCAGTAATTATGATCATATGCTAACTAACCTCATCTCCAGTGTGATCAGTTATGAAATGAAGCCATCCATGCCATTCTGGTGGGACTTGAGAGGCGTTGTAACGATTCTTCGAAGCATATTCCACCCACCTATGTCTCCCTAATATTGACCAACAAGCATAAATCATTGGTTTGCTGGATAAAGCCTCAAAAGCTCTCAGCATGATTAACAAATGCATAAACATCCACAGCAAAATAGTTCTCAAGAAATGAAAGAATATTATGAAAGGGTTGACTAAAACCTGTTTTTATGATAAAATAACCGACTGTATGTTTTTCATAAGTGATGCTTCATGATCTGATCTTACGGATTTTATGACATAAATGTAAAGCCTACAAAATGAATTAGCAGAAAGGATCTGTACAAAATTTTGGCTAACCATATTGCGTGTCTCCAAGCTTCTGATAGTACTTATTGCCAAATTTATCAACACCAACAAGTGTTGCTCCAATATTGTGAATCTTTGTCTGCCTGAATAAATAAAAAATAGAACATCAAAGTGTGTGAGAGTTAGTGTAACCATCAAACCTTCGGAAGACAAACAAGATATACGATAGAAAAGGCAGGAACGGGTACACCAAAAGGGATAGGAGATAACCAACAATTTGAAGAGAACCACTAGCCTTCGTCCTACGTTTTACATCTTAATTCTTGAGATTGAAATCATAATTTTGCCCAAGAAGACAACTGAGCCGAGAAATTTGAATGCCAAAAGGGTATGTCACCATCGTAAACAAGAAATCATAAAGCAGATATTCAAAAATCAAAATTTGACTCCTCAACATGTATGATGACCTAGGAGAATTAGATACAGAGGAACTACATATAGCATTCACAAATCCAAAAGGGGGATACTAAGGCGACAAGTAGTATCCAAGGATCAGGGAAACTGAAGAGTGTGAAATGAATCATATATTTTGTGCGTACAATCTGATTCATTGCACAATTCCAGCTTTTTTTATACAATTGCAGTTGTGTATTCTGGAAGCCTGAATACCAGAGCTATACAAAGAACAATCTTAATCTGTTTCTTCGCACAAACATGAGGCCCAGCCTTTCCACATATGAAATATTATTCAAATTGTGAAATAATACTCTGATTTAATAAATTAGCCAATAACCTAACTTTTCTATGGAGTTTGTTTCAATTTTTAATCTGTCCAGCAAACGATTATTCAAATTAAACTATTGATAACTTACACGCATTGCTTGTTCCAAGTACCTAGTTATATATCAAGATTAGGGTCCCAAACACTACTTAGTACTTACATAAGATTTCCATCCAGAATAGCGCTCCTGAAGAGTACAAAAGCAACAAAACATAATTCAGTGGAACACATTAATAACAAAATAAGAATCATAATAGATTGCAAGCTGAAAAGGAAAAAATGAAATCTATACAAAACATCAAATCACATGTTCGATATTATGGTTGGGATAAGACTATGAGTAGCGAATATGATAATTGATTTCAGCTAATTAAGCTTCCATTGCAACGAATTTTAAATTAGAGCAAATAATGAACCCTAGGAACTAAATAACAAATTGAAAAAAGAAACAAAAATCGCAATTCGATAAACAGGAATAAAGCACAGGAAAAGAATTCAGAATCAGTAACAATTCGTTCCAGGATACCCGGATCCAAGATTTGCGATCGCCGCTAAGGTATATTAAAAAGTAAAGAAAACTTTTATAAATAATTGCAAAGAGGAATGGAGACTACAGGAATCCTTCATCTTTAAGCTCGCGGATGAAAGCTCCAACACCTTTTTCTCTGATCGATTTCAGAGCGTTTCTCACCACCGACACCATTACTGTCCGTCTCTCTGCAAAGGGATGCGAGCTTCTGGCACAGAGTTGAACCAGAATAATGTACTCAGCACGTTTTTTATTGAAATCATACGCTTTTATAAGAATTGTTTGCTTTCATAATTAATAAATAATGAACTTGTCTGCCCCGGGTACCAGAGTTGGTGGAACAATATGAGTTTAGAACTATAAGATCATAAGTTTGATTCTCTCTACCAACAGTTTCTCGATTCTGAATCTGTCGCACATGACTTATCTAATACATTTTTATCTTGTTGGAGTGGTTTGGAGGCTACCATATCATTCAGTGTTTTGAAAATCGGTCCGAACCGGCCAGTTCAACCGGTTTAACCTGTAACCAGTGCTTGATTCGATCCGATTGACCCTTCAAAACCACCTTGATAAAAAATCAGTGGGAACTGGATTAAATCGGTAAAAAACCGGTTCAACCAGTGAATCGGTTGACTGGTTGAACCAGTATGTTCCTTCATTTTTCTTTCCTTTTTAAAATTTTAATTCTTTTTATTTTTGTAAAATTATGAATCACATTTGTAGAATATGTTATATATAATTTATTGTTATTGAAATGATTATAAAATAATATTTTATGCGTTTTTCTATCAAAAAGTTCATATAATTCAATAAATGTGTATCGTATATTATATATAAACATGCTTAGTTTCTCGTAAATTATAATATATGTGAATAATTTCATAATATTTTATTATAATTTTGGGATATTGATCTTTTTTGGCATTATTTGTTGTTTTTTAGATGTTTTATTATTACTATTATTTTATGTTAGACATTTCATTTCATCTGATTTTTTAAGTTTGACATGTTATGGTTGGTGCAACGATATTTTTTTTTTGTGAACAACTTGAAACTATAGTAAAATATATGGTATATATATTTTACAAAAACTTAAAATATATATTACATAATGCTGACGTCATCACCGGTTGAACCGAGCGAACCTGTAACCAGTAAGGGCACCGGTTTCATGTCCGGTCCGATTTTGAAAACACTGATATCAGCCCAAGAGTTTACCCAGTGTACATCCTAAAAATAGTGACTACGGGTTCTCTCATCATAAAAAAAATAATAAGGCATTCGTATGGATTAAATTTTAATATATAATAAATCTCTCCAGATTAAATTTTAATATAAAATATGATTTATATATAGTAAACTTCTTTGTGAAATATAATCATAAAATTTTTATCTAATACTAATATTTGAATTCTAATTTTGTTATATTTTATTTTTATAAATAAGGAGAAAAGTATTTTGGGAGGAAAATTTAGTATGATTAAAGAGAAAATATCGATAATATGGTCCCAACACTTATAATATACTAATGATTTTTTGACGCGAGATGCATATTAAATTTAGGAGAAACACAAACACATTTAAGATAGCAATGTAGTTTCTCCGGGTGTCACACTTTATAATATAAAATAGCATTGATTTTAAGGATTTTAGCTTTTTAAAAAAATAAAATTATAGATTAAATTAAATATGTATATTATTAAATTTGGCAAAATAAATTATTGTAAAAAAAGCTCAATTTTATTTTAGATTTTGATTTTTTTTGGACATTTTAAAAAAATCGTAATCCAAGCATAACTGTTTTTAAGATGAGCATTTTCGGCTTTTTGAATTTTCTAAATGTTTTTAAAACGAATTTCCATCTAAATAGATATTAGGGTTAATTACAACAAGGTGTCGGTTATAAAACAAATTTCAACTAATTATGGTAAAAAAAAACAATTTTGAATATAAATATATTTTTCAAAATATAAATATTATCCAATTTTTTAAAAATCTAAAGGTATTCAATATGGACTTTTATATACTTTATTAAAGTCTACTTGTATTCAATCTAGACTTTTACTTACTCTATACAAGTCTACTGATATTCAAAATAGATTTTTATAGAGTTTTTAAAATAACGTGGTATTTAAACATGACGTTTAAAACTCTATAAAAGTATAGAGGTATCCAAATGTCAATAGTCTTTTAGCTACTCTATTGAATTCTTTTAAATACAAACATTGAAGATCTATGTACAACTTTAAAAAGTAAAAAATCCTCCTACATTCATCCTAGAGATTTGAATAGACTTTAATTGAAAAATACCAAGGTTACCCATATAATTATTTCTTCTCCAATAACAATGATTTTTTAGCATTTACATCTTGGCTTATGATTTTCCACAAACAATATCATTTTAAAAGTTGATATAAAATAACTTACATATTTTTTGTTTTATCTTGACATAGTATAATGCTTTTACAATAATTTTGGTGTGATCATTGTTTGATCGTAAATGTTTACATTCTTGGCAATTTTGTTTCTGAAAGCTAGTAGACCGATGAGCAACACAGGATTTCTAACGGAAACTATGATTAAAGATCTTAATATATCTATATATTTAAAATAAATTTATTAACGATATATACAAATTTAATATTATATTCTAACATATAAAATATTTCTTTTATGATAATAGTATAAAAAATGTATGTTTTACTTACATAATTAAATTAATTATGTGAAATATATTTCAAAATATTCTATTAAATTATTTAACGGCACACTGAGTTTATAAGAAAAATATTAAATATCTAATTGATTTTTTTTTTCAATTATAAGTTACAAAATCTACTAAATTCTTTGAAAGTTTAAAATCTTGTAATTGAATTCTATAAAAAAGTTTACAAGAGTTTATAAAAATCTTTTTATAGCTATGTGGAATACAATAAGGTCAATATAAATCTATTCCACAAAAGTCTATCATTCAATAGTTTAGAATGAAGTCTATAAAAATCTTGTTATAATTTTGTAAAACTCTATAAAAGTCAATAGAAATTTATTAATTCCACGAAAGTCTATCATTTAAAAAAGTCATTAAAATTACCAAAAATCATTATTGAATACACCCTTAAAAATCACCAAAAGTAATTATTAAATACACCGTCCTAATAGTAGCTACTTTATTTTACCAAAATGCCGCTTGCATAAAACCATGGTTCCTTTCTCCTCAGGTCACTCTCTTCCCTCACGCTGCAATACCACTCCACCATCACCACCGTCGCCACTTGCTCTATTCCATCGCCGTTACAATTCCTCATTGCTTTCTTCCCCGCAGGTCACTCTCTTCCCTGTTTTAGTTTTTTGTTGCGAAGTGTGCTCGCTTTCTTCTGATGTGTTTTGTTATTTTAAAAAAGAACCATTGATAAATAAAGTTGACATTGGCTTCAGATCTGGTGTTTTGGTGCTATTATGCAGAAATACATTCATTCATTTAGGTGCTATGATTGGATCAATGGCTGTTGTTAGGTCACAACCATACGTGCACCGGTGTCGGAAACAATGGAACAAAAGTACATATCGTGGTTGCAAGAGGTTTTGCAGCATCATTCACATTGGTTGATAAGGAAGAGAGCAAATATATGTACACGAAATTTTTTTGCGAGGATTACATGAAGCTATATATAGTTGTCAAGTTCGAGGCCAAGGAGCCAAGATTTGAAGCCTTCAAGAACATGGAAAATACAGTTAAATTGGATCCAATTGCAACCGCTTAAGTACCACTTAAAATAAATGTAAATCTAAAAGCTATTGAGGGGTGTTTAAATAGTCTTTCATATTTCACAGTGCAAAGGTATTGGTTGGATTGTATTGGTTATATTAATGTATTATGGTGATGGGTTTACAGAGAATTTCTTTATGCCAATTGACTCCAGTCTCAGTTTTGATGAGAGATCTACTTTTTAAAAAAATTATTGAGGTGTTCCAATAATGCTTTCAAGTAAAAAAGGAACTTTCAAGAGAGTATTTCGTTAACTCAAAAAAGTGCCTTTGGTGAAAGGCTGAAAGCAAATAAAGGGAACAAAAGGGACAGACTTTTAATCACTTATGACTGAAAATGCAATACCAGGGTCTTTCCCAGAATTTCGACTTCTCAAAGTGGAAGTTCAAGAATTTTAGCCTTCCTAGTGGTAAAAAAAATTGAATAATAATGAAGGAAAGAAAACATACACACCAGAAACGTTTTCTTGCCACTACAGGTCATTTGGCAATAAATCTCTTAAGTGGGGGAGGTCCTAACATTGGGTAAGGAGTGGTTTTTATACACACGTACGTTCCAAAAATGTATGAAGTACTCAACTCGTACGCCACTTTTATTCAACTGAAACTTCCGTTTGGTTCTCTTGATATTTTTTACATTTCTTTTAACTATCAAGCCTATGCATGCAGAAGTGATGCTACATGCATTATATGTCGCGAGGAGACGACTACAGCAAAGAAACTTCTCTGTGGGCATCTTTTCCACGTACACTGCCTGAGGTCGTGGTTAGAAAGACAAACACATGCCCTACATGCAGAGCTCTAGTTGTACCTTCTGAGAAGGGGACATCTGCTACTGGATCAAGGGCAGATGGCCATCAGCAAGGTAATATATTCCTACTGTTAATGATAGAGTCATGATAGCTTTATTACTTTATTACCTTCGAGTATGCCATGATTAAGCCTTGTGGTTGAATTTTGTGATTTTGATCAGTATGTTTGAAAAGTGAGTCAATCTTGCTTATCTTGGAAGTAGAATTGCAAAGTTGCCTTCTTATGTTTGCGTAATTTGGCCAAGCTTTGGGCTAATAAAACGTCTTCTGGGACCCAGGTGTCAGTGCATCCGGTAAGTCCTCTCAAGTATCTTCTGCTGGTGATGGTGCGGTAATCGCGATTTATTTAAACAGTAAATTTTAGTGTAGCACGATATGCCGTAAGTATATGATTGTCAAGTTTTAGTATAGTAGATTAAGAGTACGAGTGTCGAACGCACAAGGACTAGAAATTAAGTACCAAACTTAATTAGTTTAACTATATTTAACATTCGAATATTTAACGAGAATTATATTAAATTGACTAATGACGCAATATCTAACCCAACAAGTAGTAAAGAGTGTAGAGAATCAGTAGAGACAATTATCTAGACTCTGATCCGCCTATGTAATCCCACATAATTCACCTATTAGTTAAGATTTAAATTCATACGTTCTAAGGTGACGAGTTTTCCCAATGCATTCATTATACTATGGTCAAGCTATAACGAGTCTAATATTAACGTTGCAATAAACCACTCCCGTGTCCTTATTGAACAATCAATATTGAATAAAGATCTATGAAAACTACTAGCCTTCGATATTAGTAAATCTATTGCTATCACACGTGTGTTCGATTTTACTTGGTCAATCTCAGTCTAAACCCACGGTATAATTTATTATGTCGTATTGCAATATCGTATGGTCAAGTCAATATAATATCATTCAAATGTGATCAATCCCTCAAAAGCATGAAAAATAATAAATTATACACAAAGAATTGTAAGAACTAATCAAAAGCCTTAAGCTAAATTATGGGTGTGCAAACATGGGATGCCCTAGTTTTGACAGCAAAACTTAGCCAAAAATCATCCTCAAATAACAATAACAAATCATGTTTTGCAACAAATCAAACATTAAAATTTGAAAATAAAAGAAAAACAAAGTTAAGAAATATTAAATAACGCTAGAAGATGACTTATTGCGTTGTTGCGTCATCCGTCTCGCCCGATGTCTTACTCTTCAATGGTTTCAATATGGTTTGGGATGATGATATTGTTAGCATAAATGCCCTACAAGCCAATCGTTGGCCCAATGGGCTTTATATTAACCCTGGCCCAATTAGCTTATACAAATATAAATATGACATTTGTATCAGAAGGAAAAGAGACCTAATCACTCTCAATCAACAC
This sequence comes from Haberlea rhodopensis, assembly GCA_907163345.1. Lineage (NCBI taxonomy): Eukaryota > Viridiplantae > Streptophyta > Magnoliopsida > Lamiales > Gesneriaceae > Haberlea > Haberlea rhodopensis. The sequence goes on along the minus strand of CAJQUN010000006.1, from coordinate 10,868,212 downwards.
TCACTCTCATAGAAATGCCAACACCAAACTAGCACTGGTGTTGGCTTGTAGATCTGGTCAGGTTGATTGGACTCGAGGGTCAACGCTATCAGATTCACGTCGGTGAACGGTAATTTCTTTTCGTGCATTTATTCGATTTATGCATGTTAATATATGAATCAGGCGCGATCGATCGTCCCCGGGTCAGATCTTTTTATTGTATTATTTCCGCTGCGTTTGGATCTGGCGCCTGGGTACGGAAACCCAACAGTGGTATCAGAGCCAGGTTGCGCTTTGATTTATGTATTTGATAATTAATTTTATTAGATCGTTTCCAATCGATCCTAATCGTGTTTGAGTTTTCAGAATTTTTTGATTCCGGAAAAACATAGGAATTTGATTGCAAATTGTTATCGTAACCCAAACTCCAAGCTTTGGTTTCTTGTTCCTCTCGGGCTACCAAAGCTCGCCGGAGATCCGCTGCTGTGCACGCCGCCTTGACTGAGTTGGTCGTGCGCGAGACTCGTGCGATCTCTGTAATTGTTGCAGATGGAATTTGCACGAACGGCAGCAGGGTGCAGGCGAGCGGCGGCACGCGTGCAGCCACGCCACTGGAAAGCGGGAGCGTGAAACTTTGCGGAAAGCAGCGGGATACGAGATCCCGTCGTCGCTTAGTCGTGAGGCAGCGGGATATGAGATCCCGACGCGTTTGCTACATATTGGAAATGGAGGCGTGCGTGTGTGCAAGGGTGGCGGCGGCGCTAGGGTTAGCCAGAAACCCTAATCTTCAATTGAGGAAGAAGGTGAATAGTTGGTTTGGTTAAACTTGGGATTTTCAAAATTTTTGGGCCAAATTTCGAATTTTCAAAATATTTAGGCAAAATTTTCGATATTTAAAATTGATGGGACCAATTTAAAATGTGGCTTGAATTTTGAAAAGATTTTTATTTTGGATCCAAATTGTTTGGAGTCCATAAATTATTTTGGGTCTTTTTAGATGTTTTATCCGGATATTAATTTTTGAAACAATAAATCATAAATTTAATTTATTAAAAATATGATTTTTAATTTATTAAGTGTAAAATTGAGATTTTACAAGTAATTGAAAATTTAATTAACTGAAAATTAAATGAAAGTGTTTCATTTAATTGTTAATTTATTTTCGATTATCATTATGATTAAAATGTAAAATAGTGATTTTACCAATTAATTGAAAATTAATTAATTAGAAATTAAATAAAATGATTTTATTTCATTTGTTAATTTCATTTTCAATTAATGATGCGATTAGTGGGGAAACGATAGAATAAATTAATTATTGTGCTCTAATTACATGTGATGTGATTAGTACAATTATATGTGATGTAATTGATTAGTTTAATGTTTAATTACATATGATGTGATTGCATGGTGGATGATTACGGGCCTTGACCAATGTGTTTAGGTGAATGCTTAGGTTTTTATTGTTTCATTATTATTGTGATTTTTGGTTATCAGGCCTGCGAGTCTGCTCTCTCTATTTTCTGATGTATCCCACCCCGGATTTGTATTCTTATTCTCTTGTTTGCACGATTTAAATGTAAAATCTTTAGAATTAGTGGGAGATCGAGATTGAAGACGAAGCACCAAGAATCAATACATGTATAATGGAAGCAAAAATGTAATAGGATTGCATTACATACCTGCATCACCTTAGACAGACTTGTGATCCACGTATGGCTCACATGGATCAATTAGGAAAAGGCCGTAATCGTCCATATTTATTTTTATTATGCATATGATGTATGATAAATGTTTGTTTGTATGTTTTATTAGTACATAAGACTGCATGAATAAAACATAGTTGCGTGAATCCGACAAACAAACAAACAAGTATTTGATGAGATCTTTTGAAAATTATTAAATCCCTCTTTGAATATGATTCAAAAAATTTAATATCAAACTATAAAGGGAGCTCAAAGGAGTTTGTTGCTTCCTATCTTCCATCAACAGTTAAGCCATGAGACGCTACTTGTGTCAGGTGTCTTGTCTCACCCTCGTGGGGGATATCTGCATGGGAAAGCTGTGTGTTTAACTGCCACTTAATTATGGATAGGGTTCTGTTAACCTTTAAGATTACTCACCCTCGTGGGGTCTTATTAGGCGAACATTACCATCCGTGGGATGGGTTAGTTTGACGTGAGAAGGCATAATTGGCCTGCCTCCGTAGGGTTATGTCAATCACGAGACGAATATCTTGGGGGTTGCATATGATGCAATTGTGAGCTACCTTTAGTATCATGAGGTCGGCTGGACCCTCGCCCGGGGCTATCATGAGCTAGTTGGACTCCAAGCCCACTAAGAAAATACGATTTTCCGTTCATTTGTCATGAGGGTGACGAATTCGAAAAAATTAGTGGGAGCATTCAATAACTAAAGTCCATAGTTTTTGAATTAATTAATAATCAAACGGTTTGCATGTATTTTCTGTTTATTCTCAGTATTGTGATTGCCGTGAATCCGATTGCATCAATTCTCGATACAAACAAAGTAGCCGCACCAAATTATTCTGATTGACTATTAATGTTAAAATAGTGCTTGCTTCTAAAAGATTGCTATATACCCTTTGTTGCGCCTTAAAACGCTACAACTCTCATTCCTCTATTTTAAATAAAATTATCGTTTTTGTTTTGATGATTACAAAACCTATACATTTTGTACTAATGGTTTTTATTGAGTATGCAGCATTAATTATGATCAAATTTGAAGATTGTAATAGTATTGAAATGCCAAAGAAAAATTGTCTTTTGGAAGACACGGATCGCCCCAGGCGATGGGTGCCAGGCGAGGATCGCCACGCCCATCGACAGAGGCGATGGCCAGGCGAGCACGCGAGGAAGATCGCCCCAGGCAATGATGACCATCGCCTGAGGCGATGGCAACCATTTGGCACTTCGCCCCGCACATCGACAGAGGCGACGCCGAGGCAATGCGCGGGCATACGCGCGGGGAGTTCGCCCGAGGCGATGGCACGAACGCCTGAGGCGATGGGCTGGAACGCCTGAGGCGATGTGGAGTTCGTTTGAGGCGATGCAAAATTTGGACATGCTGAAGCTACGGCCTTAATTTTTGCTCTTGATCGCCTGAGGCGATCCACCGATCGCCTGAGGCGATCTGAGGATTTCTTGACCGTTGGAACGCGGCGATAGGTGATCGCCCGAGGCGATGTCCGAGGCGATCGAGGAGTGATTTCAGCCTTATAAGTAGCAACGGCTAGTAGGAGCCTTGGAGGCCTTCTACACTATAAATATGGGTGTTTTGGATCATTTTGAAGTTAAGAAACAAGAGTATAAACTACAAGAAAGTTGTGTGCAATCAAAATCATTCTAGTATTGCAAACTTCATACATTTATATTGTATTGGAGTTTGTAATTTACTTCTTGTGTGTGATCTTTTGATTCTTCTTGTTGGTACACCGTGAAGGTGTGATTTGATTATTGTAAAGGTCCTCCAACACCGACGCAAGTTGGAAAATTGTATAAGTCGCCAATAAGTGAAGTTGGTGCAAGATTGTGGCTATCCTTGGAGCCCTTAAGGCCAAGAAGAAGTTGTTCTAGTGGATCCTCGGTTGGACGTTTTCTAGCCGGGAAGAGGAGACGTAGGCGATTCATCGCCAAACTTCTATAACAAATTCTCATCTTCTTTATTGCTTTATTTATATTACGCTTTTACATTTTTTATTATATTGTTTATTGTTCGATTGACAACTAGTCTTCCGCATCGCAAACTCAATTTTTGCAAATTCATTTTAAAAGGCTAAAGTAGCCAAGGAACCTCATTCACCCCCCCTCTTAGGTTCCAACAAGTGGTATCAGAGCCATTTGATTTTTGTTTTAAATCAAAATTTTTATATGGCTAATCTAGCAAATGAGTTTGCTCAAGGTCAATCGACAAATCGCCCTCCGCTTTTCACGGGTGATAACTACGGTTATTGGAAGAATAGAATTTCTCTATACATCCAATCCGTAGATTATGATCTATGGAAAATCATAGTGAAAGGTCCACATATTCCTTTAAAGGAAGTTGGGGGAATTAGTGTTCCCAAAGAAATGGACGATTTCACTAGAGCGGATATGATATTAATTTCACAAAATGCTAAAGCGATTAATATTTTGCATTGTGCCTTAGATATGAAGGAGTACAACCGGATCTCGATGTGCTCAACCGCAAAGGAAATTTGGGAAAAATTGCAAATTTGTCATGAGGGCACTAATCAAGTGAAGGAGACCAAGATTGATCTATTGCAACTCAAGTATGAAACTTTTGAGATGGAGTCCGGAGAAAACATTGATTCAATGTTTAGAAGGCTCACTCAAATCATCAATGAGCTTGCCCAACTTGGAGAGAAGTATCCTCCAAAACAAATATGGAGAAGAGCACTTAGAGCCCTACCACAAGAATGGGATGCCAAGAGGACGACCATCATTGAATCTAACAAAGGAGATAGTGCATCATATGATATTGATGAACTTCATGGTACCTTGGTTACCCATGAGCTTGAGATGTCAACCCGGAAGGAAATGAAGAAGGATGAAGAAAAAGCAAAAGGCAAGGGGATTGCCTTGGTTGGAAAGAAAGCACAATCCGATGACGAAGATGATGAGGAAATGGCATTGTTCACAAGGAAGTTCAAGAAGTTCTACCGGAAATACAACAAGCCAAAGACCTCCGAATCCAACAAGAATTCTACTAAACGAGAGGTAACTTGTTATAATTGTCAACAAAATGGTCATTATGCTAATGAATGTCCAAGTAGAAAGAAGGCGGATAAGGGAAAGAAGAAAGCTTTAATGGCCACATGGAGTGATAGTGACTCCGATGAAGAAGTAGCAAACCTTTGTCTAATGGCTCTTGAAGATGAAGATGAAGATGATGAGGTACCATCTTATGATGAATTATTAGATGCTTATAATGAAATTATTGATGTTCTTGGTAAATCTAAAAAGAGTAATAAATTGTTAAAGTTGGACTTGGCTAAAAAGGAAGAAGAAAATGTTACTTTGAAAAATGAACTACTTGATTTAAAGAAATCTTTTGGGAAGTTTAATGATAGTGGTGTAATGCTTCATGAATTGCTTGGCTTGCAAAGATGTAGCTTTGATAAAGCCGGATTAGGCTTCTCAAGCAAGTCAAAAACATTTTCAAGCTTGTTGGCCAAAGCCAAGCATAATCCCCCTACTTGCACCTATTGTTGTAAGGTTGGTCATGTTAGAAACAAATGTAGATTTTTCAAAAATCAATACCAACCAAACAAGAGTTGGAAGTGGATTCCTAAATCCCCCATTGTTACTAACCAACATGGACCCAAAGAACAATTGGGTACCAAAGGTCCAAATATTAAAAATTTGTTTTGTAGGGAGGAACAAGTAAGAGGTCCAATTCTTGGTATCTCGATAGTGGATGCTCAAGACATATGACGGGTGACAAGAACTTGTTCTTGTCACTAAAAGCTAAAAGTGGAGGAAGTGTCACCTTTGGAGACAATAGCAAAGGAATCATTGAAGGCATTGGCTCAATTGGTAACTCTAACTCTACTATTATTGATGATGCACTTTTTGTCAAAGGACTTAAGCATAACCTTCTTAGCATAAGTCAATTATGTGATAAAGGTTATGAAGTCTCATTTGCATCACTTCATTGCACCGTATCATACACTCATGACAAATCCATTAAATTCACTGGTTATAGAAGTGAGAATGTGTACAAGGTTGATTTGGATAATCTTTCTTCTCAAAATATAAAATGCCTTGTAACATTGAATGATAACAAAAATGTGTTATGGCATAGACGACTTGGTCATGTTGGATTGAGCACCATTGGTAAAATTCAAAAACTTGATCTTGTTGTTGGATTGCCTAACCTTGATTTACAAGTTGATTCTATTTGTGATGCTTGTCAACTAGGAAAGCATACTAGAGAATCTTTCAAAAATAAAAATGTTATCTCCACTTCTATGCCACTTGAATTGCTTCATTTAGACTTGTGTGGTCCTTCAAGAACAACTAGTCTAGGTGGAAAATCTTATGCATTTGTCATTGTGGATGATGTCTCTAGATTCACTTGGACATTGTTCTTAGCCCATAAAAGTGATGCCTTTGAGAATTTCAAAATATTTGCAAAAAGAGTTGAGAATGAGAAAACTCTTTCAATAAAAAGTATCCGTAGTGACCACGGAACCGAATTTGAGAATGAAAATTTTATAAACTTTTGTGATGACAAAGGCATTGGTCACAACTTTTCTTGTCCTAGGACACCTCAACAAAATGGTGTTGTTGAAAGGAAGAATAGGACATTAGTGGAAATTGCACGTACTATGCTATGTGAATATTCACTTCCAAAATATTTTTGGGCCGAGGCAATGAGCACCGCATGTTATATAATTAATCGTTCATCAATAAGGCCAATTCTCAAGAAAACTCCATATGAATTGTGGAGGGGGAGAAAGCCTAACATTTCTTACTTCAAGGCTTTTGGTTCAAAGTGTTTCATTCACAACAATGGTAAGGATAACCTTGGTAAGTTTGATGCCAAATCGGATGAAGGTATATTTCTTGGTTATTCTAATACTAGTAAAGCATATAGAGTATTTAATAAACGTAATCTTATTGTTGAGGAATCTATTCATGTTATATTTGATGAGACTAACACTCGAATATCAAGAATTTCCATGGATGGTGATGATGAAGAATTACTTGAGCAAAGGAGAGAGTCAACCACCCTTGATAACTCTAGTGGTGATAAAGAAGAACAAAGAGTGGAGTCAAGTAATTCCAAAGAGGATGGAGAACTTCCAAAGGATTGGAAAACCACCAAGGATCATCCCATGGATCTCATAATCGGTAGTCCATCAAAAGGGGTAAAAACTCGATCCTCATATATCAATATTTGTAATCATATTGCTTTCATTTCTCACATAGAGCCTAAGGACATTAATGATGCATTGCTTGATGATTCTTGGATCTTGGCTATGCAAGAGGAACTAAATCCATTCACAAGAAATAAAGTTTGGAATCTTGTACCTAGGCCTTTGAACATCACCATAATTGGAACAAAATGGGTATTTAGAAATAAAATGGATGAACATGGGACGATTATTCGAAACAAGGCTAGGTTGGAAGCTAAATGATATTGCCAAGAAGAGGGCATATATTTTGATGAAACATATGCACCCGTTGCTCGCTTAGAATCCATTCGCATGTTTCTTGCTTTTGCTTGCTTTAAAGATTTTAAGCTCTTTCAAATGGATGTCAAGAGTGCCTTCTTGAATGGTGATTTGAAAGAAGAGGTGTATGTTGATCAACCACCCGGCTTTGAGGATCCACATTTTCCCGACCATGTTTTTAAACTTGATAAAGCTTTGTATGGTTTGAAACAAGCTCCTAGAGCTTGGTATGAAATACTATCTTCATTCTTAACCAAGAATGGCTTTACAAGAGGAAAAGTGGATATCACTTTGTTTACCTTAATTAAGGGAAATGATTTACTTATTGTTCAAATATATGTTGATGATATCATATTTGGTGCTACTAATGAATCTTTGTGCAAGGAGTTTTCTAAATTGATGCAAGATAATTTTGAAATGAGCATGATGGGAGAACTCAACTACTTTCTTGGATTGCAAATCAAACAATGCAAAGATGGAATCTTTATAAGCCAAGGAAAGTATGTCAAAGATATGCTAAAGAAATTTGGAATGGATAATACTAAAAGTGCATCAACACCAATTAGCTCATCAACCAAGCTTGACAAGGATGAACAAGGTAAACCAATTTGTCAAAAGCTTTATAGGAGTATGATTGGCTCTTTGCTTTATGTAACTGCTAGTAGGCCGGATATTATGTTTAGTGTTTGTTTATGTGCTAGATTTCAATCATCCCCAAAAGAATCACACTTGTTCGCCTTAAAACGCATTTTTAAATATCTTACAAAAACTCCAAATCTCGGCTTGTGGTATTCTAGAAACTCTTTCTTTGATTTGAAAGCTTACTCCGATGCCGATTTTGGAGGATATAAGGTGGATAGGAAAAGCACTAGTGGTACTTGTTTCTTTCTCGGTAATAGCTTGGTATCTTGGTTTTCCAAAAAGCAAAATTGTGTTGCACTCTCAACAACCAAAGCCGAATATATGGCCGCCGGTAATTGTTGTGCACAAATCTTGTGGATGAAAAGCCAATTACTTGACTATGGGCTAGATGTTTCAAAAGTTCCAATTTTTTGTGATAACACTAGCACCATATGTTTATCTAAAAATCCAATTCAACATTCTCGGACTAAGCATATCGATATAAGGCACCATTTCATTCGTGACCATATCGAGCAAAATGATGTTGAATTATTTTATGTTAATACCAAGGATCAAATTGCCGATATTTTCACAAAACCACTAGACGAAAACACTTTTATTTTTCTTCGTGGTGAATTGGGTATGATTGAACTTTGAGCATGTTTGCATACCTTAACAAATGATATCATATTTAGGGGGAGCTACTCTACTTCATCATTTGCATAGAGCAATTGTGAAATTCATTTACATAAATTAATTATGTTTAATGAATTTTATAGCTCAAAATTTAATTTCAAAAGTGCATCTTGAAATCGCCTTTCAAAGTCACAAATTGTGAATTATTGTGTTTTTAAGATTATGTGATTATTTTTTGTTGTTAGATGGTTTAATGTTAGTTAGAATTATCAAAAATCTATTTTTGGTCCAAAAATTGGCTCAAAATGTTGCCAAACCATCGCCTCAGCATTCTGTGCGCAGCGCCCTGTCCGTGGCTCGCATCGCCTCAAACGATCGCAAGCATCGCCTCGGGCGTGGCTCGCATCGCCTCAAACGATCGCAAGCATCGCCTCGGGCGTTCTCGATCGCCTCAGGCGTTCTCCAGATCGCCTCAGGCGATCTCGGTTTTTAAAGACAGAAAGCTACGGCTTTTGCTCATTTTTTCAGCAATATTTCGTGTTTTTCACCCATAATTCGAGCCTTCTTCATCATTGTTATAATCGATCAATCCTAAGCCTTTCCAAACCATCAATTTCACTTTCCAAACACCAAATCTTCCAATTCGAAATTTTGCAACCCTAACCCCATTTCTCAAAAAATCGAAACTTTACCTCAATTCTCTCAAATTTCTTGCAAAATGTCTCGAAGCAACCGAGAAGAAGGAGAATCAAGCCGGAGGAGACGCTCTAATCGATCCACTAGGAATTATACTGGTCCTCCACTTGATGGTAAGCCAATTCCGGAAGATTATCTTACTCGCAAATTAATTCCGGGTTATGTCTTTGATTTCGATTTCCTTAGAACGTCCCAGCTCCCTATTCTTGATTGGATTCAATTCCAACAATGGGAAAATTTTTTCAAACCCCCTAGAAAGAACGATTTTTTGTATCCATCCATGATTCATTCTTTCTATGCCAATCTTGAATTGTTTGAGGGTGATGGTGAATTAACTATCAAAACCATCGTTTGCAATCGTCCAATTGAATTCAATAGCACTGAATTAGGACATATTCTTCGCATTCCTTCGGAGGGTCCAGCTAAATTTGCTTTAGCTACTTGGCCCAATGATGGGGTATGTGATCCTGCCCAAACCTTGTATCTCATATTTGGCGGAACCCCTCAATGTCCAAACCAATCTTTTCTTGTGAATTCCATTCCTACGAACTACCAAATCCTTCACAAGATTGTGATCACCTCGATGATCCCTCGGGATGGTGATCGTCTTAGGTTGAAATTCGCTGATGTATACTTGATGTATTACATCATTACAATGACCCCCTTCAACCTACCAAGATTCATTGTCCAAATCTTTAGGAACACCGCCCATAATCCTAAAAAGGTTATTCTCCCATTCGGCCGTGTCTTAACAAAGATTTTTCTTCATTTCAACCTTCCTTTCGATGACAATGAGAAACTCCCTATCAAGTCCAAGGACACCTTCAATCTTAGGTGTTTTCTGTTTAACAAAATTTCTTGGAATCCTTTCACTTCCTGTTGGGTTAATGATCCGGGGAACCTACTTTCTGCCTTCAATCCTAAAGACCACCCCTCATTACCCATTGATAGGATGACTAGTGCCCTTCATTTTCCTTTCTTGATTGAACCAAATCTTGATGAGCCACCCATTCAGCATCAATCTCCATCTACCTTTGATGACATGATGAATATTGGGGCGGATATTCCAGCTCCTGATAGTCATCAACCTTCTTCTTCTTTTGAGTTCAATCAAGACGCTTTTGCTTTCTTTACTTCTCAATTCCAAAGCCTTCGTGAGGATATGAACTCTCAATTTCAATCATTGAGAGTCGACATGAATTCTCAATTTCATTCCCTTCGAGATGATGTTGCGTCTCTTCGAGCTTACCAAGACTCCTCGAGAGAAGATTTGTCGTATCTACGACATGAAGTGGACGCTCTTCGTTCTCAGTTTTCCAGTGCTCACATGGACGAGAATACTACTCACGGGAATGATGGTGATGGTGGCATGGATTGAGTTGTCTTTGTTTTAGTGTTTTTTAGATTTTATCCTTTTGTAATTATTTGTAAGGATTAAATGGTTTAATTATTGTTGAAATTAGTTTATTGTGTATGTTGATGGATTATTAAGTTGTTAATTGGACTTTGAGTTGATTGTTATTACTTGGATGGATTTATGGTTTATTCAATTTTTAAAGGAAACTATGTCCAATTTTCTTAAAACTCCTTTACCTTTTTTTATTCTCACAAAAAGGGGGAGAATGTATATGTAAACTTGTTGTAAATTTGATTGTTGTAGTGCTATTTGCAACCTAATTGTTTTTACAACTTGTGACACATTTTGTAAAGGTGATAAAAATGCACATTGAAACATTGTTTATCATTGCATTCATTAAGGGGGAGTTTAAACTCTCTATGCATTGCATTGTTATAAGTTTTATTTTCTTTAAAGTTTACCGGGTTTTGTAATCATCAAAAAGGGGGAGATTGTTGCGCCTTAAAACGCTACAACTCTCATTCCTCTATTTTAAATAAAATTATCGTTTTTGTTTTGATGATTACAAAACCTATACATTTTGTACTAATGGTTTTTATTGAGTATGCAGCATAAATTATGATCAAATTTGAAGATTGTAATAGTATTGAAATGCCAAAGAAAAATTGTCTTTTGGAAGACACGGATCGCCCCAGGCGATGAGTGCCATCGCCCCAGGCGATGGGTGCCAGGCGAGGATCGCCACGCCCATCGACAGAGGCGATGGCCAGGCGAGCACGCGAGGAAGATCGCCCCAGGCGATGATGACCATCGCCTGAGGCGATGGCAACCATTTGGCACTTCGCCCCGCACATCGACAGAGGCGACGCCGAGGCAATGCGGCATGCGCGGGGAGTTCGCCCGAGGCGATGGCACGAACGCCTGAGGCGATGGGCTGGAACGCCTGAGGCGATGTGGAGTTCGTTTGAGGCGATGCAAAATTTGGACATGCTGAAGCTACGGCCTTAATTTTTGCTCTTGATCGCCTGAGGCGATCCACCGATCGCCTGAGGCGATCTGAGGATTTCTTGACCGTTGGAACGCGGCGATAGGTGATCGCCCGAGGCGATGTCCGAGGCGATCGAGGAGTGATTTCAGCCTTATAAGTAGCAACGGCTAGTAGGAGCCTTGGAGGCCTTCTACACTATAAATATGGGTGTTTTGGATCATTTTGAAGTTAAGAAACAAGAGTATAAACTACAAGAAAGTTGTGTGCAATCAAAATCATTCTAGTATTGCAAACTTCATACATTTATATTGTATTGGAGTTTGTAATTTACTTCTTGTGTGTGATCTTTTGATTCTTCTTGTTGGTACACCGTGAAGGTGTGATTTGATTATTGTAAAGGTCCTCCAACACCGACGCAAGTTGGAAAATTGTATAAGTCGCCAATAAGTGAAGTTGGTGCAAGATTGTGGCTATCCTTGGAGCCCTTAAGGCCAAGAAGAAGTTGTTCTAGTGGATCCTCGGTTGGACGTTTTCAGCCGGGAAGAGGAGACGTAGGCGATTCATCGCCGAACTTCTATAACAAATTCTCATCTTCTTTATTGCTTTATTTATATTACGCTTTTACATTTTTTATTATATTGTTTATTGTTCGATTGACAACTAGTCTTCCGCATCGCAAACTCAATTTTTGCAAATTCATTTTAAAAGGCTAAAGTAGCCAAGGAACCTCATTCACCCCCCCTCTTAGGTTCCAACACCCTTGGTGGGAGCCTCCTGTTGAAGTGTCTCCCGGTTCGTCTCATGAAGAGATTGCCACACTTGAGAAGTGATGGGACGATGATCTCTAGACTATGTGCTATATGATAGCATCAATGTCACCAATGAGTTTCAACACAGATATGAGAAATTCGTTCACATTGCTGATATTTTCCAACACCTACATATGTTGTTTGGTGAAAGGACGCGATTACTGAGACTCGCGATTTCAAAAGAGCTATTTTCATTTCACATGCGAGATGGGGCTTCGGTCTATGAGCATGGTGTAAGAAAAATATCTCTTGTTGAGAAATTGGAAAATCTGAATGTGACAAATCCTCATTAACTGGCTATAGATTTGATCTTATAGTCAAAATGTTGGAAGCTCATGAGTCCTTGATTCAAAAGGAGAAACGTGTTCTTCTTGTCGAATCTTCTACCAATGGTAGGAAGAGTTCAAGGATAAAGAAGAGGAAGGGAAATTGTTCCCAACCTTGAAAGACGAAAAAGGATATAGTAGCAACTAAGAAAGGAGAGGCATCTATGTTTTCACTGCTGGTCACTAGCGCAAAATTGTAAGGAATACATATACTAGAAGCGTTCTAGAAATGGTATGTTATATATTAAAATTAAATGTTTCTATTGGTTCTACTTCTTTGGTATATGATGCCAGTTGTGCTCGCATTTTTGCAAAGAGTTGCATGTGATGTGAAGAAGTAGAGAGCCCTAGGAAGGTGAACCTACCTGAGGCTAAGCATTGTAGCAAGAGTTGTTACAATGGCTGTTTGAAACATTTATTTAATATAAAATCTTGAACTGGTTAGGAACTGGTTTGAGCAATTATTTATTTGTTCTAGATTTAATCATGAACATTGTTCCTATTTCGATAGAGAATGATATTCTTTTAAATATGCGAATATGATTTGCATTATTTTTAAGAATGCATGTTTTATTGAATCTGGTGAACTTATGAATGATTAATATGATTATATTCAAAGAATATAAAAAGAATGATAACTTAAATCCAACATATATTTAGCATGTGCAGAATGTCCATTGAATTTGATTCATATGGACGTATGTGGAGCACTAAATGTTAGTGCAAGACGATATTGAGTTATCTTAAAGAGAATGTGATTCTCTCTGAGTAACTCTCTAAAGTTACATATTTGTTGAATATAATTCATACCAATGCAGTGACCAAAACTCCATATACGATATGGATTGAAAAATAATCCAAATTTATATTTTGAGATTGTTCTGCTTATGTGAAGCAGCCAGTGGGAGATGAGTTGGATAGTTGATCCATCTTATGTTATGTTGTGGAAATTTATATTATCAATTGCAGGCAAAATGAGATAGATGGTAGACGCGACATTATTATCGAGAAAATCGCTTCAACAGAAAATATAGTGAATCCACTGACAAAGCCTGTACAACGATTGGTGTCTGTCAGACATCTTGGGAAGATGGTCTTAAGACACATGAGTAGTTGGCTTTGGGAAAGTGAAAGATACTGTTGTCATACATGATTAAGTAAATCAATAGTTGATTGATTATACTTGTAATCTTATTATGACAAATCTTTGTTTGAATATTAATATATATGACACTTCTTCATCTGTTTACCCATGCATCTTGATGCATTGATGAAGTCCTTGAGATTGCTATAGTCCATAGAATGTGGTTACGCATATGATGGTGACCATGAAATACATTCTCGACTGCAATTTCTAAATGTTCCTGGTCGATGAGCATTCGAGAATGGGATATCGATATATGCTCGTTAGAGACTGGTATTCATGATGTGTCTAGTGTAGTGCGCCGCGTTTCATCGGCGTTGGCTTGGAGAAGTCAGCACACATGAATAGGTGCTCATTAGGAATGAGTTCACTGAACGACCCTACTCGGAATTCTATAAGTGGTTACCATTTGTCGAGTATAGAATTCCTAGTCATAGTTGTGCACCATTACTCCTCATGACCCGAGGCGTCATTGAGGTCTTGATAGATAGCTGTGTACTTTGATTTAATGACTGATCACATGCGGGTCATAAAGTCATTCTTTTGGGTATTCAGTGATGCTGTCAGAGGCCTATGATTGTCGTTGGGGATTCACCACTGGTCTTGATGAACTAGGATGTCCTATGTGTTTTTCTATATATGATTCGAGGAATCTCTGGCCAGAGTGGGTAGTACTTGTGAAAAATGGGTTTTTCATATACGCACACAAGGGATCATATAATGTGAAACAAATACATAGTTATTGAAAGCATAAGGGGCCTCGACCAACCAATGCCCTTGATTCAATCGGGACATATTGAGTGAAAGGAATGTACTGCACGCTAACTATGGCTGACAGGTTCTCGTACGTTGCTAGTCATTTGTATCTAGGTCTTCGTGAAGCGCAGATGCTAGGCGCTACCCACGATCGGTAGGTTGTTGCTGGAATTATATTTCAGCCATTGTCTATTAAAGGAGTTTAATTGAAAATGGGGCATTCAGGGTAAGCCCAAAGAAGTTGTTTGACTTCTAAAATCACAAATGTTGTGATCCTACTGCTATGATACACTTGAGCCTCGCTGGGTAACAATCAACCGGCCGCCGATCTATTGATGAGAATTGAGACTTAAATGTTAAGTGCTAAAATTGAGCGATTTAGAAGAGATGAATTTAATTTTTGAAAGCTCCTCACTTTAGTGGAGTTTCTATATTTGAAAATGTTTCATCTGTAGAAAGTTCTAAATTAAAACGTTTGATATATTAATGTCTCATAATTATGTACATTAGTAGTACATCAAGTTATTCAATAGGATTGAGTTACTTGGATTATGAGTTTGTAGTTTTGTTTTGGCTTTTGGGCAAGTGGGAGATTGTTAGCATAAATGCCCTACAAGCCAATCGTTGGCCCAATGGGCTTTATATTAACCCTGGCCCAATTAGCTTATACAACTATAAATATGACATTTGTATCAGAAGGAAAAGAGACCTAATCACTCTCAATCAACACTCACTCTCATAGAAATGCCAACACCAAACTAGCACTGGTGTTGGCTTGTAGATCTGGTCAGGTTGATTGGACTCGAGGGTCACCGCTATCAGATTCACGTCGGTGAACGGTAATTTCTTTTCGTGCATTTATTCGATTTATGCATGTTAATATATGAATCAGGCGCGATCGATCGTCCCGGGTCAGATCTTTTTATTTTATTATTTCCGCTGCGTTTGGATCTGGCGCCGGGGTACGAAAACCCAACAGATATATGATGAAGGAGGCTCTTGTTTAGGTATGAAAATATGTGCCAAAAGTCCCATAATTGGTGTCTCTTTTCTCTTTAAATAGTTGAGGAGTTGTAAGTGTCCTTGTTGAACCAAAAATCAAAAAGGAATTTTTTTTTTCCTGAAACTTCGCCTGGCGATCGATATAGATGAAGTTGCCAAGATCGATCGCCAGTTTGTCAAGCTCGTTTATCAATATTTCTGTGTTCGCCGATCGAGCGAGCAATTCCTGGTGATCGATTGCCCATCTTTAAATTTTGTTGGTCAAAAACTTGTCAAGCCCGATCGATCGCGATCGACCCGTGCTTTGAATTTCAACTTTTGTGCTTTGTTTCTTCATTCCTTTTACATGTTGAGTCGGTTTGCCCTTTTTCGTCATTTATTAGCTCAGATTCTCCACTTTCATGCATTTCTACCTTTATTCCTGGAACATACAAAATATACCAAAAAAGCATAATATCGTCAATGAATCATAATAAATCGCAAAATAAATCCATAGTAAAATAAGTGTAATTATGTGGCAAATGATTATGTCAGCCAGCATCAATCTAGACGCCAAGCTGCTGCTGCTTCCGCATCAATATATGAGAAATCTTTTGTTTATCCTTCACCAGATACACTACTGTGGTATGCACTTTCTTCTAGTGTTTTTTAGTTCATGTTTTTCTAGTGTTTTTGGTTTATAATTTTCTTTGTTCTGCATATTTTCTTCTTTAACTCAATGTTCTTTGATGACAACTTGGAAGGCGTGAAAAGTTCAACCTCACGTGCGGGTTTCAAAAGTTCTTTCATTCTTCTGCTTCTGGCTATTCTATAGCATGGATTTCCGTACATTTTATGACAATTTGTTTTGTATTGTCCTTGCTATATATTGATTAACTTGGAGAGGATAATTACATCCCTATGTTAGTTCTATTAGTTGTCACTGTGGAAATGTGTGATTTAGAGATTTCTGGTGTGAGGACGCATAATTTAGAGATCATCTTTCCTCTGATATTCATGGGTGATCTCAAGCTTGCAGCGTTCATTGTTTTCTAATGCTTAGAAAGGGGATAGCTAGATGATTGCATTAAATATTGGACTTCTTGCAGGTCATCTAGATATGCTTTACTTCCTCAAACACTTGGACATTCTAGCAACACATTAATGGCAAATGAGTCTGCTGGAGCCACTACAAGTGGACTGCCTCAACAGTATCAATTTTTAAACACAATCTTTACTCAGTCACCACAGTGCATTTTTGTCCCTTCACAGTTTCTGGGTTTCAACGGGAAAGTTGGGGCAGTAAGCGTATCAGAGTCACAAGTAGAAGTACAAATGAAATTGATTGAGAATCAGATTGAGGTATTTTTATTTTCATGAGAAACGTGTTAAAATTAGTCAATTCTGCATGCTACAGCCCACAAAGATGCTACGAATCAATGTCGTAAATTAATAGCATTTTCTTTTAGATCTGTGTGCATATGTAGCTCTTTCTTGTTGGCCTGGAAGACGATATGAATGAAAAAACTGGTCTACTTCTCTTTGAGTTATATTACTTTTTTCCTTTGCTCCAGTAAAGATTACACTCGAGCTTGATTTCTATTGTGCTATAAACTCGAGACATATTATCGCAAACAATAATATTCTTTTTAAAACATAATGCTGCATCATTATTATACGTATCTTTACAGAATTGTCCTCATCTTTTTTGTTTATTCTACATCTTGTTTCTCCGGGCAGTTTCTTCGGCAGCAGCTCCAGCACCTACAGACATCAAATGGTGAGAAAACAGTGGATCGAGGCTCATCTGATGTCAAGGGAAAGTCTATATCATCACCATCTTCATCTGTTGTCGACTCAAGTGAGACTGGGAATCCAGGATCTACAGCCTAATTCACGTTTCTCAAATGTATATTTACAAGGAGCACAAGTTGTGTGCAGGTACAGAGAGGCCAGGATTTGTATTTATTCGGTGTCTTGAAATAGATAGGATTTCCAACACTGTATCAATTTCTCGCAACCCAACAAATTTTTGTAACGCCGGAAAACAACCTTTGTAAAACATGCAAACATGGTACATACCAGATTGTTTTAGGGTGTATTTGTATCGATTCATTTCTCATAAGCAACTAGAATATAGTTTTCATTTTTGCCGTAGAATAGATCAGGTTCTCTTAAAATTTCCAAACAGATACATCCTAGTTCCTTAGTTTATTGGGGGAAGTATAACATCTACTCATGTTCCTTTTTTTGTTTTTTGTTTTACAATTTTCGATTGCGTCGATAATGAGAACACACGCCGTAAATTGGGCTTGAGCTCCCTCAAATTTTTGAATTATTCGTCTTGAATCTAATGTAACCGCAGCATTTTCATACCTGCCAATGATACATCATTCAAGACATAAAGATGTGACGTCAATACGAAGGTTTCTTAGTATTCTAAAATCTTTAGTAATAATATGATTTTTTACCATATTTTAAATATGAGTTATATTAGTAGTGGCAAAACAAGAAGCCAATCCTAATTTCTATTTTGATTTTGTTCTCTGTTGGTGTAAGTTGTTGGAAAAATAGTCTTAATGAATTGAAATTAATTAAAGAAAAATCGAACTGCCTGAAAGTGGCAGCGCTGAGACGCTGTGTGTTCTGTCTGGGTATTACTTAGGCAGAAAGGGCAGTGCTGGGAGGATTTTTGAAAGGATAGGTACCCTTTGACGTATAGATGCAATTTTTCATGAAATATTGCTTTCAAATGATGTTTATTGAGTTATTATATATAGAACAACTTTTTTTGAATTAAAACACACATTTCTACATATTAAACACAAAGATTAAGAGAGAATATGTGTATTTTGTTGTATATCATCTTCTTCTTCAAGGTTAAGTTTTTTTTACACACTTTTGTGGTTTAAATGATTTGTGATTTGAAGTGCTTCTATCATAAATCATAGTCGTTGTATCTTGAAAAACGAATTACCACAGAAATCGTAAGCACTGTTGCCTCGACATACTAGCCATTTTTCATCACCATTATATTGCCCAAAGATACACATCCATACATATATGCCAGCATAACTTTCCGTCATGAATGGCAGAACAAAACAGTTCAGTCCTTTACCAGTAGAATGGAAAGGTCACTGTTGGGATATGCCCTAAGACATATCATTAGATGATTGTTTATGACATACAATGTAATATGATTTTATGAATGACAATTCATTATTATATGTTATTCTTTTAACTGTGCAATGTGAATTAATATATATGTTAATGTCCTTAGAATAATATTGTATTATTCTTAAAGATGTCCCTAGTCAAGTATTATCATGAATAGGGATAATGATAATACGTAGAGACTAGTATGTGTTGATCGATGAATTGTTCATTGATATGAGATATCAAATCAACATATGGGTACATGTTAGAGAACGATGTACTGGACAGACCCACCATGAGAATGCAACATGGATAGTTATATGATCGTCATATGCAATTCTCATAGTGATAATAATGTATGTAATCCTTACGACTTGTGATCATCAGAGATCCCAACATAAGGAGTTATGTATCTTGATATCATCAAACATTACCCGTAACAGGGTAATCTATAAAGGCGACTATTGGATACACTACGAATTATGTAGAGGGATGTTGACTGATCGAGATAGGATTTGTCCCTCCTATATAACAGGAGATGTGTTTGGCCCTTGATCAAGTGAGAACTAAAATGCATGGCCATGCTCGAATGAGTCGATATGAGATATCGAGCTTATTCGTTTATTCTAGTTCTACTTGGGGATCAAGAAATAAAGATTGGATATACGAGTATGACTATTCCATGACTCGTGTTCAATCTAAACACAAAGGACAAAGGGATTAAGTTACTTTAATATTATCACAAGTACTAAAGGTTATGTCGAGTCATTGACATTCTTGTAATTTGGGTAGCCTTGATGTGTTGCTAGACACCGCTCTTTGCTTGTAACGTAAAATGAGATTTTATGTCACTGCCAACATTACAAGATCCTATCGGGTCGCACAAAAGATTAAATCAAGAAGGGAAATTAAATTCATTGGATGAATTAATTAATTAAGAGGAGTCTTAATTAAATGATTAAAAGAACTTAATTAAATTATGGGTTTGGGCCCATAAGACTTTGAGAAAGTCTTAAACTTTAATTAAGCCTTTTAATAACAAGGTTATAATTAATTGTAGGGTACAATTATTCATTCCATTCAAAAACACAAGATACACGGCCGCCTCTCACGGTTTTGCTCTCGGCTTCACAATAGTTGAAGAGCATTCTTGAGTGATTCTGGCCATCCGTTCGATTGTGAATCGAGTGTGCTTCGTGTATTGGTTTAAGAACAAATCTAGCACTTTGTTCTTAAACTATCTCTTCCCGATTTGATCGTGTGGATACCGTTGAGGCAAAACTTGATAAGTTTTGCTTGTGACTCGAAGAAGGCGTTGGACGTGGTGCTGCTCCGTGGAATCTGCTCAAACACGCTACAAGGGTGAGACCTTTGATTCCTTTATCCGATATGAATCCCTATGTATAGATCCGGTGTCTAGTAATCCAAAATTTTAAATTCCGCTGCGTTGTATGCTCTTGGGATTACTTACAGTGGTATCAGAGCCGTGTACAAGGCTCATATCGGATTTATGTGGTTAAATAGTTTAATCATATTAGAATTAATATTGCATGCTATTTAAAACTGTATGAACATATATGATATGTTAATATTTAGTTTGTGAAAATCATCGTAAAATTGTATTTGATATAATTGGCGAATAATCAACTTTATTGTGCAATATTTTCGGCTATCACCATCACAAATGACACCACGGCTATCCACATGAGAGCTAGGGTTTTCGAACCCTTGGCTCGAGATGGCTTAGTCGTTGTGGCTAATAATTGTGCATGGAAGTGTCGAAAATTGATTAGGGTTTAGAACCCATTGGCTCGTGACGGCTAGCTCATGACGGCTAGGGTTTCGAACCCTAGTAGCCGTGCATGGGCTCGGCCATCGTCGCCTCTTATGCTAAGGTTTTGAGACGTGGATGAGTTTTGAACTCTTTGGCTCGATAATGGTTCACGCATGCATGGATTAGTAGCTTTACCACATGAGAGCAAGGTTTTTCGAACCCTTAGCTCGAGATGGTTGAGCCAACCCCGTGCATGGCCTGACCGTGACTCGTGGCTAACAAATTCTGGCGTTTCGAACAAGATGGCTCAATGAATAACCAAGGTGGTGAAACCCTAGCGCCGCCGCCGCTCGAGCTTGGCTCGGCCATGGGCTAGGGTTTCGAACCCTAGGCCCATTATTGGTCCAGCCGTGTGCTTTTGTAGTTCGAACCATGGTGGTTCGTGTCTTAGTCGCTTTAGTTCGTGGCATGTGATGTCCCGAGCGTACGATAATTTTTCAAAAATTATTTTACAGTTTTAATTAGAATTAAATTTAAAATGTTTAGAATTTAATTAATTAAATGTTAATGCATGCTTTATGTGTTGTTTGAGCATGGTGCGTGGTTATAGCCCTTTGACCTATTAGATAGGATTTGTGAATGTTTGTAATTTATAATACGACCTGCGTGTCGTGCCTTCTCTATTTTATTCTAAATGTAATCCCTCCCATATGTTCCCCTCGAATGTGAATCGATGAATTCTATATCTTGTAAATAGTGTAGTTTATTTTATTGATGGTGATCAATGAAGATGGAGCATCGTGCCGGGATGAGGAGGCCATTCACAAATTGGAGCCAAAGGAAGGTGCTTGTGAAGTTACCTTAGGTTGACTCTTAGGATTTTCTCATTGGCTTGAGAAAATCATTAGTAGGGGCTATAACCATGTCACGTTTAATTATGTATGTTGATGCATGATTTATCTTATGTTTTAGTTTGATAATAATATTATACATATATGTAGATATGTATACAACTATATGTAGTGGACATATTTTAAATTATCAAACTAATCATGAGATCAATAAATCCCTCTAAAATATTAAGTTTTAGATGCCTTCCAAAATTAAAAGTACTCGTCAATAACTTCGATTGTACATGTGTGGGTTTGCCAAAGCAAAGCACCGTGGCAATCTTAGTAAGGCGCGAAAGGATAAATGTGATATCCGTTATACTTTAAATTGGGTACGACTTAACTAAGTTATCTCAATAGGATTGGGAACTTAGAGGCATGGGTTGGATTATAATTCATTTGATGAATTGAACAAGGTGTTGTTCGTCCAACTATCCAAGAATTATATGTGATGTAATTGACAAAGTGTTGTCTACCTAAATAACCGAGTCTTGGGCGATTAGCCAAAGCTAACTCAAGATTAGGCAAAGTATGGATATTGGCCCACTAAAGGTTTCGAGGGTTGATATTTTTTAAACAAAATAGTGGGAGTATCATTTAATATAAGACCATGTTAAATGATTAAATCATAAACTTATTTTGCATATTTATATTGTAGATATCCATGGCAACTAACAACGTTACAAGCACTTATCACTGCGATCGGTCCTTGAGAAGGACAAATTAAATGGGACAAATTTCCTAGACTGGCATAGGAACTTGAGGATAGTCCTTAAACAAGAAAAGAAACAATATGTCCTAGGGGAACCCTTGCCCGCTGAGGAACCTCCCATAACAGCTACAAGAGCTGATAAAGATGCTTACAAGAAGCATCAGAGTGACGCACTTGATGTTGGGTGCCTTATGCTTGCCACCATGAACTCTGAGCTTCAGAAGCAACATGAGGAAATGGAGGCGTTCGATATGATCGAACACTTAAAGCAATTGTACCAACAGCAAGCTAGACAAGAGAGGTATGACGTCTCTAAAGCGTTGTTCCAGTGCAGGATGGTAGAAGGAAGCCTAGTTGGAACTCATGTGCTCAAGATGATTGGGTACATTGAGAATCTGGACAAGCTGGGTTTTCCATTGGACCAAGAGTTGGCCACCGATGTGATCTTGCAATCGTTGCCTGAGAGCTTCAGTCAATTTGTAGTAACTTACAATATGACTGACATGGAAAAGACTCTACCACAATTGCTTGGTATGTTGAGAACATATGAAGCAAATACAAAGAAGACTAAGGCCACAAATGTTCTTATTGTGAATAAGGGCAAAGGAAAGGCCAAAGCTAAAGGCAACAAGAAAGCAAAGAAGGTCTTTGTTAAATCTAAGCCAAAGTCTTATGCACTGAAACCAAAGGGAGGGATAGCGAAGGAAGGGGACTGTTTCCATTGCGGTGAGACCGGCCATTGGAAAAGAAACTGCAAAGTATATCTGGAGGATCTAAAGAAAGGAAGTGTGACTTCCACTTCAGGTATTTTTGTTATAGAAGTCAATTTATCTACTTCTTCATCATGTGTATTAGATACTGGATGTGGATCTCACATTTGTGTAAATGTGCAGGACCTCAAAAAGAGTAGATTGTTGGCGAAAGGCGAAGTTGATCTCCGAGTTGGAAATGGAGCAAGAGTTGCTGCATTAGCTATAGGAGATTATCATTTAGCTTTACCTTCTGGTTTATCATTGATTTTAAAAGACTGTTATTTTGTGCCATCTATTACTAAAAATATAATTTCTATTTCTTGTTTAGACAAGTGGTTTTTCATTTATAATAAAGGACAACTGTTGTTCTATTTATTTAAATGATATGTTTTATGCTAGTGCACAAATGGTGAATGGTCTTTATATATTAAATCTTGATATGCCTATCTATAACATAAATACTAAAAGGATTAAAAATAATGATTGTAATCCGACTTATCTCTGGCACTGTCGCTTGGGCCACGTAAACGAGAACCGCATATCTAAACTTCATAAGGATGGAGTATTAGATTCATTTGATTTTGAATCATATGAAACATGCGAATCTTGTTTAATGGGCAAGATGACTAAAGCCCCTTTCAAGGGACATGTTGAAAGGGCAAATGTTTTATTGGGACTAATACATAGTGATTGTTAGTTCCGGATCTTATCGATGAGATTTTAAAGATGACAAAACATATCAGACCGGATCGAGAGAAATCAGACTGACCAGAACGATCGCCCAAAACAGATCAAGCTGATAAGATGACTAAGCATATCAGACCGGATCGAGGGTAATCAGACTAACCAGATCGATAGCTCAACAACAGAACAAGATGATAAGACACATTACTTATCAGACCGGATCGATGAATATCAGACTGACTCAACCGAAGCTTCAGATCGATCTCTATCTTTATCAGATCAGAGCAGCTTAGGATACATACAGAATGGCTCCTCAGTCCGAATCATTAACGGCTATTTATTGTAGCATTTAATGTCGTAATTAATGCTACAAATGACCAAAGACTGAAGATTGCCATAATAGGTAAGAAGACAAAGAAGAGCTTACCTGACAGTCGCCGAAAGTATGAACCAGAACGGCAAATATCCTGAAGAAGAAGACTGTAGCTTTCTCAGAGTTTAAGAAGAGTCAAAGTTGCACATTAAGGGAAATAATGTCGTTGGTACCTTCAACTATAAAAGGATGCAACAAAAGGAACTTACTGACTCTTGCTGATCAATTGAATAACACACAAGAAAGCAAAAACAGCCCAAGCTTACAAGCTCAGAAGCTCTCGAGCTGAAATCATTCTTAAGCACGTTTACTTTGTAACATTTGATCATTTAGGATCACTGTGCGCATCTTGTGTTTTCTGTGTTGAAAAATAGAAGTGAGAAACTTATTGTAACTGTCAGACAAAGTGTGTCTGAGCAGATCGAGTGACTAGGAGTTTCAGATTGGTAGTGAGGTAAATCCAGTCTGAATCGGGTTTGTACAACAGGATTGTATAAATCAAAGTCTTCTAGTATAAACCTTCCTTAATTGGAAGAAGGGGAGACGTAGAAGGATTACACCACCTTCGAACTTCCAGAAACATATCTTGTGTATCTTATTTCTGCACTTGTTCTTTCATACTAGCCATCGAGCCGTTCTTACATATACAAGAACAGACCGTTCCGCACTTATACTTTCAGTGGTCTGTCCTGTACAAGAATTGATTAAGAAACAGATTTCTTTCACTAATCCGAAAGAAATCACAAAGGATTAATTTTTAGAAGGAGTGTTCATTCACCCCCCCTCTAAACACTCCGGACCGATCCTAACAAGTGGTATCAGAGCCAGGTTATCTTAATCAGCACAAAATCACTCGAGCTGATGGCATCATTCAACAATATCCCTATGTTCTCAAAAGAAGACTATGATGACTGGAGAATCAGAATGCAAGCTCATCTGGCAGCTCAGGATGACGATATGTGGTTCGTCATCACTGATGGACCAATGAAGATTCTAAAAATAAATACAGCAGTCGCCATTACTGGTGGAGAACCACAAATGGTAGAAAAGGACAGATCCCTCTGGACGAATGAGGAAAGAAAGAAAGCAAATCTCGACAACGTTGCCAAAGACATCTTGTTCAAGACACTGGACAAGAACATGTTCAGCAAAATCAAAATGTGCTCTACTGCCAAAGAAATTTGGGAGAAGATAGCACAGCTATGTGAAGGCAACGACCAGACCAAAGAAAACAAGTTAACTGTTGCTCTTCAAAGATTTGAGAGCATAAAGATGAAAAGTGGAGAAACTCTAAATGAGTTTGATGAAAGAGTCACTGGCATCATAAATGAACTGAATGGTCTGGGGAAGGAATATTCTAACAGAGAGATCGCTCTGAAAGTTATGAGAGCTCTGCCAAAGGAATGGGATGTTAAGACCATTGCCATGAGGGAATCAAAAGATCTTAACAAGGTTGAACTTCATGATCTGTTTGCAGATCTTAAGGCCTATGAGTTTGAACTGATAAGCAGAGGTGAAGCAGAGCCATTCATATCTCAACCAAACAAGGCACTGGCAGCCATTCCAGACCAGACCGTCTCAACATCAGACCGATCCGTTGAACAGATAAGTAATGATGCTATGTCATTATCAAGAAATTCGGTAAATTCATGTCTAAGAATAAGAGGAACTTCAAACCCTCTCATCATTATAAATCAAGAAAAGATGATGCTGTTAACGATCAGGCTTGCTACAATTGTGGTAAGACCGGACATTTTATTGCAGATTGCACCAGACCGAAGAAAGAAGAACGGAAAGAGAAGCATCGTGATGATAGGAAGAAGAAGCACTACAAAGACCGCAAGAATCATGGAAAATCCCAAAAAGTCCTAGTAGGTGAAGAGGGAAACAGCAAATGGGCTCAGACAGACTCAGACTCGGAAAGCTCTGAATATTCTTCCAGCGAAAGCGAAGAAGATATTCAATGTCTCATGGCAGACGAAGAGATGAGTCAGACAGACGAGGTATATGATCTTGACTCAAATGAATTTACACGAGAAGAGCTCATGTCCGCACTGCAAGACATGGCTAATGATTATAGGATCTTAGCTGAATCATTTGAGAAGAATAAAGCTAAAGTCAGTGATCAAATGGATGAGCACAACAAACCAAGCTGCTCTGAGCAGGGTGAGTGCAACAATCTCCAGATCGAGCTGAATGAGCTGAAAATCTCTTATGATCAGCTCCATGAAGAAAATAAGAGAATTAGCACACAAAATGCTAAGCTCTCTCATATATTCAAAACATGGACAAAATCCAGAACACCCTTGGAAGAATTACAAGAGGTTCAAAGAAACGTCGGTGATTTCACCGGCATAGGCTTTGACACCAAAGAATGCACCAAAGATGAATCTGAGTTGTTGCTGGTAAAGAACCAAGTCAAACAAATGACATTTGTTAAATCCAGCACAGTATATGAGACTGAAGCACCTAAGATTCAAACAGGAGTCTCTTACGTGATCAAAATCTGAGAAAAGGAATTGGTTATGTTGACCAAGCCAAAGAAAAGGCACCAGCAAGATTTGCGTCTATCAGACCAAATCCAAAGGTGCAAGATCGAAGGCAAGGAAGACAATACAATTACTATAATTCAAAACCGATTCAACGAAGATATAGACTACCTAATGAGAATCAAAGGTTTTCACAGCGCACACATTATCACACACAACATCAAAACAGACCAGCAAACAGCACACCTTACACACACAAGCCATTGAAGCTGATACAGGTGTGGGTTCCCAAAGGGCTAATCCGTTCTGGACCCAAATAGGATTGGGTACCAACATTAATTATATTTGATGACAGGTACCGAAGAAGCTCGCATCAGACTGGTATTTGGACAGTGGGTGTTCCCGTCACATGACTGGAAACATCGAGCTGCTGTCTAAAGTGACAGAATGTATTGGACCCAAAATCATTTTCGGGGACAACTCAAAGGGTAAGACCGTGGGCAAGGGTAAGATTGTCCATGGTAACATTATTATCAATGATGTGCTGTTAGTTGAAAATCTGTGCTATAATCTGATTAGTATAAGTCAACTCTGTGATAATGGTTATGCTGTAGAATTTCACAAACACGCCTGCACTGTTAAATCATCAGACGGTATAACCGTGCTCGTAGAAATCAGGAATGGAAATACATATAAGATTAACTGGAATCATGCTCAACCTGATAATCCTACTTGCTTCATCGCTAACAATGATAATAAACATTGGCTGTGGCATAAGCGCTTGAATCATATAAACTTTAAGACCATCTCTAGCCTGTGTAAACATGATTTAGTTATCGGTCTGCCCAAGATCGATTTTGCTAAGGATAAGATCTGCGAAGCTTGCCAAATGGGCAAACAGATCAGATCATCCTTCAAAAACAAGAATGCCAAATCCTCCTCCCGCTGTTTAGAATTATTGCATATGGACTTGTTTGGTCCTATACCAATAACAAGTTTAGGGGGAATGCGGTATACTCTTGTTGTTATTGATGATTACTCACGCTTTACATGGACTATATTTTTGAGCAGTAAAGATCAGACCGGTCCGAAGTTGATCAAGCTGCTGAAACGCACTCAGAACGAGAAATCATCCAGCATAGACAGGATTTGTAGTGACAAAGGCACTGAGTTTTCAAATCAGAATCTTGAATCATTTCTAGAAGATCATGGAATCAAGCATGAGTTTTCAGCCGCTCGAACTCCTTAACAGAACGGAGTTGCAGAACGAAGAAACAGAACGCTCAAGGAAGCAGCAAGAACAATGCTTGCTGATTCTGGCATTTCGCAAAAGTTCTGGGCAGAAGCTGTAAACACTGCTTGCTACACTCAAAATCGGTCTATGATTAACAAGAAGCTGAATCTCACCCCTTATGAAATATGGACTGGTAACAGACCATCTATTTCTCACCTTCATATTTTTGGCTGTAAATGCTTCGTTCACAACAATGGTAAGAATCATCTTACAGCATTTGAAGCTAAGTCAGATAATGGAATATTTTTAGGATATTCATCAACTAGCAAAGCCTATCGAATTTTTAATAATCGAACCTTAACTGTAGAAGAATCTGTTCATGTAGTTTTTGATGAATCGTTATGTGTTGAGGGCAACAAAGAATCAATTCAAAATCAGATGGAAAATATCCATCTCGAAGCTAACAGTGATGATGAGATTGTAGCTAACAGGTCAAGAGACAATCCACCAGAACCAGAAGTACCAGACAGACCGGATCAAGCCATTGAAGCTTCTCCAGATCGAGCTGATCCGGATGTTCTTCACTCAAATGTTAAAGCAGATGCTGATCATGCTGCTACTACTCATCCGACCGGACCAGACAATCCAGAGTCAAGCTATCGATGGACTAAGAAGCATCCACCCAATCTAGTGATTGGTAGTCCCTCTGCACCGATCAGAACCAGAGGACAGATGATGGATGAATTCACACATGCTGCTTTCATCTCTACTCTGGAACCTAAAAAGATCGATGAAGCTCTAACTGATTTCAACTGGATTAAGGCCATGCAAGAAGAGCTAAATCAATTCGAACAAAATCAAGTTTGTAGTCTAACCCCCAGACCAAGCGATCTGCCTGTCATTGGAACCATATGGGTTTTCAGAAATAAGCTGGACGCAGATGGAACTGTGGTTAGAAACAAAGCCAGACTGGTGGCACAAGGATTCAGACAAGAAGAAGGAATCGACTTCGATGAATCATTTGCACCAGTCGCCAGACTTGAAGCCATCCGAATCTTTCTTGCATATGCTGCCTTTAAAGACTTCAAAGTATATCAGATGGACGTTAAGAGCGCTTTTCTTAATGGAAAGCTTCAGGAAGAAGTCTACATTGAGCAACCACCTGGATTTCAGAACCACTCGTTCCCTAATCATGTATATATACTGAATAAAGCAGTATATGGTCTGAAACAAGCTCCAAGAGCCTGGTATGACACTCTATCTCAATTTCTGCTGAACCATGATTTCCAGATCGGCTCAGTAGATAAAACTCTATTTAAATTTATTAAGGGGGAACATACTCTATTAGTTCAGATTTATGTTGATGACATAATCTTTGGGTCAACTAACCCCAAATTGTGCGAGAAATTTTCTAAGCTAATGCAGGGACAGTTTGAGATGAGCATGATGGGAGAACTCTCCTTCTTTTTGGGTCTCCAAGTCAAACAGCTCAACAATGGTATTTTCATCAATCAGACCAAGTATACCAAAGAGCTCCTCAAGAGATTTGGAATGGAAACATGCTCAACTGCATCAACTCCAATGAGTCCAACAATCAAGTTAGACAAAGACGAAGGGGGAACGGCAGTTGAAGTAACCATGTATAGAGGACTAATCGGATCGCTATTGTATCTTACAGCGAGCCGGCCTAATATTATGTTTTCAGTCTGTATGTGCGCCAGATTTCAGTCAGAACCAAAGCAATCACATTTTATTGCTGCCAAGCGTATTCTGAAATACTTAAAAGGATCTCAGAGCGTTGGTCTTTGGTACTCCAAAGATTCGAACTTCAACTTGATCGGATATTCCGACGCAGACTACGCTGGGTGTAAGATTGATCGTAAAAGCACCAGTGGAACATGTCAATTTCTAGGTGAAAGATTGATCTCTTGGTTCAGTAAAAAGCAGACATCGATTGCCACATCTACAGCTGAAGCAGAGTATCTCGCCGCTGGAAGCTGTTGCGCTCAAATGCTCTGGATTCAACACCAGCTCAAAGACTATGGCATTCAAGCTGTTGACTCTCCGATATTTTGTGACAACACAAGTGCAATTGCTATAACGTACAATCCAGTTCTGCACTCTCGAACAAAGCACATTGATATACGCCATCATTTTATTCGAGATCATGTTGGCAAAAAGGAAATTCGGATCGAGCACATCTCAACAGAGCAGCAAGCAGCAGACATCTTCACCAAACCGCTCCCAGAGGCTAAGTTTAATTATTTTCGTCAAATTCTTGGTTTAATTGACTTATCTTAATATTTTAGATGTTCTCTTACTTTCGCACTTAAAGATTTCTGTTGCCACATATTGATAATACAATGTTCAGAAAGACACAGACCGGTCCGAACTTTCAGACCGATCCATGTCAATCTGATGTTATCCCATGATCTGTTTGGTCAATACATCTTTTGTACAAAAACAGCCCGGACTGATCGCATTTTAACCGCCTTTACTATCTGTTATCCTGACCGTTCATTTTGAATTCTTTTTTATCAGTCATCGAGATAAAGACACGTGTCTTCTCTCTCCTATTTAGCGGGCTGAACATTTCATTTTATTTCACTTTTTACAAATTACCGCTATCTGTTTTCTTATTCTCTCACTCTTCTAAATCTTCGCATTCGTTTAATTTCATTCCAATGGCTACCATCACTCATAACTCCCTCTCCGTTGAGTTTAATGATATTTACAGGGCAGAAGATGCAGAGATGGTGTCCATCTTCAGAGCTTTGGAATCATCTGGTTTAAAGAACTTTCTGGAGTGCGGCACCGTTGTTTATGAATTAGAAATCCACGAACTATTCGCCAATGCCGTCTCCCAGAAGACATCTATATCCACTACTGTCAAGGGAAAATCCTTTGAGATATCGCCGATGACACTGGCCAAGACCTTTGGCCTCCCCAATTCCGGACTGACGGAATTTGGACAGATTCCTCAAGCGTCACTCTCAGATCTTCAAGGGAAGATATCTATTCTTGGCCACCGCCTGCAACCCTCGTTCAAGAAGAAGGAAATGCTCTTCCATTTCCAGGTGCTGTGCGAAATAGTGGGTAAGCCTATTTTGGGCAAGGCAGGAAGTTTTGACGCTGTAACCGCAGAGAAGTTCAGGGCTATGGCGGCTATTGTATCCGGACAGAAGATGATCTGGTCCGTCATTCTTTTTGGAGTTCTGCTAGAAACGGTGATTGCATCGAAACAAGCTGTATGCTTTGCTGTTCCTCTCAGCAAGCTACGTGAGTCTTTGGACATCGAGCTGGGAAAGCAGTCCGCTCTCAGCCCCTTTAAGATTCTAAACTCCAAAGGACTTGCATTGCTGAAGTCCAAGAGTGCTCCGCCTACTCCTGCTACTCTGGCTGCAGTCAAGATTGAGAAGGGCGAAGAACAAGCTATTGCGCGCAAACCTCGGGTCAAGCAAAAGCTGACCATCCAGACTGATTCTGAAGAAACTCAGTCTGCTCCCTCGCCACCAACCAAGCCACTTCCCAAAAAGCCAAGAACCCAGATTACCAAGCCCAGCAAAACATTACCCTCAAAGCCTTACCCATATTGCCTCCAACTAAAGCCACCCCTGCACCCCAACCTCCCATCCAACCTTCACAAGCTTCAACCCTTGCACCCAAAGTCACCGTTAGACTTCCCTCTGCCATTCCCACGGTCAAAGGAATAGTTATCACTGAGTTGGGAGATTATACCCAATCAGGGATCAAGTCCCCTTCCTCCACCGGCAAGGGAAAATCCATTCTCTCCGAACCACTCTCCTCTAAACCCAAATCTGCAGCGCAGACAGCCATCGACATCGCTATGGAGGATGTTGATGAGAAGGTGAAGGCACTCATTGTGGTCTTTGATGAATATGTCCAGTACCGGACTATCAACCACATTGAGTTATTCTTCGGTAAGTTGAGCAGACTGAAGAAGATGGAAGAGGAAGTTCTGAAAGGAACAGAGACTGATGATGTTCGGCTTGCCGTGCAGCGCAAAGACCTATTTAGAGCAAATCAAAGATTCAGTCTGGCCACTCTGCTCCTAGATGCTAAGAAACAGAACTTCGATCCAAATGCTCCAACTGCCAGAGATGATGGGGCTGTTATTGCTCAACTCGAGATGGATGTTCATGCTCTTCACTTAGCTGTCCGTTTTCAACGACAGAAGCTCAGTATATTCACTCCAGCCACCAGCCCGGATCACCCTTCTGCAAGCAAGACTCTGGCAGAACCTTTCGTTGAGGTTATTCCTTCTGATGCAGCAGACCAGACAGCCGAGCAAGCAGCGGATGAGACTGCAGAGCAAGTACCAGAACAGACAGCAGAGCAGCCATTGCCTAATGCTCCGTCTGTGCCAGATGATGAACCATTGAATGTATTGTTGGACTCTCCAACAACCTCCATTCCTTTGGGGTCCTCAGCCTCCCGTGCACAAACCAGTCCACCCGACGCTCTTACGACAATTGACGCACCAGAGTTCGTCGATCCGGACATGGTTGTGTCCACAGTTGTTGCCGCTCTACAAATTGAGGAGCCTTCCAGGCCCAGCACTCCTCCAGTCCAATCAGATGAAGATATGGCCTTCATTCAAGCCTTTTCCTCGGATTTGGTCACCCTGATCCGATCCGAAAGTCATCACGCTGCCATATCGTCCATTGTACCTACTGCTGAGGACGATGAACAGGCTTTGTCCTCATCAGATCGCTCTCCCAGCCAACAATCTGATGCACCTCCATTTCTGGCAAGGACTCTTCAGCACCTCTCTGACAACTGCCTGTCACTCTCTCAACGCATTCTCGAAGTTCATCAAGGTCAGAGGCTTACAGCTTTGGACTTTGATTCATTCAAAGAGAAGATGACTGCCAGTATCGGAAGCCTTTAGCGAGGCATAAACGATCTGTTTTCTCAACAAGCCTCTTATAAGAACAGTCTGAGAAAAGAGCAGATCGAACTAGCCACTGAAGTCAGAGCATCTGTTGCCAATTCCCTCCGCGCTCAAGACGTTCGTCTTGACGCTATCAGCGCGCAGCTAGCACAAGTTGTTGACTTTCTTCAAGAGATTGCTGCTGACAAAAAGGGGGAAAAGAAGAAAGACTTCAGGCCGCCTCCGTCTCAGTCTTCTAGAAAATAAAATTTTCAGACTGTCTGTATTTAGGATTTTTGGTGATCAATAAAAATCCTCTTTCGATTAAGTCCGTGTTCATTTATTTTGAACTACAATATAAGGCTTAATAATAAAAGGCTTAATCGATCCAACTTAATGATGTTCATTTATTTTGAACAAGAAAGAGTAATCGATCCGAAAGTTTTCGCTTCAGAGTTCTCATCAGACTGGTTAAAAAGACTTAGAAGCTAGGTTTTGTCATCATCAAAAAGGGGGAATTTGTTAGTTCCGGATCTTATCGATGAGATTTTAAAGATGACAAAACATATCAGACCGGATCGAGAGAAATCAGACTGACCAGAACGATCGCCCAAAACAGATCAAGCTGATAAGATGACTAAGCATATCAGACCGGATCGAGGGTAATCAGACTAACCAGATCGATAGCTCAACAACAGAACAAGCTGATAAGACACATTACTTATCAGACCGGATTGATGAATATCAGACTGACTCAACCGAAGCTTCAGATCGATCTCTATCTTTATCAGATCAGAGCAGCTTAGGATACATACAGAATGGCTCCTCAGTCCGAATCATTAACGGCTATTTATTGTAGCATTTAATGTCGTAATTAATGCTACAAAGGACCAAAGACTGAAGATTGCCATAATAGGTAAGAAGACAAAGAAGAGCTTACCTGACAGTCGCCGAAAGTATGAACCAGAACGGCAAATATCCTGAAGAAGAAGACTGTAGCTTTCTCAGAGTTTAAGAAGAGTCAAAGTTGCACATTAAGGGAAATAATGTCGTTGGTACCTTCAACTATAAAAGGATGCAACAAAAGGAACTTACTGACTCTTGCTGATCAATTGAAAAACACACAAGAAAGCAAAAACAGCCCAAGCTTACAAGCTCAGAAGCTCTCGAGCTGAAATCATTCTTAAGCACGTTTACTTTGTAACATTTGATCATTTAGGATCACTGTGCGCATCTTGTGTTTTCTGTGTTGAAAAATAGAAGTGAGAAACTTATTGTAACTGTCAGACAAAGTGTGTCTGAGCAGATCGGGTGACTAGGAGTTTCAAATTGGTAGTGAGGTAAATCCAGTCTGAATCGGGTTTGTACAACAGGATTGTATAAATCAAAGTCTTCTAGTATAAACCTTCCTTAATTGGAAGAAGGGGAGACGTAGAAGGATTACACCACCTTCGAACTTCCAGAAACATATCTTGTGTATCTTATTTCTGCACTTGTTCTTTCATACTAGCCATCGAGCCGTTCTTACATATACAAGAACAGACCGTTCCGCACTTATACTTTCAGTGGTCTGTTCTGTACAAGAATTGATTAAGAAACAGATTTCTTTCACTAATCCGAAAGAAATCACAAAGGATTAATTTTTAGAAGGAGTGTTCATTCACCCCCCCTCTAAACACTCCGGACCGATCCTAACAGTGATGTATGTGGACCAATAAGTACACAAGCTAGAGGTGGTTTTCAATACTTCGTTCCATTTACTGATGACCTCAGTAGATACCTAATGAAGCATAATGAAACCTTTGAAAAGTTCAAAGATTTCAAGAATGAAGTACAAAACCAACTTGGCAAAAGTATCAAGATCCTTCGATCAGATCGAGGAGGTGAATACTTAAGCCAAGAGTTTCATGACTATCTAAAGGAGTGTGGGATAGTCGCACAACTCACTCCTCCGTATACTCCACAATGGAATGGTGTATCCGAGAGGAGAAATCGAACCTTGTTGGACATGGTTAGATCAATGATGAGTCATGCAGATCTTCCGATATCGTTTTGGGGACACGCTCTAGAAACAGCGATTTTCTTACTGAACCGTGTTCCATCTAAATCAGTGGAAAAGACACCATATGAGATATGGACTGGGAAGCGTCCTAGTATGTCTTTTATGAAGATTTGGGGTTGTGAGGCTTTCGTTAGACGTCACGCCACTAACAAACTTGAACCCAAATCTGATAAGTGTTTATTTGTGGGGTATCCTAAGGAAACGAAAGGATACTATTTCTATTATCCCACCGAGAACAAAGTAGTTGTTGCTCGGACTGGTGTATTTCTTGAAAGAGAATTTATTTCTAGAAAAACCAGTGGGAGAAAAATAGAACTTAGTGAAGTTCAACCACAAGAAAACACTGAACCTGAGATTGAGATGGAAACAGAGCAGGCACCGCAATCTGTTGTGGAAGAAGTACCTGCTCAAGAGACACAAGCCCAGCGTAGGTCTGTAAGAGAACACCGGGAGCCACAGAGATATGGATTTCTTGTGACTCAACAAGGTGACTTACTACTTATTGATGAGGATGAACCATCATCTTATCAACAAGCTATAATGGGCACTGATTCTGAGAAATGGCAAGAGGCCATGAAATCTGAGATGGAATCCATGTATGCAAACCAAGTATGGACTTTGGTTGATCCACCTGAAGGGGTACGACCCATAGGGTGCAAATGGATTTTCAAGAAAAAGACCGATATGGATGGTAACGTACAAACCTATAAAGGTCGGCTGGTTGATCCACATGATTATGAAATCTGGCAGATGGATGTCAAAACAACTTTCCTTAATGGAAATCAGCTCGAGGATGTGTACATGACACAGCCCGAGGGTTTTGTCGATCCAAAAGATGCTGGAAAGATAAGCAAGCTACAACGATCCATTTATGGATTGAAGCAAGCTTCTCGGAGTTGGAATCTTCGTTTTGATGATGCAATCAAAGAGTTTGGTTTTATCAAAAACGAAGATTAACCTTGTGTCTACAAGAAGGTCAGTGGGAGCGTAATCATTTTCCTAGTGTTGTATGTAGATGACATACTTCTCATTGGGAATGATATCCCTGCCTTACAATCTGTAAAGATTTGGCTAGGGAATTGATTTTCGATGAAAGACTTGGGAGAAGCCACCTATGTTTAGGAATCAAGATCTATAGAGATAGATCGAGAAGGCTTCTTGGTCTAAGTCAAAGTACATACATAGACAAGGTGCTTAAAAGGTTTAGCATGCAAGAATCAAAGAAAGGATTCGTGCCTATGACACATGGTATATATCTCTCGAAGGAACAGTGTCCTTCAACACCAGATGAGAGACAACGCATGAGTAAGATTCCATATGCGTCAGCTATTGGATCTATCATGTATGCCATGATATGTACTCGTCCCGATGTATCGTATGCTTTGAGCATGACGAGCAGATATCAAGTTGATCCAGGTGAAGGTCACTGGATTGCTGTCAAGAATATCCTGAAGTACTTGAGAAGAACTAAGGATACATTCTTGATTTATGGAGGTGAGGAAGAGCTCAATGTAATGGGTTACACTGATGCAAGCTTCCAAACCGACAAAGATGATTTTCGATCGCAATCTGGATATGTGTATTGCCTAAATGGAGGTGCTGTGAGCTGGAAGAGTTCAAAGCAAGAAACAGTAGCCGATTCTACAACAGAAGCTGAGTATATTGCTGCCTCGGATGCAGCAAAGGAAGCTGTTTGGATGAGGAAGTTCATTTCTGAACTTGGAGTGGTGCCTAGCATTAAAGATCCGATAGAACTCTATTGTGACAACAATGGAGCGATCGCATTGGCTAAGGAACCAAGATCTCACCAAAGATCCAAGCACATACTTAGGCGTTTCCATTTCATTCGAGAAATCGTTGAAAGTGGAGATGTTAAAATATGCAAGGTACCAACAGATGATAATGTATCTGACCCATTGACGAAGCCACTGTCACAGCAGAAACATGATCGTCATACTAGATCTCTAGGCATTAGGTATATGTCTGAGTGGTCTTAGTGCAAGTGGGAGATTTGTTGGGATATGCCCTAAGACATATCATTAGATGATTGTTTATGACATACAATGTAATATGATTTTATGAATGGCAATTCATTATTATATATTATGCTTTTAACTGTGCAATGTGAATTAATATATATGTTAATGTTCTTAGAATAATATTGTATTATTCTTAAAGATGTCCCTAGTCAAGTATTATCATGAATAGGGATAATGATAATACGTAGAGACTAGTATGTGTTGATCGATGAATTGTTCATTGATATGAGATATCAAATCAACATATGATTACATGTTAGAGAACGATGTACTGGACAGACCCACCATGAGAATGCAATATGGATAGTTATATGATCGTCATATGCAATTCTCATAGTGATAATAATGTATGTAATCCTTACGACTTGTGATCATCAGAGATCCCAACATAAGGAGTTATGTATCTTGATATCGTCAAACGTTACCCGTAACAGGGTAATCTATAAAGGCGATTATTGGATACACTACGAATTATGTAGAGGGATGTTGACTGATCGAGATAGGATTTGTCCCTCCTATATAACAGGAGATGTGTTTGGCCCATGATCAAGTGAGAACTAAAATGCATGGCCATGCTCGAATGAGTCGATATGAGATATCGAGCTTATTCGTTTATTCTAGTTCTACTTGGGGATCAAGAAATAAAGATTGGATATATGAGTATGACTATTCCATGACTCGTGTTCAATCTAAACACAAAGGACAAAGGGATTAAGTTACATGGTTAATATTATCACAAGTACTAAAGGTTATGTCGAGTCATTGACATTCTTGTAATTTGGGTAGCCTTGATGTGTTGCTAGACACCGCTCTTTGCTTGTAACGTAAAATGAGATTTTATGTCACTGCCAACATTACAAGATCCTATCGGGTCGCACAAAAGATTAAATCAAGAAGGGAAATTTAATTCAATGGATGAATTAATTAATTAAGAGGAGTCTTAATTAAATGATTAAAAAAACTTAATTAAATTATGGGTTTGGGCCCATAAGACTTTGAGAAAGTCTTAAACTTTAATTAAGCCTTTTAATAACAAGGTTATAATTAATTGTAGGGTACAATTATTCATTCCATTCGAAAACACAAGATACACGGCCGCCTCTCACGGTTTTGCTCTCGGCTTCACAATAGTTGAAGAGCATTCTTGAGTGATTCCGGCCATCCGTTCGATTGTGAATCGAGTGTGCTTCATGTATTGGTTTAAGAACAAATCTAGCACTTTGTTCTTAAACTATCTCTTCCCGATTTGATCGTGTGGATACCGTTGAGGCAAAACTTGATAAGTTTTGCTTGTGACTCGAAGAAGGCGTTGGACGTGGTGCTGCTCCGTGGAATCTGCTCAAACACGCTACAAGGGTGAGACCTTTGATTCCTTTATCCGATATGAATCCCTATGTATAGATCCGGTGTCTAGTAATCCAAAATTTTAAATTCCGCTGCGTTGTATGCTCTTGGGATTACTTACAGTCACGTGGTTGGCCCATGTAGAAGCGCCCTACACAAGAGCCTTGGGATTGCTGGAACATTTCCTCAGCAGGCTCGAACCATATATAATGGTCGATGTCAATTAGCGCTGCTTATTGGCTCAACCCGGTCCGACCCGGTCCGAAACCGTCCGGTTACGGATCCGCTAATTTCGGATCCGGTTCCAACCCGGAACCGGTTTCTTAGAATTTTTTTTTTCGAAAAATCAAGGGAAATTGTTGCTTTGAGGATTCGAACATGCGACCATCGCCTTCTACTCTACATCTCTAACCATGAGCTAATGGACCTTTGTGTTTGTAAACTAACATCAAATATATTTATTAACATTTAAAAAAATTAATTTTTTTAAAATAACGGATCCGGTTCCAGTTCAGCCCGGAACCGGATTCGTTTAGTCGAAACCGATAAGATACCGGTTCCGGAACGGTAGAACCGATTCGGACCGGTTCGAAACCGGGCTAACCGGTCCGATTTTGGGCCCGGTCCGGATTGACAAGGTCCGTTAAACAGCCCTAATATCAATCAAGAAGCGTAAGCATCTCATTGCTTCTCCACATGTTGAAAAAGAAATCCCATAAAGGCCATAACCAAACACTCAACATATTGGAGCCAATGTTGGAAATTTGCAACAATGGTAAGTGTCTTAAAAAATTGGTAAACATAAACAAGCATATCATAAGAATACCAAGTTTTCAAGTTTTAATCAAAAATTACATGTAGCAGTAATAAATAAATATATCGCAAATATTAAACGAGACACGAGCGGTAGCTTCATTAAAAAGTAGACAACAATGCAACACAATTACTAACAAAATACCAATCATTACCAGTTAAGATTAGATTTTCATCACTATCAGGTATTTGATAATAATTATAAAATAAGATGGTAACATAAAATATAACTGGATATAAAGAAATCCAACGAGTTTCTACAAGTGGTGGAAAATAATATATTTAACATCATTAGTTGCATACATATGTTTCCAATCATGTTTAATGCGTGATTGGCGTAACCATTTAATACAATGTTTCATTTTTTCAATACTAAGTGATTCCGAATCTTTATACCCAACTTTAACAACCAAGATAATAATATGACATACACATCTAACATGTAAAAACACACCATCCAGCATTGGTTTGAACTGTTTTTTTAAATCACGCATTGCAACATTATTATTTGATGTATTGTCAAGTGTAATCGAAAATATTTTCTTGAATTCCTATAATTTACAAACATGAACAATATATTTCGCAATTACGTATCCAATGTGCGCATGATCTAATTCATCCACAGTTAGAATTTGTTTTTGCAAACATCAGCTATCATCAATTCAATGACAAGTAATAA
Source organism: Haberlea rhodopensis (assembly GCA_907163345.1). NCBI lineage: Eukaryota > Viridiplantae > Streptophyta > Magnoliopsida > Lamiales > Gesneriaceae > Haberlea > Haberlea rhodopensis. Next base: position 10,828,823 of record CAJQUN010000006.1, on the reverse strand, counting down.
CAAAAAATGGAAGTATTGTGGTATTCATCCAAATATCAGTTGTCAAACTAACTTTACAATAAAAAATAGAAAAATGCTCAATTCACCCATACAAATATTTCGTAAAATATATCTAGAAATATATTTAAAAGTAGGTTGTATTGCATAACAAAATGTAATAAAACATTCACGTTCACATTGAATAAATGGAAGTTCACATGTAATTGTATATCGAACTAATGATCTACGGTTTACTCAAGTTGCTAACACAAAATTGGTTCCTCTTGGATGATTATTTGTAATTGTGTTACTTCCCTATCAATTGGTCATAGTGTTAGCTCATCAAAATCATGTTTCTTAACTTAGTGTTTCTTAAAAATTTCGATACCTCCGGCGGAACCGAAAATTTTATAATTATAAGTGGTTTTACATAATTTGTACATAACAATGGATTTGTTCTTACCTGGGTTCCGCTTGACATCAAAATGACCATACCTTAGTTCGCTTAGACGGTTACTCGTTCAACTCCCGACAATAGTGGCTGCGAATAAGTCCACTTGATGTCTTGGATTTGGATGGGAACCACAAAGTTCAGCAATTTGTTTAGGTTCTTCTTCAATGTTCTGCAAATCATAATAAATTTAGAGTCTAGCGGCGCAATTTGAATTGATTATATTCAACAAAATTATTTAAAATTATCTTTAAAATTTTGTTGATTATATTCAACAAAATTATTTAAAATTTACAGTCGAGTGGTGAAATTAATTTTGTTGAATATAATCAATTCAAATTATGTAAATGAATAATATAATTTAATTTTTTTGACTAATTTATCTGTTTCCCATCAACGAAAAATATAATAAATTTAATATTATACACAAATAAGTTATAAAATAATATATAGAATATTTTAATATAAATTATAATTATTTATAAAATAAAAATATTACAACACTGTACCAAACGTCATCCCCGTTACAAGTGTACTACCTTGTTAGAATTAAGTGGACCGCCCTTATTATAAGTGCACTGTTAGACTCTAAATTAATTGCAGCACTAGACTCTAAATTAAGTACACCGCTAGACTTTAAATAAAATGCACCAACAATATTAAATTAAGTGAACCGCAAAACTTTAAATTAAGTGCACAGATGTAGTATAATTTCGTGCACCGGTAGACTTTAAATTAAGTTCACAACTAGATTATAAACTAAGTGCACCGCTAATTTAAACTAAGTGTGCCAACAATATAACTTAATAGCACAACTAGACTTTAAATTAAATGCGCATGTGTAGTGTAATTGCATGCACTGGAAGACTTTAAATTAAGGGCACCGATGTAGTGTATTTGTGTGCAGCAGTAGACTTTAAATTAAATTAGGTGCACCATTAAATTAAGTGCGCCACTACACTTCATTTGTAGTGTAATTGTGTGCAGGTGAAGACTTTAAATTAAGTGCGCCAATGTAGTGTATTTGTGTGTACCGGTAGATTTTAAATTATATTAGGTACACCATTAAATTAAGTGCGCCACTAGACTTTAAATTAAGTGCACCAATAGACTTTGAATTAAATTATGTGCACCATTTAACGCTAGACTTTAAATTATATTAGGTGCACCATTAAATTAAATGCACCATTTGTAAGGGTCCTAGTTCCTTAAGTGCGAAATAAGGACATAAGCAGAGCTAAAGTGTATTATCAGAGTATAAAAATTTCGTGTTGAAGCCTTGAGCTTTAAGGGTTAAATGCCAAGATAATTACTTCCAAATGGATTAATTACATTCCTAACAAAATGAATGTTAATCCTATAGATTTACACTACTCCTAGAGTAGAAACTATACAAAAGAATCCCAGCTTCTATATCAAAAGCCCTCCTCGCTAGCTCACTGCGTCAACCCGACCTTAGCCCCTTTATGCCAAGATGTACCTATAAGGACAACCCCCAAATCATGAGCATATAATAATCCATACTAAACGTAGCATGATTAAAAAGCGTAAATGCATAAACCGTAAATACAAAACATTTCCTGTTTCCCACATTTTAAACGCTCCCTTTATGGTTGTCCCTGTATCATAACTCATGAGTATAATCAATGGATTATTCAATGGTTTCACAAATGTCATGACATATCACCAATTACCAATCCCTAGTCTGTAATAACAGTGTATTTTAATGCACCTCGCTTGTCATGACAGCGGCACCAATACCCCTCGCTTCGACATATTAGCGGCATTGAATAACCTCGCTCAAATGCGACATGCGACAATACCCTCCCTTCAACATTTGGCGGCAAATATTCATTCCTCGCTATAATATGACAGTGGCAAGTATTCTATCATCGCTTCAAGTGACAGCGGCAAAGCATTAAAATCATCACTCCAATATAACCATGACTCATGGGAAGTGCACCAAGTGTTCAACATACACATATGCAATCATAATGCATAATTCAACATGTATTTGCATTCACAATGCACAATTTAATATATACTTGCATCCTCAATGCATGTTCCAATAAGTATATAAAAATACATGTACCGTTGGGTGCCCGTACGTCTCTCTACGTACCTTTCCAAAAGTAGGATGTGGTAGGACTTTACTTCATTGACTGTGTTGCCACCTGGAATGGTTCTACACAATCACACAAACCAATATTAGAAGCCAATAATAGCCTAATACCAAAAATCCCACAATAAAGAATTAAAACACATAATTTGGCTTCTCGCGATCGATCGCCAATGGACCCCGATCGATCGCGAGATGCTACTGCCTCAATGCCCAAAATTCACCATTCCGCGATCGATCGCTGAAAACATGCCGATCGATCGCTGACTTCGCCAGTCGATCGCGCAAACTCGCGATCGATTGCCGAAAGTCTCTGCCTCGCACTCTGGTGCTCGCGATCGATCGGGGAAAACGCGCCGATCGATCGCGGATGCCTGTAATCGCAAAAACCACCATTTTCGAGCATATCCTACTTGCCAACATATAAGACACCAAAAGCCATCAAACTTTAACAACACAAAACACCTTAAACTTCATTATACTACCATGAAGCTACACAACAACAAATTCCAACAAGAATACTACCATACATGCCATTTTCACTCAGCAAAATAACTCTCCTCAAACAAGCATTAAACCAAATCAAAAACATGGTTCCTCACCCTTTTTGCTCCAACTTTTTGCAAGGTTTCAAGCAATGAAATTGTAAGTTTCTTCCTCCTATTTCCCTGCCTAATGCTGGACGATTTTTGGGGGAAAAGGGGAGAGATTTCAGAGTGAGGAGGGTTGAGTGAGGGGAGGGTCAAATGAGGTATGGGCATGGCTGTAGCATTTCAGATAGGTATGGGTTGAGGGGGGTGGTTAGATGATAGGGTTATGTTTTGTCCCGGTATATAGCATGATGTATTAAAATATCCCTACATGATATTTTATAGCATTTACTCTAAATAAAAGAAATGCATCAAGACTCCAATTAAACATGCTTTACCAAAAATAATTAACACCCACCCAAATAAACCATGCCATAACTCAATTTCCCAACATGCATCACATGCACCCTGAAATGCATTACCAGGTCACGCCCACCGCATGACTAAGCATTTTGCCATAATTATTAATTCAATACTCAATAAATTAATATCATCATTAACACATAAACATAATTCATGCTCAAATTGTGACAGCCCGCCCAGACGGGTCGCCCGCCGTATTCAATTACTCGAATACAAGCCTTCACTCAATTCAAAATCTTGTTATTACTTTGAACTTTGTTTAGCGGAAACGTTTTAATTCTTATCGGATGTTTGACTTAATAATTTTTTTACCCGTGACTTTTATTTTAGAAAAATTTGGGCAGAGTCTCCTCTTAAAAATTGTGCCCTGTGATCTACCAGATCACTACAACCACAATTACAAAATCATAAAATCAAAATAACTAAACCCAACTGAAGTATCAATATCCAAAAACAACTAAAATCATAATAAAGTACTCATGTCCTCAAAATATAAACTTCTCAACATAATCATAATTAAACTTCCATTGCATATCTAAATATTCACTGTTTCAATTCAAGAAATTCTTTCTCTTTCTGATCTTTGTACACTTCAGGTAAGTATGCATCATTAAACTTAGTCAGAAAGTCCTCCCAAGTCAAAACAGGTGGCTGAATAGCACTGTTTGGAATGGTTTCCCACCAATCATATGCATTGCCCTGAAGAAGTGACACTGTATAATCAAACTTCTCTTCAGGAGTACATTTCAATAGATTTAGAATTTTTTCTGTTCTTTTCAGCCATGTCTCAGCCTCCGCTGGATTGGTAGTACCCCTAAACTCTTCAGCTCCCATCTTCTTAGTTTATCATACCTCCTTTCACAAAATTCATGAGGAGGAGCATGTGGAAACTGTCTATAAGTGTCATGAACAGACATTCCTTGAACATGAGGAGGAAAAGAATGTGATGCATGAGACTCAGGCTCGGCTTCTTCTTCCCCTCTATGGCTTTGCTCATCATTTACCCTTTATGACACAAGTAATGACTTATGTAATCATGTAACTCATAAGAACAATGCAACATATCATAATGATGCATGGTCATAGTCTACAGTATCTTAGACCTTTGCTCTGATACCAAATCAACTGTGACACCCCTACCTTTTTATTACACATGACACGCATATCTCTTTTATACACGTGTAAATACATGAGGCATGTCGCCTAACATTTATCCTGTAAGGGCGTCACATTACTTATATACATACACATGACTGTGACTATAGCATTACTATAGTACCATATTTAATTCGTTGCAGCGGAAATTTTACTTTATAACATGTAAATTTAAAACTTTTCCATAACCATATGTACATGGCATATATGCCACAAAAATAGACTGATGCTATATCTCGCATTACCCATACCAAAACCTATACACTTATATGTACAATGATGAGCAGAGGGAGAAGAACTACAGATCAGCCGGCCAACCTTGTATCCATACTGGAAAATACTTCAAAAAGACTTCTAGACCTTCCTCTAGAGTCGACTTTTACTTTGGATTATCTGAAACAAAACACTTCACTGAGTATATACAAATAACTGATATTCAACATCACATATGTATATAACTCATCAAAACTGTAGTAATACTTGTACAACAAGTAATTCACATGTACACATGTATGTATGATTATTTGTTCTTCTGTTATGGATCAACTAGAATCAGGAACAATTTGTGATCACAAGATGGCCATGGCACTCTGTAGATCCCCTTTTGAGTTCTCAATTAACTCGGGATCGATATTCTTTGATTCTGTAATTCTGATTTTACTCAGAATGCATTAACACATGGTTCAAGATCCTTAGCATCTATAACAGAGTTCATTAATCTCTTATGTATGCCCATGAATGCACAATTCATAATCACATTTCAATATAATGAAACATCACATCATATACAACACGTATTTACATCCTTTATAGACGCAGTTCATAAAACATAAATCATATACTTATGGACAGTTAAATACCAAGTTATAGGATATACTCACAAACGATATTCCTATCTCGAAGAACTCTTTTAGTTCGCCTTATCTGTAGCTTGTTCGAGATTAGGACCTATAAATACATTTATCTCAAACACATGAATAAATCATCTAATAGTTACATTTAACATGTTTTCATAGTTCACATACATCATACTAGGCTTCCCATACTTAAACTCATCAAAGAAAACCATTTTTTTTCAAAATTTTGGCTGAAGAGATCGATCTCTACACATAGGCGATCGATCGCTACATGGCAGAATGGTTTTGTTGAAAATTCTGCATTTTTCAGCTTTGACACCTTTTGGTATAAAATTCATAACTAATTCATATTAACTCCAAATGAGCCCCACGTTACGTCAAATTAAAGATAACTCAAAGATCTACAATTCATATTTGACGTGCTTAATTTAATTCAATCATCTTCATAGACAAAATTAGCCAAGAACATCAAGTTTCAGAAATCAACACACTTTAGAGGTCAACCTGTACATAGTTTAGTAAAATTGACATAGCTCATGCATTATAACTCCAAATTACTTGAATTTACTATCAAATTAAAGATAACTTAACATGATACAACTTGCATGTGAACACCAACATCAAAATTAAAGTCTAAGAATTCCAAAAATTCGAAACACCATAAGAGTTCTGTTTTTCAGCAGATTTCTTATACAAACACATGTTCCTTCTTTCCAAAACCTCTTCTACCTTTTGTTAAACCTATTCCCTTCATGTATAACATCAAAATCTACTTCAAATACATGTTTTCATCTAACACATGCAAACCCTATGTTTCTTCTCAACCAACATCAACAAACACATCATTAAAACTTGTCAAAACTATAGAAATTAAAGAGTACAAACATAGGTATACTTTCCTCTACAAGTTTTTGGCACAAAACTTGAGTTTCTATGGAATTTGGATAGCTTTCCCTCAAGGAGCATATGAAGAAACGAAAATGGAAATGAAATCTGATATTCTTCCTTCCCAAGGCACTAGATAACTATTAAGTATATTAAATATTGCACTTTAGCCCTTCAAATCTCTATCATCTTACACTTAAGTCCCTAAACTATGTATATTCCTTATTTTACCCATCTTCTCGATATAATGAAACCGACTCATTGAATTTCAATTCTTATCATAATTATCACTCAAGTCATGCATTCAATAGAATCCAAAACAAATATCATATATCAATCCAGAAATTTCACGTATTTCATATTCACCATATACCTACATTTATGCATATCAAATGCTTCTATATGAGTCATGATGTTTATGCATGATCATGTAAATCATTTAAAAGTTTTGAGTCGTTACAGTTATAGTCTTGTTGTCTTTGTGTGAGTACACCGTGAATGTGTTTTTGGTTTGATTTATTGTAAAGGTCCTCCAACACCAAAGCAAGTTGGTAAATTGTAAAGTCGCCAACAAGTAAAGTTGGTGCATGTGTTGTGGCTATCCTTGGAGCCCTTAAGGTCGTGAAGAGTGTTGGTAGCTCGGGAAGAGCTTTGTGTACTCGGGAAGAGTATTGTGCTCGGGAAGAGCTTTGTGTACTCGGGAAGAGCTTTGTGCTCGGGAAGAGCTTTGTAAACTCGGGAAGAGTTGGGTTGTGGCTAACTTGGAGCCCTCAAGGCCAAGATCATTTATTCTAGTGGAACCTCGGTTGGAAGTTATCTAACCGGGAAGAGGAGACGTAGGCGATTCATCGCCGAACTTCTATAACAAATATCCTTGTCATTTATCGCTTTATTTCTTTACGTATTTATTTATTTGTTTACTTCTTATTTTATTTTATTTATCGATTGACTTAAGCCTTTTGCAAGCGCAAACTCTTTTAGTTTTGCAAACTCATTTTAAAACGCTAAAGTAGCCAATGAATCTCATTCACCCCCCCTCTTCGATTCCAACAGTAATGAACAATCTTGCGAGATTGTTGGCAAATGTATAATAAAGATTAAGTTGAACGGGTCTGTATGGGAGCTGAAGAATGTCAGGCATATTCCCGATCTGAGAAAGAAATTAATCTCAGTTGGCCAGTTGGCAAGTGAAGGTTATATAACAGTCTTTCACGGTGATACTTGGAAGATCTCAAAAGGTGTAGTGATAATTGCTCGAGGCAATAAGAGTGGTACTCTTTACATGACAGCAGGATCACGCTGTTCAATTACAGTTGCAGCAAACAAAGAAATTCCTACTTTGTGGCACCAGAGACTCAGCCACATGAGTGAGAAAGGAATGAATATTATGCATTCCAAGGGAAAACTACCAGCCCTCCAGTCAATAGAAATTGACATGTGTGAAGATTGCATATATGGCAAACAAAAGAGGGTCAGTTTTCAGACAAGTGGCAGAATACCGAAGAAGGAAAAACTAGAACTTGTTCACTCTGATGTTTGGGGACCAGCCACTATCTCATCCATTGGTGGAAAATATTACTGCGTGACATTTATCGATGATCACTCTCGGAAGGTATGGGTTTACTTTCTAAGGCAGAAGTCCGAAGTATTTGATATTGTCAAAAGATGGAAAGCTATGGTTGAAAATGAGACAAGTCTTAAGATCAAATGTTTCAGAACAGACAATGGTGGTGAATACACAGACAACAGTTTCAAGAAATTCTGCTTAAAACATGGGATTCGAATGGAGAGAACCGTGCCAAGTACGCCTCAACACAATGGTGTAGCTGAGCGTATGAATCGAACGTTGACTGAAAGAGCCCGAAGTATGCATATACAATCAGGTCTACCAAAGCAATTCTGGGCAGAAGCAATCAATACAGCAGCTTACTTGATCAATCGAGGGCCATCGGTTCCATTAGAGCACATGATACCCGAAGAAATATGGAGTGGAAAAGAAGTAAAACTCTCACATCTTAAAGTCTTTGGTTGTGCTGCATTTGTACATATCAGTTATCAAAGCAGGAGTAAGCTGGATCCCAAATCCAAGAAATGCACATTCATCGGTTATGGCGATGATGAATTTGGCTATCACATATGGGATGATTAGAACAAGAAAATAATCCGCAGTAGGGATGTTATCTTCAATGAAAAGGCTATGTACAAAGACATACACACAACGAGCACTTGTGAATCAACGAGTGACCCTGTGTATGTTGAGCAGGATGGTGTGCCAGAGAACAGTATGTCACATCATGAAAATCCGATTTTAGATCCGGAGGAACTCGAAACGCGGAGCAGTGGAGAGCAGTCTGGTGAACCGTAGGTTCAGAGTCCTCCCGCATTGGGAAGATCATCTCAACCTCATATACCAAACAGAAGGTATATGAATTATCTATTACTTACAGATGGAGGAGAGCTTGAATGCTACGATGAAGCATGTCAGGCAGATGATGCTGGCAAGTGGGAGATTGCAATGAAAGATGAAATGCAGTCTCTTATCTCCAACAACACTTGGGAGCTAACGAAGCTACCAAAAGGAAAGAAAGCCATTCACAACAAATGGGTGTATCATGTGAAGGAAGAAACTGATGGATCAAGAAGATTCAAGGCACGGTTAGTAGTCAAAGGTTTTCAACAGAAAGAAGGAATTGATTACACCGACATTTTTTCACCAGTAGTGAAGCTAACAACTATTTGGTCAGTGTTGAGCATTGTTGCTGCTCAAGGACTACACCGGGAACAACTGGATGTGAAAACTGATTTTCTCCACGAAGATGTAGATGAAGAGATCTATATGCAACAACCAGAAGGATTCTCAGAGATAGGAAGGGAAAATCTTGTATGTAGGCTTCGAAGGAGCTTGTATGGTCTAAAACAAGCCCCTCAGCAATGGTATAAGAAATTCAATGGTTTCATGCAGAGGCAAGGATTCCACAAGTGTAATGCTGACCATTGCTGCTACTACAAGAAGTATGAGTCCAGTTATATCATATTGCTATTTTATGTCGATGATATGTTGGTAGCAGGACCAGACATGGACGAGATCAAGAAGTTGAAGATGCAACTGTCAAATGAGTTTGACATGAAAGATCTAGGTCCAGCTAAACAGATTCTTGGGATGCGGATTTCCAGAGATAAGAAAAAGGGTACTTTGCAGTTATCTCAGGCGGAGTACATCAACCGTGTATTGAATATGTTCAACATGATTGATGCTAAGGAAGTAAGTACGCCATTGGGCAGTCACTTCAAGTTATCCAAGGATCAGTCTCCAAAGGCAGATGATGAGAGAAACTTCATGGCTCAGGTCCCTTATGCCTCAGCCATTGGAAGTCTTATGTACGCGATGGTCTGTACAAGACCAGATATTGGCCATGCAGTGGGAGCTGTTAGGAGATTTAGGTCAAATCCTGGAAAGACACACTGGCAAGCGGTGAAATGGATCATGAGGTATCTACGAGGTACTAAAGATAAATGTTTAGTCTTTGAAAAGGGAGAAATAGAAATCCAAGGCTACGTAGATGCAGATTTTGCTGGCGAAATTGATCGTAGAAGAAGTACTACGAGTTATGTATTCACAGTAGGAAGCACAATAGTTAGTTGGATATCACAGATACAGAAGATTGTAGCTCAATCAACTACAGAAGCTGAGTATGTATCTGTGACTGAAGCTAGCAAAGAAATGATATGGTTACAAGGATTGTTAACAGAATTGAGATTCAATCAAGTAAAGAATGTACCGTACAGTGACAGTCAGAGTGCGATTCATCTAGCGAAGAATTCAGCATTCCATTCAAGAACCAAACACATTGGATTACACTTCACTTCATTAGATCCTTGTTAGAGGAAGGTGTATTGAAAGTCGAGAAAATCCAGGGCAGTAAGAATCCAGCGGATATGTGAACAAAGGTTGTCACCATGGACAAACTGAAGTTATGCACAGCTTCAGTTGGTCTTTAAGGATGAAGACGAGATCGAGCACACCACTGATCAAGGTATGAAGACAGATTGAAATCAGTCTTCAAGTGGGAGACTGTTGAAGTTTGACAAGCCACCAAGTTTGAAAATCCACCAAGTTTGAAGTCCAAGTTGTAGGCATGCTTGAACAAATGTGAATATTCGCATTACCGGCCAATTGGTAGGCAAGAAAAATGAGGCGATGTTCACACCGGAAGTTTCTTGGTTCACACCACCATGGTTCTCACCTATAAATAGGCAAGAGTTTTGCTCATTTGTATCACAACACAAATCAAAGTTTAGTAAGCTTTGAGAGAGAGCAAATAGAGATTTGCGTTGAGTTGAGCAAGTTTGCTCATTCTCCGAGAGTTGTGAGTTTGTATTCCTCTTGTAATTCTTCATATTTGATATAATGAAGTGTGTGTGCTCTGTGGACGTAGGCGAGTTTTGCCGAACCACGTAAATCTTTGTGTCTCTATCCATTTGTGTGTGCGTTATTTTTCTGCCTCTTATAGCTCCTGCAACTTCCGCAAGAACATAACAGCAGTTATAGTTCCCTAACAAGCTTAACAAAGAGGGGCATGTGTCTATTTTGCTCATTTTAACATAAATGGACCTATGCGAGACGGACTAAATCGAAAAATATTTAATCAAATGGTATCGACCGATTACGGCCCCAAGTTTCCCATTAAATAAGTAGTATACAAATACCATTCACGCAAAAAATATCATGTTTTCTCTCTCACACTATAATACTGTATAAACGGAGGGAAGGGCTCAAACTAATTTCAAAGCCCCCCTCTAAATCCCTCGCTTCTGCTTCATTTTGAAGCTGTCTTTTAAATTACCCAATTCCTTTTACTCTCCATTCAAGCATCAAAACTAGGGTTTGGTTGTTAGGGTTTTCGGACAGCTGAGTGTAATTTTTATTGCTAGGTCTTTTATTAACAGTAGAGAGTAGTTATCTTCTCCATGGCGGCAGAGAAGTTGCGGGATTTGAGTCACCCGGTGGATGTTGCTCTACTCGATGCCACTGTCGCTGCTTTCTACGGAACCGGATCTAAAGAGGAGGTCTGAAGCACTTTTTTAATCAATTTTTTTTTTGGTAATCTTGGAGTTTCTCTGGTTGTAGTTTGATGGTTGTTGTGTTTGTAATTGCTTACATTTGAGGGAAGTAAAACGAAATATTTGTTCTTGATTTTGGAAAATGTTTGTGGCATCTTAAGTTTAAAGACTCCGAACAGTTTGACGGAAGTGGCATTCCCTACAGTCGATACTAACTAGAATTGTTTTTTGATTCTCGTTAAATTGGTTGACAATGAATGCGATTAACTGTTTGGAACTGTGATATTTTTTGTTTTCAAATTTGGAATATATTAGTAATCCAACGTCTCTAAACCATTGAGTGTTGCGTGGATAGCTAAGTCCTGTTTGGAATTTAGATGAATTTACTCAGTGAATATTTGTTTCTGCATCAAGTTCATGACCTAAAGTGAACATCTAACATTGTGAAAACGGTAAACTTTCTCATTACATGTATATTGTTACGACCAAGAAAAATTTCACAACATAATCAACACAAAGATCAGAGAACAAGATACTACACACTTTATTTTGAAATGGAACTGGTTTTTGATTAATCTGATTGCATAATATGAAAGTAATAACAAGAGATGAACTCTCCTCACTCAAGAAGAAAAACATTCTTGGCCTAGAAATTGCTAGCATACACAACAACAATTCTGATATCCCACTACCCACACTTTTCCCCTTTTTATTGCCCTCAGAAGCTTTTAACAAACTACTCTCCCCCTCATGTGTTTAACGGCTCTTCTTTGATGGGCTTTATAAATTTTGGGCCTCCTCTCTTAGACTTTTCTTGTTGGTTCTGGATTTGGATCACTAATATTTTTTCTTAACAATACCACCTCCTTGAAAGTAGCATTATCCTCAATGCTGAGACTTGAACCACCCCTGAAACCATTATCTGTCCAACTAGCATCGAATACAACTATCACAAACCCCAGGTCGGATAATCTAATATGCCAACTGGAAAATGTAGTATCCAGATTGCAGCAAAAATGTTTCTTACAATTAATCATCAACTCTAAACCCCTTGAACTCATCTTGAACTCCTTATGTCTGTCAGTCCTGCGTCTCCCCCCTCAAAGCCTTCCTGCCACGATTCATTTTGTCAACTATAACAACCTCATAAATTCTCATATCCTTCCAACCAACACCAAAGACAATTAACTCAAAAACAAGGGTTACCAAAATATAGTAAACCAAGATGATATTCATCCGCCATAGACTGTAACTGCCGAACTACAACTTTTGTGCTTAAAACTGATTCTTGAACAATATAACTCGAGATCCCCTCGCCAACTTCTTTAAAATAGAATACCAAAATAGGGAATACCAAAATAGGAACAAGTGCCGCAAGACCATAACCCCTTCTCCAATCACCTATCCATACTCCGACCATGTTTATTTCATCAATAGGTAATCTCCATTCCGTCAATACAAATTTATGAATATAATATGAACTTGCAACAATGACTTCCAACACCGTTGGGCTTTCAGTGTGAACATGTGTTCTGATCGGGATGGGTATGAGAGTGCCCATGAAGGCTTTGGTTTTGGGGAGAGGAACACCGCGTGTAACTCACTTTTGGATTTTGCCATATCATACGACCTAATCCTAGCGAATACCTGGTTTAAGAAGAGGTCATCTCACCTAGTTACCTTTAGAAGTGGGTCGAATGCCACCCAAATAGATTTCTTTTTGACTAGAAGGATGGATAGAACTAAATGCTTGAAAGATAAAGTGCATAGAATGGACATTGGAAGTTTCCATTTTTCCGTTGATTATGAACGGCTATTGATTTTCCCCTTTCTTGATGCAGAGGACTGCCGCAGATCATATTTTGCAGGACTTGCAAAAGAATCCTGATATGTGGCTTCAAGTGGTTCACATTTTATCCATTACTCAGAACTTGAACACCAAGTTTTTTGCCCTACAGGTCTGTGATTAACTATGCCATGGATAGTTATGAAGTTTAGTATGTATTAGTAAGCTTTCGTTTTTAGCACTAACTACTCTTTGCTTATTTCTAATTCTCTTCTTTTGTTTTATATACATTGCTTGGTGATACTGATAAGTGAACTGCTTCCTGAACTCCTTACAGGTTCTAGAAGGTGTTATCAAGTATAGATGGAATGCTTTACCCGCCGAACAACGAGATGGCATGAAAAACTATATTTCTGAAGTTATTGTAAAGGTGATTGTGACCAATTCTTTGTGATTGTCTTTCATCTTATGTTTAAGTAATGAGGTTTTGTATTCTTAGAGTTTCACCAGCTGTGTGTTTTGTAGCTTTCAAGTGATGAGATCTCTTTTCGGCGAGAGAGGTTATATGTTAGCAAACTCAACATTACATTAGTCCAGGTAATTGTATCCTCTTTTTAATATGATTGCCTCTGTAATATTCAAAGTTTCTTTCTACGGATCTCTTCGTTCAACTGAGAAATCTTCTGATTAGACTTTTCTATGTGTTAACTTGACCATGATTGTGATATATATTTTCAGATTTTGAAGCATGAGTGGCCAGCCCGTTGGCGAAGCTTCATTCCCGACTTGGTTGCAGCTGCAAAAACAAGCGAAACCATTTGCGAGAATTGCATGGCCATTCTAAAAGTCAGTAATTCATACCTCTGTTTGCATTTATTAATCAAGTAAGTTTAGTTGACTGAAAGATGTTGTTTGCCAGCTTCTAAGTGAAGAGGTCTTTGACTTCTCAAGGGGTGAAATGACTCAGCAAAAGATTAAAGAGTTAAAGCAATCATTGAACAGGTAGCCATTTGATTCTTGGTCCAGTTCTGGATTATTTCAGTAGTTATAATATTATCAGTAAAATTTTCATTGCAGGTTAACTCAATTTTTGATGTTTGTAATTGCATGTATGTCTGCCATGAGCAATTCACATGTTCATATTGTATATATTGTATCCATCCTTCTAAACTTATCATTTTAGCTCTGTTGTTCTGATGCACGATGTTCTTTTGTACTATAATTTTGATGTCTAACTGCTTTGATTTTTTAATCATGCTGTTTCTTTTCTCCGAATGTTGAGGAGTTATGTTTGTTTACAGTGAGTTCCAGCTCATTCATGAATTATGCTTATACGTATTATCAGCATCTCAAAGGGCCGAACTTATCAGGGCTACCCTAGCCACGTTGCATGCATTTCTTTCGTGGATTCCTCTGGGATACATATTTGAGTCTCCACTGGTGTGCATTCTTTCCTTTCATGTGGTTTCTTCTTAGATTGGGAGGATCTGTGATCTTCTGATTCACCGAAGTCTTTTGTTTTGTAAGATTTGTTTGTGCTAAGTTTTATTTGTTGCCCATGTGCCTTTGTTTGCCAGCTTGAAACACTTCTTAAATTTTTTCCTGTGCCTGCATATCGCAATCTGACGCTTCAGTGTTTGACGGAGGTATATTGGGCTGTCACCTTAGAATGCTGATTGTGCTCTGTCCCCGAAATAATTATTGGCTGTGCATGAACTCGCTTTTGCAGGTTGCTGCTCTTAGTTTTGGTGATTTTTATAACATGCAGTATGTCAAAATGTATACAATATTCTTGGTGCAACTGCAGGTATTTCTGATATTTATGCAATATTGCGATGTTCATTTCACTAAATTATAGTGACAGAGTGGCACTTTGGATGATTCTCTGAAACAATCTTTGTTGCCATATAGAACATCCTCCCGCCAAGTACGAACTTTTTAGATGCTTATGCGAATGGAAACACTGAGGAGCAGGTGTTTTTTTGAATGATATCAGACCTTAAAGTTTTGTAGTTTGTACCTTGTTTGTCGATGCTCATATTCTGCTACCTTTTGTCTCCCAGGCCTTCATTCAGAATTTGGCTTTGTTTTTCACATCGTTTTACAAGGTAACTTCCTTTGTCATGTCTTACAAAGAACTAGAACAAAGGCAATAAAAGATCTTTTGAGAATTGGTTTGCTTTGCGGGTGACATCATGTGGAAGTTGCTTGTAAACAAGTTGCATTTATTTTAGGATATTTTTAATTTTAATTTAAAGGTTAATGCTGATTTCTCTCCTTTTTCAGGTCTATAATTTGTTTTATACAGGTGGAAGCTTAGTATAACCACTCACTTCTATACGAATTATCATGTATATGAGGTTGTTTTAAAATGGTTGTTGCATCAGTTAGACTAATCAGTGATTGACATATTAACAAGTTGACGTATTTGGCGTAGAAAGTTCTCTTTGTTGAGATTTTACCCTAGAGTATGTTACTGGAGATCATGCTTTTCTTTGTGGACAGTTAGTTTTTTTCATCTTTAGTTCGTTTATTATCGAGGGAAGACCTCCCAAGCTTAGTTCTTCGTGTTTAGATCATGCTTAGTTCTTCGTGGACAGTTAGTTTTTTCATCTTTAGTTTTATTATCGAGGGAAGACCTCCCACGCTTGTGAATTGTTTTAAACTATAAACTCCACTTGAATTATTCTGTGGCTAAAAAAATAAGAGCATTGATTGTGGCCATTAGTTTCCTTCACTGAAATAACTCTCTGGCTATCCTTTTGTTCTCTGATGCAGTCTCATATTCGAGTTTTAGAATCATCGCAAGAGAACATTAGTGCACTGCTAATTGGCCTTGAGTATCTCATCAATAACTCATATGTGGATGATACTGAAGTTTTTAAGGTAGACATGTTTCATTCTCAATTTCTTTACAACCTTTGTTACATTATTGTGTGTTCCAACACTTCCGGGAGCTCCTAAGTTTTAATCTTGATCTATCTAGCAACAAATCTCATATTATACTTGGCTATAAAGCTGTCACTACATTAGCAGCCACCAAGGTGCAGTTTTTTAGGTCTATTGGCTTGCAGGTTTGTTTGGACTATTGGAACTCCTTAGTTTTGGATCTGTTTGAAGCTAACCACAATCTGGATAATCCCGCAGCGACTGCAAGCATGATGGGACTACAGGTGCAATGATGTTTTAGCTGTTCTCCGTCTTCTGTTAATTTAAACCATAGAATCTAGATGCTTTCTGTGAAGCTTGGCAATATATATGCAAATTATGTTTACTTGCTGGGGGGAGTGATGTTATTAGATTCGGACCTAAAAAATATGGAAATCTGTTGTTATAATCATGATCATGTGAAGTTATGCCTTTTAAAAGCTGATTGTTGGTTGAAAACACTAAAAATGCAACACATTTGTTCCCCACCTTATTTTTCTGAGACATGTTTCTATGCATTTAACAATATTCCTCTGTTCTTGCCACATGAATTTCATGGATGTTGAAATCCATCTTGGTTTAAAGTCTGAAGTTTCATGGTGCATTGTGGATAACATACCAATTTGGAATTATGTTTGTGAGCCGGGTAGAATTGAGTATTGTTGATTCTTTATTGTTGACCGCTTTTAATGGATCCTCATTCTTTGAGAAAATGGATGGCTTCTTACCAATTTTATTTTGCTTCTGGTTAGCCTTAAGACGTAAAATAGCTATATCTTCATTATAATGAAGTCAGCAACCCATTTATTTTTTATACAATTGCCTTTCTAGCATCAGTTTTGTTTAAATAAGAATCGAACTGTATTATAGCGACTCTGGATTATTCCTAATGTTGTATTGCACTTTGATTTTATTTTTAATTTTGCAAGTAGGCGACTCTGGCTGACTTAATCCTAATCCTGATGGTGTATTGCACTTCAGTTTTATTTTTATTTTTTGCAAGTAGGTGAATTCCCTAAAACTGCTGCATCAATGTAAATGTGTTAACATATCCTATTTACGTAACCTTTCAAGATGCTAAATTTTTCTGGTCTATTGTTGGTTATCTTCTTTGCATCTGTTTATTATGTGGGGGATCACAAACTTGTGATGGTATTATTATCTTGGAAATAAGAACTTAATGGTTCTGAGAATGGATGTGTAATGGATAGAAGTTATAACTCTTTACTTGTCTTTAGATAAAGCAACAGTTCAATCAATCAATCAAACACTTATCCCACTAAGTGGGGTCATCTATATTGATCCTCCTGATCCATAGATAATAAATTTGCCAATATTTTACGCTATCTGTCTACCTAACGCAACCCTCCTTTTCTAGGGCTTGAGACCGGCCATGACGGAGTTTAGATAAAGCAACATTTAAATGATTAAATAATTGATATATATATTTTTAGCATTCCTGTATCTTTGATAAATAAAGAGACTTTTTATTTGTACCAACCTTTACTTCTATATAGATTTATACAATAGCTGCCTGATTCTTGTTCTGAATAACTAGACTCCAATGCTTCCACTTCCTGGTATGGTTGATGGACTTGGTTCGCAACTCATGCAGCGACGTCAGCTGTATGCCGGTCCACTGTCAAAATTGAGACAGCTGATGATCTGCCGCATGGCAAAGCCGGAAGAGGTGCTTATTGTTGAGGATGAAAATGGAAATATAGTTCGTGAAACCATGAAAGACAATGATGTGCTTGTGCAGTATAAGGTCCTCAGTCTTCCTAAAAACTTAAATTCATAAAGCACTTCATGTTACCCATTGTTTTTCAGTTTGAATCTTGTGCGTAGCATACTTTCTCATGTTGGCACACTTAATTAGCAAAACACTTGCAGATTATGAGGGAAACTCTGATCTACTTGGCTCATCTTGATCATGAAGATACCGAAAAACAGGTATTCATTTCTGCATCTATGTGAGCTTGTGGAAAGGAGTTGTGTGTGTCCTATTTACTATGGTTATATCATTGTGCAGCAGTAAACCTCAATCAGCTGATGAAACATAATTAGAGTTGGCATATTGTTATATCAGTATGCATGAGATGCCCCTTAAGTTTACATACGGCTTGTTCACTTTTCCCCCATATTGTTTTGGAATAAACTAAAGTCATTCAAGGACAAGAGTCCAGATCTAACATTTTTGGTGAGTTTGCTCTGAATGTCTCATGACAGATGTAACAAATTCTAAATGTGATATTTGTTATTTTGATTTCTTTTTGTAGTATTTAGGCATTACTCTCGCGTACTGAATTATTATTGCCGCCTCCGAGTACAAGAACATTGTAAAGCTTATAGCATGACCGAAAAAAAGATGTTGAAATCTCTAATAAAGGAATAAATGCATGCCGCTGGCTTTGTCAATTTTCACCTCATGGCCCTTTTTTAGATGATTTGATTCCGATGTGAGTTTTTGTTTCCCTAACTTAACCCGCAGCCTTTTTTAATATAGAAAACACCAGCATTTAGGTTGTCATGATTATCTGCTTGGACTCTCTTACTGTTGTTACTGTCTGTGATGACCGAAGGCTTGGTGTGGTGCTCTTATATCTTGTTATTTTTTATTTGAGTACGACTAATAATTTTTATTTCTAGTAGAATTATGTTAATATTTTCGTTCTCTCTGACTCAGGCACTTCACTTCCTAAATCCTAGTTTTTGAATAATTCACCAAATTCTGGTTATATCTGCAAATGCTGATGGCCTTTGAATTTGATTTTATGTACTTTCAACATAATTCAATTTATGGGTCTTATTTCTGGTTATGAATACAGATGCTGAAGAAATTAAGTAAACAACTAAATGGAGAAGATTGGACCTGGAACAACCTCAATACATTATGTTGGGCAATTGGATCTATCTCTGGTTCAATGGTGGAGGAGCAGGTAGGGAATTTTTTTTTTCTTTTTTGACTTTTCAGGGGAAACTTTATATGCCTGCGATTCTTGTTTTTTCCCTCTGATATAATATTTGTCATCTTAGTTTCTCTATATAGTTATTTCTTGTCTTAGGATATATTTGTTAGTAATATTATGAAAGGTAGTTGCCTATATAGTGAAACTTTATCAAACGATAAGTGGCATTCAAGAATTTTATTGCATGGTTTCTGAATTACAAAGTTACAAGCTATCGTTCCAATATTTATAAAACACCTATATCTAAAAGATAAGATCACAATCTGATTTAAACTAATCTCTAGTTTAAATAAAAGATATTGATAAATTCTATCTTAAAGATATAAACTTATCAATACTCCCCCTCAAGCTTAAGTGTACAGATTGTGCATTCCAAGCTTGCATACAAATTTCTCAAAAGTAGGCTTAAACAAGCATTTTGTCAAAATGTCAGCAGTTTGTTCTGAGGTTGGTATATGAACAATGTTGAAATACTCCTTCATCAATTTTCTTTTTGATGAAATGTCTATCAACTTCAACATGTTTTGTTCGATCGTGATGCACCGGATTATGAGAAATATCAATTGCGGCCTTGTTGTCACACAATAATGTCAATGTCACTTTGATATTCATCTTTAATTCTTCAAGCAGCATTTTTAACCATAATCCTTCACACCATGGTTTTCCATCCTTGATATGAGGCGCATGACTGTCGGAATGGTGGGGAACAACCAGAGCCGATGACTCGGTGGGTTGTGGAAAAATAGTGGGAAGCATCACACGCTTCCTACTCTCCTCCCGGCGTATAATAGCAAAAACTTCATCAATAGTGGGCATCGGGGACATACCCAAAATACGGCCACGAACCTCGTCCAAATCTCTATTCAAGCCAGCCAAAAAATCATATAGCCGATCCTTAGCAACCATCGAACAATAGAGGGATGCATCGGCAGGATCCTTCCAGTCACAGATTCGAAACAAATCTAATTCTTGCCAAAGACGTTTGAGTGCAGTAAAATACTGTGTAACAAGGGCATCCCCTTGTGTCAAATTTCGGGCCCTGTTACGTAATTCAAACATTTGTGATGAATCAGAAAAATCGGAGTACGCCAGCGCAACGGCGTCCCATATGGCCTTGGCCGTGGGGTGGAAGAGGTAGGTATTGCTAATCCCTTCATCCATGGAGTTGAGAAGCCAGGCCATGACCAAAGAATTTTGGACATCCCAATTTTGGAACGCTGGATCAGTGTGGGATGGTGGAGATGAAGACCCATCAATAAAGCCAAATTTTCCCTTCCCTCTTATGATTAATTGCACCGACCGTGACCATTGGAGATAGTTTCGCCCAGTCAATTTATGGTTGGTGATTTGGAAAGAGGGCGGATCGTATGGGGCAGCGGAATTTGTGGGTAACGGTGATGGGTGTTGAGACGAGGAGTCTGATTGTTCACCATCAAACTCACCCGCATAAGCCATCTGAACCATCGAGAATTTCGAAGTGCAGAAAACGAAAAAAAACGAAAAATTTGCCTCTAATGCTCTGATACCATAAAGGCAATAATAAGGAAGGAGAAGAATATTGAGAGTCAAAAGTAATCTCTCTGATTTTATTATATTTCTTAACCTTAAAAAATACAATGTTAATGTCTTCAATATATAGAAAACTCTAACCCTAGAATAAAGGATAAAATCTAATCTTATAATTTGAATCAAAGATAAAGAGATAAGACTATAATAAAATCAATCCTAACAAACTTATCAACAGTTCCAATATTTATAAAACACCTATATCTAAAAGATAAGATCACAGTCAGATCTAAACTAATCTAATCTCTAGTTTAAATAAAAGATATTGATAAATTCTATCTTAAAGATATAAACTTATCAATATATAGTTGAGTCATGTCTTTGATTTGTAGCTAAGTCAAAGCTTGCACGAGACATTATTTTTCTTTTGACACTTTTGTTTGCTTCTTTATATTCCTTTCTGCAGTTGTAAAATGTATTTTATATTTGTTTTTGTTGCCATCCGTTCATTAGAAATTTAAAATCATGAATTCGGTGAAATAACCTGTTAAGATTCTTTTTTGTTCATGGTGTGATCATGGCTGAGAACATGATTGCGCTAGTCTGATTCCAGTTTTGTGGTTTCATTTCGAATGATTAAAATTGAAGTTCTATTAGTTTTATATGCTCTTGTTCAAAAATTTTCTTTATATGTAATTTAAATTTATCCTTTTATCATCATCGTGGTTGCGCCATCTTTTTCTGTCATGAATGAATTATCTCCTACTCTCTGTCCTTCATTTGAAGGATTTGTTCAACTTTTTTACCTTTGACAGGAAAACAGGTTTCTAGTGATGGTCATTCGTGATTTGTTGAACCTCTGTGAAATTACCAAAGGAAAGGACAATAAAGCAGTCATTGCCAGTAATATAATGTGCGGATCATTGAACTATTATTTTTCACCCTTTCTTAATCAGTTATGATGCTGCATGAGAACTCTTTCTGATTGATGTGCTATCTATGGTTCATGTGTAAATTGAAGGCGACTTAAGAGACATCGCTCGACTAATTTGGTTGAAACATACCCTCTGTGATTCACTTTTTTGGATGCAGGTATGTGGTTGGGCAGTACCCGAGATTTTTGAGGGCTCATTGGAAGTTCTTGAAAACTGTTGTGAACAAGTTGTTTGAATTCATGCACGAAAACCATCCTGGAGTTCAGGTTAAATCTGATACTTGCTCATTTAAAAGTTTATTCAAATAAATAATGCACATCATGTGGTAGGTTAGGGTACTTTTGTTTTTCCTACTCTGGTTTCCATTTACGCCCTGTACATCAGCTTTGGTCTTACGAGAACTTGCTCCTTTTTTATTTCTTTTCAGGTTTTTTATTGTGCTCTAATAGTGCATATCCTGTCTACTTGTATGTAGGACATGGCATGTGATACGCTCTTGAAAATCGTGCAGAAATGCAAACGTAAATTTGTTATTGTACAGGTTGGGCTTCTATTGATCATTTTGCTGATGATAGGAGTAGGCAAACTATATCTTTGGAAGCCAACATTTTTTAACCATGCATGACATCTCTTTATTCCAGGTTGGAGAAAATGAACCGTTTGTTTCAGAACTATTAACTACTCTTCCAACGACTATTGCAGATCTTGAGCCTCATCAGATCCATTCCTTTTATGAATCTGTAAGACCTTGTTATATGCCACATTTTAATTGAAGGAAAGGAGCGACTATGATACTCTTGATTTAAGACCATGTATTACAAGTAAATTATGGAAATGTTCAAGTTTTAACTACTGTCTCGTTTTCGCTGTAGGTGGGACATATGATTCAAGCAGAATCGGATCCTCATAAGAGGGACGAATATTTACAGAGATTGATGGAGCTTCCTAATCAGGTAATTTCTTACCCGTTCACCTACTTCTAGAATAAATCCCTATTACTTTGTCTCTACTTTCATCTTCTTTCCTTTTTGTGATTATTACCTATGCTAGCATTAACTGGAGCTCCTGTGGAGCTTGATCTGTGGCTAATGCATTGTCTGTTGCAGAAATGGGGTGAAATTATAGGGCAGGCACGCCAGAGTGTGGATTTCCTGAAAGATCAAGATGTTATAAGGGCAGTGCTTAATATATTGCAGGTATGTTTTTCTCAGAGTATGCATGGAATTATATATGTAGCTTAACTGACTTTATATTGATCCTCTTTGAATTATCTTATTGAAAATGTCTGATGGATCACACATGATTTTCTTAAAAGAGAGAATAGCTCATTTATAATGTGGGGTCTTCGAATTATTTGTGTTAATTAATACTAATACTCGTTTTGATTCTTCTAAATTTAGTATTACATATACACATGTACTCTTACTTGTGCTATTATTTCCCAGACAAATACTAGTGCTGCCAGCTCTCTTGGAACATATTTCATGTCACAGATATCTCTAATCTTTTTGGACATGCTCAATGTGTACAGGTCTGCCTAGATTTTTTGGAATAACGATTCAAACGTTTTGCCCAAGGATGTTCATCTCTACAACATTTTTCTTATTAAGAATTTGTTTGTGTGTTGCAGAATGTACAGTGAGCTTATATCTACCAGCATCCAACAAGGAGGGCCATACGCTTCTAGGACATCTTTTGTAAAACTACTACGGTGAGGTCCAGATTTTGGAGCTTTGTTTGCATGTTTGTTGGATTTTGATATTCATGTTAGCCACTTGTATTTTTAACAGCTCAGTCAAGAGGGAAACATTAAAGCTTGTTGAGACATTTCTTGACAAAGCTGAAGACCAACCTCATATAGGTAAACAGTTTGTTCCTCCGATGATGGATCCGGTACTTGTTGACTATGCCCGGAATTTACCTGATGCAAGAGAGTCGGAAGTTCTCTCTCTCTTTGCCACAATAATAAACAAGTATGCCTTTCTTTGAAAAAAAATGGTGATGTTTTTTCGTTTTATTTTCCGGGCCTGCTGCTCTTTGCTCATTGCTTCTTACTTTGTTTAGGTACAAAGGGGCGATGATTGAGGATGTTCCTCGCATATTTGAAGCTGTTTTCCAGTGTACTCTAGAGGTTGATGAAATACTTCTTGCTAATAATTTAAATTAGTGTGTTTCAATTTTTGTTTATGACTCATAGTCCCATGAAGTGCGATCAACAATAACTAAAGTGTTTACAAACACCCACCCCACCCCCAAAAAAGGAAAAAAAAACTCACTATTTGCCAACTTTTTATTTATAAGTATTTGTCATCCCCTTCAGAAATATAATGCACATGATATAGACATGGGAAAGGACTAGTGTATGTACAAGCTAATATTGCCTGCATTTTGTAATTTTTGTGTCAAATAATGATTGAAACAGTATTCATATGTCGTCCCAAAATAAGCTGTTGCTTTTTGTAATTGAATAAGTGCAGTATTGCTTTCCCCGCAGCTAAGCCAATATAAAGAGTCAATGTTGCACATACCTAATGTTGCGTATATTATGTGTTGTGGCTTGCTCTGACAGTTTCTTTTGTCGCATTTCTCTTTCGTTCATTTTCATTGATTAGAGACTCGTTTGTGGTAAGTGTGTGCTGCGACTTTTCTAGGTTCAAATCTTGAACTTTTGCGTAAGTAGCCTGATTACTGGGTTCTTCTATGGGAACTACCATATCATCTTGTGTGTTTGACTTCACTGGTTACATGGCAGATGATTACAAAGAATTTTGAAGACTACCCTGAGCATAGACTAAAGTTTTTTTCGTTACTTCGGGCAATTGCTACGCATTGTTTTATTGCTTTGATGCACTTGTCCAGTGAGGTACGATATCATACATAATATTTCTAGTCACTTTGTTGATGATGATCTATGACATGAAGTTTGTTCTAAAATATACGGGGCTTTAAACATAATAAATTGTACTTTATATGAATGTGATGTTTTCTGTTTTTGTTTAGCAACTAAAACTTATCATGGATTCCATCATTTGGGCCTTCCGGCATACTGAACGAAATATTGCCGAAACTGGACTCAACCTATTATTGGAGATGCTGAAAAACTTTCAGGTGTTTTTTGGTTAGTTTTTTTGTGTGGTACATCATACATGCAATTCGTTCGAGGCTAGGGCCTTACCTTTGCTTTCATTGATTGGCAGGCTTCAGAGTTTTGTAATCAGTTCTATAGGACTTATCTTTTGACAATAGAGCAAGAAATCTTTGCTGTTTTGACTGACACCTTCCACAAGCCTGGTTTTAAATTGCATGTGCTGGTGCTGCAGCACTTATTTAGCCTGGTAATGTTATTCTGTTTTGTATTATTCCCTTGTTTCTTTTCCCTACAAGCATGCTGGTTGTTGGTTGGCGATTGGTTTGCTTGGACTGCATTTGCATTCTATCTTTATTTTCCTAATCACTTGTGGTTCCCTAATATCCTTTGTCAATGTAGGTGGAATCTGGTGTCTTGACCGAGCCTTTATGGGACGTTGCAACTGTTCCTTACTCGTATCCTAATAATGGCATGTTTGTTCGTGAGTACACAATTAAACTTTTGAGTTCATCCTTCCCTAACATGGCAGCAACTGAGGTACTAAAGAGAAACCTGTGGACAAAATGTGAACAAATTCATTGTTTCACCTGTTTCATTTACCTTGTTTTTATGGCTTATCAGGTGACCCAATTCGTAAATGGTCTTTTTGAGTCGAGAGCTGATCTTTCCTCGTTCAAGAACCACATAAGAGACTTCCTTGTGCAGTCAAAGGAGTTTTCAGCTCAGGTGAAGTGTAAATTACACAAGTCGATTCATACTACATCTTGATTTGCTTGAGTATGTTTAGGTCTTATTTGTTCTGTTTACATAAAATTTCTATTTTTTCCCAACAATTTCTCTAAGGGTGCATTTGTATTGAAGAATTTCAAGCATCTTGGGTGTCATTTCAAATCCTTCCCCAAATCATCCGTCCATCCAAATGCAACCTTAGATCTTTTAGGTTGTTTGAACCTGGGAGATTGCTTAATTTATACGCAAAAACTTGGAGTGAAAAGGGGATTACAGAAGATATGTTGACCGATAGAAGCGTTTGGAGAAGACTGACGCATGTGTCCAACCCGACTTGATTATCTCTATTGTTCATGTAGTCTATTCTAATTCATTGGGATTAAATGCTTAGTCGTTGTTATTCAGTTTGTTTAATGTGGTGGCATTCGATTGTCATATTTCAGCTTTAGATATCTCTGGCATTTAACTTAGGCTTTGCTGAATACTTGGCCGACAGCTACTCGAGTGTGTACAGATTGTCCCATATTCAGATACGTTTAAAATGTTTTGAAAGACAAGACTATTTGACGAAAACAGGTGACTGTAAGTGGGAAAAAGTTTGGAAGTGAAGTTCGCTAGATGCTTAGCCTTGAACATCCGTCCCAATCTCAATTGAATTTTATAACCCTGTACTCAATCCTACCTTCAAAATGCAGGACAACAAGGATCTTTATGCCGAGGAAGCTGCTGCTCAGAAAGAAAGGGATCGACAAAGAATGCTATCAATTCCAGGGCTGATAGCACCCAATGAGATACAAGATGAGATGGTGGACTCGTAAGGTGCTGGCAAGATTTCACTTATCAAGCTAATTTTGATGATTTTGATATCTGAAATTAATGTTTCTGCCCATGGCGTCTACAGTTATTCTTTCTATGAAATCCCCGTGTAATTTTCCCTCAATTTTTATCATCTGTCGAGAATTTTAAGTTTCTCGTGCGAAGTGGTGTGCAGCCATGGGGGACACACCAGCTTTGCTACCGATGAAACTACAGGCTTCTGGTTGTAGAGTGTTTTAGATTCTAATGTAGAACTACAGTTTGTCAAGGATCTGTTTGTGGCATTGTAATTTGGAATGTGCCCCGGGCAAGCAAGACTACTTGCTGGCATTTCAGGATAGAAGTAATGTATACAGCATTGGTTGGTGTGCGAAGAGATTCAAAGTTTTCATGTGCACTTTTTCCACTCATTGAAGTTGTATTTGGATGGGAATGCATCGATTTGGATGATGTTTGATTTGGAGAGTGATTTTAATTAATAGAATTCAAGTGACGTGATATTTTGTGCATTTAAATTAGTACTAAATTATATGCAGTGAATTCAAATTCTCTTTATTTAATTTAAATCCATTCAACTAAAATGTGTTTGAAAACGGATATAAACTTCATGATTGTAAATGATTTAGTTCGAACACTCTGAACCACACATACATTGGAGTAACGCTTTAATACCTTGATCGATCAATATAGATAGAAATCAGCACAAATTTAAAGTTTTTTTTTCCCCCAAATTATTGGAGTCTGGAATCTGGATTAAATCAATTTTAAATAAAAAAACGAGACAAGAGCTGCTGTCAAATCTGAACAAATATTATTTAATGTCACAGACAAGACATAACGATTTCATTGGATGAATGAATTGGCGGGAAATAAATTTGTTCATGATGTCTTGGTTGACTTATCATCGATTGAGTTGTTTTCGCAATGCATCATCTCAATTTGAATATTTTTTTATGTTTGATCGTATGTTCTTGAAAGTGCTGCCCTTAGGGTAATACCAACCCAACAATTATAAGTAGATGTACATAGTTTTTGATGATAAATGGAACAAGAAGTTAAATTTTATAATTTATATCGATGATAATATATAATTTTTCTATAATTTGTTGAGAAGTTAGGAAAACAATAATGATGAAATTACCAAATGGTACCACTTGCAAAATCATAACTCAACAAAATTTGTGAAAAAATCAGTTTTTGTTGACAATCCATTTTCAAGAAACAATATTCACATAGGTCCAAAATTTGACACTTGTTATTTGTAGCTATTTTTTGTTTCCTAAACTACCACTGGATTCAAAAAAAAATTTAATCGTTCGAATCTCTGGAAAAAAATAAAGCCAAGCGGAGATCAAAAAAGAGACATCAACTGGTTTTGGACCATAAGTTGGAGCATTTAAATTCACTTCCACTAAATTCCTTGCTTCCAGAGAGTAAGTGATGATGCTTTCTATCGCTTCATCGGTGGAGGTTCCCCATTGGTTTCAGCACTTTTCTTAGTTCAGATTTTTTTTGTTTCATATTAGTTCAGTATTATAAAAATTTAGTTTTGGTTTATTAAATTGTACTGTTGGATGCAAGCTGGAAGATGTAAATTAATATGCACATTTTTTCCTTAAGTTTCCTTTTAGATTTTGAATTAATTTTTTAATGTTTTTATAACCATTCAATATTTTTTGGGACTTCTCTTTGATGGGATTTTTGTGTCACAATAGCATTAAATTTTTAATTTCAATTCTAGTGTACATTATATATTTATCAAAATGTCTCTTTAGTAATAAACTTTCTGTAGCTAACTTGTAAAAATCAAGTGCACCACATATATATGCAAGTGCACCATCATCTAAACCTAAAAAGTATTTTTCTAACAAGTGCACCGGTTTAGTCTATCGATGCACATATGATACACGTGCACTGGTAGACACAAGAGGTGCACTTGTGAAAATTTAGTACACTACCTTGTCAAAATTGAGTGCACTTGTCAAATTGACTCCACCACCTTGTTAAAAGTAATTGCACCACATAATATAGGCAAGTGCACCACACTCTTAACCTAAATAATGTTTGTTTTGAACAAGTGCACCACTTGAGTCTACCAGTGCACGTGTATCATACGTGGGATAAATGCACCGGTGCAAGACGTGCACACGTTGTTTGGCGAGAGTGGTGCACGTGAATGGTGTTATATGATGGTGGTGGACGTGATTTGCGAGAGGGGTACACATGCATGACATTTTATGATGATGGTGCACGTTTTTTGAGAGCGGTGCACATGAATTATGTTTTATGATGGCGGTGCACATGAGTTGTAATGGCGGTGCACGTGATTTGTGCTTAAGATGCACATGTGTCGGTGCAAAGAGAGGTGCAAGCGCAAGAAAGGAGAATTTATTGCACTGCACGTGTACCAATGTTTTATTAAAATTACAAATACATTCACAACGAAATATAATCAATGGCTAAAAACAAAAAAAAACGTGCAAGGATTGTATACGAGAATGTGAGAAATATAAACAGAGAATAAATGAATTGAACGAGCACCACCATTGTATTGCAAAGTAAAGAAAAAAGAATTTATTGGATTGTACATGCACCGCCTATTGAAGCACTCAAGTTGCACCGCAAATTGAAGCAGGGACATGCGCCGCATCCAAATGTAACACTTGAAGAAGTGAATCAGTAGAGGACATGCATCAGTGCAAGAAGAGGTGCACGTGCATCGATGCAGAAGAGGTGCACATACATCATGTGCAAGAGGTGCACGTGAACCATCACACGATCTGCAAGTTTACATGCATCGATGCATGAGTGAGATAAGTGCACCGGTGAAAGAGGTGCACATGCACTTTAGAATATAATGTATTATTTGTTGGCCAAACTTCAAATGTCCATAACTTTTGATCCAAGAGGAATTTTGCCTAACATGACCTATGCACGAGCCAATCCAACCCAATAGGACAATGTCGTATTAGCACCACCGACGAACCCAAAATTCCTTGTTTTAGACACGTTATGCTCAATTTTAAAAAGTTTTTCAATTTTCGAGCCAACTTTGAGGAATTTTAGTTTCCATAATACTTCGTGCATTAAGCTCAAATTTTGTGGGATTCATGCTCTTGTTTGGGAGAATATTTATAAAAAAATTCACTCAATTCCGACAAATGTTTCACAGCTCGTGTCACCGACCTTATACTGCTTTTAGAATTTTCAAGAATGTGCACCGAACTTTGATAAGTGCAATTTTACACTTATATTATATATTTTTTCGTTATATTTTACAGTGATTCTTGAACTATATTACACATTTTGATATTTATTTACATGTTTCAGGAACTTAGGTTAAATTACGAAGAAATGAAGAAAAAGAGCTAAAAACGATGAAAATAGAAAGAAAGTTGAAGAAAAGATAAGAAACCGGAATACAAGACACATGTCACTTCTTTATTGTGATACCTGGGGATTAGTGGTGTTAATCCCAGTGTGGTAATAATCATTAATGGATTTTATTGGTGGCAATTATGAATTAATTGCGGTTTCTGGACTCTCGGGGATTTTAAATCCGATATTTGGAGTCGTTGGATCCGAGGGATGAGATTGTATTCTCATCGTGGTGATAACCTTGGAATTTGGACTTTGGTGGGATTTGGGGTCCGGAGTACTTTGTACTGGGGCTGTTAATGGAAATAGAGTTTGGGAGGTAATTATTGAAAACATATGATTTTTAATGAGTCATGATGTATTTGTGGAAGGATTTGTATTTTTGAGTTTTGGTACTATATATACCAAGTGGACTCGGTATTCCGTCATTTGGACGAATTCCCCCCCTCTCTCTATGCGCCCAAACCCTCCCCCATTTCCCCCTTTTCTCACTTGGAGGAGAAATCGTTGGTAGCTACGCTCGGGAGCCGGATTTCTCGAAGATAATCAGGTATTAATCTCCCCCTCACCTTTGTCTTCGATTTGGTAGTGGTATTGTAGAGTTTGGTTGGTTTTGGAATTTGGGGGTTTTTTATAAAAATTCAAAGTTGAGTTTTTAGTGTTTTTATTGGTTCCAACTGGTATAATGGATGTGTTGAGGAAGTTTGGGGTGTTGGTTTTGAGTTTGGGTGTGAAAACCCCCATTAAAACTCGAGTTTTTCGGAACATTGCAGGTCACGATCGATCGCGGCTTGGCGCCGCTCGATCGCGACATAAATCTGGAAAATAGGTGACGATGAACAGTACCCGCGATCGATTGCGAGATATCACCGATCGATCGCGAGGAACCAGAAACTTTTGGCGATCGATCGGCATATGCGGCGATCGATCGCGGATGTTTTATTTTCGGGCAGTGGGTTATGGCAATCGATCGCGCCTGATGGGCGATCGATCGCGGCCCTGTTTGGCTTGGTTTTTGTGGAATTTTGGAAAATATCAGGATTTTGGAATCGAGGTTTGAAGGGCCGTTTCCGGGGCAATGTCTACATTCCAATGAGAATGCTATACTTTTAAAATAAATTGGTTGGAGCCAAAATTTTATATAATGGAATTCTCGGTCGAGTTTTTGGCCATCTTTTAAACGTATAAAAAGGAATATTTTGGGTATTATGCATGCTTAGCCGGGGGGCTTTTATTTTGATAATCGTCATGGATAGACGATAGGTTTGGAAGTTGTGAACGTGCTTGGACACGTGATTGCATGCCTGTGTTTAATTGGGAGTTATTTGCATGTTAGCACTTAACTCATCGGGTCATGGGACTCAAGCGAGGTTGGACACGAGCTACGAAATTATAAGGTACGTATGACGTACGAGCATAGCCCTTTATTATAATTGCAATTGTTGAGTGCATGGTACACTATATTGCAATAAATGTATATTGATTTGCATGGTTTATGGTAATCACTATGAATGGATATATATACATTGAGAATTATATGGTGCCGCCTTCGAGCGAGCAATGATTGGGATGTGGTCGCCTTTGAGCGAACATCGGTTATGACGCCACTGCTATTGAGCATGCGTGAGAATGAAATGCCGCTATTGTAGAGCGAGCAATGGAATAGCACCATGGAACCATAAGTGAGGTATTTGGAATATCTGTAATAATTGTTTAATGATTTGGTATTGTTGATTTTGATATCGGTGTATAGCAAATGGACTTGTTAATCGATGTAATGATTAACTGGCATTGAGAATTTGATGGTTTCAGTTGTTTTGAGAACATGGATAGTACAGGGAATCCCGGATGAGGATGATACCATCCAGGGAGTACATTTTGTATTTCATAGCATTTACATTGTTGTAAATTATGAATAGTATTATTGTAATTAATGGATTTGGGATATTGGTATGCTCACCCCGTGTGGGGGTTGTCTCTGTTGGGGCAGGTGATTAGGTACATCGATGACTTTGGAGATGAATTCGAGCTATGGAATGGAGGTGATTCCAGGGATCGAAGTACCAGTGACGGTATTGAGCACCGTATTTTATACATTTGACGCACACATACCTATTTGATGCGCGCATGTGAGCACTATTATGTGTATATGACATGTATAAAAAGGCAAGGGCCTTTCTCTCTTCATTCACGAGTAGCATGCAATTATTTATTGAATTGCTAAATGAATTGAGAACATGTTAGTGTATTATATTGGTGCATGATATGTACGTGGACATGGTTAGAGGAAACTAGACATTATAGGAATAATGTAAAGAAATCTTATTATACGCATGATTGGCTATGATAACAAGTGGTTTTTCCCCTACATGTATGATTGTATGCACTAATGACATGGATTGATACACTAATTACGGGTTAAGGGCACATGGGTCCTTACATTTATCCTCAAATTTCTTTTTGCGAGCAATATTTTGAAAATGTTGACGACATGAAGTTGTATATCGTTTCGTTATCTCCGCTTGGACAGCTGATTCGTCGAATTCCGAGATCCAATGAGAAAGTTATTACCAATGCAAATCGATCACTAGAAGCTGAAAAACGAGCAACAAAAATCCTGAAGATGAGATAGGTCTCCATACACTGGAGATCGAGACAATTATGCCGAGTAGGTTTGCTGGATGAATTATTGAATGCGTCGTACAGGTAAGTGTACCGCAACATATATTTGAGGTAAATATTTTAGGAGTTGTGGTACCTTTGGGTATACTCGTTGGGATGGCTATGGCCAAGTGACTAATGGTAGGTTTCATACATCGAACTGATGAGTCAAGCCATAACCATGGAATTTTGAACTTCCCATTGGAGAGCACTGGGATCAGTAGACAATGGTTGTGGGATGGATCCATCGAGATAGCCAAATTTTCCTTCACCACGGATCACCAGTTGAACAGAATGGGAATGGGACCATTGAACAAAATTCCTCCCGTTTAATTTCTGATTCATGATTTGGAGAAATGTAGAATCAGTTATGGCAGTATGCAGCGGGATGGGTATCGTTGAAGAATTATTGGAGGAATCCTATTTCTTGGCATATTTGCCTTCTAACTGAAACTTCCTTGATCTGATCCAAATGGAACTTTCTGTCTTGAATGATGAAATTTGCAGGAGACAAGTGTTCAGGGGGAGTGCAGGTCGAGTGAAACAAATATTCAGTTCCGACTAGAAGGTTTTCTGATAAGCCACTTTCAAGAACTTCAGTTTGGACAGGGTGACCTACTATAGCATGTCCATTCAACTTACTCATCAATGAAATCATTGGGACATCCCTTGAATAGTTGATTGCATGAACTTTCAAATCCACATCAATCAGAATGATCCCCCACCAAAATGATGTGTGCCAATGTATCATGTGAATCCTCCTAATATCCTCTTCATGGCAGGTGGATTGTTCCGAGTCGAGCCATCTACATCAACATTAATGTATGACAAGACTTGAGACCAATACTGCGCCAGGTGGAATTTCTTCCACCCTTATAACCTCGGGAAGGTTCTGCATCTGTTCTGTCCAACGATCTCTTCCCAAGATTGTGATTATCTAATTTCCCTCTCAACTGCCATTTCGAGGCTACCATACTGGTTGATGCAGATGAGGTGAGTCATCTGCAAAGGTGAAGTCCTCAAGATCGTTGCTGCTGAAGCTACCATGCTCTTCCTGGGATTCAGTTCTCCTTCTATGGATGTAGAACCATCTGCATAACCAGAAACAATAATTAGAATACAGGGCCAGATTGATTCTAAAATAGCCATGGACCAATAGATGAAATATAGAAACAAGAAACAATTAACAGATCAATAGAGAATGAAATTGATAATGAAATCAAAAGGGGAAAACATATGAGAATTAGGCTAACCAGAAAATGAAGTCGTCTCATCATCTGAATCTGAATCCAACAAATCGGTCTCTAAACAATCTGTTTCGAATCCTCTGTACACGCAGAAACATACTCTTCACCCATATCAGTAGAGTAGAGGCAGTTGCTTTCTTCAAGCTTGTAAACTGGTATCTCAATTTCTGAATATTGATAATTACCATAGTCATTAGTCAAGTATGCATATCTGCTCTTATTTTCGTGAAAAGCCCCGGAAGACTCTTTCCTGATAGAGATATAAACCGAACCATCATCAATCCGAGAGCCAAAACATGAAAATTTTCAACAATTTCACCTAAGTTAAATGAGATGGCAGCCTCTTCCTTGTCTATTGGTAAAACAATCATCAGCAAACTCTCCTTTCGGTCCAATAGACTCAGTTATGTCGACCACTATACCTTTTATTCAAATGTATTAGTCCCTAGTCAGTGGCAAAGTCAAGACAAACAAGTGGAGAAATCAAGAATACTGGAGGGGTTGACGTCCTTATTTGTGGGCCAGCACGGAGACCGAAGTCCTGCAAGCCTCTCACCCGAGGTTCACCACATACACTATTCTCATTTCCACTAAGTTGAGTTTCTCCTCTGAGAGTGTCACACCCCCCAAATCTTTCCTATATAAACTTTACACCATTATAAGCTATATAAAAAAAAATTCCCAGCAGCACCTCCTCTATATTTATATAACATACGGAGACACAGCAACAACATCAATATTTAAGATTCACATCACCATAAACATCATCATACTATTTACATACAACTAGTTACTTTCTCAAAGTAAACCTCTCAAAAGATAGATCTGCAGATTTAAAAGCCAAAAGTTAACAACATACCCCAAGAAACCCGCATGCTTTTAAAAAAAATAAATCTGCAGACTCAAAAACCATAATAAGATAACCCAATAGCCCAGCAGGTCATCATCCATGTACAACCTCTCTCAAAACCCGTAGAAGCGCATCACACTGCTCAGTAAGTCCAGATATCAGGCATCGTCATGCTTATCTACAATGCATGAACTACGTGAGCTAACGCCCAATAAATAAAAATCATGCATGCTATGAAAACTGGTATGAGACATTAATAACATTTATACCAAGATCCACACTCGAAAACATATAACACTATATTCAAAATCATATTTTTCATGGGCCCTACTATGGACCGGAACAGAGCTCTGAACAATATCAACAGGCACACAACCAATATATAGGATCGATACAGTCGAATGGCCCATCCTCCCGTGACCCCCAAAGGCACATCATCGAACAACCCCTGCAGTCACCCGAGAAGTATCCCACCCGCGACATCAATCAAAAGAAGAATACCAGCAAGTGGTCCATCCCCTCATGATTACCAAGGGCACATCCGAACAACCCTTTTAATCCTTTGAGGAGTATCCCACCTATGTACTCAACAGATCATATAAGTCCGTCTCGCAAACCTCGGTGCCATAGCAGTGGTCAACAAAATATTTCATGTTTCTCAAAATAATGTTGTGCATGCGAGACATCAAATATACTCATGTATTATGCATGCATGTGCAAATGCAAATGAACAGTTAATTCAACGCAACATCAATTAAATATGTTGAACATCAAATAATACATATATATCACCTTATTTAAGCACCGACCCAATTAATATCACAAGAAATATTATGTTCATGCATCGTAGTTGCAGATGGGTTTTTACTTACCTTTCACTGGTTCATGTCTTACTCTAGATTGAACAATCTGTAAAAGAATGGAATATCAATCATTTGCTAATTAAAGGTTTATTATGTCATTTTAAAAAAAAATGTAGTTCCTCGTATAATTTCCTTGTCCACTAATTATCCTTCTTTAATTAAGAAGTGAAATAGATTATGTGATGCTTGGGAATTAATGGTGTAAATCCCGGTGTGGTATTGATCCTTAATGGATTTTATTCGTGGCAATTATGAATTAATTGCGGTGTTGGACTCCCGATGATTTTAAATCCGATATTTGGGGTCATTGGATCCAAGAGTTGAGATTGTATTCTCATCGTGATGATAACCATGGAATTGTGTTTTTGGTGGGATCTGGAGTCTGGGGTACTTTGAGTTGGGGCTGGTAATGGAAATTGAGATTGAGAGGTAATTATTGAACATATAAGATTTTTAATGAGTCATGATGTATTTGTGAAGGACTCGGGATTTTTGAGCCTTGGCACTATATATACACAAAGAGGACTCGGTGTTCAGTCATTAGTTCATTCCTCTATCTCTCTCTCCTATCTCCTGCGTTCTTTCCCCCCATTTCCCAAACCCTTCTTTTCTCGCATGGAGGAAAATCGCTGGTGGCTCGACTTGGGAGCCGGATTTCTCGAAGATAATTATGTATTGTTCTTTTCCTCGCATTTATCTTCGATTTGATAGTAGTATTGGGCTCTTTGGTTAAGGGTTGGGTTGGGTATGAGTTTTTGGAGTTTTATAAATTTTTGGATTTTGGTGTTTGAGGAGTTTGTATGGCTCCTTGTTGAGGAATAATGGTATAATGGGTGTGTTGGGTTTTGTTTATTTGGGGTTTTTAAACCTTAAAACGTCATTTTTGGGCTGTTGAAGGGCTCGCCGATCGATCGGCAAGAGGGCTCGATCGATCGCTCGTAAATTGTAAAATTGGACAACGATGAATAGTGGGCTCAATCGATCGAGTAAAGCTACCGATCGATCGAGATGTCGGTCGATCGATCGAGCAAGGAGGTTTTTGGGCATATTTTGCTGGAGCTCTTGATCGATCGAGCACTTTTGGCCGATCGATCGAGATGCTATGTTTTGCGGTTAATATTGTTTTGTTGTAAGGGAATCGATGCATGCTTCGCCTGCGGTCTTTTTAAATGGTTAATCGTCATGGATTGTCGATATAATTGGAGGTTATGAACATGCTTGGGCACGTGGTTGCATGCTCATTAATAATGTGAGTTATTTTATGTGTTAGCACATGATTCATTGGATCACGGGTCTAAGACAATGTGTGATTCAGACTACGGAATTATAAGGTACGTATAACGTACGAGCATAATCTTATATCTTATTGCAACTGTTGAATGCATGGTATAGTGTAATTGCAATAAATGGATATGTATTTTGAACTATATGGTGCCGCTATGGAGCGAGCAACGGCTGAGATGTTGTCGCTATGGAGCGAATATCAGTTATGAATGCCGCCGCTATTAAGCAAGCGATGAAATGGGATTGTGGAACCATTTGTTTAGATACGTGTGATATCTATAACATTATAAATGTTTGGATTTCATTAATTATGGAAATTGGCAATTAGGGAACGGATTTAGTTAATCAATGAAATGATTAACTGGCCTTTGGGAATTTGATGGTTTCGGTTTTTTTAGAATAGGAACAGCACGGGGGATCCCATGTGGTAACGATACTATATAGGGAGTATATTTTACATTACAGTTTTATATTCTGTAAATTATGTACTGTGGTAATTGGATCGGTGTTATTGGTATGCTCACACCGTGTGGGGGCTGTCTCTGTTGGGGCAGGTGGAACAGGTACAGCGGTAGCTCCGGAGTTGAGATCGAGCTATGGATTGAAGGTACTTCCAGGATCGAGGTATTGGTGCCGGTATTGGGTAGCGTATTTTATACATTTAAATACACATTCACTCTTTGATGCTAGCATGTTAGCACTGCTATATGTGTACATGGGTTGTATAAAGGACATGTGCCTTTCTCTTTTCATTCATGTGTTGCATGCAATTAATTAAGGAATTGCAAAATGAATTGAGAACATGTTAGTGTATTATAAGGGTGCATGTTATGTAAGTGAACTTGGTTGGGGGAAATTGAACATTACATGGAATAATGAAAGAAATTTTATTGTTGGTATATTATGATATGGTAGCATGTGGTTTTCCCCTGATTACATGATTGTATGCACTAAATACATGAGTTAATACACTAATAACGGGTTAATGGCATGTGGTCCTTACAGATTATTTCGTTCTTTTATCTTTTCAACAATATAAGTAACGCTGAATGGACAACAAAGAATATGCAATTTAACCGTGTATGGTTCAATTTATTCTACTAAAATTTCATTCAATAATCCTGCTAGAAACAAATATTTGTCCTAATTTATTGTTTTTTCTTTTATAATAAAATGGTATAGAACTAGGACTTATCAAAATTTAGCATAGCAACACAAAACAGAGAGCAAGCTAAATTAAGAAACTTATATACTATCTTCATCTTTTATGCTTACTTGTTATTAAAAGTGATGAAATGTGGTATTTTATGGTTTCACATAGTTGACATCAGAAATCATAAATCATATGTGCAGAATTTCTCAACCCAATCTTAAGAAATTTCGTCAAAACTTACATCTTTGTTGCAGCGTAACTTATAGTTTTAGCTAGCTTGAAAACAGTTAGGGTTGTGAGGCTTTATTTCTGATTTCGTAATCTCACTATGAAGGTGCGTATATATTATATATAGGGTATATATATTGTGTAAGTTAAATTAATTAAAAAGGATACTATAATAATTTTTTTTTCCCTCTGTCTTCATCATGCGGGGAAAGTTATCTCCGAGGTATGTGGGACCGTATGAGATATTGCAGCGCATCGGTACTTTGGCCTACCGTTTGGCTCTACCACCGTCCTTATCCGGTATTCATGACGTCTTTCACGTTTCTATGTTGAGAAAATATGAGCCAGATCCGTCTCATGTATTGCAGCCTTCAGAAGTTCAGTTAAGTCCACATGTATCCTATGTTGAACGACCGGTTAGAATTCTGGATCGTGAGGATCGCAGGCTACGAAGCAAGATTATACCGATGGTCAAAGTTCAGTGGGATCGCCGGGGTGTCGAGGAGGCTACGTGGGAGACGGAACGGCATATGGTGCAGCACTACCCGGAACTATTTTCTGGTATGATTTATGTTTAGTTTCATTTTGGGTAAGTGCATGTGATTTCGAGGACGAAATCTTATAAGTAGGGGAGTAATGTGATGCCCCGAAATTAATTGATGGCAATCCGAATATTAATTATGCTAATATAATGATTTATTACGATGATTAAGATATGTGTGGAAAATGAAGAATTAACATGATTTAAGGATGTTGATTTTAATTATGAGGGTGATATGGATTTTATGAAGTTGGTTGCATTTTGTAAATGCTTATCATGTTAATGTATTTTTTTTATACATCATGTTAATTATTGGGGTACAAGTTAAAAATGAGGATTTAACACTTAACCCACCATTTTTACCTCACTTTACTCTTTACACTCATATCCCCAAAAATCACTTTCCCAAAACCCTCTTCCCCTCATTTCCGATTTTTGACCTAAAGGTGGGAAGGAATCCTTGTAAAAGCTTTGTTCTTGCACTTCTTGGTAAGATTTAGTGCTTATGATGTTTATATATCACTTCTTGATGTTCTTGAAGTGTTTGGTTGAGTTTTGGAAGGGTTTTAAAAGGGTTGAAGTGGGTTTGTTTGGGTTAGTGTGATTCTTGGTGGGATGTTGGATTTTTAGTGGTTTTATGATGTGTGTTGAAGGTTTTGAGTGTTTTAATGTTTTTGAGTTGTTGGTATAAATGTGGTTGAGGTTGGTGAAGGATTCAATGTTCAAAAATGGGGAAATCGCGTGTCTGTGCGAAGCGATCGATCGCCTGAAATGAGGCGACCGATCGCCTATGGGCAGTAGCCAAAGTGCAGGGCAGGCGATCGATCGCCTGAAATGAGGCGACCGATCGCCGAGAGGCAGTAGCCAATTCAAGGGGTAGGCGATCGATCGCCATATTTGACGCGATCGATCGCCGCGAAGAAAAAATTGAGGCGATCGATCGCCTCAGTGAAGCGATCGATCGCCAGCTGTGAAATTTTGAAAATGATGATTTTTGTTGAATTTTTGGTATTGGGCTATTGTTTAGCTTCTGATATTGATTTGTATGGTTGTGTAGAACCATCCCAGGCACCAACGACTTCAAGGAGATAAAGTTTTACAATTTCTCCTCCTTTTGGAATTAAGGTACGTAAGAAACGTACGAGCATCAAACGGTAACATGTTCCTAAACTATGACTTA
Organism: Haberlea rhodopensis; assembly: GCA_907163345.1. Lineage (NCBI taxonomy): Eukaryota > Viridiplantae > Streptophyta > Magnoliopsida > Lamiales > Gesneriaceae > Haberlea > Haberlea rhodopensis. Next base: position 10,789,221 of record CAJQUN010000006.1, on the reverse strand, counting down.
GCATTGATTGCGTAAGTATTTATGATGATGATTATAATGAATAAGTTTATGATAATGATGTTGTGATGAACGAAGACGATATGATGTTACGATGACAATTATGATAAGATGATGATGTTTGAGATGATGATGCTTATAAGATGATAACGCATGTTTAATTATGCTACTTAGAAGGGTTGAATGTCCGGTGACTATTATGGGCAAGCGAGGAAGGTCTTGCCGCTCACATAACTGAGCGATGGGGTACATCCGCTATCAAGGTGTAGCGATGGGTATCATCCGCTGAGCGATGGGGTACATCCGCTATCAAGGTGTAGCGATGGGTATCATCCGCTGAATAAGAGATACATCCGCTATCAAGGCGTAGCGATGGGTATCATACGATGTGTTATGTCGAGCGAGGGGGCCAATTGTGCCGCTGTCATACTAGAACCCGGATAGTCCCACTTCTAATTAACATGGATTGTTGTGAACTTATATACGAAATATGATGTTAATCATTCATGCCTTGAACTAATGATTATATGCGTAACTATGACACAGGGACAACCAAGGAAGGATAGTACTATTAATCAGGAAGTATATGTTATCAATTATTTCCATGCATTATTTATATGCCATTAACTCATGATGTTAAGTAACGATGTATATGCTCACGATGGGTTGTTCCTGTAGGTACACTTTTGGACCAAGATTAAGGGTCGGGTTGAGACGGTGAGCTAAAAGGAGCATGAAAGAAGATAGATTACATGATTCCTTTTGGGATAGTTCTACTCTAGGAGTAGCGTAGTCCTAATGATACATTTATTTTGAGGATGTAACTAATTTGACTTTTGAAACATTCAGTCTTGGCATATAATCTAACTAGCTCAACACTACAACCTGAACCCGAAGATGTCATTAATGCATGTTTAGTTTATTATACATTGTTGATACGATGTTAAGGTAGGAAGACCCTACATAATTTCCCTAAAATTTACAAGAAATCAAGTTAACATATAACGAACATTAAACATATTAAAAATCACAATAACAAGTTGGCGTATCTTGACCGTGTTGGATATGGTCTCAGACATATCTTGGCCATATCCAGACACGTATCCGAAATTAAAAATTAATTTTAATTCCGGATATTCTATATCACATATCCGATACTCCTGAATCAGACGTATCTGGACCGTATCCAGCACGTATTTGAGATTAAAAATTAATTTTTAATCCCAAATACGCCATTTGGCTTATCCGATATGTATCGGGGTCGTATTCATGCGTATCTGTATCCCAGAAATATCTGATACTTGACCTTGAAATTTTTTAAATTATTCGTGTATCATAGCTGACAGGAATGAGGATGGGATTTATGTAAATTGGTTTATGTACTTTTTACTTTTTATGTTAGAAATATTATTATTGGGAATATGTTAACGAATAAATTTGATAAAAAATATAATATTATTATACAGTAATAATGTTGATAAAAAAATATCATTTTTAGAAGGTATGACATAAAAGATAAAAATTAAGAATGAAGTGTTGCTTGATTTGAAAAGAAACAATAAAGTGAACTAAAAGTTACAATTGATTTAATGAATAATATTTTAATTTTTTTTTACGTGTTTCACATAGGGGTGCTTAATGAATCGGACCGGTCCAGTCCGATCCGGAACCGGTCGGTTCCGGATCCATTAAGCACGGATCCGGTCCGATCCGTTAAGGAACCGATCGGATAAATCCGGTCAGATTCGTTGCTTTAAATTTTAATTTTTTTTGTTAAAAAACCGGTTCCGGTTCAGGAACCGAAACCGATCCGGTAGCACCGAAACCGGTGGTGCTACCGGTTCCAAACCACGGAACCACTCCGACCGCTTTTTTACCGGTTTCGGAGCGGGTTGGAACCGGTTAGCCCGGTTTGGTTTCGAGCAGGGTCCGGATTGACCCGGCCTGATAAGCAACCCTAGTTTCACATCTATACTATTGATGAATTTAAATATAATTTTTCGAATAACCAAGTATTAGACAACTCATTTTCGGAATTGAAAACTATTAAACAACTTGTCTTGAAATGAAAGAGAACGAATCACAAATCATTGATATGAACTCTACAACAAATATCGACATATTTTGTGTATATATTACATCCAAAAAACGAATCATTAAGTTAATCAATATGATTAGTCTCCTTATAATTTACATGAAGTACAAATGATTTATATGATATTAAATATGTTCTCCGATATAAGTTTGGTTGATGCTATCCCTAGAACACTATCTCTATGACAGCAACTACTTGTGTATAGAATTAATAATACAAATCCATGTATTTGAAGTTTCTTTGGGCCTAATTTTACTTACAAGAGTTTGGGCCAGATGCTTCCAGCTGTGGATATTACCCGGGCCCAATAAAGACGGGCTCTCAGATTCATTTATGAGCCAAAAAGATGGAAAAATTAATTAAAAAAAGGGGAAAAATTCAAATTTGAAATCTGAGCTCCAACGGCAACATTTTCTAGGTCTTCTTCCGCAGCGCAGGCTATATATAATCAATCCTTCATTCTCACCGCTTCATCAGAGAAGACAGCACAAATTAACCAGATAAATTTTAGGATTTGCAAGAGATTTTCATTTTCAAGCAATGGAATTTCACAGCCTTACCAGGAGGGATTTGCAATCTCTATGCAAGAAGAATAAGATTCCTGCTAACATGACAAATATCGCTATGGCAGACGCACTCAAATCTCTTGAGATTGTAAGTTTCTTTTGGTCATTAAGTACCTAAATGTATCCTTCAGATACACGTAGAATTGTCTTTTGATCTGGTCCATTTCTGTATGTTGTTGGATGTAGGATCAGATAGTCGGGTTTTCAAATATTTCGTCTGTGTTCGTTGTACATTATCATATAATTATTAGCAATTTTTGTTGGAATAAAACAACAGTTATTGGGGGTGGGCAGATCGGTGTTTTTATGGGGAATATGAAAGGTCACAATTTAGAATCTGTTAAAACGTTAAAACTGTTCTATAATCAAGATTCTAGTGAACTCTAATTTGGTTGAACGATTAGTTCCCATTTATAACAATTACTAAATGAACATGTGTGAGCGTAGAGAGTTGTGACCATTGAATCATTCTGTAATTTACTGAACCTTGTTGATTTCGATCCAGTTTCTTGCATGTTCTAATTATATTTTTGTCTATTCTTGGGTTAAATCCATTTTCTGAAATCGATGTATGCTGGGGTCCGAAGGTTGAAGGGTTTGAGGAATTCTTGCTACCCAAGGAATCCGAATCTGCTCAATCAGCAATTGAATCCCCTGAAAAATCAGAGGTAACATCGCCGTATGTTCCTCCGACTGGAGGTAGGTCCACACGCCAGAGAACTATTGCAAAAAATGAGCCCCAAACTTTACACCCGATGACTAGGACTAGGGGCACAGCTAGAAAAACCCAGGCGAAAAATAAGGAGGAATCAAGAGCTGATGCAACCGAAACTCCAGCAGTGGCGGCCCAAACTACGAGAAGGAGGTTTCCAGTTGCCTCAGCTTGTAGGAAAATGGATTCCCAGTTGCGGGAATGTGCAGAAGAGAAAGAAAAGAAGGGTGTTCCCATGACTCCTGTAGCATTGGAAGTTACTAGTCGGAGAAGGGGAGTGAAGAAGGAGAGTGAGGTTAGGCAAGTTTATAGCACTCGTCGATCAGCGAGGTTGGCAGAGAAGAATGTGGAGATATTGATTCAGGTGAAGAATGAAAAGTCTGAGATTTTGAAGAGTGATTTGTTTATGGAAGAAGAAGGTGAAAATCTGGAGATGAACGTGAAACAGGTCTTAGATGATGTGCATGAAGTGTCAGAAATTACTGGTATGTTTTTTCTGGTTTTTCAAGATTTATACCGCACTCCCAAGTCTTTTTTTATTTTTTATTTAATGAGTTTCTCGAGTTTAGTGACAAAGTGTAAGTCTGTAATGTTTAATCTTGTAGGAGTCGATGTAGAAACATGCTTGGAGGATAATTCTACAAAAATGGATTGTACAGAAGTTTCTTCAGGTCAAAAACAAGATATGTCAGATGAAAATTATGAAAGCAATGTGGAAGAGAAAATGAGCCAGGATTCTGAAACTGAGGATCCTAACCTGGAGATGGATCGGTGTATTGATGATGGAGATGAACAATTAAACGTCCATTACGAGGCAGGGTCAGAGCTGGATGGAGAGAGAGCCGATGAAACAGAACCACCTTCTAATTGTGGAAATGACGGAATGACACTGAATGAGAGCAATGTGGAAGAGAAACTGAGCCAGAATTCTGAAACTGATGATCCTTGCCTGGAGGTGGATCTGTGTATTGATGCTGGAGATGAACAATTAAGCATCCCTTATGAGACAGGATCAGAGCTTGATGGGGAGAGAGCGGATGAAACAGAACCTTCTAATGGTGGAAATGTCACAATGACACAGAATGAGAGCATTGACTTTGAAGATGAAGATGGTATGCCAATTCCTTTGTGTTTTATTAGCTAAAATGTCAATACTATGTCTAATGGTATTTTTCAACATGATTTATATGAAGGGTCTCCTGATGTTTGTTCTTTCGAGAGTAAGAGTGGATTTGAGAACACAACAGAACTAAATACCCATAAAGACGCAGATGAAGCTGATTATACTGTTGATCATGGTGTTGAGAATATTTCCTCCGAAAAGATAGGTATGCTCAATCAATGACTGTATGAGAATTCGTTCATATGGCGTTTTTAATATATTAAGAATTTCCCTTTGTTCATTGGAGTTTATAAGTTCGCAGTTGGTTGATTATTTTTTTCTTGGAACTTCAATATGTATGTATTATTTTGCAGTCTAATATTCAATTTTTTCTTGGGAACTATACAATGATTAATGTTTGGGATTGCATATTTCTGAATAATTTGCAGTTGAAGTGGATCAAGATGAGGTAGGAGAAGAAAATGAGACGAACCTAATTAATGAAGAAGAGCAGGTGGAAAAAACTCTCTGTTATGAAATTGAAGGAATTGAGATAGCGGCTGAGGAGGTACCTGTGAATGTGCTTGACAGCATAAACTTGCAGCTTTATGGCTCGGAGACTGCAGCGGTTGAATCTCTTCATGCTGATTTCCTTGAAAGCAACGGTATACTTATGGTCATATTGGATTTTAGTGAAATCAAATATTTCCCTGTTAATGTTTCGTCTAATGGCGACACATGTTGTTTTACATATCTTACAAATTTACAGTTGAGGAAAGGCAGGATGAAGTAGGAGATAAAAACAAGTCGAACCTGACTAAAGACACAGAATTTGAAAAATCCTCCAGTAGAGTTGAACACTCACTTGGAAAAAATTTATGTCATGAAGTTGAAAATCTACCTATTGAAGCAAGTGAAAAAGCTGCTGATGACAAACCTTCTTCAGATGCAGTTTTAAATGTACTTGCCAGCATAAAGAATTCCCAAACCCAAGATCTTGGAGGGTTAGAGAGTGCTGCAACAGTTCATTCTCCTATGCTGCATCAGAATGCTGATTTCCTTAAAGGAATCGAGACCTCTGGCATAGAATCTGAACCAGGAATTCCGATTCCACCAAGATTTACAGGAATCAATTCAAGTTTCATCACTCAACTCTCTTTGCCACCAACCAAGAAATCTGCGAGCAAGGCATCTGCTACAGTGGAAAAGACTGCTGACGTTTCGGATAACAAGGAGAACATTGGCAGTTGCGGTAGTAAATTGGTTCTTACAAAGGAGAGGGTAAACATTGTTGACATTGCTGAGAATGTCGACAAAAACATGAGTGGTTTAAGCATGAGAAAGCTGTCCAAGATGTTGAAAGAGAAACTACAGATCACAAATAAATTGAGCCAAGATGATAATAATGCACTTAAGGTGTGATCCCTTCCCACCCCTCTTATGCTTTATTTCTTCTTACTGTGATGTAGATTCAACTCTTTATTCGCCTTGTTTTGGTTTTGAAATTGGATGGAACATGCGATAACAACGAGGGTAGCTCTGCAAGTACTTCCAGAGAACAGACTGGGGAATGAAACCGAAAACTGAGTGTGGAATGCTCCTGTATGGAGATAGAGAGCTGAGTCTCCACTGTTTTGATTTCGTGGTTTGCTAGGAATGCTTCTGTATGGAGATAGTAGAGAGCTGAGTCTCCACTGTTTTGATTTTGTGGTTTGCTTAAACTTTTGGTTATTGCATAGGAGTTTGTAACCTTCTTGGTTTGCTCCTTTTCAACTCCAAGGTGTCTGCTCAATTATTGAGTATGTTGATTATGGTAATATCGTCATTTACCTATTTGGTTGGTAATCAAGGTGTCTGCTCAGTTGCCTATTTGTTTTCTTCCTTAATTACATTTAAAGGGAATTGCACTTTTTAGAAAGAGGGCTTATAAGTTTGGATTAAACCAATAATACAAGTCACGGCAAAAATTTAACGAGTTTTGAAACATTACCTCAAAAAGTTAATAATAGCCCCTTCAATTCTTTGTAATTGTTTGAAAAAACGTATTGGGTATTAAGATAAAAGTCATTGGTTTCACCATGATTTTGAATAGCCATCCCAATTTCAAGTTCGTTATCTTCAACCTCTCTGAGGAAAGAAGGATCAAGGATTTCCAATCATGATACTGTGGATAGGATCATACATACAATATACAAAACGAAAATTGAGATATTTGATATTTTTCTTTTTGAATACAATCTCAATTGCCGTCTTACAAATTCATATACGGAACAATGGTTTCAAAGAACACAGATATGCCAATGTTCGGTCAACAGTGTACATGATTCGTTCAGTTAAATTTACAAAGCCTTTTTCCCCAACTAGTGCTAACAAGAGAGTTGTTAAGCGAGCTGCCGCCTTATGTAAGTATCTTCATGCACGAAAACAGGACCTTGAGCATTTTGTTGGGGAGGAGGAAACTGTGGTTGTCCCATTGCAATACCACCTTGAGTAGGCGGAGCAGACACCCCCCACGGTTCACTTCTGGTTTTTGTGGAAGTTAACGTAAGGTAATAGACGATTCCAAGAAAGATGCTGGCAACGGACAAGACGGCAGCTCCAGCAAAAACACCAGGTTTGACAACATAGCAGTAGTAGTTGCCAAAGTACAAGTTCTCTTCACCGTGTTGTTCATTGAGTGCTGCACCAGTTAGCAACAGAAGGAATGCTATAACAAACGTAAACCTGCATAACATTAAGTCAGAAACACGTTGCACCTAACAACTATAACCCATTGACCTTCATGCGATATGAGATGGAGGAGTCTCAAGGGAAAGCCAACAGTAGCATAGAAAGGGGGGGTGGTGATTTTTTCCCTATCTAACTTATATAGTTTTTGTAGGTAACAAATATGCAAAAATATAATCTCCAGAAATTCAGGTTGCCCCATACTTGAATCTGTTGGCTTTCACCACTGGTCCACTGCTAGCCTAGAAAACTAGAATAAGCATATGAAAAACACATCTGATGATGTATGGTGATAAGCCATGGAAGTTCAACTCATCAGTAAATTAAGACAAGGAGTTGAATAAGTCACACCTGTTTTAACTAGAGAATAGATACTCTATAAGAATTAGTTTCAAGAATTTGCACTTGAGCACAAGTCATTTCACGTGCATAAAATTGGAGAGAAAAAAATCTGATCAATCACCAGGAGACAAGGAAGCAAAAAAGAGCTAGAGTCCAATTAGAGCTTGATTGATGAGGTCCTTTTCTACAACAAATGCATCCAGTCGCAACATTGATTATAATTTGAGCAACCATGAGAGAAACAGCTGCGGTTAATCCGAGGCCAAGAGCAGGACTTCTCGGATAAATGCATTCAGTGGCAGAGGGAAAGATGACCTCAGAACCCTGTATAATGAACAAGGAACCAAATGACTTTACTTGACTAAAAACTTTGGGCACGAGACTGGTGCACATAAATACCTATGCTTCAAGTAACAAATACAGACTATAATAAAAAGACAGCCATTCTCGTCATCCATAACAAATAGATTGGAAAATTATGTGATTTATGTATAGAAATCAAATAGAAACTCCATATAGAGAGATGAGGTGCAATCCCAACAACGATACACGGATTTACCAACTGCTATGGTAAGCAAAGCACCCGGTTAAGTCCATACAGAGTCCGGCTTCTTTTCAGCTGTTAAATTCATTAAAACCTTGATTATTCAACTTTTTTAGTTTCATAACGCACAAACTAGGAAAAAGGTTCATCTTGAATCTAGCAGTCAAATCTAATAATTTAGGCAGAGTTTAACCTCATAGTGTTTTCTCATTGAAGAAAAAACTTTAAAGATGAAAAGATCAACTGAAGATAAAAATAGGCAAAAGCATTAAAAAACGAGACAGCGGAGCTTGCAGAGCCTCACTCAAGCTCGCAACTCCAATTCGCCAAATTACTACTCCATTCTATTTTTCAACTTTAATCATTTGAAAAAGTAGAAACCAGTTAGATCATTTATGAGTCTACAAAGCATACTTTCTAAAGACTCCAGAAACAATCTAAAATATCATATTAAATTATGTTTAGGAAAATACACTTGTCCCATCATTGCTGGCTTTACAAACCGAACTGCTCACACAAAAACTGGTAAAACAACATAATGTTTAACGTGGTTGTAGATCTGTCCTACTAAGAAAGACTAACAAGATATTTGATATCATAAGGACCTTCAAGGCACGAGCTTTAACTACATATTACTCCTGAGTCCTGACAAGGGGCAGAGGGAATGGGGGTGCGGCACGGCCCATAATTTTTTTTTATGTATTGCCTATTTTGAGAGCATACCGTCTTTCACTAATATTCCGGGTTTAGTCACTGGCACCCATTTCTCCTTCTCTGTTTCACGGCGAGGCCTATCATTGTCCTCCAAGACTATTATTTTACAAGCCAGTCTGTGTACTTTTATTTCAAATTGGATTATAGAGTAACATTTGTATATGAACATACATACACTAGATACCTTGTAGACAGATGGGTGAATGCAACCTATTTTTTTTTAAAAAAATATGTTTTTATTATAAAATTGGCAATTAATATTTAACTTAAAATACATACAATTTTTTTTAGAACTCTAAAGAACTTGTATTAACAATTAACCAAATCTACATTTACATCATGTTGCAAAAATAAAGGTATAGAATTCCCTCAAAAAATAAATAAATAAAGGTTCTTTAATCCCAAAAATCAAAATATGTCTTAAGTTTAATAGCATGCTGAGCTAATACATCACGAGGACAGTATTGGGTCATGGTACCACCATTCTGCATAGAAACATTCCTAATTTCTTGAACATTCATGAGAAAATTCCTAATTCCTCAATTGTTCAATATTTTCAATTTAAATATTTAATAAATTTTTTTATGTAAATGTGATGTCAAAAATAATTATATAATAAATAATGATAAAATTATAGAAACATAGTACATTATTCATAGATTCCTATTTCTTATTCATAGATTACTATTTCTTTCCTTGGAATGAAGACAACATTAGATCCCCACCACACATAATTCACAAGCAGTTCATGCCCAGCCCTACACCACTTCTACCCATTATAAGTAATCTAAAAAACATATAATCAGTAACTAACCCGCAAAAAAAAAAGATTAAAAAAATCACAATCCAAAAAATCCATCAGAAAAGTTAAGTGAAATCATCTTAAAATACTAATACAATTAAAGCAGTCATTTTCTTGAACAGATCCTATGATAGTACCATAAATTAAAAGCCTTTTTTCCTCTTAAGTTGGCTACTTCCAAACCATTCAAATAAGTAAGACAAAACAAACAAACAAACAAACAAACAAACAAAAAAAAGACGACGAATGCTACGAACAAAAAGAACAGAAAAATCCAATCAAAAATAAATATCCAGCTATAGTTAGTAATGAACTTCTTATTTACCTTAACCCTCTTAGCCTCCGCAGCAAAGCCAGTAGCAGCAGACAGCAAGCCTAAAAACCCTACAACACAGCATACTATCAACACTTTCCTCTCCATTTTTTCTTCGTTTCTCTCCCTCTAAAAACCCCTTTATTTACTCTCTCTAAAGATGGCGCCAAAAATGCTGAAGTGACTCTTCACTTTCTTAAGAAAATATTTTGGAGAATAAATGTAGAAAAAACCACAAAGAGTGAAAATGGTTTATCCGGGAATTGGGATTCTTGGTTCAAGTGTATTGAGAGATGCTTAAAGATGAAGCAAGTGCGTAAATTTGTGAAACCAATGGAGAGAGAGAGAGGGACGGAGGGGGGCTGATGTGTTTTATGAGCGTTGCTGTCAATGCAATAGTAGTACTATAAGGCACATTTACTTGCTCTGATTACATAACAGATGTGATAAATAATTCTGGTCATCTCACATTTATCTTTATTATTAGTATGTATTGTCCAAATTTATCATAGATTTAGAAATATTTAGCACAATTTTTTGGATGAATATCTCCTGTTTCAAATATTGGGTAAAAATACACATCTTAGAGTTGTTAGCATAGAAGTGTTCTTATATACTATACATGCATGACAAATTATATTAATTTAGATAGTTATGTGATAATTAGTACGAGACAGTGATTATGAGATGAGTTATCCTTATTAACCGAATTATTTTAATTCATATTTTCATAAATAAAAATATTTTTAAAATAATTTTATTTAAATATCTAATTAAGATTTTTTCAACTAAATTATACTTTTTTAATTAGGATTTCAATTATTATATTACCCTTACAATAAATAATAATTTTTTTTGAGGATATAATAATCTTCACAAATGTTCACTGGTTGCTCTTTCACCATCTTTAAAAGCGTGAATTGAAAAAATCGACCTAACTGATCTGCCTTATCTCCCATCCGCTTATCTCCTGCCCGATCCACCCCTCGTCCGACTTCTTTAGAATCACATTGTTGGCCACCTACTCTAACAGCCATAATAATCCGGGCTTCGGAAAAGTTAGCAAAGGAAATACCAACAAAGAAAATGATGGGCAGAGGAAGTTCACTTCATGTATGTCCAGAAGCATCATGCTAGCCTAGTGACTCCATTAGTGTTCGAAGAGACTGCTTCAAGTGGACAGGAATCGAGAGCTGCACATCACGTAGAGATTAGATATAGTGGACGAAAGGCATTAAATTCATATATATTGTTGATGTTATTTGGATATGGGCAACAATGTAAATTTTGAAGAAAAAAGAAAAGTCGATCACTCAAATAGTGGTTTAGTGGGACGGCTTGTCATTGGAATAAACTTCTTGCAAAGATCTTATCGTATTCGGGGCACTTCCCTGGCTTACACCTTGAGGACAGGGTGATGGTCGAACCAGAGTGTAATGATACGATCAAGAGTATACGAGATTGTACAGGAGGAAGCAACGGATGATGAGAAACAAATGAAGCAGCACGGGAAGTGAGAAGCAAAAGATTGAGGGAGCCTTCAAGGCAACAGGCAAACTACTTAGTAGTTCAATTTAATAAGTTAATAGGTGGTTGTAGGTGGCATGAGTTGTAACGGAAATTAGGGAGAAATGAATGACAGTTAGTATGCTATGTTAGGATCGATCCCGCTGTGGGTTGCCAATCCACATCGAGTTCAACCAACTTGAGCTTCAATAGCTCGTGTTCTTGAAATAATTGCACCGAGAGATAATATCGAGTTCGGTTTCAAAATTGAGCGGAAGACACTCGACATAACCCGTTCTATAACCGATTAACCATTTGTAAATCATTTTAAAGACATGCAAGTAAAATATGTAAACAGTTTGGTTGAAGCATTTTATCAAACACTGATACACTTTGGTGTTTTAACAAGCACAAAAAATGCTTCACAATGCTAACCAAAACAACAAGTTAAATAAATGCAATACAAAAGTATTTGTTTCTGGAAGTTCGAAGCACAAAGCTTCTAGTCTCCCTTCTTCCTTTGCATGAAGGATACACCAGAAGATTTGGTTTACAATCAAACATGTACAACCCACTTAGGCTAATACCACAAATATAATCTAAACTCCGAGCACACACAAATTAGAGAGAACATGTTCTTTAGAATCTCACATGCAAAGATTATCTCACGCGGTTGTGATAATCATCAAGTGTTACAATGATAGTCACTCTTCTATTTTAGCTTACTTGTACAATGAATATAGTTAATATAAAGGTACAAATGATCTAGTTGCATATCTGATATAGGCTTGAAAGAAGTGCCAAGAGGTTTGGGAGTGCTCTTCATTTAACAAACATTGTCTTTGAAGTTCCCCATTTGATTCCAAAGTGGATTTGCTTTGGAATGCATGGATTGATATTCCATCAGCTGTTTTTGAGCTTCCAAGGCTTGTATATATAGCCCCAAATAATAATATATATGTTAGATACAAGAATATAGTTGTTGGGAGAGTTTTGGTAAGTTTCCCGAGCTTCCAATGGTCATATTCTTTTTACTGGGCTATTTATGGAAGTCTATTGGTCGAGTACGCTGCTCGCAGTCCACTGGTCGAGTCCGCTACTCGCAGTCCGCTGGTTGTGGTCTACTGGTCGAATGGTTTGAGGTCTGCTGGTAGAAGTTAAGAGGTCTGGTGCTCTGTTATCTTGGTTATGGCTCTTGATTCGTTGATTTGTGAGCAACGTGATCAACATAAAAGTTGTATCCTTTTCTCTTATTTTCCATGGAGTCAAGAGTCGCTTGATTTCGAGTTCGTATGAAAGATATAAGCTCAAAATACGAGACGATACTCCAGCTGCGAGTCTGCTGGTCTCGTTTGCACAACACGAGACTTGCAGAAGCTTTTTTTACCATCTTAACATACGATTCAGTCTTCGACCTCTTGAGATGATTTGTAGCTCTTCGTCGTATCTTTTAATCCATACTGACTCGTTCCGTTTCAATAAGTGAGCTAAGAATTATGACCAATATACCACAGCTGCTACAATTTGTCCGCTGCTGTTTCAGCTTTACACTTGCAGACATGTTTTTGTCAAGTAAACCTTTAAATCTAGTCTGTTGGCCTGAAATACGACTTGTATAGATTTGAGTTGGCTATCCAACCCTTTTTTTTTTTTTTTAAAAAAAAAATTTAGGGGAGGGGGGACTTGAACACAAGACCTCTTACATTGTGAAATATGTGACAACCACTAGGCTAAAGCCTTGTTGTCAACAATCCAACCCCTTTAGAATCACGTCGTGTCGTTGTCCAAGCTATGAGATATGATCAATTTAGTAAGCAGCGCTCTCTATTGAATGTTGAATTTTCGTTTCAGCAACCAAACTCAAAGCAATTTTATAGCACATCATCAAGTGTATCATCTATGAACTGCATACTTGATGAAATATGTTAACAACATAATAATAAGTTTTGTTAATATAAAAACCAAGATTATTCGGGTTCTCAAAACCCAACATGTTAATTAGAGGAAATTAGGATAAAAAGGATAATGCAAGTTAATAAATGTAATCGGCATTGTTAATGAAAGTTTTTCCTTCTTATCAAATTCTCTCTTCTTTCTTTGAATTCTTAGAGGATTAGTGATATCGCACCCGCTATATCCTCACATTCCCACCATTTTGGTTGGGTTTTACTCAATCTCAATCTTCCAATTTTTTAATTATATATCCTCCAATTTTATTTTTAAATCTTTTAATAATAATAATAAAATATTGATAATAATTTAATAATAAATAAATATTATAAAATAATTATAAAATTAATAAGAATATAAAAAAATAATAAAAATTTTATAATAACAATAAATAGAATAATAAAAAGATTAAAAAATAATAATATAATAATAGTAATAAATAAAATAGTAACGGTAATAATTATCAATTATAATAGTCATAATACCAATAAATAAATTAATGATAAAATAAATAAATGAAAATACTAATAATATATAGTAAATAGAACAATAATATGAATATTAACTAAAAAACCAACAAATTTATAATAATAATTAATAGAACAATAATTATTATATAATACAAATATAATAGTCATAATAATAAATGAAATATTAATATAATTGTCGTTTAATAGTATCCATAATAATTATAGTTATAATAATAATAACCACAATAACACTGATTAAGAACAATCATAACAATAATAATTTGATTTTATTATAATAAGAATAATAAATAATTTTTGAATAATTATTTGAATTTTTTAATTAAAAGGTGATTTGATTATTAAAAATCATATGAATGGAATAAACCTATCATTCAATTCATATCCTCATTCCATTCCAGAGCTTATTTCATTTCTACCTTATTCAATTCAATCCGAAATTTATTATATTCCTACCTTATTTCATTCCCAACATATCAATCATGGCCTTAGTTTATTTTTATTTTTTATTTACAAGGTATCCAGGCTTTCGCCTGACTAATCCTTGGGTGACGGAACCGGCCCCTCAACGTCGCCACCAGGTAAACCGGAGGATGTGCCCAAGCTGACAGACATCTGTGGGAGAGGACCTACAGGCCACGACCCCAGAGCACACCCCCACAATATTTCAGCAGGGAATGCGCTCCACACGGGAATCGAACCTGGCGCCGAGGGGATACCCCCTACATCACCACAGACCTTATCAACTCGGCTATGCCCCTGGGGCATGGCCTTAGTTTATTTCATTCCCAACATATCAATCATGACCTTAGTTTTAATAAACGATAAAATATTATGAATATTATAATAATTTTCCACACAAAAAGTTTGTACAATAAATTATTGTCATAATTTAATTGTAAAAAATATTTAAATTAAATAAAAGAAAATTGAATCAGTTTGGCCACATCATTAATGGAGTAGAGCACGATTCTGGCCTCCACATGTACAAAAAGGTTGTTTTCTGTTATTTATAGTAGTTAACATATAAATTACAATATTTACTGATTGTTTTACGGTATGATGCAAGGTATGATGCAAGGACACTTTTGAAAATTATTTGGTATCTGTGGGCTTTGTGGAAAGACACCATATGCGCACGTCTTCTTTACCCACGCCTCTCTTGGTCTCGACACCCACTGGAAGAAATGTCGTTGTCGATCAGTTTATGGCAGATTGCCTCATTTATTTTGAGGGCAACGAGTTGAAGGCAGACTTGATTGTGTTGGGCATGTCAGACTTCGACTGAATCTTGGGTATTGACATTCTGAACAGATATCAGGCAGTGTTGGATTGTCGGCAGAGAACAGTAAGGTTCAGATCTGATTTGGGAATTCAATGGACTTTTTATGGCAACGGTTCTCGTGCGAAGATTCCGTTGATTTCAGCAATCAAGATGACTCAGCTGTTGGAACGTGGCCACACGGGCTATCTCATCTATGCCGTGGACACGTCTGGAAAGAATAAAGAATTGAGAGTTGAGGATGTACCAGTGGTAGCAGAGTTTGCTGATGTATTCCCAGAAGAGATCCCAGGATTCCCACCGGCTAGAGAAGTTGAGTTTGAGATCGAGTTGTTTCCAGGGACATCCGCTATCTCTCGTGCACCTTACAGGATGACACCGGCAGAGTTGAGAGAGTTGAAGGAGCAGTTGCAGGAACTCCTTGACAAGGGATATATACGCCCGAGCGTATCGCCTTGGGGCGCACCGGTTCTCTTTGTGAAAAAGAAGGACGGTTCGATGCGGTTGTGCATCGATTACCGGCAACTGAATAAGGCCACAGTGAAGAACAAGTATCCTCTCCCAAGGATTGATGATCTGTTTGATCAGTTGCAAGGTACCAGATTATATAGCAAGATTGATTTGAGATCCGGGTACCATCAGATTCGAGTCAGAGAGGAAGATGTGCAGAAGACAGCATTCCGGACTCGATATGGACATTATGGGTTCCTAGTGATGCCGTTCGGCGTGACCAATGCTCCAGCGGTCTTTATGAGCCTGATGAACAGAGTGTTTCAACCGTATCTTGATCAGTTCGTCATTGTATTTATTGACGACATTCTCATCTACTCCCGGAGCGAGGAAGAGCACGTGAAACACTTGAGCACAGTGCTCCAGATTCTCAGAGACCACCAGTTGTATGCCAAGCTCAGTAAATGTGAACTTTGGTTGAGCAGTGTAGTGTTTCTGGGGCATGTCATATCTAGCAGCGGGATATCAGTGGATCCCAGCAAGATTGAAGCTGTGATGGAGTGGGCTGCCCCCACTTCTGTGCCTGAGATACGGAGCTTTCTTGGTTTGGCCGGTTATTATCGACGCTTTGTCGAGGGC
Source organism: Haberlea rhodopensis (assembly GCA_907163345.1). Classification (NCBI taxonomy): domain Eukaryota; kingdom Viridiplantae; phylum Streptophyta; class Magnoliopsida; order Lamiales; family Gesneriaceae; genus Haberlea; species Haberlea rhodopensis. Next base: position 10,772,992 of record CAJQUN010000006.1, on the reverse strand, counting down.
TTTTCGAAGATTGCCAAGCCATTGACACAGTTGACCCAGAAGGGAGTACCTTTCTTTTGGTCAGAAGCTTGTGAGGAGAGCTTCCAGGAGTTGAAGCACCGTTTGACGACGGCGCCAGTATTGGTGATTCCTACGGAAAACTCCAGATTTGTTTTGTATACCGATGCATCACTTCAGGGCCTTGGGTGTGTACTAATGCAAGATAAGCATGTGGTAGCTTATGCATCGAGGCAGTTGAAGCCGCATGAGACTAGATACCCAGTCCATGACTTGGAATTGGCGGCTATCATCTTCGCCCTGAAGATTTGGCGACATTATTTGTATGGTACTTCGTTTACCATTTACACGGATCACAAGAGCCTCAAGTTTTTATTCACTCAGGCGGAGCTGAACATGAGGCAGAGAAGGTGGATGGACTTACTCAAGGACTATGATTGTGAGATTGAGTACCATCCCGGAAAAGCTAATTTGACAGCAGACGCTTTGAGCCGGAAGTGAGGAGTTCTGCTGAGGACGTCATCCATTTGTCGGCTATGATGACCTCCTATTGCCATCTAGGCTATGATTTCGACATAGATGCATCACCTGTGTATGTATCGACCTTGTTAGCTGAGCCAGATATCTATGAGAACATCAGGAGAGCTCAGAAGTCAGATGGTGAGGTTCAGAGATGGTTATCTTTAGTACATCTGGTCAGCCATCAAAGTTCAGAGTGGCTGAGGACGGATCTTTGAGATTGGGTAACCGTTGGGTGGTTCCGAGTATGCCGGAGTTGCGTAGAGGGATCTTGGAGCGAGCTCATAGTAGCAGACTTAGTATCCACCCAGGCGGGAAGAAGATGTATAAAGATCTGCGTGGTCAGTTTTGGTAGAAAAGGATGAAGTTTGATGTCGTCGCTTTTGTAAGGAGGTGCTTGATCTGCCAGCAGGTTAAGGCAGAGAGACAGAGACCTGGCGACGAGTTGAAAAGCTTGGAGATACCGAAGTGGAAGTGGGAACACATTTCCATGGACTTCGTGACTCACCTGCCGAGGAGTACTTCAGGCTTTGATGCTATTTGGGTGATTGTGGATCGATTGACTAAGGTTCATTTTATCCCCTACAGCATGACTTTCACCTTTTGAGGATGGCTCAACTGTATATTAGAGATGTGGTGAGATTGCATGGGATCCCCATTTCCATAGTGTCGGATCGAGATCCACGATTCACATCTCATTTTTGGGAAGGTCTTCAGCCAGCCTTGGGAACTGAAGTTAGATTGAGCACTGCATATCATCCTCAGACGGATGGTCAGACCGAGCGTACTATCCAGACGCTCGAGGACATGTTAAGAGCTTGTGTATTGGAGTTCGATGTCTCTTGGCAGGATTCGGTAGCCTTGGTAGAGTTCTCTTATAATAACAGCTACCAGACGAGTATTCAGATGGCTCCTTTTGAAGCTCTTTATGGCAGACGGTGTAGATCACCCTTGTGTTGGGATGATTTAGATCGCAAATTGGTCGGAGGACCGGAACTGATTCGAGAAATGGAAGAAAAGATAAAGATGATAAGGCAGAAAATGAAAGCAGCCCAGGACAGACAGGTAGCTTATGCGAATAAACGGCGGAGACCGTTGGAATTTTAGTTGGGAGATAAGGGATGCGCGGAAAACTGTCTCCGAGGTATGTTGGACCGTACGAGATTTTGCAGCGCATTGGCACCTTAGCTTACCGACTGGCTTTGCCACCTTCTTTATCTGGTATACATGATGTGTTTCATGTATCGATGCTGCGGAAGTATGAGCCGGATCCATCTCATGTGTTACAGCCTTTCGAGGTTCAGTTGGAATCCAATGTGTCTTATGTGGAACGGCCTGTTAGAATTCTGGATCGAGCAGACCGTAGACTTCGGAATAAAGTGATACCTATGATCAAGGTTCAGTGGGATCGCAGGGGTGTCAAGGAGGCTACGTGGGAGACGGAGCGGCATATGGTGCAGCACTACCCGGAACTATTATCTGGTATGTGATTATGTTTAGTTTCTTTTGGGGGTAAGTGCATGTGATTTCGAGGACGAAATCTTATAAGTAGGGGAGTATTGTGATATCCCTGAAATGATTAATTGGAATTTGGGCATTAATTGTGTTAATATGATTAATTATGGTGGTAATTAATTATGTGCTGGATTTATTTATCATGTTGAAATGCTTAGTCACATGGTAGAGTGACCCGGGAGAGCATTTCAGGGTTCATGTTGGGAAAATTGTTATTAGCATGATTTAGTTGCCATGGCTAGCAATTAATTGGAAATCATGAGTTTAATTGGTATTTTGGTGCATTTTAGATTAATGCTTTTAAAAATATCATGTTGGGGTGTTTTATACACCGTGGGATTGTGGAATGCATTTTAATAAGACTCAACCCCTTTATACCCCAACCCCTCACCACCCATCACCTTACTTTCCCAAATAACACCTCCCAAACCCTTCTTTTCTCTTCCATTTTCGAGTTTGAGCATAGAGGTGAAGAGAAATTCTTGCAAAAAGCTTGTTTGTGAAGTTTATTGGGAGATTTGAGGTCCCCAAGAGGTATGGATGCCTCCATGTCATTTTTGTTGTGTTTGGTTTAGTTTTGAAATGGTTTTGAATGATTTTGAATTGGGTTTGATGTGGGTTGGTGTTGTTTTGGTTGAGGGTTGGATTTATGTTTGTTTTGAGGTGTATTTTGGAGGATTATTGTGTTATTATGTTGTTGGGTTGGTGGGAGGGATATTGGTATGGGTTGGGAAGGTTTTGGTGTGCATTAATGGTGAAAAATCGCGAGTCTGTGCGAGGCGATCGACCGCCTGAAAAGAGGCGACCGATCGCCTATGGGCAGTAGCAAAATCGCAGGGCAGGCGATCGATCGCCTGAAATGGGGCGACCGATCGCCGAGAGGCAGTGGATAGGCGATCGATCGCCATGTTTGGCGCGATCGATCGCCGCGAAGCAAAAATTGAGGCGATCGATCGCCTCAGCGAAGCGATCGATCGCCAGCTGTGGAATTTTGAAAAATGAATTCTTTTGACGAATTTTTGGTATTCGACTATTATTTGGCTTCTAATATGGGGTTGTGTGATTGTGTAGAACCATCCCAGGTAGCAACGCAACCAAGGAAGTGAAGCCATATCAATTCCACTTTTGGAAAGGTACGTAGAGGACGTACGGGCACCCAACGGTACATGTATCTAATATACTCATTGTTTATGCATTGTGGATGCGAGTATATATGAGATTATGCATTGTGGATGCAAATACATGTTGAATTATGCATGATGATTGTATATGCATATAATGATTATTGGTGCACATCCCATGAGTCGTGGTCATCCCTTGATGATTTTAATGCTTGCCGCTATTTGTTTTGTTGCCGCTAAATGTGAAGCGAGGGGTGGGAGCGCCGCATGTCCATTGAAGCGAGGTTATTCTATGCCGCCTATATGTAAATAAGCGAGGGGCATTAAAATACATCGTGATGGACAGACTAGGGATTGGTGATTGGTATTTGGTTTTGATGAGATGGTATTGTGTCATGACATGTCTAGACCATTAAATAATCTATTGATTATACTCATGAGTTATGGTACAGGGACAACCAAACTGGAAGCGTTTGAAATGCATGGGAAAACAGGAAGTGTTTTATTGTGATTTATGCATTTACGCTTTATATTCATATTGTGTTGTATATTAATGATATCATTGCTCATGTTTGGGGGTTGTCCTTGTAGGTACACTTTTGGCATGATAAAAAGGGGCTAAAACGGGTTGAGGTGGTGAGCTTGTGAAGAATTCTTTTGAGGAAGGAAGGACAAGATTAATTTTGTATAGTATCTACTCTAGGAGTAGTGTAAAGCTATAATTGATAACATTCATTTAGATTGGGAATGTAACTAATCCATTGTTAGTCCTTATTTTGGCATGTAATTCTTAAAGCTCATAGTCTCAACACGATTATTTTACTCTGATCATTTATATTAGCTCTAATTATGCCTTTAATCCGCACTTAAGGAACTAGGGTCCTTACATTAGTGGTAGCAGAGCAGTGGTTAGAGAACCCGGGAACGAGTGAATGGTAGCCTTAGCATGATTGGCTAGGTGCTTACATTTGAAGCATGTTTATGCATGTGGTGCATATTGATGTATATCCTGTTATACTAACATGCTTATTATCATTCCTGTTATCTAACGGCATAACATATATATTTGTTTTGGAATTGTTGTTAACCTTTGTGTTACAGCATGGCTGCTATGAACGCGGGGAACCTTAATGAAGAGGTTGGCGATGTTGGGAGCGTGAACGCTAGTATTGGTCAGGCAAACCCTCTACCTCCACCAGCTGTAGGCATGGAACCAGTGGCTCAGTTATTGCTACCTGGTGAGATTAGCTTGACTCAGTTTCTGTCTTACCACCCGCCCCGGTTTGAGGGAACAGAATCAGGAGAGGAGGCTGAGGAGTGGTTAGAAAGGCTTGAGCAGATATTTGTATCGGCTCCTTGTGCTGTTACAGCATGGCTGAGACTGGCGGAGTTCCAGTTGGCAAAGAAACCTTTAATGTGGTGGAGGAGCACGGTAATGAAACTGAGAGCACAGGGTGCAGTGATTGATTGGACACTCTTCAGAACCCGGTTTCTGAACCGGTACTTCTCTGCAGCGGTGAGACAGACAAAGGAGGACGAGTTTGCAAGTTTGAAACAAGGGAGCATGACAGTGTCAGATTATGCCATGCAGTATTCCTCGTTGCTGAGGTATGTTCCCCACATTGCCACCAATGGACACGCAAAGATGAGAAATTTCATGAAGGGGTTGCGACCGGAGCTCTTTGACCGGGTTATTACTAATAACCCCACTTCTTTTGATGATGCTCTCACAAGAGCAGAGCTGGCGGAGATTGGAGTTGGAGCTTACCCTGGTGCTGTGCCACCACAAGTACCACAACAGAGGCAAGCTATTGATAGCTTGAGGCCCGGAGGAGAGCCATTTAAACCTCGAGGTGCCTCTTCATCTTCACGGTTCAGTGGGAAGAAATTCTTTGGGCAGAAGCAAGAGGGCAAGAAGAGCAATTGGTCAGCCAACCGAGGGCCTACGCAAGGAAATAGGCCGGGAGAGCCAAGGTGCGACAATTGTGGAGGGCCACATTCTTCGAGTAAGTGCCCTGCCTGTTATAGCTGTGGCAAGATGGGCCACATCTCTCGGTATTGCCCCACACGGGGAGGACAGTCCGAGTTTCAGGGCAACAGGCCGAGATTTGATGACAGGACAGTACACCAGAGGCAGCAGTTTGTGCCTCGACCATCGGGAGGTCAGACAGTGGGACCACCCCAGGGACAGGTGTATGCACTGACCAGAGAGCAGGCTCAGGCAGCCCCGGAGGAGGTGATCGCCGGTACGTGTCATTTATTTACGTACCCTGCTTTTATTTTGATAGATACAGGTGCCTCCCACTCTTTTGTATCTGTGGGCTTTGTGGAAAGACACCATATGCGCACGTCTTCTTTACCCACGCCTCTCTTGGTCTCGACACCCACTGGAAGAAATGTCGTTGCCGATCAGTTTATGGCAGATTGCCTCATTTATTTTGAGGGCAACGAGTTGAAGGCAGACTTGATTGTGTTGGGCATGTCAGACTTCGACTGCATCTTGGGTATTGACATTCTGAACAGATATCAGGCAGTGGTGGATTGTCGGCAGAGAACAGTAAGGTTCAGATCTGATTTGGGAATTCAATGGACTTTTTATGGCAACGGTTCTCGTGCGAAGATTCCGTTGATTTCAGCAATCAAGATGACTCAGCTGTTGGAACGTGGCCACACGGGCTATCTCAGCTATGCCGTGGACACGTCTGGAAAGAATAAAGAATTGAGAGTTGAGGATGTACCAGTGGTAGCAGAGTTTGCTGATGTATTCCCAGAAGAGATCACAGGATTCCCACCGGCTAGAGAAGTTGAGTTTGGGATCGAGTTGTTACCAGGGACATCCGCTATCACTCGTGCACCTTACAGGATGGCACCGGCAGAGTTGAGAGAGTTGAAGGAGCAGTTGCAGGAACTCCTTGACAAGGGATATATACGCCCGAGCGTATCGCCTTGGGGCGCACCGGTTCTCTTTGTGAAAAATAAGGACGGTTCGATGCGGTTGTGCATCGATTACCGGTAACTGAATAAGGCCACAGTGAAGAACAAGTATCCTCTCCCAAGGATTGATGATCTGTTTGATCAGTTGCAAGGTACCAGATTATATAGCAAGATTGATTTGAGATCCGGGTACCATCAGATTCGAGTCAGAGAGGAAGATGTGCAGAAGACAGCATTCCGGACTCGATATGGACATTATGAGTTCCTAGTGATGCCGTTCGGCGTGACGAATGCTCCAGCGGTCTTTATGAGCCTGATGAAAAGAGTGTTTCAGCCGTATCTTGATCAGTTCGTCATTGTATTTATTGACGACATTCTCATCTACTCCCGGAGCGAGGAAGAGCACGTGAAACACTTGAGCACAGTGCTCCAGATTCTCAGAGACCACCAGTTGTATGCCAAGCTCAGTAAATGTGAATTTTGGTTGAGCAGTGTAGTGTTTCTGGGGCATGTCATATCTAGCAGCGGGATATCAGTGGATCCCAGCAAGATTGAAGCTGTGATGGAGTGGGCTGCCCCCACTTCTGTGCCTGAGATACGGAGCTTTCTTGGTTTGGCCGGTTATTATCGACGCTTCGTCGGGGGCTTTTCGAAGATTGCCAAGCCATTGACACAGTTGACCCAGAAGGGAGTACCTTTCTTTTGGTCAGAAGCTTGTGAGGAGAGCTTCCAGGAGTTGAAGCACCGTTTGACGACGGCGCCAGTATTGGTGATTCCTACGGAAAACTCCAGATTTTTTTTGTATACCGATGCATCACTTCAGGGCCTTGGGTGTGTACTGATGCAAGATAAGCATGTGGTAGCTTATGCATCGAGGCAGTTGAAGCCGCATGAGACTAGATACCCAGTCCATGACTTGGAATTGGCGGCTATCATCTTCGCCCTGAAGATTTGGCGACATTATTTGTATGGTACTTCGTTTACCATTTACACGGATCACAAGAGCCTCAAGTTTTTATTCACTAAGGCGGAGCTGAACATGAGGCAGAGAAGGTGGATGGACTTACTCAAGGACTATGATTGTGAGATTGAGTACCATCCCGGATAGCTAATTTGACAGCAGACGCTTTGAGCCGGAAAGTGAGGAGTTCTACTGAGGACGTCATCCATTTGTCAGCTATGATGACCTCCTATTGCCATCTAGGCTATGATTTCGACATAGATGCATCACCTGTGTATGTATCGACCTTGTTAGCTGAGCCAGATATCTATGAGAACATCAGGAGAGCTCAGAAGTCAGATGGTGAGGTTCAGAGATGGTTATCTTTAGTACATCTTGGTCAGCCATCAAAGTTCAGAGTGGCTGAGGACGGATCTTTGAGATTGGGTAACCGTTGGGTGGTTCCGAGTATGCCGGAGTTGCGTAGAGGGATCTTGGAGCGAGCTCATAGTAGCAGACTTAGTATCCACCCAGGCGGGAAGAAGATGTATAAAGATCTGCGTTGTCAGTTTTGGTAGAAAAGGATGAAGTTTGATGTCGTCGCTTTTGTAAGGAGGTGCTTGATCTGCCAGCAGGTTAAGGCAGAGAGACAGAGACCTGACGACGAGTTGAAAAGCTTGGAGATACCGAAGTGGAAGTGGGAACACATTTCCATGGACTTCGTGACTCACCTGCCGAGGAGTACTTCAGGCTTTGATGCTATTTGGGTGATTGTGGATCGATTGACTAAGGTAGCTCATTTTATCCCCTACAGCATGACTTTCACCTTTTTGAGGATGGCTCAACTGTATATTAGAGATGTGGTGAGATTGCATGGGATCCCCATTTCCATAGTGTCGGATCGAGATCCACGATTCACATCTCATTTTTGGGAAGATCTTCAGTCAGCCTTGGGAACTGAAGTTAGATTGAGCACTGCATATCATCCTCAGACGGATGGTCAGACCGAGCGTACTATCCAGACGCTCGAGGACATGTTAAGAGCTTGTGTATTGGAGTTCGATGTCTCTTGGCAGGATTCGGTAGCCTTGGTAGAGTTCTCTTATAATAACAGCTACCAGACGAGTATTCAGATGGCTCCTTTTGAAGCTCTTTATGGCAGACGGTGTAGATCACCCTTGTCTTGGGATGATTTAGATCGGAAATCGGTCGGAGGACCGGAACTGATTCGAGAAATGGAAGAAAAGATAAAGATGATAAGGCAGAAAATGAAAGCAGCCCAGGACAGACAGGTAGCTTATGCGAATAAACGGCGGAGACCGTTGGAATTTTAGTTGGGAGATAAGGGATGCGCGGAAAACTGTCTCCGAGGTATGTTGGACCGTACGAGATTTTGCAGCGCATTGGCACCTTAGCTTACCGACTGGCTTTGCCACCTTCTTTATCTGGTATACATGATGTGTTTCATGTATCGATGCTGCGGAAGTATGAGCCGGATCCATCTCATGTGTTACAGCCTTCCGAGGTTCAGTTGGAATCCGATGTGTCTTATGTGGAACGGCCTGTTAGAATTCTGGATCGAGCAGACCGTAGACTTCGGAATAAAGTGATACCTATGATCAAGGTTCAGTGGGATCGCAGGGGTGTCGAGGAGGCTACGTGGGAGACGGAGCGGCATATGGTGCAGCACTACCCGGAACTATTATCTGGTATGTGATTATGTTTAGTTTCTTTTGGGGGTAAGTGCATGTGATTTCGAGGACGAAATCTTATAAGTAGGGGAGTATTGTGATATCCCCGAAATGATTAATTGCAATTTGGGCATTAATTGTGTTAATATGATTAATTATGGTGGTAACTAATTATGTGCTGGATTTATTTATCATGTTGAAATGCTTAGTCACATGGTAGAGTGACCCGGGAGAGCATTTCAGGGTGCATGTTGGGAAAATTATTATTAGCATGATTTAGTTAGCATGATTTAGTTGACATGGCTAGCAATTACTTGGAAATCATGAGTTTAATTGGTATTTTGGTGCATTTTAGATTAATGCTTTTAAAAATATCATTTTGGGGTGTTTTATACACCATGGGATTGTGGAATGCATTTTAATAAGACTCAACCCCTTTATACCCCAACCCCTCACCACCCATCACTTTACTTTCCCAAATAACACCTCCCAAACCCTTCTTTTCTCTTCCATTTTCGAGTTTGAGCATAGAGGTGAAGAGAAATTCTTGCGAAAAGCTTGTTTGTGAAGTTTATTGGGAGATTTGAGGTCCCCAAGAGGTATGGATGCCTCCATGTCATTTTTGTTGTGTTTGGTTTAGTTTTGAAATGGTTTTGAATGATTTTGAATTGGGTTTGTTGTGGGTTGGTGTTGTTTTGGTTGAGGGTTGGATTTATGTTTGTTTTGAGGTGTATTTTGGAGGATTATTGTGTTATTATGTTGTTGGGTTGGTGGGAGGGATATTGGTATGGGTTGGGAAGGTTTGGTGTGCATTAATGGTGAAAAATCGCGAGTCTGTGCGAGGCGATCGACCGCCTGAAAAGAGGCGACCGATCGCCTATGGGCAGTAGCAAAATCGCAGGGCAGGCGATCGATCGCCTGAAATGCGGCGACCGATCGCCGAGAGGCAGTGCCCAATTCATGGGATAGGCGATCGATCGCCATGTTTGGCGCGATCGATCGCCGCGAAGCAAAAATTGAGGCAATCGATCGCCTCAGCGAAGCGATCGATCGCCAGCTGTGGAATTTTGAAAAATGAATTCTTTTGACGAATTTTTGGTATTCGACTATTATTTGGCTTCTAATATGGGGTTGTGTGATTGTGTAGAACCATCCCAGGTAGCAACGCAACCAAGGAAGTGAAGCCATATCAATTCCACTTTTGGAAAGGTACATAGAGGACGTACGGGCACCCAACGGTACATGTATCTAATATACTCATTGTTTATGCATTGTGGATGCGAGTATATATGAGATTATGCATTGTGGATGCAAATACATGTTGAATTATGCATGATGATTGTATATGCATATAATGATTATTGGTGCACATCCCATGAGTCGTGGTCATCCCTTGATGATTTTAATGCTTGCCGCTATTTGTTTTGTTGCCGCTAAATGTGAAGCGAGGGGTGGGAGCGCCGCATGTCACATTTGAGCGTGGTTATCATATAGGGCGAGGAAAGAATATTTGCCGCTCAATGTGAAGCGAGGGGTGGGAGCGCCGCATGTCCATTGAAGCGAGGTTATTCTATGCCGCCTATATGTAAATAAGTGAGGGGCATTAAAATACATTGTGATGGACAGACTAGGGATTGGTGATTGGTATTTGGTTTTGATGAGATGGTATTGTGTCATGACATGTCTAGACCATTAAATAATCTATTGATTATACTCATGAGTTATGGTACAGGGACAACCAAACTGGAAGCGTTTGAAATGCATGGGAAAACAGGAAGTGTTTTATTGTGATTTATGCATTTACGCTTTATATTCATATTGTGTTGTATATGAATGATATTATTGCTCATGTTTGGGGGTTGTCCTTGTAGGTACACTTTTGGCATGATAAAAAGGGGCTAAAACGGGTTGAGGTGGTGAGCTTGTGAAGAATTCTTTTGAGGAAGGAAGGACTGGATTAATTTTGTATAGTATCTACTCTAGGAGTAGTGTAAAGCTATAATTGATAACATTCATTTAGATTGGGAATGTAACTAATCCATTGTTAGTCCTTATTTTGGCATGTAATTCTTAAAGCTCATAGTCTCAACACGATTATTTTACTCTGATCATTTATATTAGCTCTAATTATGCCTTTAATCCGCACTTAAGGAACTAGGGTCCTTACAAATTCGGACACCCTTGTCGGATACTTCCAAGAGGCGTGTTGAACACTTCCGATGGACGTTTCTGACAAGGAAATGATACTTTTGGGGTTAATTGTATAATTTGAAAAGTTTTTCACTAAAATAAAATTTGGAAATATTTGTTAAACTTTATGGAATTGAAATAATATGCATTTGGTGATGATATCAGTGATAACATAATGATTTTAGTGACATTCATTTATTTATGCGCTTTTTGAATTTGGTAAGAATATATTTGGTGTTATCTTTTATTTGGACGTGCTTGGTAAACTTTATGTTAATTGAAGTAATATGCATTAGATGTTTGTAATATTATGATGATTCCTATGACATATTTACACGCTTTTTGGATGTGGTAAGAATCTTTTTGTTGTTTTTACATAATTTTAGAATTTAGTTTAATATTTTGTGATATAATATATGTATATATCTACAAAAATATACATGTGTGTCCCAAACATGTCGTAACTTGTAAATTTTAAAAATTCGTGTCACCATATCTGTGACGTGACGTGTCGTGTCCGTGTTGTCGTGTCAATGCCGTGCATCATAAGTTTTACATATTTTAAAACGATAAGTTCATTAATTTCGCTCAATTTAAATAAATTGTTGAAAACTTTACTTAAAAAATTATATTTAAGTTCATCGATATTCGTAAATGTAGAAAAATTATCAAAAATTATAATTTATTCATTGGGCTATTTTTTACTTTACTTTTATTTGTTTTATTTTATGCTTTTATTCCAATTGCTTCAAATCAATAAATATTTAATTCTTATTTTTCTATTTTTTTGTTACATATCTTCTTACGTTTAATTGTAACTAAATGTTTAAAACTAATCTAAACTTTCTATAAATGTAAGGCATAGTGAACATAGCTATTTCAAAATAAATGGTACTTCATCAAATTCCTTGTCAATATATTATAAAAAGAAAAAGAAACCTTCAACATAGAAACTAAAAAAAAAACAAAACAAAACAAAAGAAAATGTACATTTTTAAATATCTAGTGTATATTTACAACAAATGAATAAGTTGAGAATAAATGTTAATTAAAAAATAATGAATTTAATAACCAGAATATATTTTTTCCCATAAAGAACAAAATATGGAATGCATTTAATAAAAAAATTCAGTGTGTATGATACATACTACCTATAAATATTTACTGTTATTTGATTCTATTGACCTAGAGTCCTAGATCCCCAAGGAATTTTATGATGAAAAATTAACCAGTCATGATTTTATCAAAGGTACATTTCACCCATTTAGGGCAGAAACACTCTTGGTAAATAATGTTTAACAATTGTCTAGTTAATTTGATTATACTCACTCGCACGATAGGCAAGTGAAAGTGCTGCTGAGAAGATAGAATGTAATCTGTTACCAATGACTTTCACCATACCCAAGCAAGATTAAAACGAAAAAAATATATTTCAATAGAAATAAATAAAAATCCATGTCCAAATCTTACATCCTAAACAAAACTATTAGAATTTAAATTGTATCATCAAATCTTGCAGTTCAAACACAGCCAGTTTTCACTAAAGCTGAGAACAATAAAACTCATTAAAAAAAAAAGGTTTAGCAGTGATGGGAGTTACCCCGCTTTCCAGTTGGCTACGGTGAATTTCGTTTGCTCTTCCGCCTGTGATCTTTTGAACATAGAAATGGAATCCCAGGTAAAAATAGTAGATGCGGGCAAACTCCAGATGATTCAAGTGCAAAATCACACTTGACACGCCTGAGGTAACAGACTTTGCTCTGATGCTAGTTCATTCAATTTTCTCCTTTTACGTTGGTCCCTCCTCTTTTGAGATTGGTTTCTCTTGGGCTTTCGACTGTCTTCATGCATACTGCCTGGGGAGGATCCAGCGACTAAGGGTTGGGCTAATGTTGCCACCATAGGTTGTACTGAGGGTGGTAAGGGAGGAGGGGGTGGTAAGGGCCTGGATAGGGCGTTGGTGGGGGAGGATCCAGCAACCAAGGGATGAGAGCTGGCGGAGGCGGATTCAGCAACTAACAGTTGGGCTGACATTGCCACCATAGGTCGTACTATGGAAGGTAAGGGAGGAGGAGGTGGTAGGGGCCTGGATAGGGCGTTGGTGGATGAGAAAGACTTGGGAAGCGGGGGTGGTGAGGGCCTGGATAGAGTTTAACGTAACATTAGTATGGCAAATTCTTAGCCAAATTTTTAAAAGAAAATAAGAATCATGAAAGCACATCAACACGCACATCAACACGTTAATCTCTATATACATATGATCCATATTTTTGAAATGGAACCATAGTAATTAAAGGCGCATAGCGCACTAAAGCGCAAAGGGGTCATGGAGCTATAGCAAATAGCACGACGCGAAGCGCGCGTTTTACTAAAGTAAAGCACAATAACTTATATATTTGTAATACATCAAAAGTATCCATAAAATTTAATCAAACTCATTAGCAACAATTAGCAGTATGCTTTAGCTATCAAAAATTGAAGGAAAAGAAAATATAAAACAAGAAAAGAGAATCAATCCAAAAATAAATAATAATTTGAGACGAAAAAAGGAAAGGAAATAACGCAATGTATTTTTGAAGAAAAGAAAAATATAGCACTTGAACACAAACATGCTTACCGGTCGGCGGCGACCGGAGGCTGGAGGGTTTATGCAACAAGACTTTATGTAACAGTAACCCTAAAACTCTCTAACGTAACCCTAAGCCCAAATCTAAATTTAAAGTCCAACCTTAGCAACGTATTTTGATAACCTGCCGGCCCCAATTTTCAAGCCTTAGAAAAGGCGCGCTATAGCGCGCTTAATTGAAAAAGCGCAGATAGCGCACATAGCACACGCTTTGCCAAAACATGAGGCGCATGGCGCTGCGAGGCGCAAGACCCGCGCCTCCTTCGCTTTGAGCTTTAGCGCGCGCTATGTGAGCTTTTAATAACTATGAAAGGAACACAAACTAATGGATATTGCAAGCTGAACGGTTTTGACATATCGTCTTTGGATAAGTAAATGAGTTTTATCGCCTTGAGACTGGCTTCATGGCGCAAAATAAAAATTTATGAAGCCAAGAGTGTGAAAAAATGGTACGATTTACCTTTTGCCAAACCCGCACTGACCAACAGCCTTCCTCTTGCGCCTGATGAAACTTGGAAGTAGCAAGTCATGCCTGCTGAGAAACTGTTCAAAGAATCATTACTACGATTAGATATAGCTAAATATCCAGACAAATTTGACATTGAGGTGGTCAAAAAAGCCAAAGCAGTTGCACAGAGGAGTAGCTCATGAGAATATGGAACTGGAGATGAATTACAAAGTTCAGTTATGACAGAACTAATGATCAACCTAGTATGTACGACATCTTTTTGCATTTCATCAGAAATTGAACAATATGGAGATTGGCTATTATAAGCAAACAGTAGAAGTAACATCTAAAAATAAAAAATACCAGAAATACATATTTCACTTGGAAAAATTTCGCAAGAAAATTCTTGCTGGCTAACACAACACATGTAGACAAAGCCAAAGAACAGAAAATAGACGGCATACCATTTCAGGCATTATCACTCCTTTTGGTAATCTTGGGATGTGAGGATGAAAAGTTGGAAACTTGTAGAAGACGGATCTAAACAATTCGAGTAGATAGATAATAAGCTTCAGATAAAACTTGCAGCTTTGAACTATGACAAGGCAAACTTAAACAATACTTTAAATAAATGACATACAGCACTCTATTTTTCATGATGACATCCATGTCACATAAAGGTGAAGAGATCTCGTTGGGACAAATGGGCTTATCACAGATGTAGATATAACCGTTCATTCCACCACTGCAAGACATTATCAATGCAAATTCAGAGCCTACCGATTAGAAAAATAATTATTCTGAAGATAAAAATTAGCAAAACATTCATCACCACGTACACACAAAAATTCCTCAAGTTCTCCACAGCTGCTTGACACGGAGAAATGCCAACAAAATAAGGTGTCGCACATTATCAAAAAGGTGACCAGAAACGATCGTGTCAATTCATAACTTTACAGGCCAAAACTCAAGACAATAATGCATCAAAGCCCATGCATGCATAGAACAGATAATGAAAGTCAACACATACATTTACAATCAATTCAAAACTTCCTAAGGGCCGTCTGGTTTATCTGATTTCATCCAACTAGAATTTCCAATTATCACAATCTCATATCAAAGATAGTGTCCAATTTGTTAAGGTGATTTCTGTTAGCATGGTCCTAATTACATCAAAAATTCATAGAACAAGATCTACAAAGACGACTCAATAATGACGCCTCAGTGCAAAACCTGCATCGAGTTCCCTTCATTTCCAAATAGCTTCATAAAAGAGTGCACGACAATCAAAATGCAAGTTGGTCAGATTGAGCGCATAAAACAAAACTAGCTATAACGACTAATTCTTTACTTGTAAATTTTTTGGCAAGTTCAGGGAATAGGGCTGACTACCCCGATCAACTTTTGCAAAATTGAACTATTCAGAAATGACTTCCACTTCCAACTTCCTCCAATCCTTTCCACGCGGATGCAGGTCAATTTGTGTACAAGAACTAATAATGATCAAGCAAAATCTTAATTTACAAGCCCAAGACGTTAACATCTCACCTGGATTTAGGATTAATTTTCCTCTTCACTTTAATTTTATTCAACTTTGGATTATCCTTGTTCCGCTCTGCGAACGCAAATATTTTGGCCGCAAATGGATGTAACTCGTGAACAAATAGTTTATCAAGTCCCAAAATGTTCCTCTGCTTCTCTTCATCCTGAATAGCAGAATATTAGTTAGAAACTACATAAGCATGAGATAAAAATCGTAGACACGTCTATTAAAAAAATCGTTTGCCAAGACCAAGAGGAAGGACGTTGAGGATATTTTAACATCAGAACGGATTGGCCTGGGAATTACCGTCAATGCATGTTGCACTTTTGAAATTTCATTAAGAAGCCGGCACTCATCAATAAAAGGTAGCTTACATATAGCCTGTCAACCAAGAAGAAAAACAATGACTTAAGCTCGTTGAACAAATAGTAATGCGAGAGGCAAACATGAAATCTCGCACAAGTCAAATCTTTTCAGTTAGTATTTGGTTTCACTTTATTATTTATTATTTACTGGAAGTTCAGTGAACCCTATAGCACATTGTCCAAACTATTCTCACACAATATTCCGTCACATATAAAAACTGCATGAAAATGTCAGAATTCAAATAGCTTAGTTCGTGCAAAAATTGAAGGGCCTCATCTAAGCTTGGTAATTCTAAAATAAAATGCAGATTCAATATAGAATCCTTCTGATTTTGAGACTGAATTGCAGGCATTGCAGACAATTAATTCATTCAAAACATACGCAGTACATCAGGGAACTTCCTTGGGTGGAGAAAATAATATGAGATAATAATAAAGTGATTGAATCATGCCTGCCAAGCTGGCTTTCCCACACTCAAGTCCAGCTCAAAATCTACATAAAAATTCAAAATTTCCCAATCATAAAAACATTATAAAGAGAAAAAGAAAAGCTTGTAATTTTTAAATGTACCATACCAGTAGGATAAAAATCCAAAATAGGGGATGATGGATCGATCATTAATTTCCTGTAGCACAATGGAAGTGCTTGTCCACTACACAAATGTCGGTTCAGTAAAAACTCAAGTCTTGAACTGAGACATTTAGATTATTCAAACATTATAAGATTTAATTAAACCTGGCAGCAGGGAGGACACCCATTAACTGGTTCAAAGGTTTAAAGGGTTTTCCAAGGGAAAAATGGATTTTGAGCTGGCCAAGACCACGAAAATCAGAAGCAAATGGAGCATAATGGTAGGGATAAAACCTGAGAAAAAATAATTAATAGTGTAAAATAGCAAAGAAGTTTAACATGAGTTGATTTACACAAAACAATTACACATTGAAGTATATGTTGCATAAAACAGTCTAAAATTTAGTAAACATTTATGAAATATTTCTGGTACTATTTTCGGAGTTAAACAAATGAAAGAAGCTAAAAAATTTATGCAAAACACCTGCAACCTATATGAATAAGCGAGATTGAAAATTTTGACTAATTGAGGTGGAAAAAAAATTGACTAATTGAGGTGGAAAACAAACTTCACAAGTAACCTTGCCCGTAATTTAGTGTTCGACCATCACACACGTCTCTACTGGGTCTATCTGCTAAATGATTTATATGAGGAATGTTTTTGAAATTTTTACCAAAATGGTTCATGGTTGACACACAATTTGGAACTAAAATTTGTTTACTCATTTAGATAATGGCACAGAATATTTGAATAATTATCTAGGCAAATAATTTTCAAGAACATGGCATTCTACATCGTTCCACTAGTCGGGACACGCCTCAACAAAATGGTATTGCTGAGAGGAAAAACAAACATTTACTTGAGGTGGCCCGAGCTTTGATGTTCTCAATGCATGTTGCGTAGTATCTATGGGGAGATGCACTCTTAACGGCCTCGTATCTTATTAATCGCATGCTTACTCGTGTTTTAAATTATGTTACTCTCCTTCAACATTTCACAAATTTTTTTCCAGATTGTCACTTAGCCTTACACTTACCTTTAAAAATTTTTGATTGTGTCGCCTATGTCCACCTTCCCAATATCTATCGCACAAAGTTAGATCCTCGGTGTGAAAAATGCAACTTTGTTGGCTATGCCTCGAACAAGAAAGGCTACAAATGTTTTAATCCTCTAACCAAAAAATTACTATGTATGTCTCCTTTGTCGAAAACAAGCCCTATTTTTCGAGAAATTCCTACAGATGGAGCATGATGGTGAAGTGAATTTTTGGGACACAAGTCCGACTCCTTTGCCCATTATCATGGCTCCACCTATCGACCAACATGACAAATAATGAAAATGGAGAGGGTACTCATCTAACTATGTTCAATGACTCACAGACAGGGGGGGAGCCCGAACGAACCAATATCCTCGTCTCCTTGAACTTGAACACTAAGTTTATACCCGAAGAAAATACAAGAGTAAAGATTTTTTTTTTATCGGGCAAATAGTATATATAAATAGGTACCAGTACACCAAAGAGTCTCAAAATGAACAAATATAAAATAATAATAAAAAACGAAAAACAATAGACTTAGTATAAAATACAACTAAATGGCTCCCTAATCCAATCTGAAAAAGAGTAACTAAATGTGCCCTGATTTCTGTTCTTAATCCAAAACCAACTCCTGAATTTGATTAAATTCAAAACCACCACTCTTTCTTCTTCCGTGCTTCTAAATATTCTTTTGTTTCTCTCTAGCCAAATGGAACAAATAACCGCCTGCCAAATTGTTAACCGCTCTTTTAATCCCTTTGAGTATGTCCAGAGTCCTTTGTGTTGATTAACGTGATCTTTGGGTCATGGTGCAAAACAACTGACATTCCCAGCCATGCATAGCACTGCATCCAAACCGAGTAAGACTCGAGTAAGACTCGTGCAGAAGAAAAATAAATGTTCCATAGTTTCTTCCTCCTCCTGACAAAAATCACAAAGGTCCAATATCGGTCGTTCTGATGTTCCTGTAGCGTAGATTGACCTCGTAGGAACACGATCCTTTAAAATCTTCCAAAGCAAGGTTGTTAATTTGTTTGGAGTAGCTATTCCAGATGATCTCGTAAACCGGAGAGCAATCGATTGATGTGGTAGTATCCTGTAAAGAGTAGTAAGCCGATGCCACAGAGTAATTTCCTCTAATCTCATGCTTCCATATCCATTCGTCGCTTGTGCCATGTTCCATAGAGATCCTGATGATGCAAGATAATAAATTTGTGAATAACACATGTTCCCAAGAAAATAACTCTCGTCTTCAATCCCAATTCCACGACCAACCGCCCTCCTCCCAAACCCCCATATCACTAATGGGAATGTCTTTATTTCTAGCAATGGTAGCTAATCTTAGAAAAAGAATCAGTAAACTCTCAGTCCCTGCCAAACATCCTTCCAAAATCTAGTTTTAGTCCCGTTACCCACTCGTCTAACCAAACCCCCTGCAAACCAATCTAAGTCCCCGTTGAATAAAGTTTTCCTAATGTCCTTCCACAAAAAAGAATAGTATTTTTCATTAGTGTCCGGCCATTCCGCCACATGGCGAATCAGAATCCCCGAAGGATGATCTGGAAAACACATGTACTCCTATACCTACTCTCTCGTTAGTTCCTTCAACTATTATACCCATCGACCCTCTTCATATAGCTCTTCGAAAGGGTGTTCGAAAGTGTACCCGACATGCCAGTGCAGATTACATATCCCATGACAGACTGCCTAGTAACTATAGGACCTTCGTTTCAAACGTGTAACCTTTTTGTTCCAAGCACTAGTAAGGAAGCACTAGATGATTCGAATTGGAAGAGTTATGGAAGAAATGTCTGCTCTGGAAAAGAATGGTACTTGGGAATTGGTAATATTGCCTAAAGGAAAGAAAGCAGTAGGTTGCAAATGGGTTTCAATATCAAATGTAAAGCTGATGGAACTGTAGAAAGGCACAAGGCAAACTTGTAGCAAAGGGGTTCACTCATACTCTTGGAATTGAGTATCAAGAAACATTTGCACCAATGGCAAAGATGAACTCAATCCGAGTCCTTTTATCTCTTGATGTCAACCACAACTGGCTTTTACATCAACTGGATGTAAAGAATGCTTTCTTGAATGGGAACCTTGAGGAAGAAGTCTACATGACTCTACCTACAGAACCTTGTTAAAGGGCTTGGTAATAGCCAAAGTCAAGCAGATCACACCATGTTCCTTAAACACTCAAGAGAAAGAAAATTGCATTTCTTATTGTTTATGAGGATGGCATTGTCTCAGTAGATGACATTGGAGAATTGCATGAGTAAAGAAAGGGCTGGCCAAAGATTATACACTTGACTTACTGATATTGGACAGCTCGGATCTAGAACTGCTAAAACCCCAGTTGAACTCAACCAAAAGCTTGAAAATGCGAAGCCCAAGAATAAAAAGAATGTTGAGCAGTTTCAGAGGCTGGTTGTAAGACTTACCTACTTATCCCATACACGCCCTGATATAGCTTTTGCAGTTAGTAGAGTGCAATTCATGCATTCTTCAGGCCAAGAACATTTTGAAGCAGCATACAGAATCCTCTGTATCCTGAGGTACATAAAGGGTACACCTGGGAGAGGGCAACTATTTAAAAACCAGGGACATCTAAGGATAGAAGTCTACACTAAAACCTTGTATATTCATGGCGTGCACCTGTATGGAAGCCCTGTATATTCATGGCATGCACCTGGTAAGTGAAAATGGCGTGCATCGGTAGCCGGTGCATGTGAAACCCCTACGTGCACCAGCTATCGGGGCACGTGAAACCCTATGTGCATCGGTAGACGGTGCACGTAACTACGTAGGGCTATTTTTTGTAATTTCACCAGGAAATGAACTTATATGATATAAAGTTTTTTTGGTGGATTGATTTGAAAAATGTTTCACATTACGGTATCGGCCTGAAAGTCTCCCAAAAATCTATCATTTTTTTAAGTGAATACATATGCAATCTGTAACTTGCCTCTCCGAAAAGCATTCTAGCGTACTTCTATGCGGAAGAAAGAGAGAGTAGACACAATCTCAAATCACAATTTCACAAATCATTTTGCTGGAAGCAGCACAATAAGTTTTTTCAATTTTCTGAAACAAATTCTATGTTCTGAATAGAAAGCATGTTATGAAGAAAATAGTAACAACAATCAAGATGCCTCATCTTCTCAGTTTGATCTGATTATTTTACTGTAGTTATCCGCATTCCTAGCAACCTTAAGGGGGAGTTATATCAAGGACATCAGTTTTCAACTCATTCTGCTCTTTAAGCAAAGACATTCAGATGTTTGGGCCAGAGATCCCAACCAGCAAAAGTTCTACACTGGCTTTTTTTTTCTTGGGTGCCCCAATTATCTCATCGGAAGCAGAAACAATCGATGACACAGTCGAGATACAAGTGTTAGTTTACACAAGAATGAATCCAATCATAGATGAGTGTATCAGAGAACACTCATCTACGATGGTTTCAATATCTTCCAAACTCTGGATGGTTTCAACAACACTACCGTGTGTGAAGGAGCTATTAATCTAGTAAAATAAATTGGTGTGTAAGTTGGCCGGTGCCACACACTGTTGCATAAGTATCCACATTCCAAGCAATCAACATGATGTGCAAGGTACACCACAATGGATCTTAAACGAGATTTTTGAATCTTATCCGTTCGTCCATCCCGCACATCCTTGCAGTTGGATCAATTATAAACGTATATGACTCATTCAGCAATCTAACATTTTCTTAATTTAGCTTTCATCACAAGAAAGTTTTCTTATTCAAGTTTACATTTGTTTACTGCATCAGTTTTTCAACAGATTGTACGAGTCTACATGAAATATCGAGTAAGGCCTTCACAACAGTTAAGCTAACCAAGCAGCAGAAGAGAACGAACCATTGCCAGGAGCACACTCCTTGATAATAATAATGCATGACCCAACTTATCCCTTCGACAAATTTCAAGACCTATGTCAAACAAAACAAAATTGTAAAGAGCGTGTAAAATAATTAATCAGTTCAGCATTGAAGGACTAGAAGATCCATAGATCAATTGAATTAATCGCATTTAATTTGCTTACAGCATGTTTTGGAACTCCCTCACGGTCTTCATCAGTTTGAACCTCAAATTTTTCCTTATAATATCTCTCCTTCCAACCAGGTTCTCCTAAATTGACCTGAGGAGACAATTTTGTCATCCTGTCACTAAACACACGAAAGATTGACCATGTCTAAAGCATATTGCAAGGATAAACAAAACAAGTCGGTTATGCAACCTTGTCTACCACGATTGTAGCTTTGGAATTCACATGATTCGAAGAAATGACACTGTCTTCCTCACTGGACTGCTGCATAAGTTGGAAACATACATAGTCTTAGCATCAACCACATCATTTTCCCATCACGAGTTGTAAGATACAAGTTGAATGCATGAAAAGACTACTCACATTTTCTGGAACATGTCCCTCGACACTCACATTGTCTGAAATCCGTTCAGCACCCATCTTTGATGTCCTTTGATTCTGAAAAAATAAAATGTTCAAACAATATACCGTGGCAAAAAGTAAGGGTCGTCATGCATTCCCAATTGCATGCCCACCTCAACTAGGAATGTCCTCAAAAAATAAAGGGTAAAATACAACATTATAGGATTACGCATAGGAATGGCAACGGGGCGGGTATGGGACGGGTTTGGCCAATCCCCGGACCCGCCCCGCTACACATAAAACCCAGAGGCGCCCCGCCCCGCTTAGACCCGAGAACCCGGCGGGTTTACCCGCCCCGCCCCGGTTCCAGATTTTTTTTATTTTTTTTTAAAAAATATTATTTTGAAACCAATTTTGAAACACAAAAGTTGAGTTTTGTGATTAAATTTCATATTTTCTCTAGTAAATATTTATAATAAGCATTGTAAAACTATCTTTAAGCTACTAAATATTTATTAATTTGCTCTTATTTCCTTCAAAATGTCCAACTTCTTTAACATGAACACATGAATTTTGATATAAAATTAAATAATGACACTTTATTGTTCAATCAAAGAAGTAAAATTTATAATCAATCAAATTTTTTTAAAAAAAAAAATAAAAATGTATAGCGGGGCAGGTCCGGGGTGGGTTCGGCCGATCCCAGGACCCGCCCCGCCTTGCTTCCAAACTCGGTTGAAGCGGGTCCAGACCCACCCCGGCGGGGTGGGTTCAATGCGGGTCCGGGTTTAGACCCGTCCCATTGCCATCCCTAATTACGCAAAATCAGAATATCCAATTTTTTTGAAACACCTTCACTACAATACCCATAGCTCCTTCAATAAACAAGAACAAGTACATGATAACTAAAGAAACACATTGGTTCCATTGAAAGTAACCCAATTCAAAACAATTTCAAGCGAACTGATACGCTCATATGGGGACAATACCTTCCTTCGATTCCTAAAAATCGAAACCTCGCTTGATGCAATAGCTTGTAAAAAGCACTCCAGTCTTTCCATATTTACCTTCATATTAGTTAAGAACAGTCAGTAAACTTCTAATTAGAAAGGTTACTTATAACTATTGTTAGGTCGTGATTGTTCATATTTCAATTGTGATGCAAATAGTTTTGTCTGGAACAATTTCTATCTACATGGAGGTGCTAATGAAGTTTACATTAAGATTGTGTATAGATTAACTAGCATTCAATGAGAATAAATATTTAACCATCAAGTATAAGTCATCTATAGAACTTTCTTTTAAGGAATAGGTTTTAAAGTGAAACATTATATAACCTATAACTAAATGATAGGGATGTGAGTGAAAGCGGTCAAAGGAATTCTGAAAATCCCAATATGCATATTGTATAGTGTAGAAGGAAGAGGGTAATGCACGTGGGAAGGGGAATATCGAGGGGGAGTGAAAATTTTGTAATTCATTCAACATATTATTCATTGTGTTTACTAGCATCTTGCTAGGGATATTATTCGGGTTGTTACAGAGCATTGCCTCTGGGTTTTTATATCAATTCAATATATCAATATATATAGTTCATTTCCTGGAAATCATATTGCATCATATTAAGTTCAGCGTGTTCTTGTTTGATTAACATATAAATTTCTAACAACTGGTCTGACGGATACCTGAGTCAGGAAGGAAAGGACAACCACACGAATTGAGAAATGAAGTTAGAAGCATGCCTCACAGCTACTGGGAAAGCTCTTGCTTACTCTCCCGTGTCTATAGGTGAACTTCTCTGTCTCTTCGATCGATTGAGAAAATTCTATCGAGAGGAGCAGTCACCTACCAATTCCATGTTAACTACCCTTTATTGGATACATTGATAGCAGAAGACTTTCTGAAGCATCCTAAAATTCTGTAAAAGTAGAGTAGCTTCTTGCATCAATGAGATCGTCAAGATTAGTACACCAGATGCTCCTTATGATGATGACAAAATGGATGAGGTTCATCATTTTATAGTATCGGCTTCTGAGGATTTCTCAGCCACGACCAGACATCTTATTTTAAGAGGGTAACCATTCTTGGAACCATGGCTAAAGTCAGGTACTGTGTTATCATGTTGGTTTTAAAATTTGGATTTAAAATGCTACCAGATGATTATTGAGATGTTTCAGCACTTTTTTAGGGTTGTAAGGGTTTATCCCTCAGAAACTATTTCCGAGTCCATGGTGGAATTGATGACTTATTTTAGAAGAAAGTGAGGATATTACTTCAACTTTACTCACTCCTATTATGGCTGCCATGAAAAGGAACGATGAGGATGTTATGCAACATGCAAAAATCGGACGAGAAGGTTATTCGGGATTGTGCAGAGAAGCTCAGACATTATTTAACCCAAGCACTAAAACTTTTAGATCAGGTAGGTGGTTAGGAAGGGATCTGTTCTACCTGGCATGGATGGGATAGGTTCAATTGGTTGGGAATATAGGGTTGCGCAATCTGAAATCATCGATTCTCCAATGGGGGTGAACGTATGAAGGGGCCAACCATTTATTGGGTCCGGAAAATTAGAAAGAAACTTTCAGGAACTGGGATTGGCTACAAGAAGAATTGATCCCAAGATACAAAATGGGCATAAAGCCACGCATCCATATAAACTCATCGTTGCATTGAGAAAGGAGCCAAGAGTGGGGGGTTTTCATCGAAGAAGAGCACATGGGCTATTTTTCTATTGGGCTCAGAATTGGTAAATTAAAATAAAAGGGAGTCCATGGACCAATTACATTATGAGGCCCAATACATTTGCACTGACAATTTATATCACGGTGCAAGGCAATAAACCGATTGGCAACTTCACACGGTGGAAGATGAGGAGGAATTGCGCGAACAACAGCACAGTAACACTCGGGAAAAACATCTAAGGGCAGAAGAAACAGGGGATTGTGATTCTAATCTGCTAGGGCTCACGATGTACGTCATTGATTGGCTGCCATGTATGATTGTGATGACTCAGGTAAGGGGTCCTATGAGAAGGTAGAATATGGACTCTTCTAGTAAGTTCAGGAATGGAATCTGGAAGGAGATGAGAACCCACGGATTAATTACAGTTGCGTAGGTTGAGGAAGTGATTTTGGTGGTGATGAGGTAATTGGATGAGAGGAGCTGGACTATGGCAGCACAGGGAGATTGGGATGGGTTCGAAGGGTTTGGGGTTGATGAATCATATGAAGAAATGTGACGTAAGGCCAAATGGTTTCTTTGAAGATGATTGGGGTAAAGTATAAGACCCCAATGGCTAAATATCCAATATTTCGAGATGCCCAGCAATTGCCGATTCCTTTTCCCACATTATTTTACACCTAATTTATTCGACTGTCATACTTTGATCGATGGACATTCCTTCTTCTAATGGCTGCAGCTATCAATTTTTACGATACAAGAAAAGCTCATAATGACTTCATCACATATCAAGCAATCTTCTTTGTCCAGCAACCAAAGAAATGATGTAAAGGGGGGATCATAGTGAAATGGGCCAAAAAATTCCTGAAAAGCACACTATACATATTATATATATTCTAGAAGGAAGAGGGGTAATTCACGTGGGAAGGGGAATATAGAGGGGGGCTGAGAATTTTGTTATTCATTCAGCATATTTTTCGCATCTTGCTAGGGAAATTATTCTGGTTATTACAGAGCAATGCATTGTATCAATTCGGTATATCAATATATAGTTCATTTCCTGGAATTATCAATTCAGTATAGCAATATATAGTTAATTTCCTGGAATTCCTATTGCATCGTTCTCCAGTTCAGTGTGTTCTTGTTTAACATTCTATTTAGTCGTTAAAAGCATAGATGATGATTAATAAACAGCATGTGTATATCTTCCACATTAAATATTAGCTCGACAGAAGGGCTGACATAGAGGAGGCAAAAAGTAGGGAAGAGTATCCCAATCACCACAATTAAAAAATAGCAAGGGCTAGTAAAAAATAAAATTACTTGCCTCAAAAGAATCAGTAAGGTAACCACCCATTCTAACAAACACCTTTTTGTAGACACGGATGAGCAAATTGATAGCTCCCTGTAAAAAAGTTCAGAGGAAAACAACAAGATGAGATTAAAGGTAAACTTTGTGGTGGCTCGTGAGTGTTGCCATAGGAGTTCAGTTTTCCCCTGGTTAGTAGTGTGGAGGCAGCTGCATTGCAATGCAACTGTGACACTAAATGCGCTGTAGTTAGACATCAAGAAGTTCATGCATAAGTGCAAAGTTACAGGTAGAAGCATTTGCAATAAACCAACCTCTGATATCTGTAATGATGGCAAATTAGGTAGAAAGTCATTTCCGACAAATACACACATGAGAACAAAATCATCTATTAATCGCTCAGTATCCACTTTAACCGTTGGCTTCGGTATTTTCAGTCTTTCTGCCAAGCCTTCCCTCAGTATCCACAAATTTAAAAACTGAAACAGGACAAAATAAACAATGCAAGAGAAACATTAAGCCAACACTTAATATAGTTATATTATACAAGCACGAGAGGTATCTTGATTAACCAACAGATTGCAGATTCATCAACAAGTCAAGATCTCAGGGTTCACTCAAAAATGAACTGCCAACATTTTATTCCTTCTTTAATACTTTAAAATTACTCAAACCACTTCGAAAATTGCACCATACATTTATAAACTAGTTTTCTTTGACAATAAAATGTGAAAAGTTACAAGGAATAACAATCACAGAGGATGAAAGATAAGAAAATTTGACTTTCTGCACTATCCACATGGTTTTAGGGGTGCCTATGAAAACAAAGACATAAACAGCACACAAGCATTCCACAATAATGATAAAAGATAAATTCAACCACCTCAATCACAATCACGCCAAGGATAAACAGCATGACCAACACATGCCATGACACAATATCAATGGAAACCACTGCAGGTTGACATATAAAGTAAGAACCTGGAATGTTTGTCTCGATAAAAGCGCTTCGAGTTGTCGATAAGGACCAGCACTTTGCTTCAAATTACGGCCTTCTGGTTTCTCATTCGTCTTGGGAACTTTACGTTTCCGGACTACCTAGATGATTTAAAAATCAGTAAGCTAGTTAGAAAGTTCACTAGCAACTTGCAGGTGATGCTTCACAGTCAAAATGGAACTGAGAGGTCCTATAGTTGGAAAAGTCATCTATCCATTCCATTCAATTGTTATTATAAACGCATTAAAAGCCAGAGGCGACAGGTAACAAAATTTTAATCCAAAAATTTGTGCGCCCACTGCACAGTTTTAGGCAGCACATTCTCCTTGAATAGTGACTGCCCAGTCAACAATCATCTCACACGACTTCCTTAATCACCTCACACGGGATCATTCATCACCTCATGCGGCATCCTTAATTATCGCACGCGGCAACCACAATCACCTCACCCGGCTAGTCAACCTCCATCACCCAACATTTCATTGTTGATCAATTGTAAATATGGGAATGATGTATTATAGGGCTGTTGATAAACTTACCTAAGATAGAAGCTAAATTAGGGATGTAATTGTTGTAAATGGATAATATATAATTAGGAATCTGAAATAGAAAGAATGATTCAGTAATGTTTTCCACTTTGACATGGTATCAGTCAGATTACTTAAATTCAGCCCAATTTTTTGGGAGGCATCCTGTTGTTCACTGAACCCATCTCCGTCTTGCAGTTTTCTGGCCATTTTCTTCCTGAGGCGCCGTGCTGATTCTGGAATTTCTGATCGCAAATTGTGCGATCTTTGCTGTCTCAGTTTGCCCGCAATTTTGTGCGAATTTCTTCTTGGTTTTGCTGCTGTTGGTCTGGGAAATTCAAATCGCAACTTGTGCGATTTGTTGTCCCATTTTGATCACAAATTCTATGCGTTTTTCTTCTTGTTTCGAGACCAATTTGTGCTGCTGTCGGAATCTCTCATCATGAGTAACTTTGAATCCTTTGGTGTGAAATCCACGGGTAAAACTACTCCGCATGGGGATTTCAATTACATCTCTTCGTTATAGGCAAAGAATTATGGCAGCAACCCCATTCCTGCTGATAACTCCAAATTGGCATAATGGAAGATCAAATATGCTCGCATCATGACATGGATGTTAGCTTCCGTTGATCCTCTCTTTGTCCTCTAGATCTACCATACAAAGCTGCCAAATCTGTGGGAATACTCGTAATTTCAATTAATACGAAAATGGAATATATACTCAGGGCAATCGTTCCATTCAAGAATATTTCACCGGATTTCAAATCTTATGGGCAGAATTCACGGACATCATTTATGCCATTGTTCCTTATGCATTCATTGATGTTGTTCGATGTTCATGAACAAGGCAAGAGAGGCCAGTTTCTGATTAAATTGCACCATGACTTTGAAGTTGCTAGCACTTTGCTCATAAACTGCAATCCCTCTCCGCCCTTTAGATGTATGTCTCAGGCTCAGCGAGTTACTTCGTGAAGAACGCCTTGCTACACACGGGTTGTCCAACAACACACAGGCGGCAAGCCCAACAAACGTGGTTGCCTATGCTTCACAAGTTAAACGGAAAAGGTGAGACATGAGCAAGGTTCAATGCTACAGCTGCAAGGACTATGGGCATATCACTAGCCACTGTGACACAGAGCGATGAAACTATTGCAAGAAACCGGAACACGTCATAAATGAGTGTCCAACTCATTCTCAAAATCAACAGGCCAATGACTATCATGCATCCATCGGATCTCCAGCTTCTGCTGCTGTCACGCCCACGCCCACGCCCATTACGCCTGAGACCATCATAGTTTCTACCCTCTCCGCAATAGGACTTCAAGGTAATAATCACAATCACTTGTTGACTCTGGGGCATCAAGCCACATGACCCGTAAAGCGGACCATCTCCATAATATTTGTCCTTATACGTGTTCCTTACACATTACAATTGCTAATGGTAGCCACCTGCCCATGCACAAGATTGGGGAAGCTAACTCTTCTGTCAGGGATGTATTCGTATCTCCCGGACTATCTACAAGTCTTATTTTTATTGGACAGTTAATTGATGATAAAACTAATGTTCTTTTCTCTCAATTTGGTTGTCTTGGGCAAGATCAGATGTCGGGGCGATACTCGTGAAGGGGCCTAAAATTGGACGCTTGTTTTTCCAAGCACTGTTCCATTCTTCCAACCATTTCTTTGGCTTGCAATGTTGTCAACAATAATTGTGGGATTTGGCACAAACGTTTGGGGTATCCTAATCTGTTGTTTTAATCATGTAATAAAATCTGGCGAGCTGAAAGATCAACAAGAGGGATGGATGGTGCATTTGAGAAGATCTCAGAAGAATTGGCATCCACTATTGGGATCCAATTTTTCTCTCGATTGTGACAGATGCAAGTTAGGGAAAAGTAAGTCTATTTCCTTTCCTCATCAGGGTAGTCGTGCTGAAAATTGTTCCGACTTATTTCATTGCGATGTGTACGGAATTGCACCAGTCATCTCTCATGCGTGCTACAAATATTTTGTGACACTCACTAACACTTATAGCAAATGCACATGGATCTATCTTCTTAGGTCGAAATTAGATGTGTTTCCCATTTTACAACCGTTTGCAGTGTTCATTGAAACCCAGCTTCCCAAAACTATATAAAAACCTTCGATCTGACTCTGGTGGTGAATAATATCTCATGACTTTCTTGCATTTTTAGGACAAAAGGCGTTATCTCTCAATCCTCGTGTCCGTATACAAATCAACAGAATGTGGTAGCCGGACGTAAGAACCGTCGCTTATTAGACATCACCCGCACATTATTACTTGAATCAGACGTTCCTCCTAAATTTGGGTCGAAGCCTTATCTACAGTTGTTCACCTTATAAATCGATTACTCTCAAGTGCGTTACAGTTTAAAACACCTTACTATTGTTTGTTCACCACCACCCTAGCTATCACAACTTGTACGCTTTTGGTTGTCTTTTTTGTCCATTTTCCTAGTCATGAACGCAATAAATTGTAGCTCAATCTGTCAAATGTCATTTATAGGATTCAACATTTCTCACAAAGGCCATGTTTGCTATGATCCTCTCTCCCATCGATTTGGTACTTCCCGGCACGTCTTTTTCGAAATAATACTTCTTTTGCACACATTCTACAGTCGAGCCCGGGCCAATTACAGTTCCATCATTTGCTGACTAGTCCTCTATATTTGAACGATTCAAACCTGGATTTGTGTACGAATGATGACATCCAGCTCTGCCTCTTCTTGAGCCAGACCCGCCACCTGACCTTCCACCATATCTGGACACAACAGGATTATGTCACTGGTCTTCGATGATCTGCTCGTCCGTCATCCTCCCGAAGTATGGTTTTTCTCCTACTTCATTTCATGCTATTTATCATCTAACCCTATTCCTAAATGCTATTCCGAGGCCGTTGAGCATGAATGTTGGCGAAATGTAATTGATGTGGAATTACGGGCTCTTCAAGATAATGCAACCTGATATATTGTTTCTTCCCTATCACATGTTAAAGTCATTGGATGTGAATAGGTCTATTCTATCAAACTCTGTCCTGATGGGACGTTGGATCAATTTAAAGCCTGATTAGTTGCTCTCGGTAACCAACAAGAACATGGGATATACTATGAGGAGAATTTAGCTCAGGTTGAGAAAATGACCATTGTTCTCACTAATCTTTCCATCGCTACTTCCCACGGCTGGATACTGCATCAAATGGATGTTATGAATGTTTTCTTCACGGTGATCTCAAAAAGATGTCTACATGAAACTTCATCATGGTCTTCCTCATGCGTCTACCTCGATCGTATGCAAACTAAAATGCTTGCTATATGGCTTAAAACAGGTTCATCGTGCATGGTTTGACAAATTGCAGACCACTTTGCTTCAATTCTTTCAACAGAGTAAGTATGACTCCTCGCTGTTTCTTTGCAAGCCTTATGTGGGTATTGTTCTCTTGCTTGTCTACGTCTTGACAGTCATTACTGGGCCCGATTAGGCCTTGATTACCCGCCTACAGCAGCATCATCCATCACCTCACGCGGCATCCTCAATCATCGCACGTGGCAACCACAATCACCTCACACAGCTAATCTACCTTAGAGAAGCTAGATTAGGGATGTAATTGGTGTAAATAAAAAATATATAATTACGAATCTGAAATAGAAAGAATGATTCGGCATAAAACGTTTTGCACTTTGTCAATGACGACAGTCAAATGTAATGGATAGTCAAAACTAAATCAAAGTCATGTCCTGTGAAGGTATGCAGTAAAAAAACAGAAAAAAATTCTATCATTGAAAGTTAAGAGTGTAAGGCCTAAACACACCTCTCTTAGAACAGAGAAGTGAACTTCATGGGAAGCTAAACCAAGCATGATTAAATCCGCATCCTGATATAACGGCACCAAGAGTCAATATATGATGTGCATTTGCAACACACCCAGCAACCAAACAAAAACATGAGACTTGGAGAACAAAAATGTATTTACCAGTCCATATAAACAATGTCGTGTGTTTGGATCAAATCCTGGAAGATTTCTTTGCAGGCGAATGTAAGACATAATTTTATGCTCTCCTTCACCAGGGACACTGGCATCAGAAAGGATCACCTAAAACCATTGAATATAAATGTTTCAATAAGGTAAGGGTGGGCTTCCTGTACTGAAAAACAAAGGACCCATTTTTACCTTGATCCCTTGCCAACCTGGATCATGGTTAATCCTCAAATTCATATAATATTGAAGTGCAATTGACAATAATTCCATAAATTCAGTCCCAGGCGTGATTACATTTGAATCTAAACCTCCAGTTCCTGAATCTGTCCCTACCGTTTTGCAACCATCTCTCAGTTTTCTCTGTACAGAGGCCTGATAACAACCATAATCAATTTTTATCTTCTCTCTAGACTAAAGAGAATGGAATGAAACCCCTGCTACTTAAAATATCGTAAGACTCACTTCATCCGCTGCATCTTTAGCAGCTCTGAATCGTCTAGCACGCTGCTGATTCATCTTGGCCCTTGGTGCAACACCATCTACACACAAATAATTAGTAAACATTACCCACCAGGTCAATCCTATTCAAGAAAAAATTACTTATCACATGTAATTATTGGCGAGCTAGAAAAGTTTCTCCTGTTAAGTCAAGAAAAAGCAAAAACTTTATACCACCAATAAATGGGGCCATTAATTCGAGGTAGAACCACTTGATCACAATATCCTAAAAACCTTATACGCATTATTCGAATAGAAACAAATTCACTGCGAGCAAGCAGCTAACTAACCAATTGCCAGGTACAGAAGCTTGCGAGGCCTAATCAGCGAAAATATCCGATCGATGTACTTAAACATCGACTTAAAAACTTCATCGTAACTCTTCGGGGCAGTCTGCACAAACAAAACACCCATAACTAATGAGATTGCAAATATATATATATATATATATATATATATATATATATATATATATATATATATATATATATATATATATATATATATACATCAAATTTAGTATGAATTACGTTCATGTGAGCGACAATACCAAATGTTCGGGATGGAAGCAGGGGTGAATAATATTGTTCATGTCGAGATAGAGATTGTCGAACTCCATCCCGTTGGGATTTGGCTTCGTGGTATCAACGGGGATTTCAACGCCGTTAACGAAGGTCGTCGGATCTTCTTTTACGTCGACTACTGCATCCGGGAACATATCACACACCCATCGGTAAAACGCCGGGATTCCCATTGCGCAGGAGAGCCGAGAACTTGGCCGTGAAATCCGAGCTCAATTGTAAAGGAGGTTTTTGGTTAGGGTTTTAATAAGAGAAGCGGCGATGTTTCAATTAAAAGCGCTATCGAGATTACTGAAGTCGTGTTAATATATAGCGCTTCCATGTTTTGTCCTCGTAATTTGTCAAGTATTTTAACATCCCATTCAAAAACTTTTACGGCGGCCGTATTAAATCAAATTTGTTAGAAAAATATGAAATACTATATATTAAAATGATGATAAAAAATAATAAATATCAATATTTAATTTAAAAAATTAATAGTTGCGGATTACAAGTATTCTTGTGACCAACCATGTTAATATCCAATAACATTCATCGTTTTTTACCATGCAACATTGCATATTGTCTATGATCAAGGTATAACTAATGAAATACCTTGACATAATGTTTTTGAAAAATTATTGGATCTGCCAAGAATTTTGGTTGTGAAGATAAATTTGGCTCGAATTCATAAAAACTAAAGAAGGAATTGTAATGAGGTTTGATCGATTGGTTGATACAAATCAAAGACTCAATTCACACCTAAAACCATAAGGAGATTACTGGTCCTGAGTTACTTCCATTGTGGATTCAAGATAACAATACTGTTATTTCTTGGATTTTGAATCGTTGTCTAAAGAAATACCGGCAAGTATTCTTTTCTCTGAATCATCGTTTTATATATGGAATGATCTTCATGATCGTCTTCAATAGTCCAATGGCCCATGGATATTTCAATGAGACATGATTTGGCGAATCTTCAACATAATCAAGATTCGATTGGGAATAATTGAGCAATCATCACCCAAATTGTACATGTCGTTAATGTATTTGTGGTGGAAAAAAGATATTCCAGAGCATTTTTTTAGTTTATATTTTGATATATTTCTTGGAATTAATTTGTCGTGATTAGGAAAATTTTAATGGTTTAAATTGGTATTTATATGTCCTAATAATATCTTTTTATTGCATATAGATGAAAGCGGAAAAAATCAAGTCAAAACGGCGGCAGAAGATAAGCATTACACCTAAGCATGCTAACGTCACACCGCAACAAAAGTAAAAATTCAAAATGGTGATGATAAGGATCGTGCATCAAGGCTAGAAAGAAAAAAAAAAAGAATAAGAAGGAAGAGTCTGACATAATTTGAAAGTGGAAGAAGTAAGGAAGTGTTGGGTTTGTCCCCGATGTCAGAAATAAACTCAACCGGAATATAAAATATGAAAACTTTTATCATATCTAAACTCGGGGGACAATCGATTGCGCTAGATGCATATATAACATGCAAATATCAAATATTATTTGCACGAAAAGATATTATCGTTATTCGAACGCAAATCTGAAAGAGGTGACCTCTCGAGTCCAAACAACATGATCAGATCCATGATCCCAAAACCATTGCTAGTTTGGTGTCAGTGTTTCTTGAACTAGAAAATATGTGATTCTGGTTTTTAAGAATTGTGTCTATGTTAAAGAAGGAAATGAGCTATATATTTATAGTTGATGAACGAGTCATTAATGGGTTTTGTGTGCATAAAGCCCAACAAACCAACTTTTGGCTTGCATGCCATGTACAATAACGATCTCCCACTTGTCCAAAAACCAACGCACAAGCACTAAACTCATAGTCCAAATAGATCAATTCAATTGAACAATTTGATATACAATCGCCATACATAATTATGAGACATAAAATATATCATATGTTTTAATTTTAGAACTTTCTATCTGTGGAACATTTACAAGTACAGAAACTCCATTAAAGTGATGAACTTTCAAAAATTAAACTCATCCCTCTTAAACCAATCACATTATCTTAAGTACTTAACAATTAAGTCTAAATTCTTATCAGCAAATCGGCGGCCGGTTGCTTGTGACCCTGTGAGGCTCAAATGTATTGTAGCAGTATGATCACAACATTTGTGATTTTACAAGTCAAACAATTTTGTTTCTTTGGGCTTACCATTAATGCCACATTGTTAGTTAAACTATTTAACAGACGATAGCCAGAATATGATTCCAGCAACCTTGAAATCATGGATAGTACCTAGCATCTACGCTTCACGAAGACTTAGATACAAATGACTAGCAGTGCAAGAACTTGTCAGTCATAGTTATATTGCAATCCATTCTTTTCACTCATATGTCCTGATTGTATCTAATGCATTTGTTAGTCGAGTCCTTACAATTACAATAATTATGTATTTGTTCATGTTATATGATTCATCGCATGCGAATATGAAAAACACCTTTTGTCACAAGCACTACTGTCACGCCCTGAGATCGGGGTCGATAACTGTGGGGTCTTCCCACCTTAACAGTGATTAATAGACATAAGAAGAACTAATCATGCATTAATAACATCTTAAGGTTCTGGTTGTTACGTGAGCTAACAGGATTACATGCCAAAATAAAAAGACTTCAAAAATAATTCATTACATTCCCAAAAGAATGTTAATATTTAGATTTATACTACTCCTAGAGTAGATACTAATCGTGACTTGAATCCTATACATTCCTGTGTTCCTCGTAGCTCACTGCCTCAACCCGACCCTTAGTCCTTTAGCCCAAAAGCGTACCTACAGGGACAACACATCATAAGCATATACAATCTTACTTAACATCATAAAAACATCATAGTAAATGCATGAAACATTGGTTAAGTAAATATGCTGGTTATTCATTAACTTCTTATCGTTGTCCCTGATTCATAATCATGCATATATGCATCTTACCCTGTGGCATCTTACCACATTATAAACATCGCATGGCCTCTTACCATGTGGGGTATCTTACCCCGTGGCATCTTACCACAAATTAACATCGCATGGCCTCTTACCATGTGGGGCATCTTACCACAAATAAACATCGCATGGCCTCTTACCATGTGGGGCATCTTACCCCGTGGCATCTTACCACAATTAACATCGTATGGATATATATATAAACATCTTATCAACATCGTAAACATCTTATAAACATCGTAAACATCTTATAAACATCGTAAACATCTTATAACATCATCATTTCATCATGAATACTCATGCAGTAAAAGCATAGTCATAGTGTAAAGATGTGTTTTACCGTCCGATGCCCGTACGTCTCTTACGTACCTTTTCAAAAGGAGGAGGAGTCAACAGACTTATCTCCTTGATTGTGCTGGTACCTGGGATGGCTCTACACAACCACATAATACAATATTAGGCACCGATACGAGAATCGAAATCAATTTTCAAAAAAAATGAACATAACATTTTATAACACGTGACAGTAACTACCGATCGATCGGTCTCTCTTACCGATCGATCGCTAACTGTTCATCATTTTCTTCTTTTAGCTACGGCATTTGCCGATCGATCGGTGTTCATCACCGATCGATCGGTCGTTCCCATTCATGCGAGATTTTCCAGAAATCTCGAACACCTCAATTCACACCCTTCAAACTACTTCATAACATACATACAATGCCTAAACAAGCATATCAATAGCTTCATCATACTTCCATGCATGTATTAAAATTAAAGGTTCACTCATAACTTAAACCGACATGCATTAAAATTGCTCAACTTTATCAGTGCTCATCCACTCTTTCAAAAAAAAAGGGCATCATAATTTCTACCCAGATTTTCGAGCACTACATTTCATAACAAGAATTCTAACACATAAACCATGCAACATGTTCAAACAAATATGCTAGGGGCTTCATAAAACTTCTATGCAAGCACTTAAATTCAAGGTTTCATAAAACCTAAGCTAGCATGCATCATAACATACTCATAAACTTTGAGCTCATCCAAACTTACAGAAAACCAGGGCATCATAATATTACCCAGATTTTCGAACACCTAGTTTCAAAGCCAGGAATCTATCACATAAAACGTATAAAGTGTTCGATCTAACATGCTAGTAGTTACATAACACTAACATGCAAGCACCCAAACCAAGGTTTCGACCAACCCTTATACTAGCATGCTGAAAACCACTCAACCAAACCCTAACTTAACCAAGCTTCCAGAAAAAGAGTCATGGATTACCTCACCCTTTTTGCTCCCGTTTTGGCAAGGATTTTTCAACACAATCCACAAGCCAAATCTCCTCCTATCAGCAGTTCTTTTGGGCGCTTTTTGGGGAGAGGAAGGGGAGAGGAAGGAGTGTTTGGAGGTAATGAGTGAAGCATGGTTGAAGGATGTGATGGGGTATGGGCTGCCAAGTGGGGGGGGGGGGGGCGAGTGATAGGGGTGGGGTGGTGTGGGTTGGGTGGTCATGTGGTGTTTAATTGTGTCCCGGTATATAGTACGATGTATTAAAATATCCTCACTCGATATTTTCTAACTTCATTTAATTAATACATCCTTTGAAACACCTAACATGCCCCCTAAAACATATCATCACATCATAAATATAATCCCCAATTAAAGTACCACAAACCCTCTTAAACACATCGCAAATCATCATCGTAGTACATAATCATATAACATTTCGGGGGTATTACATTACTCCCCTACTTATAAGATTTCGTCCTCGAAATCCACATGCATCATCATAACGGAACTAAACATAAAAACATACCAGAGAATAGTTCCGGATAGTGCTGCACCATATGCCGTTCCGTCTCCCACGTAGCCTCCTCGACACCCCGACGATCCCACTGAACTTTGACCATCGGTGTAACTTTGCTTCGTAGTCTGCGATCCTCTCGATCCAGAATTCTGATTGGTCGTTCTACGTAGGACACATCTGAGTCTAACTGAACTTCTGTAGGCTGTAAGACATGAGATGGGTCTGGCTCATACTTCTGTATCATAGAGACATGGAAAACATCGTGTATGCCAGACAAGGATGACGGTAGAGCCAAACAATATGCCAATGTACCGATACGCTGTAAAACCTCATATGGCCCAACATACCTCGGAGATAACTTTCCCTGCATCTCAAAACGAACCACACCCCTGAAGGGCGAGATCTTTAAGAAGACCCTGTCTCCTAACTGGAATTCCAGCGGTCGTCGCCGCTTATTGGCATAGGCCGCTTGCCTATCCTGGGCCGCTTTCATCTTTTGGCGTATCAACTTTATCTTACCTTCCATATCCTTGATCATATCCGGTCCTACGACCGCTTTGCTAGTCAAATCCTCCCAATACAGCGGTGATCTACATCGTCGTCCATACAGAGCTTCAAAAAGAGCCATTTGAATGCTCGCATGATAACTGTTATTATAGGAGAACTCCACCAGCGGCACTGAATCCTGCCACGGAGTATCAAACTCCAAAATGCATGCCCTCAACATGTCTTCGAGCGTCTGAATGTTACGCTCCGTCTGGCCGTCTGTCTGAGGGTGATAGGCCGTGCTCAGTCTCACCTCTGTGCCCAAAGCTGTCTGGAGACCCTCCCAGAAATGTGAAGTAAACCTCGGGTCCCTGTCAGACACTATCGAGACTGGAATACCATGCAATCTCACCACATCCCGTATATACATCTGGGCCATCTTCAAGTATGTATATGACATACTGTAAGGGATGAAATGAGCCGTCTTCGTCATCCTATCTACGATCACCCAGATCGCATCAAATCCCGAGGCCGTCCTCGGCAAGTGGGTCACGAAGTCCATAGATATATGCTCCCACTTCCATTCAGGTACCTCTAAGCTCTTCAGCTCACCACCAGGCCTCTGCATCTCTGCCTTTACCTGCTGGCAGATCAAACATCTTTTAACAAAAGTAATCACCTCACGCTTCATGCGTCTCCACCAGAATTGATCGCATAGGTATTTGTACATCTTCTTCCCCCTGGGTGGATACTGAACCGACTACTGTGAGCTCGCTCCAATATTCCTCTATGCAGCTCTGGTGTATCTGGGACTACCCATCGGTTTCCCAGTCTCAAAGAATCATCCTCAGCCTGTGATGTCCGGGAATTATGGTGGTAATCCCGGTGTTGTATTAATCCTTGATGGATTTTTAATTGTGGCAATTAGGAATTAATTGCGGTTTGGCATCCCCTGGGATTGCTTAATCGGGCATGTTGGGAAAACGATTTCTAAGTTTTGGTGATTACAAACACCTACTGGATATTAAAGATCAACCGGATGCTAAAGACCTACTGGATATTAAAGATCAACCGGATGCTAAAGACCTACCGGATATTATAGTCTAACCGGATAAAGTCATCAACCGGCTGAAGTCATCAACCGGATGAAGTCATCAACTGGATGAAGACATCAACCGGATGAAGTCATCAACTGGATAAAGTCATCAACCGGATGAAGACATCAACTGGATAGATACCAACCGGACAAGCTATCAACTGATAAAGACACTAACCGGATGAAGACATCAACTGGATAGATACCAACCGGACAAGACATCAACTGGAAGAAGACATCAACTGGATAAAGTTATCAACTGGTAAAGACATCAACCGGATGAAGACATCAACCGGGTGAAGATATAAACTGGATAAATATCAACTGCAAAGTCTCTCACTGAACAAGGACATCAACTGGTCTTAAGAGGATGAACGACCAGTTGAATAAAGAAACCAGCAGAAGTCTAAGCAACAAGACAAAGTAAGTACAACATTCTCTGACAAAGGTACAACAGAGCGGCGCACCCTGCTATATCTCCGCCACCATTACCGTCAGAGTGAAAAGAGCCGTTGTTTTCCAAAATAGGAAAGAAGACAACAGGTATTTGGAAAGCCAATCCATTCCATATACAAAAAGGCTACCGTTGGACAACAAAAACCTATAAATACGTCCAAACAGAGAATGAAGAAGTGCTGAGCAACTTTCAAACTAAGAGAAATACTTCAAAGAAAGAAAGCTATACGACTGATATTTCAAACGTTCAGCAAAGAGCAGACAAACCGCAAAACTGAATCTGTGAAAGATTATTTTCAATTGAAGTCTGCCGCTCAGAAACTCTCAAAGCTAGAAAGTTTTATTCTGTAGAGAGTGTTGTAAAATCACTTGTATCCAAAAGATAAGAAGAGTGTGATTGCTAGGAGTTTAGGCCAAGTGTGTTAGTGCCTAAGGAGGTTGTATACTGTAAAGTGTAAACCAAGTCTTCTAGTGAATCCTTCCTGCAAAGGAAGAAGGGGAGACGTAGAAGCGTTGTGCTTCGAACTTCCAGAAACAATTCTCGTGTTATTCGTTTACTGCTTTATTACTTCAGTTTTATTCCTCACAAGTTTTGTAGACTTCTTCCGCACTATAATAAGTGTCTACTGACTTGCCTGTTATTGAGAAGCAACTGTAACACTTAACAGTTTACAGTTAACCAGAAAAGAAATCGAAATTATATCTAGTGTTTATTCAACCCCCCCTTCTAAACACTACCCCGATCCTAACAAGTGGTATCAGAGCCAGGTTTTCTCAATCTTGAGAAATTACCATTCACCAAAACTGATGGCCTCATTCAGCAAAATTCCAATGTTCAAGAAAGACGAATATGATGACTGGAGGATCCGCATGCAAGCACATCTAAGTGCTCAAGATGATGATATGTGGTATGTGATCACCGAAGGACCGTTGAAAATCATGAAAGTCAATACAGCTGCTTCTATCACAAGTGGTGATCCACAAATGGTAGAAAAGGAAAGATCTCAATGGTCAAATGAAGACAAGAAAAAAGCAAATCTAGACAATGTTGCTAAAGATATTTTGTTCAAAACTTTGGACAAAAATATGTTTAACAAAATCAAAATGTGCCCAACAGCCAAAGAAATCTGGGAGAAGATTGCTCAACTCTGTGAAGGAAATGATCAAACCAAAGAGAACAAGCTTACTGTGGCTTTGCAGAAGTTTGAGCATATCAAAATGATAAATGGAGAAACTCTCAATGAGTACGATGAAAGAGTGACTGGTATAGTAAATGAACTAAGCAGTCTGGGTAAGGAGTTACCCAACAGAGAAGTCACTCTCAAAGTGATGAGAGGTCTACCAAGAGAATGGGATGTCAAGACCATTGCTATGAGAGAATCGAAGGATATCAACAAGATAGATCTACATGATTTGTTTGCTGATTTAAAAGCCTATGAATTTGAATTAGGCATTCGGGTTGAAGATGAACCAAGTTCAAGTCAACCAACAAAAGCTCTCACTGCATCTGAGTCTCTGCCTACTCCTACTGAAATGACTCCAGAGAAGATGTGTAACGATGCGATGGCAATGTTCGTAAAGAAATTTGGAAAATCCAAGGAAACCAGAAGAACATCCAAACGGGACAGAGATCAAAAGGTTTTAGTGGCAGAAGATAGTAAGAGCAAATGGGCTGATTCTGAATCAGAATCAGAGGAGTCAAATAGCTCATCCAGCGAGAGTGAAGACGAAGAAGTCCACTGCTTAATGGCGAATGATGAAAATGAGGTACATGAAACCAACCTATCTGAATTTACACATCATGAACTCACCAATGCATTGCAGGACATGATAAATGAGTATCAGACGCTATACGAATCTTTTGAAAGCTATAAGACTGAGCACTCAATTCCAAGTAAAATGCTTGAAAACAAACTTGATTGTGAACAATCAAGGGAGTTGAATTGCTTAAGGGAAGCAGCCAGTCGCCTAGTGAAAGAAAGAGATGAAGCCAAGTGTGCGTACCAGAAACTCAGCAAACTGGTTAGCACTTGGAATGCGTCGACTACCAGAAAGGATGAAATGCTTGAGTCTATAAGGCTTGCTGGTGATTTAACTGGCATAGGCTTTAATAGCAATGACAGCAGATCATCTGGTAATGAGCCTCAACTGTGTCTAACAAAAGGCAAGGTTCAATCAATGAACTTTGTAAGATCTAGCACAGTATATGACCCATATGAACTGGTCAAAGAACCTGTTAAAGCAACACTCATCAAAGAACAGGTACAGCACAGAGGTATCGGTTATGTAGAACCACTCAAAGAAGCTAAACCAAGGCAAAAGTTCAGAAATGAACTTAAAACCACTGGTCGAGCAGCTAGAGAGGTTAAACCCAACTGGTACTACAACTGTAAACCTGTTCAGAAGAGGTATATGCTAAATAATAGGAACTACAAACCAAAAGCGCATGCATACACATATTATCACACTCCAAAGCTAAAATCATCACCTACATGTATAAATGCACACACATTTCAGAACACACACCGACCTAAGTCATTCAGGGTCATACAAGTGTGGGTTCCGAAAGGACTAATCCTACCAGGACCCAAGTAGGATTGGGTACCAATCAGTCTATCGCGTTAATTGCAGGAAACTAGAATGCATCCAGTTCGGAGCTCAGAATGGTTCCTAGACAGCGGGTGCTCTAGACATATGACAGGGAATGCAAGCTTATTGTCTGAACTAGTGGACTCCACTGGACCCAGAATAACGTTTGGAGATAACGCGAAAGGTAGAACCGTAGGTAAGGGTAAGATTATCTACGGTAACCTCATCATTAAAGATATTCTCTTAGTTGAAAATCTATGCTATAATTTGATTAGCATAAGTCAATTATGTGACAATGGTCATTCCGTAGAATTCAATCAGCATTCATGCATAATTAAATCTACTGATGGCAATGTATTACTTATAGGAAGAAGGCATGATAACACATATAAAATTGATTGGAATCTTAATCAGCCTACTTCCTTTACTTGCTTAGCTGCCCAGAATTCTTCCAAAAATTGGCTTTGGCACAAACGGTTGAGTCACTTAAATTTTAAAACTATTGCTAGTCTGCGTAAACTTGATCTAGTTGTTGGACTGCCCCAAATTGAGTTCTCAAAGGACAAGATCTGTGCAGCATGCCAACTCGGTAAGCAAATCAGATCCTCCTTTAAGAACAAAGGGAGTAAATCTTCTTCTCGGTGCCTAGAGTTGCTGCATATGGATCTGTTTGGTCCTATACCAGTAACAAGTCTAGGGGGAATGAAGTACACCCTAGTGTTAATAGACGATTACACTCGTTTCACGTGGGTCTTGTTCCTAAGTGGTAAAGATCAGGCTACTCCAAAGCTGATCAAATTACTGAAAAGACTCCAAAATGAGAAATCGTGTGGGATAGATAGAATTCGCAGTGATAAAGGTACTGAGTTCACCAATCAATCACTCGAATCATATCTAGATGACCTTGGTATTAAACACGAATACTCTGCAGCTAGAACTCCTCAACAAAATGGAGTTGCTGAGCGTAGGAACCGCACTTTGAAAGAAGCTGCGCGAACTATGCTCGCGGAATCAGAAATATCGCAGAAATTTTGGGCAGAAGCTGTCAACACAGCATGTTATACGCAGAACAGATCGATGATTAATAAGCGAGCAAATAAAACCCCTTATGAGATCTGGAATGGCAGTAAGCCAAATATTTCTTATTTCCATGTGTTTGGTTGCAAATGTTTTATTCACAACAATGGAAAGACTCATCTCACCGCCTTTGATGCCAAATCTGATGCTGGAATATTTCTTGGCTATTCTACAGTTAGTAAGGCATTCAGAGTATTTAATAATAGAACTCTTAATGTAGAAGAATCAGTGCATGTAAAATTTGATGAACCTACTGACTGTACACTATCCGATATACAAATAAACAACTTGAGTAATCGACTGGAAAGCACTTATATTGACGAAAATGTTGATGATGAGATTGATTACAGAAGCAGGGCTGACTGCTCCTTAGAACCAGAAATCCCTGAAGCTCAAGCAGAGGAGTCTGCAGGCCAACAAGCACTGCAGCCAGCCATCAATGAAACAGTGGCATCCACCTCTACTGCAGTTGAAGGAACCAATGAGAAAGATGGGTCAATCAGAATCTCTGATTTACCTACCCACATCCAGTCAACTGAAGAACTCAACCCACTAGGACCTTCGCTCCGGTGGAAGAAGGATCATCCACCCGAGCAGGTCATCGGTAACCCTCTTGCTCCTCTACGCACCAGAGGACAAATGATTAACGAATTTCTTCATGCTGCATTCATATCTCATATAGAACCTAAGAAGATTGATGAAGCTATATTAGACCCAAGTTGGGTAGAAGCAATGCAGGAAGAACTAAACCAGTTTGAGCGAAACAGAGTATGGTATCTAGTACCACGACCACAGCATCACACTGTAATTGGCACCAAATGGGTATTTAGAAATAAATTAGACGAAAATGGAACAGTAATTAGAAATAAAGCAAGATTAGTTGCACAGGGCTACAGACAGGAAGAAGGCATTGATTTCGATGAAACCTTTGCCCCTGTAGCACGATTAGAAGCAATTCGCATATTTCTTGCATTTGCTGCATTTAAAGACTTTAAAGTCTATCAGATGGATGTTAAGAGTGCATTTCTTAACGGCAAACTCCAGGAAGAAGTTTATGTTGAACAACCTCCTGGATTTGAAAACCATCAGCAGCCATCTCATGTTTTCCGACTGAATAAAGCTCTGTATGGTCTAAAGCAAGCTCCCCGTGCCTGGTATGAAACTTTATCAAAATATTTGACAGAGCACAACTTTGTTATTGGCACGGTGGACAAG
The DNA here is from genome assembly GCA_907163345.1 of Haberlea rhodopensis. Classification (NCBI taxonomy): domain Eukaryota; kingdom Viridiplantae; phylum Streptophyta; class Magnoliopsida; order Lamiales; family Gesneriaceae; genus Haberlea; species Haberlea rhodopensis. Next base: position 10,728,816 of record CAJQUN010000006.1, on the reverse strand, counting down.
ACCCTTTTTAAATTTACAAAGGGAGATCATACGTTGCTAGTTCAAATATATGTTGATGATATTATCTTCGGGAGTACTAACCCAAAACTGTGCGAAAGATTTTCTAAAATCATGCAGGAACAATTCGAGATGAGCATGATGGGAGAGTTATCATTTTTCTTAGGATTGCAAGTCAAGCAATCTAGTGAAGGAATTCTGATAAATCAGTCCAAGTACACCAAAGAGCTACTGAAGAAATATGGAATGAGTACCAGCTCAGCTGCTGCTACACCAATGAGCTCATCTGCCAAACTCGACTTGGATAATTCAGGAATACCAGTCGAAGTTACAATGTATCGAGGCATGATCGGATCTTTACTATACTTGACAGCCAGCAGACCCGATATTATGTTTGCAGTATGTATGTGCGCCCGGTTTCAAGCAAATCCCAAGCAGTCGCACTTCACTGCTGTCAAGAGGATCCTAAAATACTTAAAAGGAACCGAGAATGTTGGTCTATGGTATCCAAGAGACTCAACTTTTAATCTCATTGGATACTCAGATGCTGACTATGCTGGATGTAAAATTGACAGGAAAAGCACCAGTGGATATTGTCAATTTCTTGGTGATCGATTAATATCATGGGGATGCAAGAAACAGACATCCATCGCAACCTCCACTGCAGAGGCAGAGTACCTTGCTGCTGGAAGCTGCTGTGCCCAACTGCTCTGGATTCAGCAACAACTCAGAGACTATGGAATTGAGTCCACAGAGGCTCCTATTTTCTGTGACAATACGTCTGCCATTGCCATTACATACAATCCAGTTCTTCATACTCGTACTAAACATATTGACATTCGTCATCATTTCATCAGAGATCATGTTATGAAGAAGGAAATACGGCTGGAGTACATTTCCACAGAACAACAGGCAGCAAACATCTTCACAAAACCCCTACCGGACGCTAAGTTTTCTTACTTTCGAAATATTCTTGGTTTAATTGAAATTACTTCTTGATTATTTTGATTGGGTAATAGATTCAGGGGGAATTTATTAGTTTAATTGCATTTATTTAGGGGGAATTTCTGTTTTAATTTTATCATGGTTATTTAAGCTAAGCTGGTAATACAATGGTCAACTGCAGTGGGAGTATTCGTACCAGTAGGACTCTGCATCCAGTAGATGTTTTCCTACCAGTCGAACCCCACATACCAGTTGATGTTACCAAATATGCTTTGACAAAAATAACCCTCGATACTAATTAACCTAATGAACGTCGGAATTCAAAATTACTTTTGTGTAAAATAAATTATTTCACTCCCGCCTAAATCCTGTCCTTTTATTTTTGGTTAAAATCTTTCTAATCGTTAGATGATTGCCACGTATACATGTGTCCGCTCATCTACAGTACGACGTTACATATACTTCCTTTTTCACCGCCTTTAGTTTTTCTCTTCTCTTCATCTTCTCCAAACATCTTACTGCTACAATCGTTTCTTTCAGAAAATTTCCTTTAACAGATTGCTGCTGCTTCTTCACCTAAATCATTCAAAATGACGAAGACTGTTCAACCAAGTTTTATCACAAATGCTGTTCACGTCGACTTTAACTCCATATACACTTCATCTGATGAGGAAACAAAGGATTTGATTCAAAAGCTGGATTCCTCAGGGCTATTAGTGATCCTAAGCCAGGCTCCCTCATTTTACCAGGATGAACTACAAGAATTCTTTGCCACAGCAACTGTTGTGGATGACACCGTTGTGGCATCTATCTCTGGGCAGTCAGTCACCATCACTCAACCAGAGTTTGCCACTCATCTATGCCTACCCTCCACTGGACTCTCTGACTTTTCGACTATTCCGGCAGACCTGAGAGAAGAGATGCGGCTCACAGTGTCGGACTCTGACCATCGTATTCAACGACCTCCCTTCAGGAAGGTATTAATGAAGAGCCACTATCGACAACTGGCAGACATCATCTCAAAGGGGATCCTCTGTAAGGCAGGATCATTTGATATAATTACCCCTGAGAAGTTTGACGTCATGAGCGCCATATGCAAAGGGTTGGAGATCAACTGGTCAGCTGTACTATTTCAAATACTGACTAGTCTCGTCGTATCTGGCAAAGGTCAATCCGGTTTTGCTCTCCCTCTAAGCAGTCTATTTGAGAGCAAACACATCAAGACAGGAGCTCTCTCTCATCTTCATCCAGGGAGACTCATCACTCACAAGTACCTTCAGCTTCATCGCCAACGAAGTGGCAGAGAAGGTGGAGCCACAAAGCGCCGTTTGACTCAAGTCATTAGTGACTCGGAACAGACTGTCTCTGAATCCGCTGAGTCTCCTCCTCCCCCTCCTCCTCCTAAGAAGCCAAGGACCAGAAAAATTGCTCCTCTAGTTGCCCGTCAGAGAGACACTGCCACATCTGACACTATCTCCTCTGCCGGACCTACAGGTGTTCTTTCTGACAGAGAACCCAGCCCTGTCATCCCTTCAACTGGGGAACCCACTGCTGTATTAGCCATGGTGTCTGCTCCATTAATAGACACTCCTTCAGCTCAGGTGAGCTCTCAGCAGGCTCCAGGCTCCATCAGCTTCAGGACACCCAAGTCTACGTGTCCTTACTGTCATCCCAAGGCCACTCCAGCTGACAAAGGAAAATCTCTTATTGCTCCAGTGTCCACTCCTGTTGCATTCGAGATTCAAATGGTCATGGATGCCGTTAACGCCCAACTGGAATCCCAACTGGAGATTTTTGATCGTTGGGTAAAGGCTCGAGTACAGGTTCGCTTTGATGATATCGACCCAATTCTGGCTCAGGCAAAGCAAGATGAAAACAAAATCCTGACCTATCTTCAAATCCCCGAACCTGAGAAAAGTTTGAAGCTGCGTGATGTCTTTAGGATTATGAACTATGTGGGCGGACTCCAAGATCTTGTTACATCCCGCGTTCAAATGTTTGATGGCCATTCAAGAACAGCGAATCATGATCGAGCAGTTCTAAACGCTCTAGGCCTCAAGATGGAAATGGCTGAGCTTGCTCTTCATGATCTTCGCATATCCACTGGGATTCATACATGCTCCTCTTCTGAAATTATTGCAAGCCCTGATCAGCCAGATCTACCAATGGCTATTGCAAATTTAGAGGTTGTCCCTCCTACTGTGGAGCTTACTTCTACTGCTTTGGAGACCTCTCCTACTGGAGCAGACGCCACACCAACAACTTTGGAGGCAGCATCCTCTGCTCCCAGCTCTCCACATGATCAACAGCCCCACCAAATGATTGTTGATCACACCAATGTCGATTCAGTTATTCAGAATGTGGTTCAGCTGGTCACCATCTCCTCTGCAAATAATGAACCAAGTGAATCCTCTCATTCCAATGATCATACTCAAGCGTCTGCTGCTGAGATTGATCAAGACAATGCTGAACTGGATGCTCAGCATGTGGAAGAAACTGGAACTATGGATATAGCTATCTCCGCTTCAACTGCGGCCCCTCATATTGACGCTACTACTTTGCCATCCACTGCAGTCGTCATTGCTCCTCCCAATGCGTTTGCCCCTGCTGCTGATATCCCGATGCTTGCCGGCGATCCGTCCATGGATCAGGAACTATCCGAGGGTTTCTTTGTCTTCACAAACCCTCTGGACGAGCCACCAAACATCGCTGCCCAGCTAGCTCATCTCTCCACCGCTATTACAGCACTGACCCATGATGTTCACAAGCTTAAGCAGGAAGAGAGGGCTGCAACACTTGTTTTAGGAACTCTTCAGCAGCAAACAGACTCTAAATTTCAGCAAGTCTACGCTGACCTAAGTAGTTTAACTACTACTGTCACTAGACTTCAAACCTTTGCTGAGAATGCGGTTGCAGAAGCAGTTTCTCATATTGGCCAGGCGCGTCTTCAGATCAATCAGAACAATGAATCTCTTCATACTGCCACCTCAATGGCTCTTGGAGAAAAGATTGACGACGCCAAAAAGATTTTGACTGATCAATTGGCCACCATGCAAGCAGCGTTTGCATCTCAAATTCAAGATATCTGCAACAGTCTGCCTGCTGCTCCTAAAATTATCCGCAGGCTGCCTGAACCCAGTCGAACTGCTCCCTCTTCTCAGAGAGCGTCAAGTTCAGCTGCTCATTCATCCCCTGCAACTGGAGCACTCCCTCAGTCCAGACCCACTGCTCAACAAAGATCTCGAAGTCCGCGCCAACCGCCTACCGAAAAACGCGACTATACCAAACATTGGTTAGGGCGCAAATAGTATCACTTTCTGACTCACTCTTACTTACTCCTATTTATTTACTGTGTTAAATTGACTGTCTCTCTGTATTCACTATTTAACATCAATGCATTCACATTTACTGCTACCTTGTTTTTCCTATAAATAGAGGTTCTTGTTTGATCACATAACACACCTTCACTCATCATGCTTACTTTTAAGTTATTTCTCATTCCCTGGTTTTCTGTTAGATCCTTTCCTGCTTCATGGGTTTATTACTTATCTAAATCAACCCCTCATGGGTTGATTACTTATCTAACCCAGCTCTGATAAGCTTCAGCGCTTTGATCCTGTTCTGGTGCTCCTCATCAGTCAGGAACTACTAACAGCAGATGCCTGGGTGCTGATGACAAAAAGGGGGAAGATAGAGATAGAGTATTCTCAACAGAGATAGAATATTTTTATTAGGTGATTCCATAAAAACTAAGGGAGCTGCCTGATGAATATTCATATGACTCTTCCTCTTCCCGACATTCTCTCTGAAACAAGGTGGATCGAGCTCTTCCTCTCCGCAACTAAGTGAATCGAAGCCCTCCGGTCTACTTTGTTTAATTAAAGAGAAATTTGTCATGTATCATCTATTTTATGTAAAACTAGACTTGTCTTAGACCCTATTCAAAGTGTAAGAATTCATCTTATATAAAGATGAATTTCTCTCAATTGTCCAGTTTGATTACAACTTGTAATCTGCTTATATTTAATGAAAATTTCTTTTTCATGATGTCTTCAAGCATTTTCAGGACTTTTATCTTATTTACTCTAGTAGGAAATCGATTACTGCTTAGTTTTGTCATCACCAAAAAGGGGGAAATTGTTGGGAAAACGATTTCTAAGTTTTGGTGATTACAAACACCTACTGGATATTAAAGATCAACCGGATGCTAAAGACCTACTGGATATTAAAGATCAACCGGATGCTAAAGACCTACTGGATATTAAAGATCAACCGGATGCTAAAGACCTACCGGATATTATAGTCTAACCGGATAAAGTCATCAACCGGATGAAGTCATCAACTGGATGAAGACATCAACCGGATGAAGTCATCAACTGGATAAAGTCATCAACCGTATGAAGACATCAACTGGATAGATACCAACCGGACAAGCTATCAACTGATAAAGACACTAACCGGATGAAGACATCAACTGGATAGATACCAACCGGACAAGACATCAACTGGAAGAAGACATCAACTGGATAAAGTTATCAACTGGTAAAGACATCAACCGGATGAAGACATCAACCGGGTGAAGATATAAACTGGATAAATATCAACTGCAAAGTCTCTCACTGAACAAGGACATCAACTGGTCTTAAGAGGATGAACGACCAGTTGAACAAAGAAACCAGCAGAAGTCTAAGCAACAAGACAAAGTAAGTACAACATTCTCTGACAAAGGTACAACAGAGCGGCGCACCCTGCTATATCTCCGCCACCATTACCGTCAGAGTGAAAAGAGCCGTTGTTTTCCAAAATAGGAAAGAAGACAACAGGTATTTGGAAAGCCAATCCATTCCATATACAAAAAGGCTACCGTTGGACAACAAAAACCTATAAATACGTCCAAACAGAGAATGAAGAAGTGCTGAGCAACTTTCAAACTAAGAGAAATACTTCAAAGAAAGAAAGCTATACGACTGATATTTCAAACGTTCAGCAAAGAGCAGACAAACCGCAAAACTGAATCTGTGAAAGATTATTTTCAATTGAAGTCTGCCGCTCAGAAACTCTCAAAGCTAGAAAGTTTTATTCTGTAGAGAGTGTTGTAAAATCACTTGTATCCAAAAGATAAGAAGAGTGTGATTGCTAGGAGTTTAGGCCAAGTGTGTTAGTGCCTAAGGAGGTTGTATACTGTAAAGTGTAAACCAAGTCTTCTAGTGAATCCTTCCTGCAAAGGAAGAAGGGGAGACGTAGAAGCGTTGTGCTTCGAACTTCCAGAAACAATTCTCGTGTTATTCGTTTACTGCTTTATTACTTCAGTTTTATTCCTCACAAGTTTTGTAGACGTCTTCCGCACTATAATAAGTGTCTACTGACTTGCCTGTTATTGAGAAGCAACTGTAACACTTAACAGTTTACAGTTAACCAGAAAAGAAATCGAAATTATATCTAGTGTTTATTCAACCCCCCCCTTCTAAACACTACCCCGATCCTAACAGGGCATTTGGGATCGCTGGATCCAAAGGTTGAGATTGTATTCTCATTTCGGTGGAAAACCTATGAATTGGGTTTTTAGTGGGACTTGGTGTCCAGGGTGCCTTATGTTTAGGCCAGTCTGGGGATTTGGTATTGGAGAGGGAATTTTTGTAAACAGATGATTTTTAATGAGTCATGATGTAATTGTGGGAGTATTGGTATTTCGGAGCATTTTTGCTATATATACCAGTCGGACTTGGGATTCCGTCATGGGAATCCATTTCTCTCCCTCTCTCTCTCTCTCCATCGCCCCAAACCCTTTCCCCCATTTCCCCCTTTCTCCCTTGGAAGAGAAATCGCGGGTGGCTTGGATCGGAGGCCGGTCCCTCGAAGATAATCAGGTATTCATCTTCCCCTCGTCCTTGGCTTCGATTTGATAGTTGTTTGGTAGCTTTTGGTTGGGGTTTTAATTGGCTTTGGGTTTTGGAAATTTTTGGGTTAAAATCAAATTGGTTTTAAGTGTTTTATGGAGCTTAGCTCGTGTTTGAGTGGGGTTTAAGAGCTTAGGGGTGAAAAACACCATGGAAGCTCGATTTTTCGGAAAAATCGCAGGTGGCGATCGATCGCCAAGGAGCGGCGATCGATCGCGACGAGCAATCCAGATTTTTGTAGACGATGAACAGTGCTGGCGATCGATCGCGAGGCTCGGCGATCGATCGCGAGCGGGTTGGCGATCGATCGCGAGGATGGGCGATCGATCGCGAGAGTGCACTGGATGGCCACTGGAGTGTGGCGATCGATCGCGGTAAATGCGGCGATCGATCGCCACTCGAGAAAATGTGTTTTTTTTGGCATTTTGGGAAAATGTCGGGATTTTGGAACCGAGGTTAAAAGGGGCCGTTTTCGGGGCAATATCTACATTCCAATGGGAATGCTTTGTTTTTAAAATGGGTTGTTTAGATCCAAATTAAATTAAACGGAATTCCCGGTTGAATTCTTGGCAATCTCTTAAACTTGTAAAATGGTTTATTTTGGGTATTACGCATGCTTAGCCGGGGAGCTTTCATTTTGGTAATCGTCATGGATTGACGATATGATTGGGAGCTATGAACGTGCTTGGGCACGTGGTCACATGCTTATTCTTGATTGTGGATTGTTATGTGTTTTAGCACAAATTTCTCGAGGCGTGGAATTCAAGCAAGGTTTGGCTTGGACTACGGGGACTTAAGGTACGTGGGACGTACGAGCATAACCTATTATAGTATTGCAACTGTAATATACATGGTGTATGGTAATTGTATTACTAGCGATACCTGCACGCGTTGCGTGCATATATAATCGTTTATTTTTATATAATATATTTTTTATTACAATAAATATTTATAAACATTACCTTATTTTTAATAATTTTTTTCTTCTATTTATTAGAATTATAAAATAAATTTTTTTTGATTTTTTATTTATTTAAATTATTTATATTTTTAAGCATCAAGAAAGTTTGTGTTTTTAAATTTTAAATTGATAGGTTTTGTTTTTATATTGTGAGGGTATTCTTGGATTATAAAAAATAGCATAGCATAACATGAAGGGCAATATTGGAATTATGAAAAAGGCTTCACCAAAGAAGTTACTCTAAGGTGCTCTTGCATTATATATAGTATAGATATGGACATTGCAATATCTGGCATGTGGTAATTACATCGAATAAGGATTGAAATGCATGGTGCATTATATTTACTTCAAATGGATAATGATATGCATGGTAAATGGTATTTGCCTTCAATGGACATATAAGTATATTGGGAATCATACAGTGCCGCCTTCGAGCGAGCAATGATTCGGGATGCGGTCGCCATTGGGCGACCATCGGTTATGACGCCGCTATTGTTGAGCGTGCGTGAGGTTTAGTATGCCGCTATTGAGGAGCGAGCGAGGAAATAGGAACATGGAATGCTTGGGTAGATATATGTGATATCTATGGTCTTTTACATTGTGTTCTTACTATATTGATCATGGAACTGGTATAATATAACGGTATTAGTTAATCTATGTGACGATTAACTGGCTTTGGGAATTTGATGAGTTTGGTTATTTTGAGAACAGGGACAATACAGGGGATCCCGGATGAGGGTATTGCCATCCAGGGAGTATCATTTAAATTAAAAGCATTTACATTTACGTATTTGAATTGCAATATTATGCTTATTGGATTGGTGGTATTGGTATGCTCACCCCGTGTGGGGGCTGTCTCTGTTGGGGCAGGTAATACAGGTGTAGCGGTAGCTTTGGAGTTGAGCTCGGGCCTGATTGGGGTACTTCCAGGATCGAGGTACCAGAGCTGGCTGGATAGACGCTCAGATCCAGAGTTGAGATCGAGTTGCGCTTGGGAGGTGCTACCAGGACTGATATCCGGTAGAGTGTTATACATCAGATACATGCTTATCCATTGGGTGCTCTTATGTGAGTACACCTTACGTGTATATGGGATGTATAAATGGGCTATGGCCTCTTTCTGTTCATTATGGTTGCATGCAATTAATTATGGAATTGCTAAATGAACTAAGAGCATATTAGTGTATTATGTGGGTGCATGTTATGTGAATAATAATGGTAGGGGGAATTTGAATATTGGAAATTGAATGCAAGAAATTTTCTGGGTAGCATACGGTGTTACACTTGCATAGGGTTTTCCCCCTGATAGTATGATTATATGCACTCATGGTATGGCTTAATGCGCTAATTACGGGTTAAGGGCACGGGGGTCCTTACATTAGTGGTATCAGAGCAGTGGTTAGCTCTTTGGGGCTGTTGAGGGCCTATGAACATGTTATTGGGAATGAGAAGCACATACTTATGCATGATTGCTTATGTGCGTTTATGATATGTGTTCATAATTGGAATATGTGTTGCTAACCATGGTGGTTGCAGGGTCTTATGAGACATGGACTATGCATTACGGTTGCATAGGTATACATCGGAGTGATGATTTTAATGCTTTGCCGCTACATGTTGGAGCAAGGTGCATTAAAATACACTCATGGCGATGTTTATGGGAATACAGGTTATGCATTACGGTTGCATGCACGTCGAAGCGATGATGCCGCTGTCGTGTCGAAGCGATGGTAAATGCCGTTGTCACGTCGAAGCGATGATGCCGCTGTCGTGCCGAAACAATTATTGAAATACGGGTTATGCATTACGGTTGCATGCACGTCGAAGCGATGATGCCGCTGTCGTGTCGAAGCGATGGTAAATGCCGCTGTCACGTCGAAGCGATGATGCCGCTGCCGTGCCGAAACAATTATTGAAATACGGGTTATGCATTACGGTTGCATGCATGGCGTAGCGATGTGAATACTTGCCGCTGTCATATTACTATTGCGAGGGATATTATGCCGCTAATATGTCGAAGCGAGGGGTATTTCCGCTGTCATGCCGGGATGATGGTAAATGCCGCTGTCGTGTCGAAGCGATGGTAAATGCCGCTGTCACGTCGAAGCGATGGTACCACCGTCATGTCGAAACGATGATGCCGCTGTCGTGTCGAAGCGATGATACATGCCGCTGTCACGTCGAAGCGATGATGCCGTTGTCATGACGTAGCGATGTGATCGGGAACAAAGTACTACATGAGTGTGAGTACCTCTTGAGTCCGCGATTATCCGGGTATTTTATTGGCGATGGTTTCGCCGGGTATTCTTAGCGATGGTTTATTCCGCTATTCTATTGGCGATGGTTCTTGCCACCAGGTATCATACAGCGAGGGCACATTCCGCTACATCTATGGCGATGGTTCATACCGCCGGGTATCTATAGCGACGTTTTATACCGCTGACTCTATGGCGAGGGATCATGCCGCTGATTCTATAGCGATGGGTTATACCGCTATGTGTGTAGCACTGGGTTATGCCGCCTACGAGCGATGGGTGATGCTTATGTACCGCTAGTGGACGATGGATACAGGTATTCCGCTATCTCGATAGCGATGAGGTATGGCATATTACTTTTGTTATCAGTATTGGGATTATGGTATATTGTTGTTTACCGTCATGTGTTTGACGATGAGATTATGGATGTCGTATATCGACATGAGCCGTCATGTGTTTGACGATGTTATTTGGGATGTCTATGTGGACGCGTGGCATCATTTTGGTGGTTAATGCATTCATGTTTATGTATTTGGTAGTATGGTTTGGGTGCCGATGGTGAGCACATGGTAGAGTCTGGGTCATTGGTTGACGAGACCTTTTGCTGAGCAGGTTTGCTCGATGAAGCATTGATGCATTGTACCGGTGAGTGTACCGCATCATATTGTAGAGGTAAATATTTGTCGAGCAATGATACCCTTGGGTATGCTCGCTGGGATGGCTAAGGCCAAGTGATTGGTGGTAAGAGTAGTCATTGAGGAAACTACTCGCTTGTTGTTGTGATGTGGTGTAGCCATGGTTACACCCACCCTAAGGGCGAGGAATAAGTCCTAATGGATTAGGATTGCATGATAATTGAGCATGGACGCTGGGTTGTCTAGTATGCTTTGGTGTTTTAGAGATATGTTGGGCAATGACCCACAACTCTAATGGTTTGTGCGGTATGGTATACCGGGATGGTATGTGTGTCACGTTGATAGGTTGGTATAAGCCTATGGGACCAGCGAATCACTAGCCAGGTATTGTTGCAGTACTTTGGTGTGCTTGTGTTAGCTATTATAATGCTCGTTGGACTCGAGTTTGGTGAATCGTATGGTGATACGATGAGGGTTATGGTAGACTCTTGTAGTCTCTATGTGGCATGGTATTTGAGGTAGGGAATACCTCACGGGGACGTTTATACGTCATTGTTTTGAGAGACTTGTTTTGGGACAGCTCAATTCTGTTTGGAATGCCAACGTGAGTGTCGTCAAGTCGTGGTTAACTCTGGTTGAGCACCCTTGCATGTGGCATGCAATGGGAGTCACAGTGGTTTGTGAGTTATGGTTAGTGAGGTGGCACTACTATTTTGACCTTATCTCTTGGAGAGATTTGGATTGTACTGTCTTGGAGACAGCTTGCATCGGTCGTGGACTGATTGTAAATCAGTCATGGTACGTATTACTGGTGTTGGACTGGGTAATGGATTTCTTATCTCGGTGAGACGTTTGAGGAGACGTCTTCGAGAAGATGCTCGATTGTGGAGTACTATGGTATTAGTACAGAGCATCATTGGGATGTGTATACATGGCGTATACGGATTTTGGGATCGGGTAATGATAGTCTTGATGCACTACTCTAACCAGTTGTGTATTTCTGGGTTCCGGGATATGTTTTGGTATAAATATACCCAGGTTCTCCGAACGGTGGTTCGAGAATTGGAGGATCATGGATTCATGACTTCTTCCTTGAGAGGAAGACGGTATTATGATTCCTACCGGTTGAATCTTTTGGGGAGATTCGTTATTTTGGTTCGTGTGGTGGTGATGTTGAAATCACACCCTTTGGTTTTGGTTTGTCAACCATCATTCTCCGTGGGGTGAGAATAATCAAGGTTTGACAGTTGGCTTTGGGATGTGGGTATGATTGGAGACACCCGAGTCTATTGCATTGCGTATGCATGTTGTGTGGGTGTATGGGCATGTATGCCGTGTGTGTATACGAATGCCAACCTTATTTTGTTCATTGTGGAACGTCGAGTGTGTATACTTGGTTAAGTGGATCTCCGGTGTGAGATTGTGGAACCTCGAGATCGGTAATCTCGATGGCACGATGCATTCTGATGAATGATCGTGAGGGTTGTTTGATTCCCCCGAGGAGGGATCGACGTGTTTTGGAATCATGGTGGTTCTTGTTGGATAATTCGATAGCCTTCCTATTTTAGGATTGTTGGATCCAAGGATAAATGAGGGATGGCCGAGATTCGGATTTGTTTAGTGTCATGGTTGACACGTGTGTAGGAATGCATTTGGTTGCCTTGCATGTCCCCTGTGGAACTTGAGACCTTGTGGAATCTTGATGGTGTGTCGGGACCAAGATATGATTTCTTGGAACACACCGGTGTAAACATCCTCGGTGATGTGTTTTGTGTGGATCAGTGACCGTGGGTAACCCGGTCCGGGTTGCAAGTAGTGCAACTACTCCTTTGGAGGAGATGGGCTGGGAGGCGAAAACTGGTTTCTTTTGTGAGTATACTGTTGTATGCTAGTGGTCCCCATTTTGACGATGCGTGTCAAGCATCGTGGGCAGGTGGTGAATATCACGGGATGATATCTTTGTCAGAACCAATGGAGATTTGGTTGGTTTGCAGTTTTGGTGAACTGACTTGTGGGACGATTCACGTCGAGGTATGTTGTTATCTTTCGGGTTTGTATTGGTTTTGGTGTTGCGCTATTTTAGGGTTTGGTGCGAGACTGGTATTCTCGCAGTTGTTAATTTGATTCTAAGGTGGTTCAGAATCAGGGTCTTGGCTTTGTTTTGTTGGTGTAGTCCTGGTGTTACGTGGAGTACACCGGTGCAATTTCGGGGACGAAATTTTATTAGTAGGGGATAATTGTGATGTCCGGGAATTATGGTGGTAATCCGGTGTTGTATTAATCCTTGATGGATTTTTAATTGTGGCAATTAGGAATTAATTGCGGTTTGGCATCCCCTGGGATTGCTTAATCGGGCATTTGGGATCGCTGGATCCAAAGGTTGAGATTGTATTCTCATTTCGGTGGAAAACCTATGAATTGGGTTTTTAGTGGGACTTGGTGTCCAGGGTGCCTTATGTTTGGGCCAGTCTGGGGATTTGGTATTGGAGAGGGAATTTTTGTAAACAGATGATTTTTAATGAGTCATGATGTAATTGTGGGAGTATTGGTATTTCGGAGCATTTTTGCTATATATACCAGTCGGACTTGGGATTCCGTCATGGGAATCCATTTCTCTCCCTCTCTCTCTCTCTCCATCGCCCCAAACCCTTTCCCCCATTTCCCCCTTTCTCCCTTGGAAGAGAAATCGCGGGTGGCTTGGATCGGAGGCCGGTCCCTCGAAGATAATCAGGTATTCATCTTCCCCTCGTCCTTGGCTTCGATTTGATAGTTGTTTGGTAGCTTTTGGTTGGGGTTTTAATTGGCTTTGGGTTTTGGAAATTTTTGGGTTAAAATCAAATTGGTTTTAAGTGTTTTATGGAGCTTAGCTCGTGTTTGAGTGGGGTTTAAGAGCTTAGGGGTGAAAAACACCATGGAAGCTCGATTTTTCGGAAAAATCGCAGGTGGCGATCGATCGCCAAGGAGCGGCGATCGATCGCGACGAGCAATCCAGATTTTTGTAGACGATGAACAGTGCTGGCGATCGATCGCGAGGCTCGGCGATCGATCGCGAGCGGGTTGGCGATCGATCGCGAGGATGGGCGATCGATCGCGAGAGTGCACTGGATGGCCACTGGAGTGTGGCGATCGATCGCGGTAAATGCGGCGATCGATCGCCACTCGAGAAAATGTGTTTTTTTTGGCATTTTGGGAAAATGTCGGGATTTTGGAACCGAGGTTAAAAGGGTCCGTTTTCGGGGCAATATCTACATTCCAATGGGAATGCTTTGTTTTTAAAATGGGTTGTTTAGAGCCAAATTAAATTAAACGGAATTCCCGGTTGAATTCTTGGCAATCTCTTAAACTTGTAAAATGGTTTATTTTGGGTATTACGCATGCTTAGCCGGGGAGCTTTCATTTTGGTAATCGTCATGGATTGACGATATGATTGGGAGCTATGAACGTGCTTGGGCACGTGGTCACATGCTTATTCTTGATTGTGGATTGTTATGTGTTTTAGCACAAATTTCTCGAGGCGTGGAATTCAAGCAAGGTTTGGCTTGGACTACGGGGACTTAAGGTACGTGGGACGTACGAGCATAACCTATTATAGTATTGCAACTGTAATATACATGGTGTATGGTAATTGTATTATATGGACATTGCAATATCTGGCATGTGGTAATTACATCGAATAAGGATTGAAATGCATGGTGCATTATATTTACTTCAAATGGATAATGATATGCATGGTAAATGGTATTTGCCTTCAATGGACATATAAGTATATTGGGAATCATACAGTGCCGCCTTCGAGCGAGCAATGATTCGGGATGCGGTCGCCATTGGGCGACCATCGGTTATGACGCCGCTATTGTTGAGCGTGCGTGAGGTTTAGTATGCCGCTATTGAGGAGCGAGCGAGGAAATAGGAACATGGAATGCTTGGGTAGATATATGTGATATCTATGGTCTTTTACATTGTGTTCTTACTATATTGATCATGGAACTGGTATAATATAACGGTATTAGTTAATCTATGTGACGATTAACTGGCTTTGGGAATTTGATGAGTTTGGTTATTTTGAGAACAGGGACAATACAGGGGATCCCGGATGAGGGTATTGCCATCCAGGGAATATCATTTAAATTAAAAGCATTTACATTTACGTATTTGAATTGCAATATTATGCTTATTGGATTGGTGGTATTGGTATGCTCACCCCGTGTGGGGGCTGTCTCTGTTGGGGCAGGTAATACAGGTGTAGCGGTAGCTTTGGAGTTGAGCTCGGGCCTGATTGGGGTACTTCCAGGATCGAGGTACCAGAGCTGGCTGGATAGACGCTCAGATCCAGAGTTGAGATCGAGTTGCGCTTGGGAGGTGCTACCAGGACTGATATCCGGTAGAGTGTTATACATCAGATACATGCTTATCCATTGGGTGCTCTTATGTGAGTACACCTTACGTGTATATGGGATGTATAAATGGGCTATGGCCTCTTTCTGTTCATTATGGTTGCATGCAATTAATTATGGAATTGCTAAATGAACTAAGAGCATATTAGTGTATTATGTGGGTGCATGTTATGTGAATAATAATGGTAGGGGGAATTTGAATATTGGAAATTGAATGCAAGAAATTTTCTGGGTAGCATACGGTGTTACACTTGCATAGGGTTTTCCCCCTGATAGTATGATTATATGCACTCATGGTATGGCTTAATGCGCTAATTACGGGTTAAGGGCACGAGGGTCCTTACACAGCCACTCTGAACTTGGATGGCTGAGGGCACGAGGGTCCATCTCTGAACCTCACTATCCGACTTCTGGGCCTTCCTGATTGCCTCAAATATATCTGACTCCGCCAATAAGGTCGACACTCGCACAGGCGACGTGTCTACATCGAAGTCATAGCCCAGATGGCAGTAAGAAGTCATCAAGGCCGACAAACACATGACATCCTCTGCAGTACTCTTCACCTTCCGACTTAAGGCGTCTGCTATCAAGTTTGCTTTACCTGGATGGTACTCAATTTCACAATCATAGTCTTTGAGCAAATCCATCCACCTTCTTTGCCTCATATTCAACTATGCCTGAGTGAATAAGAACTTCAGGCTCTTATGGTCCGTATATATAGTGAAAGACGTGCCATACAAGTAATGCCTCCAAATCTTCAAGGCAAATATGATGGCCGCCAGCTCCAAATCATGCACTGAATACCTAGCCTCGTGTGGCTTCAGCTGCCTCGATGCATAAGCCACCACATGCTTATCTTGCATCAACACGCAGCCCAAACCCTGCAGTGACGCATCCGTATACAAGGCAAATCTCTTATTCTCAGACGGAATCACCAATACAGGCACTGTAGTCAAGCGACGCTTCAGTTCTTGAAAACTTTCCTCACAAGCCTCAGACCAAAAGAAGGGGACTCCTTTCTGAGTCAGCTGTGTCAGGGGTTTGGCAATCTTCGAGAAACCTTCGACAAAACGTCGGTAATAACCTGCCAAACCGAGGAAACTCCTTATCTCCGGTACAGAAGTGGGTGCAGCCCACTCTATCACAGCTTCAATCTTCCTGGGATCCACAGATATCCCGTGGCTAGATATGACATGGCCTAGGAATACCACGATGTCCAACCAGAACTCGCACTTGCTAAGCTTGGCATATAACTGATGATCCCTAAGGATCTGGAGCACTGTCCTCAAGTGCCTTACATGCTCTTCTTCAGTCCGAGAGTAAATAAGTATGTCGTCAATGAAGACTATGACGAACTGATCCAAATATGGCTGGAACACCCTGTTCATCAAACTCATGAAGACAGCTGGGGCATTCGTCACCCCAAAAGGCATGACCAGAAATTCATAGTGCCCATATCTAGTCCTGAAAGCCGTCTTCTGAACATCATCTTCCCTTACTCGAATCTGATGGTACCCCGACCTCAGATCGATCTTACTGTAGAGCCTCGTACCCTGCAACTGATCGAACAAGTCATCGATCCTCGGAAGTGGATACTTGTTCTTTACTGTAGCTTTGTTCAGTTGTCTGTAGTCAATGCATAGACGCATCGATCCATCTTTCTTCTTAACAAATAAGACAGGCGCACCCCAGGGCGATACGCTAGGGCGTATGTAGCCCTTGTCAAGGAGCTCTTGCAACTGAATATTTAACTCCCTTAACTCTGCTGGTGCCATCCTATATGGGACACGAGAAATTGCAGACGTCCCGGGTAGCAACTCAATCCCAAACTCGACCTCTCTCGTCGGTGGGAATCCGGGAACTTCCTCCGGAAAGACATCAGCAAACTCTGCCACTACGGGCACATCCTCAACTTTCAAGTCTTCTTTCTTCCTAGTAACATCAACAACATAAATGAGGTATCCTGTATGGCCTCGTTCCAATAACTGTGCCATCTTGACAACAGATATCAACGGGATCTTTGGACGAGAACCATCCCCAAAGAATGTCCACTGAACTCCCATGTCAGACCTGAATCGGACAGTCCTCTGCCTGTAGTTCACGACTGCCTGATACCTGTTCAGAACATCAATGTCTACAATACAGTCAAAGTCTGACATCCCCAGAACAATCAAATCTGACCTTAGTTCATTATCCTCAAAATAAATGAGGCCATCATAGACAATCTGATCTGCAGTCAAACTTCTTCCAGTGGGGGTCGAGACCATAAGAGGCATGGGTGACGGAGAAGTGCATATGTGGTGCCTTTCAACAAAATTCGTCGACACAAAAGAGTGTGACGCACCTGTGTCTATCGATATAAGAGCAGGGTGCGTAAATAAAAGACACGTACCCGCTATAACCTCCTCCGGAGCCGCTGTAGCCTGCTCCCTCGTCAAAGCATACACCTGTCCCTGAGGTGGCCCCGCGGGCTGACCTCCATACTGCCTCGGTGCAAAAGGTGGTCGGTGCTGTGCCGCTCTGTCCGCAGGCCTCCCCGTAGAGTTCTGCTGTCTTCCCCTGTTGGGACACTGCCGAGCAAAGTGGCCTCTATCGCCACAGACATAGCATCCTACGCAATCCTTTGCCAAATGTGGTTGTCCACAAAGAGTGCACTGAACCCTTCCAGATCTATCTCCCTGAGGCTGTCCTTTCCCCGATGGAGCATCATTCTTACGGTTCCCTTTCCATCGATTCTCGGGCCTCTTGCCACTGAATCTCGACGCTGAAGTGTTCCCCCTAGGCTTAAACTGATCACCCTTGGGCTTCAAATTGTCAGAAGTGGATCTCTGAGGGGGTGCTGGAGGTGGCACGGCATCAGGATATGCACCAACTCCTAGTTCAGCTAGTTCAGCCCGTGAAAGCGCATCGTCAAAACAGGCAGGGCCATAGGTAATTACCCTGTCATACAGTTCCGGCCTCAAGCCCTTCATGAAGTTCCTCATCTTCGCTTGAGTGCTTGCAGCAATATGGGGCACATAACGGAGCAAAGAACAGTAATGCAGAGCATAATCGGATACAGGCATAGTACCTTGTCTCAAGTTGGTAAACTCATCCTCTTTAGCCTGTCTCGCAGCAGCTGAGAAATAGCGAGTCAGAAACCTAGTCCTGAATAGTTTCCAATTGATCTCCTGACCCTGAGCCTCTTGCTCAATCACTGTGGTCTTCCACCATATCAGTGCCTTCTTAGCCAGCTGAAATTCTGCTAACCTGATCCATGCCGTCTTTGCACAAGGCGCTGCCACAAATATCTGTTCAATCCTCTCTAACCATTCCTCAGCCTTTTCCCCTGTTTCAGTTCCTTCGAACATCGGGGGTCGGTACGTCATAAATTGAGCCAAGCTCAACTCCCCGGGTAATAATTGCTGTTCAGAAGGCTCTTCGCCCAAGGCTGGCGGTGGCAGTGGATTCGTACGCCCAGCACTTGCATTTACACTAATGGCGTCACCCACTTCTATATTTGCTGCCATGCTACAACACAAGGGTTAATAACAACACCAAAAGCAGTTCATAAAGCACATCGTTAGATAATTAAACATGTTAGCATAACATCGGAACTTCATATGCAACATACATATAAAACATGTTCAAAAGTAAGCACCTAGCCTACTTATTGTTAAGGCTACCCTTCACTCATTCCCGAGTTATCTAACCACTGCTCTGATACCGCTAATGTGGGGTCTTCCCACCTTAACAGTGATTAATAGACATAAGAAGAACTAATCATGCATTAATAACATCTTAAGGTTCTGGTTGTTACGTGAGCTAACAGGATTACAGGCCAAAATAAAAGACATCAAAAATAATTCATTACATTCCCAAAAGAATGTTAATATTTAGATTTATACTACTCCTAGAGTAGATACTAATCGTGACTTGAATTCTATACATTCCTGTGTTCCTCGTAGCTCACTGCCTCAACCCGACCCTTAGTCCTTTAGCCCAAAAGCGTACCTACAGGGACAACACATCATAAGCATATACAATCTTACTTAACATCATAAAAACATCATAGTAAATGCATGAAACATTGGTTAAGTAAATATGCTGGTTATTTATTAACTTCTTATCGTTGTCCCTGATTCATAATCATGCATATGGGCATCTTACCCTGTGGCATCTTACCACATTATAAACATCGCATGGCCTCTTACCATGTGGGGCATCTTACCCGTTGGCATCTTACCACAACTTAACATCGCATGGCCTCTTACCATGTGGGGCATCTTACCACAAATAAACGTCGCATGGCCTCTTACCATGTGGGGCATCTTACCCCGTGGCATCTTACCACAAGTAACATCGTATGGATATATATATAAACATCTTATCAACATCGTAAACATCTTATAAACATCGTAAACATCTTATAACATCATCATTTCATCATGAATACTCATGCAGTAAAAGCATAGTCGTAGTGTAAAGATGTGTTTTACCGTCCGATGCCCGTACGTCTCTTACGTACCTTTTCAAAAGGAGGAGGAGTCAACAGACTTATCTCCTTGATTGTGCTGGTACCTGGGATGGCTCTACACAACCACATAATACAATATTAGGCACCGATACGAGAATCGAAATCAATTTTCAAAAAAAATGAACATAAAATTTTATAACACATGCACAGTAACTACGGATCGATCGGTCTCTCTTACCGATCGATCGCTAACTGTTCATCATTTTCTTCTTTTAGCTACGGCATTTGCCGATCGATCGGTGTTCATCACCGATCGATCGGTCGTTCCCATTCATGCGAGATTTTCCAGAAATCTCGAACACCTCAATTCACACCCTTCAAACTACTTCATAACATATATACAATGCCTAAACAAGCATATCAATAGCTTCATCATACTTCCATGCATGTATTAAAATTAAAGGTTCACTCATAACTTAAACCGACATGCATTAAAATTGCCCAACTTTATCAGTGCTCATCCACTCTTTCAAAAAAAAGGGCATCATAATTTCTACCCAGATTTTCGAGCACTACATTTCATAACAAGAATTCTAACACATAAACCATGCAACATGTTCAAACAAATATGCTAGGGGCTTCATAAAACTTCTATGCAAGCACTTAAATTCAAGGTTTCATAAAACCTACGCTAGCATGCATCATAACATACTCATAAACTTTGAGCTCATCCAAACTTACAGAAAACCAGGGCATCATAACATTACCCAGATTTTCGAACACCTAGTTTCAAAGCCATGAATCTATCACATAAAACGTATAAAGTGTTCGATCTAACATGCTAGTAGTTACATAACACTAACATGCAAGCACCCAAACCAAGGTTTCGACCAACCCTTATACTACCATGCTGAAAACCACTCAACCAAACCCTAACTTAACCAAGCTTCCAGAAAACAGAGTCATGGATTACCTCACCCTTTTTGCTCCCTTTTTGGCAAGGATTTTTCAACACAATCCACAAGCCAAATCTCCTCCTATCAGCAGTTCTTTTGGGCGATTTTTGGGGAGAGGAAGGGGAGAGGAAGGAGTGTTTGGAGGTAATGAGTGAAGCATGGTTGAAGGATGTGATGGGGTATGGGCTGCCAAGTGGGGGGGGGGGGGGGGGGGGCGAGTGATAGGGGTGGGGTGGTGTGGGTTGGGTGGTCATGTGGTGTTTAATTGTGTCCCGGTAATAGTACGATGTATTAAAATATCCTCACTCGATATTTTCTAACTTCGTTTAATTAATACATCCTTTGAAACACCTAACATGCCCCCTAAAACATATCATCACATCATAAATATAATCCCCAATTAAAGTACCACAAACCCTCTTAAACACATCGTAAATCATCATCGTAGTACATAATCATATAACATTTCGGGGGTATTACAATAACAACGATACTGATTTCCAAATCACATCTTGAAATCAATAAGCCTCGTAATATCGAATCAACGAAAACCAGTTTATTCATCCATATAAAACAAATAATCGTTTTTACCACTGAATTTAAATTGCATCACCAAATTCCTAAAATGAAGAAAAACAACGAAAGTCTAAATAAATAAATAAAAACAATCAACGTCTTCTACTCATAGAAACACTGCCTATCACCAACCCCAAAATTGGTGTTGTTCTTCAACATCGACTTCTTCCTCGTTATTATCCGGGGAGGGAGAGTAAGGGGTGAGTGTTTTGTTAAACACTCAGCAAGTGGGGGCCAATCGATGTGACAATATAATACTTTTTCATAATTTTTTCCAAAACACATTTCATAATCAGATCATAAACTGATAAGAATACATCATAACATAATTTAATATAATTGCTCACATCGAGCCATGTAATATAATATTACCCCACTGGACCTTGTAATATAATTGATCTCATTGAGCCATATATTTTACCACATTGGGTCATATAATATAATTACCCTCATCGAGCCATATAATTACCCTCATTGGACCATATAACACATTTGCCCACATTGGGCCTTATAATACAAATGCCCCCTTTGAGCCATATAATGTAATATAGTTGCATAATTTCAACATAATTCACATCATCTATTGTAGTTTCAAAACATACATATGATTTTTTTAGAAAACGAAACGAATATATAACAAAACCCACTTACCGCAATTTTAACGGTTGAATGAATCAGGTTGCAAAAAAACAGGATGGAATCATCCTCCTTAATGTTGAAAAATGTTCGATTCTATACTGTGTGAAATTTCAAATTTTGTGGACTGGAATTTTTGAAAGGTTGATGCTGGGATTTTGTGGAATTTTTATGGCTTGAACTCTATGAATTTTAATGGCTAAATTCCGAAAACAAGGAGTGGAGATTTTTTGAAATTCAAGGTAAAATATTTAAGGTTTTCATTGGCTGATGTGGTGCTATTATGATGCGGTGACGTGGACTTGCACTCCCACATATTTATTAAGGATTTCGATAACCCTTAATTATTTTGTAAGGTAAATCATTATCTACAATTTAAAATCTGATGTATCAAGTGTTTTGTATCTCATGTCATTATCTATCAAGTGTTTTGTATGTTAGATAATTGTCTATCAATTATTTGGCATCTTAGATAATCATCAGTTGAATATTTGAAATCTAGCTAATTATTTATCTATTAGTTCATAAATTAAATAATTATGTTAATTTGTTTTGGAATGAAATTATTTATCTAATAAAAATTTATCTTACTAATTATATTGACTTGTGCGATATACCTTATGTTGTTGGATTGGTGCAATTTATCGGGTTTTTACAACTACTCACTCTGGCCAGAGATTCCACGAATCATATACAGAAAAACGCATAGGACATCATGGTTAATCAAAACCAGTGGCGAATCCTCAACAACAATCATAGGCCTCTGATAGCATTACTGAATACCCAAAATAATAACTTTGTACACGCATGTGATATTAAATCAAAGTATAAAGCTATCTGTCAAGACCTCAATGACGTCTTAGGTCATAAGGAGTAATTGTGCACATTTATGACTAGGAATTCTATACTCGACAAATCGTAACCACTTATAGAATTTCGAGTATGGTCGTTCATTGAACTCATTCCTAATGAGCACATATTCATGTATGTTGGCTTCTAAGCCAACACCAATGAAACGTGGCACATTACACTATACACATCATGAATTACTACTCTATAGCGAGCATATATCAATAACTCATTCGCATAGGCTCATCGACAATGAACATTTAAAAATCACAATCGAGAATGTGTTTCATGTACGTGTAACCACAATCTATGTACTACATCAATTTCCAGACTTCACCAATGCATCATGATATATGGGTAAACTGATGAAGAAGTGTCATATATATTAATTTCAAACCAAATTCTGTCATAATCATAAGATTATAAGTACAATCAATCAACTATTGATTTACCTAAATCACATACGTCAACAATATCTTTTACTTTACCAAGCCAATTATTCATGTGTCTCAAGACCATATTCCTAAGATGTCTATCAACACCAATTATTTAGGCTTTGTTAACTGATCTGCTATGTATTTCTGTTGAAGCAATTCTCTCGATAAAAATGTTATATCTACCAGCTCTCTCATAAAATGTTACTTTCTCAGTATATGTTTGGATTTTTGATGAGATCTTGACTCTTTTGCTTTCGTAGTAGATTCATTGTTATCACAGTACATAGTAAGATGAAATTTCTTATCCAAACTATATATTTTGCTACATTGAATGTTGCATTGTATTCAACTTCAATAGTAAAATCCATTGTGGTGTTTTGCTGGGAACTTTTCCAAGAGACAGCACCACCATTAAGTTTAAATACAAATTTGAACATCGATTTGGAGTCATCTAACAACTTAGCCTTCGGTTTTTATTTCTCCACTTACAAATCCAAAAGCCATGAACATATCATGAGTTCTTCATAAATACTTGAGGATTTTTCACAATTTTTCAGTGACCTCAGCGGGATCTGCCTAATATGCGCCCACTACACTAAGAACACACATCATATCAGGCTGAGTACATACCATAACACACATTATGCTATCAATAGCCAAAGTATAAGGTACCAATGCCATCTTTTATCTCTCCTCATCAGTCTTAGGTTCATCGACCTCGGGAGATGTGTTGGGATATGCCCTAAGACATATCATTAGATGATTGTTTATGGCATACAATGTAATATGATTTTATGAATGGCAATTCATTATTATATATTATTCTTTTAACTGTGCAATGTGAATAAATATATATGTTAATGTCCTTAGAATAATATTGTATTATTCTTAAACATTGTCCCTAGTCAAGTATTATCATGAATCAGGATAATGATAATACATAGAGACTAGTATGTATTGATTGATGAATTGTTCATTGATATGAGATATCAAATCAATACATGGGTACATGTTAGAGAACGATGTACTGGACAAACCCACCATGAGAATGCAACATGGATAGTTATATGATCGTCATATGCAATTCTCATAGTGATAATAATGTATGTAATCCTTACGACTTGTGATCATCAGAGATCCCAACATAAGGAGTTATGTATCTTGATATCGTCAAACGTTACCCGTAACATGGTAATCTATAAAAGCGACTATTGGATACACTACGAATTATGTAGAGGGATGTTGACTGATCGAGATAGGATTTGTCCCTCCTATATGACAGGAGATGTGTTTGGCCCTTGATCAAGTGAGAACTAAAAAGCATGGCCATGCTCGAATGAGTCGATATGAGATGTTAGTTCCGGACCTTATCGATGAGATTTTAAAGATGACAAAACATTTCAGACCGGATCGATAGAAATCAGATTGACCAGATCGATCGGACAAAACAGAGCAAGATGACAAAATATTTCAGACCGGATCGATGGAAATCAGGCATACCAGATCGATCGCGCAAAACAGAGCAAGCTCATAAAGTATATCACATATCAGACCGGATCGATGGATTCCAGACTGACTAGATCGATACTTCAGATCGATCTCAACCTTTATCAGATCAGAGCAGTCAAAGATACATAAAGGATGGCTTCTCAGTCCGAACCATTAACGGTTATTTATTGTAGCATTTAGTGCTGTAATTAATGCTACAAAGGATCAAAAATTGAAGATTGCCATTAAAGGTAAGAAGACAAAGAAGAGCTTACCTGACAGTCGCCGAAAGCATACACCAGAACGGCAAGTGTCCTGAAGAAGAAGACTGTAGCTTTCTCAGAGTTTAAAAAGAGTCAAAGTTGCACATTAAGGGAAACAATGCCGTTGCTACCCTCAACTATAAAAGGATGCAACAAAAGGAAGACATGGACACTTGATTCCAACTCACGCTGATCAATTGAAAAACACACAAGAAAGCAACTGCACACGCTTACAAAGTTCAGAAGCTCTCGAGCTGAAGTTATTTATTTAAGCGCGATTACTTTGTAACATTTGATCATTGTAGGATCACTGTGCGCATTGTGTATTGAAAAATAGAAGTGAGCAACTTATTGTAACTGTCAGACAGAGTGTGTCTGAGCAGGTTGAGTGACTAGGAGTTTCAGACTGGTAGTGAGGTAAATCCAGCCTGAATCGGGTTTGTACAACAGGATTGTATAAATCAAAGTCTTCTAGTATAAACCTTCCTTAATTGGAAGAAGGGGAGACGTAGAAGGATTACACCACCTTCGAACTTCCAGAAACATATCCTGTGTTTTATCCTTCTGCACTTAGCCATCGAGCCGTTCTTACTTTTACAAGAGCAGACCGTTTCCGCACTTACCTTTTTAGTGGTCTGTTCTGTTCAAAGAGTTGATTAAGTAACAGATTTCTTTCACTAATCCGAAAGAATTCACAAGGGATAAATTTTATAAGGAGTGTTCATTCACCCCCCCTCTAAACACTCCGGACCGATCCTAACAAGTGGTATCAGAGCCAGGTTATCTTAATCAGCACAAAGACTACTAAGCTGATGGCATCATTCAACAAAATCCCCATGTTCTCAAAAGAAGACTATGATGACTGGAGAATCAGAATGCAAGCTCATCTGGCAGCTCAGGATGACGATATGTGGTTCGTCATCACTGATGGACCAATGAAGATTTTAAAAATCAATACAGCAGTAGCCATCTCTGGTGGAGAACCACAAATGGTGGAAAAAGACAGATCCCTCTGGACGAATGAGGAAAGAAAGAAAGCAAATCTCGATAATGTGGCCAAAGACATCTTGTTCAAGACTTTGGACAAGAACATGTTCAGCAAAATCAAAATGTGCTCTACTGCCAAAGAAATTTGGGAGAAGATAGCACAGCTATGTGAAGGCAACGACCAGACCAAAGAAAACAAGTTAACTGTTGCTCTTCAAAGATTTGAGAGCATAAAGATGAAAAGTGGAGAAACTCTAAATGAGTTTGATGAAAGAGTCACCGGCATCATAAATGAACTGAATGGTCTGGGGAAGGAATATTCTAACAGAGAGATCGCTCTGAAAGTAATGAGAGCTCTGCCAAAGAAATGGGATGTAAAGACCATTGCCATGAGGGAATCAAAAGACCTTAACAAGGTTGAACTTCATGATCTGTTTGAGATCTTAAGGCCTATGAGTTTGAACTGATAAGCAGAGGTGAAGCAGAGCCATTCATCTCTCAACCAAACAAGGCCCTGGCAGCCACTCCAGACCAGATCGCTTCAACATCAGACCGATTTGCTGAACAGATGAGTAACGATGCTATGTCATTATTTATCAAGAAATTCGGTAAATTTATGTCTAAAAATAAGAGGAACTTCAAACCCTCTCATCATTATAAATCAAGAAAAGATGATACTGTTAACGATCAGGCTTGCTACAATTGTGGTAAGACCGGACACTTCATTGCAGATTGCACCAGACCGAAGAAAGAAGAACGGAAAGAGAAGCATCGTGATGATAGAAAGAAGAAGCACTACAAAGACCGCAAGAATCATGGAAAATCCCAAAAAGTCCTAGTAGCTGAAGAAGGAAACATCAAATGGGCTCAGACAGACTCAGACTCGGAAAGCTCTGAATATTCTTCCAGCGAAAGCGAAGAAGATATTCAATGTCTCATGGCAGACGAAGAAATGAGTCAGACAGACGAGGTATATGATCTTGACTCAAATGAATTTACACGAGAAGAGCTCATGTCCGCACTGCAAGACATGGCTAATGATTATAGGATCTTAGCTGAATCATTTGAGAAGAATAAAGCCAAAATCAGTACTCAAATGGATGAGCACAACAAACCAAGCTGCTCTGAGCAGGGTGAGTGCAAAAATCTCCAGATCGAGCTGAATAAGCTGAAAATCTCTTATGATCAGCTCCATGAAGAAAATAAGAGAATTAGCACACAAAATGCTAAGCTCTCACATATATTCAAAACATGGACAAAATCCAGAACATCCTTGGAAGAATTACAAGAGGTTCAAAGAAACGTCGGTGATTTCACCGGCATAGGCTTTGACACCAAAGAATGCACCAAAGATGAATCTGAGCTGTTGCTGGTAAAGAATCAAGTCAAACAAATGACATTTGTTAAATCCAGCACAGTTTATGAAACTGAAGCACCTAAGATTCAAACAGGAGTCTCTTACGAGAATCAAAATCTGAGAAAAGGAATTGGTTATGTTGACCAAGCCAAAGAAAAGGCACCAGCAAGATTTGCGTCTATCAGACCAAATCCAAAGGTGCAAGATCGAAGGCAAGGAAGACAATACAATTACTATAACTCAAAACCGATTCAACGAAGATATAGACTACCTTAAGAGAATCAAAGGTTTTCACAGCGCACACATTATCACACACAGCATCGAAACAGACCAGCACACAGCACACCCTACACACACAAGCCATTGAAGCTGATACAGGTGTGGGTTCCCAAAGGGCTAATCCGTTCTGGACCCAAATAGGATTGGGTACCAACAATAATTATATTTGATGACAGGTACCGAAGAAACTCGCATCAGACTGGTATTTGGACAGTGGGTGTTCCCGTCACATGACTGGAAACATCGAGCTGCTGTCTGAAGTGACAGAATGTATTGGACCCAAAATCATTTTCGGGGATAACTCAAAGGGTAAGACCGTGGGCAAGGGTAAGATTGTCCATGGTAACATTATTATCAATGATGTGCTGTTAGTTGAAAATCTGTGCTATAATATGATTAGTATAAGTCAACTCTGTGATAATGGTTATGCTGTAGAATTTCATAAACACACTTGCACTGTTAAATCATTAGACGGTATAACCATGCTCGTAGGAATCAGGAATGGAAACACTTATAAGATTAACTGGAAACATGCTCAACCTGATAATCCTACTTGCTTCATCGCTAACAATGATAATAAACATTGGCTGTGGCATAAGCGCTTGAATCATATCAACTTTAAGACCATTGCTAGCCTGTGTAAACATGATTTAGTTATCGGTCTGCCCAAGATCGATTTTGCTAAGGATAAGATCTGCGAAGCTTGCCAAATGGGCAAACAGATCAGATCATCCTTCAAAAACAAGAATGCCAAATCCTCCTCCCGCTGTTTAGAATTACTGCATATGGACTTGTTTGGTCCTATACCAATAACAAGTTTAGGGGGAATGCGGTATACTCTTGTTGTTATTGATGATTACTCACGCTTTACATGGACTATATTCTTAAGCAGTAAAGATCAGACCGGTCCGAAGTTGATCAAGCTGCTGAAACGCACTCATAACGAGAAATCATCCAGCATAGACAGGATTCGAAGTGACAAAGGCACTGAGTTTTCAAATCAGAATCTTGAATCCTTTCTAGAAGATCATGGAATCAAGCATGAGTTTTCAGCTGCTCGAACTCCTCAACAGAATGGAGTTGCAGAACGAAGAAACAGAACGCTCAAGGAAGCAGCAAGAACAATGCTTGCTGATTCTGGAATCTCTCAAAAGTTCTGGGCAGAAGCTGTAAATACTGCTTGCTACACTCAAAACCGATCTATGATTAACAAGAAGCTGAATCTCACTCCATATGAAATATGGACTGGTAACAGACCATCTGTTTCTCACTTTCATGTATTTGGCTGTAAATGCTTCGTTCACAACAATGGTAAGAGTCATCTTACAGCATTTGAAGCTAAGTCAGATAATGGTATATTCTTAGGATATTCATCAATTAGCAAAGCTTATCGAGTTTTTAATAATCGAACTTTAACTGTAGAAGAATCTGTTCATGTAGTCTTTGATGAAACTTTATGTGTTGAGGGCAACAAAGAATCAATTCAAAATCAGATGGAAAATATCCATCTCGAAGCTAACAGTGATGATGAGATTGTAGCTAACAGGTCAAGAGACAATCCACCAGAACCAGAAGTACCAGACAGACCGGATCAAGGCTTTGAAGAAACTTCAGATCGAGCTGATCCGGATGCTCCTGACTCAAATATTAAAGCAGATGCTGATCATGCTGTTACTGTTCATCCGACCGGACCAGACAATCCAGAGTCAAGCTATCGATGGACTAAGAAGCATCCACCTAATCTAGTTATTGGTAGTCCTTCTGCACCGATCAGAACCAGAGGACAGATGATGGATGAGTTCACTCATGCTGCCTTCATCTCAACTCTGGAACCCAAGAAGATCGATGAAGCTCTGACTGACTTCAACTGGATTAAAGCAATGCAAGAAGAGCTTAATCAATTCGAACAAAATCAAGTTTGGAGTCTAACCCCCAGACCAAGCGATCTGCCTGTTATTGGAACCAGATGGGTCTTCAGAAATAAGCTAGACGCAGATGGAACTGTGGTTAGAAACAAAGCCAGACTGGTGGCACAGGGATTCAGACAAGAAGAAGGAATCGACTTCGATGAATCATTTGCACCAGTCGCCAGACTTGAAGCTATCCGAATCTTTCTTGCTTATGCTGCCTTTAAAGACTTCAAAGTATATCAGATGGACGTCAAGAGCGCCTTTCTTAATGGAAGGCTTCAGGAAGAAGTCTACATTGAGCAACCACCTGGATTTCAGAACCATTTGTATCCCAATCATGTATATCTACTGAATAAAGCAGTGTATGGTCTGAAACAAGCTCCAAGAGCCTGGTATGACACTCTATCTCAATTTCTGCTGAACCATGATTTCCAGATCGGCTCAGTAGATAAAACTCTATTTAAATTCATTAAGGGGGAACATACCCTATTAGTTCAGATTTATGTTGATGACATAATCTTTGGGTCAACTAACCCCAAATTGTGCGAGAAATTTTCTAAGTTAATGCAGGGACAGTTCGAGATGAGCATGATGGGAGAATTGTCATTCTTTCTGGGTCTACAAGTAAAACAGCTCAACAATGGCATTTTCATCAATCAGACCAAGTATACCAAAGAGCTCCTCAAGAGATTTGGAATGGAAACATGCTCAACTGCATCAACTCCAATGAGTCCAACAATCAAGTTAGACAAAGATGAAGGGGGAACGGCAGTTGAAGTAACCATGTATAGAGGACTAATCGGATCGCTATTGTATCTTACAGCGAGCCGGCCCGATATTATGTTTTCAGTCTGTATGTGCGCCAGATTTCAGTCAGAACCAAAGCAATCACATTTTATTGCTGCCAAGCGTATTCTGAAATATTTAAAACGATCTCAGAACGTTGGTCTTTGGTACTCCAAAGATTCAAACTTCAGCTTGATCGGGTATTCAGACGCAGACTACGCTGGGTGTAAGATCGATCGTAAAAGCACCAGTGGAACATGTCAATTTCTAGGTGAAAGATTGATCTCTTGGTTCAGTAAGAAGCAGACATCGATTGCCACATCCACAGCTGAAGCAGAATACCTAGCCGCTGGAAGCTGTTGTGCTCAAATGCTCTGGATTCAACACCAGCTCAAAGACTATGGCATCCAAGCTGTTGACTCTCCGATATTTTGCGACAACACAAGTGCAATTGCTATAACGTATAATCCAGTTCTGCACTCTCGAACAAAGCATATTGATATACGACATCATTTTATTCGAGATCATGTTGGCAAAAAGGAAATTCGGATCGAGCACATTTCAACAGAGCAGCAAGCAGCAGACATCTTCACTAAACCGCTTCCTGAGGCTAAGTTTAATTATTTCCGTCAAATTCTTGGTTTAATTGACTTATCTTAATTAGTTTAGATGTTTTTATTCTTTTCGCACTTGAAGATTTTTGTCACCACAGATCGATAATACAATGTTCAGAAAGACACAGACCGGTCCGAACTTTCAGACCGATCCTTGTCAGTCTGATTTTATCCTATGATCTGTCTGGACAATAACAACAGCTCGGACTGATTGACCATTTTAACTAGTTGTACTTTAACCGCCTTATCTTTCTTTATCCTGACCGTTTATTTTGAATTATTTAATTCTCAGTCTTGGAGATAAAGACACGTGTCTTCTCTCTCCTATTTAGCGGGCTGAACATTTCATACTTGTTCACTTTTTACAATTTACCGCTTTCTACCTTCTTACTCTCTCACTCTCTTACTCTTCGCACTTTCTTTAAACTCCTTTCAAATGGCTACCATCACTCATAACTCACTCTCCGTTGAGTTTGATGACATTTACAGGGCAGAAGATGCTGCGATGGTGTCCATTTTTAGAGCCCTGGAATCATCTGGTTTAAGGAACTTTTTGGAGTGCGGAACAGTTGTTTATGAATCAGAAATCCGCGAGCTGTTCGCCAACGCCGTCTCCCGGAAGACATCCATTTCTACTACTGTCAAGGGCAAATCTTTCGAGATCTCGCCAATGACGATGGCCAAGACCTTTGGCCTCCCCAGTTCCGGACTGACAGAGTTCGGACAGACTCCTCAAGCGTCACTCTTAGATCTTCAGGGGAAGGTTTCTATTTCTGGCCACCGATTGCAACCCTCCTTTAAGAAGAAGGAAATGCTCTTCCATTTCCAGGTGCTGTGCGAAGTGGTAGGCAAGCCACTTTTGGGTAAAGCAGGAAGTTTCGATGCTGTAACCGCCGAAAAGTTCAGGGCTATGGCGGCTATTGTATCCGGCCAGAAGATAAACTGGTCCATGATTTTATTTGGAGTACTGCTGGAAACGGTGATTGCATCCAAGCACGCCGTATGCTTTGCTGTTCCTCTCAGCAAGCTCTTGGAGTCCTTAGGCCTCGAGCTGAGCAAGCCGTCTGCTCTCCGTCCCCTTAAGATCCTTAACTCCAAAGGGCTTGCACTGCTGAAGTCCAAGAGTGTTCCGCCTACTCCTGCTACTCTGGCTGCAGTCAAGTTTGAGCAGGACGAGGAACAAGTTGCTGTGCGCAAACCTCGGGTCAAGCGGAAGCTGACCATTCAGACTGACTCGGAAGAAACCGAGTCTGCTCACTCATCACCAACCAAGCCACTTCCCAAAAAAAGCCCCGAACCCAGATTACCAAACCAACCAAATCTCTACCTCCACCCATACTGCCACCCCCTAAAGCAACCCCTGTCCCTCAACCTTCCACCCAGCTTTCACAAGCTTCAACCCCTGCACCCAAAGTCACCCTTAGAATTCCCTCTGCCAATCCCGTGGTCAAAGGGATAGTTATCACTGAGTTGGGAGACTATACCCAATCAGGGATTAAGTCCCCTTCCTCCACCGGCAAGGGAAAAGCCATTCTCACCGAACCCCTCTCTTCTAAACCCAAATCTGCAGCGCAGACTGCCATCGACATCGCTATGGAGGATGTTGATGAGAAGCTAAAGGAACTCATTGTGGTTTTTGATGAATATGTCCAGTACCGGACTATCAACCACATTGAGCTGTTCTACGGTAAGTTGCACAGATTGAAGAAGATGGAAGAGGAAGCTCTGAAAGGAACAGAGACTGATGATGTTCGACTTGCCGTGCAGCGCAGAGATTTATTTACGGCAAAACACAGATTCAGACTGGCCAATCTGCTTCTAGTTGCCAAAAAGAAGAACTTCGATCCGCTTGCTCCAACTGCCAGAGATGATGGGGCTGTGATTGCTCAACTCGAGATGGATGTTCATGCTCTATCCTTAGCTGTCCGTTTTCAACGACAGAAGCTAGGTACCTCCACTCCAGCCACAAGCCCGGATCATCCTTCTGCAAGCAAGACTCTGGCAGAACCATTTATCGAGGTTATTCCCTCTGATGCAGCAAAACAGACAGAGGATCAGCCTGCAGAGCACGTACCAGACCAGACAGCGGAGCAGCCATTGCCTAATGCTCCGTCTGCGACAGATGATGAACCAATGAATGTTCTGTTGGACTCTCCGACAACATCTATTCCATTGAAGTCATCAGCCTCCCGTGCACAACCCAGTCCAGCTGAAGCATGTGCAACAACTGAAGCACCAGACCTCATCGATCCGGATTTCGTGGTATCTACAGTGGTTGCAGCTCTCCAAGTTGAGGAACCTCCCAGTCCCCACTCTCCTCCGGGACCATCAGATGAAGATTTGGCCTTCATTCAAGGTTTTTCTTCGGATCTGGTCACTCTGATCCGATCCGAAAGTCATCAAGCTGCCATTTCTTCCATCGTGCCGATTGCTAAAGAAGATGACCATGCCATGTCATCATCAGATCACTCTCCCAACCAGCTATCTGATGCACCTCCATCCCTGGCACGGACTATCCAGCACTTCTCTGATACCTGTCTGTCCTTGACTCAACGCATTCTAGAAGTTCATCAAGGTCAGAGGGTCACAGCCTTGGACTTTGCTTCTTTCAAAGAGAAGATGACTGCCAGTATCGGAAGCCTTCAGCGCGGCATAAACGATCTGTTTTCTCAACAGGCCTCTTACAAGAACAGTCTGAGAAAAGAGCAGATCGAGCTAGCCACTGAAGTCAGAGCATCTGTTGCCAATTCCCTCCGCGCTCAAGACGTTCGTCTTGACGCTATCAGCGCGCAGCTAGCACAAGTTGTCGACTTTCTTCAAGAGATTGCTGCTGACAAAAAGGGGGAAAAGAAGACAGACTTCAGGCCGCCTTCTAGAAAATAATATTTTCAGACTGTGTATTTTAGAATTTTCTTGGTGATCAATAAAATCCTCGTTTGATTAAGTCTGTGTTCATTTATTTTGAACCTCATCATAAGGCTTAATAATAAAGATTTAATCGATCCAACTTAATGATGTTCATTTATTTTGAACAAAGAAGTAATCGATCCGAAAGCATTCGCTTCAGAGCTCTTATCAAGACTGGTTAAAAAGACTTAGAAGCTAGGTTTTGTCATCATCAAAAAGGGGGAATTTGTTAGTTCCGGACCTTATCGATGAGATTTTAAAGATGACAAAACATTTCAGACCGGATCGATAGAAATCAGATTGACCAGATCGATCGGACAAAACAGAGCAAGATGACAAAACATTTCAGACCGGATAGATGGAAATCAGGCATACCAGATCGATCGCGCAAAACAGAGCAAGCTCATAAAGTATATCACATATCAGACCGGATCGATGGATTCCAGACTGACTAGATCGATACTTCAGATCGATCTCAACCTTTATCAGATCAGAGCAGTCAAAGATACATAAAGGATGGCTTCTCAGTCCGAACCATTAACGGTTATTTATTGTAGCATTTAATGCTGTAATTAATGCTACAAAGGATCAAAAATTGAAGATTGCCATTAAAGGTAAGAAGACAAAGAAGAGCTTACCTGACAGTCGCCGAAAGCATACACCAGAACGGCAAGTGTCCTGAAGAAGAAGACTGTAGCTTTCTCAGAGTTTAAAAAGAGTCAAAGTTGCACATTAAGGGAAACAATGCCGTTGCTACCCTCAACTATAAAAGGATGCAACAAAAGGAAGACATGGACACTTGATTCCAACTCACGCTGATCAATTGAAAAACACACAAGAAAGCAACTGCACACGCTTACAAAGTTCAGAAGCTCTCGAGCTGAAGTTATTTATTTAAGCGCGATTACTTTGTAACATTTGATCATTGTAGGATCACTGTGCGCATTGTGTATTGAAAAATAGAAGTGAGCAACTTATTGTAACTGTCAGACAGAGTGTGTCTGAGCAGGTTGAGTGACTAGGAGTTTCAGACTGGTAGTGAGGTAAATCCAGCCTGAATCGGGTTTGTACAACAGGATTGTATAAATCAAAGTCTTCTAGTATAAACCTTCCTTAATTGGAAGAAGGGGAGACGTACACCACCTTCGAACTTCCAGAAACATATCCTGTGTTTTATCCTTCTGCACTTAGCCATCGAGACGTTCTTACTTTTACAAGAGCAGACCGTTTCCGCACTTACCTTTTTAGTGGTCTGTTCTGTTCAAAGAGTTGATTAAGTAACAGATTTCTTTCACTAATCCGAAAAATTCACAAGGGATAAATTTTATAAGGAGTGTTCATTCACCCCCCCCCCTCTAAACACTCCGGACCGATCCTAACATGAGATATCGAGTTTATTCGTTTATTCTAGTTCTACTTGGGGATCAAGAAATAAAGATTGGATATACGAGTATGACTATTCCATGACTCGTGTTCAATCTAAACACAAAGGACAAAGAGATTAAGTTACATGGTTAATATTATCACAAGTTCTAGAGGTTATGTCGAGTCATTGACATTCTTGTAATTTGGGTAGCCTCGATGTGTTGCTAGACACCGCTCCTTGCTTGTAACGTAAAATGAGATTTTATGTCACTGCCAACATTACAAGATCCTATCGGGTCGCACAAAAGATTAAATCGATAAAGGGAATTAAATTCATTGGATGAATTAGTTAATTAAGATGAGTCTTAATTAAATAATTATAAGGATTTAATTAAATCATGGGTTTGAGCCCATAAGGCTTTGAAAAGCCTTTAATTAAATCATATATAATTTGTTAACAAGGTGTTTAATTTGATTAACACATCATATCATAAAACCTAGCACCAAAGAAGGCTCTCGGCCGCCGCACCATCTTGGGCTCTCGGCCTCTTCATAGCCGTGTGGTTCTTGGTGATTTTGTGCCATCATTTGATTGTGAATCAAGTGTGGTTTTTGGTTCCGGTTTAAGAACTTGTCTAGCAACTTGTTCTTAAACTATCCCCTTTTGTTTGATTTGATCGTGTGGATACCGTGGAGGCAAAACTTGACAAGTTTTGCTAGTGACTCGAAGGAGACGTTGGACGTGGTGCTGCTCCGTGGAATCGGCTCAAACACGCTACAAGGGTGAGACTTTTGTATTCCTTTATCCGATATGAAATCCAATGTATAGATCCGGTGTTTAGTAATCCATAAATATTTTATTCCGCTGCGTTGTATGCTCATTGGATTACTTACAGTGGTATCAGAGCCGTGTACAAGGCTCATATCGGATTTATGTGGTTAAATAGTTTAATCATGTTATAATTTATATTGCATGCTATTTAAAACTGTATGAACATATATGATATGTTAATATTTAGTTTGTGAAATTATCATGATATTATATTTGATATAATTGATGTTTGATGTATACGATACACAAAGCGAATAATCAAAATTTTAATCAAAGTTTCGGCCACCCCTAGCATATTGACCCACGACTTAGCCACATGAAGGCTAGGGTTTTCGAACCCTTGGCTCGAGATGGCCTAGTCGTTGTGGCTCATGTTCATGCATGGAGGTTTTGAGACGTGGATGAGTTTTGAACTCTTTGGCTCGATAATGGTTCACGCATGCATGGATTAGTAGCTTTACCACATGAGAGCAAGGTTTTTCGAACCCTTGGCTCGAGATGGTTGAGCCAACCCCGTGCATGGCCTGACCGTGACTTGTGGCTAACAAATTCCATTGTTTCAATCAAGATGGCTCGATGAAAACTCAAGAAGGTGCGAGGCGGCTAGGGTTTGGAACCCTAGCGCCGCCGCCGCTCGAGCTTGGTTCGGCCATGGGCTAGGGTTTCGAACCCTAGGCCCATAATTGGTCCAGCCGTGCGCTTTTGTGGTTCGAACCATGGTGGTTCGTGGCTTAGTCGCTTTGGTTCGTGGCATGTGATGTCCCGAGCGTACGATAATTTTTCCAAAAATTATTTTACAGTTTTAATTAGAATTAAATTTAAAATGTTTAGAATTTAATTAATTAAAAGTTAATGCATGCTTTATGTGTTGTTTGAGCATGGTGCGTGGTTATAGCCCTTTGACCTATTAGATAGGATTTGTGAATGTTTGTAATTT
The DNA here is from genome assembly GCA_907163345.1 of Haberlea rhodopensis. Classification (NCBI taxonomy): domain Eukaryota; kingdom Viridiplantae; phylum Streptophyta; class Magnoliopsida; order Lamiales; family Gesneriaceae; genus Haberlea; species Haberlea rhodopensis. Next base: position 10,692,097 of record CAJQUN010000006.1, on the reverse strand, counting down.
ATAATACGACCTGCGTGTCGTGCCTTCTCTATTTTATTCTAAATGCTATCCCTCCCCTATGTTCCCCTCGAATGTGAATCGAGGAATTCTATATCTTGTAAATAGTGTAGTTTAATTGTTGATGGTGATCAATGAAGATGGAGCATCGTGCCGGGATGAGGAGGCCATTCACAAATTGGAGCCAAAGGAAGGTGCTTGTGAAGTTACCTTAGGTTGACTCTTAGAATTTTTTCATTGGCTTGAGAAAATCATTAGTAGGGGCTATAACCATGTCACGTTTAATTATGTATGTTGATGCATGATTTATCTTATGCTTTAGATTGATAATTGTATTACACATATATGTAGATATGTATACAACTATATGTAGTGGACATATTTTAAATTATCAAACTAATCATGAGATCAATAAATCCCTCTAAAATATTAAGTTTTAGATGCTTTCCAAAATTAAAAGTACTCGTCAAAAACTTCGATTGTACATATGTGGGTTTGCCAAAGCAAAGCACCGTGACAATCTTAGTAAGGCGCGAAAGGATAAAAGTGATATCCGTTATACTTTAAATTGGGTACGACTTAACTAGGTTATCTCAATAGGATTGGGAACCTAGAGACATAGGTTGGATAATAATTCATTTGATGAATTGAACAAAGCGTTGTTCGTCCAACTATCCAAGAATTATATGTGATGTAATTGACAAAGTGTTGTCTACCTAAATAACCGAGTCTTGGGCGATTAGCCAAAGCTAACTCAAGATTAGGCGAAATATGGATCTTGGCCCACTAAAGGTTTGAGGGTTGATATTTTTTAAACAAAATAGTGGGAGCATCATTTAATATAAGACCATGTTAAATGATTAAATCATAAACTTATTTTTCATATTTATATTGTAGATATCCATGGCAACTAACAACGTAACAAGCACTTTATCACTGCGATCGGTCCTTGAGAAGGACAAATTAAATGGGACAAATTTCCTAGACTGGCATAGGAACTTGAGGATAGTCCTCAAACAAGAAAAGAAACAATATGTCCTAGAGGAACCCTTACCTGCTGAGGAACCTCCCCTAACGGCTACAAGAGCCGAAAAAGATGCTTACAAGAAGCATCAAAGTGACGCACTTGATGTTGGGTGCCTTATGCTTGCCACCATGAACTCTGAGCTTCAGAAGCAACATGAGGAAATAGAGGCGTTTGATATGATCGAGCATCTTAAGCAACTGTACCAACAACAAGCAAGACAAGAGAGGTATGACGTCTCTAAGGCGTTATTCCAGGGTAGAAGGAAGTCTGGTTGGTACTCATGTACTCAAGATGATTGAGTATATTGAGAATCTAGAGAAACTGGGTTTTCCTTTGGACCAAGAGTTGGCCACTGACGTGATCTTGCAATCGTTGCCTGAAAGCTTCAGTCAATTTGTCTTAAATTACAATATGATTGAAATTGAGAAGACACTACCACAGTTACTTGGCATGCTTAGAACTTTTGAAGCAAATAGCAAGAAGTCTAAACCAACAAATGTTCTTATTGTGAATAAGAGCAAAGGAAAGACTAAAGCTAAGAACTTCAAGAAAAACAAGAAGGTCTTTGTTAAATCTAAGCCAAAGATCATATGCACTGAAACCAAAGGGAGGGATCGCGAAGGAAGGGAACTGTTTCCATTGCGGTGAGACCGGCCATTGGAAAAGAAACTGCAAAGTATATCTGGAGGATTTAAAGAAAGGAAGTGTGACTTCCACTTCAGGTATTTTTGTTATAGAAGTCAATTTATCTACTTCTTCATCATGGGTATTAGATACTGGATGTGGATCTCACATTTGTGTAAATGTGCAGGACCTCAAAAAGAGTAGATTGTTGGCGAAATGCGAAGTTGATCTCCGAGTTGGAAATGGAGCAAGAGTTGCTGCATTAGCTATAGGGGATTATCATTTATCTTTGCCTTCTGGTTTATCGTTGATTTTAAAAGATTGTTATTTTGTGCCTTCAATTACCAAAAACATTATTTCTATTTCTTGTTTGGACAAGTATGGATTCTCATTTATTATAAAGGACAACTGTTGTTCCATTTATTTAAATGATATGTTTTATGCTAGTGCACAAATGGTGAATGGTCTTTATTTATTAAATCTTGATATACCTGTCTATAACATAAATACTAAAAGGATTAAAAATAATGATTGTAATCCGACTTATCTCTGGCATTGTCGCTTGGGCCACATAAACGAGAACCGCATATCTAAACTTCATAAGGATGGAGTATTAGATTCATTTGATTTTGAATCATATGAAACATGCGAATCTTGTTTAATGGGCAAGATGACTAAAGCCCCTTTCAAGGGACATGTTGAAAGGACAAATGTTTTATTGGGACTAATACATAGTGATGTATGTGGACCAATAAGTACACAAGCTAGAGGTGGTTTTCAATACTTCGTTACATTTACTGATGACCTCAGTAGATATGGGTATGTGTACCTAATGAAGCATAAGCATGAAACCTTTGAAAAGTTCAAAGATTTCAAGAATGAAGTACAAAACCAACTTGGCAAAAGTATCAAAATCCTTCGATCAGATCGAGGAGGTGAATACTTAAGCCAAGAGTTTCATGACTATCTAAAGGAGTGTGGGATAGTCCCACAACTCACTCCTCCGTATACTCCACAATGGAATGGTGTATCCGAGAGGAGAAATCGAACCTTGTTAGACATGGTTAGATCAATGACGAGTCATGCAGATCTTCCGATATCGTTTTGGGGACACGCTCTAGAAACATCGATTTTCTTACTGAACCGTGTTCCATCTAAATCAGTGGAAAAGACACCATATGAGATATGGACTGGGAAGGTTCCTAGTATGTCTTTTATGAAGATTTGGGGTTGTGAGGCTTTCGTTAGACTTCACGCCACTAACAAACTTGGACCCAAATCTGATAAGTGTTTATTTGTGGGGTATCTTAAGGAAACGAAAGGATATTATTTCTATTATCCCACCGAGAACAAAGTAGTTGTTGCTCGGACTGGTGTATTTCTTGAAAGAGAATTTATTTCTAGAAAAACTAGTGGGAGAAAAATTGAACTTAGTGAAGTTCAACCACAAGAAAACACTGAACCTGAGATTGAGATGGAAACAGAGCAGGCACCGTGATCGGGTTGAATATTACGCGTTTTTAGGCTATGATATGTATATGTTTTCGTGTTGATTCTTGGATTATTTTATGGTTTATGATATATATTTCTCTATTTCAGGAATCAATGTTGAAATTCATAAAAGGGGAAGAAATCAAGCTAAAATGATGAAAAATTGAATAAAGTTGAAGAAAAGAGGAAAAAAACCAGAATCCAAGACACATGTTGCTCCTTTCTCCTCAAATTACTATATGTTCGAGCCATGTTTTGGAAATGTGGTCCATATAAAAGTTGTAGAACTTTCTCTTATCTTCGCGTGGACAACTGATTCATCAAATTTGTAGTTTGTATGAAAAAGTTACGGCCAAAATACGAAACTCGCCAGAAGCTGAAAAAGGCGAAGAAACTTACTGTGAAGGGCGATCGATCGGAAATGCCATTTCCGATCGATCGAGAAAGGCTGAAAACTGAGCGAAATTCTTACTGGAAGGCTCGATCGATCGGCCACTTTTTCGGATCGATCGGGACGAGCAGTTTTGAGAAAAAAAACTTCCTTGTAGAGTTTGGATGCAAAATGGAAGTCCATAATTCTTCCCCTATACATATGGATGAGATTTACAACCCAAAATCAGATTTTAAACCTAAGGAATAGCCTCCACACACCCATTCACCATCAAAAACCTCACGCCACCTTCACCATACGCCTCTTGACACATCTCTTTCCTTCACCCCATCCAGCCATATACCTCCATCATTCTTCCACTCATCATTCTCACGTCCATCCTTTCTTCACCTCTCCATCCTTCTACCATTCAACTTTCATCCATCTTCACCTATTCATCCTAGGAATTGGAACAACCCAACAAGGCGATAAAAAGAGACGATCGAGAAGGAAGCAAGAGAAGGAGCGAAGATATACAACCGGAGTCGACGCTGGGAGTTTTTCTTTGTCTTTAAATTCTTAGTTTTGTTGTGTTTTGATTTATTATGAGGAACTAATTTTATTTATCGAGGCTAGGCGAACCTTTGTTATGAACCTTCGATTTGATGATTTAATGATTGAATTCTTATAGTTCTTTGCGTATGTTTTATGTTCTTCATGCTTTTAGAGGATTGATCACCTTTGAATGATATTAGTATCGTAATTGAGATCGAGAGATGATTTTATGATACTGAATAAATAACTCATACCATGGATTTAAGACCGAGATCGAGAGATGACGTCAAATACATGCGTGATAGCCATAGATTCTAGTAATTGAAAGCTAGGAGTTTTCATGGATCTTATGCAACATTGAATTGTTAAATAAGTGAACGAGAGTTACTTACTGCAATTTGGTGTTAGGTTTAATTTAGCTCGAGAGAGTGTATTAGATAAATTGGGAGAACTCGTCACCTTAGAAATATTTGAATATTCAATCGAGAATTGTAGGGAATTACATTGGTGAGCCAAAGTCTCGATAATCTTATCTTGTGGATTTTTCTCGTTTACTTTTATTGACTTGGTTGGATTAGAGTAGTTTAATTTAGCTTAGTTTAATTATCAATTTATTATCGTAGGTTAAATATAGTTAAAAGACATCTTATTTGGTACTTATTTGTTAGTCCCTGTGGGTTCGACAATCCGTATCTTCCTATCTATACTAAAACTTGACACCGTGCACTTGCGGTCTAAAATTGCTAGATTGGAATTAATTGTTTAAAATAAAAGCGATCACACCGCAAGCTGTTGTGGAAGAAGTACCTGCTCAAGAGACACAAGCCCAGCGTAGGTCTGTAAGAGAACACCGGGAGCCACAGAGATATGGATTTCTTGTGACTCAACAAGGTGACTTACTACTTATTGATGAGGATGAGCCGTCATCTTATCAACAAGCTATAATGGGCACTGATTCTGAGAAATGGCAAGAGGCCATGAAATCTGAGATGGAATCCATGTATGCAAACCAAGTATGGACTTTGGTTGATCCACCTGAAGGGGTACGACTCATAGGGTGCAAATGGATTTTCAAGAAAAAGACCGATATGGATGGTAATGTACAAACCTATAAAGGTCGGCTGGTTGCAAAAGGATTCAAACAAATTCATGGTATTGACTATGATGAAACCTTTTCACCAGTGGCCATGGTTAAATCCATAAGGATCTTACTTGCAATAGCTGCATTTCATGATTATGAAATCTGGCAGATGGATGTCAAAACAGCTTTCCTTAATGGAAATATGCTCGAGGATGTGTACATGACACAGCCCGAGGGTTTTGTCGATCCAAAGGATGCTGGAAAGATATGCAAGCTACAACGATCCATTTATGGATTGAAGCAAGCTTCTCGGAGTTGGAATCTTCGTTTTGATGATGCAATCAAAGAGTTTGGTTTTATCAAAACGTAGATGAACCTTGTGTCTACAAGAAGGTCAGTGGGAGCGTAATCATTTTCCTAGTGTTGTATGTAGATGACATACTTCTCATTGGAAATGATATCCCTGCCTTACAATCTGTAAAGATTTGGCTAGGGAACTGCTTTTCGATGAAAGACTTGGGAGAAGCCACCTATGTATTAGGCATCAAGATCTATAGAGATAGATCGAGAAGGCTTCTTGGCCTAAGTCAAAGTACATACATAGACAAAGTGCTTAAAAGGTTTAGCATGCAAGAATCAAAGAAAGGATTCGTGCCTATGACACATGGTATATATCTCTCGAAGGAACAGTGTCCTTCAACACCAGATGAGAGACAACGCATGAGTAAGATCTCATATGCATCAGCTATTGGATCTATCATGTATGCCATGATATGTACTCGTCCCGATGTATCGTATGCTTTGAGCATGACGAGCAGATATCAAGTTGATCCAGGTGAAGGTCACTGGATTGCTGTCAAGAATATCCTGAAGTACTTGAGAAGAACTAAGGATACATTCTTGATTTATGGAGGTGAGGAAGAGCTCAATGTAATTGGTTACACTGATGCAAGCTTCCAAACTGACAAAGATGATTTTCGATCGCAATCTGGATATGTGTATTGCCTAAATGGAGGTGTTGTGAGCTGGAAGAGTTCAAAGCAAGAAACAGTAGCCGATTCTACAACGGAAGCTGAGTATATTGCTGCCTCGGATGCAGCAAAGGAAGCTGTTTTGATTAGGAAGTTCATTTCTGAACTTGGAGTGGTGCCTAGCATTAAAGATCCGATAGAACTCTATTGTGACAACAATGGAGCGATCGCATTAGCTAAGGAACCTAGATCTCACCAAAGATCCAAGCACATACTTTGGCGTTTTCATTTCATTCGAGAAATTGTTGAAAGGGAAGATGTTAAAATATGCAAAGTACCAACAGATGATAATGTATCTGACCCATTGACGAAGCCACTGTCACAGCAGAAGCATGATCGTCATACTAGATCTCTAGGCATTAGGTATATGTCTGAGTGGTCTTAGTGCAAGTGGGAGATTTGTTGGGATATGCCCTAAGACATATCATTAGATGATTGTTTATGACATACAATGTAATATGATTTTATGAATGGCAATTCATTATTATATATTATTCTTTTAACTGTGCAATGTGAATAAATATATATGTTAATGTCCTTAGAATAATATTGTATTATTCTTAAACATTGTCCCTAGTCAAGTATTATCATGAATCAGGATAATGATAATACATAGAGACTAGTATGTATTGATTGATGAATTGTTCATTGATATGAGATATCAAATCAATACATGGGTACATGTTAGAGAACGATGTACTGGACAGACCCACCATGAGAATGCAACATGGATAGTTATATGATCGTCATATGCAATTCTCATAGTGATAATAATGTATGTAATCCTTACGACTTGTGATCATCAGAGATCCCAACATAAGGAGTTATGTATCTTGATATCGTCAAACGTTACCCGTAACAGGGTAATCTATAAAGGCGACTATTGGATACACTACGAATTATGTAGAGGGATGTTGACTGATCGAGATAGGATTTGTCCCTCCTATATAACAGGAGATGTGTTTGGCCCTTGATCAAGTGAGAACTAAAAAGCATGGCCATGCTTGAATGAGTCGATATGAGATATCGAGCTTATTCGTTTATTCTAGTTCTACTTGGGGATCAAGAAATAAAGATTGGATATACGAGTATGACTATTCCATGACTCGTGTTCAATCTAAACACAAAGGACAAAGGGATTAAGTTACATGGTTAATATTATCACAAGTTCTAGAGGTTATGTCGAGTCATTGACATTCTTGTAATTTGGGTAGCCTCGATGTGTTGCTAGACACCGCTCCTTGCTTGTAACGTAAAATGAGATTTTATGTCACTGCCAACATTACAAGATCCTATCGGGTCGCACAAAAGATTAAATCGATAAAGGGAATTAAATTCATTGGATGAATTAATTAATTAAGATGAGTCTTAATTAAATAATTATAAGGATTTAATTAAATCATGGGTTTGAGCCCATAAGGCTTTGAAAAGCCTTTAATTAAATCATATATAATTTGTTAACAAGGTGTTTAATTTGATTAACACATCATATCATAAAACCTAGCACCAAAGAAGGCTCTCGGCCGCCGCACCATCTTGAGCTCTCGGCCTCTTCATAGCCGTGTGGTTCTTGGTGATTTTGTGCCATCATTTGATTGTGAATCAAGTGTGGTTTTTGGTTCCGGTTTAAGAACTTGTCTAGCAACTTGTTCTTAAACTATCCCCTTTTGTTCGATTTGATCGTGTGGATACCGTGGAGGCAAAACTTGACAAGTTTTGCTAGTGACTCGAAGGAGACTTTGGACGTGGTGCTGCTCCGTGGAATCGGCTCAAACACGGTACAAGGGTGAGACTTTTATATTCCTTTATCCGATATGAAATCCTATGTATAGATCCGGTGTTTAGTAATCCATAAATATTTTAATCCGCGGCGTTGTATGCTCCTTGGATTACTTACAAGATGAACACCATGAATATTGAGAGGTAACCCTTTTTCAATTGTTGTATGCTAAACCATTTAGCACAATGTTCATATACGAGATTGAAATTGCCCAAGTATCGTCTTAGTTCTATCCCTATAGATTTTTAAGTCAAGCATATAGGATGTTTCGCTCAAATTCTTCATGAAGAAATTTGTAGATAATCATGCTTTAATTGATTAATCAATATCATTTATAATGAGTATGATATATCGACATAAAGCATTACAAATATAATCGTGAACCCACTAACCTTTTTGTACACACATGCAACTTCTGGATATTTAACAAAACCAAACTCTTTTATGATGTTATCAAAACAGATTTTCTAACTTGGAACGCCTTCTTAGGCCCGTAAATAGACCTCTGAAATTTGCAAACAATTTTTCACTCCCAATGGTTGTGAAGCCCTATGGCCGCTGCATATAAATATTGTTGGAATCGAAGAGGGGGGGTGAATGAGATTCCTTGGCTACTTTAGCTTTTTAAAATGAGTTTACAAAATAAAAGAGTTTGCGCTTGCGGAAAGCTTACGTCAATCGATAATAAAAAGAAAAAGTAAATAAATGCGTAATGAAATTAAAGCAATAAAAGACACAAAGATTTGTTATAGAAGTTCGGCGATGAATCGCCTACGTCTCCTCTTCCCGGTTAGATAACCTCCAACCGAGGTTCCACTAGAACAATAGATCTTGGCCTTGAGGGCTCCAAGTTAGCCACACAACAACTCTTCCCGAGTTCACAAAGCTCTTCCCGAGCACACTACTCTTCACGAGTACACAAAGCTCTTCACGAGCTACCAACACTCTTCACGAGTCTTCTTGGCCTTAAGGGCTCCTAGGATAGCCACAACACATGCACAAACTTTACTTGTTGGCGACTTTACAATTTCCAACTTGCTTTGGTGTTGGAGGACCTTTACAATAAACTTAACAAAACACCTTCACGGTGTACTCACACGAAGACAACAAGACTCTAACAAAAACAATGAATTACAAACTCCAATACAACAACAATGTATGGAGAATGCAAATCAATATGAAATTTGAATGATCAAAGCTTTGTAGAAGTTTGTAGACTTGTTTCTTGTCTTCAAAATGCTCCAAAGCATCAATATTTATAGTGTAGGAGGCCCCCAAGGCTCATACTAGCCGTTGCTACACATAAGGCTTGAATCACGCGTGCATCGCCTCGGCCATCGCCTCAGGCGATCTCCATCGCCACGTTCTAACGTTCAAATCTGGCCCAGATCGCCTCAGGCGATGTCCCCATCGCCTCGGGCGATCGCCCTTTGATAAAATGCCATAGGAACTGTTCTGGATCGCCTGGGGGGGACATGCCATCGCCTGGCGTGCAGCCTGCCATCGCCTGGCGTGCAGCCTGCCATCGCCTGGGTCGATGGTGCGCGCAGCGTACACGCAATGCTCGGATCGCCTGAGGTGATCTGCCAGATTTCAACACTCTCAAACTTTGCACTATTCGACCATCTTAAGCTCATTTTTGGGAAACGTGGTAAACATGAAAGTTGTATCTCTTCCTCTTATCTAGGCGTGGACAAAATGTCATTGCATTTCATTAAGTTATGAAGACGTTACGCCCAAAATGCTACAGCCGCTCAAACCTTGCTATAATCTGCACTTGTTATGACTTCCATGCCATTTTGCTCCATGATGCAATCCGAATTGGACTGAGATGTTTGAATATGAAATCTAGAATATTGAGTTGGCTTTCCAACCTCTTTGGATTCACATTATTCTGAGCATCGAGCCAAGAGATATAATCAAAACATTGCACTGCGCTCCAATTGGCTTCTATACGAATTTGCCCACCAACGGACCATTGGTTTGTGGGTCTTCATCCCATCATAAGAAATTGTTCCAACATCATTCCACACATGTTGAACACTTAAATTGGTTGTTCATAGATGTCATTCCTTCTCGTCCAAGCTCAATAGATTCCTTGATAAAAATCACCGCTTGTCCTATGAACTCGCATATGTTATTGTATAACTTGGGTTCTCTTCCATTGGTCTTCCCAACCAATTTATCAATCTAACCCTGTACACTAAGTAGACATATTAGTACAACAAATTCAAGTTTTGTTGATCATCAAAACTCATAAATAATTCGGAGATAAATTAAGCATTAAACTCAACCATGTGTTTAAGGCTCAACAAATATCTTCACATCCATATGTCATATCTCATTGTCATAATATGCAGATATAACTAATAACATCCGAACTGACTTCAGCATCACTACTGGTTAAAAGTTTCGCATAGTCAACTTTGTCTTTGAGAATAACATTTTGCCTCCAGTCAAGCTTTGAAGGTCACTACCATTTATTAACTCAAATAGCCAATGGGAATAATTCCCTCAGGGGGATATACTAAGGTACATACATTATTGGAGTGTATGGAGTCTAACTCGAATCTCTTGGCATCATGTCAATGTCATGAATCAATGTTCGACACCACCTCTTTGAAAGTCATAGGATCACATCAATGGTCAAAATCGTATCAACTACTTTCTAGGAGTATAATCAATCTATCACGAGATCTTGAAACACTTTCATATATCCTTGATGCATGTACTTTAAAGATCATGATTGACACAATTAATTTCACTGCTTACACGTTTCCTGTGGTTTGTAGTTCTTAAAACCCGTCAAGTTATATTATATTGTCATTCATTTGTAATAGAAACATTTTCTTAGAAGATGACACTCGTGGATACAAACCCTTTTGTCTCCAATATATAATGATACCCACAAAATAGCATTAGATGGATCAACTCTACAACTCATTTCTCACTTGCTGCTTCACATAAGCAGAACAATCGCAAATCTCTTGTAAGGCCCCGCTACTAACTAACCTGGATTAATGATGATTAAGCAAACCCGGATAATTAAAATATAGACTACGAATTAAGGTGTTCCAGGATCACTACGTCTTGCATTTCAATTGAGATAAAATACATCAAAATACAAATGCGTATATATACATATACATGGCCACATGTATATGTTATCACCTTGTTATATTGGTCCCTATCAGATTCTTGAAAAGATCGGATAAGTTTCATATCGATTGACCTTGCCACAACAGTATTGTTGATACATGATCTATTTGACATATCTGCTGAGAAAGTATGAATCCGATACATCTCATGTTTTGCAACCTTAGGAGATTGACATGGATGGTTCCCTATCCTATGTGGAGCATCCAATCAGAGTCTTGGACAGAAAGTAGAAAATATTGAGGAACAAGACTATTCCTTTGGTGCTAATACAGTGGAGCCGACATGGTACGGAAGAATCTATATGGGAGCTAGAGGCCAAGATGCGACAAGAATGGTGTGAGGGCCCGATCCTAGTGTGGTGTTTAATTAACACATAATGATTAATTTGCGTAAACAACGGAAGATTTATTTCAAAGGTCTTATCAAACGGCCCTAAAAAATTTCGCTTTTAGGTGATACATATATACTTATACTTAAAATATGTAATTCCGGTTTCCAATTCAACATGTTGATCATAACATAAATTATCAAGTATATAATCAACCAGTAGTAGAATAATTAAAATACAGATATTCGAGGCATACCCCTGTAATTTAAAGCATAAGTAAAAATATTCTAACAACTACTGGGACACAAAACATAAAATATAAACCTGAGCTCGCTCTCAAGGAATTCTGATATTCATCGATGCTTCATCTCGAGTATCCTCAGTACGTCCACCTGTACCACCTGTCATGCCCATACAACATACATGACAGCCCCCCACTACGGGGGTCAGAACCCAGTACGAGAAATAAATAGATCATGTCAAGTATGACAAAGTATCATGCAATGCATACCATGTATGGATGCAATGTAAGAATGGGTATAAAGAATCGAATCTCAAGATACCAAATATCGGAGACCAAAGGAAGGTATCATCAAATAATGTCAGCTCGAGCAGAGGGTGACAACACACACACATTGTGCTAGGAGACTCATTTTATGTGCTGTGTTCGTCCACCCCTCGTGTCTAGGTCCGGTAGCAACGGGCGTGACTACAGTCGCTACCTAAACTGTATGTCATCGCCGTGCCCTGTCGTCCCCGACACTCAGAGTGGATCAACTCAGTCATAATCATGGATATCAAAAAATGATAGATCAATATGATATGCCCATGAATCATTTATGCATCAAATGACATATGCAACTCAATATATCATGCAATCTCATGTGAAATCAATACATATCATGTAATTCACATATCATGTACTACAATGTATCTCAACATGCCATATAGTCACATAAGAATCATATAGTGACAATTAATCATATAATTCAATTAATGACACGTAAAATCAGACAAAGCATCATTACACGTCTTCGTCAGACGTCATGATAAAACTCATTTCTACGTACCTCGACCCTGGCTAATCTACCGAGGAATCTATTAACCTGGTCATATATACTAAAAATTATCACTAAGTGTTTAAGTAGGCACAATAGCTACAACAAGTTTTAAGGATGGTTCCTAAAAATTGGATGATTCTAGTGGCAAATGACAGCCAACGCAAAGTACTAAAATACTTATTTCTGGACACATTCCGGAATTCCTAGCCAAAATATTTCAGGAACTCGGATAACGCACTGCATGGGATTTTCGTCCACATGCAGGACATAGATTGTGCACTTAAAGTATAAAATTCATAACTACTCGAAACTAATTCCGAATTGAGTCCTCTGTTTTTTAAACTCAAGAGAATGAAAATATCTACAAGTTGTATTTGAAGCCCGACAACAAATTCGAACATTAAATTTGTAAAAAGTTCGAAATTCTACATTACATGTGCGTTTACAGTACATGCAGAGTCGAATCTGACACTACTTAGTAAAATGAACATATCTCACTCATTTCAAATCCAAATGGTCTCAAATTTTAATCATAGCACGACAACTTATATATCTACAACGTTGGTATTTTGCTCAAAGTCAAATTCCGAGACTAAGTAAATCGAATTTTCGAAATCATCTACTTCATGCAACATCAAATTTGTGCAGATTCTGGTTTTATTAGAAAGACACCACATTTGTGATTCTTCCTATAATTTTCGACCCAAATCCATTAAATCCAACTAAAACAAATAAGAACAAGTCCATACCCTTGTAGACCCAAAAGTTTTCCACAATGGCTCCTTCCTAGCTTGAACTCCTCCAAACTTGCTCCAAAATTGAAAATTCTTGCACCTAACTAACACCCTTGTCTTGGGGTTTCTAAATCACTAATTGCATGTAACATGCATTAGTAATTGGAAGAGATTTTTGTGCTAAATTAGGCTGGAATTTTTGAAAGTTTAGGTGGAAAGAAAGAGGAGAGAAGGTGGAGCATTTCATGGGTTGAAGAGAGAGAAGATGATGGTGAAATGTGGAACCAAAATCTGATTTGCATGTTATGGGCGTGAGTTTCCATGTGTAAATGCATGGTTTTTATTTAATTGATGTATTGTGGAATTCATGTGTCAATACATCACTCTCTTGCAAGATTAATGGTCCAAAATCATATATTAAACATGAGTTAAATTAATTAGTGGCATGTGTTCTCCAAGTGCCATGTGATCATGTACATGCTCATGCACTAAAACATGTTCCATTAGTTGGTTGACTCATCGTGGTCCGGAACACCTTAATTCAAAGTCTCTACTTTTAATTATCCGGGTTTGCTTAATCATTGTTAATCCTGATTAATTAGCGTCAGGGCTTTACACTTCTTCTCCTCTTACAAAAATTTCGTCCTCGAAATCATAAAACTGAGTATAACTCAATAAATTAAATCATATGAGATGTCTCAATCTCAATCATAGATACATAAGAATCATCATGTATCAGTGACAACTGTTGTGACAGTGTCAATGATATACCATTGAACCAAACTTCTCTATGATTCCACAAAGTTCAAAATATCGAGGCAACATCATACCTCACTTAACGAATCATATTGATCATCGCAAAGGTAATATCTTCAGATTTACCTGATTCTCAACTCGAAAGTCTAACGATATATTTCTATTTGGCGTAGCAAATCTGCTCACCTTAAGCCAATTTCAATCGTTTTCGCAGAAATTTTATCGTTCCTGGCATTTTCTCAACAATCTCGAGTTATGCCAAAAATTCCTTATCAATTTTCTATCATCATATCAGCGATCTGTAATTCTGGCTCTACAAAACCTGAACCGATGTCATCCTGATTATTGTCTGGAACTTAAACTATAGGAAAATTCTACTAGTGAATAGTGATTTTTGTCAATTCTCACTAAATTCATCACTATTAATCGAGACATATATTCCAAATTCTGGATAATTCTCTCAGTTTATCCATCAGTCTGGGTATGATAAGCAATACGCATTGCTACTTTAGTACCCATGACATTCTGAAAATAGTTTTCGAATTCTGATATTATCCTCGGATCTCAATCAGATACAATTGTTACAGAATACTCACTGTAACTAAACCAAATTATCAACATCTCAAACATGTCATTTTCTCACAGACATATAGACTATTATATGAAATCAATGTCTTGTATTGAATAGTGAATCAATTCCGACTCAACTTGTTTCACAATCTCTGTTTGATCAATTTGAGCTATAAAACTCAAAGCTAGAAATTTCCCAAATTCATTGTGATACTTACAAATTCTGTAATATCCCATTAGGTCTCTTATTTTTATCTTGACCTGCTGACATGTCAAACAATTTGCCACGAAATTCCAAAAATTTTTTCTTTATACCATCGGGGATTATATAGGATCTCAAGAATGATACAACTCATCATTCCCGCAATAACACTGTGTCATCTATAGTGTACTTTCTGTAGTTCGAATCAGTAGGATTCGATGCTATTTACTGATTGTTCAAGTGTAACCCGCAGTAAATTGCATGCTAAAATCTAGTTGGTTGATGAGACAGAACCAATTTCTTAACTCAATATCTGTATGACTCTGTCCTTCGAAAAATCAGAGGAGACTCAAACTGCAGAGCATATATTCATGCTACCATTGCACCTTGCACTTTTCGGTTCAGTGCATCTGCTATTAGTTTCATTTTCCTTGATTGATATTGACTACCAAAGTCAAATTCTTTAATAAATCTAGTCATCGCTTCTATCTCAAGTTCAACTCTGACTGAATAATAGATATTTTAAACTCCAAAAATCAGAGTGTATTATGAATTGTTTGCCACACAGATACGTTGCCACATCTTCAAGGCAAAAAATAATGGCTGCAAACTCAATTTCATGAACAAGATATCACGATTCTTTAAACTTCAAATATCTCAAAGCATATGCAATCATCTCCTCATGATGCATCAGAACGTATCACATTTATTTCAGTTTATAAAACTTGCTTTCTCATTCCCCTGACCAAACGAAACGCAAATTTCTTCTTGGTCAATTGGTTCATCCTTCCATAAAAGCCTGCAATATCTGGCAAAAGTCATAAAACTTCGTATCTCGAGTATACTGGTTTCTCTTTACCAAATTATCACTACCTCTAATTTAATGGGATCAACAGATACCTGGTGAGTTGGAATCACCTATCCCAAAACAACACTCAATTCAACCAAGCTTTACATTTCGATAACTTGGAATAAAATTTGAACTTCACGATGCGTCTGAAGAACCAATCGTAGATATTCTGTGTGGTTCCTTCTGGATCTCGAATACACTAGTATACCACTGATGAATTTTATTACACTTCCGCATAAACAGTTACTGAATACTCTATTCATCAAATTCGTAACTTTATTGGTATAGTTGTAAGACCAGACGGCATTACCAAAAATTCAAAATGCCTTATCTGGTTTGACCAATTGCATAGAGAATATTTTCCCTTCTGACTCAAACTGATGACAACCAGATTCAAAATCATTCTTCTTATACATCGAAATTCCTTACATTCTTGATCTTAGGCAGTGGGCATTTATTCTTGACAATAGCCCAATCCAACTACCTTTAGTCGATACACATCTTCATAATATCATTTTTCTTCTTCACGAACAAAACTGATGTTTCCTCAAGTGACATACTCAGACGTATGTACCCTTATCGAGGAGATACTGCAACTATTCTTCTGCATCTGTCAAATCTGTTTATGGCATTCCGTGCAATGCTTTCGATATTGAATCTATTCCTTGGCATCAACGAATAGTTAAAATCGATTTCCTTCTCTAGTGAAAATTCTTTTATTTCTTCAGGAAAATCTTGGTAAGTTTTCTTACCACTAAGATATCAGCCAACCTCGACTCTTCCTGGTGAGAATTAACTATTTATTATCAAATATCCTTCATTTCCCAAATATCACAACCACAATATTTTCATAGCTGATACTATCAGTACTTAGCTTGCTATTCGTGGCTATAATTATTTCATTTTGGGGCCACAAAACAGTCGAAAATTCATTATACTCTGAAATCAACTTACAAAATCTCAAAATTTATTAGAGTATCCATACCCTTGATACAATCAAAACCATATATGGGCAACATCATTGAATTCGAATCCACATCACTATCATTAAACTGTAAGCTACAGTTCACTATTACAAGTGTGGATAGTATAATTAGCACTGCTGATGTATTTTCCAAATCATAATAACCAATGCACATTTGATGCAATGTATGAAAACAATGCTTTTTGTCTCAATAACACTTGTGCAATGTGATCAAATACATGACATGTATCTGCGATCACTACTACTGAAGCATCTCTAACCGTATCCTCTATCAAGGTATACTCTCTGGTCTGTTGGGAAACCAAAAATAACTATCAGGTATTACCTCTGGTCTGCAGGTAATTAACTGCTGCTGGAACTGAGTGGTCGAAAAGAATAACCACTATGATATCTACCCCTAGCTCAGGGTATTCGTTGTTATGGTTGCATATGTTCATGAGCACGTAATGGACATGCTCTGACTGACCACCATCAATATCAACTCCTATTTTCCTTTCAAGTGGATCAGTAGATATTTACATCCACAATGACCTCGAAAAGGTTTGGTATTCTAAAATATCATAGTACCTCCAGCATTACTAGAGCTGGATGAACTGGAATGATACTTATAAAACTGTTCTATGACTACTTGGATTAAATCCAAATGATATTCACTTCATTAACATTGAATCCAGTCCTAGCTACTTCGCACCATCTCATCTCTTCGCTAGTGAATAGCGATCGAGATTAAGCACATACTCCCATTTCTCAAGTCCATGATAATCGATTATCATTTTTCATGTAATCAGCATGACTTTCTCGTAAACATTATTTCTCGTGTCAACAAGAGGGAACTCGTCTTTCATCACTACAATTTCTCTAGATACTCTCATCTAAAAGAGTTCATATTGTAGTTTTTATTCATAAGTTGGACATATAAACTGGAACTGATTACGACAGTCCCCATATCCAAGTCCTCAATCTCTCGTTTCTCACAACAACTACATTCTATTCTTCAATTGAAATATTGCTAGTTCCAATATTCTAAAGTTCTAAATTATCATCTCGATGTGTACATGTTTTGACGTAAACTCATACGTATTACCCTGGTCTTTCAGACTCAAATTCCCGATGTAAATCAACAAAATGTGGGGTTAATTAGTTCTAGTGTCATCCCACTAATCACAAGAATTAACTCCCAAAGTGATAAATAAAATTCCCAATAATTATCACTATGTTATAATTCAATTAACAGTTTACAGTGCCTACAGGTTCGCGAAATAGCTATGACAGTTCATATCACTGCTACCTGTCCAAACACTAACTGTCCATCATAAAATCAATACATCATATACAATCTCAAGTCAGAGATGTTCTCATCACTTATTCTACATCATCATCTGGTCAGCAACTATCAGTGCTAACATATAAAATTCTCAAATTCTCTAGAATATATACAACTCAACATTCAAATTTTCTACATTATATGCAAATCAACATTTTAAAATTTTCAGTGATATGACATCTCGCTATCCTTGCTTAATAATCCATTACGTGTCTAACATTTCATTATCTAACATGTAAGTATAGCAGGCAAGAGCATATAAAAACACGTAGTCAATTACATTCACAAACAGTTTTATTTGTGACTAGACTCAGTGTCCTAACTCTAGTTCGAGCATATATCCCAGACTATGCTCTGATACCATAATGTGAGGGCCCGATCCTAATGTGGTGTTTAATTAACACATAATGATTAATTTGCGTAAACAGTGGAAGACTTATTTCAAAGGTCTTATCAAACGGCCCTAAAAATTTTCGCTTTTAGGTAATACATATATACTGATACTTAAAATATGTAATTCCGGTTTCCAATTTAACATGTTGATCATAACATAAATTATCAAGTATGTCATCAACCAGTAGTAGAATAATTAAAATACAGATACTCGAGGCAAACCCCGGTAATTTAAAACATAAGTAAAAATATTCTAACAACTACTGGAACGTAAAACATAAAATATAAACCTGAGCTCGCTCTCAAGGAGCTCTGGTATTCATCGATGCTTCATCTCGAGCATCCTCCGTACGTCCACCTGTCCCCATACAACAAAGACATTACAGCCCCCCACTACGGGGGTTAGAACCCAGTACGAGAAATAAATAGATCATGTCAAGTATCATGCAATACATACCATGTATGAATGCTATGTATGAATTGGGTATAAAGAATCAAATCTCAAGATACCAAATATCGGAGTTCAAAGGAAGGTATCATCAAATAATGTCAGCTCGAGCAGAGGGTGACAACACATGCACATTGCGCTAGGAGACTCATCATATGTGCTGTGTTCGTCCATCCCTCGTGTCTAGGTCCGGTAGTAATGCGCGTGACTACATTCGCTACCTAAACTGCCTGTCATCGCCGTGCCCTGTCATCCCCGACACTCAGAGTGAATCAACTCAGTCATAATCATGGATATCAAAGAAATGATAGTCAATATGATATGCCCATGAATCATTTATGCATCAAATGACATATGCAACTCAATATATCATGCAATCTCATGTGAATACATATCATGTAATTCACATATCATGTACTACAATGTATCTCAACATGTCATATAGTCACAGAAGAATCATATAGTGACAATTAAATCATATAATTCAATTAATGACATGTAAAATCATACAAAGCATCATAACACGTCTTCGTCAGACGCCATGATAAAACTCATTTACTACGTACTTCGACCCAAGCTAATCTACCGAGACTTCCAGATCAACCCCGGAATCTATTAACCTGGTCATATATACTAAAACTTATCACTAAGTGCTTAAGTAGGCAATAGACATAACAAGTTTTAAGGATTACTGATTGACCGCTTTATTTTTAAACAGAAAATTCTCAGTGAAGCGATTCTTTACCGCAAGTGCACGGTGTCAAGTTTTAGTATAGTTAAATGAAAGTACGGGTTGTCGAATCCACATGGATTAACGTATAAGTACCAAATAAGACCAGTGAAATTATATTTAGCCTACGATTAAAGAGAGTATATTAACTACTGCAAATTTTTAACTAAAGAACCTAAATAAATAATAATAAATAAAATGAATGGGTTCCGGATATGCAAAGGTAATTCGCTCGAGAAATTTATCTCGCTCTTCGTTCAACTGTGTTATCCTTAATGATTCGTTTGAATAAGCAATTACCAACCAATTGATTCTTAAGGTGAAAGGTTTTCGTTATTATTCAATACACTCTCTCGAGCTGTAAAGAAACTAATATCAAATTAGAACAAGTCACTCTCGTGCACTTATTTACTAATCTAATATTGCATAAATCTTCAAAACCTCGTTACTCTAAATCTCTCGATTCAAAGTGCTCACGTATGTGATTTTATCTCTCGATCTCAATCTTAAACATACATCATGAATTAAGGTAGTGTATTATAACGTTATCTCTCGATCTCGGTTATAACTCACAAGATTAAATCAAAGTTAGCTAGGCTTTGATCTTAATAAGCATTCAATTCATGAACAATAAGATACAAATACACTCAAACACAATCGAATCAATAAATCAAACACAATAAAATAAACTAGATTCAATTCAAGACAAATCAATAAGATGTTAAATTGTTTCTCAACCTCAAAAACATCCAGAGATAATGTAATATCAAATAAATCTGAGTTTAGAAATACGATAAAAGCTGGAATGAATCCGTGCATTGCACCGTAGTTTCTTCTCTTGCTCCTTCCTTGCACTCCGGAATTGGCTCGCTCAAACTTGGATGAAGAACGGAAGAAGATGATTTCTCCTCCTTCTTGTTGGCGGCGGCTACTAGGGTTGTAGGGTGATAAAAATCGGTCCTCTCCCTCTCTGATATGACATCTCATGATCTGGAAGAGATCCCTCCTTTAAACCACCGAAAATCACGTTAATTTTGGAAAATAAGATCTTCAGAAATTCGCTTCTCGATCGATAGAAAAATAATTTCGATCGATCGGTGCACTGTTTGCTTCAGCGTTTAAAAGTTTCTGCCTCGATCGATCGATCGAGATTTTCTTCCGATCGATAGACACTTCGAAAATTTTGGTGCTGAACTCTCTGCCCGGATCGATCGATCGGTACATATTCTCGATCGATCGAAATTCTGAAAAACCATATTCTTCATTTTTTTCTCTTTTTCGCCTCGATTTCACCCGTTTTCTTCATTTTAGCTTATTTCTTCCATTTCCAACCTATTTTCCTGAAACAAGCAAATAAACACCAAAAAGCCTAATTTCATTCAGGAAAAAGTACTAAAAATGGTAAGAAATTACAGCTAAAAACACTTAAAATCTAAGCCTATCACTGATTTTCCTCCAAAATTCAGACTGACCAGTTTTCATTCAAAATTCATAATAAATTCATATAATGTCCAAATGACCCAAATCTAGTTCTCGAAGTTCAAAAACTCAAAGGAATTCATTTTCTTATCTAATGATGTCGAGCTAATTCCTCCATTTAAAAGTAGTAAAAACACTAAAAACGTAGCTTTTGAAATTCTGTTTTCCAGCTCGAGCAGTTTTAGTAAAGGATCCATATCTTTTTCATTTTAACTTCAAATTGGGTAATTCCAGTGGCAGATGACAGCCAACGCAAAGTACTAAAATACCTATTTTTGGACATTTTCCGGAATTCCTAGCCAACAATTCTCAGGAACTCGGATAACACACTGCATGGGATTTGCGTCCACATGCAGGACATAGATTGTGCATTTAAAGTATAAAATTCATACATACTCGAACATAAGTCCGAATTGAGTCCTTTTTTTTAAAACTCAAGAGAATGAAAAGATCTACAAGTTTTATTTGAAGACCGACAATAATTCGAACATTAAATTTGTCAAAAGTTCAAAATTCTACACTGCATGTGCATTTACAGTACATGTAGAGTCGAATCTGGCACTACTTAGTAAAATGAGCATATCTCACTCATTTAAAATCCAAATGGTCTCAAATTTTAACCATAGCACGACAACTTATATATCTACAACTTCGTATTTGGATCAAAGTCAAATTCCGAGACTAAGTAAATCGAATTTTCAAAATCATCTACTGCATGCAACATCAAATTTGTGCAGATTCTGGTTTTATTAGAAAGACACCAACATTTGTGATTCTTCCTATAATTTTGACCGAAATCCATAAAATCCAACTAAAACAAATAAGAACAAGTCCATACCCTTGTAGACCCAAAAGTTTTCCACAATGGCTCCTTCCTAGCTTGAACTCCTCCAAACTTGCTCCAAAATTGAAAATTCTTGCACCTAACTAACACCCTTGTCTTGGGGTTTCTAAATCGCTAATTGCATGTAACATGCATTAGTAATTGGAAGAGATTTTTGTGCTAAATTAGGCTGGAAATTTTCGAAAGTTTAGGTGGAAAGAAAGAGGAGAGAAGGTGGAGCATTTCATGGGTTGAAGAGAGAGAAGATGATGGTGAAATGTGGAACCAATATCTGATTTTGCATCTTATGGGCGTGAGTTTCCATGTATAAATGCATGGTTTTTATTTAACTGATGTATTATGGAATCCATGTGTCAATACATCACTCTCTTGCAAGTTTAATGGTCCAAAATCATGTATTAAACATGAGTTAAATTAATTAGTGGCATGTGTTCTCCAAGTGCCATGTGATCATGCACATGCTCATGCACTAAAACATGTTCCACTAGTTGGTTGACTCATCGTGGTCCGGAACACCTTAATTCAAAGTCTATACTTTTAATATTCCGAGTTTGCTTAATCATTGTTAATCCGGATTAATTACCATCGGGGCCTTACAAATGGCCACACTTATTTGAATATACTCCTTTATATTCCATGTTTAGCACGTACGATCACTCGATGTATTTGTAAAACGAATCAATTATATATATGTTGGATTTGCATCTTTTGTTATTTCGAGGACGAAATCTTATAAGGGGGAGAGAAATGTAAGGCCTCGCTACTAATAACCCGGATTAATGATGATTAATCAAACCCGGATAATTAAAGTATAGACTACGAATTAAGATGTTCCGGATCACGATGTCTTGCATTTCATGTGTGTGTGAATAATACACACACCACGCAAGACATATGTTATAAGTTGGATTAGAACACTAATAAATCCTAACCAATTTCCTAGATGACTTGACACTTGGGTGTATGAGGGACATTTTGATTCTCATAAAATAAAATATTGAATCATCTTGCAAGACAATTGCCTATGTCCATTCCCCCTTCCCATTTATTTTGCAAGACCAACCCTTCTTCTCTTGAACTCATCATCTTGTTTCCTCTTTCTCCTAAATTTCAAAATCTTATCTCCAAAATTCCATGGAGAAGGTTAGTTATAATATACATGCAAGCATGGAATTGTAGAGGCTTTGAGAAGAGGAGTAAGAATCTACAAGAATTTTTGTAGTTGGAGGTGTTTGAGGTGGTGACAAACTCTTGGGAGGCTTGGATGGAGTTGTAATGGTGTTTTGATGTTCATGTCCTCAAGATCTACAAAGGTATAACATCATTTTTGAATTTTAAAATCTTTGATTGAGGAATAAGGATCGAATTTTTAGTGCAAGGTTTTGAAAAAGTTGTTGTCAAAATGTAGCCTGAAGATTTCAGAATGCACGTATTTATTATCTCGAAATTTCAGTAAATCTAAGTTTCTAATTTGATGTTGGTGTTCAATGCAAGTTGTATATATTTGAATTAACTTCGATTTGATAGTAAATTCACCTAATTTGGGGTTGGTATGCATAAGATATGCCAATTTTATTATATAGTGCACAATCTGGAAATTGCATGTAGGCAAGTTGCACATGCAATGTGTTCATCATAAATCTGGGCAAATTGTGTTATGAATTAGGACTTGTGCCTTGAATAAAAGTTGTATTATATTGAGTTTTCTTTACTTGGCCACCAAAATCACTCCACGTGGATTTAAAATGAAAGAGTTGGGCCATTTTTACAAAATCCGCTCAAGCTGGGAATCAGAGTTTTAACAAGATTTAAAATGTGACGTGTTTTGTGTCCAGTCTGCCTTAAGATGATCGATTTATCTTAAGAACATAAAAGATTAAATGTAGTACTTTGGGTTGCCCAGATTCTCCCACTAAATTCGGGTCATTTTGACGTTGTATGAATTAAATACTATTTTTCTACAAAAAGTGGTCAAGTTGGAAACTTGAGTTCTCCCACTGTTATGCATAAGTATGGTTTAGACCTACTTTACCCTAATTAAATGACCGAATTTGGGGAAGTATCAAACATATGAAATGTTCATTTTTGAGTTAGATGTCAAACTAAACTAGACCTATGTCATTTGGTTAGGTTTCGAAAAAGTTATAAGCCGATTACTATTAGCATGTGAGCTGAAATTTTAAGAGGTTTACTATTGGTCAATGTTTGGATTATGAACTTGATATTATGAAGTAATTGAACACTTTGATGATATAATTGAGATATAAATGACCATGATAAATAATCACGTGGTCGATTTGAGGATCACTTGGTAGTTTAGCAGCTGTTTAAGGTACGTAGAAAACTGTCACGATGTCTGAAAAAGATATGTGATGTTCCCGGGTATGATTTATGTGTCATTATTTGTTTCTTATGTGATTATATGAC
Organism: Haberlea rhodopensis; assembly: GCA_907163345.1. Classification (NCBI taxonomy): domain Eukaryota; kingdom Viridiplantae; phylum Streptophyta; class Magnoliopsida; order Lamiales; family Gesneriaceae; genus Haberlea; species Haberlea rhodopensis. The sequence continues at coordinate 10,667,851 of CAJQUN010000006.1, read as the reverse complement.
ATATTGAGCTGCATGATATACAAATACATGATACATTGAATTGCATCATACATGATATATTGAGATGCATTGACATTGGACATATCATGTTGATCCTAGCGATTCTTTGATACCTGTATCATATTCCTTGATATCTATGGTACGTGGTCGTGGGGATGATGGGCAGATCAATGGATCAGTTTAGTAGTAACTGTAGCGATGAGTGTGTCGACGTCGCCAGACACTAGGGATGATGGACCACCAATGGCTCGACGGAGAGAGATGTCTTAGCGACGAGTGTGTCGACGTCCTAGCTCGAGCTTGATATCGTTGATGATGATTTCGGATATATCGATACTTTGAGATTGTCACCCCCGTACACACATTTCATTCATGCATGACATGCATCACGTGGTATTTTTGTCATACTATCGTGATTTGATCTGGCTTTTCGTACTGTGGTTACTGACCCCCATTCTGGGGGCTGTCATGTCTTTGTTGTATGGACACGACAGGTAATATAGGTGGCATATGTCTGATGCTCATGAGGAATCATCTAGAAGTACCAGAGCTCAGTGAGATCGAGCTCCAGTTTAGTTGGGTTGAGTAAGACTCCCAGTATTTTAATAAAGAGTTTTACACTATGTTTTATTTTACCGGGGTATGCCCCGAGTATTTGTATTTTGAATATTACATTACTGGGAGACTTTATGTTTGATGTTTATGCGATGAACAAGGTGTTTAATTGTGAAATAAAAAAATATATATTTTCAGTATTATTATATATGTATCACCGGAAAACATTTGGGCCCCGTTTTGGAAAAAAATGAAACTAATCTTCCATTGTTTACGTAAAAATAATCATTGCATGATAATTAAATGCATGATTAGGATCGAGCCCTCACATCTCTATTTATATTGTTTTCAGTCCATATCTCATATGAAGTTTTTGTCACTGCATTTGTATGAATTATGCTCAATAAATATACAACTATTTAGTGAGACTAACATTCTCTTTAAGATGACTCAAACTCCTCTTTCACTAATGTTTATTGATCCACATATATTCACGTGAATCAAATTTAAGGACCATCAACATATGACAAAGATATGTGGGGTTTAAGTTATCAGACATTTTGTATTCTTTGAACACAATCAACAGTTCTTAAACAACACTTGATATCATAGAAATAACTCAAACAACATTTGCAGCAACTCTTACTACAATGCTTAGCCTCGGGTATGTCCCACCTACCTAAAGCTTCCTATTTCTCACCATCTGCAACTCATTGCAGAGATGTGAGCATAATTGGTATCATATACCAAAGAAGTAGAACAAATAGAAACATTAATTTTAATAAGTATACTCTCTAGGTATTGTTTGCAGTTTTTGCGGTAGTGACCAGCAATGAAAACATAGATGTTTCTCCTTCTTAATTGCTACTACATCCATTTTTGTTTTCTTATTTTGAGGATGGGAACAATTTCCATTCATCTTCTTAATCCTTGTGCTCTTATTACCCTTGGTAGAAGATTCCACAAGAAGAACCTGTTACGACTAGGACTCGTGAGTTTCCAACATGTTGATTATAGGATCAAACCTACAACCAGTTAATGGGATATTGTCACGTTCATATTTCTCCATTTCTCAACAAGAGATATTATTCTTACGTCATGCTCATGGACTGAATGAATCAAGACAAGTTCGTCAATTTTCAAGCCTCGGCAAAGCAACCGAGAAGTTATGGTTCGCTTTCATCAAGGCACACCTTAAGCCGGCTCTTCATGCCACCGATGTCATCAAGGACAGAGCTTTATTGCTCTATGCTATTATGACTGGCATGTCTATCGATTTGGGGCTTCTTCTCCAGTATTCTATCGAGTTTGCTTGCAGGGGGCAACGACTTTGGGCTTCCCACACCCCATGCTCATTACCGATCTATGCTACTATGCGGGGGTGCGATGGGGCCCTGATGAAGAACGACTAAAGATTCAGAAGCCAATAATGTTGGCCAGACATGCTCGAAGAGACACCCCCCATCTTCTAGCCAAGCCGGCGCCTCCAGTGGACCACAAACTGAATCTGAACCGCTCCCGGACCTTCACACTATTGTTCACCGACTCACAGATTTGGAGCAAAGTGTAGCGGCTCAAGCTAATCAATGGGCCGATTTCCACCAAAGTCATGAGGCATACATGCAGCGCCAAGAGGCGTTCCAGCAACGTAAAGACACCTACATGAACTTTGTAGTGGACTTCACATCAGCCCTCGCTCAGGAGTTTCCTCATAGAGCGTTTCCACAGCCGCCGACTTTCCAGCCATCACCATTTCCACAACCGCCCCCCGACGATATGGATGACGATGACCAATGACGGTCGTCGCTTAGGTATGTGCATCGTTCTATATCTTTCTTCATGTATATGCATTGAGGACAATGCACATTTCTAAGTTTAGTGGGGTACTTTGAACTGTCTCAAATTACTTGGATTCCTGTTGTTTTTGTTTGCTTGTTTTCCTTATTTTTTGGTTTGTCTTGGTTTAGAGTCTGTTTAGTTTTGAGTGTCATAAGTTGTATTACGAGTCAGTTGAGGCCAATGATGAAAAATTGAGTTGACTTGTGGAAAATTTTAAAATTTTCATGTTGCTCTTGAGTTCTCACATATTCATGCACTAGAGACCATGACCATTTGATTAATCAATGATGATTTGAACGAACACAAAAATGATATAGGCGATTCTTGATAATTTGGGCCTTTATTCATTGATAGAAATTTGCCATAGTAGCCCCTTTGAGCTTAAGTATAAAAGAATGAATTGTTTGCAATATCTTTTAGAATTTCATTCAAATTTTTCTGATATTACCTTGGTTTTCAGATGCAATTTGAGCATATTGGCCAAATCATGTAAGTTATTTGTGAATTGAGAGTAGTATAGAACTTACTATAGTAACCTTTGAGGCGAAATACAGACATATGTGGCTTAGGAATGATTTAGGCTATCTTTGATCGTTTGAGCCTTTGAAGCCACCAAATGACATCATTTTATCTTTAGTTACCCTTTTGAGCTTAATACAAATAAAAAGGCATGTGTTTAGGCACATGAATAACCCCATTCGGCATCGTTTCAAGATACCACATCAACCACCTTGTTGAGAGCTTATACACTATTTTCAACCCTAAGGGAGTAAGCTTCTATTGCGCTTTAAAAGTTCAAATATCTCCTATGGTCATATGTGAAAATTAGAAGTGGAGTAACAATGAAAAAGAGAAAAATAATAAGGTGGATGATGAAGAGGATGAGAAAAGAGGATGAATTGAAAAGAAAAGAAAATTGATGAATTATCAATAGAAGGAATCGAAAGCGGGATGAGAATGCGCAAATTGATTATAATGTTAACTTACTCTCTTGCTTTGAATATCCTTCCCTTTTATTGAAGCCATGAGCCGAAGCCTAACGTTACAAGCTTATTAAGACCTATTGACCAAGCCACATTTGTCTAATATACTAGTGGTGAAGGTTATGAATAGTGAACCTATGACACTCGAGAAACACTTGTAATAAACATGGTTTTGACATTCACATATGAGCATCTCATACCTAATGCATTGTTAGCATTTATCATAGCTACACTCTGTTTTTGAACAATGCAATTTGAACCTATACCTTGCAAAGTACTATTGATATGTGTGAGTAAATAGCGCTTTGAGTTAATGATTAAATGGAAATGGTAGCACACACACTTGAGAATTCTTGAGAAAGTGATATGCATGTGTGAATATTTCTGAGGCCTACACAATTGGAATGTTTTACAACTTTGTTTTGTGTGTCTTTTCGTGTCAGTTTTGTGTTGATTTGTTTTTGTTTTGTTGTTTTGCTCGGGACTAGCAAAAGTTTAACTTTAGGGGGTTTCATAAGTGTATTTTATACACTTATATTTCTTCTTATTTTGCATGGTTTAGTGCTAGTTTTCGATCAGAATTACGCTTTTGGTTTTGCTTTGTTTTGTCTTGCAGGAATTCAGGTAATTACATGATTTATGGGCTAAAAGAGTGCAAATGGCGGAAAGAAAGGATGAATTGAAGTCAAAAATCTACGCTTTCCATCAAAAGCATCAGGCGTAATTACGCCTGATTCAGGCATAAAGACGCCTAAGCCACGGCATTTCAGAGTTTGAAGAATTTTAGTAGGCGTGACTACGCCTCGCTTAGGCGTTGCTACGCCTAAGCTACAGCTTTTGAGAATTTTTACAGGCATAAAGACGCCACTTTCAGGCGTAATTACGCCAGTCACACGGGAGGCCATGCTTTTTGTGATATCCCCAAAATAATTAATTGCAATTTGGGCATTAATTATGTTTATGTGATTATTTATGGTGGTAATTAATATATATGTGTTAGGATTAATTATCTTGGTGAAATGCTTAGTCACATGGCATGCGTGACCCGATGGTGCATTTCGGGGTGCATGTTATGCATGTTGGGAAATTGGGGATTATTATGGTTTGATTATGGTAATTGATAATTATTTGGTAAAGCATGATTTTAATGGGATTTTTGATGCATCTTGGTAAATGCTTTTAAAATATCATGTTGGGGTGTTTTATACATCATGTTAATTGTGGGGGTACAAATTTAATTACTTTAACCCCACTACCCCCCACCTTTACCAATCGCTTTACTAAATCCCCCAACTCACTCTCCCCAACCCTAACTTCTACCATTTTCGATTTTTGGCTTAAAGTAGAGGGGAAATCTTGCCAAAAGTCTCATTTGTGGGATATAGTGTGAGATTTGGAGTCCCCAAGAGGTATGGATACCTCCTTATTGTTTTTATTGTGTTTGGATTGGGTTTGTTTTGGTTTTGAATGGTTTTGAAATGGGTTGTTATGAGTTGGTATTATTTTGGTTGGATGTTGGATTTTTGGGATGTTTAAGGTGTATTTTGAAGGTTATTATGTGTTTGATGTTGTTGGTTTGAAGGTAGGAGAGTTGGTATGGTTTGGGAAGAAATTGTGGAGCAAAAATGGTGAATTTTCGGGGTACAGACATTGGCGATCGATCGCCCGTTTCAGGCGATCGATCGCGCGCGGGCAGTGCGCGTTTGGGGTGTCTGGCGATCGATCGCCACTCTTGGGCGATCGATCGACGAGGCTGGTGATCGATCGCCACAGCCAGAAAAATTGTGTAGCGGGCAGAGAGGTCTCGCGATCGATCGGCCCCTGCGACGATCGATCGCGAGATACAAAATGTGGTATTTTTGAATATTTTTGTGGAATTTTTCATATTGGACTATAATTGACTTCTAATATTGATTTGTATGGTTGTGTAGAACCATCCCAGGTACCAACAACATCAAGAAGATAAAGTTCTTCAACTTCTCCACTCTTGAAACTAAGGTACGTAGTGAGACGTACGGGCATCGGATGGTAAAATGTGTTCTTATGCTTTTGGCTACATATATGTGATATCCCCGAAATGGTTATTTGCATTTGGGCATTAATTGTGCTTATATGATTAATTATGGTGGTAATTAATTATGTGTTGGAATTATTATGTGGAAATGTTTAGTCACATGGTAGATGTGATCAGGTTGCATTTCAGGGTGCATGTGATGCATGTTAGATATTTGGGGTGTTTTAATGACTTCATGTGCGGGTAGTCATTTTTGAGGAAACATGCATTTATTTGTAATTGTGGAGCATAGTGGTGTTATGCTTTTAAATATCATGTTGGGGTATTTTATACACCGTGGTATTGTGGGATGCACCCTATTTTAATTAAACCCAACCCTTATAACCCCCCACCTTTACCAATTCATTTTACTTTACCAAAATCATTCCCACACAAACCCTTCCCCTCATTTTCGTTCTTGAGCTTTGGGGTGAAGAGAAGTCCTTGCAAAATCTTGATTTGTAAAGTTTATTGGGTGATTTGAGATCCCCAAGAGGTATGGATACCTCATGGTTGTTTTTGTAAGGTTTTGTTTAAGTTTGGTATGGTTTGAAGAATTTAAAATGGGTTTGTGTTGGGTTGTTGTGGTTTTGGTATTATTTTGGGTGGGTGTTAAATATATGAGTTAATGTAGATGTTTATTGATGGCTTTGAGTGGTTTTGTATGGTTAGTGTTGGATTAATTGAGTTTGTTGAGTTGGGGTTGAAGATGGGTGAATAGTGCCCGAAAATCGGATGCCCAGAGCTCGGCGATCGATCGGTGCCTTCCGCGATCGATCGCGAGCAGCAGTACTGGAGGCAGTAGCCTTCAGCGATGATCGCGAGTTTAGCGCGATCGATCGGCGAGGCCGCGATCGATCGGCGCAAACTCAGCGATCGATCGCGGATTGGCAAATTTCGTTGGGCGAGGCAGAGAGGTCTCGCGATCGATCGGGGCTTTATGGCGATCGATCGCGAGACACCAAAAATGGTGTTTTTGGATTTTTTTGTAGGATTTTTGGTATTGGACTATTATTGGGTTCTAATATTGATTTGTGTGAATGTGTAGAACCATCCCAGGTGGCAACACAGCCAAGGCATTGAAGTCCTACCATATCCTACATTTTGGAAAGGTACGTAGAGGACGTACGGGCACCCAACGGTACATGTATCTAATATACTCATTGTTTATGCATTGTGGATGCGAGTATATATGTGATTATGCATTGTGGATGCAAATACATGTTGAATTATGCATGATGATTGTAGATGCATATGATTATTGGTGCACATCCCATGAGTCGTGGTCATCCCTTGATGATTTTAATGCTTGCCGCTATTTGTTTTGGTTCCGCTAAATGTGAAGCGAGGGGTGGGAGCGCCGCATGTCACATTTGAGCGTGGTTGTCATATAGGGCGAGGAAAGGATATTTGCCGCTCAATGTGAGGCGAGGGGTGGGAGTACCGCTTGTCCATTGAAGGGAGGTTATTCTATGCCGCCTATATGTAAATAAGCGAGGGGCATTAAAATACATTGTGATGGACAGACTAGGGATTGGTGATCAGTATTTGGTATTGATGAGCTGGTATATGTCATGACATGTTTAGACCATTAAAAATAATCTGTTGATTATACTCATGAGTTATGGTACAGGGACAACCAAACGGGAAGCGTTTGAAATGCATGGAAAAAAAACAGGAAGTGTTTTATTATGATTATGCATTTACGCTTTATCTTCATATTGTGTTGAATATGAATGATTATTATTGCTCATGTTTGGGGGTTGTCCTTGTAGGTACCTTTTTGGCATGATAGAAGGGCTTGAACGGGTTGAGGTGGTGAGCCTTGTGAAGAATTCTTTTGAGGCAGAAAGGACAGGATTATTTTGGATAGTATCTACTCTAGGAGTAGTATAAAACTATAGTTGAACACATTCATTGATTGGAATGTAATTAATCCATTTGGTAGTCCTTATTTTTGGCATGTAATGCTTAAGCTCATAGACTCAACACGTTCTTTTACACTCTGATCTTTTATATTAGCTCTATTATGCCTTGATTCCGCACTTAAGGATTAGGGTCCTTACAATTTATATCGTGGACAAGTGTGGACTACGAAATGTGTTGATATATATTGAGATAATGGTGATGCATTATGATTGTGGACTCAAGTGTTATGTTTATATATATGTGGTTAGAAATGCTTGATTGTTCCGGTGGTTGTTATATACGAGCGAGGGAGGTACTTGCCGCTGTCATATGAAGCGATGGTAATATGATATTTGCCGCTGTCATGTCGAAGCGATGTACATGCCGCTGTCATTGTCGAAGCGAGGGATATCATATGATGCCGCTATATGTCGAAGGGAGGGGTCCTAAAATTCCGCTGTTGTAATAGGACCGGAACAGTCACATTTCTAGTGATTAATGTGGATTATTGTGGTTATAACTGGAACATGGTATCGATCATTATATTGTGAACTAATGATTTGTGCATGAGTTTATGAAACAGGAACAACAATGAAAATGTGCTAATATGGTAAATCAGGGAGCATACATACATACATATCTCATGCAATTAATTATGTTATTGTGCTTGGATTTTGTTGAATGGTGATGTATATGCTCATGGTAAGTTGTTCCTGTAGGTACACTTTTGGACTTGGGGGGCTATGGGCCGGGTTGAGGCAGTGAGCTACGAGGAGCATTACTGAATTAGGATACAGGAATTTTGGACAGTCTCTACTCCAGTAGTAGTGTAAATCTATAGTATTAACATTCATTATTGGGAATGTAATTAATTAACTTTGGAAGTTTATTTTTGGCATGTAATCCTGTTAGCTCAAGGCTACAACCGGAACCATAACTTATCTTTTAATACATATTGGCCCTATTTTCATGTTTATTACACTGTTAAGGAAGAGAGGTCTTACACTCGTTGCCTTAGAAATATTTGGATATACAATCGAGAATTGTAGGGTATTGCATTGGTGAGCCGACGTCTTGATAATCTTCTCTAGCGGAATTTTCTCGTTTACTTTTATTGACTTAGTTGGAGTAGTAGTTTAATTTAATTAATTAGTATTTTATTTAAATTCATTATCGTATGTTAAATATAGTTTAGGGAAATCTTATTTGGTACTTGCTTGTTACTCCCTGTGGGTTCGACAATCCGTATTCTTCCTATCTATACTAAAACTTGACACCGTGCACTTGCGTTATAATCGCTACACTGATAATATTGTTAAAATAATCGCGATCAAGTTTTGGCGCCATTACTGGGGATTAACTTTAGTGATATCATACTAGATTCTTTGACTGTAATTTAACTATTTTTTCCCATTTGTATATATTTAATTCGAAAAAAGAAAATATATAATTTAATTGTTTTATTTTTTTTCTTGCGAGGTAATTGTGATGCTTCATCAACAAGCCTTCACAAGATTTGCCCAACAATATTCAGAGCCGTTTTATGCAGCGTGGAGGAGATTCAAATTGGCAGATACATTCCGGTATCACAACTTTTTGAATTGTACTATTCTGCAATATTTCTTCAAAGGTTTCGATGCACAGGCACGAGGATGGGTATTCAGCGGAGCACTGGTGACTGTGAGTCCCCTGGTTGAGAGAGATGAGGATAGTGTGTTGCACTTGTTCAATGATATGACGGATACCACTGGCATTGAGATCCTTCATTGTAAGGTTGGAGTCATTAATACCCACCAGAGCATCACTACCCTCATCTTATAAACCAACCATTTGAGCATCACAGAGAGAAGAGAGATAGTTCTGCAGATGTCACCACTCAGTTAGAGGATACCTTAATAAGATTCATAGCATAATGTGAGACCAATATGGAGAGCCAAACCAACTCTATACGTCACCTGGAATAGCAAGTAGCGGTCCTTATGGAAAAAATTCAACGAGATGCCAAGAGGATGATACGAGACCTACCAATCAAGAGTGACGAATTCAGTTTGGTTACATGATGATGACCAATCTACCGATCAAGTTTGGGGGAGTGATCTTACTCATGATGAAGATCCAAGGGAACGTGAGCCTCCCCAACTTAGTGAACCTAACTTAGAAAAGTTATCCGAGGAGTTCCCATGGGAATATGAGATAAGTGTGATGTTGGATGAGATTCTCAAACATACTGATCAGCACCCATCGATGGCAACATGTTATATGACAGATGTTGATCAATTCTTCCCATCGATGGCAGCTTCACCACACTACGCCCTCCACGAGATGAAGCAAAGCCAAGAAGCCTTCTCCCATGACTACCAATTCATAAAGAGTGTTAATGGAGCGACGAGCTTACACCGTTCATCGAACAACACGTCATATGGAATATTGAGCAAGATCATGGGCTGAAAGAAGGAAACAAAGTGGATTTACATTTCAGGCAAAAAAAAGAAGAGGAGAAGATTTGACCAAGATTTTGGGGAATATTTTATTACCTAGATTGGAAGGATATCAATGAAAAAAAACTTCACACGCCCCATATGTAAGGACCCCATGCCCTTAACACGCTATTAGTGTATTAATCCATGTATTTAGTGCATACAATCATGTAATCAGGAGGGAAACCACATGCTACCATAACATAATATACCAAAAATAAAATTTCTTGCATTATTCCATGTAATGTCAAATTTCCCTCAACCAAGTCCACTTACATATCATGCACCCTTATATTACACTAACATGTTCTCAATTCATTTTGCAATTCCTTAATTAATAGCATGCAACATATGAATGAAAAGAAAAAGTCCCTTGCTTATTTATACAAACCATATACACATATAGTAGTACTCACATGCGAGCAATCGAATGAGTGTATGTGTATCTAATGTATAAAATACCCTACTCAATACAGACACCGAGACCTCGATCCTTGAAGTACCTCCAATCCATAGCTCGATCTCAACCCCGGAGCTACCGTTGTACCTGTTCCACCTGCCCCAACAGAGAATGCCCCCACCCGGGGTGAGCATACCAATACCATCATTCCAATAATCACAATATCACAGTTCAAAATTTATAGAATGTAAATCCATGAATTTTAAAAGATACTCCCTTGGATGTTATCAACCTCATACGGGATCCCCTGTGATGTTCCTGTTCTCAAAATAACCGAAACCATCAAATTCCCAAAAGCCAGTTAATCATTTCATTGATTAACTAAACCCGTTCACTAATTGCCAATTTGCATAATTAATAAAATCAATCATTTACAAATGTTTAGAGATATCACACGTATCTAAACAATAGTTCCACAGTCCCATTGCATCACTTGCTCAGTAGCAGCGGCATTCATAACCGATGTTCGCTCCATAGCGACAACATCTCACCCGTTGCTCGCTCCATAGCGGCACCATATATCTCACAATACATACCCACTTATTGCAATTACAATATATCATGCATTCAACAATTGCGATAAGATATAAGGTTATGCTCGTACGTTATACATACCTTACGATTCCGTAGTCCGAACCAAACCTTGTCTTAGTTCCGCAATCCGATGATGCAACCACGTGCCCAAGCACGTTCACAACCTCCAATTATATCGTCAATCCATGACGATTAACCATTTTAAAAGACTTCGGGCGAAGCATGCATCGATTCCATAACAACAACATAATATTTACCACAAGATAGGGGCTCTCGATCGATCGGCCATTTATGCTCGATTCATCAAGAGCTCCAGTGAAAAGATGCCCAAAAGTCTTCCTTCCTTCCTCGATCGATCGATCGAGACTTCTCGATCGATCGGCAACTTTGCTCGATCGATCGAGCGTATTTGTTATCATCGCGCGATCGATCGGTGGCCCTTCGCCGATCGATCGGCGAGTGCTAAAATGGCCCAAAAATAGCATTGAGTTTAAAACCCACAGAAAACAATCCCAACACCCATTAAACCATTATTCCTCAACATAAACACCATAAAACTCCTTAAACATTCCAACCCAAAAATCTTTAAAATTTCAAAAACTCAAACCCAACCTTATACTTAACCAAACAGCACAATACTACTATCAAATCGAAGATAAATGCGAGGAGAAGAACAATACATAATTATCTTCAAGAAATTCGGTTCCCAAGTCGAGCCTTCAACGATTAATGCTCCAAAGAAGAATAGGGAAAGGGCTGGGGAAGAAGGGGGCGCGAGAGAGAAGAGAGAGAGAGGAGAGAATTCGTGCAATGATTGAACATCGAGTCCACTTGGTATATATAGTACCAAGGCTCAAAAATCCCGAGTCCTCCACAAATACATCATGACTCATTAAAAATCATCTGTGTTCAATAATTACCTATCAATCTCAACATTCCATTACCAACCCCAATACAAAGCACCCTAGACCCCAGATCCCACCAAAAACCCAATTCCAAGGTTTACCACCTTAATGAGAATAAATCTCAACTTTTGGGCCCAACGACCGCGATACCGTAATAAAATCCTCGGGAATCTCAACACCATAATTATCTCATAATTACTCCAATTAAAATCCACTAAGGATCGTAATCACTCCAGGATTAATACCATAATTTTTGGATATCACATTTATCTCCCACTAATAAAATTCCGTCCTCGAAATTTGCACATGCGTACTCGACGTACTGCCAAGGCCACACAACCCAATTCGGGTCCGCAACATCGATTCATGAGTACATCATGATCGGAATACTAACTGCGAGGACATCGATCTCGCACCAAAACTGGAATGGGGTTATCCTCCCCAAGCCATCACCACCTTAAAATATGTTAACATACCTCGATGTTAACTACCCAAAAGCAGTCAGTCAATCTTAACTGCTATCCAACGAATCATTCGTGATTCCAACATAGATATCGCCTCAATGATATCTCTACGACTTAGCCTACGATGTTAAACATACATCGTTACCAAGGAAAGCACCAGTACACAACAATGTACTCACACTAAACTCGGTTTCCGTTTTCCAACTCCATCTCCAGCGAAGGAGTAGTTGCACAACTTGCAACTCGGATCGGGCCACCCCACGGCACCGATCAACACAAGGCACATCTCCAAAGATGTCAACATCAGTGTGTTCCAAGGAATCACCTCTTGGTTCCAACACACTACCGATAACTCCATAGAGTCTCAGAATCCCATAGAGAACATGCAAGAAAATCAATTGCATTCTAACAACATGTGTCGACCACGACACCACACGAATTTGAATCCTGGTCATCCCTTTTTTACTCTTAGAATTAAAAATTCTAATACAAGGGTACTATCAAATTTACCAGCAAGGAACTTCCTTGTCCCAAACATGACAATCTCTTCCCGAAAGAGAGTCTACCAAAACCTCACAATTTATTCCTCGGAATAAATTGTCCCACCGAGGTTACCGACCTCAATGATACCATAATCTCTTACCAGAGATTTGCCAATCCAAGCATAACAATGTTGGTCCACGAATATACATATGCCGATGTATATATCTTAACGCCAGACTAACCACAATCGACTTGGGTATCTCTGATCATACCCCCAGGCTTCAAACCCATCTGTCAATTACCCAGTTATTCTCACTCAGAAGAGAATTATGATTGATGAACCAGCAACTAATGGTGTGAGTTCAACATCAACACCACGCATATCAACTCATCAAATCTTGCCAAGATTCCCGACAGGTATATCAATACTTCTTCCCTCGCAGGGAGGGTATCATGCCTCCATGACTTTCCAATCTTGAATCGCCGTTCGGATAGTTTGGATACATTCATACCGAAATGCATCTCTGAACCACTACCATTCTAGCGATGTTGTGCACTAATGTCATAGTACTACCATTCCCGAACATCTTTCAATGATCATAAGTCTCACCAATAATCGCAAAGCCATTACCCGGTCCACCACCAGTAACGCTTACCGTGGTTGGTTCATAATCAATTCTCAACCAATATCAAATGTTTCCACCACAGTAGTGTCCAAATCACTCTAAGAGATACAACCGATACCGTAGCGCTACCATACTAACTATATTACACAACTCTGGTCACGTCTCACCATTGCATCCTCAATGCAAGAATTCTCAAATAGAGGTAACAAAATCTAGTTAACTCTCTCGTTGGTATACCCGACCAAGCTAAGATGAAAGCTCCCTTGAGGCATCTCTCACCTCAATTCAAAAGACATCATAGTGACTATATGAGTCAACTATAACCTTTCATCGTATCATCATACGAGTCCACCACACTCGGTTCCAAGAACAGTATAGTGGCTACAATAAGCTCACTATATTACCGTAACCATAATTCGACTCACCTGGCTAGCCACTCGTAGCCTCCTGAGGTTTAAACAAACCAACATATCATACGTTCAATCCCCGTATACAATACCGCACCATCAATTAGAGTAGTGGATCATCATCCAACATTCCTCTAATACCAATACCCAAGGTATCGCTACTCATAACACGTTTACCACTATACGTGATGCAGTACACTTACCTGTACGGCACAACCATCTATACATTGAGCAACCTGCTCGGCATAACGGTCTCGTCAACCTGTGACGATACGTGTCAACACATGACATGCAAATATCCTTGTCAACTCGTGACATACATGTCAACACATGACATCCAAATAACCTCGTCAACTGGTGATGGTACATGTCAACACATGACATCCACAATAATGCCAACAAAATAGCAATATACCATAACTCATCGCTAACAAGATAGTGGCATACCTGTATTCATCGCCCAATAGGCGGCACTATCCCTTGCCACATACATAGCTGCATAACCCATCGCTATATAATCAGCGGCCTGAACCCTCGCTATAAAATCAATGGTATGAAACATCACTATATAATCAGCGGAATGAGCCCTCGCTATATAATCAGTGTCATGCAACATCGCTATCTAAAATCAGCTGAATGACCCTCGCTATAGAATCAGTGGAATATACCCTCGCTATAGAATCAGCGGAATAGACTCTCGCTATAGAATCAGCGGAATAGACCATCGCTATAGAATCAGCGGCATAAACCATCGCTATATATATCCGGCGGCATGAGCCATCGCCGTAGAATTGGCGGAATGAACCATCGCTATATATATCCGGCGGCATGAACCATCGCTATAGAATTAGCGGCATGGACCATCGCTATATATATCCGGTGGCATGAACCATCGCCATAGAATTAACGGCATGAACCATCGCTATATATATCCGGCGGCATGAACCATTGCCATAGAATTAGCGATATGAACCATCGCTATATATATTCGGCGGCATAATATGGACTCAAGAGGTGACTCACATGTATGTAGTACTTTGTTCCTTTCGGACCCAAGATGTGCCTTACATCACCACGTAGCACTTTGTTCCCAATCTCATCGCTCGACGGCGGTACACAATCAAAACCCTCGCTTTCGTGTAACAACGGCAAGTATTCAATAGCGCGATACCCCTCGCTTTCGTGTAACAGCGGCAAGCATCCCATAGCGCAATACCCCTCGCTTGTGGACCAGCGGCAAGTATTCCATATCACAATATGTGCAGTTAATACAACAGTTCACAAGTCCTACTACGGTATATCAGCGGCGCAATAATATCCAGCGGCGCAATAATATCCCTCGCTTAAGTTATCAGCGGCTCAATGATATCTCTCGCTTCGACATACTAGCAACTCACGCTACAATATGACAGCAGTAAATATCCTGATCCATCGCTTGATAAGACCGCGACAAATATTATGATCCATCGCTAGTCGATACACCCGTAGTGGCACAACAACAATATTCAGCAGCCATGCATCCCCATAATAAATCAATTTCAATGCATGCATATACCTGCATCCTCATAATCGTAAGGAAACCATACCTAGCCATCATCCGCCCTCACCTATTGACGACACCGAATTGTTTGCCATTTTATGTCCTCAGGCAGTGCATCACGTTTCTCATTCCCTGATTTTCCTACAAAATCAGATTCCTTAGCACTTATCACATAAAGTTCAAATCATTCCATCAATACCATTTACATTGTATTCCATACGATCCTGCAACCACAATGGTTAATAATGACCCATTCATTTATGATCTCCTATCATGATATGCACATAAGCATAATAGTTGTGTCACACAACACTAACTACAATCATGCATAAACTATGTGATATCCTTTTCCATCAGTCCATCCTCTGGCCCTCAACAGTCACAAAGAGCAAACCACTGCTCTGATACCACTAATGTAAGGACCCCGTGCCCTTAACCTACTATTAGTGTATTAATCCATGTATTTAGTGCATACAATCATGTAATCAGGAGGGAATCCACATGCTACCATAGCATAATATACCAACAATAAAATTTCTTGCATTATTCCATGTAATGTCCAATTTCCCTCAACCAAGTCCACTTACATAACATGCACCCTTATAATACACTAACATGTTCTCATTTCATTTTGCAATTCCTTAATTAATTGCATGCAACACATGAATTAAAAGAGAAAGGCCCTTCCTATTTATACAAACCATATACACATATAGTAGTACTCACATGCATGCAATCGAATGAGTGTATGTGCATCTAGTGTATAAAATACCCTACTCAATATCGGCACCGGTACCTCGATCCTGGAAGTACCTCCAATCCATAGCTCGATCTCAACCCCGGAGCTACCGCTGTACCTGTTCCACCTGCCCCAACAGAGACAACCCCCACACGGGGTGAGCATACCAATACCATCATTCCAATAATCACAAAATCACAGTTCATAATTTATAGAATGTAAAGCCATGAATTTTGGGGTGAACATACCAGTACCATCATTCCAATAATCACAATATCACAGTTCATAATTTATTTAATGTAAAGCCATGAATTTTAAAAGATACTCCCTGGATGATATCATCCTCATACGGCATCCCCTGTGGTGTTCATGTTCTCAAAATAACCGAAACCATCAAATTCCCAAAAGCCAGTTAATCATTTCATTGATTAACTAAATCCGTTCACTAATTGCCAATTTCCATAACTAATAAAATCCATTCATTTACAAATGTTTATAGATATCACACGTATCTAAACATTAGTTCCACAGTCCCATTTCATCGCTTGCTCAGTAGCAGCGGCATTCATAACCGATGTTCGCTCCATAGCGACAACATCTCAACCGTTGCTCGCTCCATATCGGCACCATATATTTCACAATACATACCCACTTATTGCAATTACAATATATCATGCATTCAACAATTGCGATAAGATATAAGGTTATGCTCGTACGTTATACATACCTTACGATTCCGTAGTCCGAACCAAACATTGTCTTAGTTCCGCGATCCGATGAATTATGTGCTAAACACAATTAATAACTCACAATTAATTACAAGCATGCAACCACGTGCCCAAGCACGTTCACAACCTCCAATTATATCGTCAATCCATGACGATTAACCATTTTAAAAGACTCCGGCCGAAGCATGCATCGATTCCATAACAACAACACAATATTTACCACAAGACAGGGCCTCTCGATCGATCGGCCATTTATGCTCGATCGATCGAGAGCTCCAGCGAAAAGATGCCCAAAATTCTTTCTTGCTCGATTGATCGAGCAGACTTCTCGATCGATCGGCAACTTTGCTCAATCGATCGAGCGTACTGTTCATCGTCGTCAAATTTTGTTAACATCGCGCGATCGATTGGTGGCCCTTCGCCGATCGATCGGCGAGTGCTGAAATGGCCAAAAAATTGTGTCTTTGAGTTTAAAACCCACAGAAAACAATCCCAACACCCATTAAACCATTATTCCTCAACATAAACACCATAAAACTCCTTAAACATTCCAACCCAAAAATCTTTAAAATTTCAAAAACTCAAACCCAACCTTATACTTAACCAAACAGCACAATACTACTATCAAATCGAAGATAAATGCGAGGAGAAGAACAATACATAATTATCTTCAAGAAATTCAGTTCCCAAGTCGAGCCTTCAACGATTAATGCTCCAAAGAAGAATAGGGAAAGGGCTGGGGAAGAAGGGGGCGCGAGAGAGAAGAGAGAGAGAGAGAGGAGAGAATTCGTGCAATGATTGAACATCGAGTCCACTTGGTATATATAGTACCAAGGCTCAAAAATCCCAAGTCCTCCACAAATACATCATGACTCATTAAAAATCATTTTTGTTCACTAATTACCTCACAATCTCAACATTCCATTACAAACCCCAATACAAAGCACCCAGACCCCAGATCCCACAAAAACCTTAATTCCAAGGTTTACCACCTTAATGAGAATAAATATCAACATTTGGGCCCAACGACCCCGATACCGGAATAAAATCCGCGAGAATCTCAACACCATAGTTATCTCATAATTACTCCAATTAAAATCCACTAAGGATCGTAATCACTCCGGGATTAATACCATAATTTCTGGATATCACACCATATCACTCCCTCCACCATCACCTTCATCATGGACCAAATCTTCACGCCACCTCCATCATCAACAAACCACACGGCCCTCCACTATTCACGTCACTATTCACATCACTATTCATGCTAATATTCACCCGAGACCCAAATCATCACCATACGCCCCTCCAACCCATCACATGGCCAGCCCTCTTCACCTTAAATCATCCTTCAACCTTTACCCTATGATTTTGGAACAACTCCAACAAGGCGATTAAAGAGACGGTCAAGAAGGAAGCAAGGGAAGGAGCGAGGATCTACAACCGGAGTCGACACTGGGAGTTTATTCTTACTTTTAAATTTAGTTTTGTTTTGTTTTGATTATATCATGCTTGGATTGTTGCAAGACAAGTTTGAGTGTTGATATTTATTTATGAGTATGAACTAAATTTATTTATCGAGGCTAGGCGAAACTTTGTTATGGACCTATGATTTGATGATTAAATGATTGGATCCTTATAATTCTTTGTGTATGATTTATGATTTTAATACTTTTGAAGGATTGATCACCTCAGAATGATGTTAGTATCGTAATTGAGATCGAGAGATGTTTTTATGATATGGAATTAATAACTCATACAGTGGATTTCAGACTGAGATCGAGAGATGAAGTCAAGTACATGTGTGATAGCTATAGATATCTAGTGATCGAAAGCTGGTAGTTTTCACAGATCTTAATTCAATATCGAGTTGTTAAATAAGTACACGAGAGTGACTTACTGCAAGTTAATATTAGGTTAAATATAACTCGAGGGAGTATGTTAGATAATTTAGGAGAACTCGTCGGCTTAGAAATATTTGGATATTCAATCGAGAATTGTAGGGACTGCATTGGTGAGGCCACGTCTTGATAATCTTTTCTAGCGAAATTTTCTCGTTTACTTTATTGACTTGGTTGGATTAGTAGTTTAATTTAATTAATTAGTGTTTTATTTAATTCATTATCGTAGGTTAAATATAGTTTAAGGAATCTTATTTGGTACTTGTTTGTTAGTCCCTATGGGTTCGACAAAAAGTATTCTTCATATCTATACTAAAACTTGACACCGTGCACTTGCGGTATAATCGCTACACTGATAATTTATTGTTTAAAATAAAGGCGATCAAGTTTTTGGTGCCGTTGCATGTGACTAACTTTGGTAATATCATACGAGATTATTTGACTGTAATATAACCAATGTTTTTCTTAAAAAAAATTCGAAAAAAAATTTTATATTTTATTTTGTTTTTGTTTTGTTGTTCTTGCGAGGAACTTGTGATGTTTCAACACCAAGTTTTCACAAGTTTTACCCAACAGCCTTCAGAGCCCTTCTATGCAGCTTAGGAGAGATTCAACGATTTGCCAAACATGTACCGATATCAAGACTTTCCAAACTACACTCATCTGCAATATTTCTACAGTGGTTTGGATACAAACACGTAAGGATGGGTATTCAACGGAGCTTTGGCAAATGGTAGTCCTTTGGGTGATAGAGATGAAGACAGTGTATTGCACCTGTTTAATGATGTGGCGAACTTCGACTACCAGTGGCATTGGAATCCTTCACTGCAGGGTTGGAGCCACTAATACCCACCAAAGCATCACTACCCTCAATTTGCACACCCACCACTTGGACATCATGGAGAGACGAGTAACAGTTCAGCAGAAGTCAATGCTCTGCTAGATGATAAATTACTTAGATTTATGGCATCATGTGAGACAAGGATTGAAACTCAGACCAACTCCATACGTCTTCTGGAGCAGTAAATGACGATCCTCATGGAAACATTATCTGCAAGCTGCCAAGAGAATGAGATGAGACCTACTAATCAGGAGGAGACGAGATCTACAAATCAGGCCTGGTTACATGATGGTGATCACTCAGCTAATCATGTTTGGGGGAGTGATCCTACTCATGTGGAAAAGTCAATGGAAGTTGAGCCACTTGAAGTGATTGAGCCTACAGTGGAAAAGTCAACCAAGGAGATCACATGGGAAGACAAGCCAAGAGTGATGTTGGAGGAAGAGATTTTTGAACATGATGATGAGCACCTATCGATTGCGACGTGTTCTATGCCATATGTGGATCTTTTCTTCCCATCGATGTCAATTTCACCACACTTCCTCCACGAGATGAAATCAAGCGTAGAATCCTTCTCCTATACCTACCAATCAAAGAATGTTGTTGGAGCGACGAGCCTATATTGTTACAATCATGCCAGTCTTGAGGGCATACTGAATGAAGACCCATTCGGAATATCATATGATACTTATTATGGGTGGAAGCCGCTCTTTGATGGTCAAGCCGAGGACCAGAAATCAGTGCTTCTTGGGATGCAACCCAAGCCATATCCTTTTGTTATTTAATTTATTTGATTTTCATTTTTTGTTTTTAGTTGTTATTATCTCTTGAGTCGACTATTTTATTTGCATTCTTCTCTTGCTAGGTACTCAGCTGGAACAATGATTACAAAGTGGAGCTTTCAAAAGCCAATCATCTCATGCATGCATCTTGATCAATGGAGTTTACTTTTTCACTTTTGATTATTTTAAACATTGAGGACAATGTTTGAATTATGTTTGGGGGAATTGATAAATGTCATTTTTGCATTTATATTTATATGTTTTCTCATTATATTTTACAGTTATTCTTGGTCGATATTACGCATTTTGGTATTAATTTGCATGTTTCAGGAATTTATGTAGAAGTAACTGAAAATGAAGAAAATGAGCTAATTAACGATGAAAAAGACCAAGCCGAGCTAACACGTTGAATGAGGACAAAAATCTCGAGGATCATAAAATCTATGAGAATCAAAGCTGATATGGAAACTTCTGCTCTTGATATCAAGAGAAGCATCTCTGATTTACGTAAATAAATCAGCAGCCAAACTTACCGTGCATAGCAGAAGAATGTGGCGTGAGCACATTATTCACGTTACATTGGAAGAGCAGCCCTTCAAGCGCTGCAGATTGGAGAATCGATACATTATAAATTGGAACAGCAATTCAGATTTGATACCATAAACTAAATCATCACATAGCATCATACGTGATTAATGAACTGTTCATTGATATGAGATATCAAATCAACACATGGGCACATGTTAGAGAACGATGTACTGGACAGACCCACCATGAGAATGCTACATGGATAGTTATATGAGTGTCATAAGCAATTCTCATAGTGATAATAATGTATGTAATCCTTACGACTTGTGATCATCAGAGATCCCAACATAAGGAGTTATGTATCTTGATATTGTCAAATGTTACCCGTAACAGGGTAAACTATAAAGGCGACTATTGGATACACTACGAATTATGTAGAGGGATGTTGACTGATCGAGATAGGATTTGTCCCTCCTATATAACAGGAGATGTGTTTGGCCCTTGATCAAGTGAGAACTAAAATGCATGGCCATGCTCGAATGAGTCGATATGAGATATCGAGCTTATTCGTTTATTCTAGTTCTACTTGGGGATCAAGAAATAAAGATTGAATATACGAGTATGACTATTCCATGACTCGTGTTCAATCTAAACACAAAGGACAAAGGGATTAAGTTACATGGTTAATATTATCACAAGTTCTAAAGGTTATGTCGAGTCATTGACATTCTTGTAATTTGGGTAGCATTGATGTGTTGCTAGATACCGCTCAATGCTTGCGACATAAAATGAGATTTTATGTCACTGCCAACATTACAAGATCCTATCGGGTCGCACAAAAGATTAAATCGATAAGGGAAATTAAATTCATTAGATAAATTAATTAATTAAGAAGAGTCTTAATTAAAAGATTATAAGGATTTAATTAAATCATGGGTTTGGGCCCATGAGGCCTTAAGAAAGCCTTAAACCTTAATTAAATCTTATAATATAAATACAAGGTTATGTTTTATTATTGATAAGACAATTCATATTATACTAACCTAGACTTAGAAGCTCACGGTCGCCTCCTTCACGTGACAAGGAGCTCTCGGTTTCTTCCTTGATAGCCGAAGAGAAACTTGTTGAATTGGGGCGATCGTTCGATTTAGAATCGAGTGTGCTTCTTGTTCCGATTTAAGAACGAGTCTAGCAACTTGTTCTTAAACTATCCCTTCCCGATTTGATCGTGTGGATACCGTAGAGGCAAAACTCGCTAAGTTTTGCTAGTGGCTCGAAGGACTCGTTGGACGTGGTGCTGCTTCGTGGAATATGCTCAAACACGCTACAAGGGTGAGACCTTTGATTCCTTTATCCGATATGAATCCCTATGTATAGATCTGCGGTTATAGTAATCCAAAATTTTATTATTCCACTGCGTTCCA
The DNA here is from genome assembly GCA_907163345.1 of Haberlea rhodopensis. NCBI lineage: Eukaryota > Viridiplantae > Streptophyta > Magnoliopsida > Lamiales > Gesneriaceae > Haberlea > Haberlea rhodopensis. The sequence goes on along the minus strand of CAJQUN010000006.1, from coordinate 10,645,671 downwards.
TGCTTGTTGGATTACTTACAGTGGTATCAGAGCCGTATACAAGGCTCATATCGGATTTATGTTAAATAGTTTAATCATAATTAGATTAATATTGCATGCTATTTAAAACTGTATGAACATATATGATATGTTAATATTAAGTTTGTGAAATTATCATGAAATTATATTTGATATAATTGATGTTTGATGTATACGATACACGAAGCGAATTATCAAATTGATTGAGCAATGTTTCGGCCACCACCTTGCACAATTGACCCACGGCTTAGCCACATGAGGGCTAGGGTTTTCGAACCCTTGGCTCGAGATGGCCTAGTCGTTGTGGCTCATGTTCGTGCATGGAGGTTTCGAGACATGGATGAGTTTTGAACTCTTTGGCTCGATAATGGTTCAAGCATGCATGGATAAGTGGCTTCACCACATGAGAGCTAGGGTTTTTGAACCCTTGGCTTGAGATGGTTGAGCCACCACCGTGCATGACCTGACCATGATTCGTGGCTCAAGAATTCCGGCGTTTCGAACAAGATGGCTCGATGAAAACTCAAAGTGGTGCGTGGCGGCTAGGGTTTGGAACCCTAGTGCCGCCGCCGCTCGCTCAAGGCTTGGCCATGGGCTAGGGTTTCGAACCCTAGGCCCATTCATGGTCCAGCCGTGTGGTTAGATGGGTCGGACCCATTTGGTTCATGTTTTGAATCGCATTAAGTTCGTGGCATGTGATGTCCCGAGCGTACGATAATTTTTCAAAAATTATTTTACAGTTTTAATTAGAATTAAATTTTAAAATGTTTAGAATTTAATTAATTAAATGTTAAAGCATGTTTTATGTGTTGTTTGAGCATGGTGCATGGTTATAACCCTTTGACCTATTAGATAGGATTTGTGAATGTTTGTAATTTATAATACGACCTGCGTGTCGTGCCTTCTCTATTTTATTCTAAATGTTATCTGTTGAGCCTTAAACGCATGGTTGCGTTTAATGCGTTAAATTATCCCCGATCAATCTTTGAGTTTTGATGATCAACAAAACTTGTGTTTGTTATACTAATGCATCTACTTAGTGTGCAGATTAAGTGATGAAATGTGGTTTGGATTGAAGAAAATCTGGTGTGCATATTCTGGCCTGGATCGCCCCAGGCGATGGTGATCATCGCCCCAGGCGATGGGTGTCAGGCCAGGCATCGCCACGCACATCGACAGAGGCGATGGCTAGGCGAGCATGAGAGGAAGATCGCCTGAGGCGATGGTGAACAATGCCTGAGGCGATGGCAACCTTTTGGACTTTGCCCCCGCACATCGACTGGAGCGACGCCGAGGCATGGCGTGGGCATGCGCGCAGGGAGATCGTCCGAGGCGATGGGCTGAACGCCCGAGGCGATGGCACGAACGCCTGAGGCGATCTGGAGTTCGTTTGAGGCGATGCAAGATTTGAAGGAGCTGAGGATACGGCCTTGATTTTGGCTTTGGATAGCCTGAGGCGATCCAGCGATCGCCTGAGGTGATGCGTGATTTTTGCTGACCGTTGGGGCGCGGCGATGGTGATCGCCTGAGGCGATGTCCGAGGCGATCTTGGAGTGATTTCAGCCTTATGAGTAGCAACGGCTAGTAGAAGCCTTGGAGGCCTTCTACACTATAAATATGGATGCTTTGGAGCATTTTGAAGCTAAGGAACAAGCCTACAACTTATACAAAAGTCTTGATTATTATTATTTGAATTTATATTACAATCTCCATACATTGTTGTTGTATTGGAGTTTGTGATTCTCTTCTTTGTTAGAGCTTGTGTTTCTTCGTGTGAGTACACCGTGAAGGTGTTTGTTGGTTTAATTCATTGTAAAGGTCCTCCAACACCAAAGCAAGTTGGATAATTGTAAAGTCATCAACTAGTCTAGTTGGTGCAAGTGTGTGGCTATCCTTGGAGCCCTTAAGGCCAAGAAGACTCGTGAAGAGTGTTGGTAGCTCGGGAAGAGCTTTGTATACTCGTGAAGGGTATTGTGCTCGGGAAGAGCGTTGTGTACTCGGGAAGAGTAGTGTGCTCGGGAAGAGCGTTGTAAACTCGGGAAGAGTTGTTGTGTGGCTAACTTGGAGCCCTCAAGGCCAAGATCTATTGTTCTAGTGGAACCTCGGTTGGAGGTTATCTAACCGGGAAGAGGAGACGTAGGCGATTCATCGCCGAACTTCTATAACAAATATCCTTCTCTTTTATTGCTTTATTTTACATTACGCATTTATTTACTTATTCGTTTTATTTATCGATTGACTAAAGGCTTCAGCAAAGCGCAAAATATTTTTATTTTACAAACTCATTTTAAAAAGCTAAAGTAGCCAAGGAATCTCATTCACCCCCCCTCTTTGATTCCAACATTATCCCTCCCCTATGTTCCCGTCGAATGTGAATCGAGGTATTCTATATCTTGTAAATAGTATAGTTTAATTGTTGATGGTGATCAATGAAGATGGAGCATCGTGTCGGGATGAGGAGGCCATTCACAAATTGGAGCCAAAGGAAGGTGCTTGTGAAGTTACCTTAGGTTGACTCTTAGGATTTTCTCATTGGCTTGAGAAAATCGTTAGTAGGGGCTATAACCATGTCACGTTTAATTATGTATGTTGATGCATGATTTATCTTATGTTTTAGATTGATAATTGTATTACACATATATGTAGATATGTATACAACTACATGTAGTGGACATATTTTAAATTATCAAACTAATCATGAGATCAATAAATCCCTCTAAAATATTAAGTTTTAGATGCCTTCCAAAATTTAAAGTACTCGTCAAAAACTTCGATTGTACATGTGTGGGTTTGCCAAAGCAAAGCACCGTGGCAATCTTAGTAAGACGCGAAAGGATAAAAGTGATATCCGTTATACTTTAAATTGGGTACGACTTAACTAGGTTATCTCAATAGGATTGGGAACCTAGAGGCATGGGTTGGATAATAATTCATTTGATGAATTAAACAAAGTGTTGTTCGTCCAACTATCCAAGAATTATATGTGATGTAATTGACAAAGTGTTGTCTACCTAAATAACCGAGTCTTGGGCGATTAGCCAAAGCTAACTCAAGATTAGGCAAAATATGGATCTTGGCCCACTAAAGGTTTCGAGGGTTGATATTTTTTTTAAAACAAAATAGTGGGAGTATCATTTAATATAAGACCATGTTAAATGATTAAATCATAAACTTATTTTGCATATTTATATTGTAGATATTCATGGCAACTAACAACGTAACAAGCACTTTATCACTGCGATCGGTCCTTGAGAAGGACAAATTAAATGGGACAAATTTCCTAGACTGGCATAGGAACTTGAGGATAGTCCTCAAACAAGAAAAGAAACAATATGTCCTAGAGGAACCCTTACCTGCTGAGGAACCTCCCCTAACGGCTACAAGAGCCGATAAAGATGCTAACAAGAAGCATCAAACTGACGCACTTGATGTTGGGTGCCTTATGCTTGCCACCATGAACTCTGAGCTTCAGAAGCAACATGAGGAAATGGAGGCGTTTGATATGATCGAGCACCTTAAGCAACTGTACCAACAACAAGCAAGACAAGAGAGGTATGACGTCTCTAAGGCGTTATTCCAGTGTAGAATGGTAGAAGGAAGTCTAGTTGGAACTCATGTACTCAAGATGATTGGGTATATTGAGAATCTGGAGAAGCTGGGTTTTCCTTTGGACCAAGAGTTGGCCACTGACGTGATCTTGCAATCGTTGCCTGAAAGCTTCAGTCAATTTGTCTTAAATTACAATATGATTGAAATAGAAAAGACACTACCACAGTTACTTGGCATGCTTAGAACTTTTGAAGCAAATAGCAAGAAGTCTAAACCTACAAATGTTCTTATTGTGAATAAGAGCAAAGGAAAGATTAAAGCTAAGAGCTTCAAGAAGAACAAGAAGGTCTTTGTTAAATCTAAGCCAAAGTCATCTGCACTGAAACCAAAGGGAGGGATAGCAAAGGAAGGGAATTGTTTCCATCGCGGTGAGACCGGCCATTGGAAAAGAAACTGCAAAGTATATCGGAAGGATCTAAAGAAAGGAAGTGTGACTTCCACTTCAGGTATTTTTGTTATAGAAGTCAATTTATCTACTTCTTCATCATGGGTATTAGATACTGGATGTGGATCTCACATTTGTGTAAATGTGCAGGACCTCAAAAGGAGTAGATTGTTGGCGAAAGGCGAAGTTGATATCCGAGTTGGAAATGGAGCAAGAGTTGCTGCATTAGCTATATGAGATTATTATTTATCTTTGCCTTCTGGTTTATCATTTATTTTAAAAGACTGTTATTTTGTGCCATCCATTACCAAAAACATAATTTCTATTTCTTGTTTAGACAAGTGTGTGTTTTCATTTATAATAAAGGACAACTGTTGTTCTATTTATTTAAATGATATGTTTTATGCTAGTGCACAAATGGTGAATGGTCTTTATTTATTAAATCTTGATATGCCTATCTATAACATAAATACTAAAAGGATTAAAAATAATGATTGTAATCCGACTTATCTCTGGCATTGTCGCTTGGGCCACATAAACGAGAACCGCATATCTAAACTTCATAAGGATGGAGTATTAGATTCATTTGATTTTGAATCATATGAAACATGCGAATCTTGTTTAATGGGCAAGATGACTAAAGCCTCTTTCAAGGGACATGTTGAAAGGGAAAATGTTTTATTGGGACTAATACATAGTGATGTATGTGGACCAATAAGTACACAAGCTAGAGGTGGTTTTCAATACTTCGTTACATTTACTGATGACCTCAGTAGATATGGGTATGTGTACCTAATGAAGCATAAGCATGAAACCTTTGAAAAGTTCAAAGATTTCAAGAATGAAGTACAAAACCAACTTGGCAAAAGTATCAAAATCCTTCGATCAGATCGAGGAGGTGAATACTTAAGCCAAGAGTTTCATGACTATCTAAAGGAGTGTGGGATAGTCCCACAACTCACTCCTCCGTATACTCCACAATGGAATGGTGTATCCGAGAGGAGAAATCGAACCTTGTTAGACATGGTTAGATCAATGATGAGTCATGCAGATCTTCCGATATCGTTTTGGGGACACGCTCTAGAAACATCGATTTTCTTACTGAACCGTGTTCCATCTAAATCAGTGGAAAAGACACCATATGAGATATGGACTGGGAAGCGTCCTAGTATGTCTTTTATGAAGATTTGGGGTTGTGAGGCTTTCGTTAGACGTCACGCCACTAACAAACTTGGACCCAAATCTGATAAGTGTTTATTTGTGGGGTACCCTAAGGAAACGAAATGATACTATTTCTATTATCCCACCGAGAGCAAAGTAGTTGTTGCGATTGAGATGGAAACAGAGCAGGCACCGCAAGCTGTTGTGGAAGAAGTACCTGCTCAAAAGACACAAGCCCAGCGTAGGTCTGTAAGAGAACACCGGGAGCCACAGAGATATGGATTTCTTGTGACTCAACAAGGTGACTTACTACTTATTGATGAGGATGAGCCGTCATCTTATCAACAAGCTATAATGGGCACTGATTCTGAGAAATGGCAAGAGGCCATGAAATCTGAGATGGAATCCATGTATGCAAACCAAGTATGGACTTTGGTTGATCCACCTGAAGGGGTACGACCCATAGGGTGCAAATGAATTTTCAAGAAAAAGATATGGATGGTAATGTACAAACCTATAAAGGTCGGCTGGTTGCAAAATGATTCAAACAAATTCATGGTATTGACTATGATGAAACCTTTTCACCAGTGGCCATGGTTAAATCCATAAGGATCTTACTTGCAATAGCTGCATTTCATGATTATGAAATCTGGCAGATGGATGTCAAAACAGCTTTCCTTAATGGAAATCTGCTCGAGGATGTGTACATGACACAGCCCGGGGGTTTTGTCGATCCAAAGGATGCTGGAAAGATATGCAAGCTACAACGATCCATTTATGGATTGAAGCAAGCTTCTCGGAGTTGGAATCTTCGTTTTGATGATGCAATCAAAGAGTTTGGTTTTATCAAAAACGTAGATGAACCTTGTGTCTACAAGAAGGTCAGTGGGAGCATAATCATTTTCCTAGTGTTGTATGTAGATGACATACTTCTCATTGGGAATGATATCCCTGCCTTACAATCTGTAAAGATTTGGCTAGGGAACTGCTTTTCGATGAAAGACTTGGGAGAAGCCACCTATGTATTAGGAATCAAGATCTATAGAGATAAATCAAGAAGGCTTCTCGGCCTAAGTCAAAGTACATACATAGACAAAGTGCTTAAAAGGTTTAGCATGCAAGAATCAAAGAAAGGATTCGTGCCTATGACACATGGTATATATCTCTCGAAGGAACAGTGTCCTTCAACACCAGTTGAGAGACAACGCATGAGTAAGATCCCATATGCATCAGCTATTGGATCTATCATGTATGCCATGATATGTACTCGTCCCGATGTATCGTATGCTTTGAGCATGACGAGCAGATATCAAGTTGATCCAGGTGAAGGTCACTGGATTGCTGTCAAGAATATCCTGAAGTACTTGAGAAGAACTAAGGATACATTCTTGATTTATGGAGGTGAGGAAGAGCTCAATGTAATGGGTTACACTGATGCAAGCTTCCCAACCGACAAAGATGATTTTCGATCGCAATAAGGATATGTGTTTTGCCTAAGATATGCAAAGTACCAACATATGATAATGTATCTGACCCATTGACGAAGCCACTGTCATAGCAGAAGCATGATCGTCATACTAGATCTCTAGACATTAGGTATATGTCTGATTGGTCTTAGTGCAAGTGGGAGATTTGTTGGGATATGCCCTAAGACAAGTCATTGGATGTTTGTTTGGACATACAATGTTTATGATTTTATGAATGGCAAATCATTAGTATATATTATTCGAATATATGTGCAATATGAATTGATATATAAGTTAATATCCTTAGAATAATATTGTATTATTCTTAAAGATGTCCCTAGTCAAGTATTATCATGAATAGGGATAATGATAATACGTAGAGACTAGTATGTGTTGATTGATGAACTGTTCATTGATATGAGATATCAAATCAACACATGGGTACATGTTATAGAACGATGTACTGGACAGACCCACCATGAGAATGCTACATGGATAGTTATATGAGTGTCATAAGCAATTCTCATAGTGATAATAATGTATGTAATCCTTACGACTTGTGATCATCAGAGATCCCAACATAAGGAGTTATGTATCTTGATATTGTCAAACGTTACCCGTAACAGGGTAAACTATAAAGGCGACTATTGGATACACTACGAATTATGTAGAGGGATGTTGACTGATCGAGATATGATTTGTCCCTCCTATATAACAGGAGATGTGTTTGGCCCTTGATCAAGTGAGACCTAAAATGCATGGCCATGCTCGAATGAGTCGATATGAGATATCGAGCTTATTCGTTTATTCTAGTTTTACTTGGGGATCAAGAAATAAAGATTGAATATACGAGTATGACTATTCCATGACTCGTGTTCAATCTAAACACAATGGACAAAGGGATTAAGTTACATGGTTAATATTATCACAAGTTCTAAAGGTTATGTCGAGTCATTGACATTCTTGTAATTTGGGTAGCATTGATGTGTTGCTAGATACCGCTCAATGCTTGCGACATAAAATGAGATTTTATGTCACTGCCAACATTACAAGATCCTATCGGGTCACACAAAAGGTTAAATCGATAAGGGAAATTAAATTCATTAGATAAATTAATTAATTAAGAAGAGTTAATTAAAAGATTATAAGGATTTAATTAAATCATGGGTTTGGGCCCATGAGGCTTTAAGAAAGCCTTAAACCTTAATTAAATCTTATAATATAAATACAAGGTTATGTTTTATTATTGATAATACAATTCATATTATACTAACCTAGACTTAAAAGCTCACGGCCGCCTCCTTCACGTGACAATGAGCTCTCGGTTTCTTCCTTGATAGCCGAAGAGAAACTTGTTGAATTGGGGCGATCGTTCGATTTAGAATCGAGTGTGCTTCTTGTTCCGGTTTAAGAACGAGTCTAGCAACTTGTTCTTAAACTATCCCTTCCCGATTTGATCGTGTGGATACCGTAGAGGCAAAACTCGCTAAGTTTTGCTAGTGGCTCAAAGGACTCGTTGGACGTGGTGCTGCTTCGTGGAATATGCTCAAACACGCTACAAGGGTGAGACCTTTGATTCCTTTATCCGATATGAATCCCTATGTATAGATCTGCGGTTATAGTACTCCAAAATTTTATTATTCCGCTGCGTTCCATGCTTGTTGGATTACTTACAATACAAACCCGATTCAGCTGGATTTATCTCACTACCAGACTGAAACTCTTAGTCTCTCGATCTGTTCAGACACACACTGTCTGACAGTTACAATTGATTCTCACTTCTCTATCTTAGTAAATAATACAAAAGATAGACTAATTTTATCTATGCACACAATGATCCTGAGATGGTCAAATATTACAATATGCTTGTGCTTATGAAAACTTTTGGCTCAAGAATATCTGGACTTCTAAGCTTGTGCTGTTTTTCTTTCTTTTCGTTTCTTTTGATTGATCAGTCAGTCTCCTTGAGCTCTTTAGTTGCATCCTTATATAGTTGAATGTACCAACGACATTATTTTCTTTTCTGTGCAACTCTTGACTCTGCTTAAACTCTGAATAGGCTACAGTCTTATTCTTTAGGCACTTGCCATTCTGGTTCATGCTTTCGGCGACTGTCAGGTAAGCTCTTCTTGTCTTCTTACCTTTTACGGTAATCTTCAGTCCTTGATCTTTTTCATCATTAATTGCAACATTAAATGCTTCAATAAATAGCCGTTATTGATTCGGACTGAAGAGCAAAGCTTATTCAACCTTGTCTGCTCTGATCTGATTAGTGTTGAGATCGATCTGAAGCTTCGATCTGGTCAGGCTGATGTTCATCGATCCGTTCTGATTTTTGCGATAGACCATATCAGCTTGATCTGCTTTGAGCATCGATTCTGGTCAGACTGATGTTCATCGATCCGTTCTGATTTGTTTTGTCATCTTTAAAATCCGAAACTAATAGTTAATATCATACTTGAGATCGAGAGATGATTTTATGATCCGGAATTAATAACTCATACCGTGGATTTCAGACTGAGATCGAGAGATGAAGTCAAATACATGTGTGATAGCTATAGATATCTAGTAATCGAAACTTAGTAGTTTTCATGGATCTTAATTCAATATTGAGTTGTTAAATAAGTACACGAGAGCGACTTACTGCAATTTGATATTATGCTTAATATAGCTCTCAATTGAGGGTCATATGTGATTACATTGGTGAACCGATGTGTAATTCTTTCTAGTGGAATTTTCTCATTATCTTTGATTTGTTTGGTTAGATAGTAGTTTATTTCTACTGTTAGTTTAATTGTTTAATTCACTATCGTATGTTAAATATAGTTTAAAGCGTATTATTTGGTACTTGCTTGTTAGTCATTGTGGGTTCGACAACTGGTTTTAATTATCTATACTAAAATTTGACAACCGTGCACTTGCGATATAATCGCGCTACACTAGAAAATATTTATTTAATGAAGTATTACTGCATCTATGCTAGAGAACCGTGGGATGTGTTATTATGATATTTGGGACGTAGATGGCATGTAATGAAGTACTGAGAATATAATGAATTACGGTGGTAATGATATAATATTATAATTGTAAATTGTGGAAACAGAACAATCAACAGATCTGTAATATGATATTCTTCATTCTTGACCGTTCTTAATATTTATTAAATTAAATTTTTATCATTTATATTATATTATTTAATGGATAATGGTTAATTAAGGTTCCTGTTTCTATTTAATTAATATTAAGACGGTATATGAACTAAAAAATTTCAATGGTGAATATTCAAATATAAATTGATATTATTACGTCAATAATCAGGCTAATTAATTGCAATGGTGTAGTCGATCGAATCTAGGTTAGTTTTTATTGATTATCTAGTAATTCAATTTTTCATCATGCATTCTAATTATTTTATTTATTAGATTTAATTTTATCTTCTTGTCAGAAATTAATCTTAAAAAACCTCACTTATTTATTTTATTGTTTTAACATTTACTCGTGCAAACTATTCTACTTACACTATCATATGTTAATTAAATTAATTTGAATGAGGTTAGAGTTGTCAAATTACGGGCCGGCCCGCACTCAACGTCACAGCCCGTCATTAAATGAGTCATGATAGATTGAAAAAAACGTCAACACAACCCAACGCGCCCTAGACTTTGGGTTATTATGTATAAAATATTTTTAAACATTATATTTTATATAGTTATTATTTTATATAATTATTTTTGGTATTTAACTAATACTTTGGGATGAGTAGAGATTATAATCCCAATTTTAATGTTTATCCAATATCTTGGGGATAAGTAGAGATTATAATCCTAACTTTGGTCATTGGGAGAATAGGGATGATAGTTGATTAACTTTTTTCCTATATATTTTTTAATATGACTAATATTAGAATTAGTTTAATTAGTATTAATAATATTCTAATTATTATTATTATAACTATTTATGTATTATTGAATTTAACATTATTATTATTATTATTACCAACATTTATTATTAAAATAATATTAAATTTAATATTATTATTTTAATTTTTCTATAATTACCCCAATAATCCATATTTCTATTATTACTAAATTTTTTGTTCTATATATTATTAAGGAAAGTGAGAAGGAAGCAATATGTCATGGAGTTGATGTTTGTATTTATTTTGGTTTGTATTTTGGATAAAACAATTGAGAAAGAAAAAGTGAATGATAAATTGAAAGAGAAAAGGATGAAAGCAAGGATGTTGGGCGGCCTCACACCATCCCTACTCCACCATGAAGATTGCAGCATGGAATATAAGGGGTTTCAACAAACCCCTTAAACAAAAGGGAGTTGTGCACTTGATTAGAACACAACACCTTGACTTACTTGGTTTAATTGAAACTAAAGTTCGATTGGATAGATTGGATCGCTTGATGCATCTTCGGTTTCCTTCTTGGCTTCAAAGCAACAATTTTGCCTATCACCCTCTGGGACGCATCCTTGTGATTTGAAACCCGAATTCCGTGGAGGTACTCTTCTCAATTTATTCACTGCCAGATTACTTGTAGAATTTCCCATTGTAGCTTTCTTGCTACTTTCGTTTATGGAATGCATTCTATCGTGGCACGTCGGCCTCTTTAGGATGGTCTTCGATCTCTTGGTTCGAGCATTACTGTACCATGGATAGTTTTGGGAGACTTTAATAATGTCTTCAAACCCGAGGAGAAAATTAATGGTCTACCAATTTCTGGCTATGAGATTCGTGATCCTACTATTTGTTGCTCAGACACTGGTTTGGCTGATCTACCCTCCACTGGCTGTAATTTTACTTGGACTAACAACTCCATTGTGTCTAAGTTGGATAGAGCCTTGGTGAATGATTTCTGGTGGGACTTGAACACACCGGCAAATGCATACTTTCATCCACCTGGATGCCTAATCTGATCACTCTTTTTTTATTATGTCCCTACTTGAAAGGCATGGTCAGATACACCTTTACTTTAAATTATTTAATATGTGGGAATCCCACGACACTTTTTTAGATTTGGTGCGGAATGCATGGGATATTTTCGTAGTTGGCACTAGGCAATATTCATTCTATTCGAAGCTCAAAAGGGTCAAAGAGGAGCTGAAATCACTAAACTTGTTGCATTTCTCCCACATATCCTTTCATGCTAAGGCTGCTCTGGTTGAACTGGAATAGGCACAATCTGCTTCCCTCTCAATTGCCACACCCCCACTGACCGATCTGTCTCATTTTTCTGTTCTACGGAAAAAGGCATGGTCTTTAGCTGTTGCCAGGTCCTTCTTTGCCCAAAAAGCATGTTGCTCTTATTTACTTGATGGTGATCGATGTACCAAATTCTTTCATGACGTGTGTAAGCGCAATGGAAAGCGAAATTCCATTGTCTCACTCTGCTTGGATGATGGCCAGTATACATCTAGTCTTGAAGAGGTATCAAAAGCTTTTGCTGATTATTATACTGTTCTGTTAGGCTCTGCAGATTCTTGTGTTGGCATTAGTACAGAGGTTCTTGGTTGTGGTCCCTTATTATTGTCGGCCCAAGGTAACCTTTTGACTATGCCTTTTTCGAGGAATGATATTAAGGATGCACTCTTTGATATCGATTATGATAAGGCCCTTGGGCCTGATGGTTTAAATGCTCACTTCTATAAGAAGTCTTGGGACATTATTCAGGATGACCTTTGCTTGGCAGTTATGGAGTTTTTTCAGACAGGCTCTCTTTTGCGACAGTCTAACCATGATGTTAGTGTTCTGATCCCGAAAACGTCTCATGCCTCTTGAGTGTCTGATTTTCGACCCATCTCCTACTGCATCACCTATTACAAGATTAGGCGTCTTGCTAAGGTCTTGGACTCCATTAGTGATTCAGCTCAGGGATCATTTGTCAGTGGGTGATCTATAGTTGATAACATTCACTGCACATGAGCTTCTTCGCAAATATAATCGGAAAATAATTTCTCCCCGATGAATCGTCAAGGTAGAACTGCAGAAAGCTTTTGATAATGTTGATTGGTCTTTCTTGAGGAGTTTTCTTCTTGGTCTTGGCTTTCCTTCTCCATTTATTAGATGGGTTATGGCTTGTGTTACATCCACCGCCTTCTTTGTTGCTGTGAATGGAGGCTTGTATGGTTTCTTCAGTGGCAGAAAGGGGCTACGATAGGGAGACCCCCTTTCTCCGTTCCTATTTGCAATCTGCATTGAGCATTTCTCCAAGATGATTAAGTTGGCTACCGTGTGCCCAGATTTTAATTATCATTCTCTATGCCGAGGGATAACACATCTTGCTTATGCTAATGATTTGTTAATGTTTGCACGCACAGATGTTCGCTCAGTTGCTATCTTGTCTGATTGTCTTGTGGATTTTGGTCAATGTGCGGGCCTTAAGGCTAACTGTCTTAAGTCTAATATTTCCTACCCCCTAGTTGACATGGACACTGGTGACCAGCTCCATTCTATTACTGGTTTCACGCATGGGTCCTTACCCTTCCGTTACCTTGGTATTCCGTTGGCCACGGAAAGATTGAGATCAACAGATTTTGGCGCACTCATGAGCAGTCTCACTTCTCGCCTAGAATCTTGGCCAAGGCGTTCGTTATCTTATGCAGGGTGTGGAGTGCTTCTGGTTATCCATTCTACCTATCCCTTTTGGCATTATTGATCGCATCTACAGTTTATGCCGACCGTTCATATGGAGCACCAAGTGCCCACCTATCTCATGGGCATCCATGTACCTTGCTAAGGAGGAGGGTGGTGTTGATTGGCGTGACCTTAAGAGTTGGAAAAATCCCTTCGGACTAAGATCATCTGGCATATTCAGTCGGAGAGGACTTCTCTATGGATTAGATGGGTACACCATGTTTACCTTCAACATGTTGATATCTGGTCATGGCAAGCCAAACCTTCTGATTCGCCATTGATCAAACGTATTCTATCCATCCGGGATGAGTTAGTTGGTAGTTTGGGTGGCCATACTGGCTCTTCGGTTACACTTTCTGCTTGGTTCCTTGTTGGCTCGGCCGGGGCTACCAAGGCATATGCTCACTTCAGGCCTCATCACCATATGGTTCCTTGGGCTACTGTCATTTGGAAGCCCTGTATCTTGCCCAAGCACGCCTTCATCAGGGATTGGTGCTCATGATCGTTTGGCCAAGGCTGATAGATTGTCGTTGGTGGAAGATAACTCGCGTGCTCTGTGCGATTCTGGGACTGATAGCCTTGATCATATCTTCTTTTCCTGCTCCTTCTCCTCTACTGTTTGGGGTAAGATACGGACTTGGCTATCATGAGATTCACAATGTCTACTCTTCTGAGCGCACTAAAGCATTTCAAGAAGATTTCCGTGGAACTTCTCGTATCATGAAGGCTTGTGGCATCGGCCTAGGTGCTACGGTGTATCAAATTTGGATGGCTCGGAATGCAAGGAAATTTGACGGCTCTCCCCCTGCGGATCCGGATTGTGTCTTTCGTAGTATTCAGATACTTGTATTTAGTATTATGCAATCTTTATTTCCTACTGATAAATACTTAGGAGGTAATTTGTAGTTGGCATATGGTTTTATGTTTTGTCAATTGTAGTGGGCTTGCCCATATGTGAAGTGTTTGATTTGTAATATATTTTATTTACTGATAAAAAGAAATAGAGTGGTACTAAAAAGTCAAACGAGAAGGCATTTAAGTTCCATCCTTCAACTCTTCATTACAACATCAAAAGCATAGTTTTTTCGTTTCCTTTAATCATAATAGCTCCTCTTGGTTTTATTACATTTAACATATTTTCCTAACCTACCACTACAATCATGCCAAACATCTCACAACCAAAAAGTGAAAACATAAGTGAAGCATCATTTTTGCGAGTGAAGTATGATAGGTTCAAGAAAAGGACACAACATGTCAATTTTTTGGGGTGAGGTGAGTGGTTGGGGGCAAAAGGAGGATTCAAAATGCCCCAATGCTTTGAAAGAATGATATTAACTATTGAGGAACACATCATAAGAAATGAATACCTTTGATGTTACACTTAATGATGGCAGCATTAGGGGTATAATGGAAACACATGTCGCCATTATATACACAAGTATATAAAATATGATGAGCTATTCGTCTACTTGAAACCCAATTTCAATAGACGTTTTTCTAACAAACTTTTTTATTTTTTTCAAAAATGTTTTTTGATCTTTAAGCTATGCAACTAATCAAGATCCGAAATTATAACCCACTGTAAAAGTGATAGTTTGCTCATGTTATGATATGTAGAAACTAACATAATTATAAAGAAGAAAGAATTAGTTGTACAACATTTTCTTGCTCTCAATTTTAATAAATGTGAAATTAATTATTTTATAGTTGTAGACATCGACCTACAACGAGTTCATTGTACTTTTTATTTACTTTTGTCACTGAAGTTGGTTATAGTTGAAGATTTTGTTATGGGACCATAATTTACACTCAGTATAAATGTTCAACGAAGTAATTAAATATCAAGAAAATAATCAACCCGGTAAGATATAATGGATTCTTCTCATATGTAAATAATATATATACATATTTTAGGATCAAATTTTGTCACCTTACCAAAAGTTATGGCTTGTGGTAACGGTACAACTCTAATCTTTAAACCGTATAGCAACCCAAACGTCACGTGTCGATCGTTTTCCAAACATGAAGAATTATTGTACTCCAAGAATACATGTATATAGACAGTAAAACAATAACAAATAAATCAACTATAATGTGCTCAAATTTCATGCCAAGTTATTATAGTTTGCCCACAAATTATTGACATATTAATTAAGTAATTATTGATTATCCAACTTAAATGTAAGCAAAATGGTCACGTTTAGGTAGGGATGTCAATGGGGCGAGTTATAAGGTCCCAACTCATAATCTCATCATTAATACATTATATCGTCATAAGTGTATTATAATTATCACATTAGGAAACTCTCATTTCACATGTCACATACTCACAAAATGAGTCTATAAAACTTTGGACATGATCTTCAGATAAATCCAGTTTCCGGTCAACATAATTCATTATACACATTAATAATGCACTAATCATATTCTCAATTCATTAATGAAATTTACTCTCAATTAAATTGCATGCAACACTCAAATGAAAAGAGAACCATTAAAATTACTTATACAACCCATATACACATATCACGCTCACATACTAGCATTGACAAATAATGACGTACCTACTTGTATTAGACACTTTACTCGATACCAATACTGGTACCTCGCTCCCAGGAGCATCAATGTTCTACGGCTCGAACACATTTCCAGAGTCAATGTCTTACCTGCTTTACCTGTTCCAACAGAAACAGCCCCCACACCGGGTTAGCATAACCATAACATAATCACAATATCAACACGTACACAAATAATGGTTTTTACAGAATATAATGTTGTAAATTAAAGGAATATTCCCTGAGTACACAATGCCCATAAGAAATCTATTGCAGTGTTCCTGTTATCACAATACCACATCATCAACCCATAATCGATAATCACAATCGTCAATCACATAATCAACAATAATCTATAATCGACAGTAAGTTAAATCATTATACCAATGATTTATTGAAATCACATGCATTCTCATGATATCACCTCGCTCACTCAATAACGGCAGTATCATAAATCATTGCACGCTCAATGGCGGCGTCACCGTAACCATCGTACGCTCGATAACGGCATCAGTATAACCATCGTACCATTCACTGGTGACTCAAACTCTATCAACATATTTCTCAATAACCAGGCCAACAATTATACTTTCAGTATTGGTACGTCTTTACGTACTAATTCAAATAAAACAAGAATATATCATTCTTTAAATGTAACAATCATGCATCTATCTATGCTCGTACGTTACACATACCTTAAAGTCGACAATATGATTTATACATCATCGACAACTGGAGACTCGTACCATATCTATGTTGAAGTATCAATTCAATATTAATATATCATCAGTTACATTCAACAATAACATCATTACTTTTAAATATTCATCATGTCTCCTATCACAATCAGTCTCAATTTACCATACCTCGTATACTACTCAATCACCCCTTTTTATTCTCTATTAATCCGAGTTATCAAACAACTCGATCAAGTAGTACATATCGTTTTAAGGTTCAATATCTTTTTATAGTTCAATTCATGCAACCTTATATCAATGCTAGCAACTTTCCCAAAATGTCATAATCATCATACGAATCAAACATAAAATGTTGCATCTTGAAATTCCCAAAAAAGTTACAAATTTTGAAATTCCAACACTGACGATCGATCGCACTTCAGCACCGATCGATTGCTCGTTACATATATATATATTTTGAATGAGTTAATGGTCGCGCTTATCGTGTACGCCTTAACCCCACTCAATCCTCAAGATTGATAACAATAATGTAGTAGTGTGAGTAGTGATCGATCCCACGAGTAGGTGTGAATTTGTGTTAATGAAAATAAAAAAAACAATTAAAATAAAAGGATGGGGTTTTGAAGTTGAGTTATACTAATTAAAATTAAAAACAAATATTAACTAATGAAAGCGATTCTTGGTATCAGTTGACACTACCTTGGATATTATCATCTATTTCATCGATTCACAAAAGGCTCAATTTTATTTGAATATTCGTCAATTGAAAATCTAATTCTTCCTCACCTAATTACTAGTCTAATTAGTCCAAGCTTCCTAATTTAACTTTCATCAATCAATCAATCTCTTGCGCAATCAATATTAAAATCATGACACCATTCAAAACTAGTGAGTGATGAATCTAAACAACATAAACACAAGTGGTTTATGTAAATTTAGTCAATGATTTTCCCTAAGAATTTAATAACACCAATAGAAGACAATTATCAATCTTAGTTGTTTCGTAAATTTGATTAATCAAACAATTATCAAATTTAGCATTAGATTATATGCAAGTTATTAGGTTGTCAATCCAATAAACAAACACAAATCATATCAATAAAATCAGAACAATAATGATATTCAATAAAATCGATTAACAAAAGCATAAGAATCTCCCCAAGATAAATAAATCCAAGGATTTGTCTTCCTCAAAGAATTAAAAACTAGCTAGACATAATCTAAGAAAAACGATAAGTAAAAACAAAGGAAAGAAAACTAATCCATCTCCACTCGTCGAGGTGTCAATCCCGCATTCTCTTCGATCTTCAAAGCGTTCTTCAACAGAATTGAAAAGATTATAAAAGTAGTCTAAATTATTCTACCTACTCTGCCTACGTCCTTCTAAGGTCTGATTTTAGTGCATATATGTATATGGAGGCTGATAGGGTAGGTTAGAATCCATATAGGAAGGAAAGAAATCAAGAATCCAAAGTTTCCAAAACTCTGCTGGCGATCGATCGCTAGCTCTCAGGCGAGCGATCAATAGCTTGGAAAGTGGTGATCGATTTCTAATGTGAAAAATTTGTTGCTGAAACTTCTGCCTCAAGGCGATCGATCTCTGTTTCATGGGCGATGGATCGCCTGTCTTGGTCAACTTTTATGCGTTTTTCTTGGTCTACTTTGATCTCTTGTCAACTCCAATGCATTTCTTGATCCTTATTCGTCGTTATTAGCTCGATTTCTTTGATTCCACCTACATATACACAAATATACGATTAGATAGCATATATATCAAATCAGTCATCAAAACATACCAAATTGTGGATAATTAAGCGCAATAGATGTATCTATTTCTAGTCACATCAAACTCCCCCATACTTAATCTTTACTCGACCTCGAGTAAATCAGACAAAATTAAATCTTTTTGCTTGGCTCATAGCATCATAACAAATTAACATGTCCTCTCTTTTATGCCTCAACAATTTTAAACATGCATAGTAATGAAAGGCGGTGAAATGTTAACAGTGGAACAAGTTCAATCCCTAAATATTTCATACCCAACAAAGCAGTGAACGTGCATGTGTGGTAATAAACAAGTGCCATGTACAAATTATAGATCCAATAGATGTAAACTCACAATAGTTCAAGTTCTACACTAACACAAGTATAAGCTCACTTGCACACTTTTCTCCACTATCTTAGCCATTTGCAAACACAAATCAAGTAAGTGTTTATTAGCTTGTAGCTTGGCCTAGGTATTGGCTTATGAAATAAAGGGTAAAGATGCATCAAACAAGAGAGTATGGTGATATGCACAATTTAAACTTCTCTTCTTGCATGATTTTCCAAACATTGTTCATTTTTGCAAGGTTCATTTCAAATTTTTTTTCTCTTTTGTGCCTTGGTTCCCTTTAGAGTTATATCTATTTTCTCAAGGCATTTTCCTTTTCTTTCATGCATTTCATTAACTTGATAATGAAGCTCACAAACATTTGATTCAAGATAACACAAGTGCATGTGAATGAAACACATCATACTCCCATCAAAGGTATGGATAAAATTCATATTTAGGCTCATTAAGAAGGATGATAAGTTAATCAAAGAATTTCGAATGTGGGTCGTTATATGCTTAGCATACAACCATTATTTTATATTAAAGCTAAAAAAAGTGTACTAGTGATTGATTTTATTTACATGGTAGGCTTGAAAGGCTCAAACGCATCAAAAAATCGCCTATATTACTTTCATGTTCGCAAGTAGTCTGGATATACGCCTCAAAGAGCATGTAGTTAAGTTCTAGAATGTATTAGAGACTTCTTAAGACTATCACAAAGTTCACACAATCTTCGCTAAGCTATGCACACTTTACAAGTCATGACAATATCGTGCTCAAAATATTCAACTACTTAGTCGAAGCACAATTTGCATTAGAGTTCAAAGTGTTCCAATGTTAACAATTCATCTTTGTACAAAAGAATGCATGTCATCAATTAGGTTCCGTCATTGGCTAGTGATTCTAAGCATGCGTTCATTACTAATTATGAGCTCAAAAATTTTCAAATTTTTGCTTTTTTTGGATTTTTACAATAAGAAAACAATAAACACGCCATTAATCCCTCTCCCATACTTAAATCTTACATTGTCCCAATGTAAGCCAAAATTGCGAGGAAAGAGAAATTAGACTATGAAAGCAATAAAAAAAAAGTAAGGGAAACTATTTCCCTTTGGGTTGCCTCCCAAGCATCACCTCTGTTTAACATCGGTGGCCCAACTCCAATGCTCATGCTCATGGTGGGTCATGTTTGGTGTCCAATGCCACATTTTCCCACCTCAGTATCCTTCTGACAACTCGAATGCGATGACTATTTGCCTTATACTTCTTGGAGGTCCTCAACTCTTTTCGCATCCCCTCGTTTTCTATTGATGTATCTTGAGATACATGATGTGACTAGAAATATACACATCTATTGAGTTTAATTGTTTACGATTTGGTATGTTGTTAGGATCGGGGTAGTGTTTAGAAGGGGGGGGGTTGAATAACCACTAGATTCAATTTCGATTTTGCTCGGGTTGCTGCAGACTGTTAAGTACTGCAGTAGCTTCTCAATGTGTTGCAAGTCAGCAGACACTGATTATAGTGCGGAAGCCGTCTGCTGGACTTGTGAGTGATAATAACTGAATGGTAAATAAGCAGAAGGTAAATAACACAAGTATGTTTCTGGAAGTTCGAAGCACAACGCTTCTACGTCTCCCCTTCTTCCTTTGCAGGAAGGTTACACTAGAAGAACTTGGAAAACACTTTGCAGTATGCAACCTTCTTAGGCACTCACACAGCTTGGCCTAAACTCCTAGCAATCACAAATTCTTAATTTGATTACAATAATTTCTATGACACTCACACAAAAATAAACTGTTTAACTTCGAGTGTTCTTGAGAAGCAGACTCAGTTGAAGATAATCTGTCACGATTACAGTAGTAGTGCTTGTCTGCTCTTGCTGAACCTTTAGAGAATATCAGTGAGATGATTTTCTTTTTTAGTTGAGGTGTTTCTTTTTGTTTTTATCAGATCGTTCAGCTAACCTCTTCATTCTTCACTTGGGCGTATTTATAGACTTATTGATCTTAACGGCAACTTGTCTATATTTGGAATAGATCCACTTTCTGTTACCATTCCATATTCTGATTGTCTTCTTTCCTACTTTGTTTAGCAACGGCTCTTTTATTCTGAAGCTAATGGTGGCGGAGATATAGCAGGGTACGCCGCTCTATTGTACCTTTGTCAGAATAGGTTGTACTTGTTTTGTCTTGTTGCTTTGTGCTTTTGCTGGATGGTTAGACCTATGCTGGCTTTCTTCGTTCAACTGGTCATTCATTCTTCTGTAACCAGTAGATGTCTTTGTTCAATATATGACTATCCAGTAGATGTTTGTCCAGTTGGTGTCCATCCGGTAGATGTTTGTCCGGTAGATGTCCATCCGGTAGATGTCCATCCAGTTGGTGTTCATCCGGTAGGTCTTTGTATCCAGTTGATGTCCATCACCCGGTAAGTGTTTGTCACCCGGTAGGTCTTTGTATCTAGTTGATGTCCATCACCCGGTAGGTCTTTGTATCTAGTTGATGTCCATCACCCGGTAGGTCTTTGTATCCAGTTAGTGTTTGTCACCCAGTAGATGTCTGTATCCAGTAGGTATCTGTCCAGTTGATGTCTGTCACCCGGTAGGTGTCTGTATCCAGTAGGTGTATGTTCAGTTGATGTTTGTCACCCGGTAGATGTCTGTATCCAGTAGGTGTCTGTCCAGTTGATGTTTGTCACCCGGTAGGTGTCTGTCACCAGTTGATGTCCATCCAGTTGATGTTTGTCACCACCAAAACTTAGAATGTTTTCCCAACAATTTCCCCCTTTTTGGTGATGAGAAAACTTAGTACTGGAGACTCTTGCTAGATCATATGAACAGTAACTCCTTTAAGACTTAGAGACAAACATATACTTTGCAATTTGTTAGAATTGATAAGCAGATTACTAGTGGTAATCAAACTGAGCCAATGAAGGAACATCATTTTTATATAAAATGAATTCTGATTACATGGTACATCTTACAAATCTTTCAGCAAAAAAAATACATCTTACAAATCTTTCAGCAAACCTATTTCTACAATCTAACCAAATGGAGAAGCATAGCCAGAATGGAATGATCCGAGCTTGCTAGTTTCAGGGTTATCGACAAAGGGGGGGGGGAGAGAAAGTGCATACAGAGATGCTTAGAACAGATGCTTAGAACTATGAAAGACCTAGAAAGCTATCATTATCTTCAAAGTAGTCCTCTGTTCATTTGGCAAGAGCTCTGTCTTTAATGAAAATTCTCTGTCTTCCCCCTTTTTGTCATCAGCACCAGACATCTGCTGTTCCAAATTCCAGGCTGGTGAAGAACACTAGGGCTGGTCGAAGAAGCTGGAGCTAGCAGAGGTGGGTTAGATAAGTAATCAACCCATGTAAGGTTGATTTAGATAAGTAATGAACCCATGAATGTGTTGTAGAAACAGTTGCAAGACTAGTAAGAATATTATTTAAGAGTTGCATGATTGATGATTTGAGGTAGAGAACTAGCATGCTATTTATAGCGAAAAACTAGCAAGTTGTAGTGTGAGGTGTCATATCATGCGTAAGTAAAAGCAGATAAAGATAGAGACGAATTGACAACTCTTAAGAATATTTATAATAAACAAATAATGGAAACATAAAAAGACAATAAAATTTACTGTTTGCCCCCTAACCAATGCTGGGAGTAGTCACGGGTGGAGGGTGGAGTGTCAGCCCGAGTTTGTCGGGAGCTGTGGGACCTTTGCTGAGAGGGAGGTCTTGACCGACTAGATGCTCCAGCTGCAGTAGATGAGTGATGAGCTGGACTCTGGTCTCGTTGGGTCAGAGGAGCAGGTCTGCTGGACTCGGGCAATCTTCTAACAGTTTGAGGAGCAGCTGGCAGGCTGTTGCTCAAGTCTTGAATCTGTGAAGCAAATGCCGCCTGCATAGTTGCTAACTGATCCGATAGGGCTTTCTTGGCATCCTCTATCTTATCTTCAAGAGCCAGTGAGGTGGCGGTATGAAGTGATTAATTATGTTGAGTGATCTGAAGACGAGCATGCCCTATCCGAGAGAGTGAGTCCGCAAAGGCATCCACAACAAAGGTCTGGAGCCTGGTTACTGTAGTCGTTAGACTATTTATGTCCCGATAGACGTGCTGGAATTGAGAATCAGTATGCTGCTGGTGACTCCCAAGAATAAGAGTCGTAGTGCGTTCTTCTTGTTTGAGCTTGTTGACGTCACTGGCCAGGGCAGAGATGGCGTTGGACAGATGCACCAGTTGATCAGCAATATTGGGTGGCCCTTCCAGATGAATATGAGTTGAAAAGTCAAAGAAATCCTCAGGAGGATATTGGGCCAGAGATTGATTTAGAGCATCTGTTTGAGTCTCAGCATTAGTAGGAGTGATAACGGCGGGATGACCGTCGATATGAGCAATGGTCAACAAAGCAGTGGCTTCGTGACTGTTGCAGCAGGTGTATCGATAGCAGTGGCATCCATGCTAGTAACAGCTTGTTCCAGCTCGACTGCAGAAGACTGAGTGTGACCAGCAGAGGGAGAAGGGGGCTCGCTGGGTTCATCATTACCAGAAGAGATGGTAACTTGATGAACCACAGTCTGAATCACTGTGTCAACATTCGCATGATCAACATCCAGCAGTTGTAGCGGTTGATCATTTGCAGGACTTGGAACGGAGGAGATAATTGGATCAGCTCTAGAGGTGATCTCTATGGCAGGAGGAGTTATCTCCAATGTAGGTGGGACAGTCTCCAAGTCAGGAGGAGTTGCCTCCATGTCAGTTGGAGCTGTCTCTAAATCAGTGGGAGCTGTTTCCAAGTCAGTTGGAGCTGGACTTGCATTTATTGAAACTGCAGAGCAGGAGTGGAGACCGGTTGATACACGGAGATCATGAAGAGCATGCTCAGCCATATTCAGCTTGGGTCCTAGAGCATTCAAAACTGCTCGATCATGACTCGCTGTGCCAGAATCAATATTGAATTGCTGAAGGCGGGATTGAACAAGAGCTTGAAGTTCTCCCACATAAGTCATCATGCGGAAGAGATTCCGAAGCTTCAGACTCTTCTCAGTGTCCGGGACCTGAAGATAAGCCAAGATGAGGTTCTCATCTTCTCGTGCTTGATCCATAATTGGAGTGAAGTCATTGAAGCGAATGTTTAGGCGCGCCTTCACCCATCGATCAAAAATTTCAAGTTGTGGCTGCAGCTTGGCTTCTACTTCATCTATTACCATTTGTATCTCAAAAGCGACAGGGGTGGACACTGGTGCCATAAGTGACTTTCCTTTTCCAGTGGTGGTGTCCTTGGGATGACAGTAAGGACACGAGGACTTGGGTGTCCGGAAACTGATAGTGCCAGGTGCTTGTTGAGAGCTTACCAGCTTGGAGGATTGGTCAGTTGGAGCCACTGGTGCAGCGAGTACCATGGCCAATGAGGCAGTTGATGCAGTCAGTTCCTCCAGAGGAGGATTTTCGGGACTTGGCTCCCTACTAGGGATGACTGCTGTGGGAACTGCAGAAGAGATGGTATCAGAGGCAGCAATGACTGTCTTTCGGAGAGCAGGAGGAGCCCCTTTTCTGGTTCTGGGTTCCATAGTAGGAGGAGGAGATGACTCAGCGGATTCGGATATTGTTTGTTCAGAATCGCTTACAACTTGAGTCGATCGTCGGTTCGTCAGACCAACCTCTCTGCCACTCCGTTGCCTGTGAATCTGGAGGTACTTAGCAGTGATAAGTCTGCCTGGACGAAGATTAGAGGAGGCCCCCGCCTGAATATGTTTACTGTCAAACAGACTGCTGAGAGGGAGAGCAAAACCAGATTGTCCTTTCCCTGAAGTGATTAGTCCGGTGAGGACCTGAAACAGAACAACTGACCAGTTGACTTCTAATCCTTTGAAGATGGCACTCATGACGTCAAACTTCTCAGAGGTGATGATATCAAAAGATCCAGCTTTGTACAGTAGCCCCTTGGAAATGACATCGGTCAGTTGACGAAAATGACTCTTTATTAGCACCTTTTTAAATGGAGGACGTCGAAGGCGAGCGTCAGAGTCGGAGAATATGGAGTGCATTTCTTCCCTAACATCCACTGGAATAGTGGAGAAATCTGTAAGTCCAGTAGAGGGAAGACAAAGGTGAGTGGCGAATTCCAATTGAGTGATGGTAACCAGTTGTCCAGAGATGGTGTAAAGACCCTAGTTCCTTAAGTGTGGATTAAAGGCGTAAATAAAAAATTTCCATGCATAACAGAGTATAAAGGTTGTGTTGATGCCCTGAGCTATTAAATTACAGTGCCAAAATAAAGTTCCAAAAGGGATTAGTTACATTCCCTACCAATGAATGCTAATCATATAGCTTTACACTACTCCTAGAGTAGAGACTATACAAAAATTAAGCCTACTATGCCAAAAGCACTCCTCACTGGCTCACAGCATCAACCCGCCATGGCCCGTCCGCCCAAAAGTACCTACAAGAACAACCCCAAACCATGAGCATGTATATAAATCATATTCACAATAATATGATCATAATTCAATGCATAAACCAAAATGCAAAACTTCCTGTACTTAACACATATAAAAGCTCCATTGGTTGTCCCTGTACCATAATCACAATTAATTGATTATAACACTAATAATATATATGTCATGACATGCATCCGTTCCATGTATACCAATGGCCAATCCCAGTCTTATTATATCAGTGGCATAATACCCCTCGCGTTACATGACAGCGGCATTAATACCCCTCGCTTCGACATATTAGCGGCATAATATCCCTCGCATCAACATGACAGCGGCATGATCCTTCGCTTCGACATGTTTGCGGCAAATATTCTTCATCGCTAAATATGACAACGGCAAGTATTCTATCATCGCCTCGACATAAAGGCGGCAAGTATTCTTCATCACTGTGATATAACCTCGACTCACAATTACATGCAACCATAATGCATGTTCCAACTATATATGCAACCACAATGCATAAATAAGACCACATGTGCAACCATAATGCATAGCCAATTCAAAAGCGTAATAAATACGTTTTACCGTCTGATGCTCGTACATCTCACTACGTACCTTAGTTCCAAAAGTGGAGATGTCGTGGAACTTTATCTCCTTTGATGTGTGGCTACCTGGGATGGTTCTACACAATCACATGAATCCATATTAGAAGCCAATAAATGAACCATTACCAAAAAAACATCACCATTTAGAACAAAATCCCAAAATCCACATTTCATGCCTTGCGATCGATCGGTCCCAAGCCCCGATCGATCGCCAAGTTCAGAAAAATAGGCATCCAAGTACTGCCTCCACCGATCGATCGAGCCATTTTACCGATCGATCGAGACGTCACACCGATCGATCGGGAAAAATGACCGATCGATTGGCAAGCTCATTTCACGCCTTGTTCAGGCTCTGCCTTGCTCGATCGATCGGACCCATTTTCCGATCGATCGAGAAGCCCTGTTTCTGCGAGAAACTTCCATGTATGAGCTTCCAACAACACCTACACTTATGTACAACCAAGAACAACTACCATGCTCAACATATAACCACAAAACAACCTTAAAATACAACCCCCAAACATAAACAAGATGTTGGACCAAGATCCACCCTTATATCCCCAAAAACAAGCCACAAACCCAACCAAAGCTCAACAA
The DNA here is from genome assembly GCA_907163345.1 of Haberlea rhodopensis. Lineage (NCBI taxonomy): Eukaryota > Viridiplantae > Streptophyta > Magnoliopsida > Lamiales > Gesneriaceae > Haberlea > Haberlea rhodopensis. The sequence continues at coordinate 10,619,392 of CAJQUN010000006.1, read as the reverse complement.
AACTCTACCAAGATGGAAGCTTACCACTTGAGCTCCAAGTTTCTAGCAAGAAAAGCACGAAAGACTCCTTTTTCCAAGTTTACTCTTCCACTCTTGATGCAGAAACGAAAATGAGAGTTCTTAGGTGGAGGGATGGGGTTTTGGGGACAAAAGCTAATAGGGAGGGTGTGATGGGATGTAAAGCATGCAAGTGGCTCCCAAGCCATGATATGGGGTTTTAAATGTGTTCCAAGACACAAGCATGATATATAGAATACCTCAACAAGATATTTTAAAAGCATTTTACCACAATGCAACAAGATCCCTATTAAAATCATGCATTACCAAATAGACACAACCCATATCATTTAAACCATTATAACACCCAAATCCCAACATGTATAACATGTACCCGGAAATGCTCTACCGGGTCACGCCTACCATGTGACAAGCATTTTACCAAGATAATTAGTCCCAACACATAATCTAATTATCGCCATAATATCACATAAACATAATTAATGCCCTAATTGCAATTAATTATTTCGGGGATATCACAATACTCCCCTACTTATAAGATTTCGCCCTCGAAATCGCATGCACTTACCCAAAACGAAACTAAACATAAATCACATACCAGAGAATAGTTCCGGGTAGTGCTGCACCATATGCTGCTCCGTCTCCCACGTGGCCTCTTCGACACCCCTGCGATCCCACTGTACCTTTACCATAGGTATCACTTTGTTCCGAAGCCTGCGATCAGCCCTATCCAGAATCCTGACTGGCCGTTCCTCATAAGATACATCAGAATCTAACTGAACCTCAGAAGGCTGCAATACGTGCGACGGATCTGGCTCATACTTCCGTAGCATAGATACATGAAACACGTCAATACCAGACAACGACGGTGGCAGTGCTAAACGGTAAGCCAAGGTACCGATGCGCTGTAAAATCTCATACGATCCCACATACCTCGGAGACAATTTACCACGCATACCAAACCGAACCACACCCCTGAAAGGTGAAATCTTCAAAAAGACCCTGTCTCCCAACTGAAATTCCAACGGTCTCCGCCGTTTATTCGCATATGCGGCTTGCCTGTCCTGGGCTGCCTTCATTTTCTGACAGATAATCTTTACCTTATCCTCCATCTCCCGAATCAGTTCAGGTCCTCCCACTGCTTTACTGGTTAAGTCATCCCAGCACAACGGCGACCTACAACGCCTACCATACAAAGCCTCAAACGGTGCCATTTGAATACTCGCCTGATAGCTGTTGTTGTATGAAAACTCTACCAAGGGCAAGGAATCTTGCCATGAGGCATCAAACTCCAACACACAAGCTCGCAGCAAGTCCTCGAGCGTCTGTATAGTACGCTCAGTCTGACCGTTCGTTTGGGGATGATATGCCGTACTCAACCTCAACTCAGTACCCAAAGCTGATTGAAGACCTCCCCAGAAATGAGATGTGAACCGTGGATCTCTGTCAGACACAATAGACACTGGAATCCCATGCAGTCTCACTATGTCCCGGACATACAATTGAGCCATCCTCAAGTATGTGTACGTCATACTGTAGGGAATGAAGTGAGCTACCTTCGTCAGTCTGTCAATGATCACCCAAATGGCATCACAACCTGAAGTAGTCCTCGGCAAGTGAGTCACAAAGTCCATAGATATGTGTTCTCACTTCCACTCCGGTATCTCTAAGCTCCTTAGCTCGCCACCGGGTCTCTGCCTCTCCGCCTTAACCTGTTGACAGATCAAACACCTCTTGACAAAAGCAATCACATCACGCTTCATCCGCTTCCACCAGAACTGATCACACAAGTCCTTATACATCTTCCTCCCTCCTGGGTGGATGCTAAATCGGCTACTATGAGCTCGTTCCAAGATTCCTTTACTCAACTCCGGCGTACCTGGAATTACCCATTGGTTACCGAGTCTCAAAGAACCATCCTCAGCCACTCTGAACTTTGATGGCTGTCCCTGAAGTGCCAATGATGACCATCACTGAATCTCATCATCTGTCCTCTGAGCTCTCCTGATATGCTCATAGATATTTGGCTCAGCCAATAAGGTCGATACATGCACAGGCGATATATCTACGTCAAAGTCATAGCCCAGATGGCAACAGGAAGTCATCATAGCCGACAAATGCATGACCTTCTCAGCAGAACTCTTCACCTTCCGACTCAAGGCGTCTGCCGTCAAGTTTGCTTTCCCCGGATGGTACTCAATCTCACAGTCATAGTCTTTGAGCAAATCCATCCATCTCCTCTGACGCATATTCAACCCCGCCTGAGTGAATAAGAATTTCAGGCTCTTATGATCCGTATATATGGTAAAGGACGTACCATACAAATAGTGCCTCCAAATCTTCAGGGCAAAGATAATAGCCGCCAACTCCAAATCATGGACCGGGTATCTAGCCTCATGCGGCTTCAACTGCCTCGATGCATAAGCTACCACGTGCTTATCTTGCATCAATACACATCCCAAGCCCTGAAGTGATGCGCCAGTATATAGAACAAACCTCTTGTTCTCCGTAGGGATCACCAATACCGATGCCGTCGTCAATCGGTGCTTTAACTCTTGGAAACTCTCCTCGCAAGCATCAGACCAAAAGAAGGGCACTCCCTTTTGAGTCAATTGAGTCAGTGGCTTAGCAATCTTAGAAAAACCCTCGACAAAGCGTCGGTAATAGCCAGCCAAACCAAGAAAACTCCGAATCTCGGGCACAGAAGTAGGTGCAGCCCACTCCATCACCGCCTCAATCTTCCTGGGGTCCACTGAAATCCCACTGCTAGATATGACATGCCCCAGAAATACCACACTACTCAACCAAAACTCACACTTACTGAGTTTGGCATATAACTGGTGATCTCTAAGGATCTGGAGCACTGTCCTCAAATGTCTCACATGCTCTTCCTCACTCCGGGAGTAGATGAGTATATCGTCAATAAACACAATGACGAAATGATCCAGATAGGGTTGAAACACCCGATTCATTAAGCTCATAAAGACAGCCGGGGCGTTCGTCACGCCGAACGGCATTACCAAGAACTCGTAGTGCCCATACCGAGTCCTAAACGCTGTCTTCTGAACATCCTCCTCTCTAACCCATATCTGATGGTATCCGGATCTCAAATCAATCTTACTATACAGCTTCGTGCCTTGCAACTGGTCAAACAAGTCGTCAATCCTTGGAAGAGGATACTTGTTCTTTACCGTGGCCTTATTCAGTTGCCGGTAATCGATGCACAAGCGCATCGAGCCATCCTTCTTCTTCACAAAAAGAACTGGTGCGCCCCAGGGCGATACGCTAGGGCGTATATATCCTTTATCGAGGAGCTCCTGTAACTGCTCCTTCAGTTCCCTCAACTCTGCCGGTGCCATACGGTAGGGAGCACGAGAAATAGCGGATGTCCCCGGTAATAACTCAATCCCAAACTCGACTTCCCTAGTCGGTGGGAATCCTGGAATCTCCTCCGGGAACACATCAGCAAAATCCGCTACCACTGGTATATCCTCGATTTTTAACTCTTGCTCTTTCCCAACAAATCCACGGCATAAATGAGATAGCCCACATGTCCACGTTCCAACAATTGGGACATTTTGATTGCCGAAATCAACGGAATCTTCGCACGAGACCCGTCGCCATAAAAAGTCCACTGAACTCCCAAACCAGATCTGAATCGAACTGTCCTCTGTCGACAATCTACCACTGCCTGATATCTGTTCAGAATGTCGATGCCCACAATGCAGTCGAAATCTGACATACTCAAAACAATCAAATCTGCCTTTATCTCGTTGCCCTCAAAATAAATGAGGCAGTCCATCAGAAACCGATCAGCAACAACTCTCTTCCCGGTGGGTGTCGAGACCAATAGAGACGTGGGTAACGGAGACGTGCACATATGATGTCTCGCCACAAAGTCCGCAGACACGGAGGAGTGCGAAGCACCTGTGTCTATCAAAATAAAGGCGGAAAATGTAAATAGTAGGCACGTACCAGCTATAACCTCCTCTGGAGCTGCATCAGCCTGCTCCCTTGTCAATGCATAGACCTGTCCTTGAGGTGTCCCCATTGCCTGTCCTCCCATCTGACGAGGCACCATCGGTGGCCTCTGCTGCACTGTACCACTAGTAAACCTCCCTCGACCTTCCCTGAGATCCGTCTGTCCTTCCCGGTTGGGGCAACGCCGAGCAATGTGGCCCGACTTGCCACAAATATAGCACGCAGAACAATCTCGCATCAAATGTGGCCCTCCACAAAAGTGGCACTTGACATCTCCAGCTCTACTAGCTTGAGCCGGTCCCCCATAAGTAGATGTACCACTCTTCCGATCCCCTTGCTTCCGGCCCTCCGGCCTCCTTCCGCCAAACCGAGTAGAAGAAGAAGTCCCCCGCGACTTAAAAGATCCTCCTCGGGGCCTCAGATTTTCAGATATCGATCTTTGCGATGGAGCTGGTGAGGGTATGGCCTCAGGATAAGCACTCACCCCTATCTCCGCTAACTCCGCTCTAACCAGTGCCTCATCAAAGGATGTCGGGTTGTTAGAAATGACTCGATCAAATAATTCCGGTCGCAGCCCCTTCAAAAAGTGCCTCATCTTGGCATGCTCATTTGTAGAAATGTGTGGAACATACCTCAATAAGGATGAGTAGTGCATGGCGTAGTCCGAAACTGTCAGGTTCCCTTGCTTCAGATTCGTAAATTCATCCTCCTTAGTTTGCCTAGCCGTGGCAGAGAAGTATCGGTTTAGAAACCGAGTCCGAAATAAAGTCCAGTCGAGTACCATGCCCTGTGCCCTCAATTCCATTACAGTCGTCTTCCACCACATAGAAGGCTTCTTTGCCAGTTGGAATTCTGCCAGTCTTAACCAAGCCGTCCTAGCACACGGTGCAGATACAAAAATCTGTTCTAGTCTCTCTAGCCACTCTTCGGCCTCCTCTCGTGTCTCTGTTCCTTCAAACATGGGTGGGTGGAAGGTCAGAAATTGTGTCAGGCTAAGCTCCCCTGGTAACAGTAATTGAGCAACCGGTTCCATGCCCACAGCAGGTGGGGGTAAAGGATTTGCCTGCCCGATGCTAGCATTCACGCTCCCAATATCACCCACCTCCTCGTTGAGGTTTCCCACATTCATAGCCGCCATGCTGTAACACGAATGTTAACAACAATTCCAAACAATATATATGTTAAACCGTTAGTCAATATAAACGACAAGCATGTTAGTATAACAATTGTATACATAAATATGCACCACATGCATAAACATGCCCCAAATGTAAACACCTAGCCAACCATACTAAGGCTACCCTTCACTCGTTCCCGGGTTCTCTAACCACTGCTCTGATACCACTAATGTAAAGACCCTAGTTCCTTAAGTGTGGATTAAAGGCGTAAATAAAAAATTTCCATGCATAACAGAGTATAAAGGTTGTGTTGATGCCCTGAGCTATTAAATTACAGTGCCAAAATAAAGTTCCAAAAGGGATTAGTTACATTCCCTACCAATGAATGCTAATCCTATAGCTTTACACTACTCCTAGAGTAGAGACTATACAAAAATTAAGCCTACTATGCCAAAAGCACTCCTCACTGGCTCACAGCATCAACCCGCCATGGCCCGTCCGCCCAAAAGTACCTACAGGAACAACCCCAAACCATGAGCATGTATATAAATCATATTCACAATAATATGATCATAATTCAATGCATAAACCAAAATGCAAAACTTCCTGTACTTAACACATATAAAAGCTCCATTGGTTGTCCCTGTACCATAATCACAATTAATTGATTATAACACTAATAATATATATGTCATGACATGCATCCGTTCCATGTATACCAATGGCCAATCCCAGTCTTATTATATCAGTGGCATAATACCCCTCGCGTTACATGACAGCGGCATTAATACCCCTCGCTTCGACATATTAGCGGCATAATATCCCTCGCATCAACATGACAGCGGCATGATCCTTCGCTTCGACATGTTTGCGGCAAATATTCTTCATCGCTAAATATGACAGCGGCAAGTATTCTATCATCGCCTCGACATAAAGGCGGCAAGTATTCTTCATCACTGTGATATAACCTCGACTCACAATTACATGCAACCATAATGCATGTTCCAACTATATATGCAACCACAATGCATAAATAAGACCACATGTGCAACCATAATGCATAGCCAATTCAAAAGCGTAATAAATACGTTTTACCGTCCGATGCTCGTACGTCTCACTACGTACCTTAGTTCCAAAAGTGGAGATGTCGTGGAACTTTATCTCCTTTGATGTGTGGCTACCTGGGATGGTTCTACACAATCACATGAATCCATATTAGAAGCCAATAAATGAACCATTACCAAAAAAACATCACCATTTAGAACAAAATCCCAAAATCCACATTTCATGCCTTGCGATCGATTGGTCCCAAGCCCCGATCGATCGCCAAGTTCAGAAAAATAGGCATCCAAGTACTGCCTCCACCGATCGATCGAGCCATTTTACCGATCGATCGAGACGTCACACCGATCGATCGGGAAAAATGACCGATCGATTGGCAAGCTCATTTCACGCCTTGTTCAGGCTCTGCCTTGCTCGATCGATCGGACCCATTTTCCGATCGATCGAGAAGCCCTGTTTCTGCGAGAAACTTCCATGTATGAGCTTCCAACAACACCTACACTTATGTACAACCAAGAACAACTACCATGCTCAACATATAACCACAAAACAACCTTAAAATACAACCCCCAAACATAAACAAGATGTTGGACCAAGATCCACCCTTATATCCCCAAAAACAAGCCACAAACCCAACCAAAGCTCAACAAAACTCTACCAAGATGGAAGCTTACCACTTGAGCTCCAAGTTTCAAGCAAGAAAAGCACGAAAGACTCCTTTTTCCAAGTTTACTCTTCCACTCTTGATGCAGAAACGAAAATGAGAGTTCTTAGGTGGAGGGATGGGGTTTTGGGGACAAAAGCTAATAGGGAGGGTGTGATGGGATGTAAAGCATGCAAGTGGCTCCCAAGCCATGATATGGGGTTTTAAATGTGTTCCAAGACACAAGCATGATATATAGAATACCTCAACAAGATATTTTAAAAGCATTTTACCACAATGCAACAAGATCCCTATTAAAATCATGCATTACCAAATAGACACAACCCATATCATTTAAACCATTATAACACCCAAATCCCAACATGTATAACATGTACCCGGAAATGCTCTACCGGGTCACGCCTACCATGTGACAAGCATTTTACCAAGATAATTAGTCCCAACACATAATCTAATTATCGCCATAATATCACATAAACATAATTAATGCCCTAATTGCAATTAATTATTTCGGGGATATCACAATACTCCCCTACTTATAAGATTTCGCCCTCGAAATCGCATGCACTTACCCAAAACGAAACTAAACATAAATCACATACCAGAGAATAGTTCCGGGTAGTGCTGCACCATATGCTGCTCCGTCTCCCACGTGGCCTCTTCGACACCCCTGCGATCCCACTGTACCTTTACCATAGGTATCACTTTGTTCCGAAGCCTGCGATCAGCCCTATCCAGAATCCTGACTGGCCGTTCCTCATAAGATACATCAGAATCTAACTGAACCTCAGAAGGCTGCAATACGTGCGACGGATCTGGCTCATACTTCCGTAGCATAGATACATGAAACACGTCAATACCAGACAACGACGGTGGCAGTGCTAAACGGTAAGCCAAGGTACCGATGCGCTGTAAAATCTCATACGATCCCACATACCTCGGAGACAATTTACCACGCATACCAAACCGAACCACACCCCTGAAAGGTGAAATCTTCAAAAAGACCCTGTCTCCCAACTGAAATTCCAACGGTCTCCGCCGTTTATTCGCATATGCGGCTTGCCTGTCCTGGGCTGCCTTCATTTTCTGACGGATAATCTTTACCTTATCCTCCATCTCCCGAATCAGTTCAGGTCCTCCCACTGCTTTACTGGTTAAGTCATCCCAGCACAACGGCGACCTACAACGCCTACCATACAAAGCCTCAAACGGTGCCATTTGAATACTCGCCTGATAGCTGTTGTTGTATGAAAACTCTACCAAGGGCAAGGAATCTTGCCATGAGGCATCAAACTCCAACACACAAGCTCGCAGCAAGTCCTCGAGCGTCTGTATAGTACGCTCAGTCTGACCGTTCGTTTGGGGATGATATGCCGTACTCAACCTCAACTCAGTACCCAAAGCTGATTGAAGACCTCCCCAGAAATGAGATGTGAACCGTGGATCTCTGTCAGACACAATAGACACTGGAATCCCATGCAGTCTCACTATGTCCCGGACATACAATTGAGCCATCCTCAAGTATGTGTACGTCATACTGTAGGGAATGAAGTGAGCTACCTTCGTCAGTCTGTCAATGATCACCCAAATGGCATCACAACCTGAAGTAGTCCTCGGCAAGTGAGTCACAAAGTCCATAGATATGTGTTCTCACTTCCACTCCGGTATCTCTAAGCTCCTTAGCTCGCCACCGGGTCTCTGCCTCTCCGCCTTAACCTGTTGACAGATCAAACACCTCTTGACAAAAGCAATCACATCACGCTTCATCCGCTTCCACCAGAACTGATCACACAAGTCCTTATACATCTTCCTCCCTCCTGGGTGGATGCTAAATCGGCTACTATGAGCTCGTTCCAAGATTCCTTTACTCAACTCCGGCGTACCTGGAATTACCCATTGGTTACCGAGTCTCAAAGAACCATCCTCAGCCACTCTGAACTTTGATGGCTGTCCCTGAAGTGCCAATGATGACCATCACTGAATCTCATCATCTGTCCTCTGAGCTCTCCTGATATGCTCATAGATATTTGGCTCAGCCAATAAGGTCGATACATGCACAGGCGATATATCTACGTCAAAGTCATAGCCCAGATGGCAACAGGAAGTCATCATAGCCGACAAATGCATGACCTTCTCAGCAGAACTCTTCACCTTCCGACTCAAGGCGTCTGCCGTCAAGTTTGCTTTCCCCGGATGGTACTCAATCTCACAGTCATAGTCTTTGAGCAAATCCATCCATCTCCTCTGACGCATATTCAACCCCGCCTGAGTGAATAAGAATTTCAGGCTCTTATGATCCGTATATATGGTAAAGGACGTACCATACAAATAGTGCCTCCAAATCTTCAGGGCAAAGATAATAGCCGCCAACTCCAAATCATGGACCGGGTATCTAGCCTCATGCGGCTTCAACTGCCTCGATGCATAAGCTACCACGTGCTTATCTTGCATCAATACACATCCCAAGCCCTGAAGTGATGCGCCAGTATATAGAACAAACCTCTTGTTCTCCGTAGGGATCACCAATACCGATGCCGTCGTCAATCGGTGCTTTAACTCTTGGAAACTCTCCTCGCAAGCATCAGACCAAAAGAAGGGCACTCCCTTTTGAGTCAATTGAGTCAGTGGCTTAGCAATCTTAGAAAAACCCTCGACAAAGCGTCGGTAATAGCCAGCCAAACCAAGAAAACTCCGAATCTCGGGCACAGAAGTAGGTGCAGCCCACTCCATCACCGCCTCAATCTTCCTGGGGTCCACTGAAATCCCACTGCTAGATATGACATGCCCCAGAAATACCACACTACTCAACCAAAACTCACACTTACTGAGTTTGGCATATAACTGGTGATCTCTAAGGATCTGGAGCACTGTCCTCAAATGTCTCACATGCTCTTCCTCACTCCGGGAGTAGATGAGTATATCGTCAATAAACACAATGACGAAATGATCCAGATAGGGTTGAAACACCCGATTCATTAAGCTCATAAAGACAGCCGGGGCGTTCGTCACGCCGAACGGCATTACCAAGAACTCGTAGTGCCCATACCGAGTCCTAAACGCTGTCTTCTGAACATCCTCCTCTCTAACCCATATCTGATGGTATCCGGATCTCAAATCAATCTTACTATACAGCTTCGTGCCTTGCAACTGGTCAAACAAGTCGTCAATCCTTGGAAGAGGATACTTGTTCTTTACCGTGGCCTTATTCAGTTGCCGGTAATCGATGCACAAGCGCATCGAGCCATCCTTCTTCTTCACAAAAAGAACTGGTGCGCCCCAGGGCGATACGCTAGGGCGTATATATCCTTTATCGAGGAGCTCCTGTAACTGCTCCTTCAGTTCCCTCAACTCTGCCGGTGCCATACGGTAGGGAGCACGAGAAATAGCGGATGTCCCCGGTAATAACTCAATCCCAAACTCGACTTCCCTAGTCGGTGGGAATCCTGGAATCTCCTCCGGGAACACATCAGCAAAATCCGCTACCACTGGTATATCCTCGATTTTTAACTCTTGCTCTTTCCCAACAAATCCACGGCATAAATGAGATAGCCCACATGTCCACGTTCCAACAATTGGGACATTTTGATTGCCGAAATCAACGGAATCTTCGCACGAGACCCGTCGCCATAAAAAGTCCACTGAACTCCCAAACCAGATCTGAATCGAACTGTCCTCTGTCGACAATCTACCACTGCCTGATATCTGTTCAGAATGTCGATGCCCACAATGCAGTCGAAATCTGACATACTCAAAACAATCAAATCTGCCTTTATCTCGTTGCCCTCAAAATAAATGAGGCAGTCCATCAGAAACCGATCAGCAACAACTCTCTTCCCGGTGGGTGTCGAGACCAATAGAGACGTGGGTAACGGAGACGTGCACATATGATGTCTCGCCACAAAGTCCGCAGACACGGAGGAGTGCGAAGCACCTGTGTCTATCAAAATAAAGGCGGAAAATGTAAATAGTAGGCACGTACCAGCTATAACCTCCTCTGGAGCTGCATCAGCCTGCTCCCTTGTCAATGCATAGACCTGTCCTTGAGGTGTCCCCATTGCCTGTCCTCCCATCTGACGAGGCACCATCGGTGGCCTCTGCTGCACTGTACCACTAGTAAACCTCCCTCGACCTTCCCTGAGATCCGTCTGTCCTTCCCGGTTGGGGCAACGCCGAGCAATGTGGCCCGACTTGCCACAAATATAGCACGCAGAACAATCTCGCATCAAATGTGGCCCTCCACAAAAGTGGCACTTGACATCTCCAGCTCTACTAGCTTGAGCCGGTCCCCCATAAGTAGATGTACCACTCTTCCGATCCCCTTGCTTCCGGCCCTCCGGCCTCCTTCCGCCAAACCGAGTAGAAGAAGAAGTCCCCCGCGACTTAAAAGATCCTCCTCGGGGCCTCAGATTTTCAGATATCGATCTTTGCGATGGAGCTGGTGAGGGTATGGCCTCAGGATAAGCACTCACCCCTATCTCCGCTAACTCCGCTCTAACCAGTGCCTCATCAAAGGATGTCGGGTTGTTAGAAATGACTCGATCAAATAATTCCGGTCGCAGCCCCTTCAAAAAGTGCCTCATCTTGGCATGCTCATTTGTAGAAATGTGTGGAACATACCTCAATAAGGATGAGTAGTGCATGGCGTAGTCCGAAACTGTCAGGTTCCCTTGCTTCAGATTCGTAAATTCATCCTCCTTAGTTTGCCTAGCCGTGGCAGAGAAGTATCGGTTTAGAAACCGAGTCCGAAATAAAGTCCAGTCGAGTACCATGCCCTGTGCCCTCAATTCCATTACAGTCGTCTTCCACCACATAGAAGGCTTCTTTGCCAGTTGGAATTCTGCCAGTCTTAACCAAGCCGTCCTAGCACACGGTGCAGATACAAAAATCTGTTCTAGTCTCTCTAGCCACTCTTCGGCCTCCTCTCGTGTCTCTGTTCCTTCAAACATGGGTGGGTGGAAGGTCAGAAATTGTGTCAGGCTAAGCTCCCCTGGTAACAGTAATTGAGCAACCGGTTCCATGCCCACAGCAGGTGGGGGTAAAGGATTTGCCTGCCCGATGCTAGCATTCACGCTCCCAATATCACCCACCTCCTCGTTGAGGTTTCCCACATTCATAGCCGCCATGCTGTAACACGAATGTTAACAACAATTCCAAACAATATATATGTTAAACCGTTAGTCAATATAAACGACAAGCATGTTAGTATAACAATTGTATACATAAATATGCACCACATGCATAAACATGCCCCAAATGTAAACACCTAGCCAACCATACTAAGGCTACCCTTCACTCGTTCCCGGGTTCTCTAACCACTGCTCTGATACCACTAATGTAAAGACCCTAGTTCCTTAAGTGTGGATTAAAGGCGTAAATAAAAAATTTCCATGCATAACAGAGTATAAAGGTTGTGTTGATGCCCTGAGCTATTAAATTACAGTGCCAAAATAAAGTTCCAAAAGGGATTAGTTACATTCCCTACCAATGAATGCTAATCCTATAGCTTTACACTACTCCTAGAGTAGAGACTATACAAAAATTAAGCCTACTATGCCAAAAGCACTCCTCACTGGCTCACAGCATCAACCCGCCATGGCCCGTCCGCCCAAAAGTACCTACAGGAACAACCCCAAACCATGAGCATGTATATAAATCATATTCACAATAATATGATCATAATTCAATGCATAAACCAAAATGCAAAACTTCCTGTACTTAACACATATAAAAGCTCCATTGGTTGTCCCTGTACCATAATCACAATTAATTGATTATAACACTAATAATATATATGTCATGACATGCATCCGTTCCATGTATACCAATGGCCAATCCCAGTCTTATTATATCAGTGGCATAATACCCCTCGCGTTACATGACAGCGGCATTAATACCCCTCGCTTCGACATATTAGCGGCATAATATCCCTCGCATCAACATGACAGCGGCATGATCCTTCGCTTCGACATGTTTGCGGCAAATATTCTTCATCGCTAAATATGACAGCGGCAAGTATTCTATCATCGCCTCGACATAAAGGCGGCAAGTATTCTTCATCACTGTGATATAACCTCGACTCACAATTACATGCAACCATAATGCATGTTCCAACTATATATGCAACCACAATGCATAAATAAGACCACATGTGCAACCATAATGCATAGCCAATTCAAAAGCGTAATAAATACGTTTTACCGTCCGATGCTCGTACGTCTCACTACGTACCTTAGTTCCAAAAGTGGAGATGTCGTGGAACTTTATCTCCTTTGATGTGTGGCTACCTGGGATGGTTCTACACAATCACATGAATCCATATTAGAAGCCAATAAATGAACCATTACCAAAAAAACATCACCATTTAGAACAAAATCCCAAAATCCACATTTCATGCCTTGCGATCGATTGGTCCCAAGCCCCGATCGATCGCCAAGTTCAGAAAAATAGGCATCCAAGTACTGCCTCCACCGATCGATCGAGCCATTTTACCGATCGATCGAGACGTCACACCGATCGATCGGGAAAAATGATCCGATCGATCGGCAAGCTCATTTCACGCCTTGTTCAGGCTCTGCCTTGCTCGATCGATCGGACCCATTTTCCGATCGATCGAGAAGCCCTGTTTATGCGAGAAACTTCCATGTATGAGCTTCCAACAACACCTACACTTATGTACAACCTAGAACAACTACCATGCTCAACATATAACCACAAAACAACCTTAAAATACAACCCCCAAACATAAACAAGATGTTGGACCAAGATCCACCCTTATATCCCCAAAAACAAGCCACAAACCCAACCAAAACTCAACAAAACTCTACGAAGATGGAAGCTTACCACTTGAGCTCCAAGTTTCAAGCAAGAAAAGCACGAAAGACTCCTTTTTCCAAGTTTACTCTTCCACTCTTGATGCAGAAACGAAAATGAGAGTTCTTAGGTGGAGGGATGGGGTTTTGGGGACAAAAGCTGATAGGGAGGGGGTGATGGGATGTAAAGCATGCAAGTGGCTCCCAAGCCATGATATGGGGTTTTAAATGTGTTCCAAGACACAAGCATGATATATAGAATACCTCAACAAGATATTTTAAAAGCATTTTACCACAATGCAACAAGATCCCTATTAAAATCATGCATTACCAAATAGACACAACCCATATCATTTAAACCATTATAACACCCAAATCCCAACATGTATAACATGTACCCGGAAATGCTCTACCGGGTCACGCCTACCATGTGACAAGCATTTTACCAAGATAATTAGTCCCAACACATAATCTAATTATCGCCATAATATCACATAAACATAATTAATGCCCTAATTGCAATTAATTATTTCGGGGATATCACATATGGAGGTCACCACGGAATCATCTACAACTTTAGCAGTGGCGAAGAACTCGTGTAGAGCTTCCTTGTAGAATGTTGGAGCCTGGCTAAGGATCACTCAAAGTCCCGATGTATCCAACTTGTGAAAAAATTCCTTTGTATCTTCATCAGAGGATGTGGAGATTGAATGAAAATCCACATGTACAGCATTGGTGATGAAACTGGGCAGTGTATTCTTAGACATTTTTGATGTAGATACCGAGAATCAAAAATCCTGCAGTGTAAGAATTTCTGGGAAGAAAGTTAACACAGTAATTTTGGAAAAGATAAGAGTAAGAAACAAAAGTAATGGCGGTTAAAGGAAAGAGTAGATGTAACTTCGTACTGTATATGAGCGGACACATGAATACGTGGCGATCATCTAACGATTGAAAAATTTCAACAAATAAATAAAAAGGACAGGATTTGGGCGGGAGTGAAATAATTTATTTTTACATAAAAGTAAATTTGAATTCCGACTTTCCAGTAGGTTAATAGTTACCGAAGGTTATTTTTGTCAAAACATATTTGGTAAAGTCTGCTGGTATGTAGGGTCCGACTGGTAAGGTAACATCTACTAGTATGTAGAGTCCTACTGGTACGGAAGCACCTACTGCAGCAGGCTGTTGTTTTACCAGCTGAGCTTAGATAACGAAGATAAAAATTCTAACTTAAATTCCCCCTAAATTCATGCGATTTCTACTGAGTAATTCCCCCTAAATTCATTAAACTTAAATAATAACAATCATGGATTGATTTCAATTAAACCAAGAATATTTCGAAAGTAGAAAAACTTAGCGTCCGGTAGAGGTTTGTGAAGATGTCTGCTGCCTGTTGTTCGGCAGATATGTATTCTAGCCGAATTTCTTTCTTCATAACGTGATCCCTGATGAAATGATGACGGATGTCAAATGTTTGGTGCGCATATGAAGAACCGGGTTGTACGTAATAACTATGGCAGACGTATTATCACAAAATATGGGTGCCTCGGTGGATTCAATTCCATAGTCTCTCAGTTGTTGTGATGTCCGGGGATTATTGGTGTTAATTCCGGTGTGGTATTAATCCTTGATGGATTTTTGATTGTGGCAATTAAGAATTAATTGCGGTTTTGGGTCTCCCGAGGTTGTGAAATCGGGCATTTGGGATCGTTGGATCCAAAGGTTGAGATTGTATTCTCATTTTAGTGGAAAACCTATGAGTTGAGTTTTAGGTGGGACTTAGGGTCCGGGGTGCTTGAGTTGGGGCTGGTATGGTGATTTGTTGTTGGAGAGAGAGTTTTTGTTAACAAATGATTTTTAATGAATCATGATGTATTTGTGGGGTATTGGTATTTTGGGGCATTTGCTATATATACCAAGTGGACTCGGTATTCCGTCATTTGGCACGGAATCTTTCCCCTCTCTTCTCTCTCATCGCCCAAACCATTCTCCCCCATTTCCCTATTCTCCCTTGATGGGAAAATTGATGGTAGCTTGGCTTGGGAGCCGGTTTCCTCGAAGATAATCAGGTATTAATCTTCCCCTCGTCATTGGCTTCGATTTGGTAGTAGTATGGTAGCTTTTGGTTGAGGTTTTGGTTGGTTATAGGTTTTGGGAATTTTTGGCTAAAATCCTAAGTTGAGTTTTTAAAGTTCTTATTGGCTTTAAATGTTGTATTTGAGGTGTTTGTGGTGTTTGGGGGTGTTGGATTTGAGTTCGGGTGTGAAAAACACCATGGAAGCTCGAATTTTTCGGAAAATCGCAGGTGGCGATCGATCGCCGAGGTGTGACGATCGATCGCGACGAGCAGTCCAATTTTTGAGGATGATGAACAGTGCTGGCGATCGATCGTGAGGTCTCGGCGATCGATCGCGAGCGGGTTGGCGATCGATCGCGAGGATTGGCGATCGATCGCGAGAGGGTACTGGTTGGCCACTAGAGTGTGGCGATCGATCGCGATAAGGTGGCGATCGATCGCCACCCGAAGGAATTGGTTTTTTTGGAATTTTTGGAAAATGTCGGGATTTTGGAATCGGGGTTTAAAGGGGCCGTTTTCGGGGCAATGTCTACATTCCAATGGGAATGCAATGCTTTTAAATTGGATTGGTTGGAGCCAAAGTTTTATAAAATGGAATTCTCGGTTGGGTTTTTGGCTATATTTTAAACTTGTTAAACGGTATATTTTGGGTATTATGCATACTTAGCCGGGGGGCTTTTATTTTGGTAATCCTCATGGATTGACGATATGATTGGGAGCTATGAACGTGCTTGGGCACGTGGTTGCATGCTTATGTTGATAGTGAATTATTTGTGTTTTAGCACATATTTCTCGAAGTATGGAACTCAAGCAAGGTTTGGCTTGGACTACGGAGACTTAAGGTACGTATGACGTACGAGCATGGCCTATTATAGTGTCCCAACTGCAAAATGCATGGTGTGTGATAATTGTATTAAATGGGTATTGGAACACATGGTGTGTAATAATTGCATTGAATGGACATTGAATACGTGGCATGTGGTAATTGCATCGGATAGGTATTGAAATGCATGGTGCATGATATTTGCTATAAATGGATAACAATATGCATGGTAAATGATATTTGCGTCAAATGGTTATACATTGGGAACCATACGGTGCCGCTATTGAGCGAGCAATGATTAGGGATGCTGTCGCTGTTGAGCGACCATCGATTATGGCGCCGCTATTGTTGAGCGTGCATGAGGTTTAGTATGCCGTTATTGTGGAGCGAGAAATGAAATAGGAACATGGAATTATTGGTTAGATATATGTGAGATCTATGGTCTTTTATATTATGATTTTACCACATTGATCATGGAACTGGCATAATAGAACGGTATTAGTTAATCTACGTGACGCTTAACTGACTTTGGGAATTTGATGAGCTTGGTTATTTTGAGAACAGGGACAATACAGGGGATCCCGGATGAGGGTGTTACCATCTAGGGAGTATCATTTAAATTATGGCATTTACATTCTGTAAATTATGAATTGCAATGTTATGATTATTGGATTGGTGGTATTGGTATGCTCGCCCCGTGTGGGGGCTGTCTCTGTAGGGGCAGGTGTTACAGGTGTAGCAGCAGCTTTGGAGTCGAGCTCAGGCTGTTGATTGAGGTACTTCCAGGATCGAGGCACCAGAGCTGGTTGAACAAGTGCATAGATCCATAGTTGAGATCGAGCTGTGCTTGGGAGGTACTTCCAGGATTGAAGTGCCAGTCACGGTATCCGGTAGAGTGTTTTATACATTAGATACACGCGTGTTCATTGGGTGCTCGTTTTTGTTGTGATGTGGGGAGGCATGGTTACACCCACCCTGAGGGTGTGGAATAAGTCCTAATGGATTAGGATTGCATGGTAGTTAAGCAAGGACACCTGGATGTCCATTGTGCTTGGTGTTTTATAAATATATTGGGTGATGACCCACAACTCTAATGGTTTGTGCGGTATGGTATACCGGGTTGAGACGTGTGTCACGTTGGTAGTTGGTATAAGCCTATGGGGCCAGCGAATCGCTAGCCGGGTATGGTTGCAGTACTTTGGTTGGCTTGTGTTAGCCTTTATGCTGCTCGTTGGATTCGAGATGGGTGAATCATATGGCGATACGATGAGGGTTATTATAGACTCTGGTAGTCTCTATGTGGCATGGTGATTGAGGTAGGGAATACCTCACGGGGACGTTTATACGCCATTGTTTTGAGGGACTTGTACTGGGACAGCTCAATTTTGTTGGTATTACCAACGTGAGTGTCACCAAGTCGTTGTTAGCACTAGTTGAGCATCCTTGCATATGGCATGCAATGGGAGTCACAATGGTTTGTGAGATATAGTTAGTGGGGTGACACTACTATATTGATTTTGTCTCATGGAGAGATTTGGATTGTACTGTCCTGGAGACATCTTGCATCGGTCGTGGATTGATTGTAAATCAGCCATGGTAAGCATTACTGGTGTTGGACCGAGTAATGGATTTCTTACCTCGGTGAGACGTTTGAGGAGACGTCTCCGGGGAGATGCTCGATTGTGGAGTACTATGTGATGGGATATGCCCTAAGACAAGTCATTAGATGATTGTTTAAGACATACAATGTTTATGGTTTTATGAATGGCAATTCATTATTATATATTATTCTTTTAACTGTGCATTGTGAATTAATATATATGTTAATGTCCTTAGAATAATATTGTATTATTCTTAAAGATGTCCCTAGTCAAGTATTATCATTAATTGGGATAATGATAATACGTAGAGACTAGTATGTATTGATTGATGAATTGTTCATTGATATGAGATATCAAATCAATGCATGGGTACATGTTGGAGAACGATGTACTGGACAGACCCACCATGAGATTGCAACATGGATAGTTATATGATCGTCATATGCAATTCTCATAGTGATAATAATGTATGTAATCCTTACGACTTGTGATCATCAGAGATCCCAACATAAGGAGTTATGTATTTTGATATCGTCAAACGTTACCCGTAACAGGGTAATCTATAAAGGTGACTATTGGATACACTACGAATTATGTAGAGGGATGTTGACTGATCGAGATAGGATTTGTCCCTCCTATATAACAGGAGATGTGTTTGGCCCTTGATCAAGTGAGAACTAAAATGCATGGCCATGCTCGAATGAGTCGATATGAGATATCGAGCTTATTCGTTTATTCTAGTTCTACTTGGGGATCAAGAAATAAAGATTGGATATACGAGTATGACTATTCCATGACTCGTGTTCATTCTAAACACAAAGGACAAAGGGATTAAGTTACATGATTAATATTATCACAAGTTCTAAAGGTTATGTCGAGTCATTGACATTCTTGTAATTTGGGTAGCATTGATGTGTTGCTAGATACCGCTCAATGCTTGAGACATAAAATGAGATTTTATGTCACTGCCAACATTACAAGATCCTATCGGGTCGCACAAAAGATTAAATCGAGAAGGGAAATTAAATTCATGGGATGAATTAAATAATTAAGAGGAGTCTTAATTAATAATCATAATGATTAATTAAATCATGGGCTTAAGCCCATGAGGCTTTATGAAAGCCTTTAATTAATTATATAAAATATGATTGCAAGGTGTTTAATTAGTAAGACAACTTCATAACACAAAAACCCTACACAAGCTAAAAGCTCTCGGCCGCATCACTTGAACTCTCGGCCTCCTTCAAAGTCGTGAGGTTCTTGGTGGTTTTCGAGCCATCTTTCGATTGTGAATCGAGTTAGCTTCGTGTATCGGTTTAATAACTTGTCTAGCAACTTGTTATTAAATCATCCCTTCACCCGATTTGATCGTGTGGATACCGTTGAGGCAAAACTCATCGAGTTTTGCTAGTGACTCGGAGAAGGCGTTGGACGTTTGTGCTGCTCCGTGGATTCTGCTTCAAACACGCTACAAGGGTAAGACCTTCGTATTCCTTTATCCGATATGAATCCCTATGTATAGATCTGCTGGTTTGTAATCCTAAAATTTTATTCCGCTGCGTTGTATGCTCTAAGGATTACTTACACTATGGCATTAATACAGAGCATCGTTGGGATGTGTATACATGGCGTATACGGATTTTGGATCGGGTAATGGTGGTATTGATGCACTACTCTAACCAGTTGTGTATTTCTGGGTTCTGGGATATGTTTTGGTATAAATATACCCAGATCTTCCGAACGGTGGTTCGAGGATTGGAGGATCATGGATTCATGACTTTTCCTTGAGAGGAAGGCGGTATTATGACACCTACCGGTTGAATCTTTTGGGGAGATTCGTTATTTTGGTTCGTGTGGTGGTGCTGTGGAAATCACACCCTTTGGTTTTGGTTTGTCAACCATCATTCTCTGTGGGGTGAGAATAATCGAGGTTTGACAGTTGGTTTTGGGATTTGGGTATGATCGGAGATACCCGAGTCTATTGCATTGTGTATGCATGTTGTGATTGGTGTTTGGGCATGTATGCCGTGAGTGTATACAAATGCCAACGTTATTTTGTTCATTGTTGAACGTCGAGTTTGTATGCTTGGTTTGGTGAATCTCCGGTGTGAGATTGTGGAACCTCGAGATCGGTAATCTAAATGGCACGATGCATTCTGATGAATGATCGTGAGGGTTGTTTGACTTCCCCTGAGGAGGAATCGTCGTGTTTTGGAATCATGGTAATTCTTGTTGGATAATTCGATAGCCTTCCTATTTTTAGGATTGTTGGATCCAAGGATAAATAAGGGATGGCCAAGATTCGGGTTTGTTTAGTATCATGGTTGACACGTGTGTAGGAATGCAATTGTTTGTCTTGCATGTCCCCTGTGGAACTTGAGATTTCGTGGGGGTCTTGATGGTGTGTGAGGACCAAGATATGATTTCTTGGAACACACCGGTGTGAACATCCTCGGAGATGTGCTTTGTGTGGATCGGTGACCGTGGGTTGCCCGATCCGTGTTGCAAGTGCTGCAACTACTCCTTTGGAGGAGATGGACTGGGAAGCAAGAACCGGATTTTCTGTGAGTATAATGTCGTATGCTAGTAGTCCTCATCGTAACGATGAGTGTTAAGCATCGTGGGCAAGTGATAGAGATATCATGGGGAGATATCTATGACGAGACCAAGGAAGATTTGGTTGGTTTGTAGTTGTGGTGGACTGACTTCTGGGACGATTCACGTCGAGGTATGTTGTTATCTTTCGGGTTTGTATTGGTTTTGGGGTTTGCTCTATTTTAGGGCTTGGTGCGAGACTGGTATTCTCGCAGTTGTTAATTCGATTCTAAGGTGGTTCAGAATCGGGGTCTTGGCTTTGTTTTGTTTGTGTGGTCCTGGTTTTACGTGGAGTACACCGGTGCAATTTCGGGGATGAAATTTTATTAGTGGGGGATAATTGTGATGTCCGGGGATTATTGGTGTTAATCCCGGTGTGGTATTAATTATTGGTGTTAATCCCGGTGTGGTATTAATCCTTGATGGATTTTTGATTGTGGCAATTAAGAATTAATTGCGGTTTTGGGTCTCCCGAGGTTGTGAAATCGGGCATTTGGGATCGTTGGATCCAAAGGTTGAGATTGTATTCTCATTTTAGTGGAAAACCTATGAGTTGGGTTTTAGGTAGGACTTAGGGTCCGGGGTGCTTGAGTTGGGGCTGGTATGGAGATTTGTTGTTGGAGAGAGAGTTTTTGTTAACATATGATTTTTAATGAATCATGATGTATTTGTGGGGGTATTGGTATTTTGGGGCATTTTTGCTATATATACCAAAGTGGACTCGGTATTCCGTCATTTGGCACGGAATCTTTCCCCTCTCTTCTCTCTCATCGCCCAAACCCTTCTCCCCAATTTCCCTCTTCTCCCTTGATGGGAAAATTGATGGTAGCTTGGCTCGGGAGCCGGTTTTCTCGAAGATAATCAGGTATTAATATTCCCCTCGTCATTGGCTTCGATTTGGTAGTAGTATGGTAGCTTTTGGTTGAGGTTTTGGTTGGTTATAGGTTTTGGGAATTTTTGGCTAAAATCCTAAGTTGAGTTTTTAAAGTTCTTATTGGCTTTAAATGTTGTATTTGAGGTGTTGGTGGTGTTTGGGGTGTTGGATTTGAGTTTGGGTGTGAAAAACACCATGGAAGCTCGAATTTGTTTGGAAAATCGCAGGTGGCGATCGATCGCCGAGGTGTGGCGATCGATCGCGATGAGCAGTCCAATTTTTGAGGACGATGAACAGTGCTGGCGATCGATCGCGAGGTCTCGGTGATCGATCGCGAGAGGGCACAAACTGGAGTGTGGCGATCGATCGCGATAAGGTGGCGATCGATCGCCACCCGAAGGAATTGGTTTTTTTGGAATTTTTGGAAAATGTCGGGATTTTGGAACTGGGGTTTAAAGGGGCCGTTTTCGGGGCAATGTCTACATTCCAATGGGAATGCTATGCTTTTAAATTGGATTGGTTGGAGCCAAAGTTTTATAAAACGGAATTCTCGGTTGGGTTTTTGGCTATCTTTTAAACTTGTTAAACGGTATATTTTGGGTATTATGCATACTTAGCCGGGGGGCTTTTATTTTGGTAATCATCATGGATTGACGATATGATTGGGAGCTATGAACGTGCTTGGGCACGTGGTTGCATGCTTATGTTGATAGTGAATTATTTGTGTTTTAGCACATATTTCTCGAAGCATGGAACTCAAGCAAGGTTTGGTTTGGACTACGGAGACTTAAGGTACGTATGACGTACGAGCATGGCCTATTATAGTGTCCCAACTGCAAAATGCATGGTGTGTGATAATTGTATTAAATGGGTATTGGAACACATGGTGTGTAATAATTGCATTGAATGGACATTGAATACGTGGCATGTGGTAATTGCATCGGATAGGCATTGAAATGCATGGTGCATGATATTTGCTATAAATGGAAAACAATATGCATGGTAAATGATATTTGTGTCAAATGGTTATACATTGGGAACCATACGGTGCCGCTATTGAGCGAGCAATGATTAGGCATGCTGTCGCCGTTGAGCGACCATCGGTTATGACGCCGCTATTGTTGAGCGTGTGCGAGGTTTAGTATGCCGCTATTGTGGAGCGAGCAATGAAATAGTGTGGGGTCCTCGTTACTTAATTCATTTATGTATTATATTAACGTACATACGTGAGTCTGAATTAAGTAAAAACATGCACTGATTAAGAGTTTATAACTAGTTAAGTTGTTACAAGGTTATAAAAAGCTAACCAACTATACATCACATGTACAAGTAACAACCTAATCCAAGATAACTCCTAGGCAGTGGTTCAGCTCGCAGCGGAAAATGACTCACATCCTGTCTCCCCACGTCTATGAGTCCCTACAGAAACATTCACACAATGAGTATAGAGAACAGCTATCTCAGTGCAATATCAAAACGCAATATCAATATCAATGATAAAGCACAATAAAGCATCTAACGTGAATGTTCTGTATCATGCATCCACAAATGCACTATGTCATGACATGTCCAAGAAACACCCTATTATCACGAGCCCCATATGATATGCCTATTCAGCTCAATATGTCAGTGGAACCACATCACATCTTCATATTAGCAGCACATATCATAGTACCATGCTCATCTGTGACAATAGCCAGAGCATATACCCACACCAGGCGTATATCTCTCAGGCCAAAGCATATGTCGTATATCTATCGTGGCAACGATCCCAGCCAAAGCATATACCACACCAGGCATATCTATCGAGGCAATGATCTCACCAAAGCATATACACATATCTATCAAGGCCTTCATCCCAATCATATGAAATCCATGTATGAACATGCATATGAAACTACCAATCATATGACACAAGATAACATAAATCATATGATATCAAAACCATAACATCATCATCACATCATATCTATACTCCGTACGTCAACACGTACCTGAAAAGCGACACAAACGAGATAAATCAGTCGTCCCTGGCTAATTGCCTCGTTGTCCTGTCCCCTGTGATGGTGCTACAACAATGCCAATAATATATCATGTTATCATAGGCATAAAATCAAATTCTCAAAAATATAAACATTTTAAGTCTACCGATCGATCGGTCACCCTAGCGATCGATCGGTCCAAACAAGTAACCCTAGCGATCGATCGGTCAAAAGCTAGCGATCGATCTCTTAAATGTTTGAATTTCTCAAAAATGCTACGGCATTGTACCGATCGATCGGTCGCTTTTAGCGATCGATCGGTACATACACCGCCTTACTTTTCCCCTGTTTTACCGATCGATCGGTACACTACCAGCGATCGATCGGTCGAAGACAAAATTTTGAAACCATGGCGATTTTTGAGCTTATCTTCCTAGCCCTTCTCCTACAACTCGAAATTCAACATTTAAACATGTTTCAAGCACTCTCTAGGAACATCTTAACATGATTCCAACATCATAGATTCCAATTCAAAGCATAGAAACATGATATGTTCTTCACATGAACACTTGATCTTTCACTTCACATATGCAACATCAATGACATAATTTCAAGTGTAAAGCTATGAATTCCTTACCAAGATGTGAAGAAATCACTTCACCCAACTTCCTAGCTCAAATCACAAGTGAAAAACCAAGCTTCAACTAATAAAATCTCTAAGGGTTGGAGAGGAGCTTTGTAGAGAATTTGAGGTGAAAGCGGTGTAGTATGTGAGTTTACTCTTAAGTCACTTGATATAAATCCTTAGCTCCCTAAGTCACTTGCTATCATGTCATTTAGAGGTATTACATGTTAAGTAACATGTACATGAAATGAAATCCAAATTAAAATTTAACTCCAATTGCAAATAAATTCACATGCATAATCAAATGCCTACTAGTTCATGACTTGATATGTTATTAAATCATTATACACCATGTTTCATTCCTTGCCATATATCATTTCATACATGTATTAATTCATTCTTGGTTCCACCCGAAACCCCATTATCATACCGCCAATTGATATAATTACACCATAATCATATCACACGTGTATACAACAATTCGAGGCATTACAAATAGGAACATGGAATTATTGGTTAGATATATGTGAGATCTATGGTATTTTATATTATGATTTTACCACATTGATCATGGAACTGGCATAATAGAACATTATTAGTTAATCTACGTGACGCTTAACTGGCTTTGGGAATTTGATGAGCTTGGTTATTTTGAGAACAGGGACAATACAGGGGATCCCGGATGAGGGTGTTACCATCCAGGGAGTATCATTTAAATTATGGCATTTACATTCTGT
Organism: Haberlea rhodopensis; assembly: GCA_907163345.1. Classification (NCBI taxonomy): domain Eukaryota; kingdom Viridiplantae; phylum Streptophyta; class Magnoliopsida; order Lamiales; family Gesneriaceae; genus Haberlea; species Haberlea rhodopensis. The sequence goes on along the minus strand of CAJQUN010000006.1, from coordinate 10,594,423 downwards.
AAATTATGAATTGCAATGTTATGATTATTGGATTGGTGGTATTGGTATGCTCACTCCGTGTGGGGGCTGTCTCTGTTGGGGCAGGTGTTACAGGTGTAGCAGCAGCTTTGGAGTCGAGCTCGGGCTGTTGATTGAGGTACTTCCAGGATCGAGGTACCAGAGCTGGTTGAACAAGTGCATAGATCCAGAGTTGAGATCGAGCTGTGCTTGGGAGGTACTTCCAGGATTGAAGTGCCAGTCACGGTATCCGGTAGAGTGTTTTATACATTATATACACGCGTGTTCATTGGGTGCTCTTATGTGAGTACATCTTACGTGTATATGGAATGTATAAACGGGCTACGACTCTTCTCTATTCATTTATGGTTGCATGCAATTAAATATGGAATTGCTAAATGAACTAAGAGCATGTTAGTTTATTATGAGGGTGCATGTTATATGAATAATCTTGGTTGTGGAATATGAATATTATGTGGATTGAATGCAAGAAATTTTCTGGATAGCATATGGTGTTGCACTTGCATATGGTTTTCCCCATGATAGTATGACTTATGCACTAATGGTATGGTTTAATACACTAATAACGGGTAAAGGGCACGGGGGTCCTTACAGTTGTTGTTGAATCCAGAGCAGTTGAGCATAGCAGCTTCCAGCAGCAAGGTACGCTGCCTCTGCAGTAGACGTTGCTATGGATGTCTGCTTCTTGCAACCCCATGAGATTAGTCTATCTCCAAGAAATTGACAGTATCCACTGGTACTTTTTCAGTCAATTTTGCATCCAGCATAGTCCGCATCGGAATATCCGATCAGATTAAAGGTTGAGTCTCTTGGATACCATAGACCGACATTCTCAGTGCCTTTCAGATATTTGAGGATCCTTTTGACAGTCGTGAAGTGTGACTGCTTGCGATTTGTTTGAAACCGAGCGCACATGCAAACTGCAGACATTATGTCTGGTCGACTGGCCGTCAAATAAAGTAAAGATCTGATAATGCCTCGATACATCGTTACTTCAACTGGTATTCCTGAATTATCCAAGTCTAGTTTTGCAGATGAGCTCATTGGAGTGGCCCCTGCTGAACTTGTACTCATCCCATATTTCTTCAGCAGTTCTTTAGTATATTTAGACTGAGTTATCAGAATTCCTTCACTGGATTGCTTGACTTGCAATTCTAAGAAAAATGATAATTCTCCCATCATGCTCATCTCAAATTGATCCTGCATAATTTGAGAAAATCTTTCGCAAAGTTTTGAGTTAGTACTGCCGAAAATAATATCATCAACATAAATTTGAACAAGCAGAGTATGGTCACCCTTTGTGAATTTGAAAAGGGTTTTGTCCACCGTGCCAATGGTAAAGTTATGCTCAGTCAAATATTTTGATAGCGTTTCGTACCATGCACGAGGATCTTGCTTTAGACCATAAAAGGCTTTGTTGAGACGAAAAACATAAGAAGGCTGCTGACGGCGTTCAAATCTAGGAGGTTGCTCAACGTAAACTTCTTCCTGGAGTTTGCCGTTAAGAAACGCACTCTTAACATCCATCTGATAGACTTTAAAGTCTTTAAAAGCAGCAAATGCAAGAAATATGCAAATGGCTTCTAATCGAGCTACAAGAGCAAAAGTTTCATCGAAATCAATGACTTCTTCCTGTCTGTAGCCCTGTGCAACTAATCTAGCTTTATTTCTGATGACTATTACCATTTTCATCTAATTTATTTCTAAATACCCATTTGGTACCTATTATAGTGTGATGTTGTGGTCGTGGTACTAAATACCATACTTTGTTTCGCTCAAACTGATTTAGTTCTTCCTGCATTGCTTCTACCCAGCTTGGGTCTAACACAGCATCATCAATCTTCTTAGGTTCTATGTGAGATATGAATGCAGCATAAAGAAATTCATTAATCATTTGTCCTCTGGTGCGTAGAGGAGCAACAGGGTTACCTATGACCTGCTCGGGAGGATGATCCTTCATCCACCGGAGCGGAGGTCCAAGAGGGTTGAGCTCTTCATTCGAATGAATATGAGTGGGTAGCTCAGAAGATCTGATTGACGCATCTTTTCCGTTAGTTCCTTCTACTGCAGCAGGAGTATGCACAACAGTGTAATTGTCAGCTGGATGCAGTGCTTGTTGACCAGCAGACCCCTCTGCTTGAGCTTCAGGAACTTCTGGTTCTAAAGAGTAGTCAATTCTGCTTCTGTAATTTATCTCATCATCAACATTTTCATCAATATAATTGCTTTCCAGTCGATTGCTCAAGTTGTTGATTTGCAGATTAGATACAGTACAGTCAGTAGGTTCATCAAATTTTACATGCACAGATTCTTCTAGAAGAAGAGTTCTATTATTAAATACTCTGAAGGCTTTACTAAATGTAGAATATCCAAGAAATATTCCAGCATCAGATTTGGCCTCAAAAGCGGTGAGATGAGTCTTTCCCTTGTTGTGAATAAAACATTTGCAACCAAACACATGGAAATAAGAAATATTTGGCTTACTGCCATTCCAGATCTCATAAGGGGTTTTATTTGCTCGCTTATTAATCATTGATCTGTTCTGCGTATAACATGCTGTGTTGACAGCTTCTACCCAAAATCTCTGCGATATATCTGATTCTGCAAGCATAGTTCGCGCAGCTTCTTTCAAAGTGCGGTTCCTACGCTCAGCAACTCCGTTTTGTTGAGGGGTTCTTGCAGCAGAGTATTCGTGTTTAATACCAAGGTCATCTAGATATGATTCGAATGACCGATTGGTAAACTCGGTACCTTTATCACTGCGAATTCTATCTATCCCACACGATTTCTCATTTTGGAGTCTTTTCAGCAGTTTGATCACCTTTGGAGTAGCCTAATCTTTGCCACTTAGAAACAGGACCCACGTAAAACGAGTGTAATTGTCTATTAACACTAGGGTATACTTCATTCCCCCTAGACTTGTTACTGGTATATGACCAAATAGATCCATATGCTGCAACTCTAGGCACCGAGAAGAAGATTTACTCCCTTTGTTCTTAAAGGAGGATCTGATTTGCTTACCAAGTTGGCATGCTGCACAGATCTTGTCTTTTGAGAACTCTATTTGAGGCAGTCCAATGACTAGATCAAGTTTACTCAGACTGACAATAGTTTTAAAGTTTAAGTGACTCAATCGTTTGTGCCAAAGCCAATTTTTGGAGGTAGGCTGATTAAGATTCCAATCAATTTTATGTGTGTTATCATGCCTTCTTCCTACAAGTAATACACTGTCGTCAGTAGATTTGATTGTGCATGAGTGCTGGTTGAATTCTATAGAGTGACCATTGCCACAGAGTTGTCTGATGCTAATCAAGTTATAACATAAAATTTCAACCAACAGAATATCTTTAATAATAATGTTACCGTAGATAATCTTACCCTTACCCATGGTTCTACCTTTCGCGTTGTCTCCAAAGGTTATTCTAGGTCCGGTGGTGTCCACCAATTCAGACAATAAGCACGCATTCCCTGTCATATGTCTAGAACATCCGCTGTCCAGAAACAACTCTGAGCTCCGAACTTGATGAATTCTAGCTTTCTGCAATTTAAGCGATAATATGATTGGTACTCAATCCTACTTGGGCCCAGACAGGATTAGTCCTTTCGGGACCCACACTTGTATAACCCTGAATTGTTTGGGTCTGTGTGTGTCCTGAAATGTGTGTGCATTATATAATAAGGATGTTCTTGGGTGATATGTGCGATACTGAGTGTATGCGTGTTGTTTGGGTTTTTGGTTTCTGTTTGGAAGCATATATCTCTTTTGGACAGGCATACAATTATAATACCAGTTGAGTTTTACCTCCCGAGTGGCCTGACCGGTGGGATTATGTTTATTTCTAAACTTTTGCCCCGTTCTAGCTTTCTCTTTTGGCTCAACATAACCGATACCTTTGTGTGATGCCCGTTCCTTGACGTGTGTTGGCTCAACAGATTCCTTGACCAACTCACTTGGTTCATATACTGTGCTTGATCTTACAAAATTCATTGTTTGAATCTTGTTCCTTTCTAGACACAGTTGAGATTTGATGCCAGATGAGTTACTATCATTGTTAGAGTAGCCTATACCGGTAAGATCGCCAGCAAGCCTTATTGACTCAAGCTGTAAGGACCCTAATCCTTAAATGCGGAACTAAGGCATAATAGAGCTAAAATAAATGATCAGAGTGTAAAAGAACATGTTGAGTCTATGAGCTTAAGCATTACATGCCAAAAATAAGGACTACCAAAAGGATTAATTACATTCCAATCAAAAGAATGTGTGCAACTATAGTTTTATACTACTCCTAGAGTAGATACTATCCAAAATAATCCTGTCCTTTCCTCCTCAATTGAATGCTCGTCAAGCTCACCACCTCAACCCGTTCAAGCCCTTCTATCATGCCAAAAAGGTACCTACAAGGACAACCCCCAAACATGAGCAATAATAATCATTCATATTCAACACAATATGAAGATAAAGCGTAACTGCATAATCATAATAAAACACTTCCTGTTTTCCCCATGCATTTCAAACGCTTCCCGTTTGGTTGTCCCTGTACCATAACTCATGAGTATAATCAATAGATTATTTTTAATGGTCTAAACATGTCATGACATATACCAGCTGATCAATAACCAATACTGATCCCCAATCCCTAGTCTGTCCATCACAATGTATTTTAATACCCCTCGCTTATTTACATATAGACGGCATATGATAACCTCGCTTCAATGGACTGCGGGACTCCCACCCCTCGCCTCTCATTGAGCGGCAAATACCCTTTCCTCGTCCTATATGATAACCACGCTCAAATGTGACATGCGGCGCTCCCACCCCTCGCTTCACATTTGGCGGACCAAACCAAATAGCGGCAAGCATTAAAATCATCAAGGGATGACCACGACTCATGGGATGTGCACCAATAATCATATGCATCTATAAACATCATGCATAACATGTATTTGCATCCACAATGCAATACCACATATATACTTGCATCCACAATGCATAAACAATAAGTATATAAGATACATGTACCGTTGGGGTGCCCGTACGTCCACTACGTACCTTTCCAAAAGTGGAATTGGTCCGGCTTCAATTCCTCGGTTGTGTTGCTACCTGGGATGGTTCTACACAATCACACAACCCCATATTAGAAGCCAAATAATAGCCAAATACCAAAAATTTGACAAAATAAACCATTTTCCAAAAATCCACTGGCGGCGATCGATCGCTTCCCATAGGCGATCGGTTGCCTCAAAATTTGCACTGCGGCGATCGGTCGCCCCAAACATGGCGATCAATCGCCATTCCTTTGAAAAACCTACTGCCTCTCGGCGATCGGTCGCCTCATAACAGGCGATCGATCGCCTATCCCGCAAAAATGGTACTGCCCATCGGCGATCGATCGCCCCATTTCAGGCGGTCGATCGCCTCGCACAGACTCGCGATTTTTCACCATTTTTGCTTCCAAAATCCTTCCAACCCATACCAACACTTAAACCAACCAACCAACAACATAAACCACCAAAATATACTTCAAAACAAGTATAAATCTAACCCTTAACCAAAACCACAACAACCCAACACAAACCCATTTCAAAATCATTCAAAACCCTTCCAAAACTAAACCAAACACAATAAAATGATAGTGAGGCATCCATACCTCTTGGGGACCTCAAATCACCCAATAAACTTCACAAATCAAGACTTTTGGAAGGTTTTCTCTCCACCTTTTTGCTCCAACTCGAAAATGGAAAAGGGGAAAGGGTTTGGGTGGTGATTTTGGTAAAGTAAGAGTGAGAGGGGATGAGGTGGGGTTGGGTATAAAAGGGTGTTGGTTTTAATTAATTAAAAGCATACCAAGGTAATTCCATGGTGTATAAAACACCTCAACATGATATTTTTCAAAGCATTTACTCAAAATGCACCAAATACCATTTAAACACATGATTTCTAATAAATTGCTACCAATGGCAAATAAATCATGCTTCCAATAATATTTACCCAACATGCACCACATGCACCCTGAAATGCAACCCCGGGTCACCCTATCCACATGACCATGCATTTCCATAAGGTAAATAAATTCCAACACATAATTAATTACCACATAATTAATCATAATAATCATAATTAATGCCCAAATGCAATTAACCATTTCGGGGATATCACACAAGCATTTCATCTTTCCTGGCAGTAGATGCATTCCATGTGCAAACAGCTTACTGAGTTTCTGGTGTGCACATGTTGCTTCATCCCTTTCTTTCTCGAGCCGACTTACTTTTTCCCTTAAGCTTTTCAGCTCATTTGATTGTTCACAATCAAATTTGTTGTTTTGCTGTTCTGTTGGGACTAGTTGTTCGATCTTGTAATTTTCGAAGGATTCATACAACATCTGATACTCATTAATCATGTCCTGCAATGCATTAGTGAGTTCATTATGTGTAAATTCAGAGAGATTTGAATCAGTTACCTCACAGTCATCGTTGGCCATTAAACAATGAACTTCTTCCTCTTCACTCTCACTGGATGAGCTGGAAGACTTTTTTGAATCTGACTTTGAGTTAGCCCATTTGCTCTTGTTCTCTTCAGCCACCAGTACTTTCTGTTCTCTGTCCCTTCTGGATGATCTTCTATTCTCCTTTGACTTTCTATAGTCCTTGGATCCTCTCTTTTGATCATCTTTCTTTGGTTTGGGACAGTTAGCGATAAAATGTCATGGCTTAAGACAGTTGAAGCAAGCACGATCATCCTCATCTGATCTATTTTTGAAATTCTGCTTCCTTGGATACGATTGATAGACCTTTTGACTCTTCTTCATAAACTTTCCAAATTTTTTTACAAACAACACCATTGCACCGTTGCATATTTTTTCAGGAGTCATTTCTGTTGTGATAGGTAGAGCTTCAGATGCAGTAAGAGCTTTGGTTGGTTGACTGGTGCTGGGTTCATCTTCAATCCGAATCCCTAGTTCAAACTCATATGCTTTTAAGTCAGCAAATAAGTCATGTAGATCTATCTTGTTTAGATCTTTGGATTCTCTCATAGCAATCGTTTTTACATCCCATTCTCTTGGGAGACCTCTCATGACCTTTAGAGTGATTTCCCTGTTGGATGGATCTTTTCCAAGGCTATTGAGTTCATTTATGATTCCAGTTACTCTTTCATCATATTTGCTGAGAGTTTCTCCGGACATCATTTTGATGTTTTCAAACTTCTGTAAGGCGACAGTGAGCTTGTTTTCCTTGGTTTGATCATTTTCTTCGCATAGCTGAGCAATATTTTCCCAGATGTCCTTTGCAGTGGGACACATTTGGATCTTGTTGAACATTTTTTTATCTAGAGTTTTGAACAGTATGTCTTTGGCCACATTGTCCAGATTTGTTTTTTTCTTTTCTTCATTTGTCTAGAAGGATCTGTCCTTCTCGACCATCTGAGGTTCACCACCAGTAATGGCAGCTGCTGTATTGACTTTCAAGATCTTCATTGGTCCATCAGTGATGACGAACCACATGTCATCGTCTTGGGCACTTAGATGTGCTTGCATACGAATCCTCCAGTCATCGTTTTCATCCTTTTTTTAACATGGGAATTTTGTTGAATGAGGCCATCAGTTTTCGGTAATTTCTCAAGATTGAGAAGACCTAAGCTCTGATACCACTTCTTAGGATCGGGGTATTGTTTAGGGGGGGGGTTGAATAAACACTAGATTCAATTTCGATTTTGCTCGGGTTGCTGCAGATTGTTAAGTGCTGTGGTAGCTTCTCAATGTGTTGCAAGTCAGCAGACACTGATTATAGTACAGAAGACGTCTGCTGGACTTGTGAGTGATAATAACTGAATGGTAAATAAGCAGAAGGTAAATAACACAAGTATGTTTCTGGAAGTTCGAAGCACAACGCTTCTACGTCTCCCCTTCTTCCTTTGCAGTAAGGTTACACTAGAAGACCTTGGTTTACACTTTACAGTATACAACCTTCTTAGGCACTCACACAGCTTGCCCTAAACTCCTAGCAATCACAAATTCTTAATTTGATTACAATAATTTCTATGACACTCACACAAAAATAAACGGTTTAACTTCGAGTGTTCTTGAGCAGCAGTCACGATTACAGTAGTAGTGCTTGTCTGCTCTTGCTGAATCTTTAGAGAATATCAGTGAGATGATTTTCTTTTTGAGTTGAGGTGTTTCTTTTTGTTTTTATCAGATCGTTCAGCTAACCACTTCATTCTTCACTTGAGTGTATTTATAGACTTATTGATCTTAACGGCAACTTGTCTATATTTGGAAGAGATCCACTTTTTGTTACCATTCCATATTCTGATTGTCTTCTTTCCTATTTTGTTTAGCAACGGCTCTTTTATTCTGAAGCTAATGGTGGCGGAGATATAGCAGGGTGCGCCGCTCTGTTGTACCTTTGTCAGAATATGTTGTACTTGTTTTGTCTTGTTGCTTTGTGCTTTTGCTGGATGGTTAGACCTATGATGGCTTTCTTTGTTCAACTGGTCATTCATTCTTCTGTAACCAGTAGATGTCTTTATTCAATATATGACTATCCAATAGATGTTTGTCCAGTTGGTGCCCATCCGGAAGATGTTTGTCTGGTAGATGTCCATCCGGTGGATGTCCATCCAGTAGATGTCCATCCAGTTGGTGTTCATCCGATAGGTCTTTGTATCCAGTTGATTCCATCACCCGGTAAGTGTTTGTCACCCGGTAGGTCTTTGTATCTAGTTGATGTCCATCACCCGGTAGGTCTTTGTATCCAGTTGGTGTTTGTCACCTAGTAGATGTCAGTATCCAGTAGGTGTCTGTCCAGTTGATGTTTTCACCCGGTAGGTGTCTGTCACCCGGTATGTGTCTGTATCCAGTAGGTGTGTCCAGTTGATGTTTGTCACCTGGTAGGTGTCTGTATCCAGTAGGTGTCTGTCCAGTTGATGTTTGTCACCCGGTAGATGTCTGTCACCAGTTGATGTCCATTCAGTTGATGTTTGTCACCACCAAAACTTAGAAATGTTTGCCCAACATATGTTTTGATAGATAAATTGATGCATATGATACCTAATCGTATATTTGTGCTTGTAGATGGAATCGAAGAATTCTAGCTAAAACGATTTATAAAGATCAAGGAAAGATATGGAGATGATAAGGACTCAAAGGAGATAAAGAAAAGGGTAAAATGTAATTTTGGAGGAGGCGACCGACCGCATGGAAGAGGAGATCGATCGCCTATGGACAGTAAGTTGAACAACAAAAATTACGAAGCAGCGATCGATCGCGAGCATGAAGCGATCGATCGCCAAACCCTACTGGTGCCAAGCGATCGATCGCTACAAAGAGGCGATCGATCGCCAGAAGAGATTTCCCGAAAAAAATAAGGCCAGCGATCGATCGCTGGTCTGAGGCGATCGATCGCCAGGCGAGTTTTGGAAATATTGGGAACTTGATTTTTTTACCATCTTGGATAGATTTTACCAACAATATCAGATTTCCACCATCTTTGGACAAAATTGGGGACCTTAAATCAGATGAATAGTCATATTTTGAGAAGAGAACATAGTTTAGACATTAGATTTTATTTTTCTTTCAACTTTAGAAGAACAACCCGAAGAACGAAGACGGAACACTCCGGAATCGTGCTTCGCTTTAGGAACTATTTCTTTTATTATTAATTTGATGTTTTCTAGGGTAGATTTTATTGTTTTTTTATTTGATTATGCAAGGCTAAACACCTTTGATTCTTGGTTGAATGAAGACAATACTTTGAATTTAATGTTTTTCATGAGATTGATGTTCTTATATTGATTTTTATTGAGTATCATGTGCTTTTCTGATTTTAATGCCATGATTGTTGTGTTTTGATTATATGATTGGCCATCTAATAATTTTTACATGCAATCTAGTGCTTGGCCTTTGAAGCAACTAAGATTGATAATTGCCTGATGTTGGTGTTGTTAAATTCTTAGGGAAAACACGTAACTAGATTAAACATAGACGCTTGGATTTTGTTGTCTAGGTTCATCATTCTTACTAGAATTGAAAGCTATTGTTAATATTAATCTTAACTACTGTTGTTTTGATTGATATAACGATACGGGTTAAACACTTGGGCTATCTTAACTAGACATAAGGTAAGATAATAGTTGAATCTCTAATGATGAATATTCAAGTAAAAATTGCATCTTTTGTGATAATCGATGATTGAATGCATAAATCCAAGGTAAAGTCGACTGAAAACCAAGAATCGCTTTTCTCTTATAATTTTTAATAACTTTAGTTAATTTTGTGATTTAGTTTAATCCATAGACTTTGCTTAGTACTAGTTAATCAAATTCAAAAATCTTTTTTTTACTATTTGTTCGAATAATTGGCACGAATAATTCATCCTTCCCTGTGAGATCGATCCCTACTCACGCTACTACATATTTCCTGTTATTAACTTGAGAGGGTTAGTTTGGGCATACGCGATAAACGCTACCAAATTTTGGCGCCGTTGCCGGGGAAGGCATTGGTATTATTTTGTGTCGATTTTTTATTTTATTTGTTATCCCGCACTTCTACTTTGGTTTGTTGATGAGTACAAGTGAACCCTTTGATCACGAAGAGAATTTTTACTACGATCCTGAAATCGAGAGGACACTCCATCGGAGAAGAAGAGAAGCAAGGATACTTGAGGAAGAAGAGAGGAACATGATGGCTGCAAATCAAAGTTTGAGGCAGTTGGCGAATCCTAACTTGGATCAACAACCTCTCTGCATCACTTTCCATGCCCTCACAAATAACGTAAATTTTGAACTCAAATATGGTTTAATTCGCTTATTGCCGTCTTTTCATGGTTTTGCAGGTGAGAACCCGCATAAGCACTTGATGGAGTTCCACGTGGTATGCATTACTATGAAGCCAGCTGGCATAACGGAGGAGCAAATCAAACTACGAGCCTTTCCATTCTCGCTAAAGGATGCTGCAAAGGATTGGCTATTCTACTTACCCTTCGGATCAATCACCACGTGGACTGATTTACAAATAGTCTTCCTTGAGAAGTACTTTCCAGCTTCAAGGGCGACTAACTTAGTCATTGCATGAGTACTGGGAATTATTTAAGAAGTTTTGTGCAAGCTGCTCACAATATCAGATAAGTGAACACTTGTTAATTCAATACTTCTATGAAGGTTGCTTTCTGGTGATAGGAACTTAGTGGATGCGGTGAGCGGAGGACTTTCATTGATAAAACAGCAGAGGAGGCGAGGAACTTAATAGCTAACATGGCGGCCAACTCCCAACAATTTGGACATGTTCGCCATGGACAACCGCCAAGAAAAGAGGTAGTGTCAAATTGGAACAACAACTGATTGATCTAACTTTTCTTGTGCGTAATCTTGCAAGAGGCAACGTGGGGAAGATGAAGCCATGTGGAATCTGTCTAGCTGTGAGCCATCCCACTGATGCATGTCCCTTACTACAAGAGACAACCACTGAGCACGTGAATGCAGCGGGAGGATTCCCAGGGCCACCACAAAGGTGCTATGACAATCCCTCAAGTAATTACAATCAAGGGTGGAGGGACCATTGATAGGGTTGAATATTAAGCGTTTTTATGCTATGATTTGTATATGTTTTCGTGTTGATTCTTGAATTATTTTACGTTTTATGGTATATATTTCTATATTTCAGGAATCAATGTTGAAATTCATAAAAGGGGAAGAAATCAAGCTAAAATGATGAAAAAATGAATAAAGTTGAAGAAAAGAGGAAAAAACCAGAATCCAAGACACGTGTTGCTCATTTATCCTCCAATTACTATATGTTCGAGCCATGTTTTGGAAATGTGATCCATATAAAAGTTGTAGAAATATCTCTTATCTTCACGTGGACAGCTGATTCATCAGATTTGGAGTTTGTATGAGAAAGTTACGGCCAAAATACGAAACTCGCCAGAAGTTGAAAAAGGCGAAGAAACTTACTGTGAAAGGCGATCGATCGAGAAAGGATTTCCGATCGATCGAGAAAGGATGAAAAAGCCACGAAATTCTTACTGGAAGGCTGGATCGATCGGCCACTTTTCCGGATCGATCGGGACGAGGAGTTTTCATTAAAATACATTCCTTGTAGAGTTTGTATGCAAAAGGGAAGTCCATAATTCTTTCCCCTATATATTATACACAAGATTTGCAACCCAAATCAGATTTTTAAACCTAGGGTATAGCCTCCATACACCCATTCACCATCCAAACTCACACGCCTCGTACACACTCCTTCACCCTAATTCAACCTCATGCCAATTCCTTCACTCCACCACACGTAAAAACCTCCACCAATCTTCCACTCTTCTTCCAACACTCATCACCATCATCCATCATCACCACTTCACCCTAGGATTTGGAACAACCCAACAAGGCGATAAAAAGAGACGATCGAGAAGGAAGCAAGAGAAGGAGCAAGGATCTACGAACGAAGTCAACATCGGGAGTTTATTCCTGTCTTTTAATATTAGTTTGATTTGCTTTGATTTACTATGTTGAACTAATTTATTTATCGAGGCTAGGCGAACCTTTGTTATGAACCTTCGATTTGATGATTTAATGATTGAATTCTTATAGTTCTTTGCGTATGTTTTATGTTCTTCATGCTTTTAGAGGATTGATCACCTTTGAATGATGTTAGTATCATAATTGAGATCAAGAGATGATTTTATGATACGGAATTAATAACTCATACCATGGATTTAAGACCGAGATCGAGAGATGACGTCAAATACATGCGTGATAGCCATAGATTCTAGTAATTGAAAGCTAGGAGTTTTCATGGATCTTATGCAACATTGAATTGTTAAATAAGTGAACGAGAGTTACTTACTACAATTCGGTGTTAGGTTTAATATAGCTCGAGAGAGTGTATTAGATAAATTGGAAGAACTCGTCACCTTAGAAAGATATATTCAATCGAGAATTGTAGGGAATTGCATTGGTGAGCCAGAGTCTCGATAATCTTCTCTAGTGGATTTTTCTCGTTTACTTTTATTGACTTGGTTGGATTAGTAGTTTATATTAATTAATTAGTTGTTAATTATAAATTAATTATCGTAGGTTAAATATAGTTAAAAGACATCTTATTTGGTACTTACTTGTTAGTCCCTGTGGGTTCGACAATCCGTATCTTCCTATCTATACTAAAACTTGACACCGTGCACTTGCGGTCTAAAATCGCTAGATTGGACTTAATTGTTTAAAATAAAAGCGATCAAGTTTTTGGCGCCGTTGCCGGGGACTAACTTTAGTAATATCATATTAGGTTCTTTGACTGTAATTTAACCATTTTTTGTTTATTTATTACGAAAAAAAAAATTTATATATATTTATTTTGTTTTTGTTTTGTTTGTCTTGTGAGGTACTTGGAGATGCTACATCAACATGCCTTCACAAGCTTTGCCCAACAACGTTCCGAGCCGTTCTACACTGTTTGGGAGAGATTCAATGAATTGGCCAACACATTCAGGTATCACAACTTTTCGAACTATACTCTCTTGCAATATTTCTTCAACGGGTTGGATGCACAAACACGAGAATGGGTATTGAGCGGAGCACTGGTGACTGGGAGTCCCCTGGTTGATAGAGATGAGAACAATGTGGTGCACCTGTTCAATGATATGGCGGACTTCGATCTTCACTGGCATTGTGATCCTTCACTACAAGGTTGGAGTCACCAATACCCACCGGAGTCTCACTACCCTATTGATACGCCACAACCATTTGAACATTGCGAAGAGAGGAGAGATAGTTCTGCAGATGTCACAACTCAGTTAGAGGATACCTTAGTGAGATTCATGGCATCAACTGAGAACAGTTTGGAGTGCCAAACCAACTCTATGCGTCACCTAGAGCAGCAAATGGCAGTCCTCATGGAAACAATTTCAACTAGCTGCCAAGAGGAAGAGATGAGGGCTACAAATCAAGAGGCGACGAATTGAGTTTGGTTATATGATGATGATCACTCAACCAACCAAGTTTGGGGGAGTGATCCTACTAGTGTGGAAGAGTCGAGGGAACTTGAGCCTCTTCAAGAGATTGAGCTTACTTCAGAGATGTTATCCGATGAGTTCCCCTGTGAAGATGAGTCGAGTGTGATGTTGGAGAAGGAAGAGACTTTCAAAGATTCCGATTTGAGCCCGTCGATGGAAACATGTTCTATGCCATATGTGGATCCACAGTTTTCATTGATGCCAACTTCACCGCACTACATCCTCCAAAATGCAAAGCCAAGTCAAGAATCATTCTCCCATGCCTACCAATTCAAGAATGTTGTTGGAGCGACGAGCTTACACTGCTACAATCTTGCCAATCTTGAGGGCATATTGAATGAAGACCCATTAGTGGTATCATACGATACTTACTATGGGCGGCAGCCGCTCTTTGATGGTTGCTTCTGATGGTCAAGCCGAAGACCAAAAATCAGCGCTTCTTGGGAGGCAACCCAAGCGTATCCTTTTGTTATTTAGTTTTGTTTTATTTTTCAGTTTTCATTTTAGTTTTGTTTATCTCTCAAGTCGAATATTTTACCATATGCATTCTTCTCTTGTTAGGTACTTGGTTGGAGCGATGAACCCCTACAACAGTGGAGCTTTCAAAAGCAAATCTTCCTCAACCCTCATGCAAGCGTCTTGATCAGGGGAGTTCACTTTTTCCCTTTTGATTCTTTTAAACATTGAGGGCAATGTTTGATTTAAGTTTGGGGGAGTAGTAGCTTGCATGTTTTACTTGTTTTAACCACATGTTGTGTGCTTAAATGACACTTGAATCGTCCGATTATTATGAGCTAAATTTTTTTTATGAGTTCAAACTTGAGAAAAGAATGAATTATAGTAGTGACTATTCAATGAGGATTTTGATCTCACTATGCATATGAACTTGATTTGTGATTGGACTTGTACATGAATATCCTAATATGAGTTAGCATGTCAAGATTGAGGAATATATTGAGCACAATGAGTCATGATCTTGTGGATTGCATGTTGAATAGTGATAATTGTTGTGAACTTAATGATTTGTCTTGAGCATCTTAGAGCTATCCTAGAACAGTAGAACTTATGTGATGATGACACTTTGAGGCGAAGTTTTATAGTTACAAACTTGACTTGGAAATGATTTAGGCGATCTTTGACACGTTTGAGCCTTTCAAGCTTACCTATCTATATCAATCCCTAGTGTCCCATTTGAGCTTTATTGAAAAAAGAATGGTATATGCATTGCATATAATTAGACCCCATTCGACATTCTTGGCAAACTCATTATACTTACCCTTATTTGAGCCTAAATGAAAAAGTTATCTTTACCCTAAGGGAGTATAATGAATATCATTCGATGCACTTGAATTGTTATATCTTGATGAGCTTACTGGAAAAAAAATTGATGAATGAGAAAGAAAAAGATAGACAAAAAAAAAAAGCCTTGAGAAAAAGATTGACTAAATAAGACCCAAAGTAGCCAAGGCTATAAAAGAAAAAGAAGAGAAGCTCGATGTGTGCGAAAAATTTGAATTGTAAATGATTATACTCTCTTCTTTGCGCTTATCCTATCTTTTCTTTGAAGCCAACACAAGCTTAAAAAGTTCTTTTGATCCAAGTCTAGGGAGTAACTATCATTAGTGGAGAAGTTGTTTGAAAATAGGCCTATGTGATACTTGATGATAATCTCGACTTTGAGTTGATTAGCATGATTTGATCTTGAATATGTGCATGAAACTTGAGATTGACTAGAGCACACACACACGTTCCGATTTTGAGATGTGTTACTTGATTTAGGAGAAAACATGTCTTGTCAACTTTTGTATATGTGCATGAGATTTCTGAGAATAAGCAAGTCATGAAATAATTGTTTCAAATATCAAGAATGAACTCTACCGCCAAGAAAAGAGGTAGTGTCCAATTTGGAACAACAACTGATTGATCTAACTTTTCTTGTGCGTAATCTTGCAAGAGGCAACGTGGGGAAGATGAAGCCATGTGGAATCTGTCTAGCTGTGAGCCATCCCACTGATGCATGTCCCTTACTACAAGAGACAACCACTGAGCACGTGAATGCAGCGGGAGGATTCCCAGGGCCACCACAAAGGTGCTATGACAATCCCTCAAGTAATTACAATCAAGGGTGGAGGGACCATCCGAACCAAGGATATGGGAACCCATAGATGCACCAACCCCCACCCTATAGACCACCATATCAGAGACCTCCACCACCTCCAGTGCACCCTCCTTCTGACAGGTTAGAAAATATTATTAAAGTTATTGCTGAAAATAGCTTACAATTTCAACAGGAGACGAGGGCGAGCATCCAGAGTTTGACTACGCAAATGGGACAATTGGCGACTTCGCTCAACAAGCTTGAAACAAGCATGTCAAATGGACTACTATCACAGTAAATTGTGAACCCAAGGGAGAATGTGAGTGCAATCACTTTGACGACAAGTAGAGATGAAGATAAGGAAAAGATGGTACTGACGCCACCAAAGAACGGAGAGATGAAGGAAGAGAAGGATGTTGAAGAGCCCATACAAGAAGATGAACCGCGGGGTAAGTTCCCTAAATTTTCTGAATATAAGATTGAACCCCCATTCCCCCTTGCTTTTAAGGAAAATCGGAAAGATGAGAATATCAAGGAACTATATGAAACTTTCCGACGATGTGAGGCAAGCCCTCCACTACATGATGCCATGATGAAGATACCTCGATGTGTGATATTTTTGAAGGAAGTTTGGAAAGCGGATAAGATCAAGAAACGCAAAGGGTGCCCCAAGATCGAACTAGGCAAGAATGTTTCGGCGGTCATCCAAAGAAGCATTCCCACAAAATGCAAGGACCCTGGTATGTCTCTATTCCTTGTGTGATAGGAACCACTAGAATTGAGAAGGCGATGCTAGATTTAGGATCTTCAATTAATGTCATGCCTTACTCAATCTACACTCAACTAAAACCTGGACCTTTAAAACGAGACAACACTGTGATTCAATTAGTTGATAGGTCCACGGTTAGTCCTAGGGGGATAGTAAAGGACGTACTTGTTCATATAGAGAATTTGGTCTTCCCCGCCGATTTCTATGTCTTAGACATGGAAAATGGTGATCCATCTAGCCCCATTCTTTTAGGGAGACCATTCTTGGAAACATCAAAATCTGTTATCGATGTGAATAGCGGCATGTTAACAATGGAGTCTAATGGTGAAATTGCAAAATTTAATATCTATGAACCCATTAATACTCACGAGCATTCTAGTTACGATATCGATACAAATGATGAATTTGATGATGATTTTGATAATGATGATTTATGGGAGATGAGAAAGGCTAATGATGACCTTGATGACAAAGGAGGTATGGATTCGAGCCCTGTGCATACTGTTCATACTATTGCTGCTTTATCTACTCATGATACTGATGACCCTCTCACTTCTCACTTGCAGGATCATACCATTAAAAAGACACACCCTCCGGATCGACCACAACAAGCCACATATGTTGAAGGAGGAACAAGGACTGAGGACGCCCACTTAATGGCGAACAAACCGAAATTCAAGGGAATCAAGAAGATATTGAGGTGGAAGAGGAAAGATAGAGCGACATCGCATCACCCACCTTGATAGAGGACTGGCGTCGGGCCACCGACGTAAAACAGAGGTGCTGCTTGGGAGGCAACCCAAGGGGAGTTAGTTTCCTTTCTCCCTTTTATTTTTATTGCTTTAGTAATTAGACTTTTCTCTTTTCTTGTATTTTTGCCTTACATTTGGGACAATGTAAGATTTAAAGGATTAGTGGTGTGTTATTGTTTTTCTTATTATAAAAATACAAAAAAATTGAAAAATTTGAAAAATTTGAGCTCAGTCAATAATGAATGTATGCTTAGAATCACTAGCCCATGATGAGACCTAATTGATGGCATGCATGCTTTTGAACATAGGTGAATTGTTAACCTTGGAACACTTTGAACTCTAATGCAAAGTGTGCTTTGACTTAGTAATTGAATATTTTGAGCGCGAATCCGTCATGAGTTGTGAAGTGTGCATAGATTAGTGAAGATTGTATAAATTTTGTGATAGTCTTAAGAAGTCTCTAATACATGTTAGAACTTAACTACATGCTCTTCGAGGCTTATGTCTAGACTACTTGCAAATGTGAAAGTGATATAGGCAATCTTTGATGCGTTTGAGCATTTCAAGCCTACCATGTAAAGAAAATCAATCACTAATACCCTTTTTGAGCTTTAATGCAAAAGAATGGTTGTATGCTAAGCATACAAAAGACCCCCATTCGACATTCTTTGACTAGCTTATCATCCTTCCCTAATGAGCCTAAATATGAATTCTATCCATACCTTTGAAGGGAGTATGATGTGTTTCATTCACATGCACTTAAGTATTCAATGATTAAAATGTTTGTGAGCTTCATTATGAAAAGAATGAAATGCATGAGAGAAAAGGGATGCCTTGAGAAAATAGATAAAAATATGACTCAAAGGGAAGTCAAGGCACAACAGAAGAAAAAGGTTGAAATAAAAGTTGAAAAATTCAAGCAAGAAGAGAACTTTTAGTGTGCATATCATCATACTCTCTTGTTTGACATGTCTTTTTCCTTTCTTTCATAAGCCCAAACCTAGGCCAAGCTACAAGCTAATAAAGACCTACTTGATTTATGTTTGCAAAGTGGCTAAGATAGTGGAGAAGAGTGTGCAAGTAAGCTTATACTTGTGTTAGTGTATGACTTGAACTATTGTGGATTTGCACCTTTCGATCTATAATTTGTACACAACATTTGTTTATGACCACGCACGCACGTTCACTACTTTGTTAAGTATGAGATGTTTAGGGATTGAACTTCCATTGTTAATTTTTCATCGCCTTTCATTACTATGCATGTTTAAAATTGTTGAGGTGTGAGAACAAGTTAGTTTGTTATGATGCTATGAGCCAACAAAAATATTGTAGTTTTGTCTGATTTACTCGAGGTCGAGTAAGTATGGGGGAGTTTGATGTGACTAGAAATAGACACATCTATTGAGCTTAATTGTTTACGATTTGGTATGTTTTGATAGATAAATTGATGCATATGCTACCTAATCGTATATTTGTGTAATTGTAGGTGGAATCGAAGAATTCGAGCTAAAAACGATTTATAAAGATCAAGGAAAGTTATGGAGATGATAAGGACTCAAAGGAGATCAAGAAAAGGGTAAAAATGTAATTTTGGAGGAGGCGATCGACCGCATAGAAGAGGAGATCGATCGCCTATGGACAGAAAGTTGAACAACGAAAATTACGAAGCAACGATCAATCGCGAGCATGAGGCGATCGATCGCCAAACCCTACTGGTGATCGCTACATAGAGGCGATCGATCGCCAGAAGAGATTTCCCGAAAAAAATAAGGCCAGCGATCGATCGCTGGTCTGAGGCGATCGATCACCGGGCGAGTTTTGGAAATATTGGGAAATTGATTTTTTTACCATCTTGGATAGATTTTACCTACAATATCAGATTTCCACCATCTTTGGACAAAATTGGGGACCTTAAATCAGATGAATAGTCATATTTTGAGAAGAGAACAAAGTTTAGACATTAGATTTTATTTTTCTTTCAACTTTAGAAGAACAACCCGAAGAACGAAGACGAAAGCGACACTCCGGAATCGTGCTTCGCTTTAGTAACTATTTCTTTTATTATTAATTTGATGTTTTCTGGGGTAGATTTTATTGTTTTTGATTTGATTATGCAAGGCTAAACACCTTTGATTCTTGGTTGAATGAAGACAATACTTTGGATTTAATGTTTTTCATGAGATTGATGTTCTTATATTGATTTTTATTGAGTATCATGTGCTTTTCTGATTTTAATGCCATGATTGTTGTGTTTTGATTATATGATTGGCCATCTAATAATTTTTACATGCAATCTAATGCTTGGCCTTTGAAGCAACTAAGATTGATAATTGTCTGATGTTGGTGTTGTTAAATTCTTAGGGAAAACACGTAACTAGATTAAACATAGACGCTTGGATTATGTTGTCTAGGTTCATCATTCTTACTATAATTGAAAGCTATTGTTAATATTAATCTTCACTACTGTTGTTTTGATCGATATAACGATATGTGTTAATTTAGAACGCTTGGGCTATCTTAACTAGACATAAGGTAAGATAAGAGTTGAATCTCTAATTATGAATATTCAAGTAAAAATTGCATCTTTTGTGATAGTCGATGATTGAATGCATAAATCCAAGGTAAAGTCAACTGAAAACCAAGAATCGCTTTTCTCTTATAATTTTTTAATAACTTTAGTTAATTTTGCTAATTAGTTTAATCCATAGACTTTTCTTAGTAGTAGTTAATCAAATTCAAAAATCTTTTTTTTACTATTTGTTCGAATAATTGGCACGAATAATTCATCATTCCCTGTGAGATCGATCTCTACTCACGCTACTATATTTCCTGTTATTAACTTGAGAGGGTTAATTTGGCCGTACGCGATAAAAGCTACCAATACAGGAGGAAGTTTTAGCTCAATATCTGGTACTTGCAATTCAAAATTGAGATTTTTAAAAGGAGAATTTGGTAAAGCAGTAGTAATATATGATGTATCAGTCAAAAATTCTCTCATACCTCCTTCGTCAAGAAGTCGATCAATAGTTACCCCATGTTCATGCTCAGTGACAGTATGTGCTTTTTCTAGTGATACGTGATGTGTGATGTCAATAGTATAATCAGTAGTAGGAGGATGACCTGGATCAGGAGTATTGAACTTAGCAACCTCACCATTAAACTCCATAGTGAAAGCACCAACACTTACATCTATTATGCACTTGGAAGTTTTCAAAAATTGTCTCCCTAACAGAATAGGCTGCTTTTATTATCATTTTTTCATGTCAAATACGTAGAAGTCAGTACGAAAGACCAATTTATTGACTTTCACTAGAACGTCCTCAAGTATTCCCCTAGGATGCACAATAGACATAATTGCTAAATGAATAACAATTTCAGATTTTTTAGAGGTCCTAATTCTAACGATGTATAGATTGAATAAGGCATAACTTTTATTGCTGCTCCTAAATCTAGCATGGCCTTATCAATTCTATTATTTCCAATCGTGCATGGGACAATGAACATACCTGGATCCGTGCATTTAGTAGGGGTTTCCTTCTCCCTATCGTCGGAAAAAAAATCATCAAACATGTTCAGTTTATCACAATATTCGACTCTCGGTTCCTTTTTCTCATCAATGGGTTCATGTTCATATGCAACACAGGGGGTTATTGGAGACATACCTTGTGGCGACACAGGACGTGCAAGCTCTTTTTCTTAGTAGGCTAGCCTTGAATTACTGTTGAAACTTGCAAAGTGCTATTAGTAAAATTTGCAATAATATCCTCTAACGACTCACCAGGGGTAGGGGGTTGAGAATGTTGCGGCCATGGCGGGTATTACGGTATGTATGTCGGTAGGGTGGACCTCATATAAGGTGGAGATGAGCTCATCCATTGATTTGCATAGCTGATGTTGGGATGATCACTCCAACTTGAATTGTATATTCTTTGTCCACTCCCTATACCAAATTGTTGCACAAGATACTCCAATTCGTCCAAGTTACTATATTCCGCCATGAAAATCAGTGTGCCTCGGTGGTTCGAGATTAGACGTTTACCTGTAATTACGAACAAACCAGAGTAGCACAATGGGAAAAGAAAGAAGGAAAAAGAAAGAGAAAGGAAAAAACAGAAATATTAACACAAAAATATAAAACGCCTCCCCGGCAACGGCACCAAAATTTGGTCGCGCTTATCGTGTACGCCCAACCCCACTCAATCCTCGAGATTGATAACAATATGTAGTAGTGTGAGTAGGGATCGATTCCACAAGGATGTGTGAATTCTTGTGTTAATGGAAAAAAAAACAATTAAATAAAAGGATGGGGTTTTGAAATTGAATTATACTAATTAAAATTAAAAACAAAGGTTAACTAATGAAAGTGATTCTTGGTATCGGTCGACTCTCATTGGATATTATCATATATTTCATCGATTCACAAAAGACTCGATTTTATTTGAATATTCATCAATTGGAAATCTAATTTCTCCATCACCTTATTCCTAATCAATTAGTCCAAGTTTCCTAATTTAACTTTCATCAATCGATCAATCTCTTTATGTGCAATCAAATTAAAATCATGACACCATTCAAAACTGGTGAGTGAAGAATCTAAACAACATAAACACAAGTGGTTTATGTAAACTTAGTCAATGATTTCCCTAAGAATTTATTAATAACAACATAAGGCAATTATCAATCTTAGTTGCTTCGTAAATTTGATTAATCAAACAATTATCAAATTTAGCATTAGATTACATGCAAGCTATTAGGTTGTCAATCCAATAACCAAACACAAATCATATCAATAAAATCATAAAACAATGATATTCAATAAAATCGATAAACAAAAGCATAAGAATCTCCCCAAGATAAATAAATCCAAGGATTTGCCTTCCTCAACCAAAAATTAAAAACTAGCTAGACATAATCTAAGAAAAACGATAAATAAAAAACAAAGGAAAGAAAACTAATCCGATCTCCACTCGTCGAGGTGTCAATCCCGCATTCACTTCGATCTTCAAAGCGTTAAGGTCTGATTTTCGTGCATATATGTATATGGAGGCTGATGGGTAGGTTAGAATCCATGTAGAAAGGAAAGAAATCAAGAATCCAATGTTTTCAAAACTCTGCTGGCGATCGACCGCTAATGTCTGGTGATCGATTGCTAGCTTATTTGTTTTCATTTTTCTCAGGCGAGTGAGCGATCTCTAGGAAAGTGGCGATCGATCGCTGATAAATTTGTTGCTGAAACTTTCTGTCTCGAGGCGATCGATCTCTGCTTCCTAGGCGATGGATCGCCTGTCTTGGTCAACTTTATGCATTTTTCTTGGTCTACTTTGATCTTTTGTCAACTCCAATGCATTTCTTGATCCTTATTCATCGTTATTAGCTCGATTTCTTCGATTCCACCTACATATACACAAATATACGATTGGGTAGCATATGTATCAAAGTAATCATCAAAACATACCAAATCGTAGACAATTAAGCATAATAGATGTGTCTATTTCTAGTCACATCAGTTAACGTGATCGATGGCTACCCCCAGCGATCGACCGAACGCTGGCCTACATAAATTCCTCCACCCCAACTTACTGCCCCATCGCGATCGCTCGGCCCATTCTAGCGATCGATCGTGAGTACTATTCATCATCACACAAACTTTGTTTTTCTTCGAGCAATCGACGACGCCTAGCGATCAATCGCTAGGCCATTTTACAAGCCAAAACTGGCGATTTTCATGTAAAATCGAACCCAACACACACCATAACTCCTTTCTTCCTTCCATACTTCAACAACACACACTAAAACACCATAATTCTTTTACTTAAACATCATACAAACAACATCAAACCAACACCCCCCCCCCCCAAAATTCTCACCAAAATACCAATTCAACTATCTACCTTACAACATAACAAGCAATTAAAACACAAGATTAAGGCACAAGCTAGCTTACCCAAGCTTCCATGATCATATTATCAAGAATCCATGCTTGATTCTTCAACAAATTGGAAGAGAAATTGAAAACGGAAAAGAAGAATTTCTAGGGATTTAGCGTGTGGAAATGGTGAAATGTGTGAAGATGAGTTGGGTATATAAAATCCATTTTGCAATTAAGTCCTCCAACTTTAGTTCTAACTACAATTCCACCTTATCTAAAGTCCCTTTCATTATTGATCAACTTCCAATATTACCCTACAATTTCAACTCACAAATATCTTCATAATCTACATGATTCATGTAATTCAGTTACTAATTCAATAATTATGACCCGATCGTAATTCTCAACCGCACTATCTTTATCTCGAAACCAAGTTCAGAAAAAATGGTACTCATTCCCAACTATCCCTTCATTATTACAATAAACTCAATTTAATTCGGGTACTTATGTTTCAGGTATTACAATTCTCACATACTAATAAAATTTCATTCTCGAAATTTAAATACACACTTATTAAAAGTGTTACAACACATAACAGAAGTGTCAAAGAGTTGATATACTGTCGACCTATCTTACCGAACAACGCATGGTCTAACAAATTAGAGTCCAAACAGAACACTCTGCAAATGAAACATTAAACTCTAATTCGCCCTCCAAGATTTCAAAACGTATAAGAGTTCCATTATACTCTATGTCAATATCATCATTTCATGAGGTAGTATTCAAAATTTGGCATCAATCATGAATTTCAAATTATAACATAACAACACCTCGTTGCATAATAGTCATCGAATTTTGATGTTAGACAGAGTTCATGGAAGAACTCTTAAACCCTCCAATCACATTTACATGTCCATAGACATCACTACCTCATTTGTTACGCAATTATCAATATTCATTCATTAGTATTCAAGATAAGCGTCTTAACACATCAATCCAAAACTCCACAGCTAGTATGAATTCGGCTAGATGGATTTAAAATCCACTATTCGTGTACACACGGCATTTTTGGTGTACTAAACCAACACTCGAGCACTGTTATGTCTACAATTTCAATACTTTTAACATCATCATTCAGAGATCTAACATATACATGCATTTTCATCGATGTCAATCATTTTCAGTTCACTCTAATCTTTTATTCCACCATTTCTTTCAACTTTTCGCTTAACAATTCATCTTCTTATTATTCAATATTAGATAGAGTTCTATAAGATTATTTAAATTCTCACACATGTGCATACTTAGAATTCATGACATGAACACGAATATTTCCATGTAATAATCATAATGCAATACACATCTTGTCTAATTACATTGTTAATCCCCTGATTACAAAACAATGACACCCATTTATTAGGATCACCTAGTTTTAGCATCAATTTCACAATCTCCTTAGTCTCTCAACTTATCACTGATGCAATTATAGATGTTCTATCGACATTAT
Organism: Haberlea rhodopensis; assembly: GCA_907163345.1. Taxonomy (NCBI): domain Eukaryota; kingdom Viridiplantae; phylum Streptophyta; class Magnoliopsida; order Lamiales; family Gesneriaceae; genus Haberlea; species Haberlea rhodopensis. Next base: position 10,569,409 of record CAJQUN010000006.1, on the reverse strand, counting down.
TCCGAAATAATGGAAATATAAACACCTCTCACACAATTTCTCCACCAAAGCATTCAAATATACATTTTGTAATTAACAACATCAGAAGTTCCACATGTATTGTATGATTCGATCCAGGTATTTTGAGTTCTTACACACGTGTACACAATTAATATACTTAGTGTATCAATCATACTCTCCAATTACCATCATGCAATTTCATTACTTCTCATATTCTCGTTGTTCCACCTCACACCGCAAGCAACAACATTACATATTACAATTGCCCCATGCATTCTAATGAACTATCATAAGCCACAAAATTATTTTCACACATATTCCATATCATTCTTTTCCCAACATTAATTGTATGAAAGTGCAGCAGTATTATCATCGTAGCATAAATCCATAATTGTACAGATGCAATCTTCAACATACACATTATCGTCATAATATCAGGATCAGTGCGACACTCATATGCTCTAAAGCATTATCTCTCCACATCACATCACCCATCTAATATCTGGGGTAATAAAAGTACTAGAACAAAGTCATTAGTACTTCTCATGTACATATAACATAATCACACACCTTGTCATTTACGCATTATCGATATTCATAATGCATCGGTCATCAAATAGGATTCACGTACACATCATGCTTGTTAGTTCCGGATTTTAAAGATGAGAAAACAAATCAGAACGGATCGAGGGAAATCAGACTGACCAGATTGATCGCTCAAAGCAGATCAAGCTGATGTGGTATATCGCAAATCAGATCGGATCGATGGAAATCAGCCTGACCAGGTCAAAGCTTCAGATCGATCTCAACTATTATCAGATCAGAGCAAACAAGGCTGAATAAGATTTGTTCTTCAGTCTGAATCATTAACGGCTATTTATTGAAGCATTTAATGTTGCAATTAATGCTGAAAAAGACCAAGGACTGAAGATTACCATAAAAGGTAAGAAGACAAAGAAGAGCTTACCTGACAGTCGCCGAAAGCATGAACCAGAATGGCAAGTAGCCAAAAGAATAAGACTGCAGCTTACTCAGAGTTTGAGCAGAGTCAAGAGTTGCACATAAAAGGAAATAATGTCGTTGGTACATGCAACTATATAAGGATGCAACAGAAGAGCTAAAGAGAGAGTCTGAAAAATCAAAAAACGCAAAAAGAAAGAAAAACAGCACAAGCTTACAAGCTCAGACATTCTCGAGCTGAAAATCTTCATAAGCACAAGCATATTGTAATATTTGATCATCTTAGGATCATTGTGTGCATAGACTAAATTAGTCTATCTTTTGTATTCTGTACTAAGATATAGAAGTAAGAATCAATTGTAACTGTCAGACAGAGTGTGTCTGAACAGATCGAGAGACTAGGAGTTTCAGTCTTGTAGTGAGGTAAATCCAGCTGAATCGGGTTTGTACAACATGATTGTATAAATCAAAGTCTTCTAGTGGAATCCTTCCTTAATTGGAAGAAGGGGAGACGTAGATTACACCACCTTCGAACTTCCAGAAACATATTCTGCCTTTTATCATTCTGCACTTGTTTTTCTATTCAAGCCATCGAGCCGTTCTTACTAGATTTCAGAACCACTCATTTCCAGATCATGTATATCTACTGAATAAAGCAGTATATGGACTGAAACAAGCTCCAAGAGCCTGGTATGACACTCTGTCTCAATTTCTGCTGAACTATTTAAATTTATTAAGGGGGAACATACTTTGTTAGTTCAAATCTATGTTGACGATATCATTTTTGGGTCAACTAACCCCAAATTATGCGAGAAATTCTCTAAGTTAATGCAGGGACAATTTGAGATGAGTATGATGGGAGAACTTTCATTCTTTCTGGGTCTTCAAGTCAAACAGTTCAGCAAAGGCATTTTCATAAATCAAACCAAATATATCAAAGAGCTTCTCAAGAGATTCAGAATGGAAACTTGTTCAACTGCATCAACTCCAATGAGTCCTTCAATCAAGCTAGATAAAGACGAAGGGGGAACAACAGTTGAAGTATCAATGTATCGAGGACTGATCGGATCGCTCTTATATCTTACAGCGAGCCGGCCTGATATTATGTTCTCAGTCTGCATGTGCGCTAGATTTCAGTCTGATCCGAAGCAATCTCACTTTATTGCTGCTAAGCGTATTCTTAAATACTTAAAAGGATCTCAGAACGTTGGTCTTTGGTATTCCAAAGATTCAAATTTCAGCTTAATCGGATATTCAGACGCTGACTATGCTGGCTGTAAGATTGATCGCAAAAGCACCAGTGGAACATGTCAATTCTTAGGTGAAAAAATGATCTCTTGGTTTGCAAGAAGCAAACATCTATTGCCACATCTACAGCTGAAGCAGAATATCTTGCCGCTGGAAGCTGTTGCGCTCAAATGCTCTGGATTCAACACCAGCTCAAAGACTATAGCATTCAAGCTGTTGAATCTCCGATATTTTGTGACAACACCAGTGCAATTGCTATAACGTATAATCCAGTGTTGCACTCTCGAACAAAGCATATTGATATACGACATCATTTTATTCGAGATCATGTTGGCAAAAAGGAAATTCGGATCGAGCATATTTCAACAGACCAGCAAGCAGCATATATCTTCACCAAACCACTTCCTGAGGCTAAGTTTAATTATTTTCGTCAAATTCTTGGTTTAATAGACTTATCCTGATGTTTTAGAGGTATCTTTCTTTTCGCTTTTAAAGATTATATGCTGGCACAGATCGATAATACAATGTTCAGAAAGACACAGACCGGTCCGAACTTTCAGAACGATCTATGTCAATCTGATATTATCCCATGATCTGTCTGGTCAACAAATCTTTAAATAAAGTAATTATTTAAAACAGCCCGGACTGATTGCAATTTTAACCGCCTTATCTCTCTATCATCCTGACCGTTTATTTTGAATTATTTCATTATCAGTCATCGAGATAAAGACACGTGTCTTCTCTCTCCTATTTAGCGGGCTGAACATTTCACTTTCATTCACTTTTTACGAATTACTGCTGTCTGCTCTCTAACTACCAAATATTTTTTTCAAACTCTCCGTATTCTTCATTACTCTCAAATGTCTATATCACTCACAATTCTCTATCTGTTGAGTTCAATGAAATCTACAGGGCTGAAGATCCGGAAATGGTCTCAATGTTCAAATCCTTAGAGTCTTCTGGATTACGGAACTTTCTGGAATGAGGAACGGTGGTTTACGAGTCGGAGATTCGAGAATTGTTTGCCAAAGCTGTGTCTCAGAAGACATTCATCTCCACCACCGTCAAGGGCAAATCTTTTGACATCTCTCAGTCGACGCTGTCAAAGACCTTTGGTCTTCCCAACATCGGACTGACTGAGTTTGGCCATATTCCTCAGGCCTCTATCACCGATCTTCAGGGGAAGGTATCCATTCTTGGCTACCGCCTGCAGCCATCATTCAAGAAGAAGGAAATGTTCTTTCATTTCCAAGTGTTATGCGAGATTGTTGGCAAGCCACTTTTGGGCAAAGCCGGAAGCTATGACGCTGTTACTGCCGAGAAATTTCGGGCCATGGCTGCTATTCACTCGGGACAGAAGATGAATTGGTCTGCAATCTTGTTTGGAGTATTGCTTGAAACGGTTATCGCCTCCAAACAGGCTGTGTGCTTTGCAGTTCCCCTCAGCAAGCTCTTAGAGACTTTGAACATCGAGCTGGGGAAGCCGTCTGCTTTGAGTCCCTTCAAAATTCTCAACCCCAAGGGATTGGCCCTGCTGAAGTCTAAAGGTGCTCCACCCACTTCTTCCGATCTGGTGGCTGTCAAAGATCGAACAAGGAGAAGAACAGGCTGCTGCTCGAAGAACTAGAGTCAAGCGTAAATTGACTATTCAGACTGACTCCGAGGAAACTCAGTCTGCTCCTTCATCTCCAGCCAAGCCCCCTCCTAAGAAGCCAAGAACCCAGATCACCAAGCCAATCAAAACCTTACCTCTTAAAGCCTTACCTATATTGCCATCCACAAAAGCCACCCCTGCACCCCAAACTACAACTCAACCTTCAACAGCTCCAACCACTGTACCCAAAGTAACCATCAGAGTACCTTCTGCCATTCCTGTGGTCAAAGGTATTGTTATCACCGAGTTGGGAGACTACACCCAGTCGGGGATCAAGACCTCATCTCCCACCGGCAAAGGCAAGGATATCCTCACTGAACCCATCTCTTCAAAACCCAAATCTGCCGCGCAAACAGCCATCGACATCACCATGGAAGATGTTGACGAAAAGGTGAAGGAGCTCACTGTGGTATTTGATGAATATGTTGAATACAGAACGATCTACCACATTGATATGTTCTTCAGCAAGCTGCGAAGATTGCAAAAGATGGAACAAGAAGTCCTTAAGAGGACAGAGACTGGTGACGTCAGAATTGCTGTGCAGCGCAAAGATCTGTTCCAGGCCAACCAAAGATTCAGACTGGCAAATCTGCTGATTGCAGCTAAGAAGGTGAATTTTGATCCGAGAAATCCTACTGCCAAAGATTATGGTGCCGTCATTGCTCAGCTGGAAATGGATGTTCATGCTCTACATTTGGCTGTTCGCTTTCAACGACAGAAGCTTAACATATCCACTCCAGTTCCCAGCCCGGATCACCCATCTGCGAGCAAGACTTTGGCTGAACCTTTCATTGAGCAAATTCCTTCTGCGTCAGCTGAGAAGACAGTGAAGCAGTCACTGCCTAATGCTCCGTCTGCAGCTGAAACTGAAGCAATGGATGTTTTATTGGACTCTCCAACAACTTCCATCCCCATTGCACCCTCAGTCTCCCAAATTCAGCACAGTCCAACCGCTGCACATACAACAGTCATCTCCCCAGACTTCGTCGATCCGGATCTGGTGGTGTCCACTGTTGTCGTCGCATTACAGGTTGAGGAGCCTACCAGACCTATCACTCCTCCGGATCAGTCTGCTAAAGATATGGCGTTTTTAGAAGAATTCTCTTCGGACTAGATTACCTTAATCCGATCCGAAATCCGCCAATCTGTCGTTTCCACAATTGTACCAGGTGAAGCAGCAGTTGATCCACCTGAGTCATCTTCTAATCACTCTTCAGACCACTTATCTATCGACGCTCCATCCCTGGCCAAGTCCCTTCAACATCTTTCGGATAACTGTCTATCTCTCTCCCAAAGAGTAATAGAAGTTCATCAAAGTCAGAGGACTACAGTCTTGGATTTTGAGTCTTTCAAAGAGAAGATGACAGCAAGTATTAGCAGCATTCAGTGCGGACTGCATGATCTGTTCTCTCAGCAAGGTACTTATAAAAACAGTCTGAGAAAAGAGCAGATCGAGCTGGCCACTGAAGTCAGAGCCTCCGTCGCCAAATCCCTTCTTACTCAAGACACTCGTCTTGATGCTATCAGCGCTCAGCTCACCCAGATTGTAAACTTTCTTCAAGAGATTGCCGCTGACAAAAAGGGGGAAAAGAAAGACTTCAAGCCACATCAGTCTTCAGCAAGAAAGTAGAAGTCTATATAAGTCAGACCTCTCTGTATTTGTATATAAGATTTTCTGCTCAATAAAAATCTAAGTTCTTAGTTAAGTCCTTGTTCATTTATTTTGAACTAAATGGCTTAATCAATCCGAACTTCAACTTAACTGTGTTCATTTATTTTGAACAAGTAGAAGTAATTGATCCGCAAGTATACGCTTCAGAGTTCTTAAAAGACTGGATAAAAAGATTTAGAAGCTAGGTTTTGTCATCATCAAAAAGGGGGAATTTGCTAGTTTCGGATTTTAAAGATGACAAAACAAATGAGAACGGATCGAGGGAAATCAGACTGACCAGATTGATCGCTCAAAGCAGATCAAGCTGATGTGGTATATCGCAAATCAGATCGGATCGATGGAAATCCGCCTGACCATATCAAAGCTTGAGATCGATCTCAACTATTATCAGATCAGAGCAAACAAGGCTGAATAAGATTTGTTCTTCAGTCCGAATCATTAACGGCTATTTATTGAAGCATTTAATGTTGCAATTAATGCTGAAAAAGACCAAGGACTGAAGATTACCATAAAAGGTAAGAAGACAAAGAAGAGCTTACATGACAGTCGCCGAAAGCATGAACCAGAATGGCAAGTAGCCAAAAGAATAAGACTGCAGCTTACTCAGAGTTTGAGCAGAGTAAAGAGTTGTACATAAAGGGAAATAATGTCGTTGGTACATGCAACTATATAAGGATGCAACAGAAGAGCTAAAGAGAGAGTCTGAAAAATCGAAAAATAAAAAAAGAAAGAAAAACAACACAAGCTTACAAGCTCAGACATTCTCGAGCTGAAAATCTTCATAAGCACAAGCATATTGTAATATTTGATCATCTTAGGATCATTGTGTGCATAGACTAAATTAGTCTATCTTTTGTATTCTGTACTAAGATATAGAAGTAAGAATCAATTGTAACTGTCAGACAGAGTGTGTCTGAACAGATCGAGAGACTAGGAGTTTCAGTCTGGTAGTGAGGTAAATCCAGCTGAATCGGGTTTGTACAACAGGATTGTATAAATCAAAGTCTTCTAGTGGAATCCTTCCTTAATTGGAAGAAGGGGAGACGTAGAAGGATTACACCACCTTCGAACTTCCAGTAACTGCCTTTTATCATTCTGCACTTGTTTTTCTATATCGAGCTGTTCTTACTAGCCTAAGAACAGACCGTTCCGCACTAAATCATTCAGTGGTCTGTTCTGCAGAAAAGTTGATTAAGAAACAGATTTCTTTCACTAATCCGAAAGAAATCACAAAGGATTGTTTTTAATAGGAGTGTTCATTCACCCCCCCTCTAAACACTCCGGAACGAACCTAACAATGCTACACCATATTATCATATATTTGTGTGAGTAAATTCAACACAAGATCAATTTCATATCTCTACATAACTCCTTTCAATCATCAATTCAAAAATGTTCAAGTTATTGCATTAGTTCATGAATGGACAACACATCATAGTGTAGTATGCATTCATTAATTCTTATATATCAGTCTCATTGCAACATATATATGATGCTACTTCATTACTAGTACCATAATTAGTAATTACTACATGGATATATCATCATTTATACTCATCTCAATTACTAACTAAACTTCAAACCATAATGGTCATTAAATCATGAAAATCTCTCTTTCATACGTATTCACACAATACCATCGTTAATCATTACATGATTTTATCATTACTATCGTCATGCATCATAGAATAACACTATAATCTTCCCTGTCATTCACGATAATTCCACGTCAACCCGTGACGTTCACAATGATCACACGTCCACACATGACACTCATGGTAATCCCACATCATCCCTTGACAATCATTATCTCATCAACAAATACCGTAGATATATCGGCATCACAACCGCGGCTACATCATGCCATGTCTCATCACTGCAACAGTAACCAAAAATGAAAATAATAATAATATGGTCTCATATGCTAAATCAAATCAAAATGGTTACCTCAACTCTTCGTTCCTCGGAACAATGCTAATATCTTCTTGGGTCTACATCTCATGCACCCAAGGAACAACAATGTGAATACTTACTACACGAAGTTCACTGTCATCTGCAATCAATACATGGTCAATATACATCGCTAACATACTAGCGGCACATCAATATCCATTGCTAACACGATAGCAGTATACGAATACTCATCGCACTATGGCGATACAAAATCAATACCCCTCGCTTTGTGTAACAGCGGCAAGTATTCTATATATCAGTGGCTCAATAATATTCCTCGCTTCTAATTACCGGTGGCTCCATGGATATCCCTCGCTTTGATATATCAGCAACCCGTGGCTACGATATGACAGCAGCAAATATCTTGATTCATCGGGCGATAAGACATCAACATTATCATCACTTTGACATGACATCAGCATTTCATCACTTCGACGCGACAGCGGCATCTACCATCGCTTCGACACGACAACAACATTATCATCGCTTCGACACGACAACATCATTATCATCTCCTCGACATGACAGTGACATTATCATTGATTCGACATGACAGCTGCATGTACCATCGCTTCGACATGACATCGGCATTATCATGAATGTAGCACTTTGCTCCGTAGGCTCAAGAGGTGACTCCCATGTACGTGGCACTTTGCCCCATAGGCTCAAGATGTGATCCCCGTACATGTAGCACTTTGTCCATTGGACTCAAGAGGTGATTCACATCCCATACAATCTCATCGATACCCCCAACATATCAAATCAAATACTAATGCATGTGTATAACTTCACGTAAATCTGCATTCTTTTAATTACAACGTACTCATACTCGATCATCATATCATCTGTTGTCATAAACCAACAGCACAATACTATCTTTGTCATCATTAACCTGGTTACCATCCACACACAAAACAATAACCGCCCCCGAAGGGGTGAGTAATAACCCAGTATGAAAAGACCAAAATAAATACAATATGCACTGCAATGAATGATATGTGGATGCAATGCATGATCAGGGTAATATACACATGCACGGAAAAATCGGAATAACGGTAGCTGCACAATCAGTAAAGGCAGCGCAACAGCTCGAGCAACGGGTAAGGCCCGACTACACTGTAGTAGCAACCACTCCTCCACCAGTCTACTACCGTGTGCCGGTCACCTCACCAGGGACTACAGACATACTGCGCCTTATCGGCCTGCAACAACTCTCGGGCTAGTCGCAGCTCCATATCATCCAAACAAACACCTCGATCAACACATAATATCAAAATGGTTACCAAATAGGATCAAGGCTCAATATGCAATGTAATGTCGTGTCAAGTATCGATGCTACGTATATACAGAAAAATACATGTGTGTAAAATAAGTTTTATTTTTCTTTGCATCGATGTTTATGCAATGCCACAAATAAACCACGTAGACAAATAAATGTCACATAAAGCACGTTCAACAAATATCAAACACTACGGGTACCTGTTGTATATTACCCGGTCGTAACATACCTTTTGAATTGGTTATTTCAAGAAGGAGACAGATTGATGTAGCACAAATCGTGATTATACTACAAAGTTAACATATAACCACTATTAATACATAATCACTTAAAAAAAATTCAATTTAAAGATTTAAACATTAAATCTTAAAATCTACTTTCCAAACTTATTCAAGTCAGTAGTAATTAAATTCTATATACAAAATAATATATATATATATATATATATATATATATATATATATAATTTTACACATTCTTTATGGGTCATTATATTTGATTACCAACCTAAAGTTATTCTAAAAAAATGTGCAAGAAGTACCATGATTAGAAATTTTCTAATAATATATTATAATACGGATAATTTATGTCATTAAATGGAAACAGATAATAGTTTGCTTATTCAAGTTGATAAAATCAAAAATTCTACTTCATTCATACTTCTTAAAATATTCATATTCCAGGTTTACAGTTCATTGCTTTTCATGACTTCTATTATACATTTTTAATCTCTGGTTTTTTTTCCATAAAAATTAAATCCCTTAAATACATAAGGTCCTTGCCACCAATTTATATTGAAACTTTAACAATCATCATAGAAGTTTGGCTTGTGAATATGTTTCTATTTATCAATTACCTCATTCTTGGTTATGCCGTTCGGTGTAACGAACGCCCGGCTGTCTTTATGGGTCTGATAATAACGTATATAATTTACTGATTGTGTATATTACCGTTATTCTAAATCATTCATTACATTGCATTCCATCACTCCTATCGTGCTATCTACATCCATATCTGTTGCCACCCCGATGGGAAAGATGATTATATCTTCCCAAGTAATACCAAATTGTGAGTTGTATTATGAGAATAATAAATTGAGCTTGAACCTTATTGTCCTCCCCATGAATGATTTTGACTGTAGCGTGGAAATGAACACGTTGATAACATATCGAGCCACTGTTGACAGTTTCCATGGGATAGTCCGGTTTCGTCCGAGTTCTGAGTCAAAATGGAATTTCTACGGTAGAGGCTCGCGTGCTAAGATTCCCTTTGTATCAGCCTTAGAAATGTCACGACTATTATTTCAAGGGAACGAGGGATATTTAGTGTATGCTGTCGATACAGATAAAGCAGAACCAAAATTGTCTGAGATTCCGGTGGCACAAGAATTTCCAGATGTTTTTTCCTGATGAAATACCAGGATTTCCCCCACCAAGAGAAATTGAATTTTCAATTGAATTAGTTCTTGGTACAAATCCTATTTCTAAGGCGCCGTATCGAATGGCTCCGTTAGAATTGAAAGAGCTGAAAGAACAATTGCAAGAATTACTAGAGAAGGGCTACATTAGACCCAGTGTGTCACCTTGGGGAGCCCCTGTACTGTTTGTTTGCAAAAAGGATGGATCAATGCGCCTATGCATCGATTATCATCAATTAAACCGAGCTACTGTGAAAAACAAGTATCCACTACCTCGAATAGATGATCTGTTCGACCAGCTTCAAGGTACTGTAGTTTATTCGAAGATTGATTTGTGTTCTGGTTATCATCAGTTGAGAGTTCGAGAAGAAGATATACCGAAGACAGCATTCAGAACTAGATATGGTCATTTTGAATTCCTCGTGATGCCGTTTGGTCTTACAAATGCCCCTGCAGTATTTATGGATCTAATGAACCACATCTTTAGGGAATTTCTTGATCAGTTTGTCATTTTATTTATCGATGATATTCTTGTATACTCCAAATCTGAAGAAGATCACGCTGAACACCTGAGGACTGTTCTTCAGATTCTTCGGAAGGAACAACTATATGCTAAATTATCCAAATGTGAATTCTGGCTTGATCGCGTGATATCCTTGGGCCATGTAGTATCCCGTTTAGGCATTTCTATTGACCCAAGGAAAGTCGAAGCTGTAATTAATTGGCAAAGACCAACGAATGTGCCTGAAATTCGAAGTTTCATGGGTTTAGCCGGGTACTATCATCGATTCATTGACGGATTTTCAAAAATAGCTAAGCCTATCACACGTTTGACACAAAAGAATGTCAAATTTGTCTGGTCTAATGAATGTGAGTCCAGTTTCCTTGAGCTAAAGAAAAGAATGACTACTGCACCCGTTCTGACTCTTCCATCTGGCTCTGGAGGTTTCACAGTTTGCACCGATGCATCATTAAAAGGGCTAGGATGTGTACTAATGCAGCATGGTAAGGTTATAGCCTATGCATCGCACCAATTGAAACCTCACGAGGTCAAATATCCAGTCCATGATTTAGAATTAGCTGCCATTATTTTTGCCTTGAAGATTTGGCGTCATTATTTGTACGGTGAGAAGTTTGTGATCCTTTCGGATCATAAAAGCTTGAAGTACTTATTCTCTCAGTTTGATTTGAACATGCGGCAGCGCAGATGGATGGATCTTCTCAAAGATTATGATTGCGAGATCCAGTATCATCCTGGAAAAGTGAATTTAACTGCTGACGCACTTAGCCGAAAGGTTCAAGATATTGTCTTGACTTCTGTACGGATATCGCAAGTGCACGAAGAAATTTATACTTCAGGATGGAATTTCAATATCAATGATGAGATTGTCAGTATTGCGGCAATCCAAATTGTGCCCTAGTTAATTTCTCGGATTCAGGAAGTGCAAAAGACCGATGCCCAAATTCAGAAATCGAGAGAGTTGGTTCTTGAAGGTCACAAATCAGGATTCCAAATAACTGGTAATGACTCCCTATTATTAAACAGACGCTTAGTTGTTCCTGATGACAAGGAACTGCGAACAGAACTCCTAAAGGAAGCCCATTGTAGCCGTTATAGTATTCATCCTGGAGGAAAGAAAATGTACGCATGTTTAAGACTCCAATTTTGGTGGAAACGAATGAAGAAAGATATTGCTGAATTTGTATCCAAATGTTTGACTTGTCAACAAGTTAAAGCTGAAAAAGAAACCAGAAGGTCTTTTACATAGCCTTGAAATTCCCAAATGGAACTAGGAACATATAGCAATGGATTTTGTAACTCATTTGCCTCGTTCTTCAAAAGGTTGCGACGCCATTTGGGTTATAGTGGATCGTCTATCCAAATCAACACATTTTATTCCTTACGAGAGGACGTACACCTACAACAAAATGGCTCATCTATATATCGAGCATATAATGAGATTACATGGAATTCCTGTCACTATTGTTTCTGACCGGGATCCAAGGTTCACTTCAAAATTTTGGGGCAGTTTTCAAGAAGCATTGGGTTCAAGATTGGCTATGAGTACCGCATATCACCCGCAGACTGATGGTCAGTCTGAGCGAACTATCCAAACTCTGGAAGATATGCTTCGTGCAGTTATTATGGATTTTCATGTTGGATGGCAAGATGCTTTACCGCTAGTTGAATTCTCGTAAATAACAGTTTTCAACGAAGTATAGGGATGGCACCATTCGAAGCCCTATATGGACGAAAATGCAGATCACCACTATTTTGGGACGACATATGTGACAAGCAATTAACTGGACCAGAGATTATCCAGGAGATGAACGATAAAATCCAACTGATCAGACAATGAATGAAAGCCGCTCAAGATCGACAAGCTAGTTATGCAAACCGCCGTCGAAGACTCCTTGAGTTTCAAAAGGGAGATCGAGTATTTCTAAAAATCTCACCTTTCAGAGGTACAATCAGATTCGGCATGAGGGGAAAGTTGTCGCCACGTTATATTGGTCCTTATGAAATACTAGAACGTGTGGGGAATTTAGCATATCGATTGGCGTTGCCACCAGCTTTATCCAATATTCATGATGTATTTCATGTCTCCATGTTGCGAAAATATGAACCAGACCCAAGCCATGTACTGCCACCAGTTGAGGTCGAAGTAGATCCTACACTATCATATATCGAACAACCAATACGTATTTTGGATCGAAAGGATAAAATTCTACGAAACAAAACAATTCCTTTGGTTCGAGTTCTATGGTCTCGTCACGGGGTAGAAGAATCTACTTGGGAGCTGGAAAGCAAAATGCACCATTTATATCCTCAACTCTTCAACTAGGTAATGTTTTCTTGGTTTATTATTGCACATTATTATTACCAATAAGATTTTGGGACGAAATCTATTTAAGGAGGGTATAAGTGTAAGACCCCGAAAATAATCGCAAAGGTACCAATTAAAATTAAAATATATATCTGCATAAATATTCGAAGATGTCTATATCCATTTATCTAAGTATTGTAAATAATAATATTTAATTAAGATATCATAATAACAACAAATAAAATATATTATCTAAATGGAAAGGAAGAGGGAAATTACATATTAATCACTCGATCCATTATATATAGAGAAGAGGGAAGAAATGGAAATCAAAGAAAAAACAAAACGTAGCTAAATCTTCTTTTGTTCTTGCTTCAGCCTCCACTTCAAGGTATGAGAATAATAAAATATATTTATAACTTACTCTTGCCTTTTCTTTCTTTTTTTTTTCTTTTGGCCCGAAGAACATGATAGTTCAATCTTAATAAAATTTAGACAATAAAATAATGTTTAGTTGGATTAAGATTTTAATTTATGGTGAAGATATATGATTGTTTTTAGTTTGTAATATATATCTCGGTCCTCTTCCTTTAGGTATTTGGGATTATAAGCATTAATAATAAATTGGATCATGTGGTTACAGAAATACAGTTAGTACTATGAAATCATATCTTCTTCTCTAACCCGAATCTGATAATAACCAGACCTCAAGTCAATCTTAGAATAGAGCCTCGTGCCCTGCAACTGATCAAACAGGTCATCAATCCGTGGAAGAGGGTACTTGTTTTTAACCATCGCTTTGTTCAACTGACGGTAATCGATGCACAACCGCATCGAACCGTCCTTCTTCTTGACAAACAGAACCGATGCGCCCCAAGGCGATACACTCGGACGTATGTATCCCTTATCAAGGAGTTCCTGTAATTGCACATTCAGTTCCCTCAGTTCCGCCGGCGCCATTCTATAAGGGGCTCGAGAAATAGCAGAAGTCCCCGGTAATAACTCAATTCCAAACTCAACATCTCTACTCGGCGGAAACCATGAAATTTTGTCCGGGAATACATCAGTAAATTCTGCAACCACCGGTATTTCCTCAATCCTCAGCTCTTTCTTCTTTTCCGCTATATCAACGACATAGATCAGGTAACCCGTATGGCCATGCTCCAATAACCGTGACATTTTAACAGCTGAAATCAAAGGGATCTTCGGACGAGAACCATTCCCATAAAAGATCCACTGGAACCCCTGATCAGATAGGAAGAGAACAGTTCTCTGTAGGCAGTCAACCACGGCCTGATATCTGTTCAGCACATCAATGCCCACAATACAATCAAAGTCTGCCATATTCAGTACAATCATATACGTCTGCAAATCATTGCCCTCAAAATAAATGAGGCAGTCCGCAAGAAACTGATCAGCAATAACATTTCTTCCAGTGGGTGTCGAGACCATAAGGGGCGTGGGCAACGGAGACGGGCACATACGATGTCTCCCCACAAAATCAGTAGATATAAAAGAATGGGAGGCACATGTGTCTATCAAAATAAAAGCAGGGTACGTAAATAAATGGCACGTACCAGCAATCACCTCCTCTGGGACTGCCTCGGCCTGCTCTCTGGTCAGTGCATATAATTGTCCCTACGGTGGTCCCACTGTCTGTCCTCCTGATGGTTGGGGCAAAATCTGCTGCCTCTGATGCACTGTCCTGTCATCAAATCTCGGCATATTCATTCTGAAATCCGAATGTCCTCCCCGACTGGGGCAATACCGAGAAATGTGGCACATCTTGCCACAACTGAAACAAGCTGGACAATTGTTTGATGAGTGTGGCCCTCCACAATTATTACATCTTGTTTCCTCTGTCCTGTTCCCTTGCATCGGCCCCCGGTTGGTTGGCACATTGCCCCTTTGATTCTCCTGTTTCCGGTTATAGGACTTCTTCCCACTAAATCGAGAAGACGAAGAAGCTCCACGAGGCTTAAACTGCTCTCCTCGTGGTCTCAGGCTATCAGCAACTGACCTCTGCGGTGGCACATGTGGGGGTACAGTATCAGCATAAGCCCCAACTCCGATTTCTGCTAGCTCTACTCTAGTAAGAGCATCATCAAAAGAGCTAGGGTTATTGGAGATAACCCGGTCAAATAACTCTGGTCTCAGACCCTTCAAAAAGTGCCTCATCTTGGCATGTCCATTGCTAGCAACGTGAGGAACATACCTCAACAGTGACGAGTAATGCATGGCATAGTCTGAGACAGTCATACTGCCCTGTTTCAAGCTGGTGAACTCGTCCTCTTTCAGTTCTCTGGCAGCAGCTGAGAAGTATCGATTCAAAAATCGAGTTCTGAACAGGCTCCAATCAATAGATACCCCTTGAGCTCTCAGCTACATCACAGTAGTCTTCCACCACATGGAGGACTTCTTAGCTAATTGGAATTCCATTAACCTCAGCCAGGCAGTCTTGGCACAGGGTGCCGACACGAAGACCTGTTCTATCCTTTCTAACCATTCCTCAGCCTCTTCCCCAGTCTCAGTTCCCTCGAATCTAGGCGGATGGAAGGTTAGGAACTGTGTCAGACTCAGCTCACCAGGCAATAACGGCTGTACAACAGGTTCCACACCCACAGCAGGTGGCGGTAGATGATTCGTCTGAGCAATGCTAGCGTTAATACTTCCTACATCGCCCACCTCCTCATTAAGATTCCCCAAATTTATGGCCGCCATGCTGTAATAGAAGGGTTAACAACAATTTCAGAAACAATACATATATATCACCGTTAGATAACATAAATAATAGAAGCATGTTAGAATAACAATTATATACCAATATGCACCATATGCATAAACATGCTCATATGTAACTCCTAGCCAACAATTTGTTAAGGCTACCATTCGATTATCCCCGGGTTCTCTAACCACTGCTCTGATACCACTAATGTAAGGACCCTAGTTCCTTAAGTGTAAAATAAGGACATAAGTAGAGCTAAAGTATATTATCAGAGTATAAAACTTTCGTGTTGAGGCCTTGAGCTTTAAGGATTACATGCCAAGATAATTACTTCCAAATGGATTAATTACATTCCTAACAAAATGAATGTTAAATCCTATAGATTTACACTACTCCTAGAGTAGAAACTATACAAAAGAATATCAGCTTCTATATCAAAAGCCCTCCTTGCTAGCTCACTGCGTCAACCCGACCTTAGCCCCCTTTATGCCAAAATGTACCTACAAGGACAACCCCCAAAACATGAGCATATAATAATCCATATTAAGCGTAGCGTGATAAAAAAGCGTAAATGCAGAAGCCGTAAATACAAAACACTTCCTGTTTCCCAATTGCATTTTAAACGCCCCCTTTTTGGTTGTCCCTGTATAATAACTCATGAGTATAATCAATGGATTATTCAATGGTTTTACAAATGTCATGACATATCACCAATTACCAATCACTAGTCTGTTATAACAGTGTATTTTAATGCACCTCGCATGTCATGACAGCGGCACCAATACTCCTCGCTTCGACATATTAGTGGCATTGAATAACCTCGCTCAAATGCGACATGCGGCAATACCCTCGCTTCAACATTTGACGGCAAATATTCATTCCTCGCTATAATATGACAGTGGCAAGTATTCTATCATCGCTTCAAGTGACAGTGGCAAAGCATTAAAATCATCACTCCAATATAACCATGACTCATGGGATGTGCACCAAACAATCAACATACACATATGCAATCATAATGCATAGATCAACATGTATTTGCATCTACAATGCACAATTCAATACACACTTGCATCCACAATGCATATCCCAATGAATATATAAATTACATGTTACTGCTGGGTGCCCGTACGTCTTCTACGTACCTTTCCAAAAGTAGGAGATGGTAGGACTTTACTTTCTTGGCTGTGTTGCCACCTGGGATGGTTCTACACAATCACACAAACCAATATTAGATGCCAATAATAGTCCAACACCAAAAAATCTCACAAAAATAATTAAAAACACATGTTTTGGCTTCTCGCGATCGATCGCCAATGGGCCCCGATCGATCGCGAGATGCTACTGCCTCAATGCCCAAAATTTTTGCATTCCGCGATCGATCGCTAAAGACATGCCGATCGATCGCTGACTTAGCCGATCGATCGCTCAAATCTCGCGATCGATTGGCGAATGTCTCTGCCTTGCACTCTGGTGCTCGCGATCAATCGGGAAAACGCGCCGATCGATCGCCAATGTCTGTAATCGCGAACCAACACCATTTTCGAGCACCATCCCAAAGCTACCATAAAACACACCATAAACCATTATACCCCCAACAAATTAACATGTAA
The DNA here is from genome assembly GCA_907163345.1 of Haberlea rhodopensis. Lineage (NCBI taxonomy): Eukaryota > Viridiplantae > Streptophyta > Magnoliopsida > Lamiales > Gesneriaceae > Haberlea > Haberlea rhodopensis. The sequence goes on along the minus strand of CAJQUN010000006.1, from coordinate 10,552,060 downwards.
AATACTCCATTGTACTATCATGAAACTACACAATAACAAATTCCATCAAGAATACTACCATACATGCCATTTCTACTCAACACATAATCAAAACTCAACCAAAATTTAACCAATACAAGATATGGTTCCTCACCCTCTTTGCTCCAACTTTTTGCAAGGTTATGAGCAAGGTGGAAGCAAGTCTTCGTCTCCTCTTTGTGGAGCTCACGCTGGATGAAAAAATGAGGGAAGGAGGGGAGAGGTTTGAGTGGTGAGGGTTGAGTGAGGGGAGAGCCAAGTGGGGGGTATGGGCAATGCTGAATCAGAAATAGGTATGGGTTGAGGGGGTTGGTTAATGAGTGTAGGGTATAGCATGGTATACATGTTTAATTGTGTACCGGTAATTAGCATGATGTATTAAAATATCTCAACATGATATTTTATAAGATTTATTCAATAAAATACGTCAAATTCCAATTAAACATGCTTTACCAAAACGAACAACACCCACTCCAAATAATCATGCCATAACTCAAATTCCCAACAAATATCACATGTACCCTGAAATGCATCACTAGGTCATGACCATTGCATGACTAAGCATTTCCCATTAACACCATAATCCTCACATAACATAATTAATGTTCAAATGGACATAATCATTTCAGGGACATCACAACTAATGTAAGTCCTCAACTCCTAATCTCATCATTAGTGCGTTATATCGTCATAAGTGCATTATAATTATCACATTGGGAAATTCTCATTTCACATGTCACATACTCACAATATGAGTCTATAAAATTTTGGACATGGTCTTCCCATAAATCTAGTTTCCGGTCAACATTATTCAGTTATACACATTACATAATGCACCAATCATATTCTCAATTCATTAATGTAATTTACTCTCAATTAAATTGCATGAACACTGAAATTAAAATTACTTATACAACCCATATACACATATCACGGTGCCCACATACGAGCATTGGCAAATATCTATGTATCTACTTGTATAAGACATATTACTCTATACCAATACTGGCACCTCGCTCCAGGAGTATCCTTGTTCTACGGCTAGAACTCATTTTCAGAGCCAATGTTGTACCTGCTTTACCTGTTCCAACAGAAACAGCCCCCACACGGGGTGAACATAACCATAACATAATCACAATATTAACATATACACAAATAATAGTTTTACATAATACAATGTTGTAAATTAAATGAGTACTCCATGAATATACAATGCCCATAAGAAATCTCATGTAATGTTCATGTCCTCGCAATCAACATCATCAACCCATAATTGATAATCACAATCGACAATCTCATAATCGATAATAATCTATAATCGGCAATAATCTATAATCTACAATAAGCTAAATCATTATAACAATGATTTATTGAAATCACATGCATTGCAATTACCAATTTACACTTTAAAACTCATTATATCACCTCGCTCGCTCAATAACGGCAGTATCATAAATCCTTGCACGCTCAACGGCGGCGTCGCCATAACTATCGCGCGCTCGATAGCGGCATCACTATAACCATCGCACCATTCATTGGTGAACTCAAACTCTATCAACATATTTCACAATAACTAGGTCAACAATTGTACTTTCAGTATTGGTACGTCTTTACGTACTAATTCAAATAAAACAAGAATATATCATTCTTTATATGCAATAATCATGCATCTACCTATGCTCGTACGTTACACGTAACTTAAAGTCGACAACATGATTTAGACATTCTTGACAACTGGAGGCTCGTACCGTATCTATGTTGAATATCAATTCAATATTAATATATCATCAATTTCCTTCAACAATAACATCATTACTTTTAAAGATTCATCGTGTATCCTATCACAGTCAGTTGTCGCGACCGATCGCTACTGGCCTACAGAAATTCCACCACCCCAACTTACTGCCCCCCTCGCGATCGATCGGCCCATTCTCGTGATCGAGCAATCGATAGCTCCATGCCTAGCGATCGATCGCTAGGCCCTGTTTCAGCCAAAACTAAGATTTTCATGCAAAATCGAATCCAACACACACCATAACTCGTTTCTTCCTTCCATACTTCAACAACAAACACTAAAACACCCTAATTCTTTATTTAAACAGCATTCAAACAACTTCAACCAAACCCTCAAATTCTCACCAAAATACCAATTCAACTATCTACCTTACAATTTAACAAGCAATTAAAACACAAGATAGCTTACCCAAGCTTCCATGATCATATTATCAATAATCCATGCTTGATTCTTCAACAAATTGGAAGATAAATTGAAAAGGGGAAAGAAGTGTGTGGAAATAGTGAAATGTGTGAATATGAGTTGGGTATGTAAAATCAATTTTGCAATTAAGTCCTCCAACTTTAATTCCCACTATAATTTCACCCCAACTTATTATTTATCTCAAGTCCCTTGATTATTGATCAACTTCCAGTATTACCCTACAATTTCAACTCACAAATATCTTCATAATCTACATGATTCACGTAAATCAATTACTAATTCAATAATTATGACCCGATCATAATTCTCAACCACACTTGTTTTTATCTTGAAACCAAGTTCAGATAAAAATGGTACTCACTCCCAATTATCCATTCATTATTACAATAAACTCAATTAATTCGGGTACTTATGTTTCAGGTATTACACGAGTCTAAACCCGAACCCGTATTAAACCCACCCAGTCGGACAGGCCTGGACTAGTTCTAACGTTTTTAAAGCGGGGCAGATCCCGATTTTTGCCGGGCCAGCCCAATTTTACATATTGATTTTTTTAAAAAAATAATATTTAATATACATTTTATTTCTTTGGATAAATCGACATTATTTAATTTTATATCAAAACTCATGTATTTATATTAAAGAATTTGGATATTTTGAACAGAATGATAGCAAATTAATAAAGATCTAGTAACTTAAAAAGTTTTACATGGTTTATTATAAATATTTACTAGATAAAAACATTAAATTTAGTGATTAAACTCAATATTTGTACTTCAAAATTGATTTCTAGCTAATAATTTTTTTAAAAAAATAGAAAAAAAATCAGGTGGGACGGGACATGGCAGTCCAGGACAACAGTTTTTTTAAGACTGCGTGTCCAAATTTTACCAAACCCATCTAATGCCCACCCGTTGCCATCACTACGTCTAGGCCAATTAAATGGGAATATTTATTTACTGGTTCATTCATATTCACCTTATATATTCCACGTTACCGACATACCGTAGTAGCTCCGATTCCATTTGTTACGACTGAAACCTCGCATCGTCGATTCGACGGCCAAATTTCGATGGGAGATTCGCCGGAGGAATCAACAACCATCGGCGGAGAGGTATCCAGGCTGGTGGAGCAGGCCAAGGAATTGCAGGAAACAGCTTCATCTCTAATATCCTGCACCTCGCGTGACGAAGATGCGCTCCGCGAGCGCGTCGCCTCACTCGATGCGCACATCAATTCCCTCCGTTCATCCCTCCGCAGCTCTAAAAATGCGAATAAAGTATGTGTATGCGTATTTTTTTCATGCACGCGATAAGTGTTGTGTTCGTTTTATTAAAGGATGTGTTTATTTAATTGCAAGTTGGAAGAGGAGTTAGCGAGAGCGAGGTATGTTTTGAGTGAAGGAGATGCGGCAGCATATCTTCCGAGCAAATCTCATGGTTTGTTGGTTTTTTTATCTTAGATTTATTGTAACTCCTGTGGCCGGTATGAAGATCGAGTAAAGAACGAGGTTGCGTTAGGTGATTTCACCTAGTGTAAAACATTGGAAAAAAATTTATGAATGGATCAGGATGATCCATATACTGGACCCCACCTAACGAGATAAAGACTTATCGATTGGTTGATTTCTTAGATTTATGCTGTATATAGAAAATGACTGCTTTTTCTTGTTTTTATGGCTATGATGTGAATGCAGGGAGGTTTTTGAGGATGTTTCTGGGGCCAATTAACGTGAGGGCAAATAGGAAAGATGTGCAATTGAAAGTGAGATGAATACAATAATTTCAGAGTATGATTTTATATTCTGGAATCAGTTTATGTTTTATGCTTATGCCGTCATTGGTATTAGTTTAAATTTACATTTTTTTAATGCAGCCATCTATTTACTAGTAATTTCATATCCATTGTATGCGTTATCAGATGGATATAAACGAAGGACAGGTATCGGAAAATCTTGAAATCTTATGCACAAGGTCACATGAGGAATGGCACGGATATTACTGGAAAACAACCTGAAGGCAGACTATTCTATGGGTCACCTAGTTGTTGATAATTTTATCAAATGACAATAATTTAGAAATAATAATTGTAGACTCCACTAGCTTTTGATGATTGGAAATCAGGAGACCCATATACTTAAAAATGACGGCAGTTATGCAAACTGGTGATTCTTGACTTGGTGTTTATCCTGTATTAACCTAAATAATGCATGTAGACAATATTGGACAGCAGTAGTGTGCTATTTTTAGTTTTTTTCTTCTAAAAGCAGCTTTAGATCATTTCAGTTCGATATTTCTGAATTTCTTTAGGCGGTTGCTTTTCTAGTGTATTGCAACATTTACCTATTCTATTGCTGAAAGCAATTATTCCTTCCCAGTAATTGAGCAGAATTTTATGTCATGGCAGGATAGAACAGCGTATATGTTCCTCTGCCTTCCGTTGCTGCTGCTTGTGTTAAGGTCATGGATTTGGAATGGATGTCTACTGGCATTGCCTGTTCAACTGTACCAGGTACTATGTGACAAACATTTCTTCTCCTTGGTTCCTGTATTTTATTGATGTTTTACATTTTTTTTCAGAAGTATATTTAGAGTTCAAATAGTGAACATAATTTTTTTTCTTACAGGCATGGTTGTTGTATCTATACACAGGTTTGGCTTTGAGAGAACATTTTAAGAGTTAATGGAAGCAATATACGCCCATGGTAATTGGATATGGTTCATACCTTATTTAGTGAAACCTGCTAATCATATTTGCCATTTGTGAACAAGAAATTTACACATTTTTCCTGAATATTAGTGACTATTTGTGACTTATTTTGTTTGAGTTTCTGCTATGTCAGAAGTTGGTGAATAAGTTTCTGATTACTGGGTGAGAGAGGCATTAAGGAGGGATCTGCGAGTAAGTTGGGAAAGGAAAATAATAGGACGCTTCTGACCTACTTTGGCTGGCCATGAGCGTATTAAGTTTGAAGGGAAAAAAGTGTTGAACCACCACACAGGTTTAACAGGAAAAACAAATCAAACCTAACAGAACGTGTAAGGAATCCATCAAGCAATACGCAACGGAAAATAAAATTTGGATTCCTACCATGGACCTATACAAAGTAATCATATCGAGATTGATAAGAATCATACCCTTGTAGATTGTTTGTAGCAGAATCCTCGTTGCACTACCACGAGTCACGAACAAAGATTTGCACCTTCGTCTCTACGGTATCCACACGATCAAATCGAAAAGGGTGTTCAAGAACAAGTTGCTAGACTCGTGCTTAAACCAAGACCAAACTCACGGTTCAAAACCGATCAACGACGGCCGTTCAAAACCCTATTCACGGCGGCGGCGGCGGCGGCGGCGGCGTGAGGTTGAGAGCAAGAAGCGGCGGCCGAGAGGTCTTTTTAGGTGGCTCTTAGGTTTGAATAATTAACACTTAATTATTTTTTTAACTCATCACCTTATTAGTTTATAATATATTAGATTTAATTAAAAGGCTTTCCAAAAGCCTTATTGGTCCATACCCAATATATTAATTAAATCCATATATCTAATATTTGTAATTAAGACTCTTCTTAATAATTAATTCATCCAATGAATTTTATCTCCCTTTATTGATTTAATCTTTTGTGCGACCCAATAGGATCTTGCAATGTTGGCAATGACATAAAATCTAATTTTATGTCACAAGCAATGAGCGGTATCTAGCAACACATCAAGGCTACCCAAATTACAAGAATGTCATTGACTCCACATAACCTACGGACTGTGATAATATTAACCATGTAACTTAATCCCTTTGTCCAATGTGTTTAGATTGAACACGAGTCATGGAATAGTCATACTCGTATATTCAATCTTTTATTTCTTGATCCCCAAGTAGAACTAGAATAAACGAATAAGCTCGATATCACATATCGACTCATTCGAGCATGGCCATGCATTTTAGTTTTACTTGATCAAGGGCCTAAACACTTCTCCTGTTATATAGGAGGGACAAATCATTTCTTAATCACTCAACATCCCTCTACATAATTCGTGGTGTATCCAATGATTTTCTTTATAGTTTACCCTGTTACAGGTAACGTTTGACAATATCAAGATACATGACTCCTTATGGTGGGATCTCTGGTGATCTCAAGTCGTAAGGATTACATACATTATTATCACTATGAGAATTGCTTATGACGTTCATATAACTATCCATGTAGCATTCTCATGGTGGGTCTGTCCAGTACATCGTTCTCTAACATGTATCCATGTGTTGATTTGACATCTCATATCTATGAACAATTCATCAATCAAAACATACTAGTCTCAATGCATTATCATTATCCCGATTCATGATAATACTTGACTAGGGACAATCTTTAAGAACAATACAATATTATTCTAAGGACATTAACTTATATATTAATTCATGTTACACAGATACTCGATTAATATATAATAATGAATTGCCATTAATAAAACCATAATACATTGTATGTCATAAACAATCATCTAATGAGTTGTCTTAGGGCATATCCCAACAGAACGCTCTGCTAGCATTTAATTGTGTGAAGAGAGTTATGACCAGGTTCAGAATACCTGCTTTGAATGCATTAACTGTAGCTTGCTATGTAGCCAATCAATAAAAACTTATTTCTAGAATGTATTCGTATAAGCGACTTACATTGGTTCTCTTTCGTGGAATGACATGATTATTTGAAACTCTCGAACATTAACTGAGGAGATTATGCCTACTGGCTGAGCTGTGTTGTATATTATATCGGTAGAACTTGAATTGTACTTGAAGAACACGTTCTTAAATTTCCAAGTATGGAAATTGTTTTTCTAAATAGAAGTGCAATGCCTGGCAGATGTATCAGCTTTCACATTTTCTTTGCATTAGCGTGATTGTATTATGGTTTTGATGTACAGAAGTGGCAAAGTAGTTTAAATAAGTCGAGGTTTTGCTTAATGTTATAACCCGAGGGCATAACACTTCTGCAGGTGGATTAAACATCATTATTGTTCTATGGTTATGGAACTCATTAGTCTTACTTGGGGGATAGGGAGGGGACCTGATTGTGCTCAGAAGCAGGTGGATTATGCTGTATCAACATTTTACCTACAAACAAACACATGCACAACTCTGCAAACTGAGAAAAGAAAAGAAATAAAGCGATATACATTGCTTGGCTTCTTCTGTGTTATCTATTTTCTCTCCTTTTTCCATGTTCCTCTCCCATATGATCGAATGGAGATAGTTCATTGCAGAGAGGTATACAACTGTTCTTGAACTGGGCAATCATGCAAGGATTTGCCATGATTCTTCAGAATAGATATCAAAGGCAGAGACTCTACACACGTATTGCACTTGGCAAGGTAAATAATATTAGTTTCTTTACTATTACCCCGTTGGCCGTTCCTACTTCTTATATTGTTTCTCAATTCATCTTTCAAAAATATTTTGACCTTTTTATTTCCTGTGCACGAAAGTTGAACTGGTTATTTTCATAAATAACTAGCCTTTTACTAAGATGTGATTGGATAACCAAGCATGTCTGATTAATCATTCTTTTTCAAGATTGCTCAGTCTACATGCAGATGATGGGGGGAGTAATTTTCTATTTTTGGCGGTAAATTTGATTTCCATTCTCATCCAGATCCTATTCCTAGAATATGTCAAAATCTTCATGGTAATTATTACATTCAGGAGCTGGTGCTTAGTTTTCACTTGTTAAAACAGTCATACGCCAATCATGCTCAAAACTCAGATCGAGGATTTGGGCCCTAAGCCTTTTATGGTCCTTGATTCATGGATGTACCACTCGGAATTCAGGGATTCATCGAAACAGAATGGAAGGAAATGCAAGTTCAGGGATGGGGTGGCTCTATTCTGAAGGAAGAATTGAAAATGTTAAAGAATAAGCTAAAATAGTGGAGTAAGGAGGTTTTTTGATCGGTGGATGTAAACATTGAAGCGACTAAAGCCTGAATCAATGAGTAGGATAAAATAGCAGATCGGAGGGAGTTACAGACAGTGGAGGCTACAATGCGCGGGGATGAGATGGTTAAACTCCAGGAACAAATCAGGATTCTTTCATATAATGTTAATCGCAGAAGGAAAATAAACGAAATCTTGGGGTTGGACATTGAGGGGGCAATTTGATACAGTAGAAGGGAAAAGGGTACAGAGGTATTTTGCAGATCATTTTAGCCAACAATACTGGAATCACTCGTAGCTCCAAGATGTTCTTTTTGAGCAGATGAATGAGATCGATGACAATTAAGAGGCCGAAGTAAGGATGCCGTTTGGGATTGTGTTAGTTCGAAGAGCCCTGGTCCGGATGGTTTTAACTTCCAGCTTATTAAAGAGTTTTTGAACGTTTGGAAAGATGATTTTATGAGTTTCTTCGTTGAATTTCACAGGAATGGTAAATTGATTAAGTGGGAACCCATCGTTCATAGTGCTGGTGCCTAAAAAAGAAAATCCTGTGGAGATTGGAGAATACCGCCCAATCTCCCTCAGAGGTTGTTTATACAAAGTTTTGGCTAAACTTCTGGCGAACAGGTTAAGTCGGGTCCTTGAGAAGGTTATTTCTGAATCACAATCAGCCTTTGTAGGTAATCGACATATTTTGGATGGAGTCTTAATAATAAGTGAATTGATCGACGAAATGAAGAAAAAATAAAGGCAGGGAATTATTTTCAAAGTGGACTTCGAGAAAGCATGTGATTCGGTTGATTGGGCCTTTCTGGACCAAATCTTGAAAATGATGAACTTTGATATTAAATTGAGGGGTTGGATCATGGAGTGCATTTCAAGTGCCAAGGCATCAGTTAATTAACGGTAGCCCCTCAGTGGAATTTGAACTCAAACGAGGCTTGAGGCAAGGGACCCCCTTTCGCCTTCCTTTTTTCATTGTGGCCCAAGCATTGAGTAAAATGGTGAGCAAGGCAGCGGAGAATGATATGCTGGCAGTGGTTAAAGTGCGCAGAGAAGAGACGGCAATATCCCATCTACAGTTTGCAAACGACACCCTTATGGTCGGTGAGGCTTCAGTGGATAATCCAAAAACTTTCAAAGGCATTCTACGTATTTATGAGATAATATCGTGTCTGAAAATCAACTTTGATAAGAGCACTCTTGTCAGTATCAATGTGAATTAGAGTTGTTTGGGTGAATTAGCAGACATACTAAATTGTATTGTAGGGGAATTGCCTTTCAAATACCTCGACATTCCGATTGGGTTGAACTCTAGTAATAGGACTGTGTGGGAACCGGTAGTGGAGAAATTTCATAAAAGATTGGCTAGCTGGGAAGATAAAAGTCTGTCTCTTGGGGGGCGGATGATTATGCTTAGTGCTGTGTTGTCGTCTTTACCTATCTATTTCTTTACCCTCAACCGCTCTCCAAAGAGAGAAAGAAGATAGGTGGGAGTGGCGACACGACACATTCAAAATATTTTCGGCGTATCGGCTTACAACTTATTTCTAGGGGATAGTCAGATGGCAGGAGAATACAAGCCATAATATGAAATTATATGGAACACTTTAGCTCCTAATAAGGTTGCAACATTTGCTTGGAGGGTGGACATGACCTGTATCGAATTTGTGTGATATGTGCCAGTCAGAAGAGGAAACATCACAGCTTCTTTTCTCTTTCCCAGAGTCGTATTCGTTATGGCTGAAATGCTACGAATGGTTGGCTATGAAACTTGCTCTTCACAAGGACACGGTTAATCATCTATTCCAACACAAAGGCCTATGAGTACATAGTAGAGGCTGGGAGGGTTGGTTATAAATATTGAAAGCAGTGATTTGGACAATATGGCTAGACGGAAATAGAAGAATATTCAAAGGGCCACAAGATCAGAAAAACAATTTGCTAGATTTGATTAAATGTAGAACTTGATTATGGATTTTAGAAGTAGAAGTAAATTAAATTCCTCTTACTCGTTTTTGGATTGGATTAGGGAACCTCGTGTTTGTTTACTAGCACTTTAGTTTAGGCGGTTCTCTATTATGGATATATATATAAATATATATCATTGTTTAAAAACAAGGCTAATTAAGGCTGGCTAATATGGAACTGCCCTTTCATAATTTCTTGTGCACATTTTGTTTCTCAACATATTTTACTAACGTTTTTTTTTGTTGTAGGCCAGGAGAATAGATGTTGTTTGGGGAGAAACTGCTGGAGTGGAGGGTCAGTTGTTGCTGCTCTTCCATGTACTTTTCACTTTGCAGGTATACTATTACTGATTTTTTTGTCCCCTACATAGTTATTAAAGGCGCATAGCTCACGAAAGCGCCAAGGGGTCCTGGGGCTATAGCGCAAAGCAGCGACGCGAAGCGCGCGTTTTACTAAAGTAAAGCGCAATAACTTATATATTTTTAATATATCAAAAGTATCCGTAAAATTGAACAATTATAAAACAAAATAACAAAGTTTAACAATAAAGTAAGTATCAAATGACGACAAAATCAAATTAAATATTAAACTACTCAAAGTTTCAAAATAAAAAAATATTATACTAATCACTCATATCTTCATCTTCAAGGTCAATGTCTTCTTCATCAGTATCATCACCAAAATTATAGCGTTCGACATCATCCTCTTCCTCTTCAGTCTCATCATCATAGTTGAAATCTAATTCATCTTCATCTATAATACCAAGTGCAGATCTAGATGTAGATGGAGTTGTTCTCTTCCTTGATGAGCTTGGCATGCTCTCTTTAGATGCAGCTCGAGAACCTCTCGAACCTCTAAAAGTATATTGGGATTCATCTACTCCAGCAGCACTTGCAACATCACCCCACGTCAAATCATCCCCATCAAATACATCAACATCATCTTCATCTTCCAGCCTATCCATTTGTCCAACAAGACATTCGTTGTCTCCACATCTAAATTATGATTATCCAACACAATGGGATCAATAGTGTCACGCTTGTCGTATCTACGCTTCAAAGCTCTATTGTACTTGATAAAAACCAAATCATTTAATCGTTGTTGCTCCAATCGGTTTCTTTTTTTTGAATGAATCTGCATATTATTATATTATATAATTCTTAGCATGTTTTTAAAGTTTTACAGTAACATCTGAATATTGAAAAATAAATACTTACATGTTCAAATACACTCCAATTTCGTTCACAACCAGATGAACTACAAGTGAGATTCAGAATTTTGATGACAATTTTCTGCAGATTTAGTGCTGAAGATCCATATGAAGCCCACCATTCGCCTAGTAAACACACATATTGTCAAGATAGATTAAACATGCATATCAATTGAATTTTTACATTTTACCTGGTGCTAATAAGTTTCTTTGCCTTTTTGCAATAGGTTTTGAAAAGATCCCCTCAGCTCTTTTGTTAATAATGAGCTCCTTACCGATTTCATCTTGTACATTAGTGTCAGGCACCAATTTTGCTATAGTATCATACAAGCCTGACATGACTTCTTCATCTTGTTCTATGTTTGCATTCTCATAGAAATATTGAGGGTTTAAGAAATAACCCGCTGCATAGGCTGATGAAGCTGACAATTCCACCTCTTGTCAATGATTTCATAAATTTCTTTATACTTCTCATCGACATTACCAAAAGCAATGGCATTTTCTCCTTTGCTTTATCCATAGCCTCATAAATGTAACCCATTGGAGGCTTTCTTTCCCCATCTACCAACCGAAGGACCTCCACTAGTGGGCCAGCCAATTTCATTGCATAAATTATATGATTCCAAAAGGAAGGCATCAACATAATTTTTGCTACGTTTTTCCCTGCATGCTCTCTTGCAAATTTGCTCTTATTCCAATTCTCAGAAGTAAACATTTTTCGCAAATTTGCCTTATGTTTCTGGAAGCTTCTCAACGTCAGGAAAGCAGTGGCAAAATGAGTCTTTGCAACTCTAATCATATCTTGTTGACCAGTGAATTCCCTCTTCATGTTCAATACTTGAGTACGATTATATATGTAGTCATTGATTGTGATTGCTCGCTCAAGTGTTCTCTTCAAATCAGGCATCTTGAAAATGTCTTCAAATATTAAATCCAGACAATGCGCAGCACATGGAGACCAACTTATGTGACTATATTTTGCCTCCAACAGTTTTCCTATCAGTTGAAAATAAAAACCAACTTAGTTTGTAAATATTAGCATTCAAATGATATTATAAATTTCTAAATTCTAATTTTAATATCTTACCAGCCTGGACATTTGAACTTGTACTATCAGTGATGACTTGAAATACATTTTTCTCTCCAACACGCTGGACAAACATATCGAGCAAGTCAAACATTTTCACACCCGTGTGAGAATAACCCGATGCATCGATTGATTCTATGAACATGCTTCATTTTGGGGTATTCATTAAAAAGTTAATCAAGGACCCATAGTTATTAATAGCGCAAAAAGCGCGAGCTATAGCGCAGGGCGACGCGAGGTGCGGGTCGTGCACCTCGCAGTGCCCTGCACCATGGGTTTTGCTGTAGCGTGCGCTATTCGCGCCTTCTCAGTAAATCCAGACGCTGCGCTATAGCGCGCCTTGGCTAAGTTTGGAAATTATGTGTCTTAGGGTTTTTAGCAGACATTACCCTTAGTGGGCTTATTAAAAATAAACCCAATTAGAGAATATTATTGGGAGAAATAATTGTTAAGTTGGAGATTTTAGGTTAATGTTATACAAATCTTGCCCAAACACTCCTGCCTCCTCTAGCCTCCAGCCTCCAGTCCGCCGTCCAGCCGCCGCCTCCCACCTCCTGCCTCCCGCCGGCCCTTCAAGGTACAATATTTTTGTTAGATGAATCTTTGGACTTTCTCAAGATATATTGATTCATAACAAAAAAAAATAATATAGCCTTATAAAAGAAGGATTATTACCATATTTTATGTCAATAGAGCTATATTAACTCAGCCCACTGGTAAGTGTATAATAGTTTGTTAAAAGTCATCTTTCCCATTTTTATGTAGATGAATGCACAACGAGCAGACATTTTCATTAAGTTGTGTGCTTTAACAGTGAGAAAAAAGAAGCTAGTCATCAAATTTTGTGTCGAAAATGATTATACAAAAATATGAACTTGTGTGAACAGTTTGACAGATTTAAAAGTCTTTTAGCTATGGTATTTTTAGTGTAAAAGAAATCTGAAGTTTCAAAGTTTAGTACTTAATCCTGATTGTTCATTGTTGCTTTGTACAGAACTACAAATATGAAGTTCCGAGGCTTCTGTTCCTGCTCCAAATCCGAATGCAAACAAAAAGGATCCTAGATGGAATCATGGAAATCTAGTCAATCCAAATGATGCTAGTGCAGGTATTAAATGTAAGTATTGTGACAAAGTAACAAAAGGAGGAAAACCTAGGCAACATCTTGTTGGAGGATTTAGAAATGCAGCGGCATGTAAAAAGTGCCCGCTTTTTAGACAAGAGATGAAAGATCTCTTCGAGGAAAGACAAAAAGCAAAAAAAGTGATTGACGTAATACCGCATTTTGACGATATTGCTAATGCTGAAATGGAACAAGATGACGAAGATGGTGGGACACATGAAGTTCAATCTCATGGAAAGCGGCCTATGTCAGTGTCATCAAGTCATGGGTCAAACCGTTTGCCAGTCCAACAAAAGAATTCAAAGCAAATGGGTCCCATAGATTGGTTCTACAAAAAAGATGTCGATGCAAGAAATCAAGGTGTTTCAAGTTTAAAAGCAACGCAATACAATGAGACTCAAAAAAAATTGCGGGAGATTGCGGTGCAAAAGTTTGCTAGGTGGATGTATGATGCAGGCATATCATTTAATGCGGTCAATTACGATAGCTTCAAACCTATGATTGAAGCAATTGGCTAATTTGGTGTTGGCATGAAACCTCCAACCTTTCATGAGATGAGAGTGACAAGTTTAAAGGCAGAGATAGAACACACAAAAACAATTTTGAAAGAGCACGAGGAGGAAAAGGAAAAGAATGGTTGCACCCTGGTGGCAGATGGTTGGCGAGATAGAAAAAGGAGGTCCTTGATTAACTTTTTAGTGAATACCCCAAAAGGAAGCATGTTTATAGAATCAATTGATGCATCGAGTTATTCTCACACGGGTGTGAAAATGTTTGACTTGCTCGATAAATTTGTGCAGCGTGTTGAAGAGAAAAATGTAGTTCAAGTCATCACTGATAGTGCAAGTTCAAATGTCCAGGCTGGTAAGATATTAGAATTAGAATTTAGAAATTTATAATATCATTTGAATGCTAAATATTTACAAACTAAGTTGGTTTTTATTTTCAATTGATAGGAAAACTGTTGGAGGCAAAATATAGTCACATAAGTTGGTCTCCATGTGCTGCGCATTGTCTGGATTTAATGTTTGAAGACATTTTCAAGAAGCCTGATTTGAAGAGAACACTTGAGCGAGCAAACACAATCAATGGCTACATATATAATCGTACTCAAGTATTGAACATGATGAGGGAATTCACTGGTCAACAAGATATGATTAGAGTTGCAAAGACTCGTTTTGCCACTGCTTTCCTGACGTTGAGAAGCTTCCAGAAACATAAGGCAAATTTGCGAAAAATGTTTACTTCTGAGAATTGGAATAAGAGCAAATTTGCAAGAGAGCTGGCAGGAAAAAAAATAGCAAAATTATGTTGATGCCTTCCTTTTGGAATCATATAATTTATGCAATGAAATTGGCTGGCCCACTAGTGGAGGTCCTTCGGTTGGTAGATTGGGAAAGAAAGCCTCCAATGGGTTACATTTATGAGGCTATGGATAAAGCAAAGGAGAAAATTGCCATTGCTTTTGGTAATGTCGATGAGAAGTACAAAGAAATTTATGAAATCATTGACAAGAGGTGGAATTGTCAGCTTCATCAGCCTTTACATGCAGCGGGTTATTTCTTAAACCCTCAATATTTGTATGAGAATGCAAACATAGAACAATATGAAGAAGTCATGTCAGTCTTGTATGATACTATAGCAAAATTGGTGCCTGACACTAATGTACAAGATGAAATAGGTAATGAGCTCGTTATTTACCAAAGAGCTGAGAGGATCTTTTCAAAACCTATTGCAAAAAGGCAAAGAAACTTATTAGCACCAGGTAAAATGTAAAATTCAATTGATATGCATGTTTAAATTATCTTGACAATATGTGTGTTTACTAGGCGAATGGTGGGCTTCATATGGATCTTCACCACCAAATCTGCAGAAAATTGCCATCAAAATTCTGAATCTCACTTGTAGTTCATCTGGTTGTGAACGAAATTGGAGTGTATTTGAACATGTAAGTATTTATTTTTCAATATTCAGATGTTACTGTAAAACTTTAAAAACATGCTAAGAATTATATAATAATATGCAGATTCATTCAAAGAAAAAACTGATTGTAGCAACAACTATTAAATGATTTGGTTTTTATCAAGTACAATAGAGCTTTGAAGCGTAGATACGACAAGCTTGACACTATTGATCCCATTGTGTTGGATAGTCATAATTTAGATGGAGACAACGAATGGCTTGTTGGACAAATGGATAGGCTGGAAGATGAAGATGATGTTGCTGTATTTGATGGGGATGATTTGACGTGGGGTGATGTTGCAAGTGCTGCTGGAGTAGATGAAGCCCAATATACTTTTAGAGGTTCGAGAGGTTCTTGAGTTGCATCTAAAGAGATCATGCCAAGCTCATCAAGGAAGAGAACAACTCCATCTACATCTAGATCTGCACTTGGTATTATAGATGAAGATGAATTAGATTTCAACCGTGATGATGAGACTGAAGAGGAAGAGAATGATGTTGAACACTATAATTTTGGTGATGATACTGATGAAGAAGACATTGACATTGACCTTGAAGATGAAGATATGAGTGATTAGTGTAATATTTTTTTATTTTGAAACTTTGAGTAGTTTAATATTTAATTTGATTTTGTTGTCATTTGATACTTACTTTATTGTTAAACTTTGTTATTTTGTTTTATAATTGTTCAATTTTATGGATGCTTTTGATATATTAAAAATTAAAAATATATAAGTTACTGCGATTTACTTTAATAAAGCACGCGCTTCGCGCTATAGCCCCAGGACCCCTTGGCGCTTTCGTGCCCTATGCGCCTTTAATAACTATGCAAGGGCCTCTCTTTTTATCTCGCCAACCATCTGCCATCAGGGTGCAACCATTCTTTTCCTTTTCCTCCTCGTGCTCTTTCAAAATTGTTTTTGTGTGTTCTATCTCTGCCTTTAAACATGTCACTCTGGTCTCATGAAAGGTTGGAGGTTTCATGCCTACACCAAATTGGCCAATTGCTTCAATCATAGGTTTGAAGCTACCGTAATTGACCGCATTAAATGATATGCCTGCATCATACATCCACCTAGCAAACTTTTGCACCGCAATCTCCCGCAATATTTTTTTTATCTCTTGTATTGCGTTGCTTTTAAACTTGAAACACCTTGATTTCTTGCATCGACATCTTTTTTGTAGAACCAATCTATGGGACCCATTTGCTTTGATTTCTTTTGTTGGACTGGCAAACGGTTTGACCCATGACTTGATGACATTGACATAGGCCGCTTTCCATGAGATTGAACTTCTTATGTCTCACCATCTTCGTCATCTTGTTCCATTTCAGCATTAGCAATATCGTCAAAATGTGGTATTACGTCAATCACTTTTTTTGCTTTTTGTCTTTCCTCGAAGAGATCTTTCATCTCTTGTCTAAAAAGCGGGCACTTTTTTTTTACATGCCGCTGCATTTCTAGATCCTCCAACAAGATGTTGTTTGTGTCTAGATATTCCTCCTTTTGTTACTTTGTCACAATACTTACATTTAATACCTGCACTAGCATCATTTGGATTGACTAGATTTCCATGATTCCATCTAGGATCCTTTTTGTTTGCATTCGGATTTGGAGCAGGAATGGAAGCCTCGGAACTTGACATCTGTAGTTCTGTACAAAGCAACAATGAACAATCAGGATTAAGTACTAAACTTTGAAACTTCATATTTCTTTTACACTAAAAATACCATAGCTAAAAGACTTTTAAATCTGTCATACTGTTCACTCAAGTTCAGATTTTTGTATAATCATTTTCGACACAAAATTTGATGACTAGCTTCTTTTTTCTCACTGTTAAAGCACACAACTTAATGAAAATGTCTGCTCGTTGTGTATTCATCTACATAAAAATGGGAAAGATGACTTTTAACAAACTATTATACACTTAGCAGTAGGCTGAGTTAATATAGCTCTATTGACATAAAATATGGTAATAATCCTTCTTTTATGAGGATATTGTAATTTTTTTTTTTGTAAATGATCAATATATCTTGAGAAAGTCGAAAGATTCATTTGACAAAAATATTGTACCTTGAAGGGGTGGCTGGGCGGCGGCGGCGGCTGGGCGGCGGACCGGAGGCTGGAGGCTAGAGGAGGCAGGAGTGTTTGGGCAAGATTTGTATAACATTAACCTAAAATCTCCAACTTAACAATTATTTCCCCAATAATATTCTCTAATTGAGCTTATTTTTAATAAGCCCACTAAGGGTAATGTTTGCTAAAAAAAACCGAAGACACATAATTTCCGAACTTAGTCAAGGCGCGCTATAGCGCACGCCTGGATTTACTGAGAAGGAGCGAATAGCGCGCTATAGCGCGCACTACAGCAAAACCCATGGCGCAGGGCGCTGCGAGGTGCACGACCCGCGCCTCGCGTCGCCCTGCGCTATAGCGCGCGCTTTTTGCGCTATTAGTAACTATGGTTCCCTAGCAAAAGAATTTTGTTCTTTGAGTGAAAGAATTTTGTTCTTTGAGTTATTTGTTGGGATCTCATCCTTTGGACAGGGTGTTATTTTTAAGAACTCGTTGGATGTTCTAGACTCATATGTGTCAAGAACCCTAATTTTGGGGAAGGAAGAATGAAGACTCCATTTAGATATGAAAAAATTGGAAATGTTTGTTTTTGTTTTTTGAAAACATTGTTATTCTCCCAAGACAAAAACAAACATCTCATATTTTCCAATACATTCTTCCAAAAATACTTTTATATCTTTCAATATTTTCATTATTTTGAATTCAACTTCCAAAAAATGAAATTTTAAAATACCTCATACACCAGTAAAATAATTAAATATATATGATGCTATATCACTAACCAACACAGAAAATATAAAACTGAACATGTAACATATTGTCCAATATAGTGTCCCAGAACACATTTTCTAAAAACATTTCCCTACACGCAAAAAACTATTAAACACCCCAAACTATCTTATACAATGGAAATTATACAAGAAACCAGTTTACGCGCCTTGAAGGTAATATTATTCGCAGAGGATAAATTTGAAAGTGATATGTCAAATTACTTAAAGATAACAGATAAAAAAAATGAAGCATATTACAGTATACAAATGGATCCCGAATTAAAAGTGAAAAAGGATCACATAGATTGCAGATACCATATAAGTGCTCCCTGGAAAGAAGAATGTCTACAACCCTACATTAGGAAAAAGGAAGTGAAAAATAAATAATGTTATCCAAATGTCATTTATGCAGTTCTTAACACTACGTATCCCCCCCACCCCCACACACACACCCCAAAAAGGAAATATATGATGGCCACTCGTGTAACATCTTATGTTTTACTATGTGAATGATATGCTATTCAGCTCGGTGTTTTTACCTAAGAAATTTGTCCAACCTGCTTTCTGTTTTCAGGGTTTTGAGGCCTATATTGGGTTGTTGTATAAAACAGCACTTACTAGATTCAGTTCGGATTGGCAGGTAAATGGAACATTGAACATGCTACCTTGATGCTTTTGTGGTAATTTTTCTTCACTCTGTACAACTTGAGGTGCTCTTTGTTATCTAAATTCATCTTGTTCGATAGTCTCTCATCTGTTGCTGTGATATTAAATGCTGTCAAATACTAAGATGTGCTTGTTTCAGGTTATAATCTGTGGAATTCTTCTTATAGTTATGGCCGTTGGGAATTTTGCTAACACAGTGCAAACCCTTGTTAGAAAGTCTCGGGTTAAGGCGAAAATAAAGAAAGGTAAAAGCAGGGCAGAGTTAAATCAGGTATTTGATGACAAGAGTTAGGGATAACTTTGACCTCTCTGAATTTTTAATGGGGTGGATGTTTGCGCAGAAACTTATCCACAGTCTCTGTTTATTTATATGCAATGGCTTTGTGGAACTTGCATAAGTAGTTGTTGATGAGTTTCTTACAGCATTCTTGTCTTTTAGCTGTGGATAGGTGAGATTCGATGAATTTTCCTATATTATTATTATTTATTATATACCAAAATGTCCATATACAATCCTTCTCATGTTCAAGAATTTTGTGCAACATTTGTCCTATGAACATAAGCTTTTCTTTTCTTTTTTCTTTTTTTAATTGATTGTGAACTTGTGTCTATATGGAAGTCCACGTTATCCCAGAGCTTTGATTATCAGTGCGATATGCATCATCACCCTTCTGTCATAGGCAGTCGTATATGATTTGGTGAAAAGAAACAGTGCACCCCAGACAAGAATTCACCAAGCTTAGCTGCTTATAATCAAGGAACTTTTGAAATCCAGCAGTTTGTGAAACAAAATGCATCTAGCACTCGATAAGTTTCTATAGCAGTTTTAATTCTGGAATACAGCAAATTTGCAGGGTGTCATAATGTGGAGATCATTTTATCCTCTGTGAAATGTCAAAATGGATATGACACAATTCACCTTTAAGAGGTATCTTCTTGCCACATAATTGAGGGAATTTTTAGTGTACTGTGGACCCTTAGACTGAGCCATAAAATTACATGGTTCGAGTACCAAAAATAAAGATGAAAAGGGTATTCAAATGTCTTACAAGGAAATGGAAATCGAAATGCGAAAGAAAATGGAAAGTTGTGGAAGCCTACATAACCATGTATCCTTCCTGTTTTTCTGCAATTTTATTCACCATTTAGCTCTAAAACTAAACCAAGCTTGCTAGTATTACTTAATAACTAGCCCATGTGGAGCCTTTAGGAGCCATCTCAGAGAGAATCAGATTGGCAACCGAATTTGATTCGAACAGACCAAGTTTCTCCAGAGTTCTTTTGATTAATACACCAGCAACATATGAAATGCCTGAGGCCATAAATCCCAATACAACAAAAGTCGCGACTGTTTTTACATAGGTCTTCGAGGGTCTACACACATGCCTTCCCAATAGCTAGAACAGTAATGCACAGAAGAGAAGTTGCTCCCACCACGACCAACTTGAGCTCCTTGTTGGCACTCACTCGGAATGAGAAACCATAGAGCACAGCCGGCATTGAGCCAAAGATGAGGTATGATAATATAACAACCATGGCATGAAGTATGAAATTCTGCCTTCTTCCTAGGAGTTCTTCATAGAGATCTTTTTTATCAATTACTTGATGGGGAACTTGATCCAAATGTTGATATATTCGATCACTTCTTAGTTCCCAAAGCTGTACAATTGTACATGTGAGTAGAAAATGCCTGCTAGCTTAACTTTCTATTGGTGTTTAATGGTGTTGATTCTTGATTAGAGTGGGTGAAATAAAGCCTACTTACATTGTGACAAATGACAGGAAATCCCCCAATCAGATTGGCCAATCCCAGTGCTAGAATATTTACTGTGGTGCAACAAAGGAGAAAAAACCAAAACATAGAGTAAGCTTCTAGCAAATTAAAGAAGATTTTCACAATGGTAAACTAATTGAAGATTACTTGAATGTGGTAACATCCCCACCAGCAGCAGATGACATGACACTTAGGCTGGTAACTGATTCAGCCAATCCACCATAGACTATGCTTTTGATCACTTCGATTATAGAATCTTTATTCACTTCTGTTCTTTCACTTACAGCAACACCAATTTGAGTATGTGTCAATTGTTCACCTGCTGTTTCTTCTGAAACAGGTATACCTTGCTCTATTCCAGAAGCTGAAGGTGTATCTATAGTTATCACAGTATCCTTGCCTGCTATCAAAGTATTATTGTACATGATTACAATCATATGAATAATGATAATTGCAAACGTTTTATTATTCTAGCAAATGCATCTTTTACTGATGAAATACCACCAAAGTTGTGGTGATTCACCTCTTTGGACTTCAAATTTTCTTTTTGGATGGGTTTTGAGAAACTTTGGTGGGATATATTAGACCCATGATTTTTAAAACACGACACATACAGTTATTGTTAGATGCATGTTTGAGAATTAGCGGCATGTTACTCAGTGATTAGTAGTCAAAAGCATACTGCAATAGGGTGATTACATACTGTCATATCTAAGTATGGAATTTGCTTTTCCATTTTCAACCACCAATTCAGTTGCAAGTTTGGATTCTACTTGCCTCCCTGCATGAGGAATAGCTGCTGAAATGTTCAATTTCCTACTGATATGTACGACGAATTAGCATCTAACGTTAGAACGTGCAGCGGGGTGACAAATGAGTTCTCGATCACTATTGGATTGCACCAAGGGTCTGCGTTGAGTCCTTTCTTCTTCGCCTTAGTGATTGGTGAGATCACGAAAGACATATAGACTGAATTACCCTGGACCGTGCTTTTTACTGACATTGTTTTGCTAGGAGTTAATGCTAAATTGAAGTTATGGGGAGACCTTGAATCAAAGGGTTTTAGATTAAGTAGGTCTAAAACAGAATATATGGAGTGCAAATTTAGTGGTCGTACATCTTGGGATCCTGGTGTTGTAACACTCGACGGACGAGAGGTATCGCTGAGTAGCACGTTCGATACCTGGGTTCTGTTATCCAAAAGGATGGGGAGATTGATAGCTGCGCTAACCATAGAATACAGACGGACTGGTTGAAATGGAGAAACACCACCGGATTTCTATGCAATCGTAATATCCAGCTGAGATTGAAGGGGAAGTTTTATAGAACTGTGACTAGACCTGCAATGCTGTATGGGACGGAATACTGGGCACCCAAGAGGAATCACGTTCAAAAGATGAGCGTGACAAAGATGTGTATACTCCGTTGGATGTGTGGTAAGACCAGAAGAGATAAAATAAGTTATGAAGACATAGAGTTGAAGTAGGTGTAGCTTGTATAGTAGATAAGATGCAAGAAAGTCGTTTGCGTTGGTTTGATCACGTACGACGTATGCCCAGTAATACACATGCTCGTCGAGTAGAGTCCATGGATTTCGATGCTTTCACGAGAGCAAGGGGAAGACCAAAGAAGACATGTCAAAAAGTTATGCACAAAGATTTGGAGTCCAAATGGATCAACGGAGATATTATGACCGAAAGAAGTACTTGGAGAAGGTTGACGCATGTGCAAGACCCGACTTGATTTCTTTTATGGTTTATTTAGCATACTCCAATCCATTGGGATTAAAGGCTTAGTTATTGTTGTTGAAAAGTGCTGAATGACCTCATCTGTTCGAGTCAATATACATGAGATTCCGAACAGGAAACGAAAAAATAGGATTACACAGATAAGGGATATGCAACATTCAGGCATGGAATTATAAAATGGTGAAATGTAAGTTAAGCTTTCTATCTGGGATTTCTTTCTGTCTCGTCTGATTGTTTATTTTGTACCCGTCTGATTTCTCAAGAGCTGGTGAAGCATCATTTGAGGAAAACATTAACTTTAATCCACCTTTTTGTGAAGATGAAACATGATCCTGTGCTAATTCTTCTCATGTAATTTGAGTGTTCTCTGGAAGTTTTTTCACTCTTATATCACGTTTCACCATTGACTTGGACTTCTTTGCTCGTTTTGAGTCCTTCAATTCATCCCTTGTGTATCCATCAAACTGTTCTGTTGAAGAATCTTTTGCACCATGTGAGATAAATTGTTAAAAACAATCGTCCTAGCACTAATTGACTGTGAGAGTCCTAGGCTACTAAAACTCGTAGACTAGTTTTCAGACATTCATAAAAGTTGGAGTTGGTTAGAATACATATCTTCTTTGGACTATATTACTGTTCCATTAAAGAAAGTTCATGCCTTGATGATAGTATAATCCTATCTTTGCATTCTAGAGAATCATCATTCCCAACAGTCCTACGAATGCTTCATAAGCATGAGGTGCGGTTAAATATACCTTTTAAATTGAGGAAATTTAACCAATTTGGTTGTCTATGCTATGTGTGTGTATATATATGTATGGTCCATGAATTCTTCATAAGCATGAGGCGTGGTTAAATATACCTTTTAAATGGAGGAAATTTGACCAATTTGGTTGTCTATGCTATGTGTGTGTATATGTGTATTGTCCTACATGAAATATATGTGAGATCCGTACATCCAACATATGCTACACAAGGAGTTCTTCTCCACAGTAGCATAGACTAAATCAGATAATGGGATTGCTCCAATATTATTTTCCCTACCTGCCTGAAAACTACTTCCTTTTCGCATGAAGTCACAAATTACACAAAAAGATTATAATTGTAAAATAAAATCGTTGTAGCCTTAAAACGAAAAAGATGACTCGAGTGGTGTGGCAATGGACTTTGTAACCACTTTGATGCTCATATAACTGTCGCGTTTAAGGCACTCAATGAGTTAGAAACCAATTTTTTTTATAACATAGGAGGGGTAAAACCTATCATATTTCATTTATATGCAGGAACAATAGATATGTTAAAATTCAACGGGAGAGGAGGATCACTTTTGCTGGCCTCTCTATTCCCATCACTGAGCTAGATTGGCGGGAAAGCAGAAAAGAAACAAAAAGTGATCACCTTGCTTAACTGTGGTCTCCTGGTTATTTGATGCAACCATGGAAGCAAACCACTTCTTTTTTATGCTTGGTAATCGTACTTGTTCATCCCCTACATTTTCTTTCCCGTTTTTATCTCCAAATATTCGAAACAATTTGAACCTATTCCCTGAATATTCAAAGGGTTAGTCTTGGCTTTCGACTCTTTCTTAGGATTAACTATATAAAACTTGTCATCTCCTTTGCTCTTACAAGTCCAATAACAGCTTACCAGCCGGGATGAAAAAACTGAAACAAGATAAGCATCTGAATAAAACATGCTCCGTTTCTTGACCAACGTTATCTTCAGCCAATTCAACATCAGATGCCTGGGCTGAACTGATGCCGGACTTGGAGACAGCTGCAATTTCTGTTTTGTTGTGCGTAAAATCTTCACCAAAAAGCTGAGTTGTTCGTTTTCTTTTATGAAGAATAACTCTTCTTGTAATGCAAGAATTGCAATTAGGACAGTATAAACCATGTGTCATTTGTTTCTGTAATACTGTTTCGATATCCACTTCTGCTTCTTCCAGCTCATCTTCATTTCTCAGATCATTTTCTGCACTTTCTATCTCCGAGTCGCCATGTTCTGGTGGACTTCTCTCCGTTTGCTCTTCTCCAGAATTTAATTCAACACCTGAAATCACTTTTTTCACTTTGTGCCTACATGTAAACAAAATACTGGAATTGCATGAATCAAATTTGCTTTCCTACCTATTCTCCTTAATATATTTAAAACTATCATATTACATTGTTTCTATCTCTGTTAATCGTAGTACTATCCTCTGGCCTTCAGTTTCAAAATTTAAATTTTTGTAATTCATCTGCTTAGGCCATAATCAACTATGGTTCTGAATGTGGTCAATGAAGACAATTCCACTCTGATGGGTCCAAGAGCAGATTCGATCCTTCCATATTCCTTCATTCAAATCGACGACGATGATGAGATTAGAAATGACAGAGTTAATACGTGCTAGGCAGTCACTTGAAAGTTTAAAAATTTATTCGTTCTCAGTTAAGAAGAAAATGATATTACTCTGCCCCTGATTAACCGACAACATAGAGTTATATAGATTATTCATTGAGCCATTTTCTATGAAAAGTTGTACCTTTTTCAAGTTCTCTGGTGAAAAAGTAGGCAAGTCAAATGAGATTTATCAGAACTTCCTCTAGTAAAATGAAAGTTTCTCAATCAGCCTCAATAAGTCGAGTGAAACAAAAGATAATTTTCTGTTTCAAATAGTTAAGCGTATACACAGAACACATGCACACAAGAATTAAAGAAAGATGACCACTTTATATGCATCTTTTTTCACAGAGGTGGGGCTAAAAAAGGCCATGGAGTGGGGGTTAAGGCAGAGGAATGTTATGCTACTCAACTGAATCAAAATATGATATAAACAAATAAAGGTCGAAAGCCAACAAAACAGCCGCAGAGTCGTGGGAATTTAAATCTTGAGAAAAGCAAAAGCTTTTCACCTTCAACTTTGTCCAGGAAAACAAGATTCTCTGGTTTCTGCTGCCCTTCTTCATGTTCTGCCTCATCTTCAAGAACCCCATCAAGTTCTATATTTAGCTCGTTTCCAAAAATAATCTCCCCATTTTTAGCACCATTTGCAGTGAATATTGACTGATTTGCATGCCCTTTTCTCTCAGAACTTCCATTTTTAACTTTATTTTGTGTACTTTCGTCATCATCCTTCTCAATTTTTGATGATCTTGCTTTAACTAGTTTAGTCTCTTCCTCTTCCTCCTCTACCTTTTCTTCCACCCAACTTTTCTCTTCTTCTTCCATTTTCACACACACCCACTACGGTTATAAAATTGTTGAGACTGTACAATCGTCACCATAATGCAAAAAGAAAGCTGTGGAGCATGTATCATTGCACACTTGTGTTGCAGAAAGCCAAGGCTGAGTTTAGGCCGCGACTTTTTCTTCCAAAAACCAAAATATATTAATTACGTGCAGCTGAAATAATGTGAACTAGCTATCTGTCAACTATAAATTATCATGTAGAGGCTTTGATATCGTGCTGGTAGGAAGCATTAAAATAAGGCTATGATGCACGGACACTTCTAGAAATCAGTGCAGTGTTGGACACTTCTAGGACACCAACACTTCTCGGACACGTGTCGGACAAGCCACGTGGCTAATTTTTAAAAAAAAATTAAATCTGACACTCCTATCAAAAGCAGACACCCGTGTCGCACACGAGATGAGCGTGTCCGACACAGAAATGATATTTTTGGGGGTTAATTATACAATTTAAAAAGTTTTTGGCTAAAATGAAATTTGGACGTGTTAGTTAAACTTTATGTTAATTGAAGTAATATACATTTGGTGTTAGTATGAGTGATACTATGATGATTTCAGTGACATGCATTTATTTATTGCGTTTTGAATTTGGTAGGAATATTTTTGTATTATCTTTTGTTTGGACGCGTTGTTAAACTTTATGTTAATTGAAGTAATATATATTTGATGTTAATATGAGTTATACTATGATGATTTCAGTGACATGTATATAATTATATACGTCTTGAATTTTGTGAATATTTTTGTTGCTTTTACATGGTTTTCGAAGAATTTTTGTAGTTTGTCATATGGTTCACGTATAATATATATAAAAATATACAGACGTGTCTCAGCCGTGTCGTATCCCTGAAAATTTTGAAAATTCGTGCCGCCGTGTCCGTATCGTATCGTATCAGTGTCGCCGTGTCAGTGTCCGTACTATTACGGACATTGAAACGAGAAGTCGAGACTTGTGCATCATGGTCTTATAGTTGGACAACGTATATATGCTATCTAAAGATTTGTGTGTGTGTGATAATTTTATTATCGTTCGATGATTTTTTTTCTGTGACATAGCTAGCTGCTAAGTAGAACTGTCAAAATGGGCCAGGCCCGCGGGCCTGGCCCAACCCAACCCGCCAAATAGGCGGGTTGGGCCAGCATTTTTAAGGCCCGCCAGCAGGCGGGCCTATATGGGCTGGCCCAAACGGGCCGCGGGTTTTGGCGGGCCAACCCGCGGGTTGGCGGGCTGGCCCGCGGGTTGGCCCTATTTTTTTTTTTTTAAAAAAATGTTATTTCTTTTTTTATGCTCAATTCATATATAAATACTCAATATCACATTGAAGCATTCGATCTACTATATATTTTTCACTTGGTCTTGTTTTAAAGTTGCAACAAGTATTTCAAAATTGAGTAAAATACTGATTCACTAATCAAGTTCTTTTAGTATCAGTGTTAATATCTAGATAAAACCTAAAACAAGTTTCAGTATTTTTCTAGCATCATTTCCTGGTTCGGCAAGTTTAGTTGGAAACATTTTTTTGAACTTTCTTTAAAAAAAAAAAAATTTAAAAAATTCAATTTAAAAAAAAAAATTAAAAATTAAAAAAATAATATTTCGGCGGGCCAACCCGCCCCAACCCGCGGCCCGCTTCGGGTTGGGTTGGGTTGGGGTTTTCCCAACCCGCCTGGAGGCGGGCCCAAACGGGTTGGGCCCGTTTGGGCCGCGGGTTGGGCGGGCCAGCCCGTTTGGGTCGGGCTGGCCCGTTCTGACAGCTCTACTGCTAAGTGATAGATATGCGGCTTAATTTTGAAACTAGGGTATTAAATGCTGATTCCACATTTCTACAATGCAAATTCATTTGCAGTTTTGCATATATATATATATATATATATCAACAAACATCAAATTAGCTACATCCTTGGCATAAATATGGAGATGTGGAGAGATTTGAGTTCAAAATCTACGTTAAAACAAAACCACTCACTCATTGTAATAAATAAAAAAAATCATATTATGATAAGAAAGTGAGTATTTCAATTTTGGGTCCAATTTTTTTAAAAAAAATTTATTTATAAATATAAGTTTCACTTAAAATCAACATTTTCCTTATTTGTCCATCCTATTGCTCGGACTCATTCGTTTTGGTCAGGCCATTGTTCCTCAAAAGCTTTATCGATTCATAAAAAAAAGAACAAAATATAAGTGGGAAATGACAAATTTAAAATTTTTAAAAAAAATCATATAAATCGAAATTCTGTTTACAAATATTATATTCATTTTAACCAGGGCCACGGTCTCATATCGCATTAATCAGGAACTTTTGAAGCTACATCGGATGTAGTGCTATGTGGTATTGTGAATATTTCAAATAAAATATTCTCAATCGAGTTTCGTAGGCGTTTATTTCTCCTCTTTTCTAATAATGTTGCGAAACATAGTACGGGGTAAATTAGAAGCGTTTATTTAGTACAAGATGAAGAAAATGTGGATGCCATGTTCTTAGAGCGCTTAGCATTAATTACAATTTAATTTAAAAAAACTGATTAGAGAAATTAAAATCCCCCAATCGTCAAGGATTTTGCATGGCCAACACAACTCTCTTTATCTCAAGCTATATAGCTCTACACTATATATATGACAATATTTGTTATTATTGAACTAGCATAAAATTTAAATAAAATAATCGATAAGTTTTTCAGAATAATTTATTGTTCATTTATCTTGTTAAATAAGAAATTACCCACGATGATTAAAGAAGATTGACTTTTGGCTTTGCACCATATCCACAAAATATGGATAATTCATTAAAACGTATATGGAGTTTGGCCTAATTTCCAGTTCAATCCTTTATTTTGCATGTGACCCGGTTCAGTTCCTTAAATCTTTAAATTTTCCTCGATCCAGTCAAGACGTCAAGTCGTTGTTCCACCTAGTCGCCGTTGGTTATTGAGCGGGACAGCAACATGGATAATCGATGGACGCATCACGGAGAGTCGAGGTACACAACATGAACATAATCGTGTAGCAATAAAAACCTCGACTTTCACTCGATTTTGGATTTCGTTTTCATTAATCTAAGGTGATCTCAGATCTCAAACATCAAATTATTTATATATAGTTTTTAGATTTAGTGATCTTAAGGACAATCACAATCCTTTGTTGTTGTCAAAAATGAATCTGAAGGTTGGGAATCGAAATAAAGAATTCAAGACATAATTCTTTTTACATTTAGTGTCTTAAAGAGAACTAAAATTAAAACCTCGTTTAACTTTGTGTTGACTACCTTTGTTAATTAAGTGTATCCATAATTTTCACATGGTTTTGATGGTACTGTTTTATACCCTTTTTCAGGCTGGGGGCAGATGGCTCAACGATATACTTCGTACTTGGAAGCAACTGCTTATTAAGGTAATATGAACCTGATTACATAGTAGCCTAACATTTTAGTATAATTTTTGAGCTTGCCTTTTTTGTTTTTATAGGATATAACATGATTTTGTTATCATTAAAGTGCATTACAATGGATCGATGAAGTCTACGCGAATGGGTAACGAATATATGGGTGGAGATGTGGTGAACTTGCGCATAATCAGAGGACATGCGAAGGAGCCAGCAAGAACCAGCAACACAACAAATTAGTACTACAACGTTTGTTGCTGCTGAACAACAAAAAATAAAGGAAAAAAACCGGTATTTCTCAAAGAGGGAGTGAACTTCGTCACGGTGTCAAAGCTGAAAGAGGGTTTAAGTCATCGAGGATAGCATGGTCCTTCAGATTCTGCCTCATCTAATCCAATGAGATGCAAACATGGTTTCAAAAAAACAACAGGCTTCAATGACTTCGAAAGAAAAGAGTAGAAACTCTGCCTCAAAGCCTATGTCAGTATGAATTGATGTGTACCGACTTTTGGATTGATGTTATACTTATTGTTTCAGGATTGATGTTGGGATGCATTGCTTTGTTCTGCTTCGATTACTGGTTGGATGTACTGCTTTTGTGATTGAATTTATGTATTACTTTATGTGTTTGGGTGATGCTTTCATTTGATGTGTATGATACTATTTTTTCTCAGTTGTATTGCTTGTTGTGTTCAGGATGTAATATAAACAGATGAAATGCTGCATAAATTTTTCTAACGAAAATAAGCATACCAAAACCAAATCTATTGCATTAAATCAAATCTACTAGAATAAGCTTGACATATATATATTCAACCAAAATAGGATACAATGACAATCCATGATTACAAATCTAATACATTAAATTAAACCAAATCAAATGCAACAAAGTAGTACTAAACATTACACAATTATAATACATAACCAGAAGCATTACATTCAACCAAAATGAAAGGCGCTTTCCCAAGCCCCCACTTGTAACTCGAGATTTCACCCAAATCAGCACCAAACCAAGTCCAACCGCAATTAAAAAACATCTTTCTCTTCAACCTCTTCGTTGATTCGTCATTAACTCTTAAACTTTGATTAATTTATCTTCTTGATGATTTCATCTTCAAGTTCTCTCAACCGTTTCACAAGCACCATGTCATCATCCTTCAATTTACTAGTTTGATTTCGTAGTCCGAGAATTATATGTTTGATCTAGCACACATCTCTGGATCCCACCACAATATGCACGTGTTTGCAAATTAAAATTTTGTTAATTTCCTACCTAATTAAATAATAAAGTATTAGGAAAAAAATTCACTTACTCCACAATTAGAGTATGCGCGAAACCTCTTTCCTCGGTTATTCACCGTCTAAGAAACCTTCGGAGGTGGTTCAGCACATGTGCAAAACATTGAGTTTATTGGCTTAAACCCAATATCTTTGAAGTTTGACACACTTGAATCATTTACATTATACCAACTCACTGCATGTCTGAGTTAAACATAAACAACATTACTTTAAGTCTAAATACTATATATATGGTTACAAAAAACTAATGAATGTTTAACAAACTTGAAAATACACTGGTGTGTTTGGATTATATATGATTATTAATCTTTGGATAATTTATTTATCCCATGTTTGCTTTGATGTATAAAAATAATTTATCCTGTCATATTTATCACATTCTAATATCACTTTACAATAAAAAGATATATATACCCATTCCCACCTTTTTTTACTATTTCAAAAACTTGAAATTTCCGCAAAAATTACAACTTATTTCCTACAACATTATTATTATTTATTATATTTGTTATTTTAATTATTATTTTATTATTATATTTTTTTATATATAAGATGTAAATAATAATATTAATCTATATATAATAATCATAAAAATATATATATATATATATATATATATAGATATATATACATTATATTATGGTTATTATGATTATACATATATGTATATATTATATTATTTATAATAAAAATAAAATAAAAATAATTATATATATATATACACACACTATATCTCTATATATATGTATATTATATTATTATATATATATATATTATATAATAAGAGATATTATTTACGTTATTATTTATATATAGATATATTATTATAGATTATACATAGACATATTATATATATATTTTGGGATTATATGTATATAATAATAGATATTATTTATTTTTATTTATATATATATATTCTTATTAGGAGATCTATACAGAGAGAGGATAGAGATTTTATCTTTAGACTATTAGAGATAGATTTTTCTGTTATCTTAGGATTAGAGATTCTTAGATACATAATCTTATTTTCTTTTCTGCTTCTTCTCTTTTCTTCTTCCTCTTCTCTTCTCTCTCTCTTTAGATTCTTCCTCTCTACTTCTTTCTCTTTTCTTCTTTTCTCCTTCTTCTTTTTCTTCTCCCTCCTCTCTCTCTGTCTTCTCTATCCTTTCTCTCTATCTCCTCTCTCTATTTCCATGTTCTTATTATTCTATTTTCTTTTATTTTTCTTTCTTCTTCCTTTTTCTCTCATAATAATTATATAATAAGAATAATTATTATTCTTATCAGAATAATAATCTATATATATATTATATTTTTATTATTACTTTTCATAATATAATAATATTATTACTAGTATTATTTTATTATAATTATATAATAATAATAATAATTATTATTATATATTATTAATTTTATTATTTATATGTTATATATATACTATTATTATTATTATAATATTAAGGACATTTTAGTCATTATACCAAATAATAAATTTTATCAACCATCTTATCCTCAAACCAAACATCATATAACTACAATCATTTCTTACTTTTTAATCTTTACACTACTTATTACATCATTCTAACCAAACGGTACCTTAAGGTATGCAGTTGAAGTCATAATATTGTATGTTCTCCAAAATTGTTCGGTCCTCAAATATTATCTACAATGCTGGAAAACAGAAAGAGTCGGAGCACATAGGAATACATGTTACAGGTAGGGGTGAGCAATCGGCGCAAACCGAACCGAATTGTCGAAACCGAACCGACCGAATTTTTTTTTGTCTAACTGAACTGACCGAATTTTATTCTCAAAACCGAACCGACTGAACCGATAAAAAATCGGTTATTTTGATCGGTAACCGAATTAACCGATATTTTTTTAAAAAAAATTAAATAAATTTTAAAAATTAGATAATGTGATTTTAAAAATTAAAATATTTAGATCATTTGATTTTAAAAATTTAAAAAGTAAAATTTAAATAAAGAATGATATTAACTGCTTTTTAAAAAAATAAAAAACAATTTATTTTTTTAAAAAAATATAAAAAATTAAATATTTTGGTTTATTCGGTTAACCGATATTTTTAAAATGAAAACCGAAACCGAACCGAATTAACCGAATAAACCGATTTTTTAACAAATCGAAACCGAATTTCCGAAATACCGAACCGATTTTCCAAAATATTTCGGTTTTTCGGTTTGTTCGGTTTAATCGAACTTTTTTGCTCACCCCTAGTTACATGTCATTGAATCTGGACTTTATTTTAGGTGAACAAAAAATTCAAAATTTTTTGCAAATCAAAATCCAAAATCTCAAACACACACAATAAACGCATACAAAATGACAATAAAATTAGGGCTTCACGAAATTTGGGTGAAAAATTAGGATTTTTTGAAATTAGGAAGAATGCAATAAATTTATAATATAGAAGCATTTACAATCAAGTTGTGAAGGGTTACCGATGCCCAAGCCCCCTATTTATGTGATTTTAAGGCCTTTTTGTCGATTTTCTACCGGTGAAAGAGAGGTGAGTGGGTTCGAATTTGGGGGTGCATTTGGGGGACTTCGAGTGTGAGTGATCAATCATAATTATGTGATTAATGATTATATAATGATAATTATATTGTAAACAACGAAAGAATAGTTTAAAATTTACAAACACACGTTCCTAAAAATTTCGACACGACCTCCTCGTACGAGGAACATACCACATGTTTTACATATATCAATATACTAATATTGAATATATATATATATATATATACACACATACAAATTAAATGTCAAACACATGTCAATACTGAACTAAAATATGCTACATAGACTCATCTCACATCTCAGGGAGACACTCCTGGTATACATAAACATATAATTACTGGGATAAACAGTTAAATGATCTCTCAAGTGTGGCTCTCACCGGACGTTTCCTCTCACAAAGACAACAAAATCCCCCATTGGGGTGAGCAAATGTCCAATATGGTACGATCATAAGAAATACAACATGTATTTGTAAAATGACATATGAAATGAAATGTAATACAATGCAATGCATGTCATGTCTGTATCCACCAGATACATCAGAGCCAAATTCCAAATATCTCAATAGTCGAACATGTCAGGCAAAGGAATGTCCATATGTGCGTCATCAAAGCGTCACCAAATCCCAGTTCTTGACATCATATCATATAAGATATCCAGATGATGGCGTCAACAAGGTGCCACCAATCTCAGTCTCAACAAATAAGGGAGGATGACATCAGCAATGTGTCATTAATCCCTATATCAACCAATTATAGCAATCAGAGGGGCCATGAATTCCCTATGCCTTTATGACCGGGCTTTATTTAATCATAAATTCTATCGATGCACGCTTTGACTCAAATAGCATAATTTATACCGCAAGTGCACGGTTGTCAAGTTATAGTATAGATTATGAGAAGTACTAGTGTTGAACCCACATGGACTAGCTATAAGTACTAAATAAGACGCTTTAAACTATATTTAACCTACAATAATTAGTTGAATAAACTATTAATTAACTATATTAAACTATTAATCCAATCAAGCAAATCGAAATTAATGAGAAAAGTCCACTCAAGAAGATTATCAAGACGTCGGTTCACCAATGTAATCCCTTCAACCCTTAATTGAATTTTCATATATATATTTAAGGTGAGTTTCCTAATTTATTCAATATACCAAAACTAATATTAACGTACAATAAGCTACTCATGTATCCTTATTGAACAATCAATATTGCATTAGGATTGTGAAAATAACTAGCCTTCGACTGGGTAATCTATGTTACCACACGTGTATTTGATCTCATCTCTTGATCACATTCTGAAATCCACGACACGCTTTACTAGTTCGTATCGCAACATCTATCAATTCAAAGGTAGCTACTTCCTCGAAAGCATTAAGAATATAAATCATGCACATATAGGAATTCAATCAAAATAATAATAATTAAATCATAGGTTCAAAACAATGACTCCCCTAACCTTGACAAATAAATTTAGTTCATCATAATAAAGCAAAACAAAGCAAAACTAATGTTTAAAGACAAGAATACTCCAGTCGTCAACCCTGTTTGTAGATCTTCGCTTCATCTTTCGCTTCCTTCTCGATCGCCTATTCAATCCCTTTGTTGGGTTGTTCTAGTTTCTAGGATAAATATGGATGAAGAAGGATGACGGTGTAGGTGAAGGTGTGAGGGAGACTGATTCCTATGTCAAAAGGATGTGTAAAGTCTGATAATTTTCATCAAAGATAGCCCTTATATAGTGGAGGAGAAAATGGGTAGATTCCTTGTTGGACTCAAACTCTAAAAGACAATTTCAGAAATTCAGCATCGTCCAATCGATCGGTAACTGGCTACCGACCTAGCGTTCACCTCCAATTTTTTTTGTTCACGTATGCACTTACCAATCGATCGATAGCTCGTAATTCATCTAAGCTCGAGAATTTTTGTCATCCCTTCAACGTGTTGGCTCGGTTTAGTCATTTTTCATCGTTTTTAGCCCATTCTTCTTTTTCTTGTACTTTTAACTAAATTCCTAAACATGCAAATTAATGCAAAAAAATGTAAGATTGTTCAAAAATCACAGTAAAATATATAGAGAAAACATGACACTTATAACTTTTAATCCACTTAAAGCCAGTCATAGTACCGTGTACAACCCTAGGATTGATAGAGTCCAAAACAACAGGGTATCAAAGGATTATAGCTCAATGAGTGTCATGCATCGATATACATATAAAAATTATATGCGTTAACAAAACATTTATTTTGATATACCGATATGTCAATTATGAATTCTATAAATACTGCATAATGTAAATAAAATCATGTATCCGCATAATATCACGTAATTCACATATTCATCAAATCATATATAACATAATACATATACATGTCGTATGTTATCCGATAACATACCTTATTCCTTCTGATCCAAACTTGATGTCGTTTAATCCATCGGCAAACTTTAATGCAACAAGCTAATACATACATACATACACATATATAAATAATATATATATATATATATATATATATATAACCAATTTATCCGTTTTCAATCATATAGCATATTTTGCATTCATTAATTAGTTTCAACCCATTTTCGTCAAAGTTTAACTAATTATACAATTATTATAATTATCAATAACTCATTTCTAACCGATATTTAATTCGGAATAATTAATTTCACATCAATTTCAACATTTAAATATTTTTAGAAACTAAATAAATCATATAAAATCGAAATCGAACCATAATGTCGAAACTATTGTCAAATCATGTTCACCATTATCTAATCTACAACATATATTAATTTCTTAATTTTCGGGAATTATTACATAATAATCCATAACATAAACACAAGAAAAATTGAAAAAAAGCTACATCAAAAAGGAAGGTAGCAAAACGAGGATTCCAGATATGTAATTTACATCAAGTTCCGACGACATTCGACAAAACCCGAAGCCCTCTTTCTCTTCTTCCTTCCTTCGCTCACGGTGCATTTCACATACTCAATGTGTAAATGTGTGTAAATCATCTGAATTGCTAAGTCTGTTCCAGACTTTATTTCTTAATTTTATTTTTTAAAATTTCATCTCTGAAACTACAACCATTAAAAATATCTAAAATTACAGAAAAGCCATTATACAATCTTTTAAATTCGGATATATTTTGTCCGAATTAGCGAAAATAATCTAAATAAAAGATGTAGAGCTACGTCTTAACTTTTATTTGGCTTGAAATTGTCAGCATAGGAAAATTAATACGCACTATAGTTTATTGATAATTTTGACATTCCTTCTAAAATAATTGGTCAAAACTCAAAGCATAAAAAGTTGTCGGCATCTGCGTTGACGATCCAATGGAATTGACATCATCTCATTTGGACTAGGCTACATTTACTTTGCTAGAAATCGTAACAGATATCGCTTATTCGCTGTAATCCAGCACACATGTCAAGCATGATTATGTACCTTTATCAACTTATAATAGTTATCAATACTATTTAGCGTTTAAACATGATTTATGATATATACGATATGAGGGTCTTACATTGGGCCGGATCAAACATATGAGAGTTGTTCTTTTAATTGGTGTTATTAGAAGATACGTGCAACTCATGTGGAATTTCCGTTTCAAGTTCACATACAACTTAATGTCTGGATGGACTTGGAAAAATTTAAAATTTAAGGGACTTGACCGGGTTGCAGACCAAATGAGGAATTGAATATTATAATTAAAAGATTCTTAGTGTAAACAAATGTTTAAGTAAAACATCAGCTTC
This sequence comes from Haberlea rhodopensis, assembly GCA_907163345.1. Lineage (NCBI taxonomy): Eukaryota > Viridiplantae > Streptophyta > Magnoliopsida > Lamiales > Gesneriaceae > Haberlea > Haberlea rhodopensis. The sequence continues at coordinate 10,515,286 of CAJQUN010000006.1, read as the reverse complement.
TATCAAGAATTTAATATAAGTACATAAAAATTTAATTAAATTAAGTCAAACTTATCTAAAAACATTTTATTTTATTACTTAATTTTCCGGTGAAATACTTAAAGTTTAATTTAAAATTTTAGTACTGAAATTTATATATCTTTTGAATTATTTAGAAACATATATATATATATATGTGTGTGTGTGTGTGTGTGTGTGTGTTTTGTGTGTAATATTCACGTAAAATTAATCTTAGATAAATAATAAAACTCAAATGACTTTTAAAGACAATCAACTTAAAAATTGTGATCCGATAATTTTATGTTCTAACCAAATAATTACTTAATTAAATGGAGAATATCAATTTAAAAATAATTAGATTTTCATCTAACTGGTTTTAGTGTGAAAATTTGGTGGAAATATTTTTTATAGAATATTTTTGTTTAAAAATTGTCGGATGTAACATCTTTTATTGTGATGTTTTTAATGAGAAATTCTTGCATAGATCGTATATAGATCTTGAACCAACACACATAACTATTTATTATACATGGTTGAATATTTTATAGGGAAAATTGCAAATAGGTGCTGTTTACAGAAACTTATTACAAATAAATCTGTAAAAAAAAACCCATTACCAAAAAATACACTTAGGAGAAAATTATATTCACATAAGTCCAATTTTTTAACTATTGGTTTGAAAAGGTATTTTTTAGTTACCAAAATATCCTTCAGTTGAAAACATCTTAAACCTAATTTCAGATCTTTATTTTCTTCCGCATCCCGTCGCCCCCACACCTTAAATTTTATGCTGAAATTTTTCGGCGATTCTCAGATCATTATTTTCTTCATCACCTCGTCGTCTCATATAGTCGCCTCATCCCTAAAACGTATTTGCTAAAATGTTATGTATATGAAATATGTTTGAATCGAAGCATCTAAATTTTCGTAGCATTTGGAATCTTTTTGAATCGAAGAAGATCCGGATTACTCTGCAATATAATTTTCGGATATGCTCTGCGCATTTCATCGCGTGTGTGTATATTGTGTGTGTATGTGAATTATAAATTTGAATATCGATGCTAAATTATAGATATTAGAAGTCTGTTGGTATTTTTTTAAAAAAAAAAAATCTCTCATGGCTTTGACTGATGCATATGGATGAAGAAGTAAGGTATGCATTGGTATCCGTGCTTGTTGCTTATTTCCAAAATTTACAGTCTGACAGAATGATGTTGCAACGAAGAAGATGACCCAGAGAAAAAATAACTGGTGCACGAAAATTATAAAAAGTAACTGGTGCACGAAAATATAACCATGCACGAGAATCATACAAAATAATTGGTGCACGAAAATTACAAAAAAAATAACTGATGCACGAAAATATAATTGGTGCACGAAAATCATAAAAAATAACTGGTGCACGAAAATCATACAAAAGTAACTGGTGCACGAAAATTATAAAAAAATAACTGGTGCACGAAAATTATAAAAAGTAACTGATGCACGAAAATTATAAAAAGTAACTGGTGCACGAAAATATAACATTGGTGCACGAAAATATAACACTGATGCACGAAAATACAACACTGGTGCACGAACTTTTGTGTCAATTTTCGTGCATCAGTAGCTGATTTTAATTTTCGTGCACCAGTTACTAAATTTTAGTGCATCAGTTACTGATAAAAAGTAACTGGTGCACGAAAATTATAAAAAGTAACTGGTGCACGAAAATATAACATTGGTGCACGAAAATATAACACTGATGCACGAAAATACAACACTGGTGCACGAACTTTTGTGTCAATTTTCGTGCATCAGTAGCTGATTTTAATTTTCGTGCACCAGTTACTAAATTTTAGTGCATCAGTTACTGATAAAAAGTAACTGGTGCACGAAAATTATAAAAAGTAACTGGTGCACGAAAATATAACATTGGTGCACGAAAATATAACACTGATGCACGAAAATACAACACTCGTGCACGAACTTTGTGTCAATTTTCGTGCATCAGTAGCTGATTTTAATTTTCGTGCATCAGTTACTAATTTTTAGTGCATCAGTTACTGATTTTCAATCTTTTCGTGCACCAGTTACTGTTAATAATTTTCGTGCATCAGTTATTTTTTATAATTTTCGTGCACCAGTTATTTTTTATAATTTCGTGCACCAATTAATTTTTCGCTGGGTCATCTTTTTCGTTGCAAGTTTCAGACTGTAAATTCTGAAAATGAGCAAAGAAGCATAGACACTAATGCATAATAACTAAACAATCTCAAATATATATATATATATATATATATTTATATATATGCACTCTTAGACACATACACACACAAACACACGCACATACTGGAATTGAAAAAAAAAATCTGGAACGAAATGATAAAACGAAAAATCGAAGAGATGAAGAGAAAAAACTGTAAGAAATCGTAACTGTCGAGAGAGATTTACGAGGAGATTTGAATCGCAATGGTGAGAAATCGAATGAAATGCTGAAAGTAAGAGATTGAAATTTTTTTAGATTGCCGTATTTTCTTATTAAGGGCACTTTTGTCTTTTTAATCTAAAGTTGATTTAAATGATTGCAAGTTTTTTTCCTAGACTGGGATGAACAAAGTTTTACCATTAGGTACCAGCCTGAACTTTCCCCTATTTTATATATGTTGGCATGTTGGATTGAACCCAAACTATAATTATAATATTATTATTATTTTTGGTGATTGGAGAGCATAAAAGTCACTTCGCATTTATAGGTTTGATTTGATCTTTGCATAAAGCTGCGAAAAAGACTCATCGAATAAGCCTGGCAATACGTATTCACGTGTGTGAATCGTGCAAGAAACATACCCTTTTGAATTGGACATCACTAATTATTTTAAAAGTACTCATCCACTATTTCCAATAAAATGAAAAAAATCAAATCAAATTTATATGAATTATTTAAAAAGTGAATTTATATTTGAACTTTGAGATTCCCATTAAATTGTAAGAATTTAAAATATGTGATCAATATGAAATATTTAATATGGAGTACTAGAAACCTCACGACTCTGTTTATGTAGGTAGCTAAAAAAATCTCAAAAATAGATGTGAATACTCATTCTAATAATAAATTTATTTGCTTTTAAAATTTTGATTATTATACATTTAAAATTGTCTTACGTGTTCGATTTGACTTGATATCTCTGTTGTTTATATAGTCTATCCAATTGAGATTAAAGATTTAGTTGTTATTGTTTATAAATTAACTCATTGAAATATGTAACTATATATTTTTTCGAATATAACTTTATTTCATCATCATCGAGAACGTCAAATTCGTAACTATGACCATTTCATGAAGCAACAAAAAGTCGTAGGTTGACAAATACCTTTGAAGAAAGTCAGGTACATCGAACCTGGACATATCCCTCAAGCACTTTGTTTGAACAATCTTTTGAAGGTAGCATTAAGTGTCATATAACAATTTCAAGGGTTTATATTGATGATGTCCTTAATGGTAGTGTCCTTAAAGACATTATCACCATTCATTTGAAATCTTTTTTTAAAAACGACAAAAAAGATTCCACGTGGATTGTGGATGATGCCCCTGAGGGTAATGCCCTTCAGGGCAGCAACAATGTTTCCCAGTTTCAAGATCAAAAGTATTATTTGACATGTTGAAAAGACGACGTGATCCTTGATACGGTAATCCAAGGACATTGTTCACAAGTGTGACATCAAAACTTCCCTCAGGATCATCTCCATGGTCTTATTCCCGATTCATTTACTTCTTAAAAACGCCATTAATATTTTTAAAATATTTATAAGTTAGATTAATTTTATGAATTAAATTTTGTGCACTATTAATGAAGCAAAAAAGTTACCTAGTCATCACTTTAAAAAAAAAAATTCATTTCCTTTTTGTCTTCTAAAAAGCCCTTAACAGTTGATACATTATGTTAACATTTAATCATTTTTGGATTAATAAATATTATGATATATGATTTTTCCAATATATTTGGTTTATTTTGACGAACAAGTGTAGACTTTGGCGGAAAGACAAGAGAATTAAGAATTGTTAAGTACCGCACCTTCCTAGTGAAGGAGAGCCATCTTCATGGGACCTCAACCATGTATTTCTCCCTGAAATTATGGTGTGAAATAATAAAGTTTTATTCTGTTAGTGTTTAGTTTGTTTTATTTTTATTTCTAAAATATTCTCTACTAAATTGATAATTCGCTACTTAGCGTATGCTTTGCATGTATACAATTTACTATATTTAAAAAAATATTTTCATTATAAAATTAAAAAATCTAATGGTTTATTAATATAATTAATTTAAAATTTATGAATGAGGTAATATATTAATATATGAAATTTAAATAAATTAAGAAAAATATTTAAGTGAGAAAAATTTAGAATGAATTACCATATATTTTTTTGATGTAGGAATATACTGAATAATTTACAGTTATATATATATATTATTATAATCTTTTGTTAAAAAATGAAAAGAAATATGTATTCATAAACTTAAAAAGATCATTCTCAACTATTCCAAGAAGTTCTACCTTAATAAGATGATGATGGTGATAATAATATATGATAATATAAAATGTTAATACTTAAAAAAAATATCATTACATCGATATACACAACATTGATACAAATAATTATAAATGTGCTTCGTATAATATATTGAACTAAAATAAATTGTATACTATCGGGTTTAAGCTCAACTTATGAAAAAAATTAATATGATTGGTTTAAATTTATTAGTATGTTTAGTTTATATATTTCTTATTTCAAAATTATTATATTTAAATATTAAATTAGTGTATGAATGAGTTGAGATCATGTTCAGTATTTGCCATGGGAACTTGGAAGTTGACATATCGTCCCTTTGCTTGTTAAAGTATCACAATTCACAAATAGGAATTTCTATATAAACTCCAACGAAAATTCAAACTCGGCACAATCCCACAATTAACTTGTAAAATTATTGGCCTCAACCCTCTCCAATTATATTCTTTCATGGCTACCACCGTGGTTCCCTCCGCCGCCGCCACACCTCCGCACCAACATTCAGTGGCAGCGCATGGAGATCAAAAAACCCTGCAAAAAAGAAACGAAGAACTGAAGATAGAGCTGAAGAAGAGCATGGAAAGAGAGGATCGGTTGAAACAAGAGCTGATCAGAACAAATGAGCGGCTGCGCGTGGCGGAGGAGGCGGAGGAGCGGCTGTGCTTCCAACTCGGCGAACTTGAGGCGGAGTCCGTTGCTGACGCGCGGGAGTACAGGGCTCGTTCTCTTTCGTTGATGGAGCAACTTTCTCTTGCACAGAATCTTCTGAAAGAAGCTTCCATTTAGTGTCTCTTTTCCCACTTCTTGAAACATATTTTCTCATCATAATATGTGAATGGAACATATATCGGTAAAAAGTTTGTATTTTATTTTTTATTTTATTTTGTTGTATTTGATTGTAATTATTCATATTTTTTTGGAGGTCTTGATGTGGATTATTTTAAGAATATAAATGGCGAGTTTTTTTTTTTTGGCCTTTTTCACACATTATAATGTGAACTAATGAATGACTTGAAATGGATTGATAAATAATAATAAAATATCATAAAGTTACATACACTAACTATAATACATGGAATATATATGGGTTTACTTGGTATGAGGATATGATAAGTGAAAGATGAGTAATTTGAGTCATAATTATATGATAAATAAAGATAAATAATTTAATGTGATAAATTAAAATGAGGATTAATTTTGTGAATTTTGACCAAAAACACCCTCAAAATTATTTTTTTCCTAATTGTTTTCTTTTTTCAAATTAAATTATATTAAATTACAAATTAATCTTATAACTTGGATACATTTTGACAAATATATACTTTCCAAATTAACCAACCTTTTCCAATTTTCCATAACCAAAACTACAAAAAAACAATGAACCCAGCCTAGCATCATCATCGTCTTACTTTCTTTATTATTCTCTCTTGTTCCTCACAAGAGTAATAGCCACTGAAGTGATCTTGAGACCATTTTTTTATCCCTTCCCCCGGGCTTTTTTAGGCCAAAGCTTTTGACGAATATTGGTTGAAACACCACCACCGCTAGGCACTAGCAATGCTAAAACTTCTATTTGGAACATAAAATTAAACCAATATTTTCTCAAGAAATCACTTCACCCATTAACTACCGTCGATCTACCTTTGTTGTATCACCTGTGAAATATTTCCTCCAAAATTATTGTTAAGGTTCCAATATCATTATGTTGGAATGAAGTTTTATTTTTGGTTCTTACTTTCCTCGTAAATTAATTCGTAAAGTGAACAGATGCTTCGATATTTTTGGGCTTTTAATCAATTGTAGAATGGTATGTACGTAATAACAAAGTTTTATCAACCATAATCACACTATTGGGGAAGGAGAAATTATCATTCAAATTAGTTATGAATTATATTAATAGTGCGGGGCTGCTTCGGGCCTACCATTTATCCAGAGAAAGTAATACTCGTACCGAACAGAGGATGATGAGTGATAATTAATTAATTCAAGCCTTATCATTCGAGAAGAACACAACCTTATTCTCATCGTACATAGAACTGTTTAGGCCTCATTTATACTCTAATTCAATATTAAAATGCAACACTTTTTAAATAAGAGGAATAATTACATATGCATCCCTTGTAGAATAACTTTATTATATATTCCCCCTCTAGTTTGAACAATTATATTTACATCCCCTATATAATAACTGTATTGCATTATCACTCCCTCTAGTTTATAAAGATATAAGAAAAATTACAACACTGTAGGAGAGGTAGACGTTATTTTTTAAACTATAATGATTAAATAATAATTCTGAAAATTGTCTGAAGATTTTAAGTTTTTGTGATTTAAAGGAAGCTGCTACCGTGCCATTAGCATATCTTACTAGCGCATTAGCTAGATCAGTAGAGTTCAACCAACAGTAGAGTCTAGCTTAACAGAGCTTTGGCCAGTAGACTTGAGCATAGCAAACCTGCACAGTGAACTTAAGCTTTCGGAGACATTAGCAGGTCTTAGTCCAATAGACTAAGCAAGTCAGGAATTCAACAGAGTGCCAAACCAACATGGTTCTGAAGTAGTACACTGCAAATAATACTATACTGCCTTGCCATTCAAACGCATTAGAAAACTAACGGATTTGAAAATAAGACAAAAGGAATGTTGGGCATTTATACGATTGCTAAGTCCATGTATCTTAGTCCATATTTAGAAAAGTTTTCATTGGACTTTTGGGCTATAGATACATCGAAGTCAGATTGAAGAAAGAATCTTTGAACATGCGATATTTACGCAAGCTTTCTGAAATCAAGACTCAATCATTCCTGACCACTTTATTGTAAAAATTCAGAGTCATAAAATAGCAGCAAAAAGACTACCCATGAATTCTTGAAGATTCAAATTCAAGCCTGCTGCTCAAGAACATTCAAACATTTTACTCATATTATTCTTTGACACAAACTAAGTGGTTAAAAAATCATTGTAAACTTTAGATTAAATTATGAATTTGTATGAGTACTAGCCATAACCATTCAACTTAGCTAGTGTGGGTTGTATACTTTTGAGTGTAAACCAAATTCTTATAGTGATATTCCTGCAAAGAAAGAATGAGAGACGTAGAATACTTTATACTTCGAACTTCCATACACAAATTTCCGTGTTATTTACTTTCCGCACATTATTTATATTTATTGCCATCAGTTTACTTTTCTCAAGCCTAACATACCTTTTCTGCGCTATTCATTTTAGTGTGCTTGTCTTAATGTTTGTTGAGAACCCGATAACATTTCTTAAAAAGTTTGTTTATCAGCCTAATGTTTTTATAAAAAGATCGTGTTTATTCAATCCCATTATACATACAACCTCGATCACACCAAAAATTAGAGGATGCCTATATGTAATTCACCCTAAAAAATAATATTAAATTAATATACAAATAATTTTAGACCAATCATATTAAATTGTTCCATAGGTGGAGCATATATCGAGTGTATACAAACATTTTCCCAACATAAAAGACATTGTATGAAGGTTTGTGAAATTTGATCTCATACCATATTTGAAAACTGAATCCCATAAAATTTGAATTAACAACAATTTAATATTTCATAGACTTAGCCGTATCTATAATATTGTGTACATAATGAGGTGTTAATAACGAAGGTTGGTTTCAACCTCCAATTGGCTTCTATATTAATTTTGGAATAGGACCACTGTGCCATTTAAAATCTTTTCAATTAAATAGGGGATTATCTACAAACAATTAATAGCTTAGGTATACCGTGTGTCGAAAAGATGTAAAAATTAAATGTTTTTTTAAAAAAAATCAGATTTTTTTATTTTTTTTCACTTCAAGTAATAAAGATTAAATTATGAAATGATTGTAAAAATAAAGTGTGATAAGTTATATGATATTTGGTTTGATGATAAAATAGTTGATAAAATTTATTATTTGGTATAATATCTAAAATATCCTCTGTATTATAATAATAATAATTTAATATTATTAATTTATTAATTTTATTAATATTACTAAATATTATATTTATTCTTGTTATCATCACTATATTATAATATAATAATAATAACAATTATTGTTATTATTATTATTAACCATCAAATGATCAAATCGAATATGAGACTAATTGTAATCCAAAGTTAAATAAACCCATCATCCAAACCAAGTACACTCTTAAGTTGACAATTTTCATCCTTATTTGATAATTTCAAACCGATTGAAAGGAACAAAAATTACTCAGTCGATTCGAAAAGAAACCTTCTTTCTAAAAAAAAGGAACCTTCAAATGGACCCATCCGAACACGGAACTCAAGTTTTGGGTTCAAGAACCCAAATCAGAACCATGGATTTATGGCTCGGTTTTGATTTCTAAATATAAGTAACCGAAATCGTAAATTAAATTGTATATATATATATATATATAACTTAAATTATATAATATAAATTAAATCTAACCCTTTATTTTTATTTTTAATAAAAGCTAAGTATTAATGATACTTTACAGTATAATTTATAAACAATTAGTTTAATCATCCATCGTGCCCCTTCGCTTCTTTTCTTTTGTTAAAGCAATATTAAATATTAGTTCAAATTGATTCTAAGTGTTAGAACATGAAGGGTATCAAAACGATTGGATTCCAACTTAGAACCGGAACCATCGGTTTTAGAACCGATATCACAATTAACTTCAAATATTCTTTTTACCGTGAGTAAATAAAAAATTCAATCATATAACATTACACTCCGCATAAAGTCCACTGCTTATATTTTTATATATATTATTATTATTATATGATTAGTATTATATATTATTATTATGTAATAATAATAATAATAATATATATATAGACTAATCATATAATATTTTAAAAAGTGTACATAAATGTAACACGTGCCAAGTTTCACAAGTTATAGGTGAGCATTCGGTTAATAACCGAACCGAATAAACGAAACCGAAAAAAACCGAATTTTTTTTACAAAACCAAACAAACCGAACTTTTTTACAAAACCAAACAAACCGAACCGATAAAATATCGGTTAATTCGGTCAGTAACCGAATTAACCGATATTTTTGAAAAATGTAAAAAAATTATAAAAAATAAATTAAAAACTGATTTTAACAATATAAAAAATAAAAATATAATAAACATCTATTAGATCGGTTAAATCGGTTAACATATATTTTTAAAATCAAAACCGATAACCGAACCGATTTAACCGATATTTTAAAAAAATAAAACCGAACTTCCGAATTGACCCAAGCGAATTTTCAAATTTATCCGGTTCGGTCGGTTATTTCAGTTAAACCGAAGTTTTGCTCACCTCTGTATATTAGATAGGTTTTTGGGTCACTTTTCTAAATTTAATCTTCTATACTTTTATATAATCAAACTATCATTAATTTTTTCATTGAAAAATTGAAGAAAATGTTTTAGCACCCCATGTTGAATGTTTTTATTTAGGCTAGGTTTCAAAACTTTATCAAAGTAATTAATAGAGTTGGGTAGGGTATGAAAGTGTAGTGAATTTAAACAATTTTGCATAATGGTCATACCTAAAAATTTAGGTATTATTTAAGGAGATGAGTCAAATTTTATATTTTTTTTATAAAATAAATTATAACTAAAAAATTCAATTTTGTAATTTTTTTATTTATTTATTGAAATGTGGTATGTGATGTCTGTAAGATTTGCTACAGATTTCTGACTAGGACAGGCCAACAACCACCACAACGGTATATTTTAATACCTAGAACAAATCCTCTTTTTTTTTTTTTTTTAGTTGACACTTTTCATGGATTTTTTAATAATCTAACCATAATTTTTATTATAGTTATAAAAATAATCAAATTTTTTGTTTTATAAAAGTAACATAAGTCGCCATCTCAGATGGCGACAATCATCAAATTCTTTTATAATAATTTTTTTTTTATTGATGTCGCCATCTGGAATGGCGACATCAATAAATTTTTTTTTTTTATGATGTCGCCATCTAAGATGGCGACATCAAATAAACTTTTTTTTTTATTGATGTCGCCATCTAAGATGGCGACATCAATACCATTATAAAATATTTTTTCCGTATTGTCGGCAGAAAACGACGTAAAAATATAAAAATTTATAACTTTGTCGCCATCTGAGATGGCGACAATAAAAACAAATTCATTTTTTATATTATGTCGCCACGACATTAATCAATTTTTTCATCTATTTATTCGAACGAAATCAGCTCATTTCATATAACTCATTTCATATCTTCAGCTCATTTCATATAACTCATTTCATATCCTCCAGTTATTTGCTCCGATCAGCATATTTTAGGTACGTTGTTATATAAATAATCATATTTAACAGCATTATATATCATGTATTAATTTATGAATTTTATCTTTATTTTTTAAGGTATGTCAATTAAAGTTTTGTTGTATTGGGGAGGCCAAATATTACAAGATTCAGAATCTGTTAGATATGATCGTGGTCCGTCAAAAGGCATGACAATATCTCGCAATATTAATTAATTACAGTTATTGAGCGATGTATATGATATTACTGGCATCGATCGTCACCAGTTCATTCTGAAAATATCTTGTAAATATATATTCAGTGATTTTTCGGGGATGAAACAAACAATTTTTCCCGTTGACAGCGATTACAATCTAGCATGGCTATTGGATATTGAACAAAATCATACTTTTTTGGAGATGTATATACAAACAGAACCCCGTGCTTATGATTTTATTACAGAAATGCCAACAACTGGTAGTGGTCCATCTGTAGTAGTTACAGAAAGACCTACCTCTATGATTCAAGATGATGCTCCGATAGTTGCTGACAATGTTGTTCCCGAGCCACTAGCAGACAGTTTTGTGGATTTTGGAGATGATATTCGGTCTGAACCGGAGGGGATTCCATCTGAGGATGAGTCTGCTGACGATGAGGTTGATATTGTGGAAGTGCCAGTTACTGTAGCAGACACAACCACAACAAATGAACCTGAGCTTTATCAAACAATTCCATTTTTCTCCACGACACATGCAGACGTATTTGGTGATTCGATCGACATTCCAACTGGTAAGTGGGGGAGTTATTACGATTATTCGAAAGGAGATATCCATCTGAATATGGTATTTAAAGACAAAGGTCATCTTCAGGTAGCTGTGAAGGATTACTCTATACGGATTGTAAAACGTGAGTATCTTGTTGTCAAAAGTACAAAAACTTTATGGAAAGTGGTGTGCAAACATAGTACCCCAGATATGCCTTGCAGATGGTTTCTACGCGCCTCATTGGGGGAAAAAATGGAATGTTCAAAATAACAAAATATGGGGGTTGTCACACTTGTCTTTTGAGTGATTTATCGATCGATCATGCAAATCTGGACAAAAATATGATTGCTAGTTTGCTAGTGGGAATCGTTCGACGTGATCCATCTTATGAGGTAAAGTATGTCCTATGGGTCGGAGGCTGTACTACCGGCAGTGATTGGAGCGACCTCAGCAATGATCCAAGCCTACAATGAGGATAACATAGAGGCATTGTATCTTGATTTGATATATGAGAAAAGGGAAACAACTGCAATCAGAATGGAGGCCTACTTGACCAAGATAATCAAGGCTTATAACAAACGAGTGGTGCCCCGGAACTTCCAGGTGGGGGACCTAGTGATAAAAATGGTCCAGCCAACAGAAGTCGGAAAAGTTGACCCGAAATGGGACGGACCATAAAAGCTAGTCCAAAAGCTAAGCTCATGAGCATACTACTTGGCGGATGCGGAGGGAAAAAAGTTGAAGAGTCCCTGAAATGCCTTTCGTCCCCGAAAATATTACCCTTAAGCATATGTATTTTCCCTTTTGTTTCTTGTACTAGCTCATAGCAGCGAGTTTTTGTTATGAAATATTATTCAGAAAGTCTCGAATAAAATCCCTTCCCCAAACATTATGCTAAATCAGCTCTGGCATAATTAAGTGCAGGTAAGGCTTGTCACTAAAGCCCAAGTGTATGAGGCATTGGCAAAATATAAGTGTAAGTCAGCCATGTCACTAAAGCCCAAGTGTATGATGCATTGGCAATTTATCAGTGCAGGTCAGCCCTGTCACTAAAGCCCAAGTGTATGAGGCCTTGGCAAAATACGTGCAAGTCAGCCCTGTCACAAAAGCCCGAGTGTATGAGGCATTGGCAATATATCAGTGCAGGTCAGCCCTGTCACTAAAGCCCAAGTGTATGAGGCATTGGCAAAATATCAGTGCAGGTCAGCCCTGCCACTAAAACCCAAGTATATGAGGCATTGGTAATATATCAGTGCAGGTCAGCCATGTCACTAAAGCCCAAGTGTATGATGTCTTTGCAAAATATCAGTGCAGGTCTGTCTTGTCACTAAAGCCCAAGTGTATGAGGCCTTGGCAATATATCAGTGCAGGTCAGCCATGTCACTAAAACCCAAGTGTATGAGGCCTTGGTAAAATATCAATGCAGGTCAGCCCTGTCACTAAAGCCCAAGTATATGAGTCCTTTACAATATATCAGTGCATGTCAGCACTGCCACTAAAGCCCAAGGGTATGGGGCCTTGTCAATATATCAGTGCAGGTCAACATTGTCACTAAAGCCCAAGTGTATGAAGCCTTGTCAATATATCAATGCAGGTCAGCCCTGTCACTAAAACCCAAGTGTATGAGGCCTTGGCAATAATCAGTGCAGGTCAGCCCAGTCACTAAAGCTCAAGTGTATGAGGCTTTGGTAAAATAGCAGGGCAGATCAGCCCTGTCACTAAAGCCCATGTATATGAGGACCTATCACAAACGTATTCCTGAAGCGTGGGTGAAGTGGCCACCTCCTCTCGGACCGAGGATGATTTCCCCCCCCCCCCCCCCTTTTCTCTTACGGAGTTGGGGACCTTCGCCCGGACTTTCCTCTGAGCGGAGGACGATGAATCGGAGGGGGTGATGAGACCCGCGCTTGAACTGGGGACCTGGGAGCAGCCCTTCCTTTCCCCTTCTTTTGAGAAATCATGGTGGAGAGCATCTGGTTAAATGACATAGTGCCTACAAAGAAAACATGTGATAACAAAATAGTCAGAAAAATAACGAGGAACAACAAGTGAAAATTTAGCTAAGTGAGGACGTACCAGAAGGAGGACTAGCTGGGTATGAGCTCAGCCTGTAGCGCCTGAGTACGTCCTCTCGGATCAGGACGGTCGTGTCAAATCACCGACCCCTTATGGCAGACGTGACCCTTTGGTAGATGATGTCGTCTTTGTACCGGCAGGAGAGGGGGCGATTCTCAGGAAGGGAATCCCTCAAAGCCATAGGGCAGGACCAAGGTAGGGGGGCTTGACGAAGAAGTAAGTTTCATTCCATCCCTTGTGCGAGCTCAGAATCTTCTACAGAAACTTACACGAGGGCCTGGCTCCGAAGTAAAACAGGCCGAGGAATTGGTATTCTTGACGTGGAAAAAATGTTGAGTAAGAGAGAAAGGAAGGTTCAGGGATTGAAATAGAGCAGTCGTGGCTGCCATGATCTGGAAAGAATTGGGGGCTAAGCTGGCTGAGGGACACACAGAAGAACTTTGAGACCTCCTGGTATAGGGGAGGTATAGGGAAGCACAGTCCACTTCTCCTCTGTTCAATAAAAAAGGGAAAAAATCCAGCCGTGGGGATATGAGGACGGTCCCCCGGCCCGGGTATCAGTATTTCATGATCGGGGGAATAAAGTGGGAACTATAAGTGTTCATCGATTCGGTTTCAAACCGAACCGAACCGAAATTTTGGAAATTCTGAAAACCAAAACCGAACAGGAATTGTTCGGTTCGGTTTCGATTTTAACCGAAATTTTTCGGTCTGGTTTCGATTTTAACCGAAATTTTTCGGTCTGGTTTCGGTTAAAACCGTAGTTTTTTTTTTTTGTTTTTTGTGTTTTTGAAAAAAAAATTCTAATTTTTTTTTTGAGTTTTTGAATTGGATGGTTAGTCGAAAGGGAATCCAACATAAATATAAATACTAGTACATCATACATTGGACTCAAAATGGTTTTTAACATTTTAATTCAAAAGTATTAATATTATGTTGAAGTTATTTATACCAAAAAGTCGAGTTTAAAAGAGACAACAAAATAAATTATATTATACTTGAAAATAATAGTTAAATTATGAGTTTTTATTCATGCGATTGCGAAAGAAACCATTAAAAAATATTTATTAACCATTTAATTTTAAAAAAAAATTTAAAAAAGTTAATTTTTTTTTAAAAGTTCGGTTTTCGGTTCGGTTGGTTAACCAAACCCTGTAACCGAAAACTGAACCAAAAACTGTACATTTTTTAAAAAAACCAAAAACCGAACCAAAAAATTTCGGTTTGGTTTGAACCGAAATTTTTCGGTTCGTTCCGGTTCGGTTAACTTCGGTTCGTTCCGGTTCGGTCGGTTAACCGAACCGGTGCACACCCCTAGTGAGAACGGATTAGAGGCTCAGCCTCAACTGAAACTCGAGAGCTGAGAACCTCATAACATGGGAGCCCGGCCCGAACCAGATCTCGAGGATCAACCTCGAAATTTTGTGGGGGTGGGTCATTTCTAGGCTGAGGAGGAACTTGAGAAGAGGTGTGGCAGTGACGATTTCCCCCACGGGACCGCTACGGGTCGGGGAGCTAGAAAGCCCGAACCCGAGGCTTCTTCAGCCGACCCCCATAGAGCGGCCCCGAAAGGACAAGGTCGAGTTCGCCATAAATAAAAATAAAACAAGTAGAAGGCAAGGAACTTACAAAGGTCGGAGCGTGCGAGGAGAGTAGGAAGAAGCAGGCAGCGTGAAAAAGTGGTGCAAATGAATAGGAGTGGGAGAATTTATAAGCGGATGAGAGTATGGGCCGTTTGGGCCAAGCCCATGTGAACGATCCAGATCGAGGGAGACCAAAGGTCTCAAGCCTAGATGATAACACGTGGTGGCCTCGTTGATTGAGACATACATCAACTGTCACATCTCTGTGATAACCTGTCAGATCAAGATTTGAAATTTGAATCGCTGACAACTCAGTTCGGATCTCAGCTTAACACAAGTCGATAACAGCGCTACTCTAGCTCGACTAAGGGGGATACTTGTGATACCCATGTTGGTAGCCCAGCACGTTATCGACCCTAACTTCTATGGGTGTAACCTGGCCCGTCCTCGATGATTGTGGCCCAGTGCGAATGGCCCAGGAGTGCGATCGTTCCTGTAGTCAGCCCATGACCCTTAACCTCTCGGCCCAGTATCTCCTCAGCCCGGTTTGCTATTACCTCCTCACTTAAGCTCAGCCCGGTTTGCTAATACCCCCTCGCACCAGCTCATCGAGCCAGTACGCTGTTGACTTAGCCCGGGTCATCGGTATATCTCGACATCAGCCATGTCGACCCAGATGTGGGGTTACCTTGGAACCACATTATTGGCCATAAGTGGTATCATAGTTTGGTTTAGCGTACCAATTGGGATCGTACCTGGGCTATGTTACCTGGTAAACCCTAGTGTAGTCCCTATCATCCAAGCCGTTCATAGCGGGAGTTTTGATTCCTGATGAAGGGGGACCCGGGACCCCACTCACAAATCAGCCAATCAGGAGTGACTAGTACACGAATAGTATCCCCCAGTACGATCAAGATATCAGAAGTGGCGCATAGTACTAGGGGTGCGGTTTTTGTCGGTGGTCCCCCTCTCTAGGACCCTGACTCTCAGTGGCAAGATCAAGGTGGTCATCCGAGGCCCCTGCAAGCCGTTATAGGTTCGCTTCTCTCTCACCATCAGAGAGCATATATAGATATCAGGTTTGTAGCACAAGACACACAATATATATTTTTAGGCCATTTTTCTCCTAAGTTTTATTATTCCCTTTTCTGTATTAACTTGATCGTCGGAGGGGTTTCACCGGAGAACCTTCTACGGCTCACTTCTAACCCATTTTCTTTTAGGACAGCTCATCCTAAAGTGAAGAAGAGCTATTGTTCATCTGGGAAGACACCTTACCAGAAATCACAGGTAACAATATTCTTATTATGTGTGCTACATCACTCGTTTTTTTAGCACTCGTTTTTTTAGCACCCCATTTTGAAATTTTTTATTTAGGCTACGTTTCAAAATTTAAGTATCAAAGTCATTAATAGATAGGTAGATATGAAATTGTACGCGTGGGTCGTAAATGAATTTAAACAATTTTGCATAATGGTCATACCTAAAAACTCAGGTATTCTGAGACCTAGAAGAAATCCTTGTTGTCATGGTGCTTCCCACTTGTCTATACGGATATAAACAAATCTAGTCGAGCTATAAATGTTTATTATAATATTTTGTGGGAATTAGATTTTGTTTTATGCTATTATTTTAATGTCAGTAAATTGATCTTTAGTTCTTCATTTGATAACTACTAATTTTATAAAAAAAGAGTATTAATTTTATAATTAATATGAAGCGATATTGAAAACTCAAGCTTGTTGAAGAAAGTCCGAATGTCATAAAATTTATTTAAGTTTGCTTCGAGCTCGTATAGTTTTCTTTTCTCATGTTACATTCAACTCCTAATTTACAAATAGAGCCTTTAAATTACGAATAATTACATGCTATTCTTGACATGGATAAATGTAAAGAGGATAATGAAAAATGTAAGAACAAATACCAACACCTGTTGGTTCGAATAGTAAGAAGTTCGAAGATTTTGAGTTTGAATATTGTGAAATGAAAAGAGAGTACCAGAAACTTTTATACATATTGGGTTTGTTCCGACTTATCTGTGGACCTAATATGACTTCAAGAATCTGGAACAAAAGGCAAACCTCTTTTGGCCTATAAACCCCACTCATAGTTTTAAAATAGGACACCGTGTAGACGAAGGCAGGGCCACCATATCACAGCAGCGGGGTGGAGCTGCGGCGGAGGAATGAGGAGTTGGAAATGGAACTGAAAAGGAGTTCAGAGAGGGATGAGAGATTGAAGGAGGAATTGATTAGGAAGTGGGTGACGGTAGCATATGAGGCGGCGGAGTGGCTGTGTCGACAGGTCTGAGCTTGAGACAGGCTGTGGAACAAGCCATGGAATACATGACTCCGATTTTGGAGCTAATGAGACAGCTTTTCTTATGCTAAAGAACTACTCCAGTAAATCAACATCTCTCAATTATTTTGTATAATTATGTATTTATTTTGGAATTTTGAGGTACAATTTTGCAAGCATGTATATTTGTTTCTTTTTCTCTATGAAAGTAGAATATTTTAGGTTCCCTAACATTTGACTCAGGGATTTGATTTGCAAAACCATCACAAGAATGAACTTCAAATGACACAAATTTGGGTATATGCATATTGGAAAATGACAGAATTTGAAATCATAATGATTAAATTTAGCCAAACTGTAGTGTCAATGACTCAATCCAAATGCACTCTTGGTCTATTTCATGTTTTTTAATCTAATTATTTTCTATAATATCAAACACAGAATATCCACATCCAGAAATGATGAAAATCAAATATCATTGACCAGAAGTTGAATACATGTATAGAATAACACTCAACCACAGGACATGGCAACATAACAAAATTGTTGCTGCCTTTTCCTCTGGAAGAAAAATCAACTCTTTTCAAGCAAAGGGTATGTAGTCCACCTCGTGCTCGAATCACACAAGTACTCAGCGATTAACCCTTCGCCTTTCCTTCAACTCGGGGTCCCTGTGGAGATGAGAAATAATCTTGATTTGAAGCCCCATTTTTTTGATAATTTAGTAACAGAGTTTTGAAGATTAAGAATGGCTGATACCTCTCTATATGGTCAAGAATAAGCAATCTTGGTCCCGGTGGTATTTTCACATCTCTAAGAGCGCTGAAACATAAAAGAAGATATTGAATCGCACCATGTTTAAGTTGGACATTTCAAATCTTACATCAAACTACTAACCTATCAGTTAGCAATGGTAGAGTGTCGTCTGCTAATAGCCCTTTCTTGAAATTCTTCTCGTAGTTTTGTAGGCCAAGATTGCTTAGAATGGTTCTTGTTTTCACGTAGTTCACATCTTCGACTGGTGGTTGCGAAAATTTCTGTCCCAGCTACATCAACCAATGCTAGAAGTTCTCAGGATGGGGAACTAACTATTGCATATGAATAATAACAGAGAGGTTGATATTATGATAATCTGAAAAGAGCTGGATGCTATTTAGTAGCAAACTGAATCACCTGGTAAATTCCACCTTGAACGAGGGCGAAGAAAAGGCCAGATGTAACAGCGTTTGCTGCCAGATTCGGCCCACCCATACCACTTACTAATGTAAACATAGCACCAGAACCAAAAGCTGCGACCATACTGTAATCACCAACCAACACACTAAATATACAGAAATGACGAGATGGCAATATGATTGTTCATCAATGCTTGTGTAAGTCATGGAACCGGCTGAATAAGGAATGATCAAAGAGAAACAAAAATTAATTCTCATTAAATATATCATAGAACATCCTGCTTGAAACCCAGGGCCGAGGTCCAAAACATGACAGTTACTACAACATATCACATGTATAAACATAAAGGAAAATGTTTGTGTTCTAGAAAAGCCAAACCTAGATTGAACATCCTCCTTGCCTCTCAATCTTTTCATGACACAAGAAATACCAGCATTGACGCCTGTCATGACAGCAAAGTTGCGTGCTTGTACCAAAGGACCTCCTGCAAAAGCCTGAACACAAACATGAAATATAAACCTTACATTTGTCATAAAATCTATCACGCACACAAGCATGTTAAGTGCAAGAACACATTTAGAATTTGAGAAAGTAAATGCCTTGAGGAATTTAAGATCCATTTGGTCTGGGACTCGATTATCAACAGGAAAAAGAAATAAACCAGCTAATAAATTAATAATAAATCATAGTATCATGTTTGAACATGATTTTCCTTCAAATTTTTTCTTTATATCGAAAAAAGGTTACCTAATTATGATCTTCACCAAACTTATGTATCCAAACCTAATCATTGGACATACTTGCTATCAAAATTTGGGTTCAAAAAATTTAGTTCAAAGTCTCGAGTAAAATTTGAAATCCACGAAACTTGGAGGGTTTGAACAAACAACATCAATATTTTAAACAAGGAATACGAACCATTTTAAGAATCATTCGAAGGCAGGAAAAAACAAAAATATAACGCAGCCTAATCGAATCTAAGGAAACATGAATAGCAGCAAATCGTAGCACTAATTTCAATCCTGAAAAAAAAAAAAGATCTCAATACGATGAGGGATGCAGAAGTTCAGTAGAAAATAAAAAAATAAGTCACAAAAGGTGCTGAAAAATTGGCCTTGAAGGAAATTCAATATGCCACCAAAAACTTTCGAAACAGACAAACCAATAAACGTGTATATACTTCACAATATATTAGTAAAAACATATGAAAAAGCAGAAAATTTAAAATTTAAAGAACAAAAAACCTGAGCTTGTTTGAGAGATGACATAGCTTCTGGATTGAGGCTGGCCGCGTTCGGTGGCGTAACCAAGGAGGAAACATCACCGGTGAGCGTTCCCATGAAACCGCCGATGGCGGCTCCTTGGACGGCGCTTGTGGTGGTGACGACTGCGGCCTCCACCGGCAACGATTGCTTCGCCAGCCAACCTTTGAACCTAGTCTCAACCTCCTTGAATTTCGTCCGCACCAACGCTATCGGATTCTGCTCCGCTTGTCCCGTAAAACCGCCGGCTTTCGTCGGAATTCCCAACACCATAACTCCTTGCTTACTTTCGCCCATATTTTACGATTCAGAGAGGAGATTCTAAACCCTTTTTCCTCTGCAGAATTATAGTTTCAGAGATGGGAATTGGATAACACTTCGAGTCTCGAATTGACAATTTAAGCCCGTAAAAGTTAAAACCCACTAGGGTTTCTAAATTTGATTTTAAAAATGGGAAAATTTCGGGCCGGTATCAGAACATAAGAGTTTTTTCGGCCCAGTCCATCAAATTATTTGCCTTTTATTTAAGTCCGATTGATCGCAAATTACTAAATTACCCTCGTCTCCTTCCCTTACATTCAACGTCGAAAACACTCTGCATACTTACAATCATCGCGCCTCTTCTTCTTCTTCAACGCTAAAAAATTTTCCAGTCATTCCTCCAACATTTTCCTCGATATCTTTCAAAGAATCCTACAAGTTTTCAAAAATTTAATCGAAATCGTACAAGTAAATTACTGGAATTTTGCCAAACTTTCTGAGGCGAAAACCTAAAATGGCTCCAAAATCAAAGAAGATTCCTCAAACCAAACCACCAACAAACATCAAGGGAAAGAAAAAAGGTGCTCCAAAATCTGGTAATCATTAATCTAGGGTTTACACATATTAAACTATTTCTTAATCATTAATCTAGGGTTTCCACATATTAAACTATTTGTTTGTTACTGTAAGTTCTTGTGTCTACAATGCATGAGTACTATTGAAGACCTTATTAACACCGCATTTAGAAATGTTTGTAATTTTTGTATTCTTAATTAACATAAGTCTATCGGTGCATGTAATTAACATGCACCGATGGACTCTTATCTTACATTTATATTACATACACCACTTTTTAAAATCTTAATTTTTTGTATTAACAATGATGAACAAATTGACACCAATGGAACATCTTTTTAGTTTTTTGTTTCTATTGGTGCATGTGTATAATACACGCACCGAATAACCAGTTGCATTTATCCAACATGAACTACTTGAATGTATCGGTGCACCAATTCACATTTTTTTCTTTCGATGCATGTGATTTCACATGCACCGGTATACCATTAGTGCATTTATCGACATATTATGCTTGAATAAATCTTTTATATTGATTTTACTTTGTAATTTGATATGTACTATCGATGTATGTAAATACACAATCATAAATTCACAGATGTTTTATATCGGTGCATGTGTATTATACATGCACCGATATAAAACATTGCATTCATATATAACATGTAAATATTTTATAAATTTGTTTCTATCGGTGCATGTCATATAAATGCACCGATAGTTCTTTACATGCACCAATTGTACATACATGCACCGACATGCACTGTTATAAAACATTGCATTTATCCAACATGTAAATATTTGACATTTGTTTCTATCGGTGCATGTGATATACATGCACCGGAAGTTCTTTACATCCACAGTTGTTTTCTATCGGTGCATGTCATATACATGCACCGATAGTTCTTTACATGCACCAATTGTACATACATGCACCGACATGCACTATTATAAAACATTGCATTTATCCAACATGTAAATATTTGACATTTGTTTCTATCGGTGCATGTGATATACATGCACCAGAAATTCTTTACATGCCCCAATTGTACCTACATGCACCTACGGGCTATCTACATGCACCGAAGAATTTAATTTATTAAATTCATTGTTTTAGTTTTTTAACTAACATATAATTTTCTCTGAGTTACACCTACATCATCACCAAGCTCGGAAGAAATTACAAAAAGATGGAATAAACAAACCACATATCGGGCCAACTTACAGGCAGTTATAACAGAGATAAAGGCACTTGAACTCAGTCAAGTTCACATCAGAGTGCTAATGAAGACACCGTTCTGGCCTTTACTGAACTCCATTTTTTCCAACACAATTGTCCTCGATCATTGCAAAAAGCGTGACATATTAATAAAAGACATTTGGCTGCTTCAACAGAAATACTCAAGATTTCACATTCGGATCATATACAATGAAAATCAGGACAAATGATGTGCGTATACTCTTTGGAATAAGAGATGGTAAAGAAGACATTGATATGCAGCTTCAGGATTACGAACGTACGGAATTCTTATATAGATGCTTTCCAGAAAAGAAAGGAGATAAAAAAGACATAAGGATGAGCAAGAGTTTAATCTACAAAAAATTGAAAATAAAGGCACAAAGCAACATTGATACTGATGTCAATGACGTTACTCGTTTGGTGACCCTATACATTCTTGCAGCCTTTTTCATATCAACAAAATCATCGAACATTCCATGGGCGTACACATCGGTTGTTGAGGATCTGGACATGATTTGCAGCTACGACTGGTCCAAACACATATTGAATACATTGCTAAACAGCCTGATGCAGCCTGACTCTGAAAAACACTCCGGCTGTGTTCTACTACTACCTGTAAGAAGTCTTTATAATCAATCTTTAAACAACAATTATTTCTTCATGTTTATATACTAACATCGATTCTATATAATTTGCAGTATTGGTTATGTGAGAGGACAGAGCTCATAAATCCTGTCCAGCCCAACCTTATCCCAAGGTTCCTTAAGTGGAATCTTGAGGATTTTTACAAAAGGATTCAAAACATTGACATCAAAGAGCTCGCCCGTGATTATGTAAGTTTCTTGTACATTCAATTTAACTATTTTGGTGCATGCAATTTAACTTGTTCTGGTGCATGCAATTTTTCGATACTGGTGCATGCAATTATATAACATGCAATGCTTGAATAAATCTTTATAATGATAATGATTTTACTTGAAACCAAACTAACGATGCATGTAAATACACAAGCATAAAACAAAGTTGCATTTATCAAACATGAAAAACTTGATTCAATCGGTGCATGTAAATACACATGCACCAATTCACATTTTTTTCTATCGGTGCATGTGATTTCACATGCACCGGTAGACCATTAGTTGCCTTTATACAACATGTGAGGCTTGAATATATATTTTATAATGATTTTACTTGATATGTACTAACGATGCATGTAAATACATAAGCATTAATTATCATTTTGTTTCTATCGATGCATGTGATATACATGCACCGATAGTTCATTAGGTTCATGCAATGAAACTATGCTGGTGCATGCAATGAAACTATGCTGGTGCATGCAATTTAACTAGACTTCCAACAATTCAATTGCAGATAGTAAAAAAACCTCTGCAAATTTCTGTTGAAGAAGATGAAATGCTGAACAAAGCCATTGTTTGTGCTACAGAAGCTCCAATGACATATCAACTTCCCAATTTGAATTCAAACATTAAAACAGCTGAATGTTTGACAACAGCGGACTCCACCATTGCCGGAGTCCTCATGGAACTGAAGCAACTAAGTACAAAGGAAAATATATACAATGATGAATACGTTGAAATGGAGGGCAACATGGTGGATGTAGCTATTGATGAGGAACCAGCCCAGAACGAAGAAAATGTCGCCAATCTGTCTGAAGAAATTAATGAACTTGATGACACACAAGCACAAGATATTCTTCAAGCTGCAGTACTTGTAACAGAGATTGAAGAATTGAAGGCGAAGCTCATGACAAAGGATAATGAAATAACAGAGCTGAAGAACATTGTTGATTCCTTTGATCATGAGCAAGAAACAATTCCAACACCGCAATTTTTTGAATATGCGGAACTAACAGCCCAGCTGGAAGAAACAAAAACAAATCTTTTAATGAGAGACGAGCAAATCAAAGAAATTAAAGACAATTACGAAGATATGAAAAAAAAGAAAGATGAGCTCGAAACTATCATAACACAGCTCTATGCGGACCTTGAAAGGGTAAATGATGAGAATAATTCACTGAAAAATGAGCTTCTCAATGTCAAAGCTGCCTCCTTCATCATTAATGAAGAACAAGAACAGATCCTTAAAGAAAAGCAAGAACAAACATCCCTTGTCAAGAGGATCAAGAAAAGGGTGGACAGGCAGCAAAAAATGGAGTTGGACCACACATACCCTGATAAGAGGAAGGCAAAGAGGACCAAGAAAAACGACGAAGAGGGAAATAAAAATTTTGCAGAAATGGAATCATTACAAAGTCTGAAAGACAAAGGTACAATTAATGATCCCGTAGATCTAGAGCTGAGAGATGATGATTTCGTCAGCGACAATAAACAAAAAGGGAAGACGAAAAAAGATAATGGACCTCTCAAGTTCAAAACCACAATGCCTGCCATGAAGCTCTTAACAGCAGATGAAAAGGCTTACATAATGAATATAAACAAGAACCATGGAAAATGGTACGTCTAATTTAATTAAACAACACTTCCTTGACACTGACTCTTCAACTGTGTGTAGGGGACTTATCTAGAAAGACAAATTCACCAACAGAAAGCTATTTGTATCGGATATTGCTGAAATCCTTCACGATGTACCTCTTGCCAACGATGTAAGTCAATTGCATTATACTTTTCTAATGGTTTTACTTGATAAAAAAACATTAATTCACATTTGGTTAATCGGTGCATGTAAATAACATGCACCAATTCACTTTTTTTCTATCGGTGCATGTGAAATCACATGCACCGATAGACCTTTAGTTACATTTATATAACATGCAATGCTTGAATAAAACTTTTATGATGATTTTACTTGATAATTACTAACGATGCATTTAAATACACAAGCATTAATTAAAATTTAGTTTCTATGCGTGCATGTTAAATCACATGCAACGGTAGACCATTAGTTGCATTTATCAAACATGTAGACATTCACCGACATAACATTAGGTGTATGTCTCGCACATGAACTACTATATATATCTGTGAAACTGATTGATCATTACTTACAGATGATTGAATCAACCGGTGCATGTAAATAACTTGTAGCAAATCAAATTTGTGGTATCGGTGCATGTGTTTTCACATGCACCGGTAGACCATTATTTACATTTATCAAACATGTAAACATGCACCGACATAATATTAGGTGTATGTCTCGCACATGAACTACTATATATATCTGTGAAACTGATTGATCATTACATACAGATGATTGACCGTTGGGCGATTATTGTAAATAACCAGATTGCCAATACCGGAAAAAAGAAGATAGCCCATGTGTTCAACAGCATGTGTTGGGTAATAAAATTCAACTATTAAATATTTTTTTTCTCATTAAACAAAGTGCACTCATACCATTCAACTTTGGATATTCGTTTATCATGCAATTATTTCATACAAATTCGCAGCAATACGCAGCACTGATCTCACTAGGA
The DNA here is from genome assembly GCA_907163345.1 of Haberlea rhodopensis. Lineage (NCBI taxonomy): Eukaryota > Viridiplantae > Streptophyta > Magnoliopsida > Lamiales > Gesneriaceae > Haberlea > Haberlea rhodopensis. The sequence continues at coordinate 10,489,765 of CAJQUN010000006.1, read as the reverse complement.
AGCTACTACAAAGACTCAGCAGAAAACAACATTGATAAATTCCTACCAGAGGCAATGTCATATAGGTTTTTGGTTTTTCCAATAAACACCCCAGGCAAAGAAGACCACTTAAAAACACCAGGATACCATTGGACACTACTTGTCTTTGATATTCAAGAGTCAGTTTGGACTCATTACAATTCAATAAGGCCACGAATTGAGGGGGAGACAGATTATTACTTTGAAAAGGCCAAATTACTGGTAAGGTTTACTTTAAATACACTTATTTTTTAAATTCAATACTTTTTATAAAATTACCAGTTGATAACAATACTTCTTCCAAAATATAGAAAGTCTACGTTGAAGAGAAGATGAAGAAAATCATTCAGGAGTCTCCCATTTCAGCAGGCATCACCTACAGTCCAAGTGAAGATACATACGAAATCATAACATTCAAAGAAGCAATGCAACAAAAGGGTGGCTCGGCAGACTGTGCCGTGTTTGTTTGCATGAACATGGAAAGAATTATGAGAGGACAAGAAGTGCCCAAGCATTCAAATGTAGATATAAATAGTATTTATAGAGCAAAAATGGTGAAAGTCATCCTCAAAAATGTATAAGACAACGATTAATACTTTGTTGTATATATATTTTGTATTGTAAATGTATAATTTTGTAAAGAAACAAACTTTTATTATTGAATAACTGTACAGACTCATATTGGTGTTTTAGTTGGTTAATGATAAACTGGACAAAAATTGAATCCTACAAGTGCTCTTTGTTTAATTTTTATTGTGTGTGTCCCTTCGCATTCACCAAATGAAACTAACGATTCATGTAAATACACTAAAATAAAACAAAGTTGCATTTATCAAACATGAACTACTTGAATCAACCGGTGCATGTAAATAACATGACCTCTTCAATTTGTTTTGTATCGGTGCATGTAAATCACATGCATCGGCAGACCATCAGTTGCATTTATCATACATGCGAGCTTGAATATATATTTTACAATGATACTACGATGCAAGTAAATACACAAACAATAAGTAAAATTTTGTTTCTATCGGTGCATGTGATATACATGCACCGATAATTCATTAATTGCATTTATCCAACATTTTCAATAGGTGCATGTGAAATCACATGGACAAATAGCCATTTAATTGCAGTTATATAACATGAAATGCTTGAATAATCTGTCTACAGGTGCATGTAAACTAACATGCATTAACATTTTGTTTCTACCGGTGCATGTATATCACATGCACCGATAGAATACACATTTTCATTTATCCATGTTCAACTTGAATCTTTTGGTGCATGTATATGACATGCACCTATATGTGAAACTTAAATCTATAGGTGCACGTAAATTACATGCAACTAATAAATTGTATGTATTTGTATCATTATGTTAAATAACCAATAACAAATCAAACAAATAATTTCTACAATTAAATTTTGTTCAACATAAACTTACAAAAAACATCAAATAGGTTCCTTACAAGTCTTCCTATTATGTCCGTATTTTTTACACCGACTACAACGTAACTGTCGAATGTTTTCACCTTTGGATCTAATTCTCCTCTTCTTTGGACGACCCGGTTGCCTTTTTGTTTGTGGTGGTAAAATATTCATATCCGTGACAATTTGAGCAAATTCATCACTTGAACGTCCTGGAGTCGGAATTATAACTCCTTCATAGCAACTCTTATAAGTACGAACATGGAAATATACATCAACAACTTCATCTATGGCCATCTTGTTCCTCCTAAATACAGCAATCGCATGAGTACATGGGAATCCATCAAGCTGCCACTGATAGCAAGTACACGTATGAACATCAAGGCGCACAGTAACTGAAGGATATGAAAACACCTCGAAACAACAGTCAGTAGACATCTTCACATTCCATGCATGACCTTGATTTTCGTAAACATACCATTTCTTTTCCATCTTCGCGCACAGAACCCCACTCCATCGTGCAGCTGGTAGCGTTTATCGTGTACGCCCAAATTAACCCTTCTTCAGTTAATGACAAAAATATGTAGTAGTGGAAGTAGGGATCGATCTCACAGGGAAGGTAAATTTATTTTGTGCCAAAAGCGAATAGTAACAAGGGGGTTTTAGGATGAATGATTACTACTAAGCAAATTCTAAAATTAAACTAATTAACGAGATTACTAAGATGATTTAAACTTATGAGAGCGAAGCGATTCTTGGTTTCCAGGTAACCGTACTTTTGGAAAATTATATTTTAGTCATCAAATCAAAACATTCGAATCCTTTCAATTATCTATCGATTGGAAATTCAATTCCTACTCATCTTATTCGTAGTCAAAGAGAAAACAACATTCAATTCAACCCTTACCAAATCTCTAATAACCACTACAACCGTTAATGATTAAATCAATGATAGTTTTCAAAACTAATGAGTTCGATAAATCTAATCAATGAAAACTACAGCCGTTAAAATTGATTACTCAACCGTTTCTCCTAAGAATTCAACAACACCTACAGCCGGTTAATTATTGATCTTAGTTGTTTCTTAACAAACTATCGATTATGCAATTGAATATTAGGTGATCGGTCTAATACACAAACACAAACACAACAATCATGGAATTCGAAATCTGAGAAACGAATTGAAATCGAAATATAATTCAACAATCAAACCAAATTCTCATAAAAGGTTCAATTCCAAAAGCAGGTATCCCTTCAACCAAGAATCGAAGAGTTTTAGCCTAGCATAATTAAATTTAAAAACAATAAAAATTCAATGAAAAACATTAAATAAATAAAGGAAAAGAGATTACTAATATAAATCACGATTCCGGCTTGTCGATTCCGGTTCCGTTCTTCGTTGTTCTTGAAGAAAACTTGAAAACAAATTAATCTAAAATCTCCAAAATATTCTAAAGTATGAAAAACTATCAAAAACTATGCCTAAGAACTGAAAATATCGAGTTATGGGGGTTGGTGGTTTGATAAAATAGGTTACAATCTTCTAAACATGGTAAAAGACCTAATTTCCTTATTTTCGGACTCTTCGGCGATCGATCGCCTTGAATGTGGCGATCGATCGCTGCATTATTTTTTTTCGGAAAAATCATTGAGGCGATCGATCGCTATAAAGTGGCGATCGATCGCCGAGCTCCAGTAGACTTTGGCGATCGATCGCCACTTCTTCGCGATCGATCGCTGACTCTTCAAATTTGATGAAAATGTTTCTGTCCATAGGCGATCGATTGCCACTTCCGGGCGATCGATTGCCACTTCCAAAATTACGTTTTTGCCCTTTTCTTGATCAACTTTGAGTCCTTGTCATGTCCATGTCTCTTCTTGGTCTTTACACATCATTTTTAGCTCGTTTTCTTCGATTGTACCTATAATTACACAAATATACGATTAGGTAGCATACGTATCAATTTATCTATCAAAACCTACCAAATCGTAGACAATTAAGCACTCAAGATGTGTCTATTTCTAGTCACATCAAACTCCCCCATACTTACTCTTTACTCGACCTCGAGTAAACAAACAAAACTACAATATTTTTGGTTGGCTCATAGATTCATAACAAAGCAACTTGTCCTCACTTTAATGCCTCAACAATTTTAACATGCATAATAATGAACGGCAGTGAAAAGTTAACAGTGAAACAAGTTCAATCCCTAAACATTTCGTACCCAACGAAGTAGTGAACGTGTGTGTGTGGTCATGAACAAGTGTTGTGTACAAATTATAGATTCAAAATATGCAAAGCCATAATAGTTCAAGTCATGCACTAACGCAAGTATAAGCTCACTTGCATACTCTTCTCCACTATCTTAGCTACTTTGCAAACACAAATCAAGTAGGTCTTTATTAGCTTGTAGCTTGGCCTAGGTATTGGCTTATGAAAGAAAGGGTAAGGATATTCAAACAAGAGAGTATGATGAAATGCACACTAAAAGCTTCTCTTCTTGTATGAATTTTTCAACTTCGTTCTTTTTCACAAGGTTTATTTCAACACTTTTCTTCTTTTGTGCATTGGCTCCCCTTGGAGTCATGTTTTTACTACTTTTTTTTTTCAAGGCATCCCTTTTTCTTTCATGCATTACATTCTTTTGACAATTAAGCTCATAAACATACTTCAACGATTCCCAAGTGCATTCGAATGAAATACATCATACTCCTTTAAAAGGTATGGATTAAAATCACATTTAGGCTTAAAGGGTAGGATGATAAGCTAGTCAAGAAATGTTGAATGGGGGTCTTTAGTATGCTTAGCATACTACCATTCTTTTACATTTAAGGCTCAAAATAGGTACTAGAGAATGATTTTGTTTACATGGTAGGCTTGAAAGGCTCAAACGCATCAAAGATTGCCTATATCACTTTCATGTTTGCAAGTAGTCTAGACATACGCCTCAAAGAGCATGTAGTTAAGTTCTAGCATGTATTAGCGACTTCTTAAGACTATCACAAAGTTCACACAATCTTCACTAAGTTATGCACACTTCACAAGTCATGACAATAATGTGCTCAAAATATTCACTTACTAAGTTAAAGTACACTTTGCTTTAGAGTTCAAAGTGTTCCAAGGTTAACAATTCACCTATGTTCAAAAGCATGCATGATATCAATTAGGTTTCATCATGGGCTAGTGATTCTAAGCATGTGTTCATTACTAACTATGAGCTCAAAATTTTAAACTTTTCGATTTTTTTGTATTTTTGCAATAAGAAAAACAATAACACACTACTAATCCCTCCCCCATACTTAAATCTTACATTGTCCCCAATGTAAGGCAAAAGACAAGAGAAAAGAAAAGTCTAACTAATAAAGCAATAAAATAAAAGGGTAAAAGGGAAACTAACTCCCCCTGGGTTGCCTCCCAAGCAGCGCCTCTGTTTAACGTCGGTGGCCCGACGCTATCCCCTTCCTTGGTCGAAGGTAGGTGGGTCTTCTAGAGACACCTTGATGTCAACTCGTCCGCCGTCTTCATCTTGGACACCTTCATAATAGTGCTTCAATCGGGAACCATTCACTGTGAATGTCTTTGTGGTGTCCAAACTCTGAATCTCAACTGCACCATAGGAAGACACATTAGTAACTACATAAGGACCATGCCACCTGGAACGAAGCTTACCTGGAAATAGACGAAGGCGGGAATGGTAAAGGAGAACTTTCTGACCAACTTCAAAATGCCTCCTAGAGATCATCTTGTCGTGAAAATCTTTGTCTTTTCCTTGTAACATCTGGCATTTTCATATGACTCATTTCGAATCTCCTCGAGCTCTTGCAATTGCAGCTTCCTATGCACTCCACTTTCATCATAGTTCATGTTGAAGTTCTTCACTGCCCAGTATGCTTTGTGCTCCAACTCTACAGGAAGATGACACGGTTTACCAAAAATCAGTCTATAAGGGGACATACCTATCGGGATCTTGTATGCGGTCCTGTAGGCCCATAATGCATCATCAAGTCTCAAGCTCCAATCTTTCCGTGTCGGGTTGACGGTTTTCTCCACTATGGCTTTGATTTCTCGGTTGGAGACCTCGGCTTGGCCATTTGTTTGCGGATGATAGGCAGTGGAGACCTTGTGAGTGACGTGGTATTTCTTGAATAGACTTTCCACTGTCCGATTGCAGAAGTGTGTCCCTCGATCACTGATGATGGCTCGTGGGATTCCAAATCTAGAGAAAAAGTTATGCTTGATAAAATCTGCAACAACCTTGGAATCGTCAGTCCGGGTAGCTATAGCTTCCACCCATTTTGATACATAATCAACAACAAGCAGTATATAGAGATGACCAAAAGACATAGGAAAAGGTCCCATAAAGTCGATGCCCCACACGTCAAAAATTTTAGAAATGAGAATGGGTTGTTGGGGCATCTCCTTTCTTTGGGAGAGATTACCTGTCAGTTGACATTGTGCACAATTCTTGCAGAAAAGATATGAGTCACAAAATAAGGTGGGCCAAAAGAATCCACATTCCAGTACCTTTCTCGACGTCCTCTTTGCTCCAAAATGTCCACCACACGCATATGAGTGGCAGAATGTAAGAATGGCATTTACCTCTGTCTCGGGTATGCATCGTCGAATGATTTGGTCCGCACAGTTCTTCCATAAGTAAGGGTCATCCCAGACGTAGTACTTGGCATCACTTCTGATCTTGGCTCGTTGGGCCCTAGAGAGTTCATGTGGTAGCACATTAGAAGCTAAAAAATTCACAAGATGAGCGTACCATGGTAAATTGTCGTGTATGGCGAAAAGGTGCTCATCCGGAAACTCCTCCTTCAAACACAGCTCATCGTCCAAATGTGGTAGGCGGCTTAAGTGGTCCGCTACTTTGTTCTCACTGCCCTTCTTATCTTTGATTTGGATGTCGAATTCACTCAAGAGCAAAATCCATCTTATTAACCTTGGTTTTGCCTCCTTCTTCGTCATCAGGTAGCGAAGAGCTGCATGATCAGAATAAACAATCACTTTAGTACCAAGTAAATAAGATCTAAATTTTTCAAGAGCAAAAACAACTGCTAATAGCTCCTTCTCAGTAGTAGAGTAGTTGCGTTGGGCGTCATTCGAGGTTTTGGATGCGTAGTAGATGGCATGTGAAGCATTGCCCTCTTTTTGTCCCAAGACAGCACCAACCGCATAATCACTTGCATCGCACATGATCTCGAAAGGCTTGTTCCAGTCGGGTGGTTGGATAATAGGGGTAGAAGTCAATGACTTATCAAAAGCGCTCTTGCCTTCGTTAGTCATCTCAAATGGGACATCCTTTTGTAGTAGCTTACACAAAGGTGTAGCTATCTTGGCAAAGTCTTTGATGTACCTCCTGTAAAAACCTGCATGACCAAGAAACGAGCGCACATCCCGAACACAAGTAGGATAAGGTAAAGATTGCATGACATCAATTTTCGCTTTATCGACCTCTATACCATTGGCAGACACAACATGACCTAGCACTACACCTTGTTCAACCATAAAATGACATTTTTCAGAATTTAAAACAAGGTTAGTATCAATGCACTTTTTCAAAACCAGTGTAAGGCTAGATAAGCAATCCTTGAATGAGTTACCGTAAACAGTAAAATCATCCATGAATACCTCTAAGATATGTTCAATAAACTCGGAAAAGATACTGACCATACACCATTGAAAAGTATCTGGGGCATTGCAGAGGCCAAAGGGCATGCGACGGTATGCGAATGTGCCGAACGGACATGTGAATGTGGTCTTTTCTTGGCCCTCCAGAGCAATTGCAATCTGAAAATAGCCCGAGTAACCGTCAAGAAAACAGTAAAATGAATGGCATGCTAACCTCTCAAGCATCTGATCAATAAAAGGTAGAGGGAAGTGGTCCTTTCGAGTCACAGCGTTGAGCTTCCGGTAGTCAATGCACACGCGCCAGCCATTTTGAATGCGTGTGGGTATAAGTTCATCGTCTTTGTTCTTGATCACAGTAATACCGGTCTTCTTAGGAACCACTTGTACCGGACTAACTATCAGATATAGGATATATCACGCCAACTGATAAGAGCTTCAGAATCTCCTCCTTCACCACATCCATCATGGGTGGGTTCAGCTTCCTTTGTGGTTGACGTGTGGGGTTTCCTCCTTCCTCTAGTAAAATCCGGTGCATGCATGTGGAGGGACTGATTCCCTTTATGTCTGCAATGGTCCAGCCTATAGCAGTCTTGTGCTCCTTTAGCACATGAATCAGGTCCTTCTCTTGATCATCCCCCAACTTGCTGGAGATGATCACTGGTAGTGTATTACCTTCACCAAGGAATACGTACTTGAGATGAGTTGGTAGCGGCTTAAGCTCGATTTTGGGTGCCTGCAAAACAGATGGGGGAATCTTGGTATTAGAAACAGGTAATGAGATAAAAGAAACAATACCTGACTGAGATAGCTCAGGTGTATCATCCAGTGCGTCAACGGTGTGCTTCAATTCGTCCATGAGGGGTGGTGCTTCGTCTTCCTTCTCTATGTCCGTGGTAAGAGTGCTTTCCAGTTCATCTTTCCCTGTATTCTCAAAAACTTCCTGGGACAGGTAATCAATAACATCAACAGAGTACACAGTATCATCATTATTGCAAGGATATTTCATGGCATCATAGATGTTAAATGTAACAATCTCACCATCAAATTCCATAGTGAGGGTACCACTATGCACATCTATCTTAGTCTTAGATGTTTTGAGAAACGGTCTTCCTAACAATATAGGACTATTCTTATCACCATTTTCCATATCAAGGATATAAAAATCAGCAGGGAAGACTAGTTCATTTACTTGCACCAACACATCTTCAATCAAACCCCTAGGATATGCACTAGATCTATCCGCTAATTGAATTACCACTCCAGTAGGACTCAAGGGACCAAGTTGTAAAGAAGCATATATAGAATATGTCATAACATTAATCGATGCTCCTAGATCTAACATGGCTTTTTCAAGTCGAGTGGTACCAATGGTGCATGGAATAGAGAACATACCTGGATCCTTACACTTGGTAGGGATTTTTCTCTGTATCACCGCTGAAACGTTTTCACCTAGTTCAACCTTCTGGGGTCCCTTCAATCTATGACTCCTCTTGGCAGTACATAATTCCTTTAGAAACTTCGCATAGCGAGGTACTTGTTGAATGGCGTCCAGCAATGGGATGTTTATCTCACATCTTCTGAAGGTCTCATATAGGCCTTTGAGTCCAGCGTCCTTCCTGTTATCTTTCAAAGCTTGGGGAAAAGGGGGTGGTACTTTATACTCAGAAAAAGAAGGGGGCTTACCTTTTGGTGCCTCGTGTGCTATCCCGGTCTTTCCTCCAACTTCCTTTTCTTTTTCTTCCTCACCCTTTGATGGTTCTTTCTCTATCTCATCTGATTCCTCCAATTCCTTCCCACTCCTAGTTGTGACTGCATTGACATTTTCTCTCGGATTCACCACTGTTTGGGATGGTAGTGTGGTTGATCCGGTTGCTTCGACTCTATTAAGTGCAGTGGCTATTTGACCCACTTGGGTATTCAAGGTTTGAATGCTCGATCTTGTTTCCTGTTGAAATTTAGTAACATTGTGAGCAAGATCTTGAATTATAACCTCTAACCTGTCAGTAGTAGAAGGATAATTGGGTTGTTGTTGTGCCCTCTGAAAAGGTGGTCTGTATGGCGGAGGGTGTTGTTGTGGCGCTTGAGGAGGAACGTGATTTATCGATTGCGGTCCATAACTCAAGTTAGGGTGGTCTCTCCATCCTGGATTGTATGTGTTGGAGTAAGGGTCATGTCTTCGTTGGGGCTGTCCCGGAAATCCCCCTGCTGCATGCACTTGCTCAGCTGATGTCTCTTGAAGTGATGGACATGCATCAGTGGTATGACTCATCTCCAAACATATACCACAAGGTTTTACCTTTCCCACATTGCCACCTGACATACCACGCACAAGAAACGTCAAATCTATCAGTTGTTGTTCAAGGCTGGAAACATTTACCTCCCCTGGTTTCCTTTGTGCTGGTTCCTGTCGAAAGTTGCCAAACTGCTGTGAGTTGGCCGCCATGTTGGCTATCAAGCTCCGCGCATCATCCGGTGTTTTATCGACAAAGGCTCCCCCACTCACAGCATCGACTAAGTTCCATCCACTAGACAATAAACCTTCATAAAAGTATTGAATGAGTAAGTGTGCACTTATCTGGTGTTGTGGGCAACTTGCACATGCACACAGCTTTTTGAAGCGTTCCCAATACTCATGCAATGTTTCTCCACTGAATTGTCTAATGGAGTAGATCTCCTTGCGTATGTTAGCCGCTCTTGATGCTGGAAAGTACTTCTCCAAAACTGTTCTTTGGAGGTCCGTCCATGTTGTGATGGATCCTGGTGGTAGGTAGAAGAGCCAGTCTTTCGCCGCATCCTTTAAAGAAAAAGGGAAAGCCCTTAACTTGATCTGATCTTCAGTAATTCCCGTCGGTTTCATGGTGGTGCAAACCACATGAAACTCCATCAGATGCTTGTGGGGATCCTCTCCTGCGAGTCCATGAAAAGAAGGCAACAAATGTATGAGTCCCGATTTAAGTTCAAAACTTACATTAGTTGCGAAAGCAGGAAAAGTTATGCAGAGAGGTTGTTGGTCCAAATCTGGATTGGCCAGTTGGCGTAGACTTTGGTTTGCAGCCATATCGTTCCTTTCCTCCGCTTCTTGTCTCCGAGTATCTCTCCTTCTTTGGTGCAGCGTCCTCTCGATTTCTGGATCGTAATATGAATTATCCTTGTAATCAAACGATCCGCCTGTACTCATCAACAAACCTCAGTAGTAATGCGGGAAAACAAATATCAAAAACGAAATAAAAAAAAAATCGACACTAATAAATATTGCCTTCCCCGGCAACGGCGCCAAAATTTGGTAGCGTTTATCGTGTACGCCCAAATTAACCCTTCTTCAGTTAATGACAAAATATGTAGTAGTGGAAGTAGGGATCGATCTCACAGGGAAGGTAAATTTATTTTGTGCCAAAAGCGAATAGTAACAAGGGGGTTTTAGGATGAATGATTACTACTAAGCAAATTCTAAAATTAAACTAATTAACGAGATTACTAAGATGATTTAAACTTATGAGAGCGAAGCGATTCTTGGTTTCCAGGTAACCGTACTTTTGGAAAATTATCTTTTAGTCATCAAATCAAAACATTCGAATCCTTTCAATTATCTATCGATTGGAAATTCAATTCCTACTCATCTTATTCGTAATCAAAGAGAAAATAGCATTAATTCAACCCTTACCAAATCTCTAATCACCACTACAACCGTTAATGATTAAATCAATGATAGTTTTCAAAACTAATGAGTTCGATAAATCTAATCAATGAAAACTACAGCCGTTAAAATTGATTACTCAACCGTTTCTCCTAAGAATTCAACAACACCTACAGCCGGTTAATTATTGATCTTAGTTGTTTCTTAATAAACTATCGATTATGCAATTGAATATTAGGTGATCGGTCTAATACACAAACACAACAATCATGGAATTCGAAATCTGAGAAACGAATTGAAATCGAAATATAATTCAACAATCAAACCAAATTCTCATAAAAGGTTCAATTCCAAAAGCAGGTATCCCTTCAACCAAGAATCGAAGAGTTTTAGCCTAGCATAATTAAATCTAAAAACAATAAAAATTCAATGAAAACCATTAAATAAATAAAGGAAAAGAGATTACTAATATAAATCACGATTCCGGCTTGTCGATTTCGGTTCCGTTCTTCGTTGTTCTTGAAGAAAACTTGAAAACAAATTAATCTAAAATCTCCAAAATATTCTAAAGTATGAAAAACTATCAAAAACTATGCCTAAGAACTGAAAATATCGAGTTATGGAGGTTGGTGGTTGATAAAATAGGTTACAATCTTCTAAACATGGTAAAAGACCTAATTTCCTTATTTTCGGACACTTCGGCGATCGATCGCCTTGAATGTGGCGATCGATCGCTGCATTATTTTTTTTCGGAAAAATCATTGAGGCGATCGATCGCTATAAAGTGGCGATCGATCGCCGAGCTCCAGTAGACTTTGGCGATCGATCACCACTTCTTCGCGATCGATCGCTGACTCTTCAAATTTGATGAAAATGTTTCTGTCCATAGGCGATCGATTGCCACTTCCGGGCGATCGATTGCCACTTCCAAAATTACATTTTTGCCCTTTTCTTGATCAACTTTGAGTCCTTGTCATGTCCATGTCTCTTCTTGGTCTTTACACATCATTTTTAGCTCGTTTTCTTCGATTGTACCTATAATTACACAAATATACGATTAGGTAGCATATGTATCAATTTATCTATCAAAACCTACCAAATCGTAGACAATTAAGCACTCAAGATGTGTCTATTTCTAGTCACATCAGCAGCCATTGATCTCCTATCATAAAACCAGCTCATTAGCTTAACCCGGATACAATCCACCATATGAGTAATAGGCAGACCCCTTGCCTCTAATATCCACGAATTGAAAGACTCTGCTGCATTTGAATACATCTCTCCATATCGCATGCCGCATGAGTAAGCATTTGTCCATTTCTCCAAAGATAGACCCTGTAAAAACCCTTCTATAATTGAACCACCTTCTCGTTTCAAAATAGCAAGCTTCTCTGTGAAAATAGACACCGTCGGCGAATATGCACACTCATCCAACAAGTAACACATCCTTTCGCGAAACTGGTTCGAAAAATGTTTGCCAGCATATCTGTCCCGGAGGTTGCATTTCAAATGATAAAGACAAAAAAAGTGTTTTGGAGAAGGTCCAAACACAACGGGTAAAGCCTCCATCAAACCAACATTCCGATCAGATATATAAACAATATCTCCACCATTATCTACAATCTTGCTCAAACAAGATAGAAACCAACACCAATTATCAAAGTTCTCTGAGTCCACAACAGCAAAAGCCAGGGGGAACAACCCTACAATAAAATAATCAAAACATATAAAGCAAAAAATACAATTTATGTTATATGATGCACTTATATAACCTTTAGTGGTACAATTAGAGACGACAAGTTCTATCGGTGCATGTAATATACATGCACCGATAAATTTTCGGTGCATGTAAACTACATGCACCGATTCTCTATTACATGCATATGTAGTACTAAATGATAGAGAATCCTAGTTCCATCGGTGCATGTAATATACATGCACCGGTAGACTAGCGGTGCATGTATAATACATGCACCGCATTCGATCCGATTAATTTTATATCATGTAGCATTTTTTAACGCAGAAGTCTATCGGTGCATGTAATATACATGCACCGACAGACTTCGATGCATGTAAAATCCCATTTATATTATAATCTTGTTGCATCTTACCTTGATTCCCATCCTTTGCAGTAGCTGACAGAAGTATTCCCTTAAAACGGGATTTCAAAAAAGTTCCATCAAGAAATAACATAGGGCGACAAAATTTAAAACCATCCATACAAGCACGAAACGACACAAACAAACGGATGAATCGGTTACAATCGTCAACTTCAAGCTCTACAAAACTCCCAACATTAGTCGTCTTCACCGCATCGATGTACAACTTCAACTCCTTGAAAGACTCATCATAATTTCCAAAAGTAGTAGACCTAGCCTTCTCCACACTTCTCCATGCCTTAATGTATGTTATATCCAACCCATAATCTTTTTTCATTAACTCCATTACAGACCTAGCAGAAAAGTTTGGATTGGAACTGACTCGTTCGCAAATAATTTCTGAAATGTGAAACAATCCTTTTTGATTTGTCTTTCATGACTCGTAGACCACACATGTGAATGTTGTTCAATTTTTTTATGTAGAAAGAACCATTTACACGTGAAACGTTGGCACTCACAAACCAGCCACACCCATCAACATGCTTTCTAGAACATTCAGCAACTACTCTATCTTTATTATTTTTCACATAGTTGTAATCAAACCCAACCTCCATGGAATATTTACTCAACTCACTTCGAAACTCTTCAACACCACCTCTAAATACTTGACCCACCCTACTAATAATTGATGACCATCCAGAACATAACAACAACTTCTCCTTGCCTTTAATAGTGCATCTTCGATATTCTGAATCAAGTCCTAGACCTGATGGTGAACTGCAAATTTGTTTTGTCGATATATGTGCACCACCTGATTCTATTGATGGGTGTAAATCACGGGCATAAATAGACTCTATAGGTTCATGTATATTGCGTATACCGCTTGACTCTGTCAAAAAGTTTATACCACAAGCAATTCTGTCTACCGGTGCATGTATGTCACATGCACCTCTAGACACAATCGGTAAACTACCAACACATTCATCAACAGACCTCAACAATGAAGCATTACCATCAACAACATGCACTGTCAACAAGCAAAGATTGATCATCTTACACAACAAAAACATATTTCTCATATCAATCGCATTACTCAAACAACAATTAGGATGCCCATCGATTGAGTATTTGAAACAAAATTCATCGGCATTCATATCAGACCACTTAGCAGATGCACAGCCTATTAAATCACTGAATTCGAAACCGGGATTAACATTCAAAACCAGTGTTTCCTCTCTAAATTTCAAAAGAATCATGATTTCATTATCTATCAGAATTAACGATAAAAATCTCAGGAAAATTTGATCAATTAACAGTTAATTGAATATTGGACAGATCGAACAATCTAAAATCAGAAAACTAATTAAAACACGATCGAAATCAGCTGCTCAATGAATTAGATGAAAAAAGTTTCGGAAAACGATAATCGTTATGTTAGAAATATCAAATTTTTTATGATGGATTTTATTGCTTGCAATAGGGGTAATTTAGTAATAAAAACAGACCAGTTAGATTAGGGTTTCAAAAGATATATTTAGTTGAAAGGAAAATATTTTGCTAGATTTAATTGAAACAAGTTTTGAAAAGTGGTACCATTGTGTAATTTCCTCTTTAACCCGGTCCGCCCGCATGGCGGCCCAGACGACTTCCCGAATTGACAATTTCACCCCCCGAGCCACCTGCGTGGCCAAAGACGTGAATAGTTCAACCATGTGGTGGAGACCATATGCTATATATTCAAATCAAACTTAAAATTTTGGATCTAAATATTAGGATGTTATCCTTATGCTAGTAAAAATTCGACCATCCAAATGTAAAAGCACACATTGCCAAACAAATCATACGTGACATTATCTCGATAGACAGATTTGTGAAATAAGTTTTTTTTTTAAATTTTAATTTAGGGGATACTCAAACATGGGGTTTTTATTAAAACATTCGAAAAAAATTTATTAATTTAACAAAATAATTGATATTTTAAAACATTTTAAAACTAATCTAAAACGCCATCTGAAGTGGCGGCTTCAGTTAAAGTCGCCACTTCAAGTGGCGTCTTTCTCTTCTTCCTCTCCTTTCTTTTCTCTCCTCTTCCTCTTCCTCTTCCAGACGAGAATTTTCGAATCCTTCAACTTTTTTTTGCCAAATTTCCAAAATTGTTGTGGTTTGCAATTTGTGGAGCTTAGTTGTTTATCATTCTTGAAGCTGATTCAATATTTTTTTCTGTAATATAAATTTCTAAAAGTTATAAAATGTGATATCCCCGAAATAATTATGTGCAATTGGGCATTAATGTGATATTTATGGTGTTAATTAATTTAGTGTTGAATTAATTAATATGGTGAAATGCTTAGTCACGTGGTGGGCGTGACCTGGTAATGCATTTCAGGGTGCATGTGATCATGTTGGGAAATTGAGTTATGACATGGTTTATTTGGAGTGGGTGTTAATTATTTTGGGTAAAACATGTTTAATTGGGATTTGGTGCATTCTTGGAAAATGTTTTTAAAATATCATATTGGTGATATTTTATACATCATGCTAAATACCGGGTCATATTTTAATTAACCCACTTATATCCCATTACCCCTCATAACTCACCACTCTTTATCAAATCACCCAACCCTTCCCCCAAAAACCCCAATCTCGATTTTGAGCAAGGAGAGGAGGAGAAAACCTTACAAAAGCTTCATTTGTGGGATTCTTGGTGGGATTTGAAGTCCAAAAGGGGTATGGATTCTTCCTAGTTGTTTTTATGAAGTTTGGTTTTGATTTGGGTTTGTATTTTGGGATTTGAAATGTGTTTGTTTGGGTATTTGATGTATTTGGTTGGGTGTTGAATTTTAGGTGTTATTAAGGTGTATAATGAAGGTTTATGATGTTTTATTGTTGTTGGTTTGATGGTGTATGAGTTGGTATGGATTGGGGAAGGAAAAATGGAAGAAAAATGGTGATTTTCGGGTTACAGGTAGCGGCAATCGATCACCCGTTTTTGGCGATCGATCGCACGCAAGCAGTGCCGGGCAGAAGCACTTGGCGATCGATCGCCACGTTTGGGCGATCGATCGGTGGGTCTCGCGATCGATCGGGGCAATGTAGCGATCGATCGCAAGTCACCAAAAATGTGTATTTTGGTTATTTTTGTGAGATTTTTGGTATCAGACTATTATTGGCTTCTAATATTGGTTTGTGTGAATGTGTAGAAACATCCCAGGTGGCCACACAACCTAGGAGATAAAGTCCCACGACACACCACATTTTGGTACAAAGGTACGTAGTGAGACGTACGTGCATCGGACGGTAAAACGTATTTTTACGCATTGAATTATGCATTTTGGTTGCATATATATATGATGGGCTATGCATCATGGTTGCATACATACATGGGTTGTGCATTATGGTTGCATACATGAATTTGGTTGATGCATTATGGTGCATACACACATAGAATGCATTGGTGCATGTGATTGTAAGTCGGGATTATATTTCAGTGATGAAGAGTACTTGCCACTGTTATGGCGTAGCGATGAGAATACTTGCCGTTGTCATACCGTAGCGATGAGAGAATATTTGTCGACGCGAGGAACACGCCGCTGTCATAGCGAGGTATATTATTTGCCGCTGGTATTGTCTAAGAGAGGGGTATTTTCGCTGTCATGTTAAAGCGAGGGGTATTATGCCACTGATATAATAAGACTTGGGAATTGGATATTGGTATTGATGGAAGTTGGTGCATGTCATGACATACATTATTGGTATTATAATCTATTGATTATGATTGTGGATAGGGACAACCAAAAGGAGCAATTGAATGAGTTAAATACAGGAAGTGATTTGCACTTACGGTTTATGCATGTTTATATCATAGTCTTGTGGATGTGATTATGGTTATTATATGCTCATGGCTTTGGGGTTGTTCCTGTAGGTACTTTTGGATGACGAACTAAGGACCGAGTTGATGCGGTGAGCTTGTGAGGAGCGCTATTGGTATAGGAAGACATGATTCTTTTGTATAGTCACTACTCTAAGAGTAGTGTAAATCTATAGGATTAACATTCATTTAGCTGGGAATGTAATTAATCCTTATTGAAATTTTATTTTGGCACTGTAATCCTAATAGCTCAAGGCATCAACACGATTTTTTATACTCTGATTATGCACACTTAGTTCTTATTGTACCTAAATCCTCACTTAAGGAACTAGGGACCTTACATAAAATTTCATTATGTTGTTGTTGTGTTTGATTTTTGTTGTTTGGTAGTTTTTAGAGTAGATAATTATAGTTTGGAGATGAATGGCAGAAACCGCTGGATGATTTACTGCCGTTGGGGTGTCGTGAGGTGGCCGCCATGTTCCGGCGGCTGCCGGCGGCAGTGGGGCTGGCGGCCGGCGGTGGCTGGGGGCGGGTGGTGGTGGCCATGTTTATATTTTTGTTATGTTGATATTTGTTGTGTAATATTTCAAGATGGATTTACAAAGTGCACCAGACCCGATTGACAGTCATCTGTTATCATTGCAGTCATCTTATCGATCTGAGAATGTTTGGGCAGGTGATATTGATACTACACTTCGAGGCAGAAAACCTGATAAGTATTTTTGGGATCTTTGTCCCATCGATACGTGTGTTGTGAGTCTGTTGGACAATATTGGTTTTTATGGTGTTTATAGGTCAGGTAAAATTGCAATTGACTTTCACCTTATCACGGCTTTAGTTGAGAGATGGCGCAGTGAAACACATACTTACAACTTTCGATCCGGAGAGGCAACCATCACACTGCAAGACATTACAGTGATATGGGCATTGCCAGTAGATGGTATCATATTATCTGGTGTTGATTACGTTAGGAGTATACCTGAGTGCAAGAATATTGCCATATGCTTTTGGGGTTTACACCGGATACTGCACACTTTAAAGGTTTTGTACTTCTCTGCAATAAATCATCATTTGGTAAATAATGCTCTTAATGAGCACAATACGACATAAGATGTAGTTAGATATACACGGGCTTGTGTATTATTGATGCTAGGTGGAATTTTGTTCCCTGATTCCTCTGGCAATACTGTAAAGTTAATTTTTTTACTAAAGTTAGAGGATTGATTCTGTTGGCAATTATAGTTGGGGTAGTGTTGTGTTGGCATATTTATACCGTGAGTTATGCACTTCCTCAATGAGATGAAAAAAGGTGATAGGTGGTGCATTACAGGTCGTACATGTAAACTTTACGTTTGCGCTTTTAAATGTTTGAAATATTTTTCCCGTCATAATTAACTAATATTAGTCATGACAATATTTTAGATTTGAGCATGGTCAAGAATACCAGGTTTAACTCCTCAAATGGGTGAGGCTAGATTCGACGTTGGCCCAATCACTATCGATGAGGAGAATATGTTACCTGCTGCTCCATATGGTGCAATGTAATAATGTAATTATGTTTTGTGTTATTTTATATGTTTTAAAATATTTATAGATTTTGTAATTGTGGTTCTACAGATGGGCATGCCATTTAAGGTTTACGGAAACAGGGAGGCATTCAATACGCATTATTATGGACATTCTTGATGAGCAGCCATCAGCTCAAGTAAGCAATATATTAGTTGTGTTTGTTGTGATTGCTATCCTGCTGATGGGGAATATGTTATAACGTTTATGGATTCGATGAGAGAGCATCATAGGGCAATAGCGCAAAATGTGATGCAAGTGGCTCGTGAACAACGAGACAGGAACTTCCCACCATACGAAGAAGCTCATGGGCATGATGAAGAACCAGTACAGCCGGTCCATGCACCCACCGAGAGTGATATTGCAGGTCCATCTTTGTATACACCTATCTCGACAGATGCGGCAGGTCCATCTACATCTTTTGGCACCGACGCATATACTAGTTATTATGTCCCCGAGCCACCGACGTATGATCATTCACCATTCACTCCATATGCTCCGATCTACACACAACATGATACATATGTTGGGATTTAATTTGCACAATCATATACGACATCTACGGGTCTCAGTTTTGAAGTATCACATGTTGTATTCCCCCAGTTCACACCATATCATCCACGTAATGATGTACATGTGGTACAACAGAGGAATGAGCAAGTGGATAGGAGAGAAGGAGTTCGAAGAGAGATTATTCCTCCTCGTTGTGGTACCGGAGGACATTTACAGATGAGACCTCGTTGTCGTTGATATCATTTGTTGCATTCGTCTTGTAAATATTTTGATAGTTATAAAAAAAAGTTTCAAAAAATGTGCTCCAATATTCATTCATATTGTAATATGGTTTCACAAATGTTTTAGCGTTTAGGCCATACTTTCGACACACTTGGATCACATGTGAGCAAGGTATTCCGAACTCTTTCCATTTTCCACAAGAGCATTCCCCTGATTTTAGATGGACAACATGCGTATTACCCCCACGTCTCTTGTGATAACAGAAGCTGTTAGATGTCTACGATCGAACATCTGGACATCATGATGGATGGAATGATAGTCAGCACGACCATATCTTTCGAACACATAATCTGGCCATTCTTGATTATTTTGAATCATTCACTCGGTCTTCTTAAGCAGTTCGAAAAAATATAACACACAACGAGCAAAAGTTAATTGCATAATGGCGGTGATTGGAAGTCGACGAGCACCTTTCATAACTCTATTTATGCATTCTGACATATTTGTGGTCATTATACCACAACGCCAGCCTCTGTCATGAGCAAGAGACCATTGACACTTATCAATATGACTCAAGTAATCAAAAGCCCTTGGTTCTATAAGTTTTATCTCTTCCACTGTGCGATCGAATTTTCTGAGCTGATTTTCTGATCCCGCTCTCCAACATAAGTCTTTCAAATGAACGGATTTTAAGCGATTATTAAAGTTTGAACAAACATGTCTCAAACAAAATCGATGCACTCCACGGGGTGATTTGAAGTCAGGAATACAATCTACTGCTGCAATGAGGCCGAATGACGGTCAGAAATCAAACATACACCACCCTCAAATCTTCTCACAATATGCTTGCTAATCATCTCCAAAAACCATCCCCATGACACAAAGTTTTCTTCGTCAACAATTGCAAATGACAAAGGTAAGACTTGATTATTAGCGTCCATTGCCACGACAATCAACATCTTATGTTGATATTTCGTATACAGATGTGTTCCATCCACACTTATTACCCGGCGGCAATGTTGAAATCCTTCTACTGGTCCAGAACACGTAATTCAAAGTCTTTTCTCTTGGTCTGGCATTTTCAAGGTGAACCCACTCAACGACTGTGTCGGGACCATTTTTGCAAAGCTCCCATATAGTAAGGTAATTTTTTCAAGGAGCTCTCCTATGTTCCGTACACATTCTCAACAGCACGTCGCAAACTAAGCCATCCTTTTGCATAGGAGATCTCAAATCCATATTTATCTTTAACTGTTTGAATTACATACTTTATTTCGTAAGCTGGATAACGCCGAACAATCCCCACTAACAAGCTAGCAATCATGTTTTTGTCCAAATTTGCATGATTGATCGACAGTTCACTCAAAAGGCAAGTGTGAGAACCTCCATACTTGTTTATTTTGAATAATCCAACTTTTTTCTTCAACGAGGCCCAGGTACCATCTACAATGCATATCTTCTGTACTGTGTTTGCACACCACTTTCCATAATATTTTTGTACTCTTGACAATGCGGTACTCCCGTTTTCAACATGTACAGAGTAATCATTTACAGATGCCTGCAGATGAGCTTTATTTTTAAGACTATATCTAGATGGATATCCCCTTTGGAGTTGTCGTAACTCCCCCATCTACCTGTTGGAATGTCTACTGAGTCTCCGAATACTTCAGGATGTGTAATTGAGAAGAATGGAATTGTTGGATAAAGGACATGAGTATTTGTCGTGGTTGTCTCCGGTACAGTAACTGACACTTCTTGGGTGATTGGTATCTCCTCATCTTGATCTGCAATTGTTTCTGACATGGCACAAATGTCAACTTCATCGTCCTTAGCATCATCCTAAGACGGAATATCCTCTGGTTCAGATTGAATATCATTTCCCAAATCAGCAAAACTATCTGCTAGTGTCTCAGGAGCAATAACATTAGCATCTATGAGATCGTCATCTGGATCTCTAATAGAGGTAGTCAGTCCTTCTGCAACTATAGGCAAACAATCTACATTTTCGGGAATACAATCATAGTTTCGTGGTTCTGTTTCTATGTAAATTTCCAAGCAACTCCCTGTTCTGAATCCAATAGCCATGCTAAATTATAATCACTATATATTGGCAAAATTGTCTGTCGTAGCCCGAAAAATCTCTGAACATGTGTCTTGCATATATTTTCAGAATGACTGGTTGCGGTCGATGCAGTGATATTATATATTTCTTTCAACAACCGCATAAAATTAATGGTGCGAGATATTGTGGTACGTCTCAATGGATCACGATCATATCTAATGGTATCTGAATCTTGTAATATATTACCTCTCCAATACAATAATATTTGAATCGAGATCTCTGAAAAAAATTAAATATTTCAAGTAATTAATAAATTTAGTTTAACAAATTTATATAATCTATAAGATGATAAAATCAATAATATAACAAGATTTTTACCTGAAAACACTTGAAGGGCGGCAAATTAAGATTGGATATTCGACAATTTCAACGATAAAATCATAGGAAAAAACTATAAATGTTATGTGATTTTCGTTTTCGGTGTAGAAATTGAAGGGGTTCAACCGGACTTTTATAGTAAAGAAGGAGCCATCAGCAAAATTTTTTTTTTTATGAAGGCACCATCTGAGATGTCGTCTTCAATAATATTTTTTAAAAAATATCTAACCAGATGGCGCCTTCAATAACTGATAATTTTCCCACGACTGAAGACGCCACTTCAGATGGCAACTTTAGTTGAAGTCGCCACCTGAAATAGCGTTTTAGGTTAGTTTATAATTTTTTAAAATATCGATTATTTTATTAAATTAATATATTTTTTTGAATATTTTAATAAAAAACCCCTCAAACATGGGTTTCTAACTTACACGATGACTTGGTTTTTTCATGATTTTTGTAATATGTAATGCTTAAACATTGACAACGTCATGTCAGTATATGGTATAATATTTAAAAATTTAGGAAATCATAAATCAAAATATTATGACTAAACAGCTTAATTTCAAGGTTTTGTAGTATATATAAACATCTTAATTTATTTAAACTGTTTAATTTATAAATTAAATTTGACCCTTATTTTTATTTAAAAAAATTAAATTTCACAATATTTTGTAATACTATTATTCAATTCAAATCGGTTCGAAACATGATCCAATCAAAACTATTAGGGACCAAAATCATGACCGTGTTTAGACGTATCTAAAAGTATTCATTATCCTTTCGATTCCCCAATGCCAAATAGCCGTACGGAAAAAAAAAATAGGTTTGGGGAGATGGACCTATACTCCAGTTCCAAGGCAAGCCTAACCTGATTTGAGGAAGAACAAACACACCTTAGAATGAAATAGTCTGGCTTGATATGATAGAACCTATGATGTATGGACATTTCTAAAAATTACTAGGTGCAGTGTCAGACATCGACGCTCCTTAGACACTCCTCGTACACGTGTCGGACACGCCACGTGGCGTGTCCTTAATTTTATTAAAAAAGTTAAAATCGGACACTCATGTCGGACACTCCCCTCAAAATTGAACACACATGTCGGACAATGCCGATGATCGTGTCCGACACAGAAAGGACAATTTTGGGTGTTAATTGTACAAATTAAATAATTTTTGGCTAAAATGAAATTTAGACGTAATATATATATATATGTTGTCTATGTCGCACTGACAATCCTAAAAATCATTCAGTGCAGTGTCAGATACTTCTCGAAAACCAACACTTCTCGGACACTCATCGGACATTTCTCGGACATTTCACGTGGCGTGTCCTTAATTTTATTAAAAAAATAAAATCGAAGACTCCTCTCGTAATCGGACGCCCATGTCGACGGGTGTGTCCGACAAAAAAAAAAAAGAACACTTTAGGGTGTTAATTGTACAATTTAAAAAGTTTTTGGCTAAAATAAAATTTAGATGTGTTAGTAAACATTATGTTACTTGAAATAATATATATTTGTTGTTAGCATGAGTGATACTATGATGATTTCAGTAACATATATTTATATATATTATTTTTGAATTTGGTAAGAATATTTTTGGTGTTATCTTTTATGTGGACGTGTTTGTAAACTTTATATTAATTAATTTAAAATGTATTTGATGTTAGTATGAGTGATACTATGATGATTCAAGTGACATGTATTTATTTATATGCTTCTTGAATTTGGTAAAAATATTTTTTGTTGATTTTATATGGTTTTAAAATTTAAAAATGTGAATTTTACTATTTGTAATATATATATATGTGTGTGTGTGTGTGTGTCTCAGCCGTGTCGTATCCTGAAAATTTTGAAAATCCATGTTGCTGTATGCATGTTGTGTTAGTGTCTCTATGTCAGTGTCCATGCATCGTGGTATTTAGTATGAGTGATACTATGATAATTTCGTGATATAAATTTATATATGTTGTTGTTGCGTGTGAAAATAGTGAAACATGATGGTTGTTCTTATATGCTTTATATGGATCAATAAAGAATGTAATTCATCAGAGGCCATTTGCATATTTTCTGATAGACAAAAGGTTTTTTCAGGTCTTACTTTAATTTAGATTTTTGTTTGGAAAACAACCCAAGTAAACTTGGGCAAGACCCATGTTTGATCCTGAGGTTAAAGTTAATAATGTGACTAATAACTAATAACTTGGCGGAGTCTCAGCCGTGTCGTATCCTGAAAATTTTGAAAATCCATGTTGCTGTATGCGTGTTGTGTTAGTGTCGCTATGTCAGTGTCCGTGCATCGTGGTATTTAGTATGAGTGATACTATGATAATTTCGTGACATAAATTTATATATGTTATTGTTGCGTGTGAAAATAGTGAAACATGACGGTTGTTCTTATATGCTTTATATGGATCAATAAAGAATGTAATTCATCAGAGGCCATTTGCATATTTTCTGATAGACAAAAGGTTAAATTTATCAGGTCTTACTTTAATTTAGATTTTTGTTTGGAAAACATCCCAACTAAACTTGGGCAAGACCCATGTTTGATCCTGAGGTTAAAGTTAATAATGTGACTAATAACTAATAACTTAGCGGAGTCTCAGCCGTGTCGTATCCTGAAAATTTTGAAAATCCATGTTGCTGTATGCGTGTTGTGTTAGTGTCGCTATGTCAGTGTCCGTGCATTGTGGTATTTAGTATAAGTGATACTATGATAATTTCGTGACATAAACTTATATATGTTGTTGTTGCGTGTGAAAATAGTGAAACATGACGGTTGTTCTTATATGCTTTATATGGATCAATAAAGAATGTAATTCATCAGAGGCCATTTGCATATTTTCTGATAGACAAAAGGTTAAATTTTTCAGGTCTTACTTTAATTTAGATTTTTGTTTGGAAAACATCCCAACTAAACTTGGTCAAGACCCATGTTTGATCCTGAGGTTAAAGTTAATAATGTGACTAATAACTTGGCGGAGTCATTCAACCATTGGATTGGAAAATACAGGAACATGCAAATTGTCGTGTTATTGGAGAAGATAATATTGTAACTAATGGCTAGGTTTCATTTAGGATTTGCAAAGTCTGAGAATTGAGTAACAAAACCCACGCATCACCTGAGGAAAATGCTGGATATGTTACAGATGATAATTCTGAAAATGATGTAAAAAGTTGTCATGGAGACATTGACGA
This sequence comes from Haberlea rhodopensis, assembly GCA_907163345.1. Classification (NCBI taxonomy): domain Eukaryota; kingdom Viridiplantae; phylum Streptophyta; class Magnoliopsida; order Lamiales; family Gesneriaceae; genus Haberlea; species Haberlea rhodopensis. The sequence goes on along the minus strand of CAJQUN010000006.1, from coordinate 10,465,133 downwards.
CTCAAATTTCGATACTGAAAGAGGGGTGATTTTGTGTTAGAGCTCGACTCCAGTAAACATATACCTTCAAAATCCACTATTTTACCCTTTTGCTCATGGGAAAACCAAGGAATTTTATGATAAAAACCTAGGAAATCAAAATCTGGAGGAGGAGTTCAAGAACCACCGCCACCGGTGCTTACTCTTGGCATTGATACAACGACAACTTACAATATTAATGAAATCGCAGTGGTGTTTTTGGACAAACACCATCTCGAGGAGGGGAGTGATGTTATGAAGATCAAATCCTAGATAATCCTGCAATTTTATCTTTTATGATTAGGATTTAGTTTAGTTTTAAATTCAAATTAGGATTTGATTTCTAGGATGTGGTTTTTGTTTTGATTATGATTGGTTTTTTGATAATTTTTAATTTATTGAGTAAGGCTCCTACTTTGTATAAATATGATGAATTACTAATAAAGATCAAAAATGAAGTTTTTGAATTAAATATTATTGGGAAAGTTTCTTGTCTTAATTGCTCTCTCTCTATTTTTCCCCAAACTCCAGTCCAACAATATATGTGAACAATATCCCGACCCATGAATAGTAACATCATCATCCAATAATGCGATCCTTGTTTTAATCATAGGAGAATGTAGCTAGATTATATTCGTAGTGAGTACTACACTATGAATATATTTAGAATCCACTACCAGAAGCTGACCTTGATCTGAAGTATAGCGACGCCATTGTTATTCCTCAGAAACCAAAAATGATAGTGGGTAGACCTAAGAAAAATAGAAGAAGATGATGATGAAGCTTGTACTACTCGGAATAGGGCATCGTCACTTCGTTGCAACGTGTGCAAGGACTATGGACATAAATCAAGGACGTGCCAACGAGATAATGATGAACAATTTGCTGTTGGCAATGCTAATAGACCAAATAGAAGTGTTAGCAGACAACGCAGTAGTACTGCGATGGGATACAAGGGTTTGAGAGGTTTCAGACGTGAGGAACGCGAGGAGGTTCCAGCAGCACTAGTTGCAAGGTCACTTATGGACAACGCTCAGCCATCTTTCCAAGGATCATGTCAAGCATTACTAGATCGAGCAGCCAGGCTACAACTTTGAGATCAAGCCTGCTATCATACAGATGATCCAGCTCTCAGTCCAATTTGGGGGATCGACTACTGAGGATCCCAACACTCATATATCCAACTTCTTTGAGATGTGCTACACGTTTAACATAATGACGTTACTGACGACGCCATCAGGTTACGACTCATTCCCTTTTCATTAAAGGATAAAGCTAAATCGTGGTTGCATTCGTTGCCTACAGGTTCGATTACTACGTGGGATGGGATGGTGCAATTATTCATGTCCAAATATTTACCACCATCCAAGACTGCCAAGATGCGCAATGATATCACCACGTTTGTGCAACACGACCCAGAGACATTGTACGAGGCGTGAGAGCGTTTTAAGGATTTATTGAGGAGATGCCCACATCACAGTCTGGCTGCAGGTACAAATTTTCTATAACGGTTTATTTTCTGATAACCGTTCAATGCTTGATGCAGCATCAGGAGGTTCGATCACGAGGAAGACACCTGAGCGACAGATGACTTGTTGGAGGAGATGGCTACCAATAGCTATCATTGACAATCTGAAAGGAACGTGCCAAAGACGCAAGCTGGAATGCATCAAGTGAGTGAAGTCACTGCCTTAGCCACTCAGTTGGAAGCACTGAACAAGAAAATTGACAACTTGAGCATGCATGCAATCCAAGTTCAAGCCGTTACATGCGAGCTTTGCCAAGGAGGACATCCGAGTGCTAAATGTCAAGTAGGTAACCCCTTTGTTCAATATGTTGAAAGTGCTAATTTTGTAGGGAACCGATCACCTCCCAACTACCCCTACCCAAATACATACAATATGGGGTTGAGGAACCATCCACAACCACCACCGGGGTATGCACCTAAATCGAGTCTGGAAGAATTGTTGTCCAAATTCATCATATTGACAAAGACTAGATTCCAAAATCACGAGATGTCGATAAAGAATTTGGAAGTCCAAGTGGTACAGTTAGCAACAATCATAGCTGGGCGAGCACAAGGATCACTACTTAGTGACACTGAAAACCATAGGGAGCAAGTCCATACCATCACATTGAGGAGCGAAAATGAGGTTGCTGAGAAGAATGAGGCACATATTGAGAATGAGGAAGGCGGACATCAAGCAAGAAGAGGATAAACCACGAGACAAAGGAAAGTCTACCAAGACCACTACACTAATCATACCTACTAAGGTAGATATCCCACTCCCATTTCCCACTGCATATAAGAGAGCAAAATTAGATGCTAAATTTGCTAAGTTTCTAGATTTGATTAAGAATCTCCACATTGATATGCCTTTCATTGATGCTATCCGGCAAATGCCGAACAATGCTAAGTTTTTGAAGGAGATACTGTCAAAAAAGTAGAAATTGGGAGAGCATGAGACTATAAATTTAACTGATGAGTGTTCAGCTATCATTCAAAATGATTCACCTCCAAAGTTAAAGATCCAGGGAGTTTCATTATACCTTGCAAAATCAATTCTATGTCTTTTCATAAATCTTTATGTGATTTGGGTGCATGTGTAAATCTGATGCCTTTGTCTATTTACAGGAAGCTGGGCTTAGGAGAGAGAAAATCGGTCAACGTGTCACTGCAGATAGCGGACAAGTCCATCAAGTACCCTCAACGGATAGTTGAGGATGTGCCAATCAAAGTCGATAAATTCACCATTCCGATGGATTTTATAGTGTTGGACATGAAGGAAAGATGTTGACATGGCATTGATCCTAGGAAGGCCATTCCTAGCAACAGGAAGAGCACTAATGATGTTCAAGAGGGGAAGTTGATCCTTCATGTAGGGGGAATCAAATCACTTTCAACATGTTTCAAACTTTGACATAATCACACAACAAGCACATGTGTTCTAGAGTTAATGTGATTGAAACCCTTCCTTTTGATATGATGCTGGGTGATTGCAAGGAGAAGTTGGAAAAAAAACTTGGGAACAAAGTGGATGAGAACAATGACAAGAAGAAGTAGAAGAAAGTGATGGTGACACCAAAATCTCCCCAAGAGAAGGTAAATTCTGTGAGGGGGACTTGGTTTTAATGAACAGAGAAAAAGATGCGACTATTTCCATGGAAGTCGTACTCACCAAGTGGTCGAGGTTCTATCATGCGACACTATCAATTTGAGAGATGACAACAGGGCACTGTTCACGGTAAAAGAGAAGTGGTTACGACACTACCACGTGGATGACGGAAAAATATCCCCCACTGCCCCCTGCGGCACTTGAGCTTAAATGGTAAAAAGTCCAGCTTGGGACTATAAATCAAGAACTCATTCTTATCCCTTATCTGTTTTTGAATTCAGTTTTGGTTTTCTTTTTGCTTTTGTTTTTGATTTTTGGTGAGCGACTCCGTGTGCTATCATGTTTTCCAACAACATACCCCACAAGTTGATGAGGAATTGGACAACGATCTGACGTCATCGTCAAAGGTAACTGCTTTGTCTTATTTTCCATGATTATTACATTGAGGACAATGCATGAATTAAGTTTGGGGGAGTGCATTACTAGGTCATGCTTTTTATTTGGAATTGTATCGTTCTTTGAGCTCCAACAAAAAAATTTTCTTGAAAATGAGTTCAATTCGTGAGAAAAGAATGAATTATAGTGGTGGTCTCTATTCCATGATGATATTAATCTCACAATGCATGTCAACGTTGAGTTTTGATGATTGTAAGACTTGTTTGTGTATATCTTGTTTTGACTTAGCATGTCAAAGATTATGAATATTTTGAGCACCTTTGAGTCATAATCTTGTGAATTGCATTTGGAGTAGTGAAAATATTTGTGAACTTGATGAATTGTTTTTGAGTATCTTAGAGTACCTTAAAACCTATTTGATGATGGTACTTCAAGGCGAAATTTTATAGTCATGAACTTGATTTGGAGATGATATAGGCGATCTTTGATATGTTTGAGCCTTTCAAGCTTACCATGTATACATCAATCCTTAGTGTCCACTTTTGAGCCTAATTCAAAAATAATGGTGTATGGTTAACATACTATTAGCCCACATTCATCATTGATTGGCAAACTCATCATATCACCTATTTTGAGTCTAAATTGAAATTTTTTTTACCTAAAGGGAATATAATGAATCTCATTAGATGCACATGCATTGCTATATTTTAATGAGCTTATTGTTGAAAATATTTATGAATGAGAAAATAAAAGAATAGAAAGAGCCTTGAGAAAAAAAGTATCTAAATAAGACCCAAAGTAGCCGCGGCTATAAAAGAAAAAGAAGAGAATATCAAATGTGTGCTAAATTATGAACATTACATGATTATACTCTTTTCTGTATACTATCCTATCTTTTCTTTGAAGCCAATACATAGGCCTAACATTACAAGCTTAAAAAGACCTTTTGATCCAAGTCTAGTGAATGACTACATTAGTAGAGAAGTGTTTGAAAATAGGTCTATGGGGTGCTCAACGATAATCTTAACTTTTATTGACTAGCATGATTTGATCTATGAAGATTGTATGAAACTTGAAAGTGACAATATCACACATGCACGTTCTGATTTGGAGATATGTTGCTTGATCTAAGAGAAAACACAAGTTGTTAAATTTTCTAATTGACTCTTGTTTATCTATAAGTGAGATGTCTGAGCTACATTATTGATTGCGAATTGGCTCATTTGAATCTTCAATATTGAACTCTACATTTTGATCTTATTTATTTACTCGAGATGATCAAGTTTAAGTTTGTGGGAGTTAATAAGTGTGATTTTTACACTTATTTTACTATGATTTTATAGTGGTTTTTGTAGTGATTCCTGGACTATATTACGCTTTTTGGTAGATATTTGTATGAGCTAATAATGATGAAAAAGGACCAAACCGAGCTAACACGTCAGAGAAGGGATTAAATCTCGGAAATTGAAAATGAAGATTGGCGATCAATCTTGGATTCACCGATCATCTTGGATTATCACCGATCGAACGCACGTTTACGAAAATAGAGCAACAAAAATTCAGTTTGCAATCGATCGCCACTTCTCGCCGATCGATCGCGGCCATCCAGAACATTTTTGCGGTCGATCACCATGGTTCGCTGATCGATCGCGGAGTTGCAGATTTTGAAAAATAAAAGGAAGAGAGTTTCACTGATCGATCGTCAATTCTTGGAACATCGAGATTTTGTTTCCTTGTTGGATTATTTTGTGTCCAAAACTTGGAAAACTCTTCCACCACTATATAAGACATGACTTGTAATTCTTTGTGCATAATTTATTGTTGTTCATGTTTTTGAGGGATTGGTCACTCCTTGAATGATTATTTATTGCGATTGAATTGACCTTAGGATATTGCAATACGATATAGTAAACTGTGCTGTGGGTTTAGCTTGAGACTAAGTAAAATCGAAGACACGTGTGATAACAATAGATTTACCAAATCGAAGGCCAGAAGTTTTCATAAATCAGCATACAATATTGAGTGTTAATAAGTGCATAATCATTGCCTTGTTGCACCTTAGTATTAGACTTGTTACAACTGGACCAAGGTATAACAAGTGCATTAAACTCGTCACCTTAGAATGTTTGAATTTAAATCTTAACTAATAGGTGAATTATGGTGGATTACATGGGTGAACCAAAGTCTTGATAATTTTCTCTACTAATTTATAATCTATTTATTACTCGTTGGGTTGAATTTCGTGTCATTAGTCAAATTAGTATAATTTTCATCACTAATTATCGTATGCTAAATATAGTTAAACAAGTTGAGTATGGTACTTATTTTCTAGTCCCTGTGGGTTCGACAACTTTTTCTTAAAATCTACTATACTAAAACTTGACACTATGTATTTACGGTATAAAATCGCACACTGAAGATAATTGTTTAATAAAAGCAATCAAGTTTTTGGCGCTGTTTCTGGGGACTAGTTTAAGATAATATCAGACGAGATTAGTTGACTGCAATTTAATCATTGTTTTATTTTAATTTCTAGTTTTGATTTTTTTCTACTCTTCTACTGTTTTTTTTTTCTTTGGGTGGATCTTTGCAGGTTGTTATCTCTTGGTGCATGCTAAGCAACCCTACACTTGAGCCTTTCGACCCCGAGATCGAACACACTTGTCGAACAAGGCTAAGGCAAGCAAGAACACTCATGGCTGACAATGAGGAACGCGAGGAGGTTCCTGCAGCACCAGTTGTAAGGTCACTTGTGGACTACGCTCAACAATCTTTCCAAGGATCACTGTCAAGCATTACTAGACCGAGGATTCAGGCTACAACTTTTAGATCAAGCCTGCCATCATACAAATGATCCAGCACTCAATCCAATTTGGAGGATCGACTACTGAGGATCCCAACGCACATATATCCAACTTCTCGGAGATATGCGACACATTTAAACATAATGGCGTTACTGACAAAGCCATCAGGTTACGACTCTTTCCCTTTTCATTAAAGGATAAAGCTAATTGTGGTTGCATTCGTTTCCTACAGGTTTGATTACTACGTGGGTTGGGATTCTGCAATTATTCATGTCCAAATATTTCCCACCATCCAAGACTGCCAAGATGCGCAATGAGTTTGGTTCTTATTTATTAGTCAAATTAGTATAATTTCCATCACTAATTATCGTAGGCTAAATATAGTTAAACTAGTTGAGTTTGGTACTTCTTTTCTAGTCCCTGTGGGTTCAACAACCTTTTCTTAAAATATATTGTACTAGAACTTGACACCATGCACTTGTGGTATAAAATCGCTACACTGAAGATACTTTTTTTAATAAATAAGTGATCAATAGCCATAGATATCTAGTAATCAAAGCAAGAAGTTTTCACAAATCTCAATGCAATATTGAATTGTTAAATAATTATGCGAGAGTGACTTACTGTAATTTTATGTTAGGTTTAATATAGCTCGATAGAGTATATTAGATAATATCGTAGAACTCGACACCTTAGAGATATATGAATATTCAATTGAGGGTTATATGGGATAACATTGGTGAATCGATGTCTTGATAATCATCTCTTGTGGAATTTCTCGTCATCTTTAGTTTGGTTGGTTGGATTAGTAGTAGTTAATTTAGTTAATTTGTATTCGATTCATTATTTTAGGTTAAATATAGTTAAAAATGTCTTATATGATACTTACAATTAGTCCATGTGGATTAGGCACTCTTACTTCTCATTATCTATACTAAACTTGACAACCGTGCATTTGCGGATTAATCGTTCACAACTGAGATTTTATTGTTTAAAAGTGACGATCAAGTCATTGGCACCGTTGCCGAGGACTAATTTTCGTAATATCATACGAGATTATTTTGACTGTAATTTAACAATTTTTTTATATATAATTTCGAAAAATATTATTTGATTATTTTAATTTTGTTTTTCTTGCGATGTACTTGTGATGTTTCATCAACAACTCTTCACATGCTTTGCCCAACAACTTTCAGAGCCATTCTATGCAGCGTGGAAGAGATTCAATGAATTGGCACACACATTTCGGGTATCATAATTTTTCGCACTATAATCTTCTGTAATTTTTCTACAATGGTTTGGATACAGAAACACAAGGATGAGTTTTGAACGGAGCTTTGACAACTGGTAGTCCCTTGTTTTATAAAGATGAAGACATTGTGTTGCACATGTTCAATGATATGGTGGATTTTGACTACCATTGACATAACTCAGTTGGAGGATATACTACTTAGATTCATAGCATCATGTGAAAGAATTTTGGAGAGTCAGACAAATTCTATATGTCACCTGGAGCAGCAATTAGTGACCCTCGTGGAAACATTTTCGGCAAGCCTCCATGAGGATGATATGAGATCTACAAATCAAGGCCACTATTTGATGATTGCTTCTGATGGTCAAGCCGACGACTATAAATTAGTGCTTCTTAGGAGGCAACCCAAGCCAATATCCTTTGTTTGATTTTCAATTTTTGTTTTTAATTTTTATCATCTCTCGAGTCAATTATTTTACTATTTGCATTCTTCTCTTGCAAGATACTTAGTTGGAGCGATAATCTCTACAGCGGCGGTGATTTAAAAAGTCGATCTTCCTCAACCCTCAAGCGTATTTATCAGATGAGTTTATTGTCCCATTTGATTTCTTTTAAACATTGAGGACGATGTTTGATTTAAGTTCGGGGGTGTGGCTAGCATGTTTTACTTGTTTAATATGCATGCTGGGTGCTGAATTTGACACTTGAATCGTCTGATTATTATGAGCTAATTTTTTTTATGAGTTCAAACTTGAGAAAAAATGAATTATAGTATTGACTATTCATGAAGATTTTGATCTCACTATGGATATGAACTTGAATTTTAATGATTGTTAGACATGTACATGAATATCCTTTGTTGAATTAGCATGTCAAGAATGAGGAATATACTGAGCATATTGAGTCATGATCTTTGTGGATTGCATGTTCAATAGTGATAATTGTTATGAACTTGATGATTTTTCTTGAGCATCTTAGAGCTATTATAGAACCTATTTGATGACAATTTGAGGTGAAATTTTATAGTTACAAACTTGACTTGAAAATGATTTAGGCGATCTTGGAACGTTTGAGCCTTTCAAGCGTGCCTTGTCTAAATCATACCCTAGCGTCCATTTTTTAGCCTTATTGAAAACGAATGGTGTATGCATCACATACAAATAAGCCCTATTCAACATTTATTGGTAAACTCATTGTACCTACCCTTTTTTGAGCCTAAATTGAATTTTTATCCTTACCTTTAAGGGGGTATAATGAATCTTATTAGATGCACGTATATTGTTATATTGATGAGCTTATTAAAATTTTAGTCAATGAGAAAAAGAAAAGAGAACAAAGTGCCTTATAAGTTAAAAGAATTAAGACGCAAAAGGGGGGCTAAGGCATAAAAGAAAAAGAGCATTGTGAAACAAATATATAAAATTGCAATGAGCCAAGGCTACAAAAGAGACGAGAATCTCAAAATGTGAAGTTACATATTATACTCTCTTCTTTGTGCTTATCATATCTTTTCTTTGAAACCGACACTAAAGGCCTAACATTACAAGCTTACAAAAAATTTTTTTTTATCCAAGTTTAGGGAGTAACTACATTAGTGGAGAAGTTGTTTCAAATAGGCCTATGGGTGCTCGACGATAATCATGACCTAGATTTGATTAGCATGATTTGATCTTGAAGGTGTGCATGAAACTTGAGATTGACAATAACACACACGTTCCGATTTTGCGATGTGTTGCTTGATTTAGGAAAAAACATGCCTCGTTCAACTTTTGTATGTGTGTAAGTGAGATTTATGATGTAAGTTTCAAGTATCAAGAATGAACTCTACCTTTTGATTTTATTGATTGCTTGATGACGATCAAGTGATAAGTTTAAGGGAGTTGATAAGTGTCATTTTTGCACTTATATTTATATGCTTTCTCGATATATTTTACTTTGATTCTTGAACAACATTATGCTTTTTGGTATTACTTTGCATGTTTCAGGAATTTAGGTGAAAGTACGAGAAAATGAAGAAAAAGAGCTAAAAACGATGAAATGAGAAAGAAAGTTGAAGAAAAGATAAGAACCAGAATCCAAGGCACGTGTCACTTTTTTCTCCTCAAATTTCTTCATGTTTGAGCCATATTTTTAGAACGTGGTCAACAATAAAGTTGTAGAACTTTCTGCTATCTTCGCGTGGACAGCTAGTTTGCTTAATTCAGAGATCCTATGAGAAAGTTATTACCAAATTACTAAACGTCTATTAGTAGTTGGAGCAACAAAATTTCCGAGTTACCAATCGATCTCACCTTCACCATCATCCATTTTAGAGATTTCGATCATACAAGGAATCTACATATTTTCTCCTCCACTACATAAGGGGTATCTTGCATGAAAAAATCAGATTATTCCACAGGTTTTCAACCTAGGAAAAGCCTCCATCCTCCACCTCACCTTCACCATCATCCATTCTAGGCCTTGGAACAAGCCTTCCAACAAGGAGATCCGAGAGAGTATCGAGAAGGAAGCTAGAGAAGAAACTAGGATCAACAAACGGAGTTGACGCCGGGAGTTTTTCTTTTTCTTTAAACATTAATTTTGTTAAGTTTCTCTTTATATTATGAACTAATTTTATTTATCAAGATTAGGGGAAACTTTGTTTGAACCTATGAGTTGATTATTGGTTATTGATTGAATTCCTATATTCTTTGTGCATGATTTATGATTTCGTGCTTTCATGGATTGATCACCACTGAATTGATTTAAGCTATAATAATTGAGATCGAGAGATGATGTTATAATACGAACTAGTAAATTGTACCGTGGATTTCATATTGAGATCGAGATATGAGATCAAATATACGTGTGATAGCCATATATATCTAGTAACCGAAAGCTAGAAGTGTTCACAAATCTAAATGCAATATTGATTTGTTAAATAAGTATGGGAGAGTGACTTACTGCAATTTGATGTCAGGTTCAATATATCTCGAGTGAGTGTATTAGATAATTTCGGATAACTCGTCACCTGAGAGATATATGGATATTCAATTGAGGGTTATATGAGATTACATAGGTGAATTGACATCTTGATAATCTTCTCTAGTGGAATTTTTTTGTCATCTTTAGTTTGCTTGGTTGGATTAGTAGTAGTTAATTTAGTTAATTGGTATTCAATTCATTATTGTAGGTTAAATATAGTTAAAAACGTCTTATTTGGTACTTACAATTAATCCATGTGGGTTCGACACTCTTACTTCTCATTATCTATACTAAAACTTGACAACCATGTACTTGCGGATTAATTGTTCCCAAATGAGATTTTTTTGTTTAAAAAAATTATGATCAAGTTTTTTGGCACCTTTACCGGGGACTTATTTTCGTAATACCATACGAGATTCTTTGACTGTAATTTAACAATTCTATTTATTTATAATTTCAAAAAAAATAATATTTGATTGTTTAATTTTGTTTTTATTGCGAGGTACTTGTGATGTTTCACCAACAAGTCTTCACATGTTTTGCCTAACAACTTTCAGAACCATTTTATGCAGCGTGCGAGAGATTAAATGAATTGGCACACACATTCCGGTATCATAATTTTTTCGAGCTATACTCTTCAACAATTTTTCTACAATGGTTTGGATGCAGAAACACAATGATGGATATTGAACGGAGCTTTGGCAACTGGTAGTCCGCCTTTTTTATAAAGATGAAGACAGTGTGTTGCACCTATTCAATGATATGGCGGATTTCGACTACCATTGGCGTTGAGATTCTTCACTGCAAAGTTGGTGTCACCACCCGCCGGAACCTCAATACCCTCATTATAAACACCAACCATTTGAACCTCACGGAGGGAAGAGAGACAGTTCTGGAGAAGACATGGCTCAGTTGGAGGATACACTACTTAGATTTATGGAATCATATGACATATTTATGGAGAGCTAGACATATTCTATACGTCACCTGGAGCAGCAATTAGTGACCCTCATGGAAACAGTTTCAGCAAGCCGCCATGAGGATGATATGAGATCTACAAATCAAGGGGTGATGAATCAAGTTTGGTGCATGATGATGAGTACTCGACCAAAAAATTTTATGGGAGTGATCTTACTCATGTGGAAGAGTCAGGGGAAGTTGAGCCTCTTCAAGAAATTGAGCCTATTCTAGGAAAGTTATCCGAGATGAGCCGAGTGTGATGGTGGAGAAGGAAGAGACTTTCGAATATGCTGACTAGAGGCCATCGATGGCAACATGTTTTATGTCATATGTTGATCCATTTTTCCCATCAATGCCAACTTCACCATACTACACCCTCCACGAGATGAAGCCAAGCCAATAATTCTTCTCCTATACCATGAAGGAAGTTGTTGGAGCGACGAGCGTAAAATGTCATTATCTTGCCAAACATGAGGGCATACTGAATCAAGACAAATTTGTGGTATCATACGATACTTACTATGGGTGGAAGCCAATATTTGATGGTTGCTTCTGATAGTCAAGCGGATGACTAGAAATCATCACTTCTTATGAGGCTACCCAAGCCAATATCCTTTGTTATTTAGTTTATTTGATTTTCAGTTTTGTTTTTAGCTGTTATCATCTCTCGAGTTGACTATTTAATATTTGTATTTTTCTCTTGCAAGGTACTCAGTTGGAGCGACAAATCACTATAGCAGTGGAGATTCAAAAAGCCAATCTTTCTCAACTCTCATGCAAGAGTATTGATTAGGGGAGTTTACTGTTCCCTTTTGATTTTTCTTAAACATTGAGGACAATGTTTGATTTAAGTTTGGGGGAGTCGCTTGCATGTTTTACTTCTTTAATCTGCATGCTAGGTGCTGAATTTGACACTTGAATCATCCATTTATTATATGCTAAATTTTTTTTGTTTACGAGTTCAAACTTGAGAAAAGAATGAATTATAATAGTGAATTTTCAATGAGGATTTTGATCTCACTTTGGATATGGACTTGAATTTTAATGATTGTTAGACTTGTCATGAATATCCTTTGTTGAATTATCTTTGTTGTACAATGAGAAAGAAAGTTGAAGAAAAGATAAAAAAACGGAATCCAAGACACGTGTCACTTCTTTCTCCTCAAATTTCTTCTTGTTTAAGCCATATTTTGGAAACATGGTCAACAATAAAGTTGTAGAACTTTATGTTATCTTTGCGTGGACAGCAAACTCAAATTCAGACATTGTATGAGAAAGTTATGACCAAAATACTACATCTGTCAATAGCTGAAGTAACAAAATTTCTGAGCTACTGATTGATCGGTAGCTTTCTATCATTCGATATGTAGAGTATTGAAAAATAACAGGTGTAGATTTCTACCATTTCGATATGTATGGCCGAAAAATTCTGAAAAAATACCTTTTAGAGTTTGGATCCTACATGGAATCTACCTATTTAAAGGTCATCTTGCAAAAAAAATCAGATTATTCCACATATTTTCAACCTAGAAAAAGCCTCCATCCTCCATCTCACATTCACCATCATCCATCACAGGCCTCAGAACAAGCCAACAAGGAGATTCGAGAGATGATCGAGAAGGAAGCGAGAGAGGAAACTAAGATCTACGAATGGAGTCGACGCTGGGAGTTTTTCTTTGTCTTTAAACATTAGTTTTTTTTTCTTTATATTATGAACACGTTTTATTTATCAAGATTAGAGGAACCTTTGTTTTGAAGCTATGACTTGATTATTGGTTATTGATTGAATTCCTATATCCTTTTGTGCATGATTTATGATTTTAATGCTTTCATGGATTGATCACCATTGAATTGATTTAAACTATTATAATTGAGATCGAGAGATGATATTATAATACGAACTAGTAAACTGTGCCGTGGATTTCAGATTGAGATCGATAGATGAGATCAAATACACGTGTGATAGCCATAGATATCTAGTAATCGAAAGCTTGAAGTTCTCACAAATCTAAATGCAATATTGGATTGTTAAATAAGTATGCGAGAGTGATTTACTGTAATGATGTTAGGTTTAATATAGCTCGAGAAAGTATGTTAGATAATTTCAGAGAACTAGTCAGTTTCGAGATATATGGATAGGGATTACATTAGTGAATCGATGTCTTGATAATCTTCTCTAGTGGAATTTTCTCTTCGTCTTTAGTTTGTTTGGTTGGATTAGTAGTAGTTAATTTAGTTAATTGGTATTCAATTCATTATTGTAAGTTAAATATAATTAAAAACGTCTTATTTGGTACTTAATGTTAGCCTCTGTGGGTTCGACGTTCTTACCTCTCATAATCTATACTTAAACTTGATAACCGTGCACTTACGAATTAATTGTTCACAACAGAGATTTTATTGTTTAAATAAGTGACGATCAATCTTCCGCCATCAAACTGAGATTTAATAACTATACACATTTACTTGTACAAAAGAAATGTTGATCCATAAACCAAAAAAATAAATAAAAACATTTCTTCTTATTACAAGATGAAGTTCCGAAATTTTTTTAAAAAATGTTTCATATTATTACATGATTCATAATAAAGGAACTTGAAACTAATGTTTCTCAATGAATCATCAATTTTTTTAATCGACAAAATAAAATATGTAAAAAATATAAGTGCGAGATGTACTCTAAATAATAAATAAAAAATTAGCAAACTGAAATATTGATGATTTAAAAATTATGATTTGCTACTTCAGCTCCGAAACTATATAATATTATAATTAAAGAAATCTTTAATATATAAATATGTGGGCGGGTTGGGGTGTGTAGGTAGGCAGTGGAGGTGCAAAAATCCACTACAATCCCACATAAATGTGGGTAGCTTAAGTTTTCAGCTGCAGCATTTTTTTTCGAAAGTTAAAACTGGCGGATTCGGGTGGGTTAATGCGATGTGTGTTGGGTTGTGCGGTTTTTTGTACACCCCCAATTAATAATAAAATTTCTAAAAAAGCAAATTGCCACTTACATATGCAGTAATATTCTCCCAAACTTAATTTATTATTTATTTCAATTTTTTTAAAAAGTTAAAATTTTAAATATGAATCCGAGCAAGAACGTGAAAATTGTTCGATCAGGGAACATTGTTCGAAAACATAAATTCAGAATGTAGAAGGTTAACCATTGATACCCAATTGCTTATTTTTAAAAATATGAAAGTGCCTTCGGGTCTTTTTAAAAAAAAATAATAATGGCACTTTTGTAAATTAATGCATTTTTAAAATGAAATTTTTTTTGGCCAATTGATGAGGAGTTCAAGTGTCACCACAATGAAGTTCATGATGTAAAGTGTAATTTTGAAAGAACAGTTGCAAAATGAAATTTTATGTAAACGATATGATATTGAAGATAGTTTCCCTTATAATATTTCATCAAAATATAGCTGAATATTGATGTGTCTAGAAATAGACATGTTTAATGCGTTTAATTGTTAACGATTATGTATGTTTTGATTGATAATTTGATGCATATGTTACCTAATCATATTTTGCTTGACTTTATGTGAAATGGAGAAAAAGGGCTAAAGACAAATAAAGGTCGGAAAATACTTAAGAATGATGATGAATCGGAATAGATCAAGAAAAGTGGACAAAACAAGTTTAGAAGTGCGCGATCCATCACACATGGCAGAAAGTTCAGCAATGAAAAATCACAAAAAGCAATCGAACGTGACCCAAAGCCTGATCGGTTGCGAGACGCATTCTTTTGAAAGATAAAAACCTCTGAGGCGCGACCCGTCGCACAAAAGATATCGGCCTGGTGTCCTGAAAAATATAGAAACCCGATTTCTTTCCATCTTTAAGTAGATTTTGACCTACTCTTTCAGCCTCCATTCATATAACTCATTTCTCGGACCTTATTATTCATTAGATAGAGTAGATAGCTTAGCTTAGACTAGTTTTAATTTTTCTCTCAATATTTGAAGATGGTTAGAGGATTTCGACACGAATGCGAGATTGGCAACCTCGGCTAGTGAAGATCTGATTAGCTCTTCTTCCTTGCTTTTATTTAATACTTTCTATGATAGTTTTTAGTTGTTTTTATTCAATTATGCATAGCTAAACTTTTAATTCTTGGTTGAGGAAACCAATACCTTGGATTTATTAATTTTCGTGAGCTTTACATTCTTTAATTATCGATTTTATTGAGTATCAATGTTTTTGCTAGATTTTATTGATATGATTGTTGTGTTTGATTATTAGGCTAATAATTTATGAGGCAACTACGACTGGTAATTTGATGTTGAATTTAGTAAGTTCTTAGGGAAAATAATTGACTAGATTAATATAAACAGCTAGTGTTTATGTTATTTAGATTTATTATTCTCACTAGTTTTGAATGGTATCAAGGAATTTATCTTAATCATGTGTATTTATGTTAGTTCCAGACTTTATCGATAAAGGTTTTAAAGATGACAAAACATATCAGACCGGATCGAGAGAAATCAGACTGACCAGATCGATCGCTCAAAACAGATCAAGCTGATAAGGCATATCGCATATCAGACCGGATCGATAGAAATCAGACTGACTAGATCGAAGCTTCAGATCGATCTCAATCTTTATCAGATCAGAGAAGTCAAGGATGAATAAAGATTGGTTCTTCAGTCTGAATCATTAACAGCTATTTATTGAGGCATTTAATGTAGCAATTAATGCTGAAAAAGACCATAGACTGAAGATTACCATAAAAGGTAAGAAGACAAAGAAGAGCTTACCTGACAGTCGCCGAAAGCATGAACCAGAACGGCAAGTACCCTAAAGAAGAAGACTGTAGCTTACTCAGAGTTTAAGCATAGTCAAAAGTTGCACATTAAGGGAAATAATGTCGTTGGTACATGCAACTATAAAAGGACGCAACAGAAGAGCTCAAGTAGAGAGTCTGAAAAATCGAAAAACGCACAAGAAAGTAAAACAGCACAAGCTTACAAGCTCAGAAGCTCTCGAGCTGAAATTCTTCTTAAGCACGAGTACATTGTAATATGTGATCATTTAGATCACTGTGTGCATAGACTAAAGTCTATCGTGTGTATTCTGTATTGAAATATAGAAGTGAGAAACTATTGTAACTGTCAGACAGAGTGTGTCTGAACAGATCGAGTGACTAGGAGTTTCAGTCTGGTAGTGAGGTAAATTAGCTGAATCGGGTTTGTACAACAGGATTGTATAAATCAAAGTCTTCTAGTGGAATCCTTCCTTAATTGGAAGAAGGGGAGACGTAGAAGGATTACACCACCTTCGAACTTCCAGAAACATATTCTGTGTTTTTATCATTCTGCACTCGTTCTATTATTCAAGCCATCGAGCCGTTCTTACTAATTTAAGAACAGACCGTTCCGCACTAAAAATATTCAGTGGTCTGTTCTGCAAAAGAGTTGATTAAGAAATAGATTTCTTTCACTAATCCGAACGAAATCACAAGGGATTAATTTTTATAGGAGTGTTCATTCACCCCCCTCTAAACACTCCAGACCGATCCTAACAAGTGGTATCAGAGCAGGTCATCTTAATCAGCACAAAGACACTTGAGCTGATGGCATCATTCAACAAAATTCATATGTTCTCAAAAGAAGACTATGATGATTGGAGAATCAGAATGCAAGCTCATCTGGCAGCACAGGATGACGATATGTGGTTCGTCATCACTGATGGACCAATGAAGATTCTGAAAGTCAATACAGCAGCCTCCATTACTGGTGGTGAACCCCAAATGGTCGAGAAGGACAGATCCCTCTGGACAAATGAAGAAAGAAAGAAAGCAAACCTCGACAACCTTGCCAAAGACATCTTGTTCAAGACATTGGACAAGAACATGTTCAGTAAAATCAAAATGTGCTCTACTGCCAAAGAAATTTGGGAGAAGATAGCACAGCTATGTGAAGGGAACGACCAGACCAAGGAAAACAAGCTGACTGTTGCTCTTCAAAGATTTGAGAGCATAAAAATGAAGATTGGAGAAACTCTAAATGAGTTTGATGAAAGAGTTACTGGTATTATCAATGAACTGAACGGTCTGGGCAAGGAATACTCAAACAGAGAGATCGCTCTGAAAGTTATGAGAGCCCTGCCAAAAGAATGGGATGTTAAGACCATTGCAATGAGGGAATCCAAAGATCTGAACAAAGTTGAACTTCATGATCTGTTCGCAGATCTGAAAGCATATGAGTTCGAACTAATCAGCAGAGGTGAAGCAGAGCCATTCATCTCTCAACCAAACAAAGCACTGGCAGCCATTCCAGACCAGACCGCCCCCACAACAGATCGATCTATCAAACAGATAAGTAATGATGCTATGTCATTATTTATCAAGAAATTTGGTAAATTCATGTCTAAAAATAAGAGGAACTTTAAACCCTCTCATCATTATAAATCAAGAAAGGACGATGCTATTATGATCAGGCTTGCTACAATTGTGGTAAGACCAGACATTTTATTGCAGATTGCACCAGACCGAAGAAAGAAGAACGTAAAGAGAAGCATCGTGATGACAGGAAAAAGAAGCACTACAAAGACCGCAAAAATCATGGAAAGTCCCAAAAGGTCCTAGTAGCAGAAGAAGGAAACAGCAAATGGGCTCAGACTGATTCAGACTCAGAAAGCTCTGAATATTCTTCCAGCGAAAGCGAAGAAGATATTCAATGTCTAATGGCAGACGAAACTATGAGTCAAACAGACGAGGTATTCGATCTTGACTCAAATGAATTTACACGTGAAGAGCTCATGTCCGCGCTGCAAGACATGGCTAATGATTATAAAATCTTAGCTGAATTATTTGAGAAAACCAAAGCTAAAGCCAATGATCAAATGGATGAGCACGTCAAACCAAGCTGCTCTGAGCTGGGTGAGTGCAACAATCTACAGATCGAGCTGAATAAGCTAAAAATCTCTTATGATCAGCTTCATGAAGAAAATAAGAGAATTAGCACACAAAATGCTAAGCTTTCTCATATCTTCAAAACATGGACAAAATCCAGAACATCATTGGAAGAATTGCAAGAGGTACAAAGAAATGTCGGTGATGTTATAGGCATAGGCTTTGATATCAAAGACTGCACCAAAGATGAATCTGAACTGTTGCTGGTAAAGAACAAAATCAAACAAATGACATTTTTTAAATCCGGCACAGTATATGAGACTGAAGCACCTATAATTCAAACGGGAGTCTCTTTCGAGAATCAAGGTTTGAGAAAAGGGATTGGATATGTCAACCAAGCCAAAGAAAAGGCACCAGCAAGCTTTGCGTCTTTCAGACCAAATCTAAAGGTGCAAGATCTAAGGCAAGGAAGACAATACAATTACTATAATTCAAAACCAGTTCAACGAAGATATAGACTACCCTATGAGAATAAAAGGTTTCCACATCGCACACATTATCACACACAACATCGAAACAGATCAGCTCACAGCACACCAGACACACACAAGCCATTCAAGCTGATACAGGTGTGGGTTCCCAAAGGGCTAATCCGTTCTGGACCCAAGTAGGATTGGGTACCAACAATAATTATGTTTGATGACAGGTACCAAAGAAACTTGCATCAGACTGGTACTTGGACACTGGGTGTTCTCGTCACATGACTGGAAACATCGAGCTGTTGTCTGAAGTCACAGAATGTACTGGACCCAAGATCATCTTCGGAGATAACTCAAAGGGTAAGACCGTGGGCAAGGGTAAGACTGTCCATGGTAATATTATTATCAATGATGTGATGTTAGTTGAAAATCTATGCTATAATCTGATTAGTATAAGTCAATTATGTGATAATGGTTATACTGTAGAATTTCACAAACACACTTGCACTGTTACATCGTCAGACGGTATGACCATGCTTGTAGGAATCAGAATGGAAATAAATATAAGATTAACTGGAACTTTGCTCAACCTGATAATCCTACTTGCTTCATCGCTAATAATGATAATAAACACTGGCTATGGCATAAACACTTGAATCATCTTAATTTTAAGACTATATCTAGCCTGTGTAAACATGATTTAGTTGTCGGTCTGCCCAAGATCGACTTTGCTAAGGATAGATCTGTGAAGCATACCAAATGGGCAAACAGATCAGACCATCCTTCAAAAACAAGAATGCCAAATCCTCCTCACGCTGCTTAGAACTATTACATATGGACTTGTTTGGTCCTATACCAATAACAAGTTTAGGGGGAATGCGGTATACTCTTGTTGTTATTGATGATTACTCGCGTTTTACTTGGACTATATTTTTGAGCAGTAAAGATCAGACCGGTCCGAAATTGATCAAGCTGCTGAAACGTACTCAGAATGAGAAATCATCCAGCATAGACAGGATTCGAAGTGACAATGGCACTGAGTTTTCAAATCAGAATCTTGAATCCTTTCTAGAAGATAATGGAATTAAGCATGAATTTTCAGCCGCCCGAACTCCCCAACAAAATGGAGTTGCAGAACGAAGGAACAGAACGCTTAAAGAGGCAGCAAGAACAATGCTTGCTGATTCTGGAATTTCGCAAAAGTTCTGGGCAGAAGCTGTAAATACTGCTTGCTACACTCAAAATCGGTCTATGGTTAACAAAAAGTTGAATCTCACTCCATATGAGATATGGACTGGTAACAGACCGTCTATCTCTCACCTTCATGTATTTGGCTGCAAATGCTTCGTTCACAACAATGGTAAGAATCATCTTACAGCATTTGAAGCTAAATCAGATAATGGGATATTCTTAGGATATTCATCTAATAGCAAAGCTTTTAGAGTTTTCAATAATCGCACTTTAACTGTAGAAGAATCTGTTCATGTAGTTTTTGATGAATCTTTATGTATTGAGGGTAGCAAGGAATCAATTCAAAATCAGATGGAAAACATCCATCTCGAAGCTAACAGTGATGATGAGATTGTTCGGATCACTCTTGTATCTTACAGCGAGCCGGCCTGATATTATGTTCCCAGTCTGTATGTGTGCTAGATTTCAGTCAGAACCAAAGCAATCCATTTCATTGCTGCTAAGCGTATTCTGAAATATTTGAAGGGATCTCAGAACATTGGTCTTTGGTATTCCAAAGATTTTAATTTCAGCTTAATAGGATATTCAGACGCTGATTATGCTGGCTGTAAGATTGTTCGCAAAAGCACCAGTGGAACATGTCAATTCTTAGGTGAAAGATTGATCTCTTGGTTTAGCAAGAAGCAAACATCTATTGCCACATCTACAGCTGAAGCAGAATATCTTGCCGCTAGAAGCTGTTGTGCTCAAATGCTCTGGATTCAACACCAGTTCAAAGACTATGGCATTCAAGCTGTTGAATCTCCGATATTTTGTGACAACACAAGTGCAATCGCTATAACGTATAATCCAGTTTTGCACTCTCGAACAAAGCATATTGATATCAGACATCATTTTATTCGAGATCATGTTGGCAAGAAGGAAATTCGGATCGAGCATATTTCAACAGAACAGCAAGCAGCCGATATCTTCACCAAACCACTTCCTGAGGCTAAGTTTAATTACTTTCGTCAAATTCTTGGTTTAATAGATTTATCTTAATGTTTTTACAAGTATCTTTCTTTTAGTTATCTTTTAAAGATTGTCTGCTGGCACAGATCGATAATACAATTATCAGAACGACACAGACCGGTCCGAACTTTCAGACCAATCTATGTCAAATCTGATGTTATCCCATGATCTGTCTGGTCAACAAATCGTTAAATAAAATAATTGTTTAAAACAGCCCGGACTGATCGCAAATTTTAACCGCCTTACCTCTCTTTTATTTAGCGGGCTGAACATTTCATATCTCATTCACTTTTTACAATTTACCGCTGTCTGCTCTCTAACTCTCTCATATTATTTTTCAAACTCTTCGTATTTCTCCATTACACTTCAATGGCCACTATCACTCACAACTCTCTCTCCGTTGAGTTCGGTGATATTTACAGGGCTGAAGATATAGAGATGGTCTCTATTTTCCGAGCTTTGGAATCGTCTGGTTTAAGGAATTTTCTGGAGTGTGGCACGGTGGTTTACGAATCCGAGATTCGCGAACTGTTCGCCAATGCTGTATCACAGAGGTCTTTCATCTCCACCACCGTAAAGGGAAAATCCTTTGAAATCTCTCCGTCGACGCTGGCAAAGACCTTTGGTCTTCCCAACTCCGGACTGACTGAGTTTGGCCAGATTCCTCAAGCTTCTCTCACAGCTCTTCAGGGGAAGGTATCTATCTTTGGCCACCGCCTGCAGCCTTCATTCAAGAAGAAGGAAATGCTCTTTCATTTCCAGGTGTTATGCGAGATCGTTGGTAAGCCATTATTGGGCAAAGCCGGAAGCTTTGACGCCGTCACTGCCGAGAAATTCAGGGCCATGGTTGCTATTGTTTCTGGACAGAAGATGAACTGGTCCGTTATTCTATTTGGAGTCCTGTTGGAAACAGTGATTGCCTCCAAACAGGCCGTCTGCTTTGCTGTTCCTCTCAGCAAGCTACTGGAGACTTTGGACATCGAGCTAGGGAAGCAGTCTGCTCTAAGTCCCTTCAAAATTCTCAACTCCAAAGGGCTAGCACTACTGAAGTCCAAGAGTGCTCCACCTACTCCTTCCGATCTGGTGGCTGTCGAGATTGAGAAAGGAGCAGAACAGACTGCCGCTGGAAAAACTCGGGTCAAGCGCAAATTGACCATTCAGACTGACTCCGAGGAAACTCAGTCTGCTCCGTCATCACCAGCCAAGCCCCTTCCCAAAAAGCCAAGAACCCAGATCACCAAGCCACACAAAACCTTACCTCTCAAAACCCTACCCACATTGCCTCCCACAAAAGCCACCCCTGCACCACAACCTACAACCCAACTTTCAACCGCTTCAACCACTGCACCCAAAATACCCATCCGAGTCCCCTCTACCATTCCCGTGGTCAAAGGGATTGTTATCACTGAGTTGGGAGACTACACCCAATCAGGGATCAAATCTCCATCTTCCACAGGCAAGGGCAAAGCCATTCTCACTGAACCCCTCTCTTCCAAACCCAAATCTGCCGCGCAAACAGCCATCGACATCGCTATGGAAGATGTTGAAGAGAAGGTGAGGGCGCTCATTGTAGTCTTTGATGAATATGTCGAGTACAGAACAATCAACCACATTGAGATGTTCTTCGGCAAGCTGCGAAGACTGTAGAAAATGGAAGAAGAAGTCCTTAAGGGGATAGAGACGGATGATGTGAGAGTCTCGGGGCTTCGCAAAGATCTTTTTCAGGCCAACCAGAGATTCAGACTGGCATCTTTGCTCTTGGCCGCTAAGAAAGCAAACTTCGATCCGAGCACTCCAACTGCCAAAGATGATGGTGCTGTTATTGCTCAACTGAAATGGATATTCATGCTCTTCACTTAGCTGTCCGCTTTCAACGACAGAAGCTCAGCATATCCACTCCAGTACGCAGCCCAGATCATCCATCCGCAAGCAAGACTCTGGCAGAACCGTTCATAGAGGTTGTTCCCTCTGGAGCAGCGGACCAGACAGCAGATCAAACAGCAGACCAGACAACAAATCGAATAGCGGATCAGACAGCGGAGCAGCCAATGATTAATGCTCCGTCTGCTACAGAAGATGAACCGTTGAATGTCTTGTTGGACTCCCCAACCACGTCTATTCCTCTGGGATCATCAGTCTCCCATGTTCAACTCAGTCCAACCGCAGCACTTACAACAGTTGGCGCACCAGAGCTCGTCGATCCAGATCTGGTGGTGTCCACCGTTGTTGCAGCTCTCCAGATTGAGGAGCCCTCTAGACCCAGCACTCCTCCAGTCCAATCTGATGAAGATTTGGCGTTCTTAGAAGATTTTTCTTCGGCCTTGGTCACCCTGATCCAGTCCGAAACACGCCATGCTGCCTTATCTTCAATTATACCCATTGCTGAAGAAGATGATCACACCCTGTCATCATCTGATCACTCTCCAAGCCGTTTATCTGACGCACCTCCATCCCTGGCAAGGACCCTTTCGCACCTATCCGACAACTGTCTGTCTCTCTCTCAGCGTGTTATAGAGGTTCATCAAGGTCAGAGGGTTACATATTTGGACTTTGATTCATTTAAAGAGAAGATGACAGCCAGTATTAGCAGCCTTCAACGAGGACTGAATGATCTGTTCTCTCAGCAAGCTTCTTATAAAAACAGCCTGAGAAAAGAGCAGATCGAGCTGGCCACTGAAGTCAGAGCATCCGTCGCCAATTCCCTTCGTGCTCAAGACACTCGTCTTGACACTATCAGCGCTCAGCTAGCACAAGTTGTCGATTTTCTTCAAGAGATTGCTGCTGACAAAAAAGGGGAAAAGAGAAAAGACTTCAAGCCGCATCAGTCACAGTCTTCAAGAAAATAGAAGTTTCGTTGCTTAAATAATCAGACTGTCTGTATGTAGGATTTTTGGTGATCAATAAAAATCATTCTTTGTTAAGTCCTTGTTCATTTATTTTGAACTAAAATAAAAGGCTTAATCGATCCGAAATCCAACTTAATAATGTTCATTTATTTTGAACAAGAAGAAGTAATCGATCCGAAAGCATACGCTTCAGAGCTCTTAAAAGACTGGATAAAAAGATTTAGAAGCTAGGTTTTGTCATCATCAAAAAGGGGGAATTTGTTAGTTCCGGACTTTATCGATAAAGGTTTTAAAGATGACAAAACATATCAGACCGGATCGAGAGAAATCAGACTGACCAGATCGATCGCTCAAAATAGATCAAGCTGATAAGGCATATCGCATATCAGACCGGATCGATAGAAATCAGACTGACTAGATCGAAGCTTCAGATCGATCTCAATCTTTATCAGACCAGAGCAGTCAAGGATGAATAAACATTGGTTCTTCAGTCCGAATCATTAACGGCTATTTATTGAAGCATTTAATGTCGCAATTAATGCTGAAAAAGACCATAGACTGAAGATTACCATAAAAGGTAAGAAGACAAAGAAGAGCTTACCTGACAGTCGCCGAAAGCATGAACCAGAACGGCAAGTACCCTAAAGAAGAAGACTGTAGCTTACTCAGAGTTTAAGCAGAGTCAAAATTTGCACATTAAGGGAAATAATGTCGTTGGTACATGCAACTATAAAAGGACGCAACAGAAGAGCTCAAGTAGAGAGTCTGAAAAATCGAAAAACGCACAAGAAAGTAAAACAGCACAAGCTTACAAGCTCAGAAGCTCTCGAGCTGAAAATCTTCTTAAGCACGAGTACATTGTAATATTTGATCATTTAGGATCACTGTGTGCATAGACTAAAGTCTATCTTGTGTATTCTGTATTGAAATATAGAAGTGAGAAACTATTGTAACTGTCAGACAGAGTGTGTCTGAACAGATCGAGTGACTAGGAGTTTCAGTCTGGTAGTGAGGTAAATCTAGCTGAATCGGGTTTGTACAACAGGATTGTATAAATCAAAGTCTTCTAGTGGAATCCTTCCTTAATTGGAAGAAGGGGAGACGTAGAAGGATTACACCACCTTCGAACTTCCAGAAACATATTCTGTGTTTTTATCATTCTGCACTCGTTCTATTATTCAAGCCATCGAGCCGTTCTTACTAATTTAAGAACAGACCGTTCCGCACTAAAAATATTCAGTGGTCTGTTCTGCAAAAGAGTTGATTAAGAAACAGATTTCTTTCACTAATCCGAACGAAATCACAAGGGATTAATTTTTATAGGAGTGTTCATTCAACCCCCCTCTAAACACTCCGGACCGATCCTAACAATTTAGATTGATTGATCGATAAGAGTTATATTAGAATGTGTGGGCTATTTAACTAATAGTGATGTGAGGGAGGAATTGAATTTCCAAATTATACTATTGGCATCACTGATCACTTGTCACAAGAACACTCACATTATGTCAGTAAGCATGAGTTAGGGGTAAATGGTGATAGACTTGTTGACAAAGGAGGTACAAAATAATAAATACCGTGCGTACATCTGCTTCTTTAACTACGTCTCATACTAAACCTCTCAATTTTGACTTGCAGGTTGCTAATATTGAGTAGAAACTTTCTCTGGATCAACCTCAACACGTCCCAATCGAAAAAGGAGGGATGAATCAAGGTTTGGGTATTTCAAGTACATACAAGGTACATAGACATTGACTTTGGTTTTGTAATGGTCCAATTTTAAAGAAAATTTTTGACCCGATTTTTTAGAAAGTTTGTTAATAATAATAATAATAATAATTATTATTATTATTTTATAAAAATTGGATAGAGTGTATAAGCTGAACACGTTTTCTTCCTTCAAATTAATTTCATCTCTTCCGTTGTTTTTTTTTTTTCTGCTTCAGTCTCCTTCGTTTCGTCCGTTTCATTAGCTTCGCTTTGCCTTCTTCAAAACGTCCGCTTCATCCATTCATTTCTTCGCCACTTCTTCTCCCAACAAAGCTGATAACCCTTGTCCCTTCATCTACTCTGGATTGTATAATGTTAGTTATTTAAATCTCTATCAACAGAAAAACCAAACCATTCCCGTATGTTTTATTTTTCCAACTCAGAAAATTCCAGATTTCGTGGGTTTCGATTTTTAGCTTCGGAAATCACTTCTAAATCAGTGTTGTAGCGAGCATCAGAGAAGAAATCGGATTTGAGCAGAAAACGTAGGAAACTGGTATGAAATTTGATTTTTAAGTTTCGAAATTATTTACTGTTTTCGATTTTATTTGCTGTTTCGATTTTTATTTGTTATGGTTAGATTAGTTGGATTTAAATTGAAGTTTTAGTGGTTTAATTGTCAAGAAAAACAATTTTAAGAAATGGTTCGAAAATTTCTGGAAATTAAGATCGAAAATGTGTCTGGAATTTTGAAGAAATCTGAGATTTTGTTTTGAAAATAATTCTGAAATTTGAGGATGGGATGAGTAAGAAATCCGAAGGTTGGGGATTTTTTCAGAAATGAAAATTGTTTGAAGATGGTGAATGTTTTTGTTCGAAAAAAACAAACTAGCGTTAATTCCTTAAGCATGTTGAATAACATAAGTTAGGATTATGTTAGATTATTATAGAACCAAGTTATATGAATACGATTTTGATAATGTTGAAATGGATAATAGGAAATACTTGACATATCGGAGATTTTGGGAAGGTTTGTAGCTTGAACATTGTTAAGAAGCTTGGAGGTACGTAAAGGAGGTTGCATTTTCACAAATTACTTTGAGTATTTTACGTTATTTATTTTTGAAATGTTTTGAATAGTAAGCATGCAAGAATTGTTTTTGAAATATGATTTTTGATAAGAAATGTATTTTGTTGGAAAATAGAATTTTGAGTAACATTTTATTGTGTGTAAAAAACTATTTTGAAAGGCCATGTTTGTCTTGATTCGGTGAATACGATTTGAGGTTTGTGAACTGTGGATATTTTCGTTTCGTTGTGTCTCGCATTGCGACGAGGATAAAAACGCGCATACTTTCGGCTCGTTGGCGACGAGAATAAAGAAACGCATTTCGTTTTGCCCGAAGACAGAGGGGGTATAATATCTGTCGATACCCTTCCAACGGGTATAGTCTGGAATGATATCATTGTGCCACGTCCGTATTTGAGTATGCATTTGTTTCATTACAGCGTGGCTATGGCTAATGGTTAATTCTATATGGCTAAGACATTGTA
This sequence comes from Haberlea rhodopensis, assembly GCA_907163345.1. NCBI lineage: Eukaryota > Viridiplantae > Streptophyta > Magnoliopsida > Lamiales > Gesneriaceae > Haberlea > Haberlea rhodopensis. The sequence continues at coordinate 10,437,970 of CAJQUN010000006.1, read as the reverse complement.
TGATTATGACATTGTTATTCGTTTCTGTTACGTTTTGTTGGTTATCTGTGCAGTTATTTCCGTTATGATTCTGTTTTGTGAAATTTTGATTCCGTTAACTGCTCGGATTAAACCATATATGTGTGAAAGTTATTTTGATATGAAATCGTATTATTTTTGGTCACATTATGAAAAATGATGTTTTTGATATTTTATCAAATGTTTATTATGCTTACTATAAAAATGCTGCAACTTACATTTACCTGTAATGTGAAATATTACAGATGGAGTTGAAGATTTAGATGATGCGGAGAATATTTAGATATGGAATGGAAGTTTAATTATGATTATGTTGAGAAGTTTATATTTTGAGGACATGAGTACTTTATTACGATTTTAGTTGTTTTTGGATATTGAGACTTCAGTTGGGTTTAGTTTCTTTGATTTTATGATTTTGTTATTGTGGTTGTAGTGATCTGATAGATCACATGACACAATTTTTAAGAGGAGACTCTGCCCAAATTTTTCTAAAATAAAAGTCACGGGTAAAAAAAAATTATTAAGTCAAACATCCGTTAAGAATTAAAACGTTTCCGCTAAACAAAAGTTCAAAGTGATAATTAAGTTTGAATTGAGTGAAGCCTTGTGTTCAAGCAATTGAGCACGACAGGCGACCCGTCTGGGCGGGCCGTCACAGTTGGTATCAGAGCCTTAGTTTATAAGTTTGGATTAGACCTTGTTATTTGTTTGGATTAGATCTTTGTTATATGTTTGGGATTTAGACTTTTGGACTTAAGAATGAAGTTATTTAGGTTTGACTATCTATGTTCTTTGTTACGAATCTTACGATAAATTTCAATTTCGTTTTAAAATTTCAAATGGCTAGAGGAAGAACCAGTAGCAATCGGAGTGGTAGCCAAGAGCAGGGCTCGAATCACGATTCAGGAGACGGTCAAGATAGGAATGTGAATGAAGATCAAGGTGGAATCCCAAATATAAATGTGGGAACAATGAATGAGGTGGACATCACGAACATATGTCGCATCATAGCTGGAGTGTTGCAACAAAATGTTGTTTCAGCACCACTACAGCCGGAACCACCGAGAAAGACTGAATTTGAGAGATTCCGGGCACTCCGACCACTGTACTTTGGAAACGAGACTGATCCAATGAAAGCCGAGGAATGGCTGACTAAGATTGAAGAATTACTGAAGGCTATAAACATTGCTGATGAAGAAAAAGTTAGAGTGGTGACTCCATTTCTGGAAGGAAATGCAAAACACTGGTGGACTTCAGTGGAAGTAAGTATGGAACGAAACTCCATTACCTGGACGAATTTTAGAGAGAAATTTCTGCAACAGTATTTTCCTGACGTTGTCCGAATGGCTAAAGAAGATGAATTTTTGAGGTTGAGGCAAACCGAGAATATGACTGTGCTGGAATAGCTGAGGAAATTCCAAGAGCTGGGCAGATTCTGTCCTTTGTATTTGCAGTCTGAGAACAGCAAGATTACAAGGTTCAGACAAGGTCTTCGCACTGGCATCAGGCTCAAAGTAGCACCTCTCATGGATACCAAATTTGATATACTCATGGAGAGGGCATTGTTCGTGGAATCTGAACTGAGGAATCTAGAGACACCTCAAAATCGAAAGAGAAAGCCTGAATTCAGAAACAGAGATCAGAGACCGCCAGCTCGCAGACAGATGATCGTTGAAACTAAGAAGAATGAAGTTTGTCCCAAGTGTAATCAGAGTCATACTGGAGAATGTTACTGGAACTCTGGAGGTTGCTTTAAATGTGGATCTAAAGAACATCGGATTAGAGATTGTCCCAGTTTGAAGCAAACCTTAGGAACAAATCAACCACGTGGACAACAGCAGCGCAATCTAACTAGATTGTATGATGTCCGTGCTGAAGAGGATCATGAGTTGATCGGAGGTAAATTTAAATTCTTGAATCAAGATGTTTTGTGTTATTTGATTCTGGCGCCTCAAATTCTTTTATCTGTGAGTCTTGTGTGGAGAAACTGGATTTGCACTTTAGTCCACTGTTATATTTAATGCAAGTATTGAGTTCATTAGGAAAGACAGTCACAATTAAATATGTATGCAATGATGTAACACTGATTGTGGAAAGCGAAGAATTCAAAGCCAACCTGTTCATCATCAACATGAAAGAATTTGACATAATTCTTGGAATGGATTGGTTGAGTAGTGCAAAGGCTTGCATTGACTGTTACCGAAAGATCATAACCCTACAAACGAATTCGGGTAAAGAGATCTGTTATGAAGGCGTGAGCTTGCATGAACGATTTTGTGACAATGTCTCTGAAGTGGAAGCAAAAATAAATAAGATTTGCACGGTGAAAGAATTCTCAGATGTTTTCCCAGAGGATTTGCCAGGACTGCCACCAATTCAAAGCACGGAATTTTCTATTGATATTATTCCGGGATCAGAACCAATATCCAAGGCACCTTACAGGATGGCACCAGCAGAGCTAAAAGAATTGAAAGGACAACATGCTCCTATGTTCGAAAAGAGATCATTCCTGCTACCAAAAAGGATAGACCAAAAGCACTGAAATGAATATGAGAAGGAACTACAAGATAAAGGTTTCATAAGGCCTAGTGTGTCACCTTTGGGGAGCACCGGTACTGTTTGTAAAGAAAAAGGACGGCAGCATAAGAATGTGCATTGACTACATGGAGTTGAATAGAATCACTGTGAAGAATAAATATCCGCTACCAAGGATTGACGATTTGTTCGATCAATTATAAGGTGCACAAATATTGTCGAAGATTGATTTGAGATCTGGGTATCATCAACTCAGAATTAAAGAGCAAGATATTCATAAAACTGCATTTCGAACCAGATACGGACATTATGAATTCATAGTGATGCCTTTCGGACTTACGGATGCACCTACAACATTTATGGCTTTAATGAATCACGTATTCCAAGAATGGCTTGACAAATTCATCATATTATTCATTGATGATATATTGATCTATTCCAAATCAAAGGAAGAACATGAAGAACATTTGAAGATGACATTGGAGAGACTACGACAACAACAATTATTTGCAAAGTTTGAGAAATGTGACTTCTGGTTGGATTCTGTATCATTTCTTGGACACATCATTGATACTCAAGGAATCCGAGTAGACTCAGCAAAGATTCAAGCCATTACCAATTGGAAAGTTCCGACTCAGTAACAGAAATTCGAAGTTTTCTGGCATTGGCTGGATATTACCGAAAATTTGTGGAAGGATTTTCTCGAGTTGCATTACCCCTTACGAAGTTAACTAGAAAGGGAGTAAAGTTTGAATGGGATTGTAAGTGTCAGGCAAGTTTTGAGAAGTTGAAAGATCTACTTGTGACGGCACCTATTCTTACGTTGCCTGATGGACATGAAGGATTTTGTATTTACAACGATGCATCAAAGGAGGGGTTAGGCTGTGTACTTATGCAAAATGGAAAGGTGATTGCATATGCTTCACGACAGTTGAAAGAACACGAAATAAGGTACCCCACTCATGACTTGGAACTGGCAGCAGTGGTTTTTGCGCTGAAATTATGGCGACACTACTTATATGGAACCACATGTGATATCTACACTGATCACAAGAGCTTAAAGTATATTTTTACTCAAAAGGAGTTGAATATGAGACAGAGAAGATGGTTAGAGCTGATCAAGGACTATGATGTGAAATTGCACTATCATCCTGGAAAGAGTAATGCGGTAGCAGATGCATTAAGCAGGAAGAGTTATGGATCAATGCTATTGACTACGCAACATAAACTAGTTGATGAGATGTCAAAGTTAAATTTGAATGTCGAATTAAGAGATGACCAGAATGGGACGACGATGTTGTGTAATCTCATGGTGCAACCTGATCTTATTCTCAGGATTAAAGCAGCACAATCAAAGGATCCTATGTGGCAGACTTTCTTACAAAGAGCTCAATCAAACCAAGAAAGTTTTAGAATGCATGAAGATGGGACTTTGAGATTCAATGATAGATTATTCATTCCAGCTGTATCAACACTCAGGGGCGAAGTCTTACAAGATTCACATCAGACGTTATTGGTCATGCATCCAGGACAGAATAAAATGTATCAAGATATGAATCAATTATTTTGGTGGCCAGGAATGAAGCAAGATGTCGTAAAGTTTGTGTCTAAGTGTTTGGTGTGTCAACAAGTGAAAGTTGGAAGACAAAAGCCAGCAGGAACACTGAGAAACTTAGACATACCAAACTGGAAATGGGAGCATATTAGTATGGATTTTGTGACCGGATTGCCCAAAACTACGACACAAAAGGATTCAGTTTGGGTTATTGTTGATCGACTTACTAAGTGTGCTCACTTTATACCGATGAAGAAGACTACATCAATGAATGATTTAGCACGGCTTTACATCGATCAAGTGGTGTGTTTGCACGGGATACCAGTCAGTATCATATCAGATCGAGATGCTCGATTCACCTCACAATTCTGGAAGAGTCTACAATCTGTGTTGGGAACGAATTTGAAGTACCGTACAACTTTCCATCCACAGACGGATGGACAGTCTGAGAGAACGATTCAGATCCTCGAGGATTTACTTAGAACATGTATTTTGGATTTTCAAGGACAGTGGGATCGTCATCTGAAACTGGCAGAGTTTGTGTACAATAACAATGATCAATCCAGTATTCAAATGGCACCATTTGAAGCTTTGTATGGGAAGAAATATCGAACACCTCAGTGTTGGTTTGATGTTGGAGAGAAGGTATCGGAAGGACCAGAGTTGATCAAACTCACAAATGAGAATGTGTCCATCATCAAACAGAGATTACTTACAGATCAGAGTCGACAGAAAAGTTGGGCTGATGTTCGCAGACGAGATTTAGATTTCCATCAAGGGGATAAAGTATACTTGCAAGTGTCACCATTCAGAGGAGTAATGAGATTTGGCAAGCATGGGAAGTTAAGTCCAAGATTCATAGGACCATATGAAATTCTGGAAAGAATAGGAACTTTGGCATATCGACTAGCTCTACCTCCGGAACTAGATCGAGTACATAATGTATTTCACGTCTTGATGCTCAGGAAGTATGTTCCAGATGAAAGTCATGTGCTTAGGGCAACAGAGATTGAGATATCCAAGGAATGCACATATTCAGAATATCCTATCAAGATACTCGACCGTCAAGAGAGAATTCTACGAACTAAGACAATTCCCTTTGTAAAGGTTCAATGGAGCAATCATTCACCTGATGAAGTAACATGGGAAAAAGAAGAAGAACTATATGCTAAATATCCAGATGTAAAATGCGATACAAGTTTCGATGACGAAACTTTTTAGAATGTATGGAGATTGTAATGGTCCAATTTTAAAGAAAATTTTTGACCCGATTTTTTTAGAAAAGTTTGTTAATAATAATAATAATAATTATTATTATTATTTTATAAACATTGGATAGAGTGTATAAGCTGAACACGTTTTCTTCCCTCAAATTAATTTCATCTCTTCCGTTGTTTTTTTTCTGCTTCAGTCTCCTTCGTTTCGTCCGTTTCATCAGCTTTGCTTTGCCATCTCAAAACGTCGCTTCATCCATTCATTTCTTCGCCTCTTCTTCTCCCAACAAAGCTGATAACCCTTGTCCCTTCATCTACTCTGGATTGTATAAGGTTAGTTATTAAATCTCTATCAACAGAAAAACCAAACCATTCCCGTATGTTTTATTTTTCCAACTCAGAAAATTCCAGATTTCGTGGGTTTCGATTTTTAGCTTCAGAAATCACTTCTAAATCAGAGTTGTAGCGAGCATCAGAGAAGAAATCGGATTTGAGCAGAAAACGTAGGAAACTGGTATGAAATTTGATTTTTAAGTTTCGAAATTATTACTGTTTTCGATTTTATTTGCTGTTTCAATTTTTATTTGTTATGGTTAGGTTAGTTGGATTTAAATTGAAGTTTTAGTAGTTTAATTGTCAAGAAAAACAATTTTAAGAAATGGTTCGAAATTTCTGGAAATTAAGATCGAAAATGTAACTGGAATTTTGAAGAAATCTGAGATTGTGTTTCGAAAATAATTCTGAAATTTGAGGATGGGATGAGTAAGAAATTCGAAGGTTGGGGATTTTTTCAGAAATGAAAATTGTTTGAAGATGGTGAATGTTTTTGTTCGAAAAGAACAAACTATCGTTAATTCCTTAAGCATGTTGAATAACATAAGTTAGGATTATGTTAGATTATTATAGAACCAAGTTATATGAATACGGTTTTGATAATGTTGAAATGGATAATAGGAAATACTTGACATATCGGAGATTTTGGGAAGGTTTGTAGCTTGAACATTGTTAAGAAGCTTGGAGGTACGTAAAGGAGGTTGCATTTTCACAAATTACTTTGAGTATTTTACGTTATTTATTTTTGAAATGTTTTGAATAGTAAGCATGCAAGAATTGTTTTTGAAATATGATTTTTGCTAAGAAATGTATTTTGTTGAAAAATAGAATTTTGAGTAACATTTTATTGTGTGTAAAAAACTATTTTGAAAGGTCATGTTTGTCTTGATTCGGTGAATACGATTTGAGGTTTGTGAACTGTGGATATTTTCATTTTGTTGTGTCTCGCATTGCGACGAGGATAAAAACGTGCATACTTTCGGCTCGTTGGCGACGAGAATAAAGAAACGCATTTCGTTTTGCCCGAAGACAGAGGGGGTATAATATCTGTCGATACCCTTCCAGCGGGTATAGTCTGGAATGATATCATTGTGTCACGTCCGTATTTGAGTATGCATTTGTTTCATTACAGCGTGGCTATGGCTAATGGTTAATTCTATATGGCTAAGACATTATATGATTATGACATTGTTATTCATTTCTGTTACGTTTTGTTGGTTATCTGTGCAGTTATTTCCGTTATGATTCCGTTTTGTGAAATTTTGATTCCGTTAACTGCTCGGATTAAACCATATATGTGTGAAAGTTATTTTGATATGAAATCGTATTATTTTTCGTCACATTATGAAAAATGATGTTTTTGATATTTTCTCAAATGTTTATTATTCTTACTATAAAAATGCTGCAACTTACCTTTACCTGTAATGTGACATATTACAGATGGAGTTGAAGATTTAGATGATGCGGAGAATATTTAGATATGCACTGGAAGTTTAATTATGATTATGTTGAGAAGTTTATGTTGGAATCGAAGAGGGGGGGTGAATGAGATTCCTTGGCTACTTTAGCTTTTTAAAATGAGTTTGCAAAATAAAAGAGTTTTGTGCTTGCGGAAGCCTTTAGTCAATCGATAAATAAAAAGAACAAAATAAATAAATGTGTAAAGGAATTAAAGCAATAAAAGAGACAAGGATTTGTTATAGAAGTTCGGCGATGAATCGCCTACGTCTCCTCTTCCCGGTTAGATAACCTCCAATCGAGGTTCCACTAGAATAAAAGGTCTTGGCCTTGAGGGCTCCAAGTTAGCCACACAACAACTCTTCCCGAGTTTACAACGCTCTTCCCGAGCACACTACTCTTCCCGAGTACACAAGCTCTTCCCGAGCACAATACTTTTCCCGAGTACACAAAGCTCTTCCCGAGCACAATACTCTTCCCGAGTACACAAAGCTCTTCCCGAGCACAATACTCTTCCCGAGTACACAAAGCTCTTCCCGAGCTACCAACACTCTTCACGAGTCTTCTTGGCCTTAAGGGCTCCAAGGATAGCCACAACACATGCACCAACTTCACTTGTTGGCGACTTTACAATTTTTTAACTTGCTTTGGTGTTGGAGGACCTTTACAATAGATCAAATCAAAAAAACACATTCACGGTGCACTCACACGAAGAAAACAAGACTCTAACAAAGAAGAGAATTACAAACTCCAATACAACAACAATGTATGGAGATTGCAATACAATTTGAAATAATAATTATCAAGACTTTGTAGAAGTTTGTAGGCTTGTCCTTAGCTTCAAAATGCTCCAAAGCATCAATATTTATAGTGCAGAAGGCCTCCAAGGCTCATACTAGCCGTTGCTGCACAAAAGGCTGAAATCACTCCTCGATCGCCTCGGACATCGCCTCAGGCGATCACCATCACCGCGCCCCAACGGTCGTCAAATCACACGCATCGCCTCAGGAGATCAGTAGCAAAAATCAAGGTCGTAGCCTCAGCATGTCCAATTCTGTCATCGCCTCAAACGAACTCCACATCGCCTCAGGCGTTCAGCGCATTGCCTCGGGCGTTCGTGCCATCGCCTCGGGCAAACTCCCCCGCGCGCAAGCCTCGGCATCGCCTCTGTCGATGGCCGTGGCGATGTTGCTCCTGGCTGCCATCGCCTTGGGCGATGGTCACCATCGCCTGGGGCGATCCAACCCAGAATGTGCACACTTGATTTTCTTCATTCCAATCCACTTTACATCACTTAATCTGCACACTAAGTAGATGTATTATTACAACAAACACAAGTTTTGTTGATCATCAAAACTCAAAGATTGACCGGGGATAATTTAACGCATTAAACACAACCATGCGTTTAAGGCTCAACAATCTCCCCCTTTTTGATGATCACAAAACTTGATAAACTTGAATAAGTATTATGCATTGAATGTGAGTAAAAATGACTCCCCCTTAACAATTGCATAACACATACAAGTTTACAAGTAAAGCATTAAACAAATAACTCTCCCCTTCAAACCATGCATACATGAGCTCTCCCCCTTAAACTATGCATGTATTAAGGTTCAAGTTTATCACAAAATTCTCACCCTTTTTGTGATAATAAAAAAGCATAGAATTTAAATAAACATAGCTCAAATATGTTGACACATAGCCATATTTTAACAATTTTACACATGGTCCTCACCAAGCATGTAATAGCTATTAGATCAAATCAATTAGTGAAATACACATGCGTTTAAGGCACTCAACCATGAATTCTAAACATTGCAAAGTGTGCATATTTCTACCAAGAGTTCATGCACCTATGCCCAATAAACAATATAATCTCAAGTATCATTAGATAACAACACATATAATTTCACATAGCAAAATCAAATTTGAATGCAAGGCATATCAAGATACTTACTATAAAAAGATAAGCATACATCAAGCATTAAACAATTTATATGTGCATATGCTAAGGGGTATTCCATTTTACTACAATGAATATTGAGCTTCAATATTTATTGATCACAATTAATTTGTGCCAATGAATTTTGAATTGCTCTTTTAACATGTATAAAGTAAATTTTACCCTTAATGACAAGAGTTCGTTCTTATCATTGGTCCAACGCCTCGCGCCTCTTCTATAGTGGTGAATAATACAAACTCCTCCTTTGAGTTGCTTGGTCCTTCATCCTTCATTCCATTGTTGTCCCTACAAGACAAATTAACAATAGGAGGATCTTTGGTACCCATTTGATTTTTGGGTCCTTGAGGGTTAACTTTCAATGGCACTTTTGGAATCCATTTCCACCTCTTATTAGGTTGGTATTGGATTCTAGCAAACCTACACTTATTCTTAGTGTGGCCATTTTTACAACAATAGTTGCAAGTAGGAGAATCATGCTTTGCTTTGGCTAACAAGCTAGAAAAAGTTTTTGATTTTCTTGAGTAGCCTAAACCGGCTTTGTCAAAGCTACAACGTTGTAAGCCAAGCAATTCACTCATCTTTTGACTACTTTCACTATATTTGCAAAAAGATATCTTTAAAGAATTTAATTCATTTTTCAATGAATTATTTTCTTCATCTTTCTTAGCAATCTCAAGTTTGAGTAATTTGTTACTCATCTTGGTTTTGCCAAGAGCATCAATAAGTTCATTATAATACTCTAAAAGTTCATTAAATGAAGGTACCTCATCGTCGCTTTCATCTCCTTCATCTCCAAGCGCCATTAAACAAAGATTTGTGGTTTCTTCTTCATCCGAGTCGCTATCACTCCATGTGGCTATAAACACCTTTTCTTCCCTTTGTCCTCATTCTTCTTCCTAGGACATTTGTTAGCATAATGGCCTTTATCTTGACAATTATAACAAGTTACCTCATTTTTGGATTCTTGTTTGGTAGCATTAGTGGTCTTTGACTTGCTATGTTTGTTGAAGAACTTCTTGAACTTCTTTGTGAACAAGATCATCTCCTCATCATCATCATCATCTTCTTCATCATCGGAATGGTCTTTCTTTCCAACCAAGGCAATCACATTTCTTTTGGATCTATCATCCTCCTTTATTTCTCTTCTTGTTGACACTTCAAGCTCATCGGTCACCAATGTGCCATGGAGCTCATCAAGATCATAGGAAGCATTTTCACCTTTGTTTGACTCGATGATAGCCGTCTTCTTTGCGTCCCATTCCTTAGGCGATGCTCTTAGGGCTCTCCTCCATATTTGCTTTGGGGGATACTTCTCTCCAAGTTGAGCAAGCTCGTTGATAATTTGGGTGAGCCTCCTAAACATTGAATCAACTTCTTCTCCGGACTCCATCTCAAATGTCTCATATTTGAGTTGTAGAAGGTCAATCTTGGTCTCCTTTACTTGATTAGTGCCTTCATGAAAAATTTGTAATTTGTCCCATATCTCCTTAGCGGTTGAGCACATTGAGATCCGGTTGTACTCCTTCATATCTAAAGCACAATGCAAATATTAATAGCTTTAGCATTTTGTGAGATTAAAATCATGTCCGCTATAGTGAAATCGTCCATATCTTTCGGAACACTTATTCCCCCAACTTCCTTTAAAGGAATGTGTGGACCTTTCACTATTATCTTCCATAGATCATAATCTACGGATTGGATGTATAGAGAAATTCTATTTTTCCAATAGCCGTAATTATCACCTGTGAAGAGCGGAGGTCTATTTGTCGATTGACCTTGAGCAAACACATTTGCTAGATTAGCCATATAAAAGATTTGATTTAAAAACAAAAATCAAATGGCTGATACCACTTGTTGGAATCGAAGAGGGGGGGTGAATGAGATTCCTTGGCTACTTTAGCTTTTTAAAATGAGTTTGCAAAATAAAAGAGTTTTGCGCTTGCGCAAGCCTTTAGTCAATCGATAAATAAAAAGAACAAAATAAATAAATGCGTAAAGGAATTAAAGCAATAAAAAAGACAAGGATTTGTTATAGAAGTTCGGCGATGAATCGCCTACGTCTCCTCTTCCCGGTTAGATAACCTCCAACCGAGGTTCCACTAGAATAAAAGGTCTTGGCCTTGAGGGCTCCAAGTTAGCCACACAACAACTCTTCCCGAGTTTACAACGCTCTTCCCGAGCACACTACTCTTCCCGAGTACACAAGCTCTTCCCGAGCACAATACTTTTCCCGAGTACACAAAGCTCTTCCCGAGCACAATACTCTTCCCGAGTACACAAGCTCTTCCCGAGCACAATACTCTTCCCGAGTACACAAAGCTCTTCCCGAGCACAATACTCTTCCCGAGTACACAAAGCTCTTCCCGAGCTACCAACACTCTTCACGAGTCTTCTTGGCCTTAAGGGCTCCAAGGATAGCCACAACACATGCACCAACTTCACTTGTTGGCGACTTTACAATTTTCCAACTTGCTTTGGTGTTGGAGGACCTTTACAATAGATCAAATCAAAAAAACACATTCACGGTGCACTCACACGAAGAAAACAAGACTCTAACAAAGAAGAGAATTACAAACTCCAATACAACAACAATGTATGGAGATTGCAATACAATTTGAAATAATAATTATCAAGACTTTGTAGAAGTTTGTAGGCTTGTTCCTTAGCTTCAAAATGCTCCAAAACATCAATATTTATAGTGTAGAAGGCCTCCATGGCTCCTACTAGCCGTTGCTACACAAAAGGCTGAAATCACTCCTCGATCGCCTCGGACATCGCCTCAGGCAATCACCATCGCCGCGCCCCAACGGTCGTCAAATCACACGCATCGCCTCAGGCGATCAGTAGCAAAAATCAAGGCCGTAGCCTCAGCATGCCCAATTCTGTCATCGCCTCAAACGAACTCCACATCGCCTCAGGCGTTCAGCGCATCGCCTCGGGCGTTCGTGACATCGCCTCGGGCAAACTCCCCCGCGCGCAAGCCTCGGCATCGCCTCTGTCGATGGCCGTGGCGATGTTGCTCCTGGCTGCCATCACGTGGGGCGATCCAACCCAGAATGTGCACACTTGATTTTCTTCATTCCAATCCACTTTACATCACTTAATCTGCACACTAAGTAGATGTATTAGTACAACAAACACAAGTTTTGTTGATCATCAAAACTCAAAGATTAACCGGGGATAATTTAACGCATCAAACGCAACCATGCGTTTAAGGCTCAACAGTTTATATTTTGAGGACATGAGTACTTTATTATGATTTTAGTTGTTTTTGGATATTGAGACTTCAGTTGGGTTTAGTTATTTTGATTTTATGATTTTGTTATTGTGGTTGTAGTGATCTGATAGATCACAGGGCACAATTTTTAAGAGGAGACTCTGCCCAAATTTTTCTAAAATAAAAGTCACGGGTAAAAAAAAATTATTAAGTCAAACATCCGATAAGAATTAAAACGTTTCCGCTAAACAAAAGTTCAAAGTGATAATTAAGTTTGAATTGAGTGAAGCCTTGTGTTCAAGCAATTGAGCACGGCGGGCGACCCGTCTGGGTGGGCCGTCACAGATTTGTCAAGTGGAAAATGTCGAAAAATCAATACTTGATGATCCACTTGACCATGAGTAAACAAAGAAGCACTGGAGTCGAGCCACTGACAATAAACAGAGGGGCTGCTTTGAAAAATAAAAGCCTATGAGGCATGACCAATGGCGCAAAAGTGATCGAGTCGGTGTCCTAAAAAATACGGAAACCCGATTTCTTTCCATCTTCAAGTTGATTTTGACATGCTCTTTCAGCCCCCGTTCATATAATCCATTTCTCAGACCTTATTATTCATTAGATAGGGTAGATACCTTAGTTTAGACTTAGTTATAATTTTCTCTTAATACTTTGAAGACAGTTAGAAGGATTTCGACACGGATGCGAGATTGACTCGACTAGTGAAGATCCGATTAGTTTTTCTTCCTTGCTTTTACTTAATGCTTTTAGGATATTTTTTAGTTGTTTTTTTAATTATGCATAGCTAACATTTTTAATTCTTGATTGAGGAAGACAATACCTTAGATTTATTAATTTTTGTGAGATTTACATTCTTTAATTATCGATTTTTTGAGTATCAGTGGTTTTTTCTGATTTTATTGTTGTGTTTGTTGTGTTTGATTAGTAGATTGATTACCTAATGATTTTGCATGCAATCTATTACTAATCAGATATAGAATAAGAAATTGTTTGAGTAATCTAATTTACGAAGCAACTAAGACTGATAATTTGATGTTGTTGAATTTATTAAGTTCTTAGGAAAAATAATTGACTAGGTTAATATAAACCTCTGGTGTTTACGTTATTTAGATTGATTATTCTCATTATTTTTGAATGTTATCATTGAGTTGATCTTAATCGCGAGTATTTGGATTGATTGATCGATAAGAATTAAATTAGAACGCATGGACTATTTAACTAAGAATAAGGTGGGGCAGGAATTGATTTCCAAATGATAAATATTCAAATAAAGCTGAATCTTTTGGGAATCGATGAAGGAGATAAAACTATCCAAGTGTTGTAACGCCCTGAGCCCGGGCCCGCGCAAGCACGACTGAACAATGAGCTTCTATAGAAACTACTTTGTATCCGTCTTTGCTCTACAAAAATGGTTAACCCAAGTTGCTATAATAATCCATTGTAAACATTTATAAACCACTTTAAATTTCCATCAACAACCAATGTAGGACAAGGGTATTACTATCATCCCTCCTTTAGAATGCGACATCCTCGTCGAGACCGAACTCATCCATCCACCGGCACCGAGAATCTAGAGGTGGCTTCTACAGGTTCAAGAGGTGGCTCCCGTCATGTAGTGTATGTACTTGATCGAAAGAAAATCTAGACATTAGTTTTGCTGACTACTAAATATGTTGGGCTATGCGACAATAATTTGATTATTGTATTGTGATTTATAGCAACTCATAAAAATAGTGAATGTCCTATTTGTAATGTCACTAAACATGTCCTATGTAAAGTATGTGATACATATATTGAAATAAAGATTTGATAAGATTATTCCACTTTGGGTTTCATCATTAGCACTATAATAGTTTGAATGTTAAGAGAGTTACATTCAGCAAGTACCATATTGTTTATAAATTTCTAGTAAACAAGAGAATCTCTTTAGTCTTATAAGGATATTTAACTTAATAACCCGAGTAAACAAATAAATATATGATGTGTGTCAATTTATACATTCCGAGTTTAAACGGATTCTACAATAATTATGAAATGTGAGTTCTACTTAAGATGATAAATACATTTCTTTGGAATTATGCTAATTAGAGATGACTTGGTTCTATCTTATAAACTAAGAGGATATTAATTGAAATATAAAACTAACATGTATAAATATAACATTAACTATGATTTAACTACTTGTAGATGACAACTACTTGTAGATGACTTTATTTGGGAAATAAAGTTTTCTTAAGAATATTTAACATTGGGTTTTTTTTTTCGTAAGCATAAGAATGGTAAATCTGAAACATGTTAAATTCAATAACGATTATAGTAATTATAAATTTGGGTAAATTAATTTGAAAATATGATATTAAGGATTTTACAGTCCGTTATGATTGTTAAACTCTATTGGCTAAATTAACTTATGGGTAATGACAATAAACTTGATATTTTAGAATACACTGTAAATTAAGTTGATTTTCTTGTTAAGCATGATATGCGGGATCCTAGTGAAAATAATGAATATTACTTCTTACTTTGAGACCGCTCTTGTCAGAAGTTGAATTGTCTACAACTTAAGACGAAAATTTGATTCGTTTAGAATTAGGATATAATAAAATATTTTGGAAGAATTAATGGTTTAATTTTCAAACTTAAGTTATATAATCACCTTATGGGATTATGATGATAAAATTTGATTGAGATAATAATATTATTGGGCTAAACTAAAATACAAAATTATGGGATCAGGGTAGCACAGTGAAAGCGTAGTGAGAACTTAAGTCTTAGATTCACAAGACCATATGGGGTTTTGGAAAGAATATGAAACCTTGCATATCGGCTTGCTCTAGTTCCGGAAAATAGACCGAGCACATAATATAATTAACGTCTCGATGCTCATGATATGTGCTGGATGAAAGTCACGTACTTAAGAGATAAGAGATTGAATTATCTAATGAGAGCACGTATTAAGAATACCCTGTAAAGATTTTGGACCAATAAGAGAGAATTTTAAGGACTGGCAATTCCGTTAGTAATTAGTAGAGCAATCACTCACTGATGAGGTGACGTGGGAAAATGAAGAAGAATGGTATGTTAAGTATCCAGATATGAGACATACAAGTTCGAGGAAGAAACTTTTTAAAGGGTGGGGATTGTAATGACCTGTTTATATATATATATGTATATATATATATATATGTATATATGCGAGGAGCCCAAATTTGGACCAAAATCGTGGCCATTTTCTTTCCCCCAATCAGCTTCTCCCAATTTCATTCCCCTCGCCCACTCTCCTGTCTTCTATTCTCCCATCCCCAAAATTTCAATTTGTAATCTCTAACTTCACCCATTCGTTTCATATGCTCAAACCCGTAATGGAAAACGATTCCATCTCGCCATGCTCCTATTTAAACCCCTACCAACGATAATAGACGAAGAAGCGATCGGTATCCCTATGAAGAAGCTCTGCCTATTCTCGTCCCCTTCATCCAAACCCTCAAATCCAGATTTTAGGGCAACAACAACATAGGGACTGACGGAAGGACTGAAGCCATATCACGTTAATAGGTAGAGGTATAAATAAAAAGTTGATTCTTTTTTCTTCCTATTTCCTTCAAGCCAAGCTGTTGAATAATCTGTGATGATTTGATACTATGAAAATTTTCATTTTTCTGGTCAACTTGTATTTTCATTGGGAGCCAAACTTGTGTTTTTCAGTTTTCTTTTTCAGTTTGTGCTTTGATTTGATCCTAAGTTGGTGATGGGTTTGACTAATATCAATTGAAAAATCTGGTAGAACTATGGAATTTGTAATAACTTACATCGAGGGTTCTAATATATATATCTTCAATCTTTGATTAAAAAACTGAACCTTATATTTTAAATGTTGGTTTCTTTGTGAATCTGCTACCCGGTGTTTGAATTTTTGTGGTACAGAGTATGTATTGAGGCTTGTTACTTGGTGAGGTGAGCCAAACATTAATATGGACGATAACTAAATACTAGATGAGTTTCATAAGATAGATTATCATTGAAAGTTTTGTTCATATATATATATATATTATGAAGCAAATTCCCATCAAGAAAAGAATCGATTACATGTGAATATTTAAGAATGATTTAGAATAAATAATTATTAATTAATCTCCAATATGATACTTATTTTTTTGGTTTAAAGTTAGATGATTTTGATTGTTTAAAAAGTTATAATTTTATTTAGATGGTTTAGAACATATACTCAATTGGAATACGGAATGCTTTAAATTCACAATTTTGATTTGGTGTATTCATTCTTCAGCATATGCTTTCTATGGAAATAAATTAAGAGTTGTTTCACAATCTTGTTCTCCTTAAAAGGTAATAATAAATAAAAGATTGAACAGTTATAATTAAGTTCTGAATTTTATCTTAAGATTGTTAGATTCGTTGTATAGCTGAGTTAAATGAATATTATTTATAATAATGTCGAAATGTGCGATAGGAAATCCTTGATACATTTGGAGATTGTTGGTAGCTCAAACATTTTTAGGAAGCTTCGATGTACGTAAAGAGAGTAGCATTTTTCAAAAATTATTTTAAGTAATTTATGTTATTTATTTTTGAAATGTTTTGGAATAGTAAGCATGCGAAGTACTTTTGAAAAATGATTTTTGATAGAAATATGATTTTCTGAAGATGTGTTTTTGAATAGCTTTTTGTTGGGTGTTGAAAACTGTTTTGAGATGCCATGTCTGTTTTGATTCAATGAATATATTTGAGTTTGTGAACTGAGGATGTTCTTTGTTTTGTCTGTCTCGCTTGCGACGAGGGTAAAAACACGCACACTTTCTGCTCGTTGGCGATAGAATAAATAAACGCATTTTGTTTTGCCCGAAGGCGGAGGGGGTATAATATCTGGCGATACCCTTCCAGCGGGTATAGTCTTGAATGATATCATCGTGTAAACGATGATATTTGAATATGCATTTGTTTCATTACAACATGGCTATGGTATTGTTATCATGTGACTGTTATATGATTCTGTTTGTTATTATTCAGTTATCTGTGCAGTTATTTCTGTTATGAATCTGCTTTGTGAAAGTTAGCTCTGTTAACTGCTCAGATTAACCCATATATGTGTGAAAGTTATTTTGATATATGAAAATGTATTATTTTTCGTCACATTATGAAAAATGATGTTTTTAATACTTTTGACAAATCTTTCTTATGCTTACTATAAAATACTGCAACTTACATTTACCTATAATGTGACATATCACAAATGGTGTTTTAGACATGATGATGCGGATATAGAGAATATTTAGATATATAATGAAGTTTAATTATGTTGAGGATGTTATGTTTATTTTGAGGACGTGGATTTAATTTTATTATTCCTTTAGCTTGATTTTGATATTTGAGACTTATTTATATTATTATTGGGATGTTGGTATTGTTCGATTGAGTGATCTGGTTGATCACAGGGTACAATTTTTAAGAGGAGACTCTGTCCGTTTTATTTTAAAAAGGCCAAAGTATTTTTTTTGGTCAACTTTCCGCTGAAAAGTTCGAATTGCTATTTATACTTTGAATCGAGTATAAGAGTATAGCCTTGTATTCAAATAATTGAATATGATAGGCGATCCGTCGGGGCGGGCTGTCACAGGTGTAAAGACGACCGACATCAAGAATCACTTTCAATAGTTAATTTCATAAATTCTCTTTACTCTCATTAGTGATAATTTAGTCACACGACCCTATCTTTATTTTATTTTAATTTTTTATTTCTTGAATACAAAAATTCACACCTGCTCATGTGATTGATCCCTCCCTACACTACTACATATTTGTTATCAATCCAAAGATTGAGTTGAGTTAATTTGGGTGTACATAACTAGCATAGACCAAATGTATATGCCTTCCATGTATTTTTCAATCTTGCATACTTCAAAGGTATGTCAGGGTGCTTATTGAGTCGGACCAACCGGAACCGGTTCGAAATCGGACCGGTAGGTTTGGTTCGGAACCGGAACCGGTTGGTCCGGTTACAAACTGGAATCGATCCGGGTTTTCCCGGATCAGATCGTTTCCCTTAGTTTGGAACCGCCAATCCAGCGGTTCAGGTCCAAGGGTTCGGGTTTCAACGGTTCCGGGTGGAACCGGAACCGGTAAAATTTAATTTTTTTAAAAAAAAAAAAAAATTAAATGGTGGCCAACGGCTGCCATCTGCGGTCCCCCAACTACTATTTTAGCCGTTGGGCAACAGCAATATGAAATTTTATTTTTTTATTTTTAAAAAAAATTAATATTTCAATTGCTTCTATAAATACCCCATTTTCCCTCTCCAATTTTTCATCTCCAACTCTCTTACTCTTACATTCCTACACGTTTATTCAATTATCTCATTTTCCTGTATTTCCACTAATACAATGACATCTTCTTCTACTGGTCGTGGTTGTCGTGGTGGTCGTGGTGGTCCCTCAAATCCACTTTTATTCCAAGAAAATTATGATATTTTTGCCGAGTTCGATAATGCTTATGATGTTGAAGAAACGGAACACGTTGCAGAACCTGCGGCACCCCAAAATCCGGCCCCTGGTGGGTCATTCGCAACTACTGCAAGTAACCGTCCCAAACGAAGCAATGTTTGGATCATTTTGAAGTCGAGACAAAATCAGGTACGAACGAATTCCTTGTTATTTGTAAAATATGCAAAACCACATATAATTATAGAAAAGGTGGTTCCACGGGCGGTACCGGAAGTTTTAAGAAACATCTAGTTAAAAAACATAAGTTTGATGTTGTTACTTTACAACCATTAGGTAGAGAACCAACCCAACTTCAAATTAATCCACAATCTGCCACTAATTTTACCTTAACATCGGAAAAAAACAAAAGATTATTCGTTCATTTTCTTGTTAGATGTGAACTTCCCTTTTTGTTTTCTGAAAAAGATGGCTTTATTGAATTTTCTTCTGGTATCAAACCATGTTTTAGACATATTTCTATGCACACTTTGAAAAGAAATATTGTGGATGTGTTTCTTGATTACCTTAAAACTTTAGTTGATCATCTTTCTTCTATTAACTGCAGATTAAGTTTAACTACTGATATTTGGACGAACACCGCACTACTTTCTTTTCTTGTTATTACTTGTCATTGAATTGATGATAACTGGTGTTTGCAAAAAGAATTTTGTCACTTGATGAATTAAAATCTGCACATACTGGTTCCCAAATTGCTAAGTTTATTGTTAATGTTTGTAGATTTTATGGAATTACAGATAAAATTTGTTCGATTACACTTGACAATGCTTCAAATAATACGGCGGCAATGCGTGAACTTAAAATATATTTACGACCAATGCTTAATGGTGTTTTTTTTCCATGTTAGATGTGCATGTCATATAATTAATTGAGCAGTAAAAGATGGTTATGAAGATGATGAATGTAGTAGCATAGATAAACTTAAAAACCGTTGTCAGTGGATATGACAATCACATATTAAGCGTAATTGGAAACATACGTGTGCAAGTCAGAACCTTCGGTTTACTCTTTTTTCACCGCCCATTGTAAGTCGATGGAATTCTTTGCACAAAAAGTTAGAATCGATGTTACCTTATCAAGATGCTTTAACTTCTTTTTATAACTCTTATCAAATGCCTGAAAGTGATGAAAGTTATTTATTGTCTGATAACGATCGGGTTTTTGTTAATAATTTAGCTACTTTGTTATCAACTTTTAAAGAAGCAACATATCATTTCTCCGGTGTCTGTTATCCTACTTCTCATTATTTTCTTCCACTTATATTTAACATGTTTTGTAAATTTATTGAATTTAGAGATGACACTGAGTTGTCGTCGTTCGTTCGTATGGAGGAGAAGTTCAAAAAATATTGGGAGCAAATTCCACACGTGCACTGTACATCTACATTGTTAGACCCAATTCAGGGTGTATGATCTTTCGATACTTTCTTTGAATATTGCAGTACGTTTTTGGATAAGGATGTTGACGATCAAAAGACGCCAATCATGCATCTCTCCAAAATATGTTTGGATTGTACCATAGTGAACAGGGACATAGCTCATCGTCACGTGTAGGAGGAGGATGAGAAGAAGATGCTAGTCAGTCACGAAGCTCAGCGATTAATCTGTTGAGGAGCCTTGGAAGAAAGAAGCAGAGAGGAAGCGGAGTGTCATCTACCTCATCAAATGAGTTGCAGTTCTTCTTGGGTCAAATGTTCATTACAGATGAAAATTTTGACGTACTAGAGTGCTGGAAAGCAAACGCAAGACAATATCCAGTCTTAGCCAAAATGTATAGAGATGTATTTGCAGTCCAAACATCCAATGTCGCAGCGGAGTCGGTATGTTCAACTTGTGCTCTACTCATTGGAGACTTTAGAGTTTCCCTAAAATCAGAATCATTGTGCATGCTTACGCTGCTAAAAGATTGGTTCGATGCTGAGAGAAGAAATAAGAGACAAGGAGGAGTCGATGGGTTCAGCAATGAAAGTTCGGAAGAAGAAGAAGAATTGGCCAAGATTACTAATCAATTATGATGAATAGTGTTTTTTATGTTGTTTTCCATATTCAATAAATGATGTATTTTTCCTTTAAGATTTGGGTTGAACGCAAATATGAAAACTAAAAAAATTAAAAAAAATTAGTTCTGGCGATCGATCGCTGAAAATGGCGATCGATCGCCAAACCGATTTCGGTTGGAACCGGTTCACCCCATACCAATCCAAAAATTTGGATCCAGGGTTCCGAACCTGACCGGTTCCATGGCAAATGCCATGGAACTGGAACCGGACCAATCCGGTTCAGAACCGGATTGGTCCGGTTTCACTCAAATCGAACCCGGGATCGGTTGGATCCGGTCTGAATCCGGTCCGATCCGGCCCGTGAACAATCTGAAAGGTATGTCATATTACATATAAAAAGCAAGAGAAGAACAAGCATTATTAAGATTGGGAATGGAAATTGTTAGTTTGAAGATGAAGCCATTCTTGCAATCTTCCCACGTTCTTATGCAATTCGTGGAGTCGTTAATTTGCCATCGATCCTCTTCATCCTGCATCGAAAACACAATGCATTCCTTAGCAAGTTTGAGGTGCTTTATTCTCAAAGATACACACATAGCATCCCACTAACATCTTGGACCCACACTCTTCGACACCAAAAATAAGAAATTGAGGGGATTTGGTTTGATGTAAGCATCCATTACCCACTATTAAGGCAGAACATGATGGCATATTGCAAAGCTTTGCATGTGACGGTGATGGTTCCATCATCAAATGCGTCGATGTAAGCTCTAGGACAGGACATGCCCTCTTGAATATTCCTTAATAGAATGACGGCCTGCACGTCGTCGGATTCGTAAACTTCCCACTGCAGCAATACTCGTCTACCCAAAAGCCTCACACGCGTTCCGACACGCCACAACTCCTCCATCTTCATCATTGCCAATCACTTGAAGTTCTTTAGGACAACCTAATGATCAATTAATTCATTGTAGACGTTTTAACCAATAAATGTTAGAGATCATTAGTTAGTTTATGGGGAAGTGAGCCACCAATATTTTTTATACTTCAACCAATAAACCATGTGTTTAATTCAGGTAATCGGATATTTCATTTCATAATTTCCCATACTGATGTCTACTACACAGCCTGTGGCGTTGCATCCAATTTGAACCCCTCTTGGTACAGTAACTAACGACAGGTTGTATCCATCAATGATGCTAACATCATAGAAATCTTTTTTGTCTCTGATTCGAGGGCTATCTCAAATAATGAAGCTAGTGGTGTGGCTCTCATCGCAATTTATTCAAACAAAAAAAAATTCAGTGTAGTACGATTATACTATAAGTGTACGGTCGTCAATTTTAATATAGTATAAAAGTAGGAATGTCATACCCACATGTTTCAGGAATTTATGTAGAAGTGCAAGAATTTATCAAAAAGTCCCCAAGTATTGATGAAAATATGGAAAATGATTGTCCAACAAGGAATTATAATTCAACAAGGACTCCTTCAAGAGTTATAGAATGAGTCATTTGCCAACTCCAACAATGACTCTTTTAAGAGTTATACAAGAACACTTCATTTTCTTTCCCCTCCTCTATAAATACATTGCCTTGGACCAAAGTTCATGAACCATAATTCACCAACTTGGAACAAGACAACGAGGAGCTTGAAGAACACGATAGAGAAGGAAGCGAGAGATGAAGCTAGGATCTACAAACGGAGTCGACGCCGAGAGTTATTCTTATCTTTTAATATTATTTTTCTTTTGTTTTGATTTAATATGATGAACTAAGTTAATTTATCGAGGCCAGGCAATCCTTTGTTTTCAACCTATGATTTGATGATTATTTATTTGATTGAATCGTTACATTTCCTTGCCTATAATTTATTGTTCTTCATGATTTTTTGGGGTTTGGCCATCATTGAATGATTATTTTATTGTGATTGACTTGACCATACGATATCGTAAATTGTACCGTGGGTTTAGATTGAGATGGACTAAGTAACATCTAGCACACGTGTGATAGTAATAGATATACCAAAATTGAAGGCTAGTAGTTTTCAAAAATCTTGATGGATATTGATTGTTCAATAAGGATACGGGAATAGCTTATTGCAACGTTAATATTAGACTTGTTATAGCTTGACCATATAACGAATGCATTAGGAAAACTCGTCACCTTATAAATATTTGGATATTCAATCGAGAATTGTAGGGATTGCATTGGTGAGCCAAAGTCTCGATAATCTTAATCGGTTGTTGATGCATGGATTTTGTTAAATAAATTTTTTTGTTACATAATTTTTTTTAATAGTAAGGAAGTTAAATAAAACTTTTTTTGTTAAATGCTAAATTTATTTTTGTTAAATAAACATTTTTTTTTAGAAAAAATTTTAAACTTGACTTGAACAGACTAGAAACAAATATATCTTGATCGGTTGTTGATGCACGGATTTTGCCTGAACCAACTCGCTTGATTAAGTAAAGACAACCTTATCCTGTTGGTCAACCTAACTAAATAAGTATATTAACTGTTATTATTATTATTATTACTAGTATTACAGAAAATGTAAGTTTTATGATCATTTATAGGCTATTTAGCATAAATGACATATTTTAACATATTTTATAATTTAATACTTTGTATTGCATTTGTTGAGCCTTAAACGCATTGTTGAGTTTAATGCTTAATTTATCTCCGAATTATTTATGAGTTTTGATGATCAACAAAACTTGTGTTTGTTATACTAATATGTCTACTTAGTGTACATGTTTAGATGATTGAAATGGATTGTATGAAGAAAATCATATTGTGCAAGGTCTGGGCAGAATCACCCCAGGCGATGGTGACCATCGCCCCAGGCGATGACATCCACTCGAGACTTCGCCCCACACATCGAGGCCCGCGCGCATGGCGAGATCGCCCGAGGCAATGGCTAGATCATCTGAGGCGATGTCTGGAACGTTTGAGGCGATGGGGACTTCGTGTGATGTCCGGGGATTTACGGTGTTAATCCCGGTGTGGTATTAATCCTTGATGGATTTTTAATTGTGGCAATTAGGAATTAATTGTGGTTTGGCATCTCCCGAGGTTGTTAAATTGGGCATTTGGGATCGTTGGATCCAAAGGATGAGATTGTATTCTCATTTTGGTGAAAAACATATGAGTTGGGTTTTTAGTGGGACTTGGTGTCCGGGGTGCCTTATGTTGGGGCCAGTCTGGGGATTTGATGTTGGAGAGAGAGTTTTTGAAAACAGATGATTTTTAATGAATCATGATGTATTTGTGGAGGTATTGGTATTCTGGGGCATTTTTGGCTATATATACCAGTTGGGCTCGGGATTCCGTCATTTGGAATCCATTCCATTCCTCTCCTCTCCCTCTCTCTCGCCTCTCCCAAACCCTTCCCCCTTTTTCCTTTGATGAGCAAATCGACGGAGGCTCATCCTAGGAGCCGAATTTCTCGAAGATAATAAGGTATTATTCAACCCCTCGCATTTGGCTTCGTTTTGATTGTGGTATGGTAGTTTTGAGTTGAGGTTTTAGTTGGTTATGGATTTTGGGGATTTTTGCTTAAAATCCAATGTTGAGTTTTGGGAGTTTTATTGGTTTTAAATGGTGTATTTGAGGTGTTAGAGGTGTATGGGGTGTTGGTTGTGAGTTTGGGTGTCAAAAACACCATGGAAGCTCAAGTTTTTCGGAAAATCACAGGTGGCGATCGATCACCGAGGAGGGGCGATCGATCGCGACGAGCAGCTGTTGAAAATCGAAGATGATGAACAGTAGCGGCGATCGATCGCATGGTTGAGGCGATCGATCGCGAGCAGGTTGGCGATCGATCGCGAGGGGCGATTTTGGCCACTGGACAGTGGCGATCGATCGCGATGAAAGTGGCGATCGATCGCCACCTGAAGGAAGGTGTTTTTTGAAATTTTTGGAAAATGTCGGATTTTGGAACCGAGGTTTAAAGGGGCCGTTTCCGGGCAATGTCTACATTCCAATGGGAATGCTATGCTTTTAAAATGGATTGGTTGATGCCAAAGTTTAATAAAACGGAATTCCCGGTTGAATTCTTGGTTATCTTTTAAACTTGTAAATGGTATATTTTGGGGTATTATGCATGCTTAGCCGGGGGCTTTTATTTTGGTAATCGTCATGATTGACGATATGATTGGGAATCTTGAACGTGCTTGGACACGTGGTTGCATGCTTATACTTGATTGTGAGTTGTTTATGTGTTTTATCACATATCCCTCGAGGTAAGGAACTCAAGCAAAGTTTGGACTCGAGCTACGGAATTATAAGGTACGTATGACGTACGAGCATAGCCCTTTAATATAATTGGAATTGTTGAGTGCTTGGTACACTGTATTGCAATGAATGTGTGTTGAAATGCATGACACATGGTATTAGCAATAAACGGAGATTGAAATGCATGGTTTATGGTACTTGCCTTAAATGTCTATATATGCATTGAGAATTGGATGGTGCCGCTTTTGAGCGAGCGATGATTGGGATGCTGTCGCCTGTGAGCGAACATCGTATGACGCCGCTGCCATCGAGCATGCGTGGAAATGGAATGCCGCTATTGTAGAGCGAGCAATGAAATAGAGCTATGAAACCATAAGTTCTAAACATGGATTGTCTATAATCATTGTTTAATGATTTGATGTTATTGATTATGATATTGGTATATGGCTCATGGAATTGTTAATCAATGTAATGATTAACTGGCATTTGAGAATTTGATGGTTTCAGTGTTTTGAGAACAGGGACAGTACAGGAAACCCCGGATGAGGATGATACCATCCAGGGAGTACATTTTGTATTTCATAGCATTCACATTGTTGTAAATTATGAATTGTATTGTTATGGTTATTGGATTTGGAATATTGGTATGCTCACCCCGTGTGGGGGCTGTCTCTGTTGGGGCAGGTGGTACAGGTGTAGCAGCAGCTTTGGAGTTGAACTCGGGCTGTTGATTGAAGTACTTCCACGATTGAGGTACCAGAGCTGGATGGACAGGCGCTCAGATCCAGAGTCGAGATCGAGTTGCGCTTGAGAGGTGCTTCCAGGATCGAAGCACCAGTAACGGTATCCAGCAGAGTGTTTTATACATTAGATACACGCTCATTCATTGGGTGCTCTTATGTGAGTACATATTACGTGTATATGGAATGTATAAATGGGCTACGACTCTCCTCTGTTCATTTATGGTTTGCACGCAATTAGATATAGAATTGCTAAATGAACTAAGAGTATGTTAGTGTATTATGAGGGTGCATGTTGTATGGATAATCATGGTTGTGGAATTTGAATATTATGTGGTTTAAATGCAAGAAATTTTCTGGATAGCATATGGTGTTGCACTTGCATATGGTTTTTCCCCTGATAGTATGATTATATGCACTAATGATATGGCTTAATACACTAATAACGGGTTAAGGGCACGGGGGTCCTTACATTAGTGGTATCAGAGCAGTGGTTAGCTCTTTGGGGCTGTTGAAGGCCTGGAACATGCTGATAGGGATGAGTAGCACATATTTATGCATGATAGTAGTTAGTGTTGTGTGACACAACTATTTTGCTTATGTGCATTTGTGATATGTGATCATAGTGAAACGATTGTATGTAATGACATCTATAGAATCATAATATAACCTGTTGATTATGATTGTGAGTTGTGACACAGGGACAACCAAATGGAGCATTTTGAAATGCATTAGGATACGGGAAGTACTTTGTACTCGTAGTTTATGCATTTACTCATTATAATCATATTGTGGGGAATATGGATTATCGTATGCTCATGGTTTGAGATTGTTCCTGTAGGGACACTATGACGCGAAAGGCTAAGGCCATGGTTGAAAGACACGAAACGGTAACCTGCATTTTATATACATCATGGAATTATGCATTGTGGTTGCATGTGTACATGTAGTGATGATTTTAATGCTTTGCCGCCAAATGTTGAAGCGAGGGGTGGGAGTGCCGCATGTCGCATTTGAGCGAGGTGCATTAAAATACACTCATGATGATGTATGTTGGAATATGGATTATGCTTTGTGATGCGGGTATGGATGAAATACTTGGTGAATATCCCATGAGTCATTGTTATGGATGAGTGATGATTTTAAATGCTTGCCGCTATTTATTGTTTTGTGCCGCTGAAATGTGAAGCGAGGGGTGGGAGCGCCGCATGTCACATTGAAGCGTGGTTATCATATGAGGCGAGGAAAGAATATTTGCCGCTAAAATGTGAAGCGAGGGGTGGGAGCGCCGCATGTCCATTTAAGCGAGGTTATTCTATGCCGCCTATATGTGAAGCGAGGGGTGGGAGTACCGCATGTTTTATTTGAGCGAGGGGCATTAAAATACACTACCGTGACAATGACTAGGGATCGGCTATTCTTTGGCAATGGTTCATGCCGCCAGGTATATTGATAGCGATGGTTCATTCCGCTATATTGATTGGCGATGGTTCATGCCGCCAGGTATATTGATAGCGATGGTTCATTCCACTATATTTATTGGCGATGGTTCATGCCGCCAGGTATATTGATAGCAACGGTTCATTCCGCTATATTGATTGGCGATGGTTCATGCCGCCATGTATATTGATAGCGATGGTTCATTCCGCTATATTGATTGGCGATGGTTCATGCCGCCAGGTATATTGATAGCGATGGTTCATTCCGCTATATTGATTGGCGATGTTTCATGCCGCCAGGTATATTGATAGCGACGGTTCATTCCGCTATATTGATTGGCGATGGTTCATGCCGTCGGGTATATTTATAGCGATGGTTCATTCCGCTATATTGATTGGCGATGGTTCATGCCGCCATGTATATTGATAGCGACGGTTCATTCCGCTATATTGATTGGTGATGGTTCATGCCGCCAGGTATATTGATAGCGACGGTTCATTCCGCTATATTGATTGGCGATGGTTCTTGCCGCCAGGTATATTGATAGCGATGGTTCATTCCGCTATATTGATTGGCGATGGTTCTTGCCACCGGATATATTGATAGCGATGTCTCATTCCGCTATTCTATTGGCGATGGTTCATGCCGCCGGGTATTCTATTGACGATGATTCGTGCTACCGGATTTTACATAGCGACGGGTCATTCCGCTACACCTATGGCGATGGTTCATACCGCCGGATATCTATAGCGATGTCTTATGCCGCTGACTCTATGACGAGAGATCATGCCACTGATTCTATAGCGATGGGTTATACCGCTATGTGCGTAGCGCTGGATTATGTCGCCTACGAGCGATAAGTGCTGCTTGTGTACCGCTGGTGGATGGTGGATACAGGTATTCCGCTATCTTGATAGCGATGAGGTATGGCATATTACTTGTGTTAGCATTATTGTGGATACTACGTGTTGCTATATACGCCATGTGTTTGACGATGAGATTATGGATGTCGTGTATTGACATGTACCGTCATACGTTTGACGATGTTAATTGGATGTCATATGTTGACATATGCCATCACGGGATGGCAATGACATAGTTGATGTTCTATGTAGACGTGTAGCGTCGTTTTGATGATTAATACATTTATGTTATGTATTGAGTTGTATGGTTTGAGTGCTCTTGGTGAGCACATGGTAATGTCTGGGTCATTAGTTGACGAGACCATTATGCCGAACAGGTTGCTCGAAGAATTATTGGGTGCACCGTACAGGGATTGTACCGCAGCACAAATTTGGAGTACATTGTTCGAGTAATGATACCCTTGGGTATACTCGCTGGTTTGGCTTAGGCCAAGTAATTGGTGGTAAGAGTAGTCATTGAGGAAACTACTGGCTTGTTGTTGTGATCTGCGGTAGGCGTGGTCACACCCACCCTGAGGGTGTGGGATAAGTCCTAATGGATTAGGATTGTTTCGTGGTTGAGGAAGGACACCGGGATGTCCATTATGCTTTGGTTTTAGAGAAATTTTGGGTGATGACCCACTACTCTAAATGGATGTTACGGTATGGTATACCGGGTGGAACGTATGAGTCGTTGGTAGGTTTGATATGAGCCTTTGGAGGCAGCGCTTGTTAGCCAGATATCGTGGCAATGTTTTAACGTGCTTTTGATTGCCGTTATACTGCTCGATGGATTCGAGTTCAGTGAATCGTGTGATGATATGATGAGGACTTTTGGTAGACTCTTGTAGTCTCTTTGTGGCATGATAATTGAGGCAGGGAATACCTCGAGGAGACGTTAATACGTCAAATGTTTTAAGAGGCTTGTTTTGGGACGACTCAATTTTGTTGGAATACCAACGTGAGCGTCGACAAGTCGTTGTTAGCTCTGGTTGAGCATCTTTGCATATGGTATGCGACGGAAGTCACAATTGTAATTGTGTGGTATAGTAAGTGGAGTGACACTACTATATTGACTTTATCTCTTGGAGAGATTTGGGTTGTACTGTCATGGAGGCAGCTAGTTTTGGTTGAGGGTTGATCGTGAATCAACCAGGGTAAGCCCTACTAGTGTTGGACTAGGTAATGGCTTTGTACTTCCAGTGAGACGTTCGAGGAGACGTCTCTGGGGTGATGCTCGAGTGTGGAGTACTATGGCAATAGTACAGGGCATCATTGTTTGAGTATACATGGCGTATACGAGTTTCGATTTGATGATAGTGGCTTCGATGCACTATTCTGAACCAATTGCATATTTTGGTTCCGAGATATATGTTGGTATGTATATCCAGTTTTCCGGACGGTGGTTCGAGGTGGGAGGGTCATGGATTCATGACGCTATCCTTGTGGGAAAGGCGGTATTGTTATACCTGCCGGTTGAATCTTTTGGGAGATTCGTTGCTTTGATTGTGTGGTGTTGATGTTGAAATCACACCCTTTGGCTTTGGTCTGTCGACCACTATCGAGGTTTGACAGCAGATTTTGGGACTTTGGGTATGCTTGGAGATACCCGAGTCTATTGCTTTGAGTGTGCCTGTTGTGTTGGTGCTTAGGCATGTATACCCGTGTGTGTATACGAATGCCAACTCTGTTTCGTTCCTTGTTGAACGTCGGATTAGTGTGCTTGGTTTGATGAATCTCCGGTGGGAGATTGTGGCAATTTGAGATTGGTAATCTCGATGGCACGATGTATTCTGAGGAATAATCATGAGGTCCGTTTGACTTCCCCTGAGGAGGGATTGTCGTGTTTTGGAACCATGGTAGTTCTTGTTGGATAATTAGATAGCCTTCCTGTTTTAGGATTGTTGAATCCCGGGATAAATGAGGGATGGCCAGGATTCGGATTTGTTTAGTGTCACGGTCGACACGTGTTTGGGAATGCAATTGTTTGTCTTGCATGTCCCTTGTGGAACTTGAGACCTTGTAGAGTCTCGATAGTGTGTTTTGGACCAAGATGGGATTTCATGGAACACATGGTTGTAGACATCTGTAGTGATGTGTTTTGTGTGGATTAGTGACCGTGGTTTACCAGATCCGGATTGCAAGAGGTGCAACTACTCCTTTGGAGGAGATGATCGGGAAAGCGAAACTGGATTTTTCCGGGAGTATACTGATTGTATACTAGTGGTTCCCATCTTAACGATGTGTGTTAAGCATCGTGGGCGAGTGGTGGATATCATTGAGAGATATCTATGTTAGAACCAATGGGGTTTTGATTGATTTGCAGTCATGGTGGACTGACTTCCGGGACGATTCACGTCGAGGTATGTTGTTATCTTTCGGGTTTATATTGGTTTTGGGATTTGCTCTATTGTAGAGCTTGATGCGAGATTGGTGTTCTCGCAGTTAATGATTCGATTCTATTGTGGTCCAGAATCGGGGTTGTGGCTTTACTTTGTTTGTGTAGTCCTGGTGCTACGGAGAGTATGCCGGTGCAAATTTCGAGGATGAAATTTTATTAGTGGGGGATAATGGTGATGTCCGGGGATTTACGGTGTTAATCCCGGTGTGGTATTAATCCTTGATGGATTTTTAATTGTGGCAATTAGGAATTAATTGCGGTTTGGCATCTCCCGAGGTTGTTAAATCGGGTATTTGAGATCGTTGGATCCAAAGGATGAGATTGTATTCTCATTTTGGTGAAAAACCTATGAGTTGGGTTTTTAGTGGGACTTGGTGTCCGGGGTGCCTTATGTTGGGGCCAGTCTGGGGATTTGATGTTGGAGAGAGAGTTTTTGAAAACAGATGATTTTTAATGAATCGTGATGTATTTGTGGAGGTATTGGTATTCTGGGGCATTTTTGGCTATATATACCAGTTGGGCTCGGGATTCCGTCATTTGGAATCCATTCCATTCCTCTCCTCTCCCTCTCTCTCGCCTCTCTCACCCCAAACCCTTCCCCCTTTTTCCTTTGATGAGCAAATCGACGGAGGCTCATCATAGGAGCCGGATTTCTCGAAGATAATAAAGTAGTATTCATCCCCTCGCATTTGGCTTCGTTTTGATTGTGGTATGGTAGTTTTGAGTTGAGGTTTTGGTTG
Organism: Haberlea rhodopensis; assembly: GCA_907163345.1. NCBI lineage: Eukaryota > Viridiplantae > Streptophyta > Magnoliopsida > Lamiales > Gesneriaceae > Haberlea > Haberlea rhodopensis. Next base: position 10,406,687 of record CAJQUN010000006.1, on the reverse strand, counting down.
GTTATGGGTTTTGGGGATTTTTGCTTAAAATCCAATGTTGAGTTTTGGGAGTTTTATTGGTTTTAAATGGTGTATTTGAGGTGTTAGAGGTGTATGGGGTGTTGGTTGTGAGTTTGGGTGTCAAAAACACCATGGAAGCTCAAGTTTTTTGGAAAATCGCAGGTGGCGATCGATCGCCGAGGTGGGGCGATCGATCGCGACGAGCAGCTGCTAAAAATCGAAGATGATGAACAATAGCGGTGATCGATCGCATGGTTGAGGCGATCGATCGCGAGCAGGTTGGCGATCGATCGCGAGGGGCGATTTTGGCCACTGGATAGTGGGGATCGATCGCGATGAAAGTGGCGATCGATCGCCACCTGAAGGAAGGTGTTTTTTGAAATTTTTGGAAAATGTCGGATTTTGGAACCGAGGTTTAAAGTGGCCGTTTCTGGTGCAATGTCTACATTCCAATGGGAATGCTATGCTTTTAAAATGGATTGGTTGAGGCCAAAGTTTAATAAAACGGAATTCCCGGTTGAATTCTTGGTTATCTTTTAAACTTGTAAATGGTATATTTTGGTGTATTATGCATGCTTAGCCGGGGGGCTTTTATTTTGGTAATCGTCATGGATTGACGATATGATTGGGAATCTTGAACGTGCTTGGACACGTGGTTGCATGCTTATACTTGATTTTGAGTTTTTTATGTGTTTTAGCACATATCCCTTGAGGTAAGGAACTCAAGCAAAGTTTGGACTCGAGCTACGGAATTATAAAGTACGTATGACGTACGAGCATAGCCCTTTAATATAATTGCAATTGTTGAGTGCTTGGTACACTGTATTGCAATGAATGTGTGTGGAAATGCATGACACATGGTATTAGCAATAAACGGAGATTGAAATGCATGGTTTGTGGTACTTGCCTTAAATGTCTATATATGCATTGAGAATTGGATGGTGCCGCTTTTGAGCGAGCGCTGATTGGGATGCTGTCGCCTGTGAGCGAACATCGATTATGACGCCGCTGCCATCGAGCATGCGTGGAAATGGAATGCCGCTATTGTAGAGCGAGCAATGAAATAGAGCTATGAAACCATAAGTTCTAAACATGGATTGTCTATAATCATTGTTTAATGATTTGATGTTATTGATTATAATATTGGTATATGGCTCATGGAATTGTTAATCAATGTAATGATTAACTGTCATTTGGGAATTTGATGGTTTCAGTGTTTTGAGAACAGGGACAGTACAGGAAACCCCGGATGAGGATGATACCATCCAGGGAGTACATTTTGTATTTCATAGCATTTACATTGTTGTAAATTATGAGTTGTATTGTTGTGGTTATTGGATTTGGAATATTGGTATGCTCACCCCGTGTGGGGGCTGTCTCTGTTGGGCAGGTGGTACAGGTGTAGCAGCAGCTTTGGAGTTGAGCTCGGGCTGTTGATTGAAGTACTCCCAGGATTGAGGTACCAGAGCTGGATGGGCAGGCGCTCAGATCCAGAGTCGAGATCGAGTTGCGCTTGAGAGGTGCTTCCAGGATCGAAGCACCAGTAACGGTATCCAGCAGAGTGTTTTATACATTAGATACACGCTCATTCATTGGGTGCTCTTATGTGAGTACATATTACGTGTATATGGAATGTATAAACGGGCTACGGCTCTCCTCTGTTCATTTATGGTTTGCACGCAATTAGATATAGAATTTGTGATATCCCCGAAATGATTATATGATTTTAATCATTTAATTTTAATTATGATGATTTGGGTGTTAATTCATGGGATTGAATTAATATTATTGGGGAGATTCATTTCAGGGTGCATGTGATATATGTTGGGATTTTGGGGTTGTGGCATGTTTATTTGGGGTGTGTGTTGTTTGTTTTGGTAAAGCATGTTAATGGGAATTGAAGTATTTTATTGAGAAAATACTATAAATATCATGTGAGGATATTTTAATACATCGTGTTAAATACCAGGACCAAAACATAACACATCAAACCACCCAACACCCAACCACCCCCCCCCCCCCAACCCATGCCAATCACACTGTGCACAGGCTGGCTTCCCACCCCACTTGGCTCAATCATTTGACCACTCTCAGCCATCCCAAATCTCGGCCCTTCTCTCCCATTTCTTCACCAGCACTTGCTAAGCAAAGTTCTGAGGAGCTTTCCCTTTTTCATCGCCTGGAAGTCCTTCCAAAATCGGAGCAAAGTAGGGTGAGAAACCATGCTCTGTTTTTGTTTTAAACTTGTTTAAGTACATGTTTTTAGGTGGCATGAAAATGGCATGTTAGCTTAGGTTTCTTAAAACCTTCGATTTAAATGCTTACATGGTGTTATTATGTAACTCTCAGTGTTTTTTCTTATGTGTATTACATGTTTTATGTTGAGGAAATAAGCATGTAAAGTAGGGTGTTCGGAAATCTGGGTAGTGGTATGCCCTGTTTTTCTGGAAAATGTGGACTGGGAGTGATTTTGAGGAGGTGATATTATGCATGTTAGATGGGTTTTAGGGTGAACCTTCGATTTGAGTACATGCATGGTAGTTTGTAAAGCCCAGGACATTTCATGTTTGAACATGTTTTATGAAATATGTGGTAGTTTTTATAGCATGAAATGAAGTACTCAAAAATCTGGAAATAAAATATGTTGCCCTGTTTCCGGAAATGTTGATCGAGTACTTGTATAAATGGTCGACGTTTATGCATGTGGACTTATGTTTGAGGAGTAAATTTGATATGAATACACTCAGGGTAGTGTTTTATAACTTCTAGCATGTTGAGCTTGGCATGTTGTATGACTTACATTTTAGATTTTAGGGTATGATTATCGGTGTTAGGGAATTCTGTAAAATCTGGGTTGAATATGATCGACCGATCGATCGGTGAAGAACACCGATCGATCGGCAAAAGCCGTAGCTTTTTTCCTTAATTCAAACAGTTCACCGATCGATCGGTGATGAGGGCCGATCGATCGGTAGTGCCTTTTTTTAAAACTGTTGAATTTGTTTTTAAATTTGATATTGGATTGTAATGAGACATCTAATATTGTGTTGTACACTGGTGTAGAGCCTTCACCGACAGCTACACAGCGCAGGGGATAGAGTCCCACAACACACTACATTTTGGAAAGGTACGTAAGCGACGTACGGGCACCCCAACGGTAACATGTATTGTGTGTTTATTTATTTAACACAAGGCAAAGTAAGATATGCATAAGATAGTGCATGATGATATGATACATGTTGATATGCTTCGTTTTTGCATATATATGTTGTGAAATATAAGAGGTGTATTTCACGTGTGAAATATAAGAGGTGTATTTCACGAGTCAAGGTTATCCTAGTGAGGATTTAATGCTTACGCTAACGTCCATAAGAAGCGAGGAAGAATTCTGCTTACGTGGATTTCCATAGGAAGCGAGGAGGAATTCCGCTTACGTGGAAAAGTAAGAAGCATTGAATACACTATTGATAAGTGACTCAGGATTGAAATAAGGATTTGAGAAGGAAGGATATGTCATGACATTTATTTATGAAACCATATGTTCAAATAATGTTTTATTATGAGTTATGGTACAGGGACAACCAATGGGCGTTGTAAATGCTTGGAAATACAGGAAGTGCTTTGTATTTATGATTCGTGCATTTACGCTTTACATTCATATTATGTTGAATATGAATTAGGATATGCTCATGTGTTTGGGGGTTGTCTTTGTAGGTGCTTTTGATGAGGAGAACCAAGGTCAGGGTTGATATGCTGAGCTGTAAGGAGTGCTACAGGATAGCATGTTAGGGAATTTTTGTATAGCTTCTACATGTAGTAGAGTAAGACTATAGTGTAGTACCCTTTTGTAGGAATACGTGAAATTCCTTTTAAATTAAGGTACTGTAATCTCTCAAGCTCAGGTTAATCAACACGACTTACTACTCTGATTTATACATATGAATGTTTAGTTCTCTTAATTGCACCTAAGATTATGATTGAGATAACGGGGTCTCACATTTAGTGGTATCAGAGCAGTGGTTAGATAACCAGGGAAGAGTGAAGGGTAGCCTTTAGAAACAAGTTGGCTAGGCATTCATTTGGGCATGCTTATGCATGTGATGCATATGGTTGTATAAGTGTTATACTAACATGCTTTGAATATGATACTCTTGTTATCTAACGGCTTATATTATGAACTGCTTTTGGTATTGTTGTTAACTCTTGTGTTACAGCATGGCTGAGATTAACCCGGAGAACCCCAATGAGGAGGTAGGGATATGGACATTAGGAATGCCAGTATCGCTCAGCTGAATCCTTTACCATCACCTGCTGTAGGCGTGGAGCCCAGTGAGCAGATGTTACTGCCAGGGGAGCTCAGTTTGAAGCAGTTTCTGAGTTTCATCCGCCCATGTTTGAGGGGATTGAGTCTGGTGAAGTAGCCGAGGAGTGGTTGGAGCGTATAGAGCAAATACTTGTGACTGCACCCTGTGCACGCACGACATGGCTGAGGTTAGCCGAGTTTCAGATGGCTAAGAAGCCTGCTATGTGGTGGAAGACCACCGTGATGGAGCTGAGAGCTCTAGGTATGGCAGTTGACTGGACTGTATTCCGAACCCGGTTCCTTAACCGGTATTTCTCTGCAGCTGCCAGACAATTAAAGGAAGACGAGTTTAACGCTTTAAAGCAGGGTAGCATGTCAGTGTCAGACTACGCTATGCAGTATTCCTCACTGCTGAGGTATGTACTTCATATCGCTGTGAGCAGCCATGCAAAGATGAGGAACTTTCTGAAAGGATTGAGGCCAGAGCTATTTGATAGGGTTATCTCCAATAACCCCAGCTCATTTGATGACGCCCTGACACGGGCAGAGTTGGCGGAGATTGCGGTAGGCGTGTATAAGGATGATGTACCCCCTTCAGTACCACCACCAAGGCCTGTTGCTGATAGTTTGAGGCCACGAGGGGATCAGTTCAAGGCTCGTGGGGCCTCATCATCTTCCAGATTAGGTGGGAAGAAGTCTCAGGGTCAGAAGCAGAACAATCGGGGACCCACACAGGGAAGCAAGGCAGGGGGAAACAGGTGTAATAACTGTGGAGGATGGCATTTGTTACATGACTGTCAGGGTTGCTATGTCTGTGGCAAGATGGGCCACATGGCTCGAGGTTGCCCCAATCGGGCAGGTCAGACAGACTCTGGGCCGAATAGGCCAAGGTTTGATGCTGGGAGGGCACCACAGAGACAGCAGTTTGCACCACGACCACAGGGAGGTCAGACGGCAGGACCGCCGCAGGGACAGGTGTATGCACTGACTAGGGAGCAGGCTGAGGCAGCCCCGGAGGAGGTCATTGCTGGTACGTGCCATTTATTTACGTACTCTGCACTTATATTGATAGATACAGGTGCTTCCCATTCCTTTGTATCTACTGGTTTTGTGGAGAGACACCACTTGTGCTCGTCTCTGTTACCCACGCCTCTCATGGTCTCGACACCCACGGGGAAACATGTGATTGCGGATCGGCTGTTGTCTAATTGCCTCATTTATTTTGAGGGTAATGACCTGAGGGCCGATCTGATTCAATTAGAGATGGCAGACTTTGACTGCATTATCGGCATTGATGTGTTGAGCAGATACCGAGCTATGGTAGATTGCCAAAAGAGGATTGTTCGTTTTCTATCTGATCAGGGGTTCCAGTGGACTTTCTATGGGGACGACTCTCGTCCAAAGATTCTGGTAATATCAGCGGTTAAGATGGCGCGATTATTGGAGCGCGGCCACACAGGTTACATCATTTATGCCGTGGATGTATCTGAGGAAAAGGAAGTGAGAGCCGAAGACATACCGGTTGTGGCAGAGTTCATTGATGTGTTCCCAGATGAGATTCCGGGGTTTCCGCCTGTCAGGGATGTTGAGTTTGCCACTGAGCTACTGCCGGGGACTCCTGCTATTTCCCGTGCCCCATACAGGATGGCACCGGCAGAGCTGAGAGAGCTGAAGGTACAGTTACAGGAGCTCCTCGACAAGGGATACATCCGTCCCAGTGTATCGCCTTGGGGTGCACCAGTCTTGTTTGTGAAAAAGAAGGATGGTTCAATGCGTCTGTGCATTGACTATAGGCAACTGAACAAGGCTACAGTGAAGAACAGGTATCCACTTCCGAGGATTGATGATCTGTTCGACCAGCTTCAGGGTACAGAGGTGTACTCCAAGATAGACTTGAGGTCGGGCTATCACCAGGTACGGGTTAGAGCTGGTGATGTTCAAAAGACGACTTTTAGAACTCAGTATGGGCACTATGAGTTCTTGGTGATGCCTTTCGGTGTGACAAATGCACCTGCAGTCTTTATGAGCCTGATGAACAGAGTATTTCAGGAGTACCTCGATCAGTTTGTGATCGTGTTCATTGATGACATCTTGGTCTATTCAAGGAGTGAGGAGGATCGTGCCGATCATCTGAGGATAGTGCTCCAGATCCTCAGAGATCATCAGTTGTACGCTAAACTCAGCAAGTGTGGGTTTTGGCTGAGCAGTGTTGCATTCTTGGGCCATATCATATCACGAGAGGGGATATCAGTAGACCCGAGGAAGATAGAGGCAGTTATGGATTGGTCTACCCCTACTACAGTCAGTGAGATTCGAAGTTTTCTTGGTCTGGCTGGCTATTATCGACGTTTCGTCGAGGGTTTCTCAAAGATCGCCAAGCCACTTACACAGCTGACTCGGAAGGAGTCTCATTTTGTTGGTCAGAGGCTTGTGAGCAGAGTTTCAGGGAATTGAAGCACAGACTGACTACTGCACCAGTTCTAGTGATTCCAAAGGAGAACAAAGGATTTGTTCTTTATACCGACGCATCGCTACAGGGCTTAGGGTGCGTACTGATGCAGGACAGACATGTAGTGGCTTAGGCTTCGAGACAGTTGAAGCCACACGAGACGAGGTATCCAGTCCATGATCTGGAGTTGGCAGCTATAGTGTTCGCCTTGAAGATATGGCGACACTACTTATACGGTACCTCATTTACCATCTTCACTGATCACAAGAGCCTGAAGTTCTTGTTTACACAGGCTGAGCTGAACATGAGGCAGAGGACATGGATGTACCTGCTGAAGGATTATGATTGTGAAATCCTATACCATCCCGGGAAAGCAAATCTGACAGCCGACGCTTTGAGTCGGAAGGTGAGGAGCACAGCAGAGGATGCCATGTGTCTATCAGCTATGTTGGGCTCCTACTGCCATTTGGGTTTTGATTATGATGTGTCTGCTTCACCAGTACAGGTATTGAATTTGCTAGCTGAGCCTGTTATTTATGATCACATCAGGAAGGCTCAGGGGACCGATGCAGAGGTTCAGAGATGGATGTCAGTGGTTCATTCAGATCAACCATCGAGATTCAGAGTGGCTGAGGACGGTTCTCTGAGACTTGGAGACAGATGGGTGGTTACAGATGCACCCGAGTTGCGTCAGGGTTTATTACAGCGAGCTCACTGTAGCAGGATGAGTATCCACCCAGGCGGGAAGAAGATGTATAAGGATTTATACAGCCAGTTCTGGTGGAGGCGAATGAAACGGGATGTTACTTCGTTCGTCAAGCGATGTTTGATTTGTCAACAGGTAAAGGCCGAGAGACAGAGGCCTAGAGGTGAACTAAAGAGTTTGGAGATACCCGAGTGGAAGTGGCAGCACGTTTCTATGGATTTCGTGACCCACTTACCGAGGACTGTGTCGGGTTTTGATGCCATCTGGGTAGTCGTGGACAGATTGACTAAAGTGGCTCATTTCATTCCCTACTGTATGACATATACGCACTTGAGGATGGCACAGTTATATGTCAGAGATGTGGTGAGACTGCATGGGATCCCTGTTTCGATTGTGTCCGATCGAGATCCGCGGTTCACATCTCACTTCTGGGAGGGTCTGCAGACAGCTCTAGGTACAGAGTTGAGGCTGAGCACAGCCTATCACCCTCAGACGGACGGACAAACTGAGCGTACGATACAGACGCTCGAGGATATGTTGAGAGCTTGTGTGCTAGAGTTCAACACTTCATGGCAGGACTCGATAGCCTTGGTGGAGTTCTCTTACAACAACAGCTACAAGGCAAGTATACAGATGGCTCCTTTCGAGGCCCTCTATGGTAGGCGTTGTAGGTCACCCTTGTGTTGGGATGACATGGACCGTAAGTCGGTTGGAGGACCAGAGTTGGTTCAGGAAATGGAAGAGAAAGTTAAGGTTATCAAAGGAAAGATGAAGGCAGCTCAGGACAGGCAGGCAGCATATGCCAATCAACGGCGTAGACCGTTGGAGTTTTAGTTAGGCGACAGAGTTTTTCTGAAGATCTCGCCTTTCAGAGGCGTAGTACGGTTTGGGATGCGAGGAAAGTTATCCCCGAGATATGTGGGGCCGTATGAGATCTTACAGCGTGTGGGTACGCTGGCGTACCGTTTGGCTTTACCGCCTTCTCTGTCTGGTATACACGATGTATTTCATGTGTCTATGCTAAGGAAGTATGAGCCGGATCCTTCACATGTGTTGCAGCCTTCAGAGGTGCAGATTGAGTCCGATGTTTCCTACGTGGAGCGGCCTATCAGGATTCTAGATAGAACAGACCGCAGGCTTCGGAACAAAGTTATTCCTATGATTAAGGTTCAGTGGGATCGTAGGGGTGTCGAGGAGGCTACGTGGGAGACAGAGCGACACATGGTGCAGCATTACCCAGAGCTGTTTTCTGGTATGCGTTTATTTATTGCTTTACTTCATGTAGGTGAGCATGTTTGATTTCGGGGACGAAATCTTATAAGTAGGGGAGTATTGTGATATCCCCGAAATGATTATATGATTTTAATCATTTAATTTTAATTATGATGATTTGGGTGTTAATTCATGGGATTGAATTAATATTATTGGGGAGATTCATTTCAGGGTGCATGTGATATATGTTGGGATTTTGGGTTGTGGCATGTTTATTTGGGGTGTGTGTTGTTTGTTTTGGTAAAGCATGTTAATGGGAATTGAAGTATTTTATTGAGAAAATACTATAAATATCATGTGAGGATATTTTAATACATCGTGTTAAATACCAGGACCAAAACATAACACATCAAACCACCCAACACCCAACCACCCCCCCCCCCCCCCCCCAACCCATGCCAATCACACTGTGCACAGGCTGACTTCCCACCCCAATTGGCTCAATCATTTGACCACTCTCAGCCATCCCAAATCTCGGCCCTTCTCTCCCATTTCTTCACCAGCACTTGCTAAGCAAAGTTCTGAGGAGCTTTCCCTTTTTCATCGCCTGGAAGTCCTTCCAAAATCGGAGCAAAGTAGGGTGAGAAACCATGCTCTGTTTTTGTTTTAAACTTGTTTAAGTACATGTTTTTAGGTGGCGTGAAAATGGCATGTTAGCTTAGGTTTCTTAAAACCTTCGATTTAAATGCTTACATGGTGTTATTATGTAACTCTCAGTGTTTTTCCTTATGTGTATTACATGTTTTATGTTGAGGAAATAAGCATGTAAAGTAGGGTGTTCGGAAATCTGGGTAGGGGTATGCCCTGTTTTTCTGGAAAATGTGGACTGGGAGTGATTTTGAGGAGGTGATATTATGCATGTTAGATGGGTTTTAGGGTGAACCTTCGATTTGAGTACATGCATGGTAGTTTGTAAAGCCCAGGACATTTCATGTTTGAACATGTTTTATGAAATATGTGGTAGTTTTTATAGCATGAAATGAAGTACTCAAAAATCTGGAAATAAAATATGTTGCCCTGTTTCTGGAAATGTTGATCGAGTACTTGTATAAATGGTCGACGTTTATGCATGTGGACTTATGTTTGAGGAGTAAATTTGATATGAATACACTCAGGGTAGTGTTTTATAACTTCTAGCATGTTGAGCTTGGCATGTTGTATGACTTACATGTTAGATTTTAGGGTATGATTATCGGTGTTAGGGAATTCTGGAAAATCTGGGTTGAATATGATCGACCGATCGATCGGTGAAGAACACCGATCGATCGGCAAAAGCCGTAGCTTTTTTCCTTAATTCAAACAGTTCACCGATCGATCGGTGATGAGGGCCGATCGATCGGTAGTGCCATTTTTTAAAAATGTTGAATTTGTTTTTAAATTTGATATTGGATTGTAATGAGACATCTAATATTGTGTTGTACACTGGTGTAGAGCCTTCACAGACAGCTACACAGCGCAGGGGATAGAGTCCCACAACACACTACATTTTGGAAAGGTACGTAACCGACGTACGGGCACCCCAACGGTAACATGTATTGTGTGTTTATTTATTTAACACAAGGCAAAGTAAGATATGCATAAGATAGTGCATGATGATATGATACATGTTGATATGCTTCGTTTTTGCATATATATGTTGTGAAATATAAGAGGTGTATTTCACGTGTGAAATATAAGAGGTGTATTTCACGAGTCAAGGTTATCCTAGTGAGGATTTAGTGCTTACGCTAACGTCCATAAGAAGCGAGGAAGAATTCCGCTTACGTGGATTTCCATAGGAAGCGAGGAGGAATTCCGCTTACGTGGAAAAGTAAGAAGCATTGAATACACTATTGATAAGTGACTCAGGATTGAAATAAGGATTTGAGAAGGAAGGATATGTCATGACATTTATTTATGAAACCATATGTTCATATAATGTTTTATTATGAGTTATGGTACAGGGACAACCAATGGGCGTTGTAAATGCTTGGAAATACAGGAAGTGCTTTGTATTTATGATTTGTGCATTTACGCTTTACATTCATATTATGTTGAATATGAATTAGGATATGCTCATGTGTTTGGGGGTTGTCTTTTTAGGTGCTTTTGATGAGGAGAACCAAGGTCAGGGTTGATATGCTGAGCTGTAAGGAGTGCTACAGGATAGCATGTTAGGGAATTTTTGTATAGCTTCTACATGTAGTAGAGTAAGACTATAGTGTAGTACCCTTTTGTAGGAATACGTGAAATTCCTTTTAAATTAAGGTACTGTAATCTCTCAAGCTCAGGTTAATCAACACGACTTACTACTCTGATTTATACATATGAATGTTTAGTTCTCTTAATTGCACCTAAGATTATGATTGAGATAACGGGGTCTCACAGAATTGCTAAATGAACTAAGAGTATGTTAGTGTATTATGATGGTGCATGTTATATGGATAATCATGGTTGGGGAATTTGAATATTATGTGGTTTAAATGCAAGAAATTTTCTGGATAGCATATGGTGTTGCATTTGCATATGGTTTTTCCCCTGATAGTATGATTATATGCACTAATGATATGGCTTAATACACTAATAACGGGTTAAGGGCACGGGGGTCCTTACACTTCGAGTGAGGCGATGAATTTTTCTGAGCAACCGAAGCTACGACATTGATTTTTGGTATCTATCGCCTGAGGCGATCGGGACATCGCCTGAGGCGATCAGTGAAGATTTTGACCGTTGGTGCCCGGCGATGGAGATCGCTCGAGGCGATGGCTGAGGCGATTGACGCGTGATTCAAGCCTTATGTGTAGCAACGGTTAGTAGAAGCCTTGTGGGCCTTCTACTATATAAATATGGATGTTTTGGAGCATTTTGAAGACAAGAAACAAGTCTATAAACTACAAGAAAGCTTTGTAAATTCAAATTTATTCTAGCATTGCAAACTTCATACATTTGTGTTGTATTGGAGTTTGTAATTTATTTCTTGTGTGAAGAGCTTGCGTTCTTCGTGTTGTTACACCGTGAAGGTGTTATTCAATTTATTGTAAGGTTCTCCAACACCGACGCAAGTTGGAAATTTGTATAAGTCATCAACAAGTGAAGTTGGTGCAAGTGTGTGGCTATCCTTGGAGCCCTTAAGGCCAAGAAGACTCGTGAAGAGTGTGGGTAACTCGGGAAGAGTTTTGTGTGGCTATCCGTGGAGCCCTTAAGGCCAAGAAGACTCGTGAAGAGTGTAGTGCTCGTGAAGAGCTGTTTACTCGGGAAGAGTGTGTTGTGGCTAAATTGGAGCCCTTAAGGCCAAGATCAATTTTGTTCTAGTGGGATCTCGGTTAAATGTTTTCTAACCGGGAAAGAGGAGACGTAGGCGATTCATCGCCGAACTTCTATAACAAATTCTCTTGTTCTTTATTGCTTTATTTATATTACGCATTTATTTATTTATTCATTTTGTTTATTTGTCGATTGACATCAAGTCTTCCAGAGCGCAAATTCGACTATTTTGCAAACTCATTTTAAAACGTTAAAGTAGCCAAGGAACCTCATTCACCCCCCCCCCCCCCCCCCCTTCGGTTCCAACAAGTGGTATCAGAGTCATTTGATTTTTGTTTTAAATCAAAATTTTGTATGGCTAATCTAGCAAATGAGTTTGCTCAAGGTCAATCGACAAATCGACCTCCGCTCTTCACGGGAGATAACTACGGATATTGGAAAAATAGAATTTCTCTATACATTATCCCCGAAATAATTAATTTCAATTTGGGCATTAATTTTGTTTATATGATTAATTATGGTGATAATTGATTTATGTGTTGGAATTAATTATCTTGTTGAAATGCTTAGTCACATGGTTGGCGTGACCGGTGGTGCATTTCAGGGTGCATGTTGTGCATGTTGGGAAATTGGGTGTTAGCATGATTTAATTGTAATGGTTGGCAATTATTTTGGAAAACATGAATTTTTTGGGAGTTTGGTGCATTTTGTAAAATGCTTTTAAAATACCATGTTGGGGTATTTTATACATCATGTTAATTAGTGGGGTACAAATTTAATTTTAACCCTTATAACCCCACTACACCCCCCACTTTACATTCACTTTACCCATCACTCTTAAATCCCCAAATTTCACTCTCCCCAACCCTAACCCCTCACCATTTTCGAAACTTGCTCACAAGAGGAGGAGAAATCTTCACAAAAGCTTGGTTTGTAAGATTTCTAGTGAGATCTGGAGTCCATAAGAGGTATGGAACCATCCTTGGTGTTTTAATGGTGTTTTGTTTTGATTTGGGTTGATATTTGTATGTTGAAATGGGTTTGTTTTGGGTTGGTATGGTTTTGTTGGATGTTGGTTTTTGGTAGTTTTGTGGTGTATGTTGGAGGTTTATGATGTTTTTGTATTGTTGGATTAATGGTATTTGAGTTGGTTTGATTTGGGGAAGAAGAAAGGTGAATAGTGCCCGAAAATCGCATGTACAGGTCTCGGCGATCGATCGGGACATTCTCCCGATCGATCGCGAGCATCAGGGGAGGCGGCAGTAGCCTTCCGTGATCGATCGCGAGTTTGGCACGATCGATCGGCGAGGCCGCAATGGATGGGCATAAACTCGGCGATCGATCGCGGATTGAATATTTTTGTTGGCCGAGACAGTGTGATCTCGCGATCGATCGGGGCTTTATGGCGATCGATCGCAAGACACCAAAAAATGTATTTTTGGTTATTTTTGTGGGATTTTTGGTATTGGACTATTAATGGCTCCTAATATTGGTTTGTGTGAATGTGTAGAACCATCCCAGGTGGCGACACAACCAAGGAAGTGAAGTCATACCAAGTCTTACTTTTGGAAAGGTACGTAGAAGACGTACGGGCACCCAACGGTACATGTATCTATTATACTCGTTGATTATGCATTGTGGATGCGAGTATACATGGAATTGTGCATTGTGGATGCAAATAGATGTTGAATTATGCATGATGATTGTATATGCATATGATGATTGTTGGTGCACATCCCATGAGTCATGGTTATAATGGTGATGATTTTAATGCTTTACCGCTGTCACTTGAAACGATGATAGAATACTTGCCGCTGTCATATTGTAGCGAGGAAAGGGAGCGTTTAAAATGCATGGGAAAAACAGGAAGTGTTTTATTACGGTTTATGCATTTACACCTTATATTCTTATTGTGTTGAATATGGATTATTATATGCTCATGTTTTGGGGGCTGTCCTTGTAGGTACTTTTTTGGCATGATAAAGGGGCAAAGGCGGGTTGAGGCGGTGAGCTTGTGAAGAACACTTTTGATAAGGAAGGACATGATCATTTTCTATAGTGTCTACTCTAGGAGTAGTGTAAAGCTATAGTGAATAACATTCATTTGTTTTGAGAATGTAATTAATCCATTTGATAGTCCTTAACTTGGCATGTAATTGTTAAGGCTCAAAGTCTCAACACGAACTTTTATACTCTGATAATGTATGTTAGCTCTAATTATGCCTTTAGTCCGCACTTAAGGAACTAGGGTCCTTACATTAGTGGTATCAGAGCAGTGGTTAGAGAACCCGGGAACGAGCGAAGGGTAGCCTTATCATGATTGGCTAAGTGTTTACATTTGGGCATGTTTATGCATGTGGTGCATATTGATGTATATACTGTTATACTAACATGCTTATTATTGTTTATGTTATCTAACGGCATAACATATATATTGTTTTGGAATTGTTGTTAACCCTTGTGTTACAGCATGACGGCTATGAACTTGGGGAACCTCAATGAAGAGGTAGGTGACGTTGGCAGTGTTAATGCAAGCATAGGCCAGACAAATCCTTTACCACCACCAGCTGTGGGTGTATAACCGGTAGCTCAGGTGTTACTACCCGGAGAGCTTAGTTTGATACAATTCCTGACCTTCCACCCGCCCCGGTTTGAGGGGACAGAGACAGGGGAAGAGGCTGAGGAATGGCTTGAGAGACTGGAATAGATTTTTGTGTCCGCTCCTTGTGCAAGGATGTAACACCCTTTTTATTTTTAATAATAATGAAAATAATAATAATAGTAATAAAAAAATACTAAGAAAATAATAATAATAATAATCATACAAAAAATAATGATAATAATAATCAAGTCAATAATACTATTAGGAGTTGGTATTGAACTTTGACCATGACAAATGTCATCTTGCATGTAACTTATTTGATCAAATTTGGCCTATAAATACACTCCAAATCCATCACTTTCAGCCATAAATTCGTCCAAAAATTCCTTAGAAAAATGGCAAAAAAATGTTAGAATATTAGGCCAAAAATAGGCCAAAATCCATAAAATTAACCAAAAACTCTCCAAAAATTCTGAACATTTTACCCAACCTTCCTTATCAACCCACAAACAAACGTATGTGGGTGGTGTAGCAAAATCATTAGGTGAAATTGCTAAATAAATTCTGAACCGTGAAGAACGCACAGGATTTCTACCCAGAAAACATCACTTTGAGGTAGTATGTTCACACCCATGTTCTATACGATTATTCCGTTTTAAGTCTTAGGAGCGAACTTAAACTTGTTTAAAATATGTTATAGTATATATTCACGTCGACCGTTTTCCCAGAAAGTTGCCGGACGTACAGGTTTCCGGCGACCAAAGTACCCTACTTAATCATTCCGAAAAATCAGAATCTGGGCAAAATCGGCTGCGAATTTTAAAACCGTTTCTGAACAAAAGTTGTAGATAGCAGTGAGACGATCATTCTCTGAAAATTACAGCCGCGCGTGACTCCTGAGCGATGGTCACGCGCCGGCAAGGAGGCGCGTGTCATTCACGCGCCTCCACGACTTTGAAGTTTCCGGTTGCCGAACGTTTCTGCACTAATCTTAGGCATTTCTGGAAAGTTTCATGATTTTTCGACTAAGGCTTGAATTATTATGAATTTTTAAAGTTTTATTCAAAATTACCCGGACAAATTTTATACAAAAATGATCTTTAAGAATGTTCAGCATGTATTTGGGTCCCTAATCATTATAAATTACTTATATTATGTTTATAGGAATTTCCTTGACAACCGGGTTCAAAATCAAGTTAATCCAAGTAAAAATCGTAAGCTAGTAAGGTGAGGTGTACTACCGATTTCTTTCAAATTTACCCTTTTGGCATTTGGCCTGGAACTTACATCATTTGTTTATTCATTACTGTACTTTTTATATATGTTGTCATATTGTGCATCGCAACAGTTCATTGATCATATTGTCTACATACCTTGTTACATGTTCATCATTATTCTCTTCCTTCGAATGAATAAATGACTATTGGAGCCCTGGACAACAGAAATATGTCTGCATATTGTGTCCACTGGACAACGTGGCTTCGGCCCGGAAAGTGAGTCCAATGAACAACGGATGACAATCCGGGTATATGGTTCATCTGAACAACGCGCACCGTTCTACGGTCCGGAGAATGGTTCACCTTGGCTCATAAATGAATGAATGTACGAATCATATCTGAATACGTGGGGATAAGTGCTACACCTAACTGTCGGGTGGGAGCCACCTCTTTAGCCCACAATATTCATCCTAACGTCTTTAATCATTATGGTTCATTGATAATTTCCTTAAAATGCAGTGATATTTCTTTATTACATTACATGTCATATTGTTACATTGCATCATTGATAAGTACAAAATACTAAACATTATTGTTCCCTCACTAAGTCCTTAAAGACTTAACCTCTGTTTCCTTGTTATTTTGTGAGTTCCAGATATAGGAGAACCGGAGGCAGAACAGGAAGAAAATTAGAAAAAAAAATGATGAACATTTTGGCTTACCAGTAATTAGTACTTTATATTTTGCTGTAGTGTCGAACCTTTTTCTTAGGAGTTATTTTGAATTGTACTTGTTAAAAAGTTTATTTAAACGCTTCCGCTATTGTTAAGTAACATATTTACTATGCATAAGTAAATCCTAAAAATTATATTTATATATATTTATGAATAGATTGTGGTACCAGATAAGGGATAAATTTATATATCCCGAGTCGGGTCCCACAAAGGTGGCTTCAGAGCCAGGTTTACATGGATCTAGGCACTAAAGTACATTATTTACATTTTATGTTATATAACTTGTTTGTTTGACTTGTTTCACAGATGACTGCCCCGTATCACCCACCTGCAATGAATTTGGAAAACGAGATTACCTTTTTACAAAATGAAGTAACTGACTTGCGCAAAGAAATAGGGGTATTAACTGAAAGAAACAAGGCTGGAGAGCGTGAGTTGGGTCGGGTCTTGGAGGAAAGGGATAGACTAAGGTTCTATTTGATTGATATCCAGGAGTTCTATGATAGTCGGCTGAGGAGTTTGTTGAGTGGGTTACCTGCAGACTTGATACATACCACTATAGTTTCTGGTCGATATATGTTAGATGATGCTTTTCAGGCTCCGCAGGAAAATTTCATACCCACTCCTATGTTTGAGGTAGGGGGTCGAGTGCTCCAACCTGTCGTCGCACTGCACGTATGTCCGTCACAAAAATAGACCCTACTAGGGATCCACTTAGATGGAATCAGTACGCATATCCCCTGTTTCCTAATACAGTATATTCCTTTGACCCACTGATGGAGTATACTGATGACATGCTTCTTGATGAGTTTGAGTTAGCCCCGGGGATGGAGTTGGGAGAGTCTGCACTGAGTGGTGACATAGCAGTACCAGTGACCACCACTACCACAGTATCACCATCGACCTTGACAGCCAAGATAGGGACCCAGGTACAAAAGGAATCAGAACCATCCGAGTGCACGCCATCAGAGTCTGAGGAAGAATTGCGTTTTACTACACCACAGAGATCACATTCACAGCACCATGTTGTCATGCTGTCCGATGATGAGGATTAGGATAGCATCATCTATCACCATATCGCCTCATTAAGAACCAAGTAGTTTAAATCGTCCTTTTTGGATAGGCTGACGATTATTTTGTTGGCATCATCATTCTTTTGTGTTTATTTTGTCTTTTGTAAATCATGATGTACTAACTAGTAGCTGATATTAAATGATTAACGTAAAAAAAAATAATTAATAATATATATATGTAAATATGTATGATGAATATGAAAAATTATGCATATCAATAAAATATGCAATTTTTTGTATATTCAGTGGCATTTTATTTTGTCAGTGGCATTTTACTTATGTTGTCTCGTAATTTATATATCATAACTATGTGATAGGATGTCATCTTCACATGATAAATCTAGCACGGGAAATCACAATAATGAAAGGAATTCTCCTGAGGAAGTACGGAACCCAAGAGAAAACGACGAGCAAGAAGAACAACATCCTCGACAAGAGCTACCCAACAGGAATACGATGGAACTTTTACTACAGTTCATGCAATTCTGTCAGCAAAATCCACCACGAAATATTACGAGGAATGAGGAACCTTTAGACCGAGCACTGGAGCGATTTCTAAAGTTCCATCCATCTAAATTCCATGGAACCCCGAATGCTCATCATGCAGAGGAATGGCTGCTCAAAATTGAGAGAATTTTCACTGTTCTCAACTATTCAGATGAACAAAAGGTCAGTTTCGCTGTCTATCAATTTGAAGATGCAGCTCATCATTGGTGGAGAGTCATAGATCACCAATGTAGGAGAAATCAAACCCCGAGAACATGGGAAAAGTTTTTTCGTACATTCGAGGAAAAATATGTTACGCAAGTGATACTGAATACCCGGGAACGGGAATTCATGGATTTGGTGCAAGGAAACCGTACAGTAGCAGAGTACGAGGCAGAATTTCATCGACTAATTCACTATGCTCCACATTATATGGATGATGAACTAAGAAAAACTAAAAAGTTCATCCAGGGATTAAATCTTGACATTCGTTGGGCCACATTGTCCACTGAGTCCACTAACTATGTTTCTGTAGTCAATCAAGCACTACGGGTTGAATCTGACATCAAATCATTGATCCAGAGAGAACAGAGGGATAAGAGGCCCTATAACCCCAATTTGGCTGAGATAAGCAACAAGAAGAGAAATTTTGGAAAAGAAAAGATTGGAGGACAAGTTGGACAGAAACCACAAAGAGATCCAGGAAGCAATTACACTCCGAAGTGTAGTTATTGCAAACTTCCCAATCACAATGAAGCTAGTTGCTGGAGAAAGAATGGAAAATGCTTGATCTGTGGAAGTGAACAACATCGTATCCAAGATTGCCCGAAAAGAACTCAAAAGACCCCTCCGCCACAAAAACCTAAAATTCCAGCAAGAGCTTATGCCCTAATGGGAAATAAAGAAGTTGACCCCACTGCAGTGGTTGAAGGTACCATTACTTTACTTTCAAAAGTAGGAAAAGTTTTGTTTGACCCTGGAGCTACACACTCCTTTGTTTCTCCTACTTTTATCTGTGATTTATATCTGCCCTCAGAACAATTACCCTATCATCTAGAAATTAGATTGCCGATAGGGATTAAGGTAATCACTGATACTGTCTATAAGAATTGCCCACTAAAATTCCACAATCGAGAACATTTAGCAGACTTGATCGAACTCCATATACATGATTATGATATAATATTGGGCATGGACTGGTTGTTCAAACATCAAGCCCATGTAAATTGTTATACAAAGGAATTAACTCTTCCAGACATCACTACACCAATCATCGAAGGTCCCAAAAAGCATATAGGACCAATGGAAATCATATCTACATTAGAGATGAGGACAAATGCAAGATATGGAGAACTAGGATCTCTGGCATATCAGATCAACAAACCCAATGATCAAGTCAAGATTATAGAAATTCCTGTTGTCCGAGAATTTCAAGAAGTCTTTCCCGAAGAAATTACCTCTCTGCCCCCTCATAGGGAAATTGAATTCTCGATTGAACTAACTCCTGGAGCCTTACCAAAATCAAAGACTCCATACAGAATGGGACCAGCTGAGTTAAAAGAACTAAAGACACAGCTGCAGGAATTAATCGAAAAGGGTTACATTCGACCTAGCACATCACCCTGGGGAGCTCCGGTACTTTTTGTCAAAAAGAAAGATGGCACTTTGAGAATGTGCATCGATTATCGTGAACTTAACAATCTTACTGTCAAGAACAAGTACCCACTACCTCGAATCGATGAATTGTTTGATGCTTTACAAGGATCTGTAGTGTATTCCAAGATGGATCTCCGACAAGGGTATTACCAATTGAGAATCAGGGAACATGACATTCCGAAAACGGCCTTTAATACTCGTTATGGGCACTACGAGTTTGTAGTAATGCCGTTCGGCCTGACTAATGCCCCAGCAGCATTCATGGACATGATGAATCGGATATTTCAACCATTTCTAGATAAATTCGTTGTAATCTTCATTGATGATATTCTGGTCTACTCAAAAAGTCGGGAGGAACACGTACATCACTTGCGACTTGTCCTTCAGACTCTAAAAGAACATCAACTTTTTGCTAAATTTAGCAAGTGCGAATTTTGGTTAGAGAATGTGACATTTTTAGGACACGTCATTTCGGGAAAAGGACTTGAAGTGGATCCAACAAAGATAGAAGCTATCACCCAATGGAAACAACCGAAGAACATCACAGATGTACGTAGTTTTCTTGGATTAGCGGGATATTATCGAAGATTTATCAAGAATTTCTCTAAAATTGCTGCTCCATTGTCTCATTTAACCCGCAAAGACCATCCATTTATATGGAATGAGGAATGCGAGAAAAGTTTCCAACAGTTGAAGGAACTGCTGACACAGGCTCCAATTCTTACATTACCCGATGGAATAGACGGATATGTAGTCTATACCGATGCATCCAATGAGGGCCTCGGATGTGTGTTGATGCAAAAGGCATCTCGGAAATTAAAAAGTCATGAGCTTAATTATCCCACACATGATCTAGAATTGGGAGCTATAGTATTTGCTTTAGCCAAATGGAGACACTATCTGTACGGAGCAACTTTCGACATCTTTACCGACCACCAGAGCTTGAAATACTTGTTTACTCAAAAAGAGCTCAATATGAGACAACGAAGATGGATGGAATTTCTGGAAGATTATGATTGTTCCATACTCTACCATCCAGGAAAAGCCAATATGGTGGCAGATGCATTAAGCCGAAAAATTGGTCTCGCTCATGTGGATGTTAAGGAGACTAGCATCATACCTAAGGAAAAGTTGCAGATTCGGTCTCATGGTTGCTGGGCAGGATTGAAGATCGAACCGGAATTTTATTCACGCTTAAAGACAAATCAAGATTTGGATCCTGATATTATAAAGATAAGAACATCAAAAGAAAACAAAGCCGATTTTACTACGAACTCTGTCGAAATATTGCTCTATAGAAACCGTATTTGTGTTCCTAACTCCATGAAGAAAGAAATCTTGGAAGAAGCTCATAAATCGCGATTCACCAATCATCCCGGAGGTTCCAAAATGTATAAGGATTTGAAAGAATATTTCTGGTGGAATGGAATGAAGCGAGATGTCGCTGATTTTGTAAAGCACTGCCTCTCATGCCAAATGATAAAAGCCGAGCACCAAAGGCCATCCGGACTTCTACAACCTTTACCCATACCAGAATGGAAATGGGATCAGGTCACCATGGACTTTGTAATTGGACTCCCAACACTACGAGGAGGTCATGATGGCATATGGGTGGTAGTAGATCATCTCACCAAGTCAGCTCATTTTATACCTATCAGTCAAAAGTATGGCGTGGAAAAACTCGCAGAACTCTACCAAAAGGAGATCATCCGGCTACATGGAATCCCTACTACCCTCGTCTCAGACCGAGATCCAAAATTTACATCTAGATTGTGGAAAAAACTACAGGAATGTCTCGGGACAAAGCTAAGTTTTGGCACGGCTGCTCACCCCCAGACTGACGGCCAGTCTGAGCGTACTATTCAAATTTTAGAAGACATGCTTCGTGCGTGCGTGCTAGATTCTGGATCAAATTGGGAGAAGCATTTACCACTCGTGGAGTTCGCCTATAATAACAGTTATCAAGCCACTATACAAATGGCTCCATATGAGGCATTATATGGGAGGAAATGTCGCTCTCCTCTCAATTGGGATGTGGAGGAATGGCGAAGCACTAAAGATGGAAAGAACCGAGCAATACCGCCAGACATCATACAAGAGGCCATTGATAAAGTGCATATCATTAAGCAAAGGATTCAAACAGCTCAAAGTCGGCAGAAGAGTTATGCGGATAAAAGACGAAAAAATTTGGAATTTGATGTAGGAGACCATGTGTTCTTGAAAGTATCGCCAAGAAAAGGAATCAGGAGGGCTGGGAAGAAAGGTAAGCTGCAACCACGATTCCTAGGACCATTTGATATAATTGAACGAATAGGTCCTGTAGCTTATCGAATAGCACTACCAGAAACTGTCATTGGAATACACAACGTCTTCCATATGTCACAATTACGGAAATGTCACATGGACGAGAAACAAGTGGTCGACTCCAATCAACTAACATTAGAACCAGATCTCTCGTACGAAGAACGACCTATTCAGATCCTTGATCAGAAAATCAATGAACTCCGTTCCGGACCCATCCAATTGGTAAAGGTACTCTGGAGGAACCAAAGCATCGAAGAAGCTACATGGGAAAAAGAAGAAGATATTAGACATCAGTATCCCGAACTCTTCCAATGAAAACATTTGAATCTGGGGACCAGATTCTTTTAAGGAGGGGAGATTGTAACACCCTTTTTATTTTTAATAATAATGAAAATAATAATAATAGTAATAAAAAAATACTAAGAAAATAATAATAATAATAATCATACAAAAAATAATGATAATAATAATCAAGTCAATAATACTATTAGGAGTTGGTATTGAACTTTGACCATGACAAATGTCATCTTGCATGTAACTTATTTGATCAAATTTGGCCTATAAATACACTCCAAATCCATCACTTTCAGCCATAAATTCGTCCAAAAATTCCTTAGAAAAATGGCAAAAAAAATGTTAGAATATTAGGCCAAAAATAGGCCAAAATCCATAAAATTAACCAAAAACTCTCCAACAATTCTGAAAATTTTACCCAACCTTCCTTATCAAACCACAAACAAACGTATGTGGGTGGTGTAGCAAAATCATTAGGTAAAATTGCTAAATAAATTCTGAACCGTGAAGAACGCACAGGATTTCTACCCAGAAAACATCACTTTGAGGTAGTATGTTCACACCCATGTTCTATACGATTATTTCCGTTTTAAGTCTTAGGAGCGAACTTAAACTTGTTTAAAATATGTTATAGTATATATTCACGTCGACCGTTTTCCTAGAAAGTTGCCGGACGTACAGGTTTCCGGCGACCAAAGTACCCTACTTAATCATTCCGAAAAATCAGAATCTGGGCAAAAGCAGCTGCGAATTTTAAAACCGTTTCTGAACAAAGTTGTAGATAGCAGTGAGACGATCATTCTCTGAAAATTACAACCGCGCGTGACTCCTGAGCGATGGTCACGCGCCGGCAAGGAGGCGCGTGTCATTCACGCGCCTCCACGACTTTGAAGTTTCCGGTTGCCGAACGTTTCTGCACTAATCTTAGGCATTTCTGGAAAGTTTCATGATTTTTCGACTAAGGCTTGAATTATTATGAATTTTTAAAGTTTTATTCAAAATTACCCGGACAAATTTTATACAAAAATGATCTTTAAGAATGTTCACCATGTATTTGGGTCCCTAATCATTATAAATTACTTATATTATGTTTATAGGAATTTCCTTGACAACCGGGTTCAAAATCAAGTTAATCCAAGTAAAAATCGTAAGCTAGTAAGGTGAGGTGTACTACCGATTTCTTTCAAATTAGCCCTTTTGGCATTTGGCATGGAACTTACATCATTTGTTTATTCATTACTGTACTTTTTATATATGTTGTCATATTGTGCATCGCAACAGTTCATTGATCATATTGTCTACATACCTTGTTACATGTTCATCATTATTCTCTTCCTTCGAATGAATAAATGACTATTGGAGCCCTGGACAACAGAAATATGTCTGCATATTGTGTCCACTGGACAACGTGGCTTCGGCCCGGAAAGTGAGTCCAATGAACAACGGATGACAGTCCGGGTATATGGTTCATCTGAACAACGCGCACCGTTCTACGATCCGGAGAATGGTTCACCTTGGCTCATAAATGAATGAATGTACGAATCATATCTGAATACGTGGGGAAAAGTGCTACACCTAACTGTCGGGTGGGAGCCACCTCTTTAGCCCACAATATTCATCCTAACGTCTTTAATCATTATGGTTCATTGATAATTTCCTTAAAATGCAGTGATATTTCTTTATTACATTACATGTCATATTGTTACATTGCATCATTGATAAGTACAAAATACTAAACATTATTGTTCCCTCACTAGTCCTTAAAGACTTAACCTCTGTTTCCTTGTTATTTTGTGAGTTCCAGATACAGGAGAACCGGAGGCAGAACAGGAAGAAAATTAGAAAAAAAAATGATGAACATTTTGGCTTACCAGTAATTAGTACTTTATATTTTGCTGTAGTGTCGAACCTTTTTCTTAGGAGTTATTTTGAATTGTACTTGTTAAAAAGTTTATTTAAACGCTTCCGCTATTGTTAAGTAACATATTTACTATGCATAAGTAAATCCTAAAAATTATATTTATATATATTTATGAATAGATTGTGGTACCAGATAAGGGATAAATTTATATATCCCGAGTCGGGTCCCAAAAAGGACAACATGGCTGAGATTGTCGGAATTTCAGCTAGCAAAGAAACCTTCCATGTGGTGGAAGACTACGGTGATGGAACTAAGGGCGCAAGGTATATTGATTGATTGGACTCTCTTCAGGACCCGGTTTTTGAACCGGTATTTCTATGCTGCTGCGAGACAGATAAGGAAGATGAGTTCACAAATTTGAAGCAAGGAGGCATGATAGTATCAGACTATGCTATGCACTATTCTTCATTGCTGAGGTATGTCCCTCATATTGCCACAAGCGGACATGCAAAGATGAGGCACTTTTTGGAGGGGTTACGGCCGGAGTTATTTCACCGGGTTATCACCAACAACCCCACTTCTTTCGATGGTGCTCTTACTAGAGCAGAACTTGAAGAGATCAGAGTTGGGGCCTCTCCTAATGCTGTACCCCCACACGTGCCACAGCAGAGGCAAGTTACTGATAGCTTGAGGCCCCGAGGAGAGTCATTTAAGCCTCGTGGTGCTTCTTCATCCTCTCGGTTCAGCGGAAAGAAATCCTTTAACCAAAAGCAAGAGAACAAGAAGAGCAATCTATTGGCCAACCGGGGGCCTATGCAAGTGAATAGATCGGGGGAATCAAGGTGTGACAATTGTGGAGGGCCACACTCTTCGATCAATTGCCCTGCTTGTTACAGTTGTGGTAAGATGGGCCACATCTCTCGGTATTGCCCCACTCGGGGAGGACAGTCAGATTTCCAAGGGAACAGGCCGAGATTTGAGGACAGGATAGTGCATCAGAGGCAGCAGATTATGCCTCGACCATCGGGAGGTCAGACAGTGGGACCATCCCAGGGGCAGGTGTATGCACTGACTAAAGAGCAGGTGTGAGGGCCCAATCCTAATCATGTGATTAATGATCACACAATGATAATTATAGCGTAAACAACGGAAGATTAGTGTAACATTTATTAACATGTAGCCCTAAAAATTTCGGCATGACCTCATCGTATGAGGAACATACCACCAACACAAATCAACATATACTGAAAATATATATCATCAGTTCATATCCAGCATACACCAGTCAAACTACTAAACAAATATCCACATTGGGTGAAATAAACTAAAATACATAAACTCCTCCCACACCACAAGGATAACCCTTGGTAAACATATACATATAATACTGGGATAAACAAAAGAATAAACCTCTCAAGTGTGGCTTCCACCAGACATGCCCTCTCTGGGTCTTCGCCACCTGTATAACCTGCCATTGTCCACACACAAAGACAACAACAGCCCCCCTTGGGGGTGAGCAAAAGCCCAATATGGAACTATCATGGAATATACAACATGTATCTGTAAAATGTGATAAATGATGTAATGTCATGCAATGCAATGCAATGCATGTCATGTCGGTATCAGGTCAATCACCCATCCATTGGGAATCAATCAAATCGCTATCAAATCATAGTAGCTCGAGCCTGCCAAGCATAAGGGATCATCAGTGATGCGTCGTCAAAGCGTCATCACATCCCAAGTCTTGACATAGTCAGGGACATACACGGGATGACATCAGCAAGGTGCCACCAATCCCTCGTCTCAACAAATCATGGTAATCAGAGGAGACCACGATTCCCTATACCTCTCGGGCCATTTAATGCCGGTCATAGTATCGTGGTACCAATCTCCAATGATTATCCCAGAATCCAGAAATAAACAGGGTATTTAAGGATCATAGCTCAACGTGCATGTCATGCATCGATGTATGTATAAAAATGATGTGTGTTAACAAAACATTTAATTTCATATATCGATGTGCCAATTCATGAATGCTATGAATGCCACATAATTTAAATAAAATCACGTAGCCACATAAGTCACATAATTCAACAACAAATCATATATCAAATGATACAGATACCTGTTGTATGTTACCCGATCGCAACATACCTTTCTTTATCGATACTTGAGCTTGTAGAGTCAAAGTAGTCACTGCAGAGTAATATAATTCACAGTTCAATAAACCAATCATTCAAAATGGGTTATCAATTTTAGTCACAGCTTAACCAATATAGCGTAATTAAATTGATGCGATTACATCATAATTTAATTTGCTAAATTATTTTTCACCAATTCAAATTATTATTCAATAATTATAGCCCAAATTAACTGGTAATTATCGAAGCAAAGTCGGAAAAATCGGATATCAAATTTTATCCAATTTCGCACAGAGTTCACGCACGCATTTCGTACGATTTCGGCGAGCTCCGGCGGCGGTAGAGGCGGCGACCGGTGTACAAAGGTTCGTCCAGATGCAAGGAAGAGATACGGTGCCTTGGCTTCGTCCAATTTGTAGTAGATTCGAAGAAATCAAACCAAAGCTCCTCAAACCCTAGTCTGTGCAATTTCGTTCTTTTCAGACCAAATCAAACAACTTTTCGAACACCAAAATTCTATTATTTGGTATGGAAAGATGCGCCTCTGAGTTGTGAACACGTTGGTAGGGTCGGTCTCGTCTAGAGGTGGCCGGACGGCGGCGAAAGGAGCGGATAAGTACACGGTGGTCGGTGAATCGTGAGAGAAGTGCGTGTTTTCGCACCTTTTAGTGTGTGTCCACGATCTGTGTGTGTTTTACATGTTTTGCTATGTGTTTTACGTCCTACATCGATATATATTAATTCCCGACCAATTATGAACATCGGGATGTCACCGGTGTACTGGTGCATGTACATCACATGTACATTCCACACCTAACTTCGTGTCCTTATTTGAATCACAAAAATTAAATCTTTCGATTTAATGAAAATTTTATATTTATTAAATCATTTTAATAAAATTTCGGTGTTATTCCGAATATTCCAAAAATATATTTGTCATTCACCATGTTCTGACCCGACTGTCAAAAGACATGTACAAGGTCAATTTCCATTCTCATTAATTACATTATAGTCTGATTAATTAACCTCTAATTACGTGAAATGTACAAATTTTATTTAATTCGCATTATCAAATATTGGGACATCATATTTACAAAATGTTAAGTATAATATCAAGCTATTATCAAAGATAATATTCCTCATGTTTATTCTCAACCATTTGATTAACATAAGATGAATCACATAATTGTTGAGAAGTTAAACATGATTTCCGCTAATACGGTACGAGGGCCTTACATTTCTCCCCCACTTAAAAGATTTCGTCCTCGAAATCTCACAAGTGCTGATCATAAATCATTAATCAATTACAGTACATGTCAATACTATAATCGGAAGACATCAACTCCTAAACACAATTCATTTAGCATTAAGCTGAATCAAAAGCAATTAATAATGCATTGAATCTCGAGGGACGAGTATAGTTTATTTATCTAGAATGGTTATAAGAAACCATCTTTGCAATTTAGAACAGAAAATTAATTATTCAGTGCAGAACGTTGAATAATTAAATTCAACATCACCAGATTGAAGAATACTTATCAAGTCATGTTCGTAATTCATCAATGTTGTTAATATGAAATATTCTCAAAACTTAACATACCTTTAACATGAAAGATTTTTTAAACTGATTAGATCACCCTGTTGCCAATTTCAGAAGCGTCCACACTTATTCTTATATTTAGCTTACTGATTCTGGGCAGCTTTCCATCATTTGAGCATCCACCGAATCTTATTGCACTATCTTAAGGATTCGAATAATATATATACAACATATAGTCAAACATATACTCAACTCAAATGTATTCTGAAATGAATACCAGAGTTTCAAACTAAAACCAAACTTTTACTCAGACATAATCGAGAAAATAACATACTCTCTGTGATATCCCCGAAAGGATTATGTGTTTACATGCTATCAAAGTGTTGATAATTATGTATTGAGGTGATTTAATTTGGGGTTTATGGGTTATGCTTTATGTGGTAAAAGCATGTAATTAAGTTGGGGAATTAATTTATGTGGTTGGTGTTATATTTATTTTGATGATATGGTTTAGGAGGCATGTGAGGTGTTTTTGATGATGTATTGATGTGGTAAAATTATGAATATGAAGGAGGGATATTTTTATACATCGTACGAAATACCGGGACACAATTAAATACCACAAGGCCACCCTACAAGCAACCACCCCCCCCCCCCCCCAAGTGGCTGAATCACGCCCATACCCCCCTGTTTTCAGGCATGCAGATTGATCAACTATGCCTCTTCCATCACTTCTTTCCCACTCTCTTCTCTCGGTTTCCTCTCCCTTATTTCCAGAAACATATCGTCCAACATATGAACTGATTATAGGAGAAGATATTTGGTGTTTTGTTGATCGGAATTTAACAAAAAATCGAAGAGCAAAAGTGGTGAGAAATCACGTTTTTCCCAGATTTTGGTTTTTAAGCATATGTTTTCTTTATAGCAGATTTGGCATGCTAGTTTAAGGTTCGACGAAATCTTGTTATGAGTGCTTGCATGTGATATTTATGAAGCCCCTAGCATGTCTTGTTAAGTAACTTACATGTTTTATATGTTAGATTTCGAGTTGTGAAAAGTGGTCCTCGAAAATCTGGGCAGGGAAACTGCCCTGTTTTTGTTTGAGTAGGGGTTTAATCATGAGGATTTGAAGCATGCTAGATTAGGTTTGGTTGAACCTTTGATGTGAATACGTGCATGGTAGTTGTTGAAGATGCCAGTATATTTTCTTGAGCATGTTTCATGTGTTATGTGAAGGATTTAATCATGTGAAATGAAGTGTTCGAAAATTCTGGGCGATGATTATATGCCCTGTTTTTCACGGAAAATTGGACGAGTATTGACTTTGTGGGCTCATTATGAAGCATGCTAGCTTAGGTTTTGATTAAACCTTTGACGTGAACACATACATGGTAGTTATGTGAAGTTACTAGCATGTTTCCTTGAGCATGAGTTACGGGTTATGTGGTAGTTTTGTTGTTGTGAATATGCATGCTCGAAAACTCTGGGCAAGGTTCATATGCCCTGTTTTTCTGGAATTTCTGGTTGAGTGCTGAAAGTGAGGGGTTATTACGATGCATGCTGGGCTTAGTTTTTGTTGAAACTTTGATTTAAACACTTGCATGGAAGTATTGTGGAGTCCCTAGCACTTTTGTTCGAGCACATTACACATATTATGAAGCGGTTTTAAGAGCATGAAAAGAGGTGCTCGAACATTTCTGGAAAAAATAATCAGTAGTGTTCCATTTTCGAAAAATGGGAATTTTATTAAGTTTATGATATTGGATCATTATGAGGTGCCTAATATTGTGTTGTCAGGTTATGTAGAACCATCTCAGGTACCAGCACAGTCGAGGAGATAAAGTCTGTTGACTCCTCTACATTTTGGAAAGGTACGTAAGCGACGTGTAAGTAATCCTTAGAGCATACAACGCAGCGGAATAAAATTTTTAGGATTACAAACCAGCAGATCTATACATAGGTTATCATATCGGATTAAGGTATACGAAGGTCTCACCCTTGTAGCGTGTTTGAAGCAGAATCCACGGAGCAGCACCACGTCCGACGCCTTCTCCGAGTCAATAGCAAAACTCAAGTTATTAAACCGATACACGAAGCTAACTCGATTCACAATCGAATGATGGCACGAAAACAATCAAGGATGCCCTTCGACAATGAAGAAGCCGAGAGCAAACTTGAGAGGCGGCCGAGAGCTTCTCACGTGTAGGTTTTTATATTATGAAGTGTTATATCAAGTCTTAATAATTAAAACCTTGTTAACACATTATATATGATTAATTAAAGGCTTTCATAAAGCCTCATGGGCTTAAGCCCATGATTTAATTCAATCATTATGATATTTAATTAAGACTCCTCTTAATTATTTAATTCATCCCATGAATTTAATTTTCCCTTCTCGATTTAATCTTTTGTGCGACCCGATAGGATCTTGTAATGTTGGCAGTGACATAAAATCTCATTTTATGTCGCAAGCATTGAGCGGTATCTAGCAACACATCAATGCTACCCAAATTACAAGAATGACTCGACATAACCTTTAGAACTTGTGATAATATTAATCATGTAACTTAATCCCTTTGTCCCTTGTGTTTAGATTGAACACGAGTCATGGAATAGTCATACTCGTATATCCAATCTTTATTTCTTGATCCCCAAGTAGAACTAGAATAAACGAATAAGCTCGATATCTCATATCGACTCATTCGAGCATGGCCATGCATTTTAGTTCTCACTTGATCAAGGGTCTAACACATCTCCTGTTATATAGGAGGGACAAATCCTATCTCGATCAGTCAACATCCCTCTACATAATTCGTAGTGTATCCAATAGTCGCCTTTATAGTATACCCTGTTACGGGTAACGTTTGACGATATCAAGATACATAACTCCTTATGTTGGGATCTCTGATGATCACAAGTCGTAAGGATTGCATACATTATTATCACTATGAGAATTGCATATGACGATCATATAACTATTCATGTTGCATTCTCATGGTGGGTCTGTCCAGTACATCGTTCTCTAACATGTACCCATATGTTGATTTGATATCTCATATCAATGAACAATTCATCGATCAACATATAATAGTCTCTACGTATTATCATTATCCCTATTCATGATAATACTTGACTAGGGACATCTTTAAGAATAATACAATATTATTCTAAGGACATTAACATATATATTAATTCACAATGCACAGTTAAAAGAATAATATATAATAATGAATTGCCATTCATAAAACCATAAACATTGTATGTCTTAAACAATCATCTAATGACTTGTCTTAGGGCATATCCCAACAAATCTCCCACTTGCACTAAGACCACTCAGACATATACCTAATGCCTAGAGATCTAGTATGACGATCATGCTTCTGCTGTGACAGCGGCTTCGTCAATGGGTCAGATACATTATCATCTGTTGGTACTTTGCATATTTTAACATCTCCCCTTTCAACGATTTCTCGAATGAAATGGAAACGCCTAAGTATGTGCTTGGATCTTTGGTGAGATCTTGGTTCCTTAGCCAATGCGATCGCTCCATTGTTGTCACAATGGAGTTCTATCGGATCTTTAATGCTAGGCACCACTCCAAGTTCAGAAATGAACTTCCTCATCCAAACAGCTTCCTTTGCTGCAGCCGAGGCAGCAATATACTCAGCTTCCGTTGTAGAATCGGCTACTGTTTCTTGCTTTGAACTCTTCCAGCTCACAGCACCTCCATTCAGGCAATACACATATCCAGATTGCGATCGAAAATCATCTTTGTCGGTTTGGAAGCTTGCATCAGTGTAACCCATTACATTGAGCTCTTCCTCACCTCCATAAATCAAGAATGTATCCTTAGTCCTTCTCAAGTACTTCAGGATATTCTTGACAGCAATCCAGTGACCTTCACCTGGATCAACTTGATATCTGCTCGTCATGCTCAAAGCATACGATACATCGGGACGAGTACATATCATGGCATACATGATAGATCCAATAGCTGACGCGTATGGAATCTTACTCATGCGTTGTCTCTCATCTGGTGTTGAAGGACAATGTTCCTTCGAGAGATAAATACCATGTGTCATAGGCATGAATCCTTTCTTGGATTCTTGCATGCTAAACCTTTTAAGCACTTTGTCTATGTATGTACTTTGACTTAGACCAAGAAGCCTTCTCGATCTATCTCTATAGATCTTGATTCCTAATACATAGGTGGCTTCTCCCAAGTCTTTCATCGAAAAACAATTCCCTAGCCAAATCTTTACAGATTGCAAGGCAGGGATATCATTTCCAATAAGAAGTATGTCATCTACATTCCTCGAGCAACCCGCTCGGTATAAGAGTCACGTCAATCGGTGCCGCACACACCACCTTGTGCTCGGTACTGGCACCCAAGGCATACCACTGAATACGTATACTCAACGCATCGATCATCGTAACGATGATGCATGTCTAATAAGACATCTCCTACACCATCGTCATCGTCATCCTGTGACGATACATGCCAACTCATGGCATCTAAGGCATTGTCAACTAGTGACGATACACGTCATCCACTATCATGCTAGTAAAATAGGCATAATAAAACATGTATATCAACGCATGCCAGATACAATAAAGCTAATAGAATAGCAATATCTCATACCTCATCGCTAACAATATAGCGGCATACCTGTCTCCGTCGCTCAATAATAGTGCGTAATCAGCACCCATCGCTCGAAGGCGGCAAAATCCTGTGCTGAGTACATAGCGGCACAATCCCTCGCTATAGAATCGACGGCATGACACCTCGTCATATAATAAGTGGCATGAAACCTCGCTATACACCTGAGCATGAATCATCGTCCACATAATAGCGGAAAGAGGCATCGCTATCAATATATACGGCGGCACGAATCATCGCCAATAATCACAAAGAGGTGAATCATCATCATCGACACAGCGGAACACATCACCGCTATCATCCGTGTCCGGCGGTATAAGCCATCGCCAATCAATATAGCGGAATGAACCGTCGCTATAAATACACCTGGCGGAATGAACCATCGCCAATACATATAAATCGACACAGCGGGACACATCACCGCTATCATCCGTGTCATCACAATGAAATGAATATAATCGACACAGCGGGACACATCACCGCTATCATCCGTGTCATCACAATGAAATGAATATAATCGACACAGCGGGACACATCACCGCTATCATCCGTGTCATCACAAAGAAATGAATCATCATCCTCGACACAGCGGAATACATCACCGCTATCATCCGTGTCATCACAAAGGAATGAATCATCATCCTAACAAGCGGCATCTCATCCTCGCTTCTTCATACAAGCGGTATCTCATCCTCGCTTCGTATGGTATACCCCGCCTCAATGTGCAAGCGAGCCTCCCCCCTCCCGCTCCACATTTAGCGGTATAAAAATAAGTATAAAAATTCTCACTGTGATAAGCAAGACTCCTGGAATGTATAATCATCATTCCTTTTTATACTCCATATTTCCTGTAACCTGCAACCATCATGGTTAGCAACAATAGCCATATACGCTATGCATCACACATCCAATGCATATTTGCAACCACTTGCAAGTCAATACGTATACCAAGACATGTTACCTCGGAAATATCCCTTTACCTGATTCTCTCACAATAATCAGATTCCTTGGCACGTAACATACGGAGTGCCAGACATTACCACTAATGCCATCATATCGCGTCGCACACGATTCCTGCAATCACACTGATTAGCAACACCACTTTTCATATCAGAAAAAGCACATAAACAACTAGTTGTGTCATACAACATTAATGCCATCATGCATAAGTATGTGCTATCAATAACTTCTTAGGCCCTTAACAGCCCCAATGAGCAACCACTGCTCTGATACCACTAATGTAAGGACCCCAAGCCCTTAAACCATAATTAGTGTATTAACCACTATGTGTGGCACATGCTTTCAATAAAAAGCCAATCGGAAAGCTCAGATGATACTCTATCATTGCATGGCAATTTCAAAATAATTCCTTTAACACTCAATGTTATAAGGTCATCAGCCTAACAACGAAATAGACTCACAAAGTTCGCCCAATACCATCCCTTTTTGCCACTTTTCACATTGTGGACTTTTATAAAAATTTGGGCAGAGTCTCCCCATAAATAGAGCTATCCCGAAATAAAAGCACAACACATAATATAATTCCCGGCCAGGGAAAACATAATACTCATCAGACAGCAGTAATACAAAGTAAATTCCCAGCCAGGGAAGACATCATACATATGACGACATAATGGGTCTCAACACCCACATAATACACTAACGACTCTCATATCATTAGCAATTCTACCACAATTGCATGCAACATATAATGAAAGAGAGGAAGGCTCATGCCTTTATATACAACCCATATACAAGAATGTCCGTGCTCACATGCGAGCATCATAAATGTGTATATAAAGCTCGGGTGTATATAAGTACTCTATACGATACCGTGCTCCATCAAGCCCTGGTACCACGATCGTGTGAGTACATCCAATCAACAGCTCGAGCTCAGCTCCACAGCCATCGATGCACCTGTTCACCTGCCCCAACAGAGACAGCCCCCAACGGGGTGAGCATACCAATACACAAAATCTCATAATCACAATAATGAAATTCATAATTTACAACACAGGTAAATATTAATGAATTTTAAATGATACTCCCTGGATGGCAACATCCTCATCCGGGATTCCGTGTATTGTCCCTGTTCTCACAATCATCAAACACATCAAATCTCATAAATCAGTAAATCAACACATTGATTTAACTCATTGCATGCCTAGTTCTCGAATATCAATAATTATGATTCCAAGATCATCATTCATGCAAATGTAGATATCTCAATATCTAATACTGATTTCATAGCCTCGCTATTAATCACAAAAAGTTCAAATGCCTAGCATTTATTTTACCAATTCTTCATTATACCTAGACATCTCAAATGTCTCATAATGAATACATGATCCCACGATCATTCCCAGGCATCTCAAATGCCCTACAATGGTCATATTAACCCAGTACCCCATATATCATGTAAGAGTCATCCTACTCTAGTGTCACGCACGCTACAAGCGGCGATATCAAGATTTGGGGTCATTCCTTGGCTATATCAACATATATATATATAATCCTCATGCGCGATTATTCAATGAAATCAAATTTCATTATGCATTCACAATTGCCCTAATATATAGAAATGCTCGTACGTCGCACGTACCTTAAATCTCCGAAGTCCGAGCCAAACCTTGCTCGAGTTCCATGCCCCGAGGAACGATGTGCTAACACAATAAATAATTCACAATTATTTACGAACATGCAACCCATGCTCAAGCACACCTATATCCCTCAAAATATTGTCAACACACGACAATCAACCTTTTAAAAGACCCGGGGCAGGGTACATGCAGGGAGGGAAATAAATGAGACAATATCGAAATTGTTCAAGAACACCCTACAAAAATCGAACCTGAATCTCACAATTTCGAACCCAAATAATTCCATAATTCATCTAAAATGTGAATTAAGCTATCAATAGCAAGAATCATCATTCTTGCCAAAAACCCCCAAATTTTCGAATTTCAAGCCCTAAATTCGAACTCAATTAAGCATCAACAATACATCTACTCATGTAATAAATGACCCATAACAAGAATCGTCACAACCCTGCCAAAAATCACAATTTTCGAACCCACTTCACCCACACATCCAAAAATTCGAACCACAACCAACGAAATTCGAATAAATTCGAGCCAATAAATCACAATTAGGCAGGGAATTACATCACAAGCATGGAAAAAGGGGTTAGGAAGATTACCCAAACGAAAATCGGAAGAAATCGGACCAAAATCGAAGAACCCTAGAAATTGGGGATCGGCGCACTTCCGCAAAATCCGACTTCCACACGCGATGAAACTTCGAATTGATGGAGGGGAAAGAAGCGCCTCGCCGAGACGACACCGTGGGTAGGTCGGACGCGCCGATCGGCGGCCGGACGGCGGCGGGCGCACGGCCTGAAGCCGCGGGGCAGGGGAGGCGACGGGAAATCGCGCGGACGGGAAAGAGAGAGGAAGAAGAGGGCTGAAATGAAATTATTTCGGAAATTTTGGGTTCAAATGGTATTTATAGCAAAAATACCCCGAAAAAATAATAGCCCCACAAATACATCATGATTCCTTAAAAATCATCTGTTTTCAAAAACTCTCTCTCTAACTCCAAAACCCCCTACCGGTGCTCACACAGCACCCGAGATCCCGAGACACATTAAAAACCCAACTCTTAGGTTTTACACCGTAATGTGAATACAATCTCAACCTCTGGATCCAACGATCCCAACTACCCAATTAAACGAGCCCAGAAGGCCCAACACCTCCGTTAATTTCCAAATCGCCACGTAAAACCACTTTAGGGATTATTAACACTACGGGATTAACACCTATAATCCCTGGTCATCACAATATCCCCCACTAAAAGAATTTCGTCCTCGAAATTAGCACTGGTGTATCACATAACACCCAGGCTACACAACAACATGAAGCCAGAACCTCGATTCTTGACCATATCAGAATCGTATAAATAAACGCAAGGGTACCTACCTCGCATCAACTCTGAAACAAGGCGACTTACCAATACCAACATATCACCCAAGAGGTAAAACGTACCTCGATGCGGGTCATCCAAAAAGTCAGTCCCTCATGACTGCAACACAACCGATACTTACGACTATAGATCGGACAGTCACCTTAGTTCTAACACAACTAGTAAGAACGCAACCTGAATGACACCTCAATCGTGAAAAACGTCGACCTCGTGTCAAACTCTGGAGTGGAATAGACTTCCAAATCCATCATAACGTCAAAGAGCGTCAGCACAACTCAACGCTAATAATCCAAAAGCAGTTAGTCAACTGAAACTGCAAGGATTCGAATCGCTCACGATTCTATCGTAGATATCATCCAATGATATCTTTACTATGACTCACGATGTCTAACATACATCATTACGAGGAAAACACTAGCATTCCACGGTATATCCATACCAGACCTGGTCCCCACTATACAGACCACCTCCATCCAAGGAGCAGTTGCACCCTCTGCAACTCGGATCGGGCAACTCACGGCCACTGATCCACACAAAAGACGTCTCACAAGATGTCCACCTCCGGATATTCCAAGAACCACATCCTGGTCGTAATAAACAATCGAGACTCCATAGAGTTTCAAAATTCTGAAAGGGCATGCAATAAACCCATTGTATCCTCAACGCTTGTGTCGTTAGCGACACCCAACAAATCCGAAATTCCTGCCATGGAGATTCCCAATCTCAAGGTGTTCCATATCTCTCATCAGAGATTTAACCATCCTAAAATAGCATAACTCTATGCTTGACTGGAAGGAAAACAATAACTGGCATCCGTATACTCACCGGTATACCTGCCTAAGTATTGACATCGCATGCATACTCAATGCACTTGGCTCGGGTATCTACAACATACCCCTAAGCCCCCAAACACAACCGTCAATCCTAAGTCATTCCCTACCCAGTGGAGGATGATAATCGACGATCAACAACACGGCGTGATTCTCAAAATCGACACCAAAAGCACCAACTTACCGAATCTTTCAAAGATTCCCAATAGGTATAATACTACCTCATTCCTCACAAGGGAAGTGCCATCGAACTCGAGATCCACAAGTCTCGAACCACTGTTCGGAAAAACTGGGTACAATAACACCCATTGCGTCCCATATACACGGATTCCCTTAGATTGAGTCAATAACGACCTGATGACTCTCTTGTTGGTACTCCAACGTCCTGAGCTGTCCCAGACAAGTCTCACCAAGATTAAACATAAACGTATACACGTTTCAGTGAGGCATACACCACCTCATCCTCAAAATGACATGGTGACTACTAGAGTCCACCACAATCCACATCGTATCACCTTACGATTTGCCAACTTGGTTCCAACGAGTAGTATAACGGCTCTAGCAAGCCCATCATGGTGCTGCACACACGCGGCAGACAACCTAGTCTCTGCCTCTTTAGGTTTACCTCAAACCTACCAACAAGACGGATGCTTCCGTACGGCACACCATACCGGGGGAAGAAAATCAATAGAGTAGTGGGTCTGCACCCAACGTTCCTCTAATGCCGATACACCCTGGACACTCCAATGTCCCTATGTACTTAACATAACCTGATCCTACTCCCTTAGGACCCATCCAACACCCTCAAGGGTGGTGTGACCATGTCCACCACATGTCACATCGACAGAAAGCGAGTAATTTCCTC
Source organism: Haberlea rhodopensis (assembly GCA_907163345.1). NCBI lineage: Eukaryota > Viridiplantae > Streptophyta > Magnoliopsida > Lamiales > Gesneriaceae > Haberlea > Haberlea rhodopensis. The sequence goes on along the minus strand of CAJQUN010000006.1, from coordinate 10,368,470 downwards.
CATGATTACTCCTGTCGTCAAATCACATGGCGAAAAGCCATTCCAACGAGCATACCTCAAGGGTATCACCACTCGTAATATGATCACCACAAACGTAAGCTGCGGTACAATCACATATACAGCGCAACCATCCATTCCTCGAGCAACCCGCTCGGTATAAGAGTCACGTCAATCGGTGCCGCACACACCACCTTGTGCTCGGTACTGGCACCCAAGGCATACCACTGAATACGTATACTCAACGCATCGATCATCGTAACGATGATCGATGTCTAATAAGACATCTCCTACACCATCGTCATCGTCATCCTGTGACGATACATGCCAACTCATGGCATCTAAGGCATTGTCAACTAGTGACGATACACGTCATCCACTATCATGCTAGTAAAATAGGCATAATAAAACATGTATATCAACGCATGCCAGATACAATAAAGCTAATAGAATAGCAATATCTCATACCTCATCGCTAACAATATAGCGGCATACCTGTCTCCGTCGCTCAATAATAGTGCGTAATCAGCACCCATCGCTCGAAGGCGGCAAAATCCTGTGCTGAGTACATAGCGGCACAATCCCTCGCTATAGAATCGACGGCATGACACCTCGTCATATAATAAGTGGCATGAAACCTCGCTATACACCTGAGCATGAATCATCGTCCACATAATAGCGGAAAGAGGCATCGCTATCAATATATACGGCGGCACGAATCATCGCCAATAATCACAAAGAGGTGAATCATCATCATCGACACAGCGGAACACATCACCGCTATCATCCGTGTCCGGCGGTATAAGCCATCGCCAATCAATATAGCGGAATGAACCGTCGCTATAAATACACCTGGCGGAATGAACCATCGCCAATACATATAAATCGACACAGCGGGACACATCACCGCTATCATCCGTGTCATCACAATGAAATGAATATAATCGACACAGCGGGACACATCACCGCTATCATCCGTGTCATCACAATGAAATGAATATAATCGACACAGCGGGACACATCACCGCTATCATCCGTGTCATCACAAAGAAATGAATCATCATCCTCGACACAGCGGAATACATCACCGCTATCATCCGTGTCATCACAAAGGAATGAATCATCATCCTAACAAGCGGCATCTCATCCTCGCTTCTTCATACAAGCGGTATCTCATCCTCGCTTCGTATGGTATACCCCGCCTCAATGTGCAAGCGAGCCTCCCCCCTCCCGCTCCACATTTAGCGGTATAAAAATAAGTATAAAAATTCTCACTGTGATAAGCAAGACTCCTGGAATGTATAATCATCATTCCTTTTTATACTCCATATTTCCTGTAACCTGCAACCATCATGGTTAGCAACAATAGCCATATACGCTATGCATCACACATCCAATGCATATTTGCAACCACTTGACAAGTCAATACGTATACCAAGACATGTTACCTCGGAAATATCCCTTTACCTGATTCTCTCACAATAATCAGATTCCTTGGCACGTAACATACGGAGTGCCAGACATTACCACTAATGCCATCATATCGCGTCGCACACGATTCCTGCAATCACACTGATTAGCAACACCACTTTTCATATCAGAAAAAGCACATAAACAACTAGTTGTGTCATACAACATTAATGCCATCATGCATAAGTATGTGCTATCAATAACTTATTAGGCCCTTAACAGCCCCAATGAGCAACCACTGCTCTGATACCACTAATGTAAGGACCCCAAGCCCTTAAACCATAATTAGTGTATTAACCACTATGTGTGGCACATGCTTTCAATAAAAAGCCAATCGGAAAGCTCAGATGATACTCTATCATTGCATGGCAATTTCAAAATAATTCCTTTAACACTCAATGTTATAAGGTCATCAGCCTAACAACGAAATAGACTCACAAAGTTCGCCCAATACCATCCCTTTTTGCCACTTTTCACATTGTGGACTTTTATAAAAATTTGGGCAGAGTCTCCCCATAAATAGAGCTATCCCGAAATAAAAGCACAACACATAATATAATTCCCGGCCAGGGAAAACATAATACTCATCAGACAGCAGTAATACAAAGTAAATTCCCAGCCAGGGAAGACATCATACATATGACGACATAATGGGTCTCAACACCCACATAATACACTAACGACTCTCATATCATTAGCAATTCTACCACAATTGCATGCAACATATAATGAAAGAGAGGAAGGCTCATGCCTTTATATACAACCCATATACAAGAATGTCCGTGCTCACATGCGAGCATCATAAATGTGTATATAAAGCTCGGGTGTATATAAGTACTCTATACGATACCGTGCTCCATCAAGCCCTGGTACCACGATCCTGTGAGTACATCCAATCAACAGCTCGAGCTCAGCTCCACAGCCATCGATGCACCTGTTCACCTGCCCCAACAGAGACAGCCCCCAACGGGGTGAGCATACCAATACACAAAATCTCATAATCACAATAATGAAATTCATAATTTACAACACAAGTAAATATTAATGAATTTTAAATGATACTCCCTGGATGGCAACATCCTCATCCGGGATTCCGTGTATTGTCCCTGTTCTCACAATCATCAAACACATCAAATCTCATAAATCAGTAAATCAACACATTGATTTAACTCATTGCATGCCTAGTTCTCGAATATCAATAATTATGATTCCAAGATCATCATTCATGCAAATGTAGATATCTCAATATCTAATACTGATTTCATAGCCTCGCTATTAATCACAAAAAGTTCAAATGCCTAGCATTTATTTTACCAATTCTTCATTATACCTAGACATCTCAAATGTCTCATAATGAATACATGATCCCACGATCATTCCCAGGCATCTCAAATGCCCTACAATGGTCATATTAACCCAGTACCCCATATATCATGTAAGAGTCATCATACTCTAGTGTCACGCACGCTACAAGCGGCGATATCAAGATTTGGGGTCATTCCTTGGCTATATCAACATATATATATATAATCCTCATGCGCGATTATTCAATGAAATCAAATTTCATTATGCATTCACAATTGCCCTAATATATAGAAATGCTCGTACGTCGCACGTACCTTAAATCTCCGAAGTCCGAGCCAAACCTTGCTCGAGTTCCATGCCCCGAGGAACGATGTGCTAACACAATAAATAATTCACAATTATTTACGAACATGCAACCCATGCTCAAGCACACCTATATCCCTCAAAATATTGTCAACACACGACAATCAACCTTTTAAAAGACCCGGGGCAGGGTACATGCAGGGAGGGAAATAAATGAGACAATATCGAAATTGTTCAAGAACACCCTACAAAAATCGAACCTGAATCTCACAATTTCGAACCCAAATAATTCCATAATTCATCTAAAATGTGAATTAAGCTATCAATAGCAAGAATCATCATTCTTGCCAAAAACCCCCAAATTTTCGAATTTCAAGCCCTAAATTCGAACTCAATTAAGCATCAACAATACATCTACTCATGTAATAAATGACCCATAACAAGAATCGTCACAACCCTGCCAAAAATCACAATTTTCGAACCCACTTCACCCACACATCCAAAAATTCGAACCACAACCAACGAAATTCGAATAAATTCGAGCCAATAAATCACAATTAGGCAGGGAATTACATCACAAGCATGGAAAAAGGGGTTAGGAAGATTACCCAAACGAAAATCGGAAGAAATCGGACCAAAATCGAAGAACCCTAGAAATTGGGGATCGGCGCACTTCCGCAAAATCCGACTTCCACACGTGATGAAACTTCGAATTGATGGAGGGGAAAGAAGCGCCTCGCCGAGACGACGCCGTGGGTAGGTCGGACGCGCCGATCGGCGGCCGGACGGCGGCGGGCGCACGGCCTGAAGCCGCGGGGCAGGGGAGGCGACAGGAAATCGCGCGGACGGGAAAGAGAGAGGAAGAAGAGGGCTGAAATGAAATTATTTCGGAAATTTTGGGTTCAAATGGTATTTATAGCAAAAATACCCCGAAAAAATAATAGCCCCACAAATACATCATGATTCCTTAAAAATCATCTGTTTTCAAAAACTCTCTCTCTAACTCCAAAACCCCCTACTGGTGCTCACACAGCACCCGAGATCCCGAGACACATTAAAAACCCAACTCTTAGGTTTTACACCGTAATGTGAATACAATCTCAACCTCTGGATCCAACGATCCCAACTACCCAATTAAACGAGCCCAGAAGGCCCAACACCTCCGTTAATTTCCAAATCGCCACGTAAAACCACTTTAGGGATTATTAACACTACGGGATTAACACCTATAATCCCTGGTCATCACAAGTGTAACCCATTACATTGAGCTCTTCCTCACCTCCATAAATCAAGAATGTATCCTTAGTCCTTCTCAAGTACTTCAGGATATTCTTGACAGCAATCCAGTGACCTTCACCTGGATCAACTTGATATCTGCTCGTCATGCTCAAAGCATACGATACATCGGGACGAGTACATATCATGGCATACATGATAGATCCAATAGCTGACGCGTATGGAATCTTACTCATGCGTTGTCTCTCATCTGGTGTTGAAGGACAATGTTCCTTCGAGAGATAAATACCATGTGTCATAGGCATGAATCCTTTCTTGGATTCTTGCATGCTAAACCTTTTAAGCACTTTGTCTATGTATGTACTTTGACTTAGACCAAGAAGCCTTCTCGATCTATCTCTATAGATCTTGATTCCTAATACATAGGTGGCTTCTCCCAAGTCTTTCATCGAAAAACAATTCCCTAGCCAAATCTTTACAGATTGCAAGGCAGGGATATCATTTCCAATAAGAAGTATGTCATCTACATACAACACTAGGAAAATGATTACGCTCCCACTGACCTTCTTGTAGACACAAGGTTCATCTTCATTTTTGCTAAAACCAAACTCTTTGATTGCATCATCAAAACGAAGATTCCAACTCCGAGAAGCTTGCTTCAATCCATAAATGGATCGTTGTAGCTTGCATATCTTTCCAGCATCCTTTGGATCGACAAAACCCTCGGGCTGTGTCATGTACACATCCTCGAGCAGATTTCCATTAAGGAAAGCTGTTTTGACATCCATCTGCCAGATTTCATAATCATGAAATGCAGCTATTGCAAGTAAGATCCTTATGGATTTAACCATGGCCACTGGTGAAAAGGTTTCATCATAGTCAATACCATGAATTTGTTTGAATCTTTTTGCAACCAGCCGACCTTTATAGGTTTGTACGTTACCATCCATATCGGTCTTTTTCTTGAAAATCCATTTGCACCCTATGGGTCGTACCCCTTCAGGTGGATCAACCAAAGTCCATACTTAGTTTGCATACATGGATTCCATCTCAGATTTCATGGCCTCTTGCCATTTCTCAGAATCATTGCCCATTATAGCTTGTTGATAAGATGACGGCTCATCCTCATCAATAAGTAGTAAGTCACCTTGTTGAGTCACAAGAAATCCATATCTCTGTGGCTCCCGGTGTACTCTTACAGACCTACGCTGGGCTTGTGTCTCTTGAGCAGGTGTTTCTTCCACAACAGCTTGCGGTGCCTGCTCTGTTTCCATCTCAATCTCAGGTTCAGTGTTTTCTTGTGGTTGAACTTCACTAAGTTCTATTTTTCTCCCACTGGTTTTTCTAGAAATAAATTCTCTTTCAAGAAATACACCAGTCCGAGCAACAACTACTTTGTTCTCGGTGGGATAATAGAAATAGTATCCTTTCGTTTCCTTAGGATACCCCACAAATAAACACTTATCAGATTTGAGTCCAAGTTTGTTAGTGGCGTGACGTCTAACGAAAGCCTCACAACCCCAAATCTTCATAAAAGACATACTAGGACGCTTCCCAGTCCATATCTCATATGGTGTCTTTTCCACTGATTTAGATGGAACACGGTTCAGTAAGAAAATCGATGTTTCTAGAGCGTGTCCCCAAAACGATATCGGAAGATCTGCATGACTCATCATTGATCTAACCATGTCTAACAAGGTTCGATTTCTCCTCTCGGATACACCATTCCATTGTGGAGTATACGGAGGAGTGAGTTGTGGGACTATCCCACATTCTTTTAGATAGTCATGAAACTCTTGGCTTAAGTATTCTCCTCCTCGATCTGATCGAAGGATTTTGATACTTTTGCCAAGTTGGTTTTGTACTTCATTCTTGAAATCTTTGAACTTTTCAAAGGTTTCATGTTTATGTTTCATTAGGTACACATACCCATATCTACTGAGGTCATCAGTAAATGTAACGAAGTATTGAAAACCACCTCTAGCTTGTGTACTTATTGGTCCACATACATCACTATGTAGTAGTCCCAATAAAACATTTGCCCTTTCAACTTGTCCCTTGAAAGGGGCTTTAGTCATCTTGCCCATTAAACAAGATTCGCATGTTTCATATGATTCAAAATCAAATGAATCTAATACTCCATCCTTATGAAGTTTAGATATGCGGTTCTCGTTTATGTGGCCCAAGCGACAGTGCCAGAGATAAGTCGGATTACAATCATTATTTTTAATCCTTTTAGTATTTATGTTATAGATAGGCATATCAAGATTTAATACATAAAGACCATTCACCATTTGTGCACTAGCATAAAACATATCATTTAAATAAATAGAACAACAATTGTCCTTTATTATAAATGAAAAACCATACTTGTCCAAACAAGAAATAGATATTATGTTTTTAGTAATAGAAGGCACAAAATAACAATCTTTCAAAATCAGTGATAAACCAGAAGGTAAAGCTAAATGATAATCTCCTATAGCTAATGCAGCAACTCTTGCTCCATTTCCAACTCGGAGATCAACTTTACCTTTCGCCAACGTCCTACTCCTTTTGAGATCCTGCACATTTACACAAATGTGAGATCCACATCCAGTATCTAATACCCATGATGAAGAAGTAGATAAATTGACTTCTATAACAAAAATACCTGAAGTGGAAGTCACACTTCCTTTCTTTAGATCCTCCAGATATACTTTGCATTTTCTTTTCCAATGGCCGGTCTCACCGCAATGGAAACAGTTCCCTTCCTTTGCTATCCCTCCCTTTGGCTTTAGTGCAGAAGACTTTGGCTTAGATTTAGCAAAGACCTTCTTTGCTTTCTTGTTGCCTTTAGCTTTGGCCCTTCCTTTGCCCTTATTCACAATAAGGACATTTGTGGCCTTTGTCTTCTTAGTATTTGCTTCATATGTTCTCAACATACCAAGCAACTGTGGTAGAGTCTTTTCCATGTCAGTCATATTGTAATTTACTACAAATTGACTGAAGCTCTCAGGCAACGATTGCAAGATCACATCGGTGGCCAACTCTTGGTCCAATGGAAAACCTAGCTTGTCCAGATTCTCAATGTACCCAATCATCTTGAGCACATGAGTTCCAACTAGGCTTCCCTCTACCATCCTGCACTGGAATAACGCTTTAGAGACGTCATACCTCTCTTGTCTAGCTTGCTGTTGGTACAACTGCTTTAAGTGTTCGATCATATCGAACGCCTCCATTTCCTCATGTTGCTTCTGAAGCTCAGAGTTCATGGTGGCAAGCATGAGGCACCCAACATCAAGTGCGTCACTCTGATGCTTCTTGTAAGCATCTTTTTCAGCTCTTGTAGCTGTTAGGGGAGGTTCCTCAGTGGGCAAGGGTTCCTCTAGGACATATTGTTTCTTTTCTTGTTTGAGGACTATCCTCAAGTTCCTATGCCAGTCTAGGAAATTCGTCCCATTTAATTTGTCCTTCTCAAGGACCGATCGCAGTGATAAAGTGCTAGTAACGTTGTTAGTTGCCATGGATATCTACAATATAAATATGCAAAATAAGTTTATGATTTAAATCATTTAACATGGTCTTATATTAAATGATACTCCCACTATTTTGTTTGAAAAAATATCAACCCTCGAAACCTTTAGTGGGCCAAGATCCATATTTCGCCTAATCTTGAGTTAGCTTTGGCTAATCGCCCAAGACTCGGTTATTTAGGTAGACAACACTTTGTCAATTACATCACATATAATTCTTGGATAGTTGGACGAACAACACTTTGTTCAATTCATCAAATGAATTATAATCCAACCCATGCCTCTAGGTTCCCAATCCTATTGAGATAACCTAGTTAAGTCGTACCCAATTAAAGTATAACGGATATCACTTTTATCCTTTCGCGCCTTACTAAGATTGCCACGGTGCTTTGCTTTGGCAAACCCACACATGTACAATCGAAGTTATTGACGAGTACTTTTATTTTGGAAGGCATCTAAAACTTAATATTTTAGAGGGATTTATTGATCTCATGATTAATTTGATAATTTAAAATATGTCCACTACATATAGTTGTATACATATCTACATATATGTGAATACTATTATCAAACTAAAACATAAGATAAATCATGCATCAACATACATAATAAAACGTGACATGGTTATAGCCCCTACTAATGATTTTCTCAAGCCAATGAGAAAATCCTATGAGTCAACCTAAGGTAACTTCACAAGCACCTTCCTTTGGCTCCAATTAGTGAATGGCCTCCTCATCCCGGCACGATGCTCCATCTTCATTGATCACCATCAATAAAATAAACTACACTATTTACAAGATATAGAATTCCTCGATTCACATTCGAGGGGAACATAGGGGAGGGATTACATTTAGAATGAAATAGAGAAAGGCACGACACGCAGGTCGTATTATAAATTACAATCATTCACAAATCCTATCTAATAGGTCAAAGGGCTATAACCACGCACCATGCTCAAACAACACATAAAGCATGCATTAACATTTAATTAATTAAATTCTAAACATTTTAAATTTAATTCTAATTAAAACTGTAAAATAATTTTTGAAAAATTATCGTACGCTCGGGACATCTCATGCCACGAACTAAAGCGACTAAGACACGGACCACCATGGTTTGAACCATGAAGCACACGGCTGGACCAATAGTGGGCCTAGGGTTCGAAACCCTAGCCCATGGCCGAGCCATGGCTCGTGCGGCGGCGGCGCTAGGGTTCCAAACCCTAGCCGCCTCGCACCTTCATGCATTCTTATGGAATTTTATCGAGCCATCTTGTTTTAGACGCCGGAATTTGTTAGCCACGAGTCACGGTCAGGCCATGCACGGGGTTGGCTCAACCATCTCGAGCTAAGGGTTCGAAAAACCTTGCTCTCATGTGGTAAAGTTACTAATCCATGCATGCGTGAACCATTATCGAGTCAAAGAGTTCAAAACTCATCCACGTCTCAAAACTTTAGAAAATAAGGCGATGATGGTCGAGCCATGCACGGCTATTAGGGTTCGAAACCCTAGCCGTCATGAGCTAGCCGTCACGTCCAATGGGTTCTAAACCCTAATTAATTTTCGACACTTCCATGCACAATTATTAGCCACAACGACTAAGCCATCTCGAGCCAAGGGTTCGAAAACCCTAGCCCTCATGTGGCTAGCCGTGGTGACATTTGTGATGGTGATGGCCGAAAACTTTATGACATATGGTTCTATATTCGCCTAATTATATCAAATACAACTTTACGATGATTTTCAAAAACTAAATATTTATTTCATATCATATATGAATTAAACAGTTTTAATTAGCATGCAATATTAATTATAATATGATTAACACAATTTAATCACATAAATCCGATATGAGCCTTGTACACGGCTCTGATACCACTGTAAGTAATCCTTAGAGCATACAACGCAGCGGAATAAATTTTTTAGGATTACAAACCAGCAGATCTATACATAGGTTATCATATCGGATTAAGGTATACGAAGGTCTCACCCTTGTAGCGTGTTTGAAGCAGAATCCACGGAGCAGCACCACGTCCTACGCCTTCTCCGAGTCAATAGCAAAACTCAATGAGTTTTGCCTCAACGGTATCCACACGATCAAATCGGGTGAAGGGATGGATTAATAACAAGTTGCTAGACAAGTTATTAAACCGATACACGAAGCTAACTCGATTCACAATCGAATGATGGCACGAAAACAATCAAGGATGCCCTTCGACAATGAAGAAGCCGAGAGCAAACTTGAGAGGCGGCCGAGAGCTTCTCACGTGTAGGTTTTTATATTATGAAGTGTTATATCAAGTCTTAATAATTAAAACCTTGTTAACACATTATATATGATTAATTAAAGGCTTTCATAAAGCCTCATGGGCTTAAGCCCATGATTTAATTCAATCATTATGATATTTAATTAAGACTCCTCTTAATTATTTAATTCATCCCATGAATTTAATTTTCCCTTCTCGATTTAATCTTTTGTGCAACCCGATAGGATCTTGTAATGTTGGCAGTGACATAAAATCTCATTTTATGTCGCAAGCATTGAGCGGTATCTAGCAACACATCAATGCTACCCAAATTACAAGAATGTCAATGACTCGACATAACCTTTAGAACTTGTGATAATATTAATCATGTAACTTAATCCCTTTGTCCTTTGTGTTTAGATTGAACACGAGTCATGGAATAGTCATACTCGTATATCCAATCTTTATTTCTTGATCCCCAAGTAGAATTAGAATAAATGAATAAGCTCGATATCTCATATCGACTCATTCGAGCATGGCCATGCATTTTAGTTCTCACTTGATCAAGGGCCTAACACATCTCCTGTTATATAGGAGGGACAAATCCTATCTCGATCAGTCAACATCCCTCTACATAATTCTTAGTGTATCCAATAGTCGCCTTTATAGTATACCCTGTTACGGGTAACGTTTGACGATATCAAGATACATAACTCCTTATGTTGGGATCTCTGATGATCACAAGTCGTAAGGATTGCATACATTATTATCACTATGAGAATTGCATATGACGATCATATAACTATCCATGTTGCATTCTCATGGTGGGTCTGTCCAGTACATCGTTCTCTAACATGTACCCATATGTTGATTTGATATCTCATATCAATGAACAATTCATCGATCAACATATACTAGTCTCTACGTATTATCATTATCCCTATTCATGATAATACTTGACTAGGGACATCTTTAAGAATAATACAATATTATTCTAAGGACATTAACATATATATTAATTCACAATGCACAGTTAAAAGAATAATATATAATAATGAATTGCCATTCATAAAACCATAAACATTGTATGTCTTAAACAATCATCTAATGACTTGTCTTAGGGCATATCCCAACACGACGTACGGGCATCCCAACGGTAACATGTATTCGTGTTTATTTATTTAACACAAGATAAAGTAAAGTATGCATAAGATGGTGCATTATGATATGATACATGTTGACATGCATTGTTTTTGCATAAGAATGCTGTGGAATATAAGAGGTGTATTCCACGAGTCAAGGTTATCCCAGTGAGGATTTTAATGCTTACACTATAAATCCGCTGAAAATGTGGAGCGAGAGGTAGAGGACCGTTCGCACATGGAGGCGTGAATTTCCATAAGAAGCGAGGAAGAATACCGCTTACGTGGAGTTCCATAAGAAGCGAGGAAGAATTCCGCTTACGTGGAAAAGTAAGAAGCATTGCAATACACTAATGATAAAATGACTCAAGATTGAAGTAAGGATTTAAGAAGTAAAGATATGTCATGACATTATTAAGGAACCATAATATCATATAATGTTTTTATCATGAATTATGGTGCAGGGACAACTAATGGGCGTTTTAAATGCATTGGAAGTACATGAAGTATTTTATGACTATGATTATGCATTTATGCTTTACATTCATATTATGTTTGATATGAATTACGATATGCTCATGTGATGGGGGTTGTCCTTGTAGGTGCTTTTGCTAAGGAGAACCAGGGTCAGGTTGATAAGCTGAGTTGTAAGGAGTGCTACAAGATAGCAAGATTGTGATATCCCCGAAATGATTAATTGCAATTTGGGCATTAATTTTGTTTATATGATTAATTATGGTGGTAATTAATTATGTGTTGGATTTATTTATCTTATGGAAATGCATGGTCACATGGAAAGGGTGACCCGGGAGTGCATTTCAGGGTACATGTTGTGCATGATGGGAGAATTGTATATAAGCATGGGTTTAATTGTGATTATGATGCATTTTGGTGAAATGCCTTTTAAATATCATGTTGGGATGTTTAATACATCATGTTAGTTGTGGGGATACAATTGGACTTGTTTTAAAACCTCTACCCCCACCTTTACCAAAACACTTTACTAAATCCCCCAAAATCACTTCCCACAAACCCTTCCCTCCTCATTTTCGAGTTTGAGCTTAGGGGTGAAGAGAATCCTTCCAAAAACCTTGATTTGTGGAGTTTATTGGGAGATTTGAAGTCCCCAAGAGGTATGGATACCTCATTGTTGATTTTGTAGTGTTTTATTTGAGTTTGAAATGATTTTGAAGGGTTTTGAAATGGGTTTGTTGGGGTTGGTATTACTTTGGTTAAATGTTGAGTTTTTGAGATGTTTAAAGTGTTTATGGAAGGTTAGTGTTTAATGTTATTGGTTTGTTGGTAGGGGAGTTGGTATGGATTGGAATGGAGTTTGGAAGCATTAATGGCGATTTTTCGCGACACAAGGCTCGGCGATCGATCGCCCGTTTTTGGCGATCGATCGCAAGAAGGCAGTGTGCTCCAGAAGCTTATGGCGATCGATCGCCACATTTCGGCGATTGATCGGCGAGGGTGGCGATCGATCGTGCCAAATGTGGCGATCGATCGCCGAAAGAGCAAAAATTGATGTTCGGGCAGTGTGATCTCGCGATCGATCGGCCCTTTGCCGCGATCGATCGCGAGTCACAAAATATGATGTTTTTGGATTTTATTGTAGGATTTTTGGTATCGGACTATTATTGGGTTCTAATATTGATTTGTGTGAATGTGTAGAACCATCCCAGGTGGCGACACAGCCAAGGAATTGAAGTCCTACCACATCCTACTTTTTGGAAAGGTACGTAGAGGACGTACGGGCACCCAACGGTACATGTATCTAATATACTCTTTGTTTGTGCATTGTGGATGCGAGTATATGTGGAATTATGCATTGTGGATGCAAATACATGTTGAATTATGCATGATGATTGTATATGCATATGATGGTTATTGGTGCACATCCCATGAGTCGTGGTCATCCCTTGATGATTTTAATGCTTGCCGCTATTTGGTTCGTTTCCGCTAAATGTGAAGCGAGGGGTGGGAGCGCCGCATGTCACATTTGAGCGTGGTTATCATATAGGGCGAGGAAAGAATATTTGCCGCTCAATGTGAAGCGATGGGTGGGAGCGCCGCATGTCCATTGAAGCGAGGTAATTATTCTATGCCGCCTATATGTAAATAAGCGAGGGGCATTAAAATACATTGTGATGGACAAACTAGGGATTGGTGACTGGTATTTGGAATTGATGAGATGGTATTATGTCATGACATGTGTAGACCATTAAATAATCTATTGATTATACTCATGAGTTATGGTACAGGGACAACCAAACTGGAAGCGTTTGAAATGCATGGGAAAACAGGAAGTGTTTTATTGTGATTTATGCATTTACGCTTTATATTCATATTGTGTTGAATATGAATGTTATCATTGCTCATGTTTGGGGGTTGTCCTTGTAGGTACTTTTGGCATGATATAAAGGGGCTAAAGCGGGTTGAGGCAGTGAGCTTGTGAAGAGCACTTTTGGTAGATGAAGGACGGGATTACTTTGTATAGTGTCTACTCTAGGAGTAGTGTAAAGCTATAGTAAATACATTCATTTGATTGGGAATGTAACTAATCCATTGATGGTCCTTATTTTTGGCATGTAATTCTTATAGCTCATAGTCTCAACACGATCATTTACTCTGATAAATTATGTTAGCTCTAATTATGCCTTTAATCCGCACTTAAGGAACTAGGGTCCTTACATTAGTGGTATCAGAGCAGTGGTTAGAGAACCCGGGAACGAGTGAAAGGTAGCCTTAGCATGATTGGCTAGGTGCTTACATTTGAAGCATGTTTATGCATGTGGTGCATATTGATGTATATCCTGTTATACTAACATGCTTATTATCATTCCTGTTATCTAACGGCATAACATATATATTTGTTTTGGAATTGTTGTTAACCTTTGTGTTACAGCATGGCTGCTATGAATGCGGGGAACCTTAATGAAGAGGTTGGTGATGTTGGGAGCGTGAACGCTAGCATTGGTCAGGCAAACCCTCTACCTCCACCAGCAGTAGGCATGGAACCAGTGGCTCAGTTATTGCTACCTGGTGAGATTAGCTTGACTCAGTTTCTATCTTACCACCCGCCCCGGTTTGAGGGAACAGAATCAGGAGAGGAGGCTGAGGAGTGGTTAGAAAGGCTTGAACAGATATTTGTATCGGCTCCTTGTGCTGTTACAGCATGGCTGAGGCTGGCGGAGTTCCAGTTGGCAAAGAAACCTTTAATGTGGTGGAGGAGCACGGTAATGGAACTAAGAGCACAGGGTGTTGTGATTGATTGGACACTCTTCAGAACACCGGTTTCTGAACCGGTAGTTCTCTGCGGCGGCGAGACAGACGAAGGAAGATGAGTTTGCAAGCTTGAAACAAGGGAGCATGTCGGTGTCAGACTATGCCATGCATTATTCCTCGTTGCTGAGGTATGTTCCACACATTGCCACCAACGGACATGCGAAGATGAGAAACTTCATGAAAGGGTTGCGATCGGAGCTCTTTGACTGGGTTATCACCAATAACCCCACTTCTTTTGATGATGCTCTCAGGAGAGCAGAGCTTGCGGAGATTGGAGTTGGAGCCTATCCTAGTGCTGTACCCCCACAGGTGTCATAACAGAGGCAAGCTACTGATAGCTTGAGGCCCCGAGGGGAGTCATTTAAACCTCGTGGTGCCTCTTCATCCTCACGGTTCAGTGGGAAGAAATTCTTTGGGCAGAAGCAAGAGGGCAAGAAGAACAATTGGTCAGCCAACCGAGGGACTACGCAAGGAAATAGGCCGGGAGAGCCAAGGTGCGACAATTGTGGAGGGCCACATTCTTCGAGTAACTGCCCTGCCTGTTATAGCTGTGGCAAGATGGGCCACATCTCTCGGTATTGCCCCACCCGGGGAGGACAGTCAGAGTTTCAGGGCAACAGGCCGAGATTTGATGACAGGACAGTACACCAGAGGCAGCAGTTTGTGCCTCGACCATCGGGAGGTCAGACAGTGGGATCGTCCCAGGGACAGGTGTATGCACTGACCAGAGAGCAGGCTCAGGCAGCCCCAGAGGAGGTGATCACCGGTACGTGTCATTTATTTACGTACCCTGCTTTTATTTTGATAGATACAGGTGCCTCCCACTCTTTTGTATCTGTGGGCTTTGTGGAGAGACACCATATGCGCACGTCTTCTTTACCCACACCTCTCATGGCCTCGACACCCACTGGAAGGAATGTTATTGCCGATCAGTTTATGGCAGATTGCCTCATTTATTTTGAGGGCAACGAGTTGAAGGCAGACTTGATTGTGTTGGGCATGTCAGACTTCGACTGCATCATGGGTATTGACATTCTGAACAGATATCAGGCAGTGGTAGATTGCCGGCAGAGAACAGTGAGGTTCAGATCTGATTTGGGAATTCAGTGGACTTTTTATGGCAACGGTTCTCGTGCGAAGATTCCGTTGATTTCAGCAATCAAGATGACTCAACTGTTGGAACGTGGCCACACGGGCTATCTCATCTATGCGGAGGACACGTCTGGGAAGAATAAAGAATTGAGAGTTGAGGATGTACTAGTGGTGGCAGAATTTGCTGATGTATTCCCAGAAGAGATCCCAGGTTTCCCACCGGCTAGAGAAGTTGAGTTTCGGATCGAGTTGTTACCGGGGACATCCGCTATCTCTCGTGCACCTTATAGGATGGCACCGGCAGAGTTGAGAGAATTAAAGGAGCAGTTGCAGGACCTCCTTGACAAGGGATATATACGCCCGAGCGTATCGCCATGGGGAGCACCGGTTCTCTTTGTGAAGAAGAAGGACGGTTCGATGCGGTTGTGCATCGATTACCGGCAACTGAATAAAGCCACAGTAAAGAACAAATATCCTCTCCCAAGGATTGATGATTTGTTTGATCAGTTGCAAGGTACCAGACTTTATAGCAAGATTGATTTGAGGTCCGGGTATCACCAGATTCTAGTCAGGGAGGAAGATGTACAGAAGACAGCATTTCGGACTCGATATGGACATTATGAGTTCCTAGTGATGCCGTTCGGCGTGACGAATGCTCCAGAGGTCTTATGAGTCTGATGAACAGAGTGTTTCAGCCGTATCTTGATCAGTTCGTCATCGTGTTCATCGACGTACATTCTCATCTATTCCCGGAGCGAGGAAGAGCACGTGAAACACTTGAGGACAGTGCTCCAGATTCTTAGAGATCACCAGTTGTATGCCAAGCTCAGCAAGTGTGAATTTGGTGGAGCAGTGTAGTGTTTCTGGGGCATGTCATATCGAGCAGCGGAATATCTGTGGATCCCAGGAAGATTGAAGCTGTGATGGAGTGGGCTTGCACCCACTTCTGTACCTGAAATACGGAGCTTCCTTGGTTTGGCCGGTTATTATCGACGCTTCGTCGAGGGCTTTTCGAGGATTGCCAAGCCGTTGACACAGTTGACCCAGAAGGGAGTACCTTTCTTTTGGTCAGAAGCTTGTGAGGAGAGCTTCCAGGAGTTGAAGCACCGTTTGACCACGGCGCCAGTATTAGTGATCCCTGCGGAAAACTCCAGATTTGTTTTGTATACCGATGCATCACTTCAGGGCCTTGGGTGTGTACTGATGCAAGATAAGCATGTGGTAGCTTATGCATCGAGGCAGTTGAAGACGCATGAGACCAGATACCCAGTCCATGATTTGGAATTGGCGGCAATCATCTTCACCGTGAAAATTTGGAGACATTATTTGTATGGTACGTCGTTTACCATTTACACGGATCACAAGAGCCTCAAGTTTTTATTCACTCAGGCGGAGCTGAACATGAGGCAGAGAAGGTGGATGGACTTACTCAAGGACTATGATTGTGAGATTGAGTACCATCCTGGAAAAGCTAATTTGACAGCAGACGCTTTGAGCCGGAAAGTGAGGAGTTCTGCTGAGGACGTCATCCATTTGTCAGCTATGATGACCTCCTATTGCCATCTAGGCTATGATTTTGACATAGATGCATCACCAGTGTATGTATCGACCTTGTTAGCTGAGTCAGATATCTATGAGAACATCAGGAGAGCTCAGAGGTCAGATGATGAGGTTCAGAGGTGGTTATCTTTAGTACATCTTAGTCAGCCAACGAAATTCAGAGTGGCCGATGACGGATCCTTGAGATTGGGTAACCGCTGGGTGGTTTCGAGTACGCCGGAGTTGCGTAGAGGGATCTTGGAGAGAGTTCATAATAGCAGACTTAGCATCCACCCAGGCGGGAAGAAGATGTATAAAGATCTGCGTGGTCAGTTTTGGTGGAAAAGAATGAAGAGTGATGTCGTCACTTTTGTTAAGAGGTGTTTGATCTGCCAGCAGGTTAAGGCAGAGAGACAGAGACCTGGTGGCGAGTTGAAAAGCTTGGAGATACCAAAGTGGAAGTGGGAGCATATTTCCATGGACTTCGTGACTCACCTGCCGAGGAGTACTTCAGGTTTTGATGCTATTTGGGTGATTGTGGATCGATTGACTAAGGTGGCTCATTTCATTCCCTATAGCATGACTTTCACCTTTTTGAGGATGGCTCAGTTGTATATTCGAGATGTGGTGAGATTGCATGGGATCCCCATTTCCATAGTGTCGGATCGAGATCCACGATTCACATCTCATTTTTGGGAGGGTCTTCAGTCAGCCTTGGGAACTGAAGTTAGATTGAGCACTGCTTATCACCCTCAGACGGATGGCAAGACCGAGCGTACTATCCAAACGCTCGAGGACATGTTGAGGGCTTGTGTATTGGAGTTCGATGTTTCTTGGCAAGATTCGGTAGCCTTGGTAGAGTTCTCTTATAATAACAGCTACCAGGCGAGCATTCAGATGGCTCCTTTTGAAGCTCTTTATGGCAGACGGTGTAGATCACCCTTGTGTTGGGATGATTTGGACCGCAAATCGGTCGGAGGACCGGAGTTGATCCGAGAGATGGAAGAAAAGATAAAGATGATAAGGCAGAAAATGAAAGCAGCCCAGGACAGACAGGCAGCTTATGCGAATAAACGGCGGAGACCATTGGAATTTCAGTTGGGAGATAAGGTCTTTTTGAAGATCTCACCTTTCAGAGGCGTTGTGCGATTTGGGATGCGCGGAAAACTGTCTCCGAGGTACGTTGGACCGTACGAGATTTTGCAGCGCATTGGCACCTTAGCTTACCGACTGGCTTTGCCGCCTTCTTTATCTGGTATACATGATGTGTTTCATGTATCGATGCTACGGAAGTATGAGCTGGATCCATCTCATGTGTTGCAGCCTTCCGAGGTTCAGTTGGAATCCGATGTGTCTTATGTGGAACGGCCTGTTAGAATTCTGGATCGAGCAGACCGTAGACTTCGGAATAAAGTGATACCTATGATCAAGGTTCAGTGGGATCGCAGGGGTGTCGAGGAGGCTACGTGGGAGACGGAGCGGCATATGGTGCAGCACTACCCGAAACTATTCTCTGGTATATGATTATGTTTAGTTTCTTTTGGGGGTAAGTGCATGTGATTTCGAGGACGAAATCTTATAAGTAGGGGAGTATTGTGATATCCCCGAAATGATTAATTGCAATTTGGGCATTAATTGTGTTTATATGATTAATTATGATGGTAATTAATTATGTGTTGGATTTATTTATCTTATGGAAATGCATGGTCACATGGAAAGGGTGACCCGGGAGTGCATTTCAGGGTACATGTTGTGCATGATGGGAGATTGTATATAAGCATGGGTTTAATTGTGATTATGATGCATTTTGGTGAAATGCCTTTTAAATATCATGTTGGGATGTTTAATACATCATGTTAGTTGTGGGGATACAATTGGACTTGTTTTAAAACCTCTACCCCCACCTTTACCAAAACACTTTACTAAATCCCCCAAAATCACTTCCCACAAACCCTTCCCTCCTCATTTTCGAGTTTGAGCTTAGGGGTGAAGAGAATCCTTCCAAAAACCTTGATTTGTGGAGTTTATTGGGAGATTTGAAGTCCCCAAGAGGTATGGATACCTCATTGTTGATTTTGTAGTGTTTTATTTGAGTTTGAAATGGTTTTGAAGGGTTTTGAAATGGGTTTGTTGGGGTTGGTATTACTTTGGTTGAATGTTGAGTTTTTGAGATGTTTAAAGTGTTTATGGAAGGTTATTATGTGTTTAATGTTATTGGTTTGTTGGTAGGGGAGTTGGTATGGTTTGGAATGGAGTTTGGAAGCATTAATGGCGATTTTTCGCGACACAGGGCTCGGCGATCGATCGCCCATTTTTGGCGATCGATCGCGAGAAGGCAGTGTGCTCCAGAAGCTTATGGCGATCGATCGCCACATTTGGGCGATCGATCGGCAAGGGTGGCGATCGATCGCGCCAAATGTGGCGATCGATCGCCGAAAGAGCAAAATTGATGTTCGGGCAGTGTGATCTCGCGATCAATCGGCCCTTTGCCGCGATCGATCGCGAGTCACAAAATATGATGTTTTTGGATTTTATTGTAGGATTTTTGGTATCGGACTATTATTGGGTTCTAATATTGATTTGTGTGAATGTGTAGAACCATCCCAGGTGGCGACACAGCCAAGGAATTGAAGTCCTACCACATCCTACTTTTTGGAAAGGTACGTAGAGGACGTACGGGCACCCAACGGTACATGTATCTAATATACTATTTGTTTGTGCATTGTGGATGCGAGTATATGTGGAATTATGCATTGTGGATGTAAATACATATTGAATTATGCATGATGATTGTATATGCATATGATGGTTATTGGTACACATCCCATGAGTCGTGGTCATCCCTTGATGATTTTAATGCTTGCCACTATTTGGTTCGTTTCCGCTAAATGTGAAGCGAGGGGTGGGAGCGCCGCATGTCACATTTGAGTGGTTATCATATAGGGCGAGGAAAGAATATTTGCCGCTCAATGTGAAGCGAGGGGTGGGAGCGCCGCATGTCCATTGAAGCGAGGTTATTCTATGCCGCCTATATGTAAATAAGCGAGGGGCATTAAAATACATTGTGATGGACAAACTAGGGATTGGTGACTGGTATTTGGTATTGATGAGATGGTATTATGTCATGACATGTGTAGACCATTAAATAATCTATTGATTATACTCATGAGTTATGGTACATGGACAACCAAACTAGAAGCGTTTGAAATGCATGGGAAAACAGGAAGTGTTTTATTGTGATTTATGCATTTACGCTTTATATTCATATTGTGTTGAATATGAATGTTATCATTGCTCATGTTTGGGGGTTGTCCTTGTAGGTACTTTTGGCATGATATAAAGGGGCTAAAGCGGGTTGAGGCAGTGAGCTTGTGAAGAGCACTTTTGGTAGATGAAGGACGGGATTACTTTGTATAGTGTCTACTCTAGGAGTAGTGTAAAGCTATAGTAAATATATTCATTTGATTGGGAATATAACTAATCCATTGATGGTCCTTATTTTTGGCATGTAATTCTTATAGCTCATAGTCTCAACACGATCATTTTACTCTGATAAATTATGTTAGCTCTAATTATGCCTTTAATCCGCACTTAAGGAACTAGGGTCCTTACATTAGTGGTATCAGAGCAGTGGTTAGAGAACCTGGGAACGAGTGAAAGGTAGCCTTAGCATGATTGGCTAGGTGCTTACATTTGAAGCATGTTTATGCATGTGGTGCATATTGATGTATATCATGTTATACTAACATGCTTATTATCATTCCTGTTATCTAACGGCATAACATATATATTTGTTTTGGAATTGTTGTTAACCTTTGTGTTACAGCATGGCTGCTATGAATGCGGGGAACCTTAATGAAGAGGTTGGTGATGTTGGGAGCGTGAACGCTAGCATTGGTCAGGCAAACCCTCTACCTCCACCAGCAGTAGGCATGGAACCAGTGGCTCAGTTATTGCTACCTGGTGAGATTAGCTTGACTCAGTTTCTATCTTACCACCCGCCCCGGTTTGAGGGAACAGAATCAGGAGAGGAGGCTGAGGAGTGGTTAGAAAGGCTTGAACAGATATTTGTATCGGCTCCTTGTGCTGTTACAGCATGGCTGAGGCTGGCGGAGTTCCAGTTGGCAAAGAAACCTTTAATGTGGTGGAGGAGCACTGTAATGGAACTAAGAGCACAGGGTGCTGTGATTGATTGGACACTCTTCAGAACCCGGTTTTTGAACCGGTAGTTCTCTGCGGCGGCGAGACAGACGAAGGAAGATGAGTTTGCAAGCTTGAAACAAGGGAGCATGTCGGTGTCAGACTATGCCATGCATTATTCCTCGTTGCTGAGGTATGTTCCACACATTGCCACCAACAGACATGCGAAGATGAGAAACTTCATGAAAGGGTTGCGACCGGAGCTCTTTGACCGGGTTATCACCAATAACCCCACTTCTTTTGATGATGCTCTCACGAGAGCAGAGCTTGCGGAGATTGGAGTTGGAGCCTATCCAAGTGCTGTACCCCCACAGGTATCACAACAGAGGCAAGCTACTGATAGCTTGAGGCCCCGAGGGGAGTCATTTAAACCTCGTGGTGCCTCTTCATCCTCACGATTCAGTGGGAAGAAATTCTTTGGGCAGAAGCAAGAGGGCAAGAAGAACAATTGGTCAGCCAACCGAGGGCCTATGCAAGGAAATAGGCCGGGAGAGCCAAGGTGCGACAATTGTGGAGGGCCACATTCTTCGAGTAAGTGCCCTGCCTGTTATAGCTGTGGCAAGATGGGCCACATCTCTCGGTATTGCCCCACCCGGGGAGGACAGTCAGAGTTTCAGGGCAACAGGCCGAGATTTGATGACAGGACAGTACACCAGAGGCAGCAGTTTGTTCCTCGACCATCGGGAGGTCAGACAGTGGGACCGTCCCAGGGACAGGTGTATGCACTGACCAGAGAGCAGGCTCAGGCAGCCCCAGAGGAGGTGATCGCCGGTACGTGTCATTTATTTACGTACCCTGCTTTTATTTTGATAGATACAGGTGCCTCCCACTCTTTTGTATCTGTGGGCTTTGTGGAGAGACACCATATGCGCACGTCTTCTTTACCCACGCCTCTCATGGCCTCGACACCCACTGGAAGGAATGTTATTGCCGATCAGTTTATGGCATATTGCCTCATTTATTTTGAGGGCAACGAGTTGAAGGCAGACTTGATTGTGTTGGGCATGTCAGACTTCGACTGCATCATGGGTATTGACATTCTGAACAGATATCAGGCAGTGGTAGATTGCCGGCAGATTCTCGTGCGAAGATTCCATTGATTTCAGCAATCAAGATGACTCAACTGTTGGAACGTGGCCACACGGGCTATCTCATCTATGCGGTGGACACGTCTGGGAAGAATAAAGAATTGAGAGTTGAGGATGTACCAGTGGTGGCAGAATTTGCTGATGTATTCCCAGAAGAGATCCCAGGTTTCCCACCGGCTAGAGAAGTTGAGTTTGGGATCGAGTTGTTACCGGGGACATCCGCTATCTCTCGTGCACCTTATAGGATGGCACCGGCAGAGTTGAGAGAATTAAAGGAGCAGTTGCAGGACCTCCTTGACAAGGGATATATACGCCCGAGCGTATCACCATGGGGCGCACCGGTTCTCTTTGTGAAGAAGAAGGATGGTTCGATGCGGTTGTGCATCGATTACCGGCAACTGAATAAAGCCACAGTAAAGAACAAATATCCTCTCCCAAGGATTGATGATTTGTTTGATCAGTTGCAAGGTACCAGACTTTATAGCAAGATTGATTTGAGGTCCGGGTATCACCAGATTCTAGTCAGGGAGGAAGATGTACAGAAGACAGCATTTCGGACTCGATATGGACATTATGAGTTCCTAGTGATGCCGTTCGGCGTGACGAATGCTCCAGCGGTCTTTATGAGTCTGATGAACAGAGTGTTTCAGCCGTATCTTGATCAGTTCGTCATCGTGTTCATCGACGACATTCTCATCTATTCCCGGAGCGAGGAAGAGCACGTGAAACACTTGAGGACAGTGCTCCAGATTCTTAGAGATCACCAGTTGTATGCCAAGCTCAGCAAGTGTGAATTTTGGTGGAGCAGTGTAGTGTTTCTGGGGCATGTCATATCGAGCAGCGGAATATCTGTGGATCCCAGGAAGATTGAAGCTGTGATGGAGTGGGCTGCACCCACTTCTGTACCTGAAATACGGAGCTTCCTTGGTTTGGCCGATTATTATCGACGCTTCGTCGAGGACTTTTCGAGGATTGCCAAGCCGTTGACACAGTTGACCCAGAAGGGAGTACCTTTCTTTTGGTCAGAAGCTTGTGAGGAGAGCTTCCAGGAGTTGAAGCACCGTTTGACCACGGCGCCAGTATTAGTGATCCCTACGGAAAACTCCAGATTTGTTTTGTATACCGATGCATCACTTCAGGGCCTTGGGTGTGTACTGATGCAAGACAAGCATGTGGTAGCTTATGCATCGAGGCAGTTGAAGCCGCATGAGACCAGATACCCAGACCATGATTTGGAATTGGCGGCTATCATCTTCGCCCTGAAAATTTGGAGACATTATTTGTATGGTACGTCGTTTACCATTTACACGGATCACAAGAGCCTCAAGTTTTTATTCACTCAGGCGGAGCTGAACTTGAGGCAGAGAAGGTGGATGGACTTACTCAAGGACTTTGATTGTGAGATTGAGTACCATCCTGGAAAAGCTAATTTGACAGCAGACGCTTTGAGCCGGAAAGTGAGGAGTTCTGCTGAGTACGTTATCCATTTGTCAGCTATGATGACCTCCTATTGCCATCTATGCTATGATTTTGACATAGATGCATCACCAGTGTATGTATCGACCTTGTTAGCTGAGCCAGATATCTATTAGAACATCAAGAGAGCTCAGAGGTCAGATGATGAGTTTCAGAGGTGGTTATCTTTAGTACATCTTGGTCAGCCAACAAAATTCAGAGTGGCCGATGACGGATCCTTGAGATTGGGTAACCGCTGGGTGGTTCCGAGTACGCCGGAGTTGCGTAGAGGGATCTTGGAGAGAGTTCATAGTAGCAGACTTAGCATCCACCCAGGCGGGAAGAAGATGTATAAAGATCTGCGTGGTCAGTTTTGGTGGAAAAGAATGAAGAGTGATGTCGTCACTTTTGTTAAGAGGTGTTTGATCTGCCAGCAGGTTAAGGCAGAGAGACAGAGACCTGGTGGCGAGTTGAAAAGCTTGGAGATACCAAAGTGGAAGTGGGAGCATATTTCCATGGACTTCGTGACTCACCTGCCGAGGAGTACTTCAGGTTTTGATGCTATTTGGGTGATTGTGGATCGGTTGACTAAGGTGGCTCATTTCATTCCCTATAGCATGACTTTCACCTTTTTGAGGATGACTCAGTTGTATATTCGAGATGTGGTGAGATTGCATGGGATCCCCATTTCCATAGTGTCGGATCGAGATCCACGATTCACATCTCATTTTTGGGAGGGTCTTCAGTCAGCCTTGGGAACTGAAGTTAGATTGAGCACTGCTTATCACCCTCAGACGGATGGCCAGACCGAGCATACTATCCAAACGCTCGAGGACATGTTGAGGGCTTGTGTATTGGAGTTCGATGTTTCTTGGCAAGATTCGGTAGCCTTGGTAGAGTTCTCTTATAATAACAGCTACCAGGCGAGCATTCAGATGGCTCCTTTTGAAGCTCTTTATGGCAGACGGTGTAGATCACCCTTGTGTTGGGATGATTTGGACCGCAAATCGGTCGGAGGACCGGAGTTGATCCGAGAGATGGAAGAAAAGATAAAGATGATAAGGCAGAAAATGAAAGCAGCCCAGGACAGACAGGCAGCTTATGCGAATAAACGGCGGAGACCATTGGAATTTCAGTTGGGAGATAAGGTCTTTTTGAAGATCTCGCCTTTCAGAGGCGTTGTGCGATTCGGGATGAGCGGAAAACTGTCTCCGAGGTATGTTGGACCGTACGAGATTTTGCAGCGCATTGGCACCTTAGCTTACCGACTGGCTTTGCCGCCTTCTTTATCTGGTATACATGATGTGTTTCATGTATCGATGCTGCAGAAGTATGAGCTGGATCCATCTCATGTGTTGCAGCCTTCCGAGGTTCAGTTGGAATCCGATGTGTCTTATGTGGAACGGCCTGTTAGAATTCTGGATCGAGCAGACCGTAGACTTCGGAATAAAGTGATACCTATGATCAAGGTTCAGTGGGATCGCAGGGGTGTCGAGGAGGCTACGTGGGAGACGGAGCGGCATATGGTGCAGCACTACCCGGAACTATTCTCTGGTATGTGATTATGTTTAGTTTCTTTTGGGGGTAAGTGCATGTGATTTCGAGGACGAAATCTTATAAGTAGGGGAGTATTGTGATATCCCCGAAATGATTAATTGCAATTTGGGCATTAATTGTGTTTATATGATTAATTATGATGGTAATTAATTATGTGTTGGATTTATTTATCTTATGGAAATGCATGGTCACATGGAAAGGGTGACCCGGGAGTGCATTTCAGGGTACATGTTGTGCATGATGGGAGAATTGTATATAAGCATGAGTTTAATTGTGATTATGATGCATTTTGGTGAAATGCCTTTTAAATATCATGTTGGGATGTTTAATACATCATGTTAGTTGTGGGGATACAACTGGACTTGTTTTAAAACCTCTACCCCCACCTTTACCAAAACACTTTACTAAATCCCCCAAAATCACTTCCCACAAACCCTTCCCTCCTCATTTTCTAGTTTGAGCTTAGGGGTGAAGAGAATCCTTCCAAAAACCTTGATTTGTGGAGTTTATTGGGAGATTTGAAGTCCCCGCGAGGTATGTATACCTCATTGTTGATTTTGTAGTGTTTTATTTGAGTTTGAAATGGTTTTGAAGGGTTTTGAAATGGGTTTGTTGGGGTTGGTATTACTTTGTTTGAATGTTGAGTTTTTGAGATGTTTAAAGTGTTTTGGAAGGTTATTATGTGTTTAATGTTATTGGTTTGTTGGTAGGGGAGTTGGTATGGATTGGAATGGAGTTTGGAAGCATTAATGGCGATTTTTCGCGACATAGGGCTCGGCGATCGATCTCCCATTTTTGGCGATCGGTCGCGAGAAGGCAGTGTGCTCCAGAAGCTTATGGCGATCGATCGCCACATTTGGGCGATCGATCGGCGAGGGTGGCGATCGATCGCGCCAAATGTGGCGATCGATCGCCGAAAGAGCAAAAATTGATGTTCGGGCAGTGTGATCTCGCGATCGATCGATCGCGAGTCACAAAATATGATGTTTTTGGATTTTATTGTAGGATTTTTGGTATCAGACTATTATTGGGTTCTAATATTGATTTGTGTGAATGTGTAGAACCATCCCAGGTGGCGACACAGCCAAGGAATTGAAGTCCTACCACATCCTACTTTTTGGAAAGGTACGTATAGGACGTACGGGCACCCAACGGTACATGTATCTAATATACTCTTTGTTTGTGCATTGTGGATGCGAGTATATGTGGAATTATGCATTGTGGATGCAAATACATGTTGAATTATGCATGATGATTGTATATGCATATGATGGTTATTGGTGCACATCCCATGAGTCGTGGTCATCCCTTGATGATTTTAATGCTTGCCGCTATTTGGTTCGTTTCCGCTAAATGTGAAGCGAGGGGTGGGAGCGCCGCATGTCACATTTGAGCGTGGTTATCATATAGGGCGAGGAAAGAATATTTTCCACTCAATGTGAAGCGAGGGGTGGGAGCGCGCGCATGTCCATTGAAGCGAGGTTATTCTATGCCGCCTATATGTAAATAAGCGAGGGGCATTAAAATACGTTGTGATGGACAGATTAGGGATTGGTGACTGGTATTTGGTATTGATGAGATGGTATTATGTCATGACATGTGTAGACCATTAAATAATCTATTGATTATACTCATGAGTTATGGTACAGGGACAACCAAACTGGAAGCGTTTGAAATGCATGGGAAAACAGGAAGTGTTTTATTGTGATTTATGCATTTACGCTTTATATTCATTTTGTGTTGAATATGAATGTTATCATTGCTCATGTTTGGGGGTTGTCCTTGTAGGTACTTTTGGCATGATATAAAGGGGCTAAAGCGGGTTGAGGCAGTGAGCTTGTGAAGAGCACTTTTGGTAGATGAAGGACGGGATTACTTTGTATAGTGTCTACTCTAGGAGTAGTGTAAAGCTATAGTAAATACATTCATTTGATTGGGAATGTAACTAATCCATTGATGGTCCTTATTTTTGGCATGTAATTCTTATAGCTCATAGTCTCAACACGATCATTTTATTCTGATAAATTATGTTAGCTCTAATTATGCCTTTAATCCGCACTTAAGGAACTAGGGTCCTTACAAAGATAAAGACTTATTTTGTATAGTTTCTACTAGGAGTGCAGTAGAAGTAGCCTTACCCAAATTTGTTAAAGAATGTAACAAATTTCTTTTGGCATGTCATACATACATGTAAACCTTTAGCTCAATTGTCAACACGACTTACAACTCTGATTTGATATGATTAGTTCTCTTAATTGCACCTTATAGTATGTTGAGATAACGGGGTCTTACATTTAGTGGTATCAGAGCAGTGGTTAGATAACCAGGGAAGAGTGAAGGGTAGCCTTTAGAGACAAGTTGGCTAGGTATTCATTGTTGGACATGTTATGCATGTGATGCATATTTTTGTATAAGTGTTATACTAACATGCTTTTGAATATGATACTCTTGTTATCTAACGGCTTATATTATGAACTGCTTTTGGTATTGTTGTTAACTCTTGTGTTGCAGCATGGCGGCTAGTAACCCGGAGAACCTCAATGAGGAGGTAGGAGATATGGGCAGTATGAATGCCAGTATTGCTCAGCTGAACCCTTTACCGCCACCTGCTGTGGGCGTGGAGCCCAGTGCACAGATGTTATTACCAGGGGAGCTCAGTTTGACACAGTTTCTGAACATCCATCCACCTATATTTGAGGGGATTGAGTCTGGTGAAGCAGCCGAAGAATGGCTGGAGCGGATAGAGCAGATACTTGTGACTGCGCTTTGTGCACGTGCCGCATGGCTGAGGTTAGCCGAGTTTCAGATGGCGAAGAAGCCTTCTATGTGGTGGAAGACCACGGTGATGGAGCTGAGAGCTCAAAGTGTGACAGTTGACTGGACTGTATTCAGGACCCGGCTCCTTAACCGGTATTTTTCTGCAGCTGCCAGACAATTAAAGGAAGATGAGTTCAATAGTTTAAAGCAGGGCAGCCTGTCAGTGTCAGACTATGCTATGCAGTATTCCTCACTGCTGAGGTATGTACCTCATGTCGCTGTGAGCAGTCATGCCAAGATGAGAAACTTTCTGAAGGGACTGAGACCAGAACTATTTGATTGGGTTGTCTCCAACAACCCCAGCTCTTTTGATGATGCCCTGACCTGGGCAGAGTTGGCAGAGATTGCAGTGGGCGTGTACAAGGAAGTTGTACCCCCTTTCCCACCATCGCAGAGACCTGTTGGTGACCGTCTGAGGCCACGAGGGGACCACTTTAAGCCTCGTGGGGCCTCATCATCTTCTAGATTCAGTGGAAAGAAATCTCAGGGTCAGAAGCAAAGTAACCGAGGGCCATTCCAGGGAAGTAAGACAGGAGGAAACCGATGTAACAACTGTGGAGGATGGCACTCATCACGTGACTGTCAGGGTTGCTATATTTGTGGCAAGATGGGCCACTTGGCTCGAAGTTGCCCCAATCGGGGAGGTCAGGCAGACACTGGGCTGAATAGGCCAAGATTTGACTTAGGAAGAACACCACAGAGGCAGCATTTTGCACCACGACCGCAGGGAGGTCAGGCGGCGGGACAGCCGCAGGGTCAGGTGTATGCATTGACGCGGGAGCAGGCTGAGGCAGCCCCGGAGGAGGTCATTGCTGGTACGTGTCATTTATTTACGTACCCTACATATATATATTGATAGATACAGGTGCTTCCCATTCTTTTGTGTCTACTACTTTTGTGGAGAGACACCCCATGTGCTCGTCTCTGTTACCCATGCCTCTCATGGTCTCGACACCCACAGGGAAGCATGTGATTGCAGACCGACTGTTATCTGATTGCCTCATTTATTTTGAGAGCAATGATCTGAGGGCCGATCTGATTCAGTTAGAGATGACAGATTTTGACTGCATTCTCGGTATTGATGTGTTGAGCAGATACCGAGCAGTGGTAGATTGCCGACAGAGGATGGTACGTTTTCTTTCTGATCAGGGGTTCCAGTGGACCTTTTATGGGGACGACTCTCGTCCCAAGATTCCAGTGATCTCAGCAGTTAAGATGTCGCGATTATTGGAACGCGGCCACATGGGCTACATTATTTATGACGTGGACGTCTCTGAGGAAAATGAAGAGTTAAGGATCGAGGATATCCCGGTCGTGACGGAATTCATTGATGTATTCCCGGATGAGATTCCAGGGTTTCCGCCGATAAGAGATGTGGAGTTTGCCATTGAGCTACTGCCGGGGACATCAGCCATTTCTCATGCCCCATACAGGATAACACCGGCAGAGCTGAGGGAGCTGAAAGTGCAGTTGCAGGAGCTCCTCGACAAGGGGTACATTCGTCCTAGTGTATCGCCTTGGGGTGCGCCAGTTTTGTTCGTAAAGAAGAAGGATGGTTTAATGCGTCTGTGCATTGACTATAGGCAACTTAATAAGGCCACAGTAAAGAACAGGTATCCGCTTCCAAGGATTGATGATCTGTTTGATCAGCTTCAGGGCACAGAGATTTACTCAAAGATTGATTTGAGGTCAGGCTACCACCAGATAGGGGTTAGAGCTGATGATATCCAAAAGACAGCTTTTAGAACTCGGTATGGACACTACGAGTTCTTGGTGATGCCATTCGGGGTGACGAATGCCCCTGCTGTCTTTATGAGCCTGATGAACCGAGTATTTCAGGAGTACCTTGATCAGTTTGTGATCGTATTCATTGATGACATCCTTGTCTATTCAAGAAGTGAAGAGGAACATGCTAGTCATTTGAGGACAGTATTACAGATCCTCAGAGATCACCAGTTGTACGCCAAACTCAGCAAATGTGAGTTTTGGCTGAGCAATGTATCATTCTTGGGTCACATTATCTCTCGAGATGGGATATCAGTAGATCCCAGGAAGATTGAAGGCAGTTATGGATTGGTCCGCCCCTACTTCAGTCAGTGAGATTCGAAGTTTTCTTGGTTTGGCTGGCTATTACCGACGTTTCGTCGAGGGTTTCTCAAAGATCGCCAAGCCACTTACACAGCTGACTCAGAAGGGAGTCTCATTATGTTGGTCAGAGGCTTGTGAGCAGAGTTTCTGGGAATTAAAGCACAGACTGACTACCGCACCAGTTTTGGTGATTCCTAGGGAGAACAAAGGATTTGTTCTTTATACTGACGCATCGCTACAGGGCGTAGGATACGTGCTGATGCAGGACAGACATGTAGTGGCTTATGCTTCTAGGCAGTTGAAGCCACACGAGACGAGGTATCCAGTTCATGATTTGGAGTTAGCAGCTATAGTGTTTGCCTTGAAGATATGGCGACACTACTTATATGGTACGTCATTTACCATCTTCACTGATCACAAGATCCTGAAGTTCTTGTTTACACAGGCTGAGCTGAATATGAGGCAGAGGAGATGGATGGACCTGCTCAAGGACTATGACTGTGAAATCGAATACCACCCGGGAAAAGCAAACTTGACAGCCGACGCTTTGAGTCGGAAAGTGAGGAGCACGGCAGAGGATGTCATGTATGTATCAGCTATGATGGGCTCCTACTGTCAGTTGGGGTTTGATTATGATGTGTCTTCTTCTCCGGTACAGGTGTTGACCTTACTAGCTGAGCCGATCATTTATGAACACATCCGGAAGGCTCAGGGGACCGACGCAGAGGTTCAGAGATGGATGTCAGTGGTTCATTCAGGTCAGCCTATCGAGATTCAGAGTGGCTGAGGATGGTTCTCTGAGGCTTGGCGACAGATGGGTGGATCCAGATACACCCGAGTTGCGACGGGGTATATTACAGCGAGCTCATTGCAGCAGGATGAGTATCCACCTGGGCGGGAAGAAGATGTATAAGGATTTATGCAGCCAGTTCTGGTGGAGGCGAATGAAACAGGATGTTACCTCATTCGTCAAGCACTGTTTGATTTGTCAGCAGGTGAAGGCTGAGAGACAGAGGCCTGGTGGTAAGCTAAGGAGTTTGGAGATACCCGAGTGGAAGTGGCAGCACGTGTCTATGGATTTCGTGACCCACTTACCGAGGACTGTTTCGGGTTTTGATGTCATATGGGTAGTCGTCGACAGATTGACTAAGAGAGCTCATTTTATCCCCTACTGTATGACCTTCACATACCTAAGGATGGCTCAGTTATATATCAGAGACGTAGTGAGACTGCACGAGATCCCTGTTTCGATTGTGTCTGATCGAGATCCGCGGTTCACATCTCACTTCTGGGAGGGTCTTCAGTCAGCCCTGGGCACAGAGTTAAGGTTGAGCACAACATATCATCTCCAGACGGACGGACAGACCGAGCGTACGATACAGACGCTCGAAGATATGTTGAGGGCTTGTGTACTGGAGTTCGACATTTCTTGGCAGGACTCAGTAGCCTTGGTGGAATTTTCTTATAATAACAGTTACCAGGCTAGCATACATATGGCTCCATTTGAAGCCCTATATGGCAGGCGTTGCAGGTCGCCTTTGTGTTGGGATGATGTGGACCGTAAATCGGTCGGAGGACCAGAGTTGGTCCAGGATATGGAAGAAAAGGTAAAGGTCATCAGGAGAAAGATGAAGGCAGCCCAGGACAGACAGGCAGCGTATGCCAATCAGCGGCGAAGACTGTTGGAGTTTCAGTTGGGCGACAGAGTCTTTCTGAAGATCTCACCTTTCAGAGGTGTGGTACGGTTTGGAATGTGGGGAAAGTTATCCCCAAGATATGTAGGACCGTATGAGATCTTGCAACGTATTGGTACCCTGGCGTACCGTTTGGCTTTACCGCCCTCTCTGTCTGGTATACACGATGTATTCCATATGTCTATGCTGAGGAAGTACGAGCCAGATCCTTCGCATATGTTGCAGCCTTCAGAGGTGCAGTTGGAGTCCGATGTTTCCTATGAGGAACGGCCTATCAGGATTTTGGATAGGGCAGACCGTAGGCTTCGGAACAAAGTTATTCCTATGATCAAGGTTCAGTGGGATCGTAGGGGTGTCGAGGAGGCCACGTGGGAGACAGAGCGACACATGGTGCAGCACTATCCAGAACTGTTCTCCGGTATGTGTTTTATGTTTATATTATTTTGGTAAGTAAGTGTGATTTCGGGGACGAAATCTTATAAGTAGGGGAGTATTGTGATATCCCCGAAAGGATTATGTGTTTACATGCTATCAAAGTGTTGATAATTATGTATTGAGGTGATTTAATTTGGAGTTTATGGGTTATGCTTTATGTGGTAAAGGCATGTAATTAAGTTGGGGAATTAATTTATGTGGTTGGTGTTATATTTATTTTGATGATATGGTTTAGGAGGCATGTTAGGTGTTTTTGATGATGTATTGATGTGGTAAAATTATAAAATATCAAGGAGGGATATTTTTATACATCGTACGAAATACCAGGACACAATTAAATACCACAAGGCCACCCTACAAGCAACCACCCCCCCCCCCTCCCCAAGTGGCTGAATCACGCTCATACCCCCCTGTTTTCAGGCATGCAGATTGATCAACTATGCCTCTTCCATCACTTCTTTCCCAATCTATTCTCTCGGTTTCCTCTCCCTTATTTCCAGAAACATATCGTCCAACATATGAACTGAATATAGGAGAAGATATTTGGTGTTTTGTTGATCGGAATTTAACAAAAAATCGAAGAGCAAAAGTGGTGAGGAATCACATGTTTTTCCCAGATTTCGGTTTTTAAGCATATGTTTTCTTTATAGCAGATTTGGCATGCTAGTTTAAGGTTCGACGAAATCTGGTTATGAGTGCTTGCATGTGATGTTTATGAAGCCCCTAGCATGTCTTGTTAAGTAACATACAAGTTTTATATGTTAGATTTCGAGTTGTGAAAAGTGGTCCTCGAAAATATGGGCAGGGAAACTGCCCTGTTTTTGTTTGAGTAGGGGTTTAATCATGAGGATTTGAAGCATGCTAGATTAGGTTTTGGTTGAACCTTTGATGTGAATACGTGCATGGTAGTTGTTTGAAGATGCCAGTATATTTCCTTGAGCATGTTTCATGTGTTATGTGAAGGATTTAATCATGTGAAATGAAGTGTTCGAAAATTCTGGGCGATGATTATATGCCCTGTTTTTCACGGAAAATTGGACGAGTATTGAATTTGTGGGCTCATTATGAAGCATGCTAGCTTAGGTTTTGATTAAACCTTTGACGTGAACACATACATGGTAGTTTTGTGAAGTTACTAGCATGTTTCCTTGAGCATGAGTTACGGGTTATGTGGTAGTTTTGTTGTTGTGAATATGCATGCTCGAAAACTCTGGGCAAGGTTCATATGCCCTGTTTTTCTGGAATTTCTGGTTGAGTGCTGAAAGTGAGGGGTTATTACGATGCATGATGGGCTTAGTTTTTGTTGAAACTTTGATTTAAGCACTTGCATGGAAGTATTGTGGAGTCCCTAGCACTTTTGTTCGAGCACATTACACATATTATGAAGCGGTTTTAAGAGCATGAAAAGATGTGCTCGAACATTTCTGGAAAAAATAATCAGTAGTGTTCCATTTTCGAAAAATGGGAATTTTATTAAGTTTATGATATTGGATCATTATGAGGTGCCTAATATTGTGTTGTGTGGTTATGTAGAACCATCCCAGGTACCAGCACAGTCGAGGAGATAAAGTCTGTTGACTTCTCTAGATTTTGGAAAGGTACGTAAGCGACGTACGGGCATCCCAACGGTGACATGTATTCGTGTTTATTTATTTAACACAAGATAATGTAAAGTATGCATAAGATGGTGCATTATGATATGATACATGTTGACATGCATTGTTTTTGCATAAGAATGATGTGGAATATAAGAGGTGTATTCCACAAGTCAAGGTTATCCGAGTGAGGATTTTAATGCTTACACTATAATTCCGCTGAAAATCTGGAGCGAGAGGTAGATGACCGTTCGCACATGGAGGCGTGAATTTCCATAAGAAGCGAGGAAGAATACCGCTTATGTGGAGTTCCATAAGAAGCGAGGAAGAATTCCGCTTACGTGGAAAAGTAAGAAGCATTGCATTACACTAGTGATAAAATGACTCAAGATTGAAGTAAGGATTTAAGAAGTAAAGATATGTCATGACATTATTAAGGAACCATAATATCATATAATGTTTTTATCATGAATTATGGTACAGGGACAACTAATGGGCGTTTTAAATGCATTGGAAGTACATGAAGTATTTTATGACTATGATTATGCATTTATGCTTTACATTCATATTATGTTTGATATGAATTACGATATGCTCATGTGATGGGGTTGTCCTTGTAGGTGCTTTTGCTAAGGAGAACCAGGGTTAGGTTGATAAGCTGAGCTGTAATGAGTGCTACAAGATAGCAAGATAAAGACTTATTTTGTATAGTTTCTACTAGGAGTGCAGTAGAAGTAGCCTTACCCAAATTTGTTAAAGAATGTAACAAATTTCTTTTGGCATGTCATACATACATGTAAACCTTAAGCTCAATTGTCAACACGACTTACAACTCTGATTTGATATGATTAGTTCTCTTAATTGCACCTTATAGTATGTTGAGATAACGGGGTCTTACACTCTCGACAGTCTTCATTACGTTAAATAGTATACGCAGTGTGATTGCCAGTCTACGAATACTATGTAGTCCTTGCAATGTAGAATATCTGTTTTTGTATTCTACAATGTTGCCAATTTTTTATTTTTTTTTGAAAATAAACTCTAGGTACTAAACAAATAAACTCAAGACAAATGCTTTTACTAATCTTGGTCCATTTTTAATGTATAAACAATCCATTTAAATATATAGATGTCATACATTAGAAACAAAATAAGTATATTACAATTCTAGAGTCTCATGGACAATCAATTGATGACGTTTTAATAAAATCTAGAATCAGATAAATATCTTGAAGATAATAATTCTTCGGATTCCATAATCAAAATGCTATTTCGTTGAGCATTTGACATAAGAAATCAATCATACAATGACATTGTTTATAAGAATAATGTATCTAACCAGAGATACGAACATTTACGTGTACCTTGGTGATTTGATCAACAGAAGATAAACCATTTAGGAGATCTATCCACATGTGTTGCCTCATATAGATAGTAGATTGAGAGAATAGATATTTCAAGCTCTTGTGGTCCGAATAAATAATGATTTTTTCCCCGTATAAACAATGGCGTCCAAATCTTTAAAGCAAAACAATTGCCGCCAATTCTAAATCACGTACAGGGTATTGAATCTCATAAGATTTAAGTTGGCGAGACGTAACCCAAACCTTTTAAAAACACAGATGTGCAAACCATTATCCTCCGGTCGGAAGGAATAATAAATGAAGATGCAGTGGTTAGTCTCGTTTTCAAGTTAAGAAAACTTGTGTTAAACTCATCTGACCAAATACAGTTTTTTAAATTTTTCTATGTCAGCTGAGTAATAGGTTTAGCAATTTTTAAACAAACTTTTCGATAAAATGACTTTAAGAATCCCGCTAAACCCATGGACATCGGACCTCAAGAACATTAGTAGGTCTCTGCCATTTTAACACTGCTTTAACCTTAGTTGGAGCAACAGAAATGCCATGTCGAGTGATGACGTAGCACAAGAGTATCACTTTGTTCATCCAAAATTTTCATTTGGATAGTTTGACCTATATCACACTTCTTCATAGGAAACTGAAATATTAATTT
The DNA here is from genome assembly GCA_907163345.1 of Haberlea rhodopensis. NCBI lineage: Eukaryota > Viridiplantae > Streptophyta > Magnoliopsida > Lamiales > Gesneriaceae > Haberlea > Haberlea rhodopensis. The sequence goes on along the minus strand of CAJQUN010000006.1, from coordinate 10,332,395 downwards.
CAGATATCCTACAAGTACAAGTTTCTTTATAACATGATTCAAAGGTTACCATTCATTGCAATCCAAATTCAAATTGGACAGCTGATTAGAAGCATTTCGTAGATAAAATCTGAAATATCAACTTTTAGTTATTTAACACATCATATTTTTATCTTGGAACAACCAAGAGATCATTATTAGAACAATCACAATCAAATCAAGGATTGTTTTTTTAAAAAAAACACTTGACTCATCGAGTCCGTGAAAATATCAAAAATTAGAAGACTCGTATGGCTTAACCATATATTGAGCATTTGGATTGACACCTGATACTCTCCAGAGTGCATATCCATTAGCATACATAAAGAAGTACAATTCAAAGTCATACAAAATATCATAATAATTTCGACTCATTCAAGTCGATTCATTTTATACACATAAAAATCTTTGAAATAGTCATGATTCTCAAATCGAGATTCTTACTCATCTTTTTAGAAGTATATGAAGGAATCTTTCCTAGAAATCTATGCTGAGATAAAATTCGGGTCCATGCAAAGTCTATCCAAATCCGGAACAAAGAAAATCAGCATTCCTTGAACACGAGATCCATTACACATACGTGCATAAGTCCATGTCAGTTCCGAGTATGAAACAAATAAAATTTGCTAAAATATTGGCTCCATGCCACATCGGGGCATGTCTATGTCAACAAAAATTTAATCAACTATGTTACCATTGATTTAGTTCTTTGCACAGAGTCCAGATCACGTCGGTACAGATATACATTCATTCTGTAATAAGAACGTGTCACACATCTGTGCTGCATCTGTATTACAACCATTACTTTTTATTAATCGAATTATGAAATAGCATAAACATAAAGGAATTTCAGCTTGGACAACCAGGCTATAAAATTACACACACATATTAAGCGAAGAAATCGAACTACCTAATGAAATTGATCATCAGTAGTTTCGATCATTCACCGGATACTCATATTATTATCCAAACAACAATAACATCTCATAAGGATAAGGAATAGACTTTCCTTAAAAACAATTAGTACTCAACCAGATATCATTTGATCAGAGAAAATAGCCTCCCCAACTTAAATATAAAGTGGGTGGATGAAATAAATTACCAACACAAATTTTGCCATTTTGATCTCCTTATGATATCTCCGTAGCTGATAGGTAAGCATTTGATGACTTTTGCATACCAGCTCGAGACTAATCACGTATATGAGACAAATTATGACAAAACAATCAATGCGCATTTTGCCACAGATAACTTGTTGCAATTCATTATTCACTTTCATTAGAAATACATGAAAAATTATTCGAAGGATAAAATCCCCAAGAATATTTCCAAAATTCAAAATCTAAATCGCACATAGTTGTATCTTCAAAACATATAACGATGTTTTTATAACACATGTTCATTACTTTATTATTTGTAACAATGTTAAACCCCATCTATCATCATCTTATCAAAGCAATGTCTCACACTTTCCAGCATTCTCAATGCCGAAAATGTAGGTGGCTCAATCAAATCCAAGGACATTACATCACAACAAATCTCTCGTTCGACATTGTTACTTCCAATAGGTTTAGGAGCAATTACATTGCTCTAACCACATCCATTTACATCAAAGTAATATAGAATGAATACCATAAGCGATACCCATACTATACATTAATTTAGTCAAACAAAGTCAAAAATCATTCAGCAGTTCATTAATAGTAGGTCTCAGATTACACTCTTTCCCTACCTCGTGCTGCCACATATAACAATTTATTCACAACTCATGTAACATCATACCAAGGCAAGGCAAGCCAAATAAGAGCAAATAAGTCAAATAATTCAAACACAAGCGCACACAGTTATTTGTGCCTATTCAAGTGTACACAAGACTCAAAATTGAGCATTCCCAGTTATGCTCTGATACCACACTGTGAGGGCTCAATCCTAATCATGTGATTAATGATCACACAATGATAATTATAGCGTAAACAGCGGAAGATTAGTGTAACAATTATTAACATGTAGCCCTAAAAATTTCGGCATGACCTCATCGTACGAGGAACATACCACCAACACAAATCAACATATACTGAAAATATATATCATCAGTTCATATCCAGCATACATCAGTCAAACTACTAAACAAATATCCACATTGGGTGAAATAAACTAAAATACATAAACTCCTCCCACACCACAAGGATAACCCTTGGTAAACATATACATATAATAATGGGATAAACAAAAGAATAAACCTCTCAAGTGTGGCTTCCACTAGACATGCCCTCTCTGGGTCTTCGCCACCTGTATAACCTGACATTGTCCACACACAAAGACAACAACAGCCCCCCTTGGGGGTGAGCAAAAGCCCAATATGGAACTATCATGGAATATACAATATGTATCTATAAAATGTGATAAATGATGTAATGTCATGCAATTCAATGCAATGCATGTCGTGTCGGTATCAGGTCAATCACCCATCCACTGGGAATCAATCAAATCGCTATCAAATCATAGTAGCTCGAGCCTGCCAAGCATGAGGGATCATCAGTGATGCGTCGTCAAAGCGTCATCACATCCCAAGTCTTGACATAGTCAGGGACATACACGGGATGACATCAGCAAGGTGCCACCAATCCCTCGTCTCAACAAATCATGGTAATCAGAGGAGACCACGATTCCCTATACCTCTCAGGCCATTTAATGCCGGTCATAGTATCGCGGTACCAATCTCCAATGATTATCCCAGAATCCAGAAATAAACAGGGTATTTAAGGATCATAGCTCAACGTGCATGTCATGCATCGATGTATGTATAAAAATGACGTGTGTTAACAAAACATTTAATTTCATATACCGATGTGCCAATTCATGAATGCTATGAATGCCACATAATTTAAATAAAATCACGTAGCCACGTAAGTCACATAATTCAACAACAAATCATATATCAAATGATACAGATACCTGTCGTATGTTACCCGATCGCAACATACCTTTCTTTCTCGATACTTGAGCTTGTAGAGTCAAAGTAGTCACTGCAGAGTAATATAATTCACAGTTCAATAAACCAATCATTCAAAATGAGTTATCAATTTTAGTCACAGCTTAACCAATGTAGCGTAATTAAATTGATGCGATTACATCATAATTTAATTTGCTAAATTATTTTTCACCAATTCAAATTATTATTCAATAATTATAGCCCAAATTAACTGGTAATTATCGAAGCAAAGTCGGAAAATTGGAAATTAAATTTTACCCAATTTCGCACACAGTTCACGCACGCATTTCGTACGATTCCGGCGATCTCCGGCGGTGGTAGAGGCGGCGACCGGTGTACAAAGGTTCGTCCAGATGCAAGGAAGAGATACGGTGCCTTGGCTTCGTCCAATTCGTAGTAGATTCGAAGAAATCGAACCAAAGCTCCTCAAACCCTAGTCTGTGCAATTTCGTTCTTTTCAGACCAAATCAAACAACTTTTCGAACACCAAAATTTGATTATTTGGTATGGAAAGATGCGCCTCTGAGTTGTGAACACGTTGGTAGGTTGGTCTTGTCTATAGGTGGTCGGACGTCGGCGAACGGAGCGGATAAGTACACGGTGGTCGGTGAATCGCGCGAGAAGTGCATGTTTTCGCACCTTTTAGTGTGTGTCCGCGATATGTGTGTGTTTTACACGTTTTGCTATGTGTTTTATGTCCTACACCGATATTTATTAATTCCCGACCAATTATGAACATCGGGATGTCACCGGTGTACTGGTGCATGTACATCACATGTACAGTCCACACTTAACTTCGTGTCCTTATTTGAATCACAAAAATTAAATCTTTCGATTTAATGCAAATTTTATATTTATTAAATCATTTTAATAAAATTTTGGTGTTATTCCGAATATTCCAAAAATATATTTGTCATTCACCATGTTCTGACCCGACTGTCAAAAGACATGTACAAGGTCAATTTCCATTCTCATTAATTACATTATAGTCTGATTAATTAACTTCTAATTACGTGACAAATTAATGTACAAATTTTACTTAATTCACATTATCAAATATTGGGACATCATATTTACAAAATGTTAAGTATAATATCAAGCTATTATCAAAGATAATATTCCTCATGTTTATTCTCAACCATTTGATTAACATAAGATGAATCACATAATTGTTGAGAAGTTAAACATGATTTCCGCTAATACGGTACGAGGGCCTTACATTTCTCCCCCACTTAAAAGATTTGGTCCTCGAAATCTCACAAGTGCTGATCATAAATCATTAATCAATTACAGTACATGTCAATACTATAATCGGAAGACATCAACTCCTAAACACAATTCATTTAGCATTAAGCTGAATCAAAAGCAATTAATAATGCATTGAATCTCGAGGGACGAGTATAGTTTATTTATCTAGAATGGTTATAAGAAACCATCTTTGCAATTTAGAACAGAAAATTAATTATTCAGTGCAGAACGTTGAATAATTAAATTCAACATCACCAGATTGAAGAATACTTATCAAGTCATGTTCGTAATTCATCAATGTTGTTAATATGAAATATTCTCAAAACTTAACATACCTTTAACATGAAAGATTTTTTAAACTGATTAGATCACCCTGTTGCCATTTTCAGAAACGTCCACACTTATTCTTATAATTAGCTTACTGATTCTGGGCAGCTTTCCATCATTTGAGCATCCACCGAATCTTATTGCATTGTCTTAAGGATTCGAATAATATATATACAACATATAGTCAAACATATACTCAACTCAAATGTATTCTGAAATGAATACCAGTGTTTCAAACTAAAACCAAACTTTTACTCAGACATAATCGAAAAAATAACATACTCTCGACAGTCTTCATTACGTTAAATAGTATATGCAGTGTGATTGCCAGTCTACGAATACTATGTAGTCCTTGCAATCTAGAATATCTGTTTTTGTATTCTACAATGTTGCCAATTTTTTATTTTTTTTTGAAAATAAACTCTAGGTACTAAACAAATAAACTCAAGACAAATGCTTTTACTAATCTTGGTCCATTTTTAATGTATAAACAATCCATTTAAATATATAGAGGCCATACATTAGAAACAAAATAAGTATATTACAATTCTAGAGTCTCATGGACAATCAATTGATTACGTTTTAATAAAATCTAGAATCAGATAAATATCTTGAAGATAATAATTCTTCAGATTCCATAATCAAAATACTATTTCGTTGAGCATTTGACATAAGAAATCAATCATACAATAACATTGTTTATAAGAATAAAGTATCTAACCAGAGATACGAACATTTACGTGTACCTTGGTGATTTGAACAACAGAAGATAAACCATTTAGGAGATCTATCAACATGTGTTGCCTCATATAGATAGTAGATTGAGAGAATAGATATTTCAAGCTCTTGTGGTCCGAATAAATAATGAATTTTTCCCCGTATAAACAATGGCGTCCAAATCTTTAAAGCAAACCGATTGCCGCCAATTCTAAATCACGTACAGGGTATCGAATCTCATAAGATTTAAGTTGGCGAGACGTAACCCAAACCTTTTAAAAACACAGATGTGCAAACCATTATCCTCCGGCCGAAAGGAATAATAAATGAAGATGCAGTGGTTAGTCTCGTTTTCAAGTTAAGAAAACTTGTGTTATACTCATCTGACCAAATACAGTTTTTTAAATTTTTCTATGTCAGCTGAGTAATAGGTTTAGCAATTTTTAAACAAACTTTTCGATAAATGACTTTAAGAATCCCGCTAAACCCATGGACATCGGACCTCAAGAACATTAGTAGGTCTCTGCCATTTTAACACTGCTTTAACCTTAGTTGGAGCAACAGAAATGCCATGTCGAGTGATGACGTAGCACAAGAGTATCACTTTGTTCATCCAAAATTTTCATTTGGATAGTTTGACCTATATCATCACTTCTTCATAGGAAACTGAAATATTAATTTCAGATATCCTACAAGTACCAGTTTCTTTATAACATGATTCAAAGGTTACCATTCATTGCAATCCAATTCAAATTGGACAGCTGATTAGAATCATTTCGTAGATAAAATCTGAAATATCAACTTTTAGTTATTTAACACATCATATTTTTATCTTGGAACAACCAAGAGATCATTATTAGAAACAATCACAATCAAATCAAGGATTGTTTTTTAAAAAAAACACTTGACTCATCGAGTCCGTGAAAATATCAAAAATTAGAAAACTCGTATGGCTTAACAATCACAATCAAATCAAGTTACAGGAACTCCTTGACAAAGGATATATACGCCCTAGCGTATCGCCTTGGGGCGCACCGGTTCTCTTTGTGAAGAAAAAGGATGGTTCGATGCGGTTGTGCATCGATTACCGGCAACTGAATAAGGCCACGGTGAAGAACAAGTATCCTCTCCCAAGGATTGACAATTTATTTGATCAGTTGCAAGGCACGAAACTGTATAGCAAGAATGATTTGAGATACGGGTACCATCAGATACGGGTCAGAGAGGAAGATGTGCAGAAGACAGGCATTTCGGACTCGGTATGGGCACTATGAGTTCATAGTGATGCCGTTCGGTGTGACGAACGCCCCAGCTGTCTTTATGAGTTTGATGAACAGGGTGTTCCAAACCTATCTGGACCAGTTCGTCATTGTGTTTATTGACGACATACTCGTCTACTCTCGGAGCGAGGAAGAGCACGTGAAACACTTGAGGACAGTGCTCCAGATCCTCAGAGATCACCAGTTATATGCCAAGCTCAGCAAGTGTGAGTTTTGGTTGAGCAGTGTAATGTTTTTGGGGGCATGTCATGCCTAGCAGTGGGATATCAGTGGATCCCAGGAAGATTGAGGCTGTGATGGAGTGGGCTGCACCCACTTCTGTGCCCGAGATACGGAGCTTTCTTGGTTTGGCCGGTTATTATCGACGCTTCGTCGAGGGATTTTCAAAGATCGCCAAGCCGTTGACACAGTTGACCCAAAAGGGAGTACCATTCTTCTGGTCAGAGGCTTGTGAGGAGAGCTTCCAAGAGTTGAAACACTTGTTGACGACGGCACCTGTATTGGTGATTCCTACGGAGAACACTAGGTTTGTCCTTTATACTGAGGCATCGCTTCAGGGCCTTGGGTGTGTATTGATGCAAGATAAGCATGTGGTAGCTTATGCATCGAGGCAGTTGAAGCCGCATGAGACTAGATATCCAGTCCATGACATGGAATTAGCGGCTATTATTTTCGCCCTGAAGATTTGGAGGCATTATTTGTATGGTACGTCGTTTACCATTTACACGGATCACAAGAGCCTGAAGTTCTTGTTTACTCAGGCAGAGCTGAATATGCGTCAGAGGAGATGGATGGATCTACTCAAGGACTATGACTGTGAAATAGAATACCATCCGGGAAAAGCTAACTTGACAGCAGACGCCTTGAGCCGGAAAGTGAGGAGTACTGCTGAGGATGTCATACATTTGTCAGCCATGATGACTTCCTATTGCCATCTGGGCTATGACTTCGACATAGATACATCACCAGTCTATGTATCGACCTTATTAGCTGAGCCAGATATCTATGAAAATATCAGGAGAGCTCAGAAGGCAGATGATGAGATTCAGAGATGGTTAGCAACAGTACATCTTGGTCAGCCATCAAAGTTCAGAGTGGCTGAGGATGGATCGCTGAGATTGGGTAACCGTTGGGTGGTTCTGAGTATGCCGGAGTTGCGTAGAGGGATCTTGGAGCGAGCTCATAGTAGCAGGTTTAGTATTCACCCAGGCGAGAAAAAGATGTACAAGGATCTATGTGATCAGTTTTGGTGGAAAAGAATGAAGCGTGGTGTTATCGCTTTCGTTAAGAGATGCTTGATCTGCCAGCAGGTTAAGGCAGAGAGGCAGAGACCTGGTGGTGAGTTGAAAAGATTAGAGGTACCAAAGTGGAAGTGAGAACACATTTCCATGGACTTTGTGACTCACTTGACGAGGAGTGCATCGGGTTTTGATGCCATTTGGGTGATTGTGGACAGATTGACCAAAGTAGCTCATTTCATTCCCTATAGTATGACCTTCACCTATTTTAGGATGGCTCAGTTATATGTTAGAGATGTGGTGAGATTGCACAGGATTACTATCTCCATAGTGTAGGATCGAGATCCACGATTCACATCTCATTTTTGGGAGGGTCTTCAGTCAGCTTTGGGAATTGAAGTTAGGTTGAGCACTGCTTATCATCTCAGACGGACGGCCAGACCGAGCGTACTATCCAAATGCTCGAGGACATGTTGAGGGCGTGTGTATTGGAGTTTGATGCTTCTTGGCAGGATTCAATGGCCTTGGTAGAGTTTTCATATAATAATAGCTACCCGGCAAGCATTCAGATGGCTCCTTTTGAGGCCCTTTATGGCAGACAGTGTAGATCACCCTTGTATTGGGATGACTTGGACCGTAAATTAGTCGGAGGACCGGAACTGGTTCAGGAAATGGAAGAAAAGATAAAGGTGATAAGGCAGAAAATGAAAGCAGCCCAGGACAGACAGGCAGCTTATGCGAATAAACGGCGGAGACCGTTGGAGTTTCAGTTGGGAGATAAGGTCTTCTTGAAGATCTCACCTTTCAGTGGTGTGGTGCGATTTGGGATGCGCGGGAAACTGTCTCCGAGGTATGTTGGACCGTACGAGATCTTACAGCGCATTGGCACTTTGGCTTACCGACTGGCCTTGCCACCTTCTTTGTCTGGTATACACGATGTATTCCATGTGTCTATGTTGCGAAAGTATGAGCCGGATCCGTCGCATGTGTTGCAGCCTTCCGAGGTTCAGTTAGAATCCGATGTATCTTATGTGGAACAGCCTGTTAGGATTCTGGATCGAGCAGACCGCAGACTTCGGAACAAAGTGATACCTATGATTAAGGTTCAGTGGGATCGTCGAGGAGGCCACGTGGGAGACGGAGCGGCATATGGTGCAGCACTACCCGAAACTGTTTTCTGGTATGTGATTTATGTTTAGTTTCATTTTGGGTAAGTGCATGTGATTTCGAGGACGAAATCTTATAAGTAGGGGAGTATTGTGATATCCCTGAAATAATTAATTTCAATTTGGGCATTAATTATGTTTATTTGATTAATTATAGGTGATAATTGATTTATGTGTTGGAATTAATTATCTTGTTGAAATGCTTAGTCACATGGTAGGCGTGACCGAGGGTGCATTTCAGGGTGCGTGTTGTGCATGTTGGGAAATTGGGTGTTAGCATGATTTAATTGTAATGGTTGGCAATTATTTTGGAAAACATGAATTTATTGGGAGTTTGGTGCATTTTGTAAAATGCTTTTAAAATACCATGTTGGGGTATTTTATACATCATGTTAATTAGTGGGGTACAAATTTAATTTTAACCCTTTTAACCCCACTACACCCCCCACTTTACATTCACTTTACCCATCACTCTTAAATCCCCAAATTTCACTCTCCCCAACCCTAACCCCTCACCATTTTCGAAACTTGCTCACAAGAGGAGGAGAAATCTTCACAAAAGCTTGGTTTGTAAGATTTCTAGTGAGATTTGGAGTCCATAAGAGGTATGGAACCCTCCTTGGTGTTTTAATGGTGTTTGGTTTTGATTTGGGTTGATATTTGAATGTTGAAATGGGTTTGTTTTGGGTTGGTATGGTTTTGTTGGAAGTTGGTTTTTGGTAGTTTTGTGGTGTATGTTGGAGGTTTATGATGTTTTTGTATTGTTGGATTAATGGTATTTGAGGTGGTTTGATTTTGGGAAGAAGAAAGGTGAATAGTGCCCGAAAATCGCATGTACAGGTCTCGGCGATCGATCGGGACATTCTCCCGATCGATCGCGAGCATCAGGGGAGGCGGCAGTAGCCTTCCGCGATCGATCGCGAGTTTGGCGCGATCGATCGGCGAGGCCGTGATCGATCTGCATAAACTCGGCGATCTATCGCGGATTGAAAATTTTTGTTGGCCGAGACAGTGTGATCTCGCGATCGAACGGGGCTTTATGGCGATCGATCGCGAGACACCAAAAAGTGTGTTTTTGGTTATTTTTATGAGATTTTTGGTATTGGACTATTAATGGCTCCTAATATTGGTTTGTGTGAATATATAGAACCATCACAGGTGGCGACACAACCAAGGAAGTGAAGTCATACCAAGTCTTACTTTTGGAAAGGTACGTAGAAGACGTACGGGCACCCAACGGTACATGTATCTATTATACTCGTTGATTATGCATTGTGGATGCGAGTATATATGGAATTGTGCATTGTGGATGCAAATACATGTTGAATTATGCATGATGATTGTATATGCATATGATGATTGTTGGTGCACATCCCATGAGTCATGGTTATAATGGTGATGATTTTAATGCTTTGCCGCTGTCACTTGAAACGATGATAGAATACTTGCCGCTGTCATATTGTAGCGAGGAAAGAATATTTGCCGCCAAATGTTGAAGCGATGGTGTTGCCGCATGTCGCATTTACGCGAGGTTATTCAATGCCGCTAATATGTCGAAGCGAGGGGTATTAGTGTCGTGTCATAACAAGCGAGGTGCATTAAAATACACTATTATAACAGACTATGGATTGGAAATTGGTGATAATGGATTGGTGTTATGTCATGACATGTATAGAACTATTAAATACTCTATTGATTATACTCATGAGTTATGGTACAGGGACAACCAAAAGGGAGCGTTAAAATGCATGGGAAAAACAGGAAGTGTTTTATTACGGTTTATGCATTTACGCCTTATATTCATATTGTGTTGAATATGGATTATTATATGCTCATGTTTTGGGGCTGTCCTTGTAGGTACCTTTTTGGCATGATAAAGGGGCTAAGGCAGGTTGAGGCGGTGAGCTTGTGAAGAACACTTTTGATAAGGAAGGACAGGATCATTTTCTATAGTGTCTACTCTAGGAGTAGTGTAAAGCTATAGTGAATAACATTCATTTGTTTTGAGAATGTAATTAATCCATTTGATAGTCCTTAACTTGGCATGTAATTCTTAAGGCTCAAAGTCTCAACACGAACTTTTATACTCTGATAATGTATGTTAGTTCTAATTATGCCTTTAATCCGCACTTAAGAAACTAGGGTCCTTACACATCCAATCCGTAGATTATGACCTATGGAAAATCATTGTAAAAGGTCCACACATTCCTTTAAAGGAAGTTGGTGGAATGAGTATTCCCAAAGAAATGGACGATTTTACAAGAGCGTATATGATTTTAATTTCTCAAAATGCTAAAGCTATTAACATTTTGCATTGTGCTTTAGATATGAAGGAATACAACTGTATCTCGATGTGCTCAACCGCAAAGGAAATTTGGGACAAATTGCAAATTTGTCATGAGGGCACAAACCAAGTGAAGGAGACAAAGATTGATCTATTGCAACTCAAATATGATACCTTTGAGATGGAGTCCGGAGAAAATATTGATTCAATGTTTAGAAGGCTCACTCAAATCATCAATGAGCTTGCCCAACTTGGAGAGAAGTATCCTCCAAAGCAAATATGGAGAAGAGCACTAAGAGCCTTGCCAAAGGAATGAGATGCAAAGATGACGGCTATCATTGAATCCAACAAAGGCCAAAGGAATAAGATGCAAAGATGACGGCTATCATTGAATCCAACAAAGGAGATAGTGCGTCATATGATCTTGATGAACTTCATGGAACCTTGAGCTTGAAGTGTCAACCCCGGAAGGGAATAAAGGAAGAAGATAGATCCATAAGAAAGGGGATAGCCTTGGTCGGGAGGAAAGATCAATCTGATGATGAAGATGATGAAGAGATGATCTTGTTCACAAGAAAGTTCAAGAAATTCTACAACAAATATAACAAGCCAAAGACCTTCGGTGCCACCAAACATGATTCAAAACAAGGGGTAACATGTTATAATTGTCAATATAAAGGTCATTATGCTAATGAATGTCCTAGGAAGAAGAATGAGGACAAAGGGAAGAAGAAAGCTCTAATGGCCACATGGAGTGATAGTGACTCCGATGAAGAAGAAGCAACAAACTTTGTCTCATGGCCAAAGATGATGTAAATGACGAAGAAGAGGAAAGCGACGATGAGGTACCATCTTTTGATGAATTATTAGAGTCATGTCATGAGCTTATTGATGTTCTTGGCAAAACAAAGATGAGTAACAAATTACTCAAAATTGAGGTAGCCAAGAGAGATGAAGAAAACAATTCTTTGAAAAATGAATTAAGTTCTTCGAAGAAATCTTTTTTGCAAGTTTAGTGATATTAGTTTAAAGATGAATGAATTGTTTGGCTTGCAACGTTGTAGCTTTGATAAAGCAGGACTAGGCTTTTCAAGCAAATCTAAAATATTTTCAAGCTTGTTGGCTAAAGCTAAGCATAATTCTCCTACTTGCATTTATTGTTGTAAAGATGGTCATACAAAGAATAAATGTAGATTTGCTAAAATCTAACACCAACCTAGCAAGATGTGGAAATGGATTCCAAAGGCATCGATGAAAGCTAACCCACAAGGACCCAAAAATCAAATGGGTACCAAAGATCCTCCAATTGTTAACTTGTTTTGTAGGAACAACAAAGAAATGGAGGATGAAGGCACTAGCACCTCAAGGGAGGAAATCATATTATGCACCACGATAGAGGAAGCGCGAGGTATAGGACCAATGACAAGAACGTACTCTTGTCATCAAAGGTAAAATTATTTTGTGCATTTAAAAGAGCAAAATTCAAAATTTCATTGGCACTAATTATTTGTGACCAATAAATAATGAAGCTCAATATTTATTGATAGTAAAATGCATTTCCCCTTAGCATATGCACATCTAAATTGTTTTGATGCATGATTTATGCTCATCTCTTTATAGTAATTATCTTGATGTGCCTTGAGTTCAAATTTGAATATGCAATGTGAAAATCAATAAAATATGATTATGCATGCTTTAAGTGTTTAGATGCTCAATCTTCGATCATAGTAAAATGGATATAACACTATTATGACCTTAATGATTTTATTATCATTAACTTATCAAATGATGCTTTGAGGATTCTAATATCTATTGGGCATGAGTGCATGAACTCTTAGTATAACATATACACATTTTGCACGTATAGAATTCATTGTTGATTGCCTTAAACGCATGTTTGTCTTCTTCTCAATGTTTTAATCTTATGCTATTACATGCTTGATGAGGAACATGTGTAAATTGTTAGACTATGGATATAGGTCAACACATACTTGTGCTATGATTTTTGAAATTTTGTGCTTTTTGATTCACAAAAAGGGGGAGAATTTTGTGATAAACTTGAAGCTTAATACATGCATGGTTTGAGGGGGAGAGTTTTTGTATGCATGGTTTCAGGGGGAGAGTTTTTGTACTATGCTTTACTTGGTTAAATCTTGTATGTGCTATGCAATTGTTAAGGGGAGTCTTGTTTACTCACATTTCATGCATATTACATCTTCAAGTTTATCAAGTTTTGTGATCATGAGATTGTTGAGCCTTAAACGCATTGTTGAGTTTAATGCTTAATTTATCTCCGAATTATTTATGAGTTTTGATGATCAACAAAACTTGTGTTTGTTATACTAATATGTCTACTTAGTGTACAGGTTTAGATTATTGAAATGGATTGTATGAAGAAAATCATATTGTGCAAGGTCTGGGCAGGATCGCCCAGGCGATGGTGACCATCGCCCCAGGCGATGACAGCCACTCGAGACTTCGCCCCGCACATCGACTGAAGCGACGTCGAGGCCCGCGCGCATGGCGAGATTGCCCGAGGTGATGGCTAGATCGCCTGAGGTGATGTCTGGAACATTTGAGGCGATGTCTGGAACGTTTGAGGTGATGGGGACTTCGCCTGAGGCGATGAATTTTTCTGAGCAACCGAAGCTGCGGCATTGATTTTTGGTATCGATCGCCTGAGGCGATCAGTGAAGATTTTGACCGTTGGTGCGCGGCGATGGAGATCGCCCGAGGCGATTGACGAGTGATTCAAGCCTTATGTGTAGCAACGGCTAGTAGGAGCCTTGAGAGCCTTCTACTCTATAAATATGGATGTTTTGGAGAATTATGAAGACAAGAAACAAGTCTATAAACTACAAGAAAGCTTTGTTCATTCAAATTTATTCTAGCATTGCAAACTTCATACATTTGTGTTGTATTGGAGTTTGTAATTTATTTCTTGTGTGAAGAGCTTGCGTTCTTCGTGTTGTTACACCGTGAAGGTGTTATTCAATTTATTGTAAGGCTCTCCAACACCGACAACAAGTTGAAAAATTGTATAAGTCATCAACAAGTGAAGTTGGTGCAAGTGTGTGGCTATCCTTGGAGCCCTTAAGGCCAAGAAGACTCGTGAAGAGTGTGGGTAACTCGGGAAGAGTTTTGTGTGGCTATCCTTGGAGTCCTTAAGGCCAAGAAGACTCGTGAAGAGTGTGGTGCTCGTGAAGAGCTGTTTACTCGGGAAGAGTGTTGTGGCTAACTTGGAGCCCTTAAGGCCAAGATCAATTTTGTTCTAGTGGAATCTCGGTTAAACGTTTTCTAATCGGGAAGATGAGACGTAGGCGATTCATCGCCGAACTTCTATAACAAATTCTCTTGTTCTTTATTGCTTTATTTATATTACGCATTTATTTATTTATTCATTTTGTTTATTTGTCGATTGACATCAAGTCTTCCACAGGCAAATTCGACTATTTTGCAAACTCAATTTGAAATGCTAAAGTAGCCAAGAAACCTCATTCACCCCCCTCTTCGGTTCCAACATCATTCAATATATACATTTTAAATATGCGATATATAATATTTCTTACATATATTTTTGAAATAGAGTTGATATATATCTGAGTACATACATCCTAAAAGTATTTTTCAATATTTAGCAACTTCAAATATTATTTTGTTCAGTTTACAGTAAGATGTACATCTTTTTAAAAAAAAAAAAAGTTAGAGTCAATCATTGGTTATTTTTTTCCATTTAATTACAGTAGCATAATTGTTTTTTTAAAAAAATGTTTTTTAGAATCAATCATTTAAAATGCTATTTTCAATCAAATTAGGATAAAATTGAGCAACATGTTAATAGTTGGTACAGCATCTTGTGTGATGCCAACAAAACCTAAGTAAGAAATAAGAATTGAGATAGGAATATAATTGGACTATCCTGGGATTGAGTCAAATTTGGGTAAAATGCATAACGATTATTGTATGAAAAGGCTCCTAAAATTCCCAGTAAGATTAGTATAAATATAGATGAACATCATCTGTAGGCATATAACCAACTCGGTTATTCAAAACATTGTATTCATTAACGCAATGGGTAAAAATATCCATTTATACTATACGAGGAGAATCATTCTTTGTGTGCTGAAAATCGTTGGATACACAATTATGAACGGATCCTACATAAAACATATACAAACCAGCAGTTTCTACTACAGAAATCCCCACCGTCCATTTTAATCTCTTGTCTAATTATGATACAACACTTCTTCTACGTTGGGTAGAAATTAGGTAGAAAATTGAACCCAGCACACTTTTTGATGAGGGGAGAGAGGTTGGTTTCCACAACAACCTCTACGTTGGGTTGACTTATCTCTTATCTAATAATGACACAACACATAACCTCTAAGCTGGGTTGAATTAAATTATGTAGAAAATTGAACCCAATATTCAGAAGTACACTATTTCTAATGAGGGGAGATTGGGAGAAAGGTTGGTTTCCACCAACTCCACCACGTCCGTAGTATCAAATAATAACATCAAACAATAAATATTACACATTATGCAACACAGCATATTAAATTTAACAAATAACGCCAGTCCACTAATTAACAAGTGTAGAAGATCAGTAAAGAACGCAATATATTAAAATAAACCAACTTGATGAACAGAATAATGTCCAATGAACTTGGCATCTTGGATAAAGTAACACATTTTAATAAGATTTAGAGCACCAAATGCGGGGACATATTCAAAATTCAAGTTCATATTCAAATGTAAAGCAGGCACGATAACCTAGAGAACACAAAACTATAGATGATTTCCTTGTAAAGATCATGAGAGACAAACATGGATATCGGCTAGATTATACATGTAATCCTAGATACCACTGTAAAGCTGCAAAGTTGTTATCAAATTTGCTTCCTGAGACGTGGTTAGATGAAATATTGAAGCAACATCTCCATTTAATTACCAGAGCCATTAAAAAGTGGGTGTCTGGAGGGCCGACGGGGATTCACAAAGAAAGACCAAAGCAGTCACATTGCTTCGCGAATGGATGACATCGAAGCAAACAGAAGCATATGACTCCGTAGCTGAAATACCTTTCACAGTTTTGTGACAGGTGAACGGCAAAGCTCGGATAAATACATAACTTCATTGTAAAATGCAGTATTTTCCCTATTGTTGGAAGGTATGAAGAGAGGCCTCAGAATCATTGAAATTATGTATGTAAGTTAAATCCCTGAGGCTTGAATGGATCCTACAAGCTGAAAAAGTATGCCCTGCTTGGAATAATTGATTGACTGGCAAAGTACGATGCACTCCTAAAGTGAACCTCATTGAAGAGATATATTGTTTCTCCTGCACGGCAGAAGAAAGGGAAATTTATTAGAAGCTTCCCATAATATGAAACACATTACTATTATTTAATCATTCATCAAAACAAATCATATATGAAACTCTCCTGTGTGGTACATGCTTCAGCTCCTGCAAAAACAACATAACTTCAGGAATACAAGTGTAGAGCAACCGGAGAAGAAGTATATACATAGTATTAAAAGAAAGAAAAACAAATTAAAGAAATATATAGATCTGGTTCGTCCTTGACCTGCAATACAAGGGAAACCAAAAAAGGTAAATCAGATGTACTTCCAATAAAAAACATTTACAAATTCCTTCCTCCTAAGTTGAAACAGAAATCAACCTCCGTGGAAAAAATCAACGACCCACAATGAATAGAAACAATGAGATTCTCGTAAAGCTAAAATGCAAGACTAAATTGAAACAAAACAGCAGATAAAACACATACAAATTGAGCTTTATGAATATGCATCTGAATCTTGTTAAGAAAATAAATGAACTGGGAAAGGAAGAAACAAAACGAATGATCCACAAACACTTGCAACACAACACAAGGAGAAAGAAAGATGATCAATAACAACCACAATTATCCGTGCAGGATCAAATAGAAATACTAAGCAATCTAATAGAAATAAGTCTCGTCATGCTGCAAGCTGTGATACACAATAAGAGCAGCTCGAATGTCATAATAAGTCCATATGGATATAGGATCATTTATTTCCTAGGAATACCAAGTCTTATGAAATTGGAACAGCTACAACCCAAATGAAGGAAATAAAAGTTATCCAAAACAAAGGAGAGACAGTAAACTCTGCCCCTGAACGTACTCAATGAGTTCCTGGGTCCATAACTTGTCAAAGAAAAGTAAACTTGAAAGGTAAAAATAACGTTGACTGATTCAAAGTATCAGTTATAACATCTAGCTCATATCCATGCCATCACCAATCTGACTGCAGATGGGACTAACAACAGAAAATGATCTCTCAAAAGGTGAGGGATGACACTCTGCATCCCTTCTGCGCTTAAAAGTGCAGCTCTCTGTGGGACCACTCTCAGCATCGAGCCTCCTCCTAACACCTTTCACAGCCTGTTGCTCAACTGGAGTCAAAGGGAAAATCTGCTTGCTCACTCTGCAGAGGGAGCTATGGTTATCATACAAAATTCTTTGGTTACAGTTTTTGTCACAAATATGTGTCAGCCCAGTTATTCTGCAGCGGTACATGTTCCCACAAACATGTTCATTTTCACATTTCCAGTCACACTTGTGAACAGGATTTGGCCCATCTTGGCCAAGAATACTTGACAAATAAATAACATTTGTAGGAACAGCAACCATAGATTTGCCAAATACCTCCATTGCTTTAGTTATTGCAAATGTTAGTTCCTCGAAATCCCAATCTAATAAGAGTTCTGCACACCCAAAACAAGAGGAAGTGTCAAGTCGGATGGATAGATGCAGATAGACTCCTGAACATCTCACTTAAATTCGACGAAAGTCTTTTTATGCAACGAAGATACAATAACAAAGCTAATAAGCTGTAAAAGACCAAAAAAACAGTTTAAAACACAACATCGAACACTATAGCCAAGTGAATTTAAAACACACCCCCACCCCCCTCTCTCTTCCATCAACCATATAAGTAGTCTGAATTTCTATTCTCTTCAATATTTACTACTCATCATGATGAAAAATGACGCGTATTTCTAAAAATCATGATCTTGAAAGATGAAGAGCCTTCATTACAACAGCTTTTTATTCAAAAAAAAAGTTAAAAGGCGTATGTAGTCTAGAAAATTATCTTTATAAATATTTCACTTGTATGTAGTACAATACATTAACCACGGCAAGAAAGTTGAGACCTCATCTAAATCGAACAAAAAGTAAACAAATGAATAAAGTCACTTCATCAACAAAATTAAAAAAACCATAATCCACACAGATGCTGGGTTCTACGGGAAAAAAAGATCTATCTAGAAAAGGTAAACACGCCATCACATAAAAATCACATCAACAGGCATTTATAGGACAAAATTAGGTCAGAGCCTTCATAGAAGAGAATGAAAAACCGGATAAATTGAAGAAAAATAGAACTTACTCCCTCTACTGGAAAATCAAACCGCAGCTGCCTCTCTCTTTGACAGACTCACACACTAACACGCACTTGTAGTAAACTCCAGCTCTCTCTCTCTCACACACATAAACACAAACTCACACAAAGCAAAGTTTGGAGCCTAGAGAAGTAGAGGAAAATGGAGGTAATTTATAGAGAAAAATAAGAGGTGATCCGATTCTCATGTGCTTTACGTTAGCGGAAAAATATATAATTTACTTTCATATTTAATTTAATCATTAATTAAATGGTCAAAATTAACTTACATAATTTAGGTGAAATATGGAAGAAATTGAAGTGAAATTACATGTGAATCCGAGTGCATTTATTCAGCCCTTGGTCCCCACTCCCCACTTTCTCCTCATTCCATAAATATAAACAACATAAACATTTATATTTGTTCCCACTACAATATTTTATTAAAACCATATAATATAGATTAACATGATTATTTAGTATTGGTTGGGCTTGTAGAAGAAGGGAACAAATTCAGCTTTAGCATCTAAGATTACCGTTTTGGAGTGATGAATGAGATAATTAATGTAAAGATTAAAAAAATTATGAAATGATTGTAAAAATAATGTGTGATAAGTTATATGATTTTTGATTGGAGGATAAGATGATTGATAATGATTATTGTTTGGTATAATAACTAAAATACCATCAGTGCTATAATAATAATAATAGTATATATAATATTATTATTATATAATAATAATAATGGAAATTACCAAAAATATCATATAGTTTGGTCCAAATTCCACTTTGCAACAATTGTTTCAACAATTACAGTTTACATCCTCAATTTTTATGAATTGTAACACTTTTGCATCCTCTTGACTCGATTTGTGTTTTTCTCGAAAATTTATCGTTGCATTTCATCATCGCCTTACATATTCAAACTTAGAGCCACTTAAACTAGCAATTGCAAATATTTAAAGAATCAAAATAAATATTTGGGGTATCAAAAATTATTTTTCGTAATCGTTAATTAGAGAATTTCGATACTAAAAATATTATTTTTGGTTTTTAAACATTTGGAATAACTAGGTTAATGGATCTAAGTTTGAGTATGTAAGTCGATGATCGAATGTGGCGACAAATCTTCTATAAAAATACACAATCGAGTCAATAGGAGGCAATGTATTACAGTCATGAAAGGTGAGAATGTAAACTGTAATTTTTCAAACAATTGTTTCAAGTTGAAATTTAAACTAAACTACAGGATTTTTATGTAATTTTCCCTAATAATAATAATGAATAAGACAATACAAATATAATAATAAAATTGTAGGAAATAAGTTATAATTTTGGTAAAAAATTTAAAATTTTGAGGTAGTAAAAAATGTGTTAAATTTATGTTTCAAAAATTTATTTAGATAATTAATTTTAATTTTATTAACATAAATTAAATAATCATTTTATTGTTATTATTAATGTTTAATTTAATTATTGAATAATTAATATATTAAAATAATTATTTTATTATTATCACTTCTTATTTTAATTTTATATTAATAAGTAAAATATTAATTAAATAATGACTTTTAAAACAATAAATCTAATAATAACATAATTTATAAAAAAAATTAAAAATAAAAATAAAAATGAATAGCGCAACTACGATTCTGCACCAAATTTGATGCAACACTGTATCTCATCTTCAAAATAGCGCAATGTTTAGTGCATGGTTGGAGAAGAATTTTCAAGTTAAAATAGCATTTACCCTAAGCTAGCGTCCCCATTGAGATGTTCTTAGGACATTGTCTCAAGGGGTAGCTCCGGATTTCTTCTAAGTAGATCCCGTGATGACTATTATCTCAAAACTTCTTTTCAAATGTAGATCCAATTTATTTGGGTCAATAATGAGATGTTGAAAACATTGATGACTATGTTTGAAGAGGCCTGATATTATATAGGCCTATAAACCCACTATTCGTTTTGATTGAAGCAATATGGGGCTGGGCCATTATTCAGAAGAATTTTCCTCAACAACCAGCGATTCTGCTGTCGCCAAAACTCGCCAGTCCTCAACTTCTTGATTCTCCAACCTCTTCCACAGCAAGTATTGTGTTTCTGGTGATAGAGATTCCCTTTTGATCCACTTTTCCGCGTTGATTCTAGACTGGGTTTACTTAGGTATGTAATTGGATGTAGTGGAGTATTTTAGTTTGTAATATGGACTGTGATACATTATTCATCAAACGCCGTGAAGCTGGATTTTGACACAGCCATAAGCGTTGTTGGTTTCTTTAGGGCATCGTGTGGATGAAACTAATCCAGAATGTGAACCTGAAATGGTCCCAACCTGGACCTTACAGAAATCTAATAAAGGGTTGAACACGAGAAACATAATGCTATTAAAATCAATTTAATAGCTATACAAGTAGGGCCAAATTAAGGAGTTTGTATTGATTTTATTCTAGATTATTTTGTTAAATAGGCCTAGAATTCAGTTTATTTCATTGTATAGGCTGAAGGACTATTCCAAGGTGAGCCAAGAAAAGAGGTGTTTTGAGCTTGTTTCGGCTCATTAAGCGTAGGTAAGCTGAGTCCTAGATACATTTTGTACTTGTCTTGGTGTTGATATCGCGATTCTCATATCAATGGATATGCATCTTCAGCATTGTAGCAAGCATAAAAGAAAATACCTATTAGATCGATCACGAGAATACATACCTATAATCAAAGAGGAATCTACATGTATGTATGCGTGAATCTTTTTGCTTTGTATCTAAAATTTAACCTTTTGCATGAAGGTGGATCGTCATGGTGGGGTTTAAGAATAGATACATGCTGATGGAGGTGTTTCTTGATCTTAATAAAGATTTTTTGGTGGATGAACCCATTATAATCACTCAATTCAATATGTCTAAAGCAATAAAAGATAGCATTCTAGCAAACTTTGGCGAATGTGGCCTAGCGTTGTCTCAGAATTCTTTTCAAGGTAGGTGGCTGCTCTTCCTTTGTTTTTTTGGTACTTGAATTGGTGTTATGATTATTATTGCTTTAGTTATATGCCTGTGACTAGTCATCTTCAAGCCTGAAATGTTTTTGTTATTCTGCAGTGAAGTATGTGAATCCAATTACAAAAGTTTGCATTTTTAGAACTTCAAGAGAAGAGTATCAAAAGGTTTGGGCTGCGATGACTATGGTTAAGAGCATAGGAAACTGTCCATGGTTTTCAACTTGCTTGATTTAAGTGGTAAGTTATGCACTTGCAAACTGTGAACTGCATTGTCTCTTTGGTTCTCGTATAACTTCTAATGGTACTCAAAATTTGTTATTTTTGCGATTAGAAGAGTATGGTCAAATTGAATGCATCATGTCATACTTACATAAACCTTGATTCGATTTTCGTCTCCATTAGGAAGCATCAGGGCTGCAAAAATGCTGCTTTGAAGTGTGATGAATCAAAATTTGAACAGAATAAATTAGCGGCAGGTGATCGCCTCACTGCTGATATCAAGCAACACATGCAAAACTGCCTCGAGAAGATCAGAGTCTTGGAGCACTAACATTTTGAGTGTGTTAGCTACTGAAGCTTTTCACTACACTTTGTTCCTTCCTCTGTACATGTTGGTTATACTTGGTGGGGTTCTTCCATAGTCTTTGGTTTTAAACGAAGGGAGATAAAAATCTTTGTTTAGCCCCTTAAAAGGTGAATGTGGGTACTGGCAATTTGTACTCAACTGGGAAGAGCAAATCTTCACTGATTGTATGTTACTGGCTGCAGATTTATACTCAAAATGTGGTGAGCATTTGACGGGGTTACATATTTATTATGCACACTTTACACTAGAATAAAATTTGGTTGATATCAAAAGCACGGATGAGCAACATTATGATTTTAGATTCAGAAATTGATTTTAGCACATTTAAATCTTCCTACAATTACCTTTTTTGCACTGTATGTGAACTGCCCCATGCAAAGATTCCAAAGCACAAGTCTCAGACTCATGCCTAAATTTGACAAAGAAGAGGTATGCGTTTGCCTGTTATTAAGCACAATAAAGCTAGAGAAGTTGCATTAAGAACCATCCCCTCGAAACGCCACCCTCTGAAGTCGATTAGCTTCGGGCTCATGAATTCAATAGTGCTGTATCGTCAAGGTACTTACTAGCCTGGAACACACTAATCTGGAGTCTAATTGGATCAGATAGATATCTCAACCGTCAGGTTCAAATCCAAAACTTTATATAAGAAGAATCGAACTCATTTGCACTCGAACCAATGAGCATATGCAAATGCATTTTTACCATTATTTCTTGCATATATTCAAGAAAAAAGAAAAGCAAAGCGTACAACAATAAATAAATATATTGTCCCCATTAGCAAAATACAGGAGTCTAGTAATTGACCATCAATCTGCCATTTAGGCCACCTTTGTTCTCATTCAAATTTCAAGCACAAAATTACATTCCAATTATCATTTCCAATGAGAATACAGTCGAAGGACCTCTGTACTTATATCAAACTAGACCGTAAAGCAATCACATACAACTAACTAAACAAACTATAAATTATACACTACAACAAGGTCCAACGCAGCGTATTGATATAATGGCTAGATTAGAAAAATGATGTTACTCTTGAGGGCGAGCTAGCCAAAGAGAGCTAAGGGCTCTAAGCCGAGAGAAATAGTCACTAACGGCTAGGAGTGCACGAGCTGATTGGCGAGTTGTCAGTACACGATGCATTTGTTGGAGAGTTTGTTGCCGCAAATTGTCAGCCTGAAACCAACAATCAAATTGGTTAGACGCTAAGCTGCTGAAGCCAACAGCTTACAATCATATTGCACGCAAACTCTACAGCAAAATAACTCATTTCGCTGCTCATTTACCCAATTTCATCCACATTGTCCACGTATTAAAAAAAAAAAGAACTTTGTTTTGGGTTAACAAATAGATATATAGATCCAAAGAAATCCATATAGTGTTTTTTTCATTCCCCTACTTACCTTATAAGATTGCAAAAGCAATAGCCATGCATGATACGTTAAAAGAAATATATATAGCATTTTTTCATTCCCCAACTTACTTTGTAAGATTGCAAAGGCAATAGCCATTGATAAATTAAAATTCTCCGTAGAATTTGATAAGAGGATCAACCACCATTATAAATTAGTGTGTATAAATTTGTCAGAGCTGAGCATAAGATAACCTGACGAATGAAGCCTTCGAGAGTTCCCAACTTTCCCATGGCCATGGCCATTTGACCCATGTAGTTGGCAACGTTTCCAGATGAACCTGATGGGACGATAGACCCTGCTAAAGTCTCCGCCAAGGACTGCAACAATGCTTCCATTCCCTGTGACAATGCGTCTTCTGCCTGCTGAGAAGACTGTTGCAAGTTGTTCATGGCCAATAACTGCTGCTCAGTCAATGGCTCCAATTGATTTACTAGAAGCTGCAACCAGGAAGGCCAACACTCTATAATCTAGCACGACTTACAAGTAACATCTACAAATGGAGAAGGGATTTAAGATTTATGAAAAACGATGAAAGAATATCGTGGGGTTAACAAATGAGGGTAAAAAGAAATGTGAACAATAACGTTAATGTCTCTCAATTTCGCTACATCGATGTAGTACGTCATGGAGAAAATGAATTCTGCGTACAGATCAAATTTGTCCCATTTCTACATTAGGCATACTCTCTTCTTAGCAGTTGACATTCTTCTTCTTCTGTTCTTAAACGTATGCATTTAACTACAAGTATATTTGTTTTTTTTTTGTTATTCAAATTCTTTAGATCAAGCATGAGCAATGAGATGTACAGTACATATAAAATATCATGATAAACTACCTAGTGATATTATAGGACCTAGAACTTGACACTATATTAAAAGATACAACAGATGGTAACGATACAACATGTATCTTTAAATCATATACTAGTCCAAGCAGCACATCTTGATCGATGTTCTACATAGACCGTAAGACAGGTCAACAAAGCAATTCTTTCTCCCGAACAGATATCATACCAATAAGGCATTAAGCCAATAAGGATGAAAAGATATTTGTATATATTTTTTTTGGTAAAAGCACCAAAAAAAAGTAAGCTCCAGGCATTTACAAGAAAGGATTGAATCCAAATGAAATTCAGAGTGATGAAACTGAGGGGAATATGCAAAAAACTTAGATATGACTTACCTTGAGAAGTTCAGATGAACGGAAACCACCAAGCCAAAGGAAGCACCTTTCAGCAGGTGTTTTCCACATGCCTGACAAAATATGAAAAACGTCGGTCTTTGCAGCATCCCCTTTTAACCTAAAAATGTCATCATAGTGTGCCGTAATACCCTCCACTATCATGCGAAGTTCACCATCACCAGCGTGTGAATTGACAGCACCTCTAAGCTCATTAATCCGCCGGTTGTGGTCCTCCAACCACCGTGCATACTCAACATCAAAGGTCAACGCACCTAGAAACATGATATTAGTATTCTCATGAAACTAAAAGACACTCAAAGAATGAGACAGAAAAACACTGTACAAAGCGACAGTCTAACATGTTAAGAGTCCGGCCCTAGAGCAAGCAATGTCATTTATTCAGACCCCTATTATATGCAAACCCAGTAGCATTCCATATCTTGGTTACTGTTATTAAAATGTTTTTTTGGTATTTATAATCTTAAACCTTAGACTATGCTCCACTCTGCTCAGTTTCATGATGAACCCCCCTGATAAAAAAATTATGATACAACCCTCTTACAGCTATTTTCTTTTTTCTTCTGCAGCAACATGAATGTGCTTATAGATTAAAACACTTCAATAAAAATTTGAACAAAACAAGTATCACAGATGAACATAAGATAATCATACTGTTTCCTCCAATTGATTGAGCTTGATCTCCTGAATTTGAAATAAATATCCCCTTCAACAAATGAAAATTCAATCACTAAATCAAAAAAAAAATACAGACTACAAATAAAATTGCTATAAAATGAACAGGAAGATAGAAAAAACCTGCTGCCTAGCTCGCTGGAGCTCTTGCTCAAGTTGCGACAATTTCATTTTACTGCTTTCTAGTTGTTGAACATAGGCCTATACGCGATAGAAGGAATAAAGTGACAAACAAATGTAAGATCATTCTAAAGTCGGCACATGAAATATATCAGTCATATTAGATCAGTAGAAAACACAAATCAGATACTAATATGAAGAACAAAGCTTTAAATTTTTAATAGTCCCAACTGTATCAAGATGCAACAAAAGTATGCTAAAAAGTGAATTACATGAGACTGAAATGATAAACAATAAAAAGTGAATCAACATTTGAAGCAAGAAAATGGCAAGCAAACGATTCATTAATAGAGGCCTAACCTTTTTTCTCAAGCGGCTTTTTCTTGCGGCTTCACGATTTTGAGCAAGCCTACGTTGACTCTGCATGAGGTAGTTGAGATCACACGACTACATTAAATTAACTACAAGTACATGAAATTAGGAGTTCGAAAACCTTTTGATCTCTGGACTTATCATTGCCATTGGAAACCACCGAGGTAAGTAAAAAATTGCTTTGAAACTGTGGAAGAAGCAAATTAATTCATTAATTTGATAACAAAACACTATTCTTAATTCAGCTCGCTCCATTTTGAAATATAAATACTAAAAGATTTACAGTGAAAAACTATGTATATCTCTTATCATGTTCCATAAAAGACAATTGTAAAAAAACGACTTCCCCATATCATAGTATAAAAGCACTTTAGACGTTACCCTCAGATCCTGATCTTCAGCACCATCGTCAGTAGAAGTATCAGTCATAGTACTGGCATCTGCCATTTTAAAACCCCAAAATCTGCTAGAATAATACTTCAAAGTGAAACAAGTACTCAATTCACTCTCCTGAGGAAAGCATGAATCAGAATCCAATTTCACAGCAACTGGTCCAAACTTCAGGAACTTGTGCTGCAAAAAAAAATTACATGATGAAATAAGACAAGTTTTTCAAGCAAACAGTTCAAGAAAAAATTGAAAATGTCGACAGGGTGAAACATTCTCATATTAGTTTGCTATACTCACTCATAACCTCACTATGCATCATTCTTACAAAGTCCCCGGTAGATAATAAAGTGTTCAGACCACTTATCCCAAAAGCTCAAGTTCATGAAGGCAGCACAATCAAATTGATTGGGCATTAAGCAGCAAAGACTACCCAAGATCGACTTAATAAAATAGGTATGCTTTTATGCTCAGGGTTTTGCTCATCTCAAAAGCTCCTTCTGGTACCAAGTTTACACTGCTTATCTCAATAGATCGAACAAACGCTAGGCATCGCAATCGACAATAACTTACAACGTAAAAGGCATCTCAAGAATCCTCCTAAGATCATTAAGCATGTGCAAAGTCCTCTATAGCATTGGTACTAAATAGTTTCCACACAAGCAAAAAGAAAACCTATTTTCCACACAAGCAAAAAGAAAACCAGTCGCAATGATAGCATTATATATTGCATAACACTTGATTCCTTTCATAATTATTTCACTTAATTAAAGAATCAAAATTTAATAAGTAAATCAATTAGATCTCATTCAACACTGGCAATTCTATTACACGACAATCATCATCCAAAACGAAAATCTTACAAGCCTAGTTTACTCTCTTTTCATCACTTGTAAAGCGTTTCCCTACATCCCACCAAAATCTAAACAGTTCCAGCAATAAATCTGAAAAATAAACAATACCCAATAAGCTAAAAGTTCAAACTTACATCTTTTTTTCTTTTTTTGACCTCTGAAATTTAAAGTCTTAGGATAAATCTTTCTTTCCCAGAGAGAAATAAATACGAAGACTGAAAAATGGAGCAAATATTGCTACCCAGTTTTGACTTTGGGTCGTCTAATTTTCTTGATTTCCATTCTTGCTTGGGATTGAAGTTTCGGAGTCCTTTCTCTGTGGATTATGTTACTACCAACTTACTACCCAAAAAACGACTACTTTTTGTGTTAAAAAACAAAAGACTTCTTTTTTTAGTCTAGTTACCAAAAAATCCCTAAATCAAATGTAACGTTAAAGTTCAGTCCCTATTAAAGAATTCTAACATCTGCACTTTCTAATTTGAAAAAACATATTTTGGCATCTATAATTAATGGTATTGACTAACTACCATTCTCACACCCCCAACTTCATTCATTCTCCCTCCTACGTAAAGATTGTTTCCACATTTTTTCTTCTCAACCATTTTTTCCTTGATTTGAAGCAAATTCTTCTACACTGGCTATCGTATTTTTTTCTTATGAGTCCGGTAGCTCTCTGTCGAAAATTGTCCTATATCTTATTGACACTTTATTGGATTCTTTTTTGAGCTTCTTCGATCTTCTTGATGTTTTGGGGAGGGGGAGATGCGATCGATTTTAGGGGCTACCGAGGAAGTGTTTAGCCATTGATTGATCAATTCCTACTATATGAGTTGTGTTTCAGCTTGCCTAAATCATTAGTGGGTTAATTATATCAATTTTAGTATGGACATTTTGGCTCACTGCTACTGTGTGTGCGTGAGTGGGCTGCCATTGTTGAGTTTTCTCTCCACCTTGAATTGTTTTGTTGAAGTTCGATTTCTTGTTGCTGTCATATCGAGATTTGTATTTTTATTGGTCAAAATTTTGATGTTGATTCCCCTAATTTTGGGCTTGAATTTATGATGTTTGAGGTTTAGGATCTTGCTACTATTCTCATAAAATCTTTCTACTGTTAGTTGAAAAATTGATGTTGTTTTGGTTGAAAATTGCTGCTATATTGGTTGAAAAATTGCTGCTATATAGATCAAAGATGGGTTGTTGTTTGGATAAAAATTGGTTGTTGCTGAATCAAAGTTTGTATGGTGCTTTGGGGTCCAAATTACACTATATATTGAGCAAAGTTTATCATTTATTGATTCAAAAATATGCTACCATTTATGTTAAAAAATCTACTGTATGACGGACAAGTCTTGCTGCAGTTATGTCGGTTGAACTAACGTTCGGTTCTTTCATGTCTGGCATACTATATACGTAGTTAAGTGCAAATTAAAATTTTCTTTCGTGTTGTCCTTTCTTTTGAATGTTGTCTCACAAAATAGTTGCTCTTTTCAATTTGTGAATCAGATGACATATATTTATTCTTTAGCAATTGTTGAGGGCAAGGACGAGAATTGGGAAGACTCTGGCTTGTTGTAACAATGAATGAATGTGTTTATGTTGCAGGCAATATTTGTATTACTTTCATGAAGTTTGGAAAAACGATAATTGGTTGTTTCTGTTAAACATACACTGTTTCAGAGCAAGTTATGTACAATTTTTTTTGGGACCAAGTACTTTTTGTATTTTCATTAAGTACATATCAAGCAACATTGCTAATTGACAATAGATCAAGTACTCATTGACAATAAAGTAGGTACATATTCACTCCAAACTAAACACATATTCAGTTCAGCCCAGTTATTGACGAATATTAAGAATGACAGTCTCAATTGAGGCAAAAAACAAGGAATATAAATTGTAAAGTACTTGGTTTGTATTTAAAATGTACATATTTTACATTACATAGATACTTAGTTTGTGTTCAAAAGGTATTCATTTTGTGTGTTGAAAATCAATTCTCAATTGGGATCAATACAAAGAATGATAATTCCAAAGTACTTCATTTGTATTCAAAATGTACATATTTTACATTCCAAATATACTCAGTTTATGTTCAAAAGGTACTCGTTGTGTGTGTTGGAAAACAATTGTCTCAATTGGGGCCAAAACAAGAAACGGTAATTCAAAAGTACATGGTCTGTATTCAAAATGTACATATTATACATTTCAAATATACTTGTTTTGTGTTCAAAAGATACTCGTTGTGAGATGGTTGATTGTCTCAATTAGAATCAAACACTGAATGTTAATTAAGTTATAGTTGGTTATAATTTAAAAAGGATAATTAAAGTGAAAAAATTTAAATTAGATGATTGTTGTAACATTTATTAGTCATAGTGTGTCTTGACTCTTAATAACTTGAATCATCAACCATTAATGTTGTACTAATGTGTATGTTGACATCCTTTTTTGACATCCTCAACTGAGCACTCCAACAATTTTTAAATTTCACATGCATCATTCAGCATAATATATTGTATAAGGTGTGTGGCCTTCTAAAATAGGGCAATTCTTATATTCTTTTGTTACACATTACAAATTTAAAAAGTATTTTGTTATTATTTAAAATGTACCTATGTTATATTTCACATGTACTCGGTTTATGTTCAAAATGTACTCATTTTGTACTTATTATACAAACGAGTACTTTCTGAAACACAAGTGAGTATATATTAAATATAAAAAATGTACATTTTAAATAATAATCAAGTACGTTTTAAATTTGTAAACGAATCTAAGAATTTCCCTATTTTAGAAGGCCACACATCTTATACTATTATGTTGAATGGTGCATGCGAAATTTAAAAATAGTTGGAGTGCTCAGTTGAGGATGTCAACATATACATTAGTACAATATTAATGGTTGGCAGTTCAAGTTATGAAGAGTCAAGACACACTCGATGACCAATAAATGTTACAACAATCATCTATTTAAATAATTTCACTGTAATTACCATTTTTAATTGATAACTAACTATAACTTAATTAACAGCGGCCAAATAAAAGATACAACAAAAAATATATCTTACCAGATTCATAACGCATATAAATAAATGTATGTCATTGAAATTATCCAAATATCACTCATACTAACATCAAATGTATATTACTTCAATTAGCATAAAGCTTATCAAACACGTCTAAATTTCATTTTAGCCAAAAACCTTTTAAATTGTACAATTAACCACCAAAAGTATCCTTTCTGTGTCGGACACGCCCATCAGCCGTGCTTTTAAACTGAAACAATTGAGTACTTTGTTTACATAAACCGAGTATATGTCAAACGTAAATTAGGTACTTTTTCAATACAAACCAAGTACTATGAAATTATCATCCCATGTTTGGCCATAATTGAGATCACCGTGCTTTTAAACTAACAAAGTTGCTACCTCCTGAACATAAACCGAGTATATGTCAAGTATATAATAGATACGTTTTCAATACAAACTAAGTACTATGAAATTATCTTCCCTTGTTGAGCAACAATTTAGACCTGTTTTTCGAAACACACAACGAGTACTTCGTGTACATAAACCGAGTATATGTCAGTGTAAAATATGTTACAAACAAAGTACTATGAAATTATCTTCCCGTGTTTGGCAACAATTGTGACCTACTTCTCGAAACACACAACGTGTACTTCGTGTACATGGACCTAGTATATGTTAAAGATAATATAAGTACATTTTAAATACGAACCATGTGCTTTCCGATTATCATCTTTGTTTGGCCCCAACTGAGACTACAACTGCTTTTCAACGCACGAAACTAGTATTTTTAAACACAAAGTTAGTATATATTAAAGACAACATAAGTACATTTTAAATATGAACAAATACTTTCCGACTATCACCATGCTTTGGCCCTAACTAAGACTACTACTGCTTTTCAGCACAAAAAATGAGTACTTTTGGAACACAAAGTGAGTATATTTTAAACACAATATAAGTACATTTTAAATATGAACCAAGTACTTTCCGACTATCATCGTTGTTTGGCCCCGACTGAACCTACTACATCTTTTCAGCGTACAAAATGAGTATATTTTGACACACAAAGCGAGTATATATTAAACAAGATCTAAGTACATTTTAAATACGAACCAAGTACTTTCCAACTATATACTACTGCTTTTCAGCGCAAAAAAACGAGTACTTTTGGAATAAAAAGTGAGTATATGTTAAACACGATATAAGAACTTTAAATATGAACCAAGTACTTTCCGACTATCATCGTTGTTTGGCCCCGACTTAGACTACTACAGCTTTTCAGCTCATCAAATGAGTACTTTTGGAACACAAGTGAGTGTATGTTAAACACGATATCAGTACATTTTAAATATTGTGATAACCGGAAAATATTATGTCAATCCCTGAGTGATTATAATCCTTAATGGATTTAAATTGTGGTAATTATGAGATAATTACGGTGTTGAGACTCTCAAGGATTTTAATCCGGTATCGGGGTTGTTGGATCCAAGGGTTGAGATTTTATTCTCATTGAGGTGTTAACCTTGGAATTGTGTTGGTAGTGGGATCTGGACTCTGGGGAGCTTTGGATTGAGGGTTGTGATGTAATTGAGTGAGTGAGAGATAATTATTGAACACGCATGATTTTTAATGAGTTATAGTGCGAGTATTTGAGATTTTGGAGCCTTGGTGCTATATATACCAAGTGGACTCGGTATTCAGTCATTACACTGTTTCTCTCACCTCTCTTTCTCTCGCCCTCTCTCACGCTTTCCCCTCCCTTTTCCCCTTTCCCTTTCCCTTTCTTCTCCAGTGGAAGAATCGATGGAGGATCGCTTTCGGAGCGAGATTTCTCGAAGATAATTGGGTAATGTTCTTCCTCTCGCTTTTATCTTCGTTTTGGTTGTACTTTTGTGAAGTTTGGTTATAGTTTGATTTGGGTTTGAGTTTTGGGGTTTTTGGAGAAATTGTTAAAAAAAATGTTGTATTTAGTGCTTTTATGGGTTTTAATGGAGTTTATGAAGTGTTGTGGTTGTTGGTAATTGTTGATATGAGTTTGGGGAAGGATTTGAGGTGTTGAAATGGTGATTTTTGAATCAGGGTTTACCGATCGATGATAGGAGTTACCGATCGATCGGTCGAGTGCCGTAGCCAAAATTGAAAAATCTGGGTTTTACCGATGGATCGGTAGGAGTTACGGATCCATCGGTAAGGTTGAATAGTAAAAATAAAAAAATAAAAAAACTTATCCTTAAATTTTTAGGAGCTTGTATTGGTACATTGGTGATTAATTCTTGGATTTGAGATTTTTATATTGAGCATAATGGCTATGCTACTGTAATAATGTTTAATGATTAAAGACATTATTAATGAGTGTCTATCTTATTGTTGAATTCATGTAGAGTCTACTCAGACATCTGGTCCGAGAAAATGATAATTTGATATCAATCATGAACAATGAATTAATGTTCTAAATATGGAACCTTAGAATTGAAGAAATGATAAATACTTGAGTTAGATGATAATTCGAATGAACAAAGATTTTGTCTTGTGGTGTAGTATATTGGGTATGCTTAGAATAGATAATAATGTTGTTGATTTTGTTATCTTTTGTTGAGTAATTATCATTGAATTGATATTCGTTATAGATAATTCACAAGCCTCCGGTTGTCGAAAGTGACAATCTGGTTGACGACTTTAAGGTACGTGTAATGTGCGAGCATAGTGTATGAATAATATATTGTTATTGCAATCATTATGATATGCATTGAGAATTATGTGATGTCGCTATGGAGCGAGCAATAAGCGTAACATAGTCGTTGTTGAGCGAGCATTGGTTATGATATCCTCGCTGTTGAGCATGCGAGGGGTTAGAATGCCGCCGTTGTTGAGCGAGCGATGGGACACGATGTGGTGAAACTGAGAAATCATTAATTGAGATGTATGTGATTTCTGTAAATCATTAGTGTAATGATTTAACTATATTTGATTATGAAATTGGCATTTTGATAATGAGTTTAGTTAATCAATGTAATCATTAACTGATTTTGGAAGTTTGATGGTTTTGGTTATTGTGAGAACATGAACAACATGAAAGATCTCATATGATGATGATACTATACAGGGAGTATCTTTTAAATTAAAGTATTATATTCTGTAAATTATTAATCATGAGATTGATGTTGTTGAGATTGTGATTGGTATGCTCACCTCGTGTGGGGCTGTTTCTGTTGGGACAGGAAGAACAGGTACAACATTGGCTCTGGAGTTGAGTTCGAGCTGTTGATTGGAAATGCTCCCGGGGCTGAGGTACCAATGTTGGTATTGGGTAGTATGTTTATACCATAGATACACATTATTTATTCAATGCTCGAATGCGAGCATCCTTATATGTGTATATGGTTGTATAAAGGTTTTGAGGTTTCTCTTTTCATTTATGATTTGCATGCAATTAGTTAAGGAGAATTGCATAATGAATTGAGAACATGCTAGTGTATTATGAGGTGTATACTTATGCTAGTTGAGCGGTATTGAGAATTGTACATTAAGAGGAATAATGCCAAAAAATTTATAGATGGCATGTTAAGGTCATGGAAGCATGTACAAGAATTCTTTAATTGATAAAAGTATGCACCATTATTTGTTAAAAATGCACTAATAGCGGGTTAAGGGTGTTGTGTCCTTACATTAGTGGTATCAGAGCAGTGGTTTGCTCTTTGGGCTGTTGAGGACCTAGGGATGTGTCGATTGGAATGACTCGCACGTAAGTTACGCATGATTGCGGTTTTGTGTCCAGTGTGACACGAATTTGATACACCTATGTGCATTGTGTGATATGATATCATGTATGCCAATTTGTGTTATTGCTAACCATCGTGGTTGCAGGATTGTATAAAATATTAGGAATGTGATATTGAGAAATAAGTGGTGGTGCCAAGAAATATACCCTCTGAAGTGGTATTGTTTGAGGAGGTGCAATATACCGGTAACTTGTTTAATAGCATATCATTGATTTGACTGTTGTTGTAGTAATGATATTCTTTAAACTAACGATGAATTATATACTATACTGATAGGGTTCAGTGTTGATAGTAACTTTATGTTGTTACTAATGGAAATATAAATGAATTTTATTGAAGTTATGCACTTGCTATATATGTGTGCAGTGCTGAGAAACCCGATTTTGTAGGGAAACCAGCAAGTGAGAAACGAGATATGTTGTCAAATAACAGAAAATGGTGGACAGTAATCTGCTGTCGATATGTGACAACAGATGATGTGACAATTGGGTATGATTACGTTGCGATTATGAGAATGCATGTATATGTGAAATTATACACATGCATTGATATTGAGTTGTTATCATGATATTCGTATTGTTATTGCGATATTTGTGATTTATATGAGTTTGATCATTGTGAAATAAGCGTGATATCGGAGCAAAGTGATGCATGTGATGTGAGTCACATCTTGAGTCCAAATGGGAGCAAAGTGATGCATGTGATGTGAGTCACCTCTTGAGTCCGAAAGAAGCAAAGTGATGCATACATGTGAGTCACCTCTTGAGTCCACGACAATACCGTTGAGCTTTGAGCATGATGTACCGCTATTGTGTTAGCGATGAGATATGTGTGCCATTGTTGGCAATGTACCACTATTGTGTTAGCGATGAGATATGTGTGCTATTGTTGGCAATGTACCACTATTGTGTTAGCGATGAGATATGGGTGCTAGTGTTGGCAAGGTACCACTATTGTGTTAGCGATGAGATTATATGTGTGCCATTATTGGCAATGTAACGCCGTTGGGCGATGAGGATTATGCCGCCGTCGGGCAATGAGGAATGTACCGCCGTTGGCGATGAAGATTATGTACCGCCATTGGGCTATGAGTATTGATTGTGTACCGCCATTGGGCAAGGAGTGTTGTGTACCGCTGTTGAGCGATGAATATTAATGTGCCTCTATTAGGTTATCGATGTATACTATTATACTGCTATTGTGTTAGCAATGTATAATAATGATTTATTGACATGAACCGTCACGAGTTGACGAGAATATTGTGGATGTCATGTGTTGACATGGACCGTCACGAGTTGACGAAATATCGTGAATGTCATGGACTGACATGTACCGTCACAGGGTGACGAAGTATTTCACGATGATACGGTATCGCGAACGAGGAATGACTTGTGCCGCCGTTGCAATGAATAATACATATATAGAAGTATGTACTAAATCGTATGCCACTGGTTGGCGCGAGATGGTGTGTGTGTCACAGGTTGACACAAAACCATTATGCCGAGCAGGTTTGCTCGATGGATAAATGGTTGTGCCATATAAGTAAGTGCACTACATCACATGTTGAGGTAAAAGTGTTACGAGAAGTGATACCTTTAGGTATACTCGCTGAGTTGGCTACGACCAAGCAACTTGTGGTGTATGTACTTGTCGAGGGACCTACATATGTATGACCATGTTGCGTATAAGGAATTAGATCGCATGATGCATGTGTGAATGTATAGATCCATCCTAAGGAGTTAGGATCGAGATGTGATTGACTGGGAACGTTGAGACGTCCGTCGTGTATCAGTATCAGAGAAATGTTAGATAGTGATCTAGTTTCTCTAATTGTGTTTACGACGATAAGTAATTCATGATGTGATTCGTGAATTGTGAGGGTGGTAGTGATATGAGATTGATACGATCTTGTATAAGGGTTGAATGTATGACACGTTGGTGGGTTTCGTATAAACCTAAGGAGGATGTGATTTACTAGCCAGGTAAGATGATTTATTGTTGCAGTAATATAGTGAGCTGATGTAGCCATTATACTTGTGATGCCCCGAAATTAATTATATGCAATTTGGGCATTAATTATGTTTATATGATGAATTATGTTGATAATTGGTTTATGTGATGGGTAGTGAAGTGTTAACATGATTTATTGTTTTGGATTGTCAATTATGAGGAAGATATGAAGTTAGAGGAAGTTTGTTGCATTTTTGTAAAATGCTTTTAAAATACCATGTTGGGGTATTTTATACATCACGTTAATTAATGGGTACTAGTTTAATTGAATTAACCCATATACCCCCCACTATACCTTTTTCCTTCACTTTACCAATCGCTCTTAAAATCCCCAAATCATCTTCACAACCCTAACCTCACCCCATTTTCGAAATTCTTCAAAGGAGGAAGAAGGAAGCTCCACAAAACTTTTGTTTGTGTGATCTTTGTTAAGATTTGGAGTCTTCAAGAGGCATGGAACCCTTCCTAAAGTTTTTATGATGTTTGGTTTTGAAATGGGATGATTTTGAAGTGATTTATGTGGGTTTGTTTTGGGTATGTGTTGTATGTTGTTGGGGTATGATTTTTGAAGTGTTTTATATGGGTTTTAGTGAGTTTTGATGATGTTAATGTTGTAGGAAAGTTTGGGTTTGAAAGGTATGAGTTGGAGCTTGGAAAGATGCTCAAAAATGGTGAAAATCGCAGCACCAGCAGGTGGCGATCGATCGCCGAAGGCCAGTAGCAAAAATCGCTACAGGCAATCGATCGCCATATTTTTTAGCGATCGATCGCCGCAAGGCAAAAAGCGAGACGATCGATCGCCATATTTTTTAGCGATCGATCGCCACTGTTTAAAAAGTGGAAAATGATGATTTTTGATGATTTTTTGGTATTTGGCTATTATTTAGCTTCTAATATTGATTTGTATGGTTGTGTAGAACCATCCCAGGTGCCAACGACATCAAGGAGATAAAGTTCTCCAATTTCTCCACTTTTGGAATTAAGGTACGTAAGACGCGTACGGGCATCGGACGGTAACATATTCTTACACTATGACTATGCAATAATCGTATAAGTATTTAAGATGTTTATGATGATGATAATGATAAGTAAGTTTATGATGATGTCTATGAAGTGATGATGTTTATATGATATTTATAAAATGTTACGATGTTTATGATATGATAAGATGCCATACGATAGGGTAAGATGCCCTCGTGGTAAGATGTCACACGATGTTATGATATGGTAAGATGCCATACGATAGGGTAAGAAGCCCTCGTGGTAAGATGCCACACGATGTTTATGATATGGTAAGATGCCATACGATAGGGTAAGATGCCCTCATGGTAAAGATGTCACACAATGTTTATGATATGGTAAGATGCCATACGATAGGGTAAGATGCCCACGTGGTAAGATGTCACACGATGATCATGATATGGTAAGATGACATACGATAGGATAAGATGCCCATATGCATGACTATGAAACAGGGACAACTAAGTGTGTTAATACGATTAACCATGAAGTATATGTTACGATTATTTTCATGCATTTATTTATATGCCATTACCTTATGATGTTAAGTAATGATGTACATGCTCATGATGGGTTGTTCATGTAGGTACACTTTTGGACCGAAGGGCTGTAAGGCCCCAATGCTAATTAATCCGGATTAACGATGATTAAGCAAACCCGGATAATTAAAAGTGCAAATTTGAAATAAGGAATTCCGGACTGCGATGAGTCGACCAACTAGTGGAACAGGTTTTAGTGCATGAGCATGTGCATGATCACATGGCACTTGGAGAACACATGCCACTAATTAATTTAACTCATGTTTAATACATGATTTTGGATCAATAATCTTGCAAGGTAATGATGTATGGACACATGGATTCCACAATGCATCAAATAATTAAAAATATATATAAAATGCTCCTAGTTTCCAACGCCTACCTTGAGTATTCAGACTTATATTCTTTTGGTTTTTGCATGTAAGTCATAAAACATCTCTCCACTTTCCACTTTCTTCTCTCCCCTTCTCTCCTCTAAGTGTTCGAACCATCAGCCCTTCTTAGCATAAATCCTCTAGCATTATTTTGAGTGCATGTCACATGCAATGGTGGATTTGGGAAGGAAACAAGATAGGAAAACCGAATTAGAGAAAGAACTTGAGAGGAAGAAGCAAAAGATGTAGAATTCAGCAAATGCAAGAAGCAAAAATGGGTTTGTGCATTTTGGCACGGGTGGGCTGAATCCTTGAGCTTAGGACGACTTTGGCTCTTGTTTTGGCTTCAATCTCGACCAATTGAAGGTATAAAGGTTTTCTTTGAGTTTATAAACTGAAATGGTTCGAATTATTGCATTTGAGTTGGTATTGAAGAGAGAAATCTTGCTGTCAAAAAGTGTGCAACAGATTTCAGCATGCATGTATCTGTTATTTCGAATTTTGGGTTTAGTTAAGTTTTGAATTTGAGGTTGTGGTTCAAATACAAGTTGTATCTTGTTGGAATACCTTCGATTTGACAGTAAATTCGACTAATTTGGAATTCTGATGAAAAAGTTATGAACATTTTACCAATATGTGTAAAATCTGGAAATTTAGTGCATGCGAGTTTTATGCATCGAGTTCTTCGAGTTTCTGGGTAAATTGGTTTCCGAATTTGATGTCAGTATTCAAATAAAAGTTGTAGATATATGTGTTTTCGTCCTGTGGTTAAAATATGAGACGATTTGGACTTAAAATGAATGAGTTATGATGTTTTTACCACAAGGTGCACAATCTGGAACATGCATGTAGGCGGGTTGCACATGCAGTGTGTTCTTGGTAAATCTGGGAAACATTTGCTACCATTATGACCTTGGTGTCTGAATAAGAATTGTAAAACTTTGCGTTATATTGCATTAGAAACTGGCCTCACATGATTTGGAGTTTATTTGTGCAAGATATGCACTTTTTCCTAGAACTGCTCACTCTGTCAAAACAGAGTGTATAGGTATTTTCAACACTGCCATACTTTGTTTTGCATGTGCCTCTAGATGAGCGAACTAGCTTCTGTACTTCAAATATGAACTGTAGTACTTTGCGTTTTGGTGATTTTCCCACTAGCCTCAAGTCTTTTGGACATCATATGAATTTATTATGATTTCTATACAAAAATGGGTCAGGCTGGAATTTGGTAAATTGTCCTGTTTTTCCAGCAGATTGTTCTTGGCCATTTTACATAGGCTAAATGAACGAATTTGAAGATGAGTTGAACTGATAAAATGTTCATTTTTGAGTTAACTTTGAAAATAAATTGGACCCATGTGATTTTATTAAGTATCGGACAAGTTATGAGCCGATCTCTACGGTTGCGCAGGCTGAAATTTAGAGAATTGGTTTTGGGTCTATGTTTGAGTTTTATTTGATATGTTTAAGGCTAGTATGTGACATTATGTTGTATTTGGAACTGTTATGGCCAGGTTTATTAATCCTGAGATTGAGTCGAGGATCACTTGGTAATTAGCTAACGGTTTGAGGTACGTAGAAAACGGGTTTTATCACAATGTCTGGCAAAGACATGTGATGTTCCCGGGTATGATTTACTTGTCATTACTTGCTCCTTATGTGACTATGTGATAAGTTGATTTGCAGTATGTGAATTACATGGTACATTGACTGCATGATATATGATGACATGAGATTTGAGGTGCATCACATGAGATTATGATATTGCATGATGCATTGACACGCATGGACATTGAGCATGTCATGTTGAGCCTATTGATTCGTTCTTGGTACCTATATCTTTTCTTGGTATGAGTGATGCGTGTCTGGGGATGATGGGCAGCCGTTGGCTCGGCAGGAGTGAGAGTGAGCTGAGGGATGCCGGAGCGACGAGCGTGCCGACGTCGCCCAGACACGAGGATGATGGACCGCCGATGGCTCGACTGAGAGATAGATCGGAGCGCGGAGCGTGTCACATCCTGCTCGAGCACTGATGAGTGATTGATGATTTCCTTTGGACCCTTGAGACAGGGATATTCGAGATTTGATACCCTTCATGTGCATTTGCATTCATGCACGGCATACATCGCATGTTATTTGTCATACACTGTGATTTTATCTGTTTCTCGTACTGGGGTTCTGACCCCCTTCGCGGGGGGCTGTCATGTCTTTGTTGGATGGACATGACAGGTATTGCAGGTGGACGTACTGTGGATGCTCGAGATGAAGCATCGATAAATACCAGAGCTCCTTGAGAGCGAGCTCAGGTATACGATTTATGTTTTGAGTCCCAGTAGTTGTTTAGTATTTTTACTTATGTTTTAAATTACCGGGGTATGCCCTGAGTATCTGTATTTTTAAGTATTACTTTACTGAGAAATTATATGTAATGCTTATGCGATGAAT
The DNA here is from genome assembly GCA_907163345.1 of Haberlea rhodopensis. Lineage (NCBI taxonomy): Eukaryota > Viridiplantae > Streptophyta > Magnoliopsida > Lamiales > Gesneriaceae > Haberlea > Haberlea rhodopensis. Next base: position 10,291,892 of record CAJQUN010000006.1, on the reverse strand, counting down.
ATCATGTTAGATGTAAAACTGGAAATACATATTTTCACTATTCAGAAATGTTTTAGAAACAAAATGCGAAAAATTTTGAGGGTCACTTTTTGAAAGTTTTTAACTAAATCTTCCGCTGTTTACGTTAATATAACAATCGTGTGTTAATTAAACCTCTGATTAGGACCGGGCCCTCACAGTTGGTATCAGAGCATAATCTGGGATATGCTCGAACTAGAGTTAGGACACTGAGTATAGACACAAATGAATTGTTTGTGCATGTGTCTGACTATCTGATTTATATGCTCTTGCCTGCTATGTTTACATGTTCGATAATGAGATTTTATGCATGTACTGGATTAGTAAGCAGGAATAATGAGATGTCATATCTCTGAAGATTTTAATATGCCGAGTTGCATATAATCTAGAGAATGTGAATGCTGAGTTGCATATATTATGCTGAGTTGCATATAATTTTGAGAATTTTATCTGTTAGCACTGATAGTTGCTGATAGGATGTTGATGTAGAATGAATGATGATAACATCTATGACTTGAGATGTATGAATTATGTTGGACAGTTAGTGTTTGGACAGGTAGCTGTGATATAGACTTTAAGAGCTACTATTGAATCTGTAGACACTATAAACTGTTAATTGAATTATAACTTAGTGATATGCATCCGTTATTGGAAATTTTATTTATCACTTTGGGACTTATCCTTGTGAATAGTGGGATGACACTAGAACTAATTAAAATGCTTTTTGTCGATTGACATTGGAAATTTAAGTCTGAAAGACCAAGGTTATACGTATGAGTTTACGTCAAAACCTGTGTACGTTAAGATGATAATTTAGAACTTGAGAATATTGAAACTAGCAATATTTCAATTGAAGAATAGAGTATAGTTGTTTGAGAAACAACGAGAATTGGTTTTAATGAGAAATGGAAATATCTGCTTAATCTCAATAGCTATTCACTAGTGAAGAGATTAGATTTTGACTAAGAATAAGACACCAAGGTGGTGCGAAGTAATTAGAACTGGATTAAAGATTAATGAAGTGACTATCATTGGGATAATCCAAGTAATCCTGGAAAAGTTTCAGAACTATCACTCAAATTTATTCAGCTCTAGTAGTTCTAGAGGTACTATGAGATTGTAGAATACTTTTCGAGGTCACTCTGGATGTAAATATCTACTGATCTATTTGAAAGAATAATAGGAACTGATATCGATTGTGGCCAGTCAGAGCATGTCTGTTACTTACTCGGGAATAGATGCAGCCATAACAACAAATACCCTGAGCTAGGGGTAGATATCATGGTGGTTATTCTTCACGACCACTCAGTTTCAGCAGCAGTAAATTACCTGTAGACCAGAGAGTATACCTTGACAATGGGATTGAGATGTCTCCAGGATATATAACCATTTCGATTTTGGCAATGATAGAGATGCTAGTGATCACAGATACATGTTGTGTATTGGTCACATGGCACGAGTTTGATTTGAGATAAAATCATTGGTTTCATATATTGCAACAAATGTGCATTGATAATGATGATTGGGAAAATACACCAGCAGTGATAATTATACTATCCACACTTGCAATAATGAACTGCAGATTACAGTTTGATGATAGTGTTGGGGATTTGAATTTATTGGTGTTGTCGAAATATGGTTTTGATTGTATCAAGGGCATGTATACTCTGTTAAATTTTGAGATATTGTAAGTTGATTTCAGAGTATAATGAATTTTTGATTATATTGTGGCTACAAATGAAATGTTTATCGCCACGAATAGCAAGCTAAGATTGCAATACTTGGAAAACGAGGGATATTTGATAATAAGCAGTTGATGCTTATCAAAAGAGTCGAGGTTGACTGATATTATAGAGGTAAGAAAACCTACCAAGATTTTCCTGAGGAAATGAAAGAATTTTCACTAAAGAAGGAAATTGATTTTAACTATTCGTTGATGACAAGGAATAGATTTGATATCGAAAGCACTGTACGGAATGTCATCAGCAGAGTTGACAGATATATGAATAGTTGCTGAATATCCTCGATACTGGTACATATGTCTAAGTATGTCACCTTGAGGGAACATCAGTATTGTTCGTGAAGCAGAAAGATGATATTATGAAGACGTGTATCGACTAAAGGCAGTTGAATCGGGCTATTGTCAAGAATAAATACCCACTGTCAAAGATCGAGAAGTAAATGATCAATTGTAAGAAACTTGAAGTATAAGAAGAACGATTTTTACTCTGGTTACCATCAGTTTGAGTCATAAGTGAAAATTTTCTCTAGGCAATTGGTCAAACCAGATATAGACATTTTGAATTTTTGGAAATGTCGTGTGGTCTGACAACTATACCGGTAGAGTTATGAATTTGATGAAGAAAATTTTTCGTAACTTTTGGGCGGAAGTGTAATCATATTCATCAGTGGTATACTAGTGTATACGAGATCCGGAAGGAACCACACAGAACACATGTGATTGATTTTTCAGACGCTTCGTGAAGCTCAAAGGGTGTACCAAGTTATTGAAATGTAAATCTTGGTTGAATCAAGTGTTGTTTTGGGATAGGTGATATCATCTCACCAGATACCTGTTGATTCCAGTAAAGTAAAGATAGTACTAATTTGGCCAAGACCAATCATTGTACTCAAGATGAAAAGTTTTATGAATTTTGACAAATACTACAGGCTTTTACGGAAGGATATTCTAGGATAGCCTGTCTTATGAACTAATTGACCAAGAAGAAATTTGACATTCGTTTGGTCAGATGAATGAGAAAGCAGTTTTCATAACTGAAACTGAAATGGACTACTACCCCAATGTTGTTTTGGTTTAACTGGTTCAGGGAGATATGTAGTTGTGCAAATACGTATGTCAAAGATTTTAAGATATGTTCTAATGTATCATGAAAAGATAATTGCATATTCTTGAGATATAAGCGAAGACTGGATTTATTAAAGAATTTGACTTTGATAGTCAATATAAATCAAGGAAAATGAAACTAGTAGCAGATGCACTGAACCTAAAAGTGCAAGTGCAATGGTAGCATCGATGTTTGCTTTGCAGATTGATAACCTCTGATTTTGACGATTGGAAGGACTCGAAGGACAGACCCATACAGATATTGATTGAAGAAATTGGTTCTGTCTTATCAACCAATTAAATTTAGTATGCCATTTAGTGGTGGTTGCGAATGAAAAATCAGTATATAGCATCGAATTTTACTGATTTGAAAGACGTATTACAACAGAAAGCACACTATAGAGAACATAGTGTTATTCTGGGAATGATGAGATGTATCATTCTCGAGATCCTATTTATGATGAGATGGTATAAAGAAAGAAATTTTTGAATTTTGTGGCAAATTGTTTGACATGCCAGCAGGTCAAGATAAAAATACGAGACCTAATGGGATATTACAGGAATTGTAAGTACCACAATGAATTTGGGGAATTTCTAGTTTTGAGTTTTATAGCTCAAATATTTACAAACAGAGATTGTGAAACAAGTTGAATCTAAATTGATTGACTATTCAATACAAGATATTGATTTCATGTGATAGTCTATATGTCTATGAGAAAACGACATGTTTAAGATATGGATAATGTGGTTTAGTTACAGTGGTTTCTGTAATAGATGCATCTGATTGAGATCCGAGGATAATATCAGAATTTGAAACTATTTTCAAAATGTAATGGATACTAAGTTAGCAATGAGTATTGCTTAGCATACCCATCCAAATGGATCAACTGAGAAAATATCCAGACTTTGGGAAGTTATGTCTCAATTAATAGTGGTGAATTTAGTGGGAATTGACAGAAATCATTATTCACCAGTAGAATTTTCCTATAATTTAAGTTCCAGACAACTTTGGAATAGCACCGGTTGAGGTTTTGTAGAGCCAGAATTTGCCGATCGCTGATATGATGATAGAAATTGATAAGGAATTTTTGGCATAACTTGAGATTTTTGAGAAAAAATGCCAGAAATGATAAAATTTCTGGGGAAACGATTGAAATTTGGCTTAAGGTGAGCAGATTTGCTACGCCAAAGAGAAATATATCGTTAGACTTCAAGTTGAGAATCAGGTAAATATGAAAATATTACATTTGCGATGATCAATATGATTCGTTAAGTGAGGTTTGATGTTGCCTCGATATTTTGAACTTTGTGGAATCATAGAGAACTTTGATTAAGTGGTAGATCGTTGAGACGAACACATCAGTTGTCGTTGATACATGATGATCCTTAAGTATCTATGAATGAGATTGAGACACTCTTATGTTGTGATTTATTGAGTTATACTCCGTTTTGCGATTTCGAGGACGAAATCTTTTTAAGAGGGGAAGAAATGTAAGGCCCCAATGCTAATTAATCCGGATTAACGATGATTAAGCAAACCCGGATAATTAAAAGTGCAAATTTGAAATAAGGAATTCCGGACTGCGATGAGTCGACCAACTAGTGGAACAGGTTTTAGTGCATGAGCATGTGCATGATCACATGGCACTTGGAGAACACATGCCACTAATTAATTTAACTCATGTTTAATACATGATTTTGGATCAATAATCTTGCAAGGTAATGATGTATGGACACATGGATTCCACAATGCATCAAATAATTAAAAATATATATAAAATGCTCCTAGTTTCCAACGCCTACCTTGAGTATTCAGACTTATATTCTTTTGGTTTTTGCATGTAAGTCATAAAACATCTCTCCACTTTCCACTTTCTTCTCTCCCCTTCTCTCCCGTAAGTGTTCGAACCATCAGCCCTTCTTAGCATAAATCCTCTAGCATTATTTTGAGTGCATGTCACATGCAATGGTGGATTTGGGAAGGAAACAAGATAGGAAAACCGAATTAGAGAAAGAACTTGAGAGGAAGAAGCAAAAGATGTAGAATTCAGCAAATGCAAGAAGCAAAAATGGGTTTGTGCATTTTGGCACGGGTGGGCTGAATCCTTGAGCTTAGGACGACTTTGGCTCTTGTTTTGGCTTCAAATCTCGACCAATTGAAGGTATAAAGGTTTTCTTTGAGTTTATAAACTGAAATGGTTCGAATTATTGCATTTGAGTTGGTATTGAAGAGAGAAATCTTGCTGTCAAAAAGTGTGCAACAGATTTCAGCATGCATGTATCTGTTATTTCGAATTTTGGGTTTAGTTAAGTTTTGAATTTGAGGTTGTGGTTCAAATACAAGTTGTATCTTGTTGGAATACCTTCGATTTGACAGTAAATTCGACTAATTTGGAATTCTGATGAAAAAGTTATGAACATTTTACCAATATGTGTAAAATCTGGAAATTTAGTGCATGCGAGTTTTATGCATCGAGTTCTTCGAGTTTCTGGGTAAATTGGTTTCCGAATTTGATGTCAGTATTCAAATAAAAGTTGTAGATATATGTGTTTTCGTCCTGTGGTTAAAATATGAGACGATTTGGACTTAAAATGAATGAGTTATGATGTTTTTACCACAAGGTGCACAATCTGGAACATGCATGTAGGCGGGTTGCACATGCAGTGTGTTCTTGGTAAATCTGGGAAACATTTGCTACCATTATGACCTTGGTGTCTGAATAAGAATTGTAAAACTTTGCGTTATATTGCATTAGAAACTGGCCTCACATGATTTGGAGTTTATTTGTGCAAGATATGCACTTTTTCCTAGAACTGCTCACTCTGTCAAAACAGAGTGTATAGGTATTTTCAACACTGCCATACTTTGTTTTGCATGTGCCTCTAGATGAGCGAACTAGCTTCTGTACTTCAAATATGAACTGTAGTACTTTGCGTTTTGGTGATTTTCCCACTAGCCTCAAGTCTTTTGGACATCATATGAATTTATTATGATTTCTATACAAAAATGGGTCAGGCTGGAATTTGGTAAATTGTCCTGTTTTTCCAGCAGATTGTTCTTGGCCATTTTACATAGGCTAAATGAACGAATTTGAAGATGAGTTGAACTGATAAAATGTTCATTTTTGAGTTAACTTTGAAAATAAATTGGACCCATGTGATTTTATTAAGTATCGGACAAGTTATGAGCCGATCTCTACGGTTGCGCAGGCTGAAATTTAGAGAATTGGTTTTGGGTCTATGTTTGAGTTTTATTTGATATGTTTAAGGCTAGTATGTGACATTATGTTGTATTTGGAACTGTTATGGCCAGGTTTATTAATCCTGAGATTGAGTCGAGGATCACTTGGTAATTAGCTAACGGTTTGAGGTACGTAGAAAACGGGTTTTATCACAATGTCTGGCAAAGACATGTGATGTTCCCGGGTATGATTTACTTGTCATTACTTGCTCCTTATGTGACTATGTGATAAGTTGATTTGCAGTATGTGAATTACATGGTACATTGACTGCATGATATATGATGACATGAGATTTGAGGTGCATCACATGAGATTATGATATTGCATGATGCATTGACACGCATGGACATTGAGCATGTCATGTTGAGCCTATTGATTCGTTCTTGGTACCTATATCTTTTCTTGGTATGAGTGATGCGTGTCTGGGGATGATGGGCAGCCGTTGGCTCGGCAGGAGTGAGAGTGAGCTGAGGGATGCCGGAGCGACGAGCGTGCCGACGTCGCCCAGACACGAGGATGATGGACCGCCGATGGCTCGACTGAGAGATAGATCGGAGCGCGGAGCGTGTCACATCCTGCTCGAGCACTGATGAGTGATTGATGATTTCCTTTGGACCCTTGAGACAGGGATATTCGAGATTTGATACCCTTCATGTGCATTTGCATTCATGCACGGCATACATCGCATGTTATTTGTCATACACTGTGATTTTATCTGTTTCTCGTACTGGGGTTCTGACCCCCTTCGCGGGGGGCTGTCATGTCTTTGTTGGATGGACATGACAGGTATTGCAGGTGGACGTACTGTGGATGCTCGAGATGAAGCATCGATAAATACCAGAGCTCCTTGAGAGCGAGCTCAGGTATACGATTTATGTTTTGAGTCCCAGTAGTTGTTTAGTATTTTTACTTATGTTTTAAATTACCGGGGTATGCCCTGAGTATCTGTATTTTTAAGTATTACTTTACTGAGAAATTATATGTAATGCTTATGCGATGAATATCATGTTAGATGTAAAACTGGAAATACATATTTTCACTATTCGGAAATGTTTTAGAAACAAAATGCGAAAAATTTTGAGGGTCACTTTTTGAAAGTTTTTAACTAAATCTTCCGCTGTTTACGTTAATATAACAATCGTGTGTTAATTAAACCTCTGATTAGGACCGGGCCCTCACATGGGCCTAGGGTCGGGTTGAAGCAGTGAGCTAAAAGGAGCAAGATGAATATAGGATACATGATTTTGATAGTCTACTCTAGGAGTAGTGTAAATCTATAGCTTTAACATTCATTATTGAGAATGTAATTAATTAGCTTGTGAAATTTTATTTTGGCCTGTAATCTTATTAGCTCAAAGCTACAACCGGAACCCTAAGATATTATGAATGCATGTTTAATCCATAATACGTTATTAATATGATGTTAAGGTAGGGAGACCCTACATTAGTGGTATCAGAGCAGTGCCCGTGAATGAGTGAAGGGTAGCCTTAGCAATAAGTTGGCTATTGTTGTTATACGAACTGCTTTTGGGTATTGTTGTTAACCCTTGTCTTGCAGTATGGCAGCAAATATTGACATAGGAGATGCAGTGAGTGTGAATGCAAGTGCTGGGCGTAGCAATCCCCTACCACCGCCAGCCTTGGGCGAGGAACCTTCTGAGCAACAGTTACTACCCGGGGAGCTAAGTTTGGCTCAGTTCCTGACATACCGACCCCCAATGTTCAAGGGAACTGAGACTGGGGAGATGGCTGAGGAATGGTTGGAGAGAATAGAACAGATATTTGTGGCAGCTCCTTGTGCTAAGACAGCCTGGATAAGGCTAGCAGAGTTCCAATTGCCCAAGAAGGCACTGATGTGGTGGAAGACCACAGTGATAGAGCAAGAGGCTCAGGGTCAGGAGATCAATTGGAAGCTATTCAGGACTCGGTTTCTGACCCGCTACTTCTCAGCTGCTGCACGACTGGCCAAGGAAGATGAGTTTACTAACCTCAAGCAAGGTAACATGCATGTGTCAGATTATGCTCTTCAATATTGTTCCCTGCTCAGATATGTACCTCACATTGCTGCAAGCACTCAAGCGAAGATGAGGAACTTCATGAAGGGCTTGAGGCCTGAACTGTATGATAGGGTGATCACTTATGGCCCTGCCTGTTTTGATGATGCACTTTCACGGGCTGAACTAGCCGAGCTGGGAGTGGGTGCATACCCTGATGCCGTGCCACCTCCAGCACCCCCTCAGAAATCTACTTCTGACAATTTGAAGCCCAGGGGTGATCAGTTCAAGCCAAGGGGGAACACATCGGCTTCGAGGTTCAGTGGTAAGAGGCCCGATAATCGTTGGAAGGGAAGTCGTAGGAATGATGCCCCATCTGGAAGAGGGCAGTCTCAGGGAGACAGATTCGGGAAGGTCCAGTGCACTCTTTGTGGGCAACCACATTTGGCGAAAGATTGTGTAGGATGTTATGTTTGTGGCGACAAAGGCCACTTTGCTCGAAAGTGTCCCAACAGGGGAAGGCAACAGAACTCTGCGGGGAGGCCTGCGGACAGAGCAGCACAGCACAGACCACCTTTTGCACCGAGGCAGTTTGGAGGTCAGCCCATGGGACCACCTCAGGGGCAAGTTTATGCATTGACGAGGGAGCAGGCTACAGCGGCCTCGGAGGAGGTTATAGCGGGTACGTGTCTTTTATTTACGCACCCTGCTTTTATATTGATCGACACAGGTGCGTCACACTCTTTCGTGTCGACAAGTTTTGTGGAAAGGAACCACATATGCGCTTCTCCGTCGCCCACGCCTCTTGTAGTCTCGACCCCCGCTGGAAGAAGTTTGATTACTGATCAGATTGTCTATGATGGCCTCATTTATTTTGAGGATAACGAGCTAAGGTCAGATTTGATTGTTCTGGGGATGTCAGACTTTGACTGCATTGTAGGCATTGATGTTCTGAACAGGTATCAGGCAGTTGTGAACTGCAGGCAGAGGACTGTCCGATTCAGATCTGATATGGGAGTCCAATGGACATTCTTTGGGGATGGTTCTCGTTCTAAGATCCCGTTGATATCTGCTATCAAGATGGCACAGTTATTGGAACGAGGCCATACAGGATATCTCATCTATGCCGTTGATGTTACTGAAAAGATGGAAAAATTAAAGGTTGAGGATGTGCCCGTAGTGGCGGAGTTTCCTGATGTCTTTCCGGAAGAGATTCTCGGATTCCAACCGACGAGAGAGGTCGAGTTTGGGATTGAGTTACTACCGAGGACGTCTGCCATTTCTCGTGCCCCATATAGGATGGCACCAGCGGAGCTAAGGGAGTTAAAGATTCAGTTGCAAGAGCTCCTTGATAAGGGCTATATACGCCCTAGCGTATCGTCCTGGGGTGCACCAGTTTTATTTGTTAAGAAGAAAGATGGTTCGATGCGTCTGTGCATCGATTACAGGCAACTGAACAAAGCCACAGTGAAGAATAAGTATCCACTTCGGAGGATCGATGATTTGTTTGACCAGTTGCAGGGTACGAGGCTCTACAGTAAGATCGATCTAAGGCCGGGGTATCATCAGATTCGGGTAAGGGAAGATGATGTTCAGAAGACAGCATTCAGGACTAGATATGGGCACTATGAATTCCTGGTCATGCCTTTTGGGGTGACAAATGCCCCAGCTGTCTTCATGAGTTTGATGAACAGGGTATCCAGCCATATTTGGATCGGTTCGTCATAGTTCATTGACGATATACTCATCTACTCCCGGACTGAGGAAGAGCACGTGGAGCACTTGCGGACAGTACTCCAAATCCTCAGGGATCATCAGTTATATGCAAAGCTTAGCAAGTGCGAGTTCTGGTTGAGCAGTGTAGTGTTCTTGGGTCATGTTATATCTAGCAGCGGGATATCTGTGGATCCTAGGAAGATTGAAGCTGTGATGGAGTGGGCTGCACCCACTTCGGTACCCGAGATACGGAGCTTCCTTGGCTTAGCAGGTTATTACCGACGTTTTGTCGATGGATTCTCTAAGATCGCTAAGCCATTGACACAGCTGACTCAGAAAGGAGTCCCGTTTTATTGGTCCGAAGCTTGTGAGGAAAGCTTCCAAGAATTGAAGCGTCGTTTGACTACGGCACCTGTATTGGTGATTCCTTCTGAGAATAAGAGGTTTGCCTTGTACACAGATGCATCACTGCAAGGTTTGGGCTGCGTGTTAATGCAAGATAAGCACGTGGTGGCTTATGCTTCAAGGCAGTTGAAGCCTCATGAGACCAGATACCCAGTTCATGATCTGGAACTGGCGGCCATCATTTTCGCCTTGAAGATTTGGCGGCATTATCTCTATGGTACTTCGTTTACCATTTATACGGACCATAAGAGTTTGAAGTTCTTATTCACCCAAGCGGAACTGAATATGAGGCAAAGAAGATGGATGGATTTACTCAAGGATTATGACTGTGAGATTGAGTACCATCCTGGTAAAGCAAATTTGATAGCAGACGCCTTATGTCGGAAAGTGAAGAGTACTGCTGAGGACGCTATGTGTCTATCAGCTATGATGACTTCTTATTGCCATCTGGGCTATGATTTCGATGTGGACACGTCACCAGTGCGAGTGTCGACCTTATTGGCTGAGCCAGACATATTTGAGGCTATCGGGAAAGCCCAGAGGTCGGATGATGAGGTTCAGAGATGGTCATCGATAGTACTTCGAGGACAGCCATCAAAGTTCAGAGTGGCGGAAGATGGTTCCGTGAGGCTTGGCAACCGTTGGGTAGTGCCGAGGGCACCTGAATTGCGTCAAGGGATCTTGCACCGTGCTCATAGCAGCAGGTTTAGCATCCACCCAGGAGGAAGAAAGATGTACAAGGACTTATGCTACCAGTTCTGGTGGAGACGCATGAAGCATGATGTTATGACTTTTTTCAAAAGATGTTTGATCTGCCAGCAGGTAAAGGCAGAAAGACAGAGGCCTGGCGACGAGCTGAAGAGCTTAGAGGTACCTGAATGGAAGTGGGAGCACATATCTATGGACTTCGTGACCCACTTGCCAAGGACGGCCTCTGGATTTGATGCGATCTGGGTGATCGTGGATAGGCCGACGAAGGTAGCTCATTTCATCCCCTACTGTATGACTTTCACATACCTGAAGATGGCCCAATTATATGTACGGGATGTGGTGAGATTGCACGGGGTTCCAGTCTCGATAGACCCAAGGATTACTTCACATTTCTGGGAGGGTCTCCAGACAGCTTTGGGCACAGAAGTGAGACTGAGTACAACCTACCACCCTCAGACAGACGGCCAGACAGAGCGTACCATTCATACGCTCGAAGATATGTAGAGGGCATGTGTATTGGAGTTTGACACTCCGTGGCAAGATTCATTACCACTGGTGAGTTCTCCTATAATAACAGCTATCAGGCGAGCATTCAGATGGCCCCTTTTGAAGCTCTTTACGGACGACGATGTAGATCACCGCTGTATTGGGAGGACTTGACTAGTAAAGCGGTCGGAGGACCGAATATGATTAAGGATATGGAAGAAAAGATTAAGATGATACGCCAAAAGATGAAAGCGGCTCAGGATAGGCAAGCAGCCTATGCCAATAAGTGACGACGACCACTATAATTCCAAGTAGGAGACAATGTCTTCTTGAAAATCTCACCCTTCAGAGGTGTAGTTCATTTTGGTATGCGGGGAAAGTTATCTCCGAGGTATGTTGGGCCGTATGAAGTATTGCAGCGTATCGGTACATTGGCTTACCGTTTGGCTCTACCGCCGTCTTTATCTGGTATTCATGATGTTTTCCACGTCTCTATGTTACGGAAGTATGAGCCAGATCCGTCTCATGTATTACAGCCTACTGAAGTGCAGTTGGACTCAGATGTATCCTACGTAGAACGATCGGTCAGAATTCTGGATCGTGATCGCAGATTACGAAGCAAAGTCATACCGATGGTCAAAGTTTAGTGGGATCGTCGGGGTGTCGAGGAGGCTACGTGGGAGACGGAACAGCATATGTGCAGCATTACCCGGAACTATTTTCTGGTATGAATTATGTTTAGTTTCATTTTGGGTAAGTGCATGCGATTTCGAGGACGAAATCTTCTAAGTAGGGGAGTAATGTGATGCCCCGAAATTAATTATATGCAATTTGGGCATTAATTATGTTTATATAATGAATTATGTTGATAATTGGTTTATGTGATGGGTAATGAAGTGTTAACATGATTTATTGTTTTGGATTGTCAATTATGAGGAAGATATGAAGTTAGAGGAAGTTTGTTGCATTTTTGTAAAATACTTTTAAAATACCATGTTGGGGTATTTTATACATCTTAATGGGTACTAGTTTAATTGAATTAACCCATATACCCCCCACTATACCTTTTTCCTTCACTTTACCAATCACTCTTAAAATCCCCAAATCATCTCCACAACCCTAACCTCACCCCATTTTCGAAATTCTTCAAAGGAGGAAGAAGGAAGCTCCACAAAACTTTTGTTTGTGTGATCTTTGTTAAGATTTGGAGTCTTCAAGAGGTATGGAACCCTTCCTAAAGTTTTTATGATGTTTGGTTTTGAAATGGGATGATTTTGAAGTGATTTATGTGGGTTTGTTTTGGGTATGTGTTGTATGTTGTTGGGGTATGATTTTTGAAGTGTTTTATGTGGGTTTTAGTGAGTTTTGATGATGTTAATGTTGTAGGAAAGTTTGGGTTTGAAAGGTATGAGTTGGAGCTTGGAAAGATGCTCAAAAATGGTGAAAATCGCGCACCAGCAGGTGGCGATCGATCGCCATAAATGAGGCGATCGATCGCTGAAGGCCAGTAGCAAAAATCGCTACAGGCGATCGATCGCCATATTTTTTAGCGATCGATCGCCGCAAGGCAAAACGCGAGGCGATCGATCGCCTCAAGTAGCGATCGATCGCCACTGTTTAAAAAGTGGAAAATGATGAATTTTGATGATTTTTTGGTATTTGGCTATTATTTAGCTTCTAATATTGATTTGTATGGTTGTGTAGAACCATCCCAGGTGCCAACGACATCAAGGAGATAAAGTTCTCCAATTTCTCCACTTTTGGAATTAAGATACGTAAGACGCGTACGAGCATCGGACGGTAACATATTCTTACAATATGACTATGCAATAATCGTATAAGTATTTAAGATGTTTATGATGATGATAATGATAAGTAAGTTTATGATGATGTCTATGAAGTGATGATGTTTATATGATATTTATAAAATGTTACGATGTTTATGATATGGTAAGATGCCATACGATAGGGTAAGATGCCCTCGTGGTAAGATGCCACACGATGTTATGATATGGTAAGATGCCATACGATAGGGTAAGATGCCCTCGTGGTAAGATGCCACACGATGTTATGATATGGTAAGATGCCATACGATAGGGTAAGATGCCCTCGTGGTAAGATGCCACACGATGTTTATGATATGGTAAGATGACATACGATAGGGTAAGATGCCCACGTGGTAAGATGCCACACGATGATCATGATATGGTAAGATGCCATACGATAGGGTAAGATGCCCATATGCATGACTATAAAACATGGACAACTAAGTGTGTTAATACGATTAACCAGGAAGTATATGTTACGATTATTTTCATGCATTTATTTATATGCCATTACCTTATGATGTTAAGTAATGATGTACATGCTCATGATGGGTTGTTCCTGTAGGTACACTTTTGGACCGAAGGGCCTAGGGTCGGGTTGAAGCAGTGAGCTAAAAGGAGCAAGATGAATATAGGATACAGGATTTTGATAGTCTCTACTCTAGGAGTAGTGTAAATCTATAGCTTTAACATTCATTATTGAGAATGTAATTAATTAGCTTGTGAAATTTTATTTTGGCCTGTAATCTTATTAGCTCAAAGCTACAACCGGAACCCTAAGATGTTATGAATGCATGTTTAATCCATAATACGTTATTAATATGATGTTAAGGTAGGGAGACCCTACAATACTGCTTATTGAATTGTATGACGATACGATGGGAGGTTTATAGTGGATTAGTGTAGTCACTATAATGCGTTTGAGCTTGAGGTAAGAGGTACCTCAAGAGGGCGTTCTTACATTATATGTGTTGAGGGGCTAGTGTTGTGAAAGCTCAATTTTGTTGGGAGTACCAACGTGAGTGTCAACTAGTCATTTTTAACCAGGGTAAGCATTACTGGTGGTGGACCGGGTAATGGCTTTGCGTTATTTGTGAGACGTATGAGAAGATGTCTCTGGAGAGATGCTCGAGAATTTTGAGTACTATAATATTAGTACGAAGCATCGTTAGAATTTGTATACGTCGTGTATACGACTTTGAGAATGATTAGTGATAGTGGCAAGGATGCACTATCCTGAACCAGTTGTGTATTTACCAGTTGTGTATTTATTGGTTCAGGGATACATTTCCGTATAAATTTATACAGATTGTCCGAACGATGGTTCGAGATTAAAGAGTCATGAAGGCATGACACCTTCCCTGCGAGGGACGATGTATTGATATACCTGTTGGGAATCTTTGAGAGATTCGATGAGTCGGTTTGCGTTATGCTGATGTTGAATTCACACCATTAGTCATTGGTTTGTCGGCCATTATTCTCAACTGAGTGAGAATAACAGAGTAATTGACAATCGTGTCTGAGGCTTGTGAGTATGATTGGAGATACCCAAGTCGAGTGCATTGAGTATGCATGTGGTGTTTTTGGTGCTCAGGCATATATATCGGTATGTAAATACGAATGCCAGCATTTTTATGCTTGTTGAACTACGGGTTAGTGTGTTTAGATTCTCTAGTAAGAGACTGGAGTATCCTTAAGATTGGTAAACTCAGCGGGACGATTTATTCTTAGAAATAAATTGTGAGGTTTTGGTTGACTCTCTTCAGAGAATTCAGAGAAGAGGTTGACGTACTTTTAGGCTAAGGAAGTACGTTGTTAGCAATTTCGATAGTGTCCTTATATTAGAATTATTGATTCTAAGGGTAAGACAATGGACGACCAGGATTCGAATTTGTTTGGTGTCGTTGTCGACACATGTTGTGAGAATGCAATTGATTTTCTTGCATGTTCTCTATGGAATTTTGAGACTTTGAGGAGTTTCGATAGTGTGTTGGGACCAGGATGCGATTCCTTGGAACACACTGATGTTGACATCTGTGAGGATGTATTTTGTATTGATCAGTGGCCGTGGATTGCTCGATCAGAGTTGCAAGTGGTGCAACTACTCCTTGATGGAGATGGAGTTGGAGGACGAAAACCGAGTTTAGTGTGAGTATACTGTTGTATACTGGTGGTTTCCTTCGTAGCGATGTGTATTTAGCATCGTAGATCAAGTGGTAGAGATGTCATTGAGATGATATCTATGTTGGAATCAGAAATGATTCGAGTCGATAGCAGTGAAGATTGACCGACTGCTTTTGGGTGATTAACATCGAGGTATGTTAGCATCTTTTGGAAGATTGCGGTGGTTTGTGAGAATGTCTCCATTCCAGAGTTGGTGCGAGGTCGACGTCCTCATAGTTGGTGTCTCGATCATGACACATTCATGAATCGATACTATGTATTCGAGTTGGATTAGTGGGCTCGGTGGTACTTGGTGTACGCATGTGCAAATTTTGAGGACAAAATTTTATTAGTGGGGGATAAATTTGATATCCAGAAATTATTTTGTTGATCCCGGAGTGATTATAATCCTTAATGAATTTTAATTGTGGTAATTATGAGATATTTGCGGTGTTGAGACTCCCGAGGATTTTAATCCGGTATCGGGGTTGTTGGTCCAAGGGTTTAGATTTTATCCTCATTGAGGTGTTAACCTTGGAACTGTGTTGGTAGTGGGATCTGGAGTCTGGGGAGCTTTGGATTGAGGTTGTGATGTAATTGAGTGAGTGAGAGATAATTATTGAACACGCGTGATTTTTCATGAGTTATGGTGCGAGTATTTGAGACTCAGAATTTTGGAGTTTTGGTGCTATATATACCAAGTGGACTCCGTGTTCAGACATTACTCTCTCTCTCTCTCTCTCTCTCTCTCTCTCTCTCTCTCTCTCTATCTCTCTCTCTCTCTCTCTCTCTTCCATTTTCCCCTTTCCCTTTCTCTCTCTCTCTTCCATTTTCCCCTTTCCCTTTCCCTTTCCCTTTCCCTTTCTTCTCTCATGGAAGAATCGATGGAGGCTCGCTTTCGGAGCGAGATTTCTCGAAGATAATTGGGTAATGTTCTTCCCCTCGCTTTTATCTTCGTTTTAGTTGTATTTTTGTGAAGTTTGGTTATAGTTTGATTTGGGTTTGAGTTTTGGGGTTTTTGGAGAAATTGTTAAATTGTTGTATTAGTGTTTTTCTGGGTTTTAATGGAGTTTATGAAGTATTGTGGTTGTTGGTAAATGTTGGTATGAGTTTGAGGAGGATTTGAGGTGTTGAAAATGGTGATTTTCGAGTTTCAGGGTTCTAACGATCGATCGGTCGAGTGCCGTAGCCAAATTGAAAACTCTGGGTTCTACCGATGGATCGGTAGGAGTTACGAATCCATCGGTAAGGTTGAATAGTAAAAACAAAAAAAATAAAAAAAACCTCTCCTTAAATTTTTAGGAGCTTGTATTGGTGCATTGGTGATTAATTCTTGGATTTGAGATTTTTATATTGAGCATAATGGCTATGCTATTGTAATAATGTTTAATGATTAAAGGCATTATTAATTAATGTCTATCTTATTGTTGAATTCATGTAGAGTCTACTCAGACATCTGGTCAGAGAGAATGATAATATGATATCAATCTTGAACAATGAATTAACGTTCTAAATATGGAACCTTAGAATTGAAGAGATGATAAATACTTGAGTTAGATGATAATTCGAATCAACAAAGATGTTTGGCTTGTGGTGTAGTATATGGGGCATGCTTAGAATAGATAATAACGTTGTTGATTTTGTTATCTTTTGTTGAGTAATTATCATTGAATTGATATTCATTATAGATATTCACAAGCCTCCGGTTGTCGAAAGTGACTTAATCCGGTTGACGACTTTAAGGTACGTGTAACGTACGAACATAGTTAGATATATTATTGTCATGTGTATGAACAATATATTGTTATTACAATCATTATGATATGCATTGAGAATTATGTGATGCCATTATGGAGCGAGCAATGAGCGTAATGCGGTTGCTGTTGAGCGAGCATTGGTTATGATATCGCCGTTGTTGAGCGTTCGAGGGGTTAGAATGCCGCCGTTGTTGAGCGAGCGATGGGACACGATGGGGTGAAACTGAGAAATCATTAATTGAGATGTATGTGATTTCTGTAAATCATTAGTGTAATGATTTAACTATATTTGATTATGAAATTGGCATTTTGAGAATGAGTTTATTTAATCAATGTAATGATTAACTATTTTGGGAGTTTGATGGTTTTGGTTATTGTGAGAACACATCTCATATGATGATGATACTATACATGGAGTATCTTTTAAATTACAGTTTTATATTCTGTAAATTATTAATCATGAGATTGATGTTATTGAGATTGTGTGATTGGTATGCTCACCTCGTGTGGGGTTGTTTCTGTTGGGACAGGTAGAACAGGTACAACATTGGCTCTGGAGTTGAGTTTTAGTTGTTGATTGAAAATGCTCTCGGGGCTGAGGTACCAATATTGGTATTTGGTAGTATGTTTATACAGTAGATACACATTATTTATTCAATGCTCGAATGTGAGCATCCTTATATGTGTATATGGATTGTATAAAGGTTTTGAGGTTTCCCTTTTTATTTATGATTTGCATGCAATTAGTTAAGGAGATTGTATAATGAATTGAGAACATGTTAGTGTATTATGAGGTGTATACTTATGCTAGTTGAGCGGTACTGAGAATTGTATATTAAGAAGAATAATGCCAAATTTTTTATAGATGGCATGTTAAGGTCATGGAATCATGTACAAGAATTCTTTAATTGATAAAAGTATGCACCATTTATTTGTTAATAATGCACTAATAGCGGGTTAAGGGCCTGATGTCCTTACAAATACGAACAAGGTACTTTCCAACTATATACTACTGCTTTTCAGCTAAAAAAATGAGTACTTTTGGAACAAAATGTGAGTATATGTTAAACACGATTTAAGTACATTTTAAATATGAACCAAGTACTTTCCGACTATCATCGTTATTTGGCCCGACTGAGACTACTACCACTTTTCAACGCAAAAAATGAGTATTTTTGGAACACAAAGTGAATATATGTTAAACACGATATAAGTACATTTTAAATACGAACCAAGTACTTTCCAACTATATACTACTGCTTTTCAGTGCAAAAAACGAGTACTTTTGGAATACAAAGTGAGTATATGTTAAACACGGTATAAGTACATTTTAAATATGAACCAAATACTTTCCAGTTATCACACACTTTATATAATTTTATCATACACTTTACATGCATTCATATGAAATTCCAGTTAAAACTGTCAGGCAGAAACAACAATGCAAAGTCTTTACAGAAATCCATCAGGCAGAACAACCATGCCAAGTCTCACGCAACATGCTTCAAATGTATACACTTTCTGACCCACTTACCCCAATTTTACATGTCAAAAATTTCATCCCCCCAGTTCCCTTAATCATTCAAAGTTCACATATTACACCCCACGCTTAATTATATCATCATATCATTTAAAAGTAAAACAGGCACATCACCCGCAATGGACAAAGACGATAAGTTACATTTACCATTACCATCAGATTAGATTATTCCGAAGCATCACAAATTACAAATAATAAGCATAAATCCCAAAAAATGAGAAACAAAAAAGGATTAAATAAATCATGTGAGAAGTTTTTTTCTTGATTGAATCTACATGACTTTGCTGGTTTTCTGGACGACATATCGATAAGCAGTGACCTTTCGCTTCCTAGAAGCAGTGTTATCGACAAAATAACCATTTTCCGGCTTCTTTGGTGGCGTATAAGTTGTGAATTGGCTCCTCATTGGCCAAGAACTGCCGTTGTTTCTCCATCGCGATGGTGCAACTGCCTTCCACATTTGGCATGAGATGTTAAAAATTGGATAAAAACGCGTAAGAAATTAAATTGAAAACCTGAAAAGTTTCATGAATGGTGTTGAGATGGACACTCAAAGCGTGGTTCATGTCCTCTTTCGTTGCTTTCCCCATCTTCATTCTGTATTTTTGTCAATTATCCACAATGATTAAATAATGAGTTTCCAATTATTAATAAGAGTAATTTGGTATTTTTATGGGGTTAGAGAGCTGCAACAAATCAATAAACTATTTCACGGATTGGAATTGACTTCCTGACATAGGTACTGAACGCAAAGTTTAGTGTTGAGTTAGAGATTTTTCCCAATTTTTGCAGTACTTTTTTTTACTTTTTTTTTTAAAAAAAGAACTCCGACATTTTAGTGTAATAAAAATAAAATAGAGGGGGTGTTTGTGATTGCTTTTTAAAACTGTTTATTTTCTTTCTAGACCAAAAAAAACTAATTATAAGTGTTTTATTTAATTGCTTCTGCTATTGCTTTTTTTAAAAAATAAACGGATAAAAAAAGAAGTGGATAAGCAGATTATGAGATGTTTTTTACTGTTTTTACTTGTAAGGTGACAATTTTGTAATAATTTGAAGTTCATTAAGCTACTTTTTTTATTTTAGTAGCAAACACTCAATGTTTATGCTTAAAAATAACGTTTTTTCAACTTTAAGTAAATATAACATAAAAATATTTTGAATACCCCATAATATAATTTTAGAAATTATAAAGGACTCATACCTCTACCTATACACCAACATAAATATTTTTGGAAGTTTTCACCTAATAAATAATACAGATAATTTAGTCAAAAACATAATAATACATATATAATTGTAATAAAAATAAATATATACCATATTTTTAGTACAATTTAAATATGTTCTCATTACATATATCTCCAAAAAAAGTCAAACATCACATATAATTTTGAAATGACATAATATTTTCTAATATCTATTCAATTTATTTTGACCCAAATTTTGCATCAAATATCAATTTCTATACTAAATATACAATACTTATTTCCGACACATCTTTTTAAAATTTAGTCTATAAACTATTCTAGAATATTCTGTAATTTTATTTATGGTTATTTATTCCTTTACTTCTCTCTTTATAAATTTACTAACATATTTAAATATCAAATCCAAGTTAAATAATTATTCAAGGGTAAACTACCCATAAATCCCTAAACCCAAACTTTTCTTTAACCTAACTCCCCTTATCCATTATTCATATTCTAACTCCCCAACAATACTTTCATCTTCATCATAACTCCCTACTACACATCACTTTACCAAGTTACCCTTACAAGTGGAAAGGGATTAATTGCAGTTTACCCCCTGGAGTTTTTAATCTATTTTCAAATTAAACCCAAAAATTACCATTTTCTCATAAACTTGTCCTTTACGACCCGATCTTCAAAAATTGGTGATGAAGGAAAACTTCGACACCCAAAGATGAAAGATCAGCGAAAATTTAGAGAGGCAATTCTTTAGTTCCGACAACGGGTTAACATCATGTCTTTCAGAGAGCAGGATGAGGAAAGAGTAACTCCAGAGATCCTGTTGCTACTGAAAAATGCTTTACAAGAAGAAGTTTCACAACCTGAAATTACCCTCGAAGAGCGAATCACTCTAGATGATGTAAAAAGGAAGATTCGTAGGAACTACAACGAGGATCCACTAGCATGGTGGAACAAAAATGAGCTCAGAGCTACTTTAAAGGTGAAAACTGGAAAAGAAAATGAGTTTGTTAGGTACAGGCCGATCCCCATGAACCAGGAAGATCGGAAGGATATGCAGATCATACTTAAGGAACATATTGACCTTAAGTTAATCTCAACATGTATTTCTCCATACAGCAGCCCATGATTTCTTGTTCGGAATCATGGAGAAATTAAACGAGGAAAGCCGAGATTGGTGATCAATTATAAAGGGATCAACGAAATCTTGAAATTCGATGGATATTTTATCCCAAGCAGAGAACATTTGGTATATAGCATCAAGAATGCCAAAGTGTTTTCTAAATTCGATTGCAAGTCTGGGTTCTACCAAATTAAAATGGAGGAAGCAAGCAGAAAGTTTACAGCATTCTCCACGCCACAAGGACATTATATCTGGAGTGTTATGCCAATGGGATTGGCAAATGCTCCCCAGATATATCAAAGAAAGATGGATAATCTGTTCAAGGATTACTTCAGCTTCATGTTTGTTTATATTGACGACATCCTCATAGCGTCAAAAAACATGAAAGAACATCTTAAACATCTGAAAATCTTTCAGACGTTTGTTACAAGGAAGGATTAGTGCTTTTTGAAAAGAAAGCAGTGATTGCTACAAGATAGATCGAATTCCTTGGAATCAAGATCGACGAATCTGGAATCATCCTGCAGAATCATATTGTTGAAAAAGTACAAGGATATCCGGATGACCTCAAGGATTTAAAACAACTTCAGAGTTTTTTAGGAGTTGTTAATTTTGCTAGGATGTTTATCAACAATCTAGCAAACCACAGGAAGGTGTTCAGTCCAATACTCAAAAAAGATGTTAAGTTTGAGTGGAATGAAGATCACAGACAAGCTGTCAAACAACTGAAAGAGGCTTGCAGGCAACTACCAAAGCTTGCAATACAAAACGACGAGGATGACTTGGTATTATACACGGATGCCAGTGATCATTGGTGGGCGGCAGTCCTCATGAAAGTTACACCAGAAGGAGATGTGCCATGCAGATATTGCAGTGGGCTATTTGATAACAACGAAGTTATCAGATGGCGCATCAACGAGAAGAAGTTCTTTGCAGTTCGAAAGGCTTTTAAAAAATGGCCATTATTTTTACTTGCAAAGAAATTTATCTTAAAAATAGATAATAAGAGTGTTAAGTCTTTTCTGAAAAATAAAATTGAATCAAAACCAGAAAAGGCTGAACTTTTAAGATGGCAGACTGAATGTCAATATTATGATTATGATATTGTCATTGTGAAATCTGATAAAAATATTCTTGCAGATTTCTTAACACGAGATGGAGGGACACATTGCTAGCGATACCCTCAAGCGAGTTAGGAATCTCAGGGAAAACCTAAAGATCCTGGAACGAGATTTTGGGACTCTTTGTCTCAATGCAAAGGTCGCGGGACGACTTCAACGAGCAGATCAGGAACTTGTTACTGATCATATACGAGCATGCTTTCGGGACAACGAACGTTTGTTTGAAGTCTTGAAAGGGCATATCCTTCAGGCAGCACCTTCAACGGTGCAAAAAGAAGTGTTTAGAGAACGGGGCTCATCTAACCCGGAGGCAAGGGATTCAAGTACCCCTGTCACGAGTGCTGCAGATGATACATTCCTTGAGGATGTACAGGCTGAAGCGAATGTTGAGGGTCAGGTGTCATCACAATCTGAACCTTCAAATCAACCCAGCACCTCTGGGGTAAAAGATGGAGAGTTGAATCTTAGGCCAATGACTGGCAAGTCTAAGGTTCAAACTAATGATGATTTAGTTTCTTCACCTATGCAGGATTACCAACGCACTTGGGAGAAACTAATTACCAGGCGAGGTATCAACCCAGACAAATCTATAGTTGATATCTCAAGGAAATATCCTAGAGTTTGGATGAAACCAGGCAGCCATCCAAACGATGTTCAGGAATGGTATAATTTTGGAGCTTTGGCTTCGGTTTATACTGTGGCACCAGCCTTCTCTGAAATATCAAAATTAGCGAAATGGATCAGAGAAGCTGTTTACGAGACTTGGGCCAATAATCCACATTTGGCAAGAGGCGACATTTTGGAGTTGTATTTTTTCAGTGCTGCTCCAGAACCGACGAAGAAAGGCTTCATCGAAGCTTTTCAATTTATCAAGCTTAGAAGACCAGATGAAAACGCCCTGAAAAATATAAAAATGGCGTTACCAGAAGGAATTCCAATTTTGGCTGGAACTATCACAGAGGATGAAGTTTCAACCAGACGAGCATGCGGTCTTTGGGTTTGTCTCACAGAAATGGACAAAGTCAAATACTCATTCAAGTTTTTCAGAATTCAGCCAACGGAACTTTCTTGCTGAATTCCATGACATGAACCCCACGAGATTTGCCGAAGAACTCTTTGGAACAAAAAGAAGAATTCTTTGGGAAAACAAGATCCCGGCAGGAAAAGAGACTTACCAGAAATTCTGCAACATGTCACACATTGGCCGATGGTTAGACCATATTTGCCAAGCATGCCCGGAGTAGAAAGAACCAGAGTTCGGGAACGGATTCCGTTCCAAACCCGACAGATCAGCGGCAGGAAGAGACAAAAGACCTGCTGACAAGAGAACCCGTTTTCCTAAAGCTCGGGGACCATAAAAACCACTAATGTAAAGATTCCCCGACAAAGGAAAAGAGGTGGACCATTAAAAGTTAGTGCGGATACTGTTCAACGTACTCACAAAAAATAATGGACCACTCACGAGAAAAGTTGGCACATTCAGACAAAGATGCCAGACCACGTGAAAGTTAAGGCGCACTCACAGGCGCACTCAACATTTATCAAGATTTGGAATCCGCATTTGAAGTCCGGATTCATGCCTATATAAGGGCACTCATTCAGGAAGCTAAGGACATCAAAAATTCTCCATAGTTTTCTGAGAAATAAAAATTGTAGTTTCCAAGCTTTGTAATCTTCAACTTTCTTAGCTTGGTAATATTTATTTCCTTTCTTTCTTTCTTTGTAATCGTTTGTGATATTGTTCTGTTTGTTTGTAGTTTATGTGTTCTTGAGTCAAGCCTAAACAAGTCCGTCTCCTCCCAAAAGGAGACGTTTTAATGTAAGAGTGTTATAAGTATTCCAGAATAAAAATAAGGCTTTTGCCCATCTATCTCCCAGATTTCTTTAAATCTTTCTTATATCTTGATTATACCTTACGCCCTAAGGTAGGAAACGAATTAGGGCTGTGTTGTGCGGTTTCTGAAGGAGTCGGATAACTGGCAGACTAGCCTCGCCCGTGAGCTGAGATTGGATGGTGAGGAGCCATTCGTAAAACAGTCTGGAGGCAGTAAGTTTCCGACTGGTGGCGTTGCGACCCACCTCACCCGGTGCCGTTATGGTCAAAAGGGTATATTTCGGTTTGTTAAATTTTTATTGTAATTCGGAAGCATGATGGGCCTGCTATTTAATTTTACTTCATAAGGGATTTTGGGGCTTTGATTTATCATGAACCGTGAGTCCTTTGCAAAAGGATGCTCCTGGGTCTTCTCAAGATGACAGAAACTGAAGGATCTCATGTTCATATAAGTCTTTTTAGGCCTATGCATTTTCATATCCCTTTTAGGAGTTGTTTATTGGAAAAAAAATGAGTTTTGGGTGTGTTTGGAAAAATCTTAAAAACATTATGGAGTTTATTGCAATTAAATTTAAGGTTTTTATGTCTTTTTAGGTGGGTAGGGAGTTGGAATAAAGAAAAGAAGTATGGTAGGGAGTTAGATTAAAGAATCTTTGATATAGGGAGGAATGTTAAAGTTATGTTGGGAGGTAGGGATTTTAAGTGAGTTTACCCATTATTCAATGCATTTAATTAGATCCAATTATATATTTATATATTTAAAACGGTATCAAAATTTGTATCTTAATTAGACATCCTCTTTTATTAGGTCCCGCATATTGATAATATTCAGATAATTGAGCATATAACTTATAAGTCTTAACAGAAAATTTCATATATATATATATATATATATATATATATATATATATATATATATATATATATATATAACACACCAGTTTTTGGCATTATTTTACGAAATATATTGCAGGGCCACTAAGTGATAATGATTTTACTGAATTATTTTAAAACTGAAATTTGTTTAATCAAGATTTGAAATATGATTTTCTCAGTTTTTTTTTTTGTTTTGCTTGCCCTTTTTGTTTTGTACGTATTTAAATATTTAAAGATCATTTTATAAAATTATTTTAAAAAATATCACAAATCAAAAAGAATATTTGATAATACCATTTTTCAAATTATCACAATAACCTTAATAGCGTCAAGGATTAAATTTATAATCTTTTTACATTTATTATGGAACAAAACTAGAAAAGTTTTTGGTAGATAATTTTAAAATATTTGCCATAATAATCATAATAAAAAGACATTTATTATAGATGAAAAATTGGTCCATAGCTGTCGCAGTTATTAGCATTTACTTCCGGTGGAACTGTTAAATGATTATTGAGACATTAAATAATATATAAATACAACAAACATCACACACAACATTTAACTCAACTTACACTTTATGGTTAATATTCCGGATTAAGTTCATCCTTATAGTAATCGGATGAATTGAGTTCTAAACATAATAAATGTATTATAGTGAAATAGTAATGTGGTAGAGAAAGATTGGTATATTTTAAAGATTAAATATACTTACTCATCATATGTTATCTTACAAAACAAGAAACCCTCCGCAAATATAGAACTCGTAAGCCTCATTAAGGTACACTATTATTTACACACAAAACTACGACAATGACCATGTTTTTCATTATTTTGTTCGTCCATCTCACTCTTTTTTTTTTGTTCCTTTGGGCGGTTTGATTCAGCCGGTATTTTTAAAATATGGTATTTTATTATTTTTCAAAACATCAGTAACTATATAGGTTTCTTACTTAATATTATTAACATAGATAACCATAAGGATTAATAACAGCTAATACACAATTATACATTATATAAACTTTAGCAGTTTATCAACTGATATACGAATATTGTTTTGGAAAATAGAGTACAGCACGGCTACACCACTTAATTAAACTGAACCAACAATTTAACTTTCTTATGCAATCTTTTTTATAAAAAAAAATATTAAGTTTCATTTCATTGAATTTTTAGGTCATTCCTACAATTAATGGTGTATGGTTATAAAAAAAATATTAAGTTTCATTTCATTGAATTTTTAGGTCATTCCTACAATTAATGGTGTATGGTTCCTTGAAACCCACAAAAAAAAAACCCCCTGTAAAAGCAAACAGCAACCATATTGTTAAAATGGTCCACACCATTTTAATACTTTCACTTTCTTTTTAATCTGCTTTTATTTTTGAAGTAGATGGGATCTGATTTTAACAGTTTGATGAATAATATGTCCAAATTGGAGGATCAGCCAACTCAAATGGGAGTTCTATTTATGTAGCTGAACTTCACCAAATGATCATTAATTGGATATTATGCATTGATGGTGTAATAAAAATGCGGCCATTACTGTTATGTTATTATTTATTATGATATTGCCAGAGCAATTTTCATTTTAAATCCATGAAAATTACTCTGGCAGCAACAGTTATTGCTTCGTTAATAATATTTCCCTTTATTAAAATCACAAGAAAAAAGTAGCAAAGCAACCACAAATGCATGCAATGAGAGTTTTATCTGAAAAAGAACTCAATCGTAAATAAGTTCATTCTGTTCTCTTCTGAAACGTAGGGAAGAAAAGTTACAAATTTAACCAACTTCACCCACCCTCCATTTTCCAGCATCCATACTCTCGCAAAATAATACACAAGACAAGATTATAGAGATGTTCGAAAAATTCTGAGCATGATAACGTTTCCATAGAGTTTGGATACCAGTAAATATTTGTAAAAGGATGGGTGTGATCAAATTTGTTATACCCAGAAAGTGCGATGACCTCTAGATATTAATGGAATGTGAGATATTTTCTTTACTGCATACGGTAGCAACAATTCTAGAATTTGCTCTCAATGTGACGTGAAAACGATGAACAAACGTGAGAAGTGAGCCATAAGATTTTTCCGGCGTATCCCTCCGAACGCTCAAGTCAAACAAGGGAAAATAGGTGTTGTAGAGTAAGCAATTTATGTTGTGAATGAATAAAAGTGACGATCAAACCTAGTATTTATAGGCGAAGAGTTACCAAATTCCTTATATGTTTATCCAAATCTAGATGCTTGAGATATGATAAGATCGCATCTGATCTTCACAGTCTTTGATAAGGATGACCAAATCCCGGAGATCTCAGTTCAATCAAACCCGAAAATCTTGTTCCCATAAATAGGAGATTCAGTTGCAAAGATACGAGTCTATCTGATTAGTTGTGGGTATAAGTGCTCGGCTGACGAGCTCACCTAAGTATGCATCATGAGCTCGGGAGCTCGGCCTCATATTTTGACATGACATCCCAAGATGGGCATATAAGAAAATATGACGTCGGGAGGTCGGCCATGTTCCGGGAGGTCGGCCGTGTCGGGAGGTCGGCCACGTGTTCAGGAGGTCGGCCATGTCGTGAGGTCGGCCACGTGTCGGGAGGTCGGTCGTGATGGGAGGTCGGCCACGTGCCGAGAGGTCGGCCGTAGTTTGGGAGATCTCCTGAGCAGGTCTGGTTCATGAGCTATTTGAAGATAGGATGCGTTTATACTCCTAAAGGGTATCACAGGATGGCGTTACATTTTCAAACTTTTACATATTAGATCCACAAGGTTACTCGTGGAGTATTACATATGACACCTCAATTGTATACCTTACATGAGATTGTACATCAACTAATTACAAGGATTTCAAGAACAATCAAGATATGTTTCAAGGTACTATTAAAAGCGAAGGAGGTTTTAGTGCCTGAAATCTACACAAGATCATTTCGTACCTCATTCAACAATAGCATCTTTGCGTCTCTCCGTAACCTTTCTTATTCAGTGCTTCCAAAACACAATCTTGATATTTCAAGAGAAACAGAAGCCAATATATTAGACTAGAAGCGATGCATCTTACGAACATTCACTTAAATTTGAGTTGTCTGTATTTCTTACATGACAAGAAAAAGATGCTTTTAACAAGAACTAATAGAAACCTAAACTGCAATTCGGATCATAAGTACGCCAACATCAACTCTGTTTACCGTTTAGGCAACCAAATACCCGGAGAGGGGTCCAGTTAAACTACTGCACAAATTTATGAAATACACAGAACCATTCCACATAATTCTTTGCTCTTTCATTTCCTTACAACCAAAAAACTTAGATGGATCTTTTCCTCCCATGGCTGGACAAAATGGAAATAAGACTACGTTGCATTGAGATGAAATTGATCCAGGCAAAAAACTGCTTTATCCCGTTGATAACCACTCCACTGAATGAATATTACTAAAAATAACTTCTTTTTCGCAATAAAAGCATATTGAACCCAGTTCTTCAAACCCAAGGTGGATATTTCAAAGATCAAAATGGAAACATATTTAGTATTTGCGACAATTTTCTATTATTCTTCCGGTAATAGCATTCCCTCTTAAATTATAAAACATAATCTTAGTCCTTTGGATTAAAAATTGGCATCAAAGCTCTCTGTCCACTGAAAATTTAAGCAGTGTCCACAATTCCTCAGCCAAAGCATTCTTGAAGTTGATTAGAAACAGCCATTAGTTGATGCAATTGGACATACAGAACTATATATGGACCAATATAAAGATCATACATACAGAAAAGAATCTGTAGCATTCTTCACAAACAAGTGGAACAAATTTCCCCTCCATATCAGGAAAGAATTATCCGCTCAAATAAGTACATCAAAAAATCAAACTGAATTCTAACCTCAAAGATCACAAAATAGTTCACCATGATGCATTCACAAAAGCCCTCAAATCAAAGAAGCCCAAACAATACAAAAATCCCAAGTAATATGAGCCAAACAATGTGAACCAACAAAAGTGCCTGTCCCGCGGTACCCGATCCGCCATTGCCAATCTCACACATACCCAATTTCTTTACACGCGCTCCGGCGCAGTGAGCATCGGGGCATCCACACCAGTAGGTGACGCCATCATCCCCGCAAACCGGATCAGGTCGGAAACATTTCACTGGACAGGAATTTCGGCCCGAATTCGATGGGCAGAGATCATTTTCTTGTCGTTCGGAAGGTAGCTGTTTGATAACATCCGGATCTGATCGGACGGTGGGAGCCAGAAGGGTTGCGAAAAGAACAGCGAGGAGGAAAATCGAGCAAGATTTGTCGACGAACAACTGCATCTCGGCGAGCTTTAAGAGATCAATAACGCTCATCGTTGGAAAAAAAAATTCGTTCACACCTCTCCACAATTGCGATGAAAATGATTTCCTTTTTCAGCGGAATTGGAATAAAAGTTCCAGATTCTCCATTCTACGGTTTTGTTTTCACTGGTGGGAAAATGTTTCGGGTGTCTTCAAGAAAGTTTCTTGTCGAGGATGTTAACAAGGTGCTCTGGATATAGCCAGATCACCAACCTCTCTTTGTACGGATTATTCTTGAAGGGATATCATTTTTAAACACCAACATATATTCATATATACATATTCTTATATATTGGTGCATGATAAAACCGATGCATATAAAAATTTTCCCACTGCACACCCTCATTTCATGGCAGAATCGATGCATATAAAAATTTTCCTTATACGTCTGCGCACCCCATTTCAAATGCAAATATTTATATATATACCAAGTATATACTTCATTTATAGATCAACTCAATAGTAAAATAAATAACTTTTAAATAAAAGATGAATAATCTAACATATTAATCATTGTAAACTAATAATATTGAGTTAGTTCATAAATAATCCTGAACTTGGTATTCTCGTTTCATTTCAAAGAATGAGTAATTTGCATAAATTTGTTATTTTAAATGGATTAGAATTTCTAATTAAAAACTGGGGACTTTTGTGTTATTGTAATTTGGATTTAATTATTTTGGTTTTCTATATGATTGTTATGAATCAATGCATAAATTATTTAGATATTCAATGATTAGAGTTAAAATTATTTCTTAGATGTTTCATAACACATAAAAAATATATATATTAGTAAATATTTTGTTATAGATTCCGGAATATGATTATGCAAATTTTGTAAAAAACACAAATTTAGCAATTTTCAAACTGATTTTGCAATTTAATGTTAATCAATCAAATATAAAATAAAGTAATAATATAAATGTGAAATAAAATAAAAGTAATAAAGAACACCAGAATTTGTTATATATTAGATGATAAACGCATATGTCCTTTATCACGGTCACAACTTCTTTAACTGAGTGACTCATGAGAAAAATTTTGGCCTCGACGGATCCAAAGTAGTCCTACCTGCTTCTTACTTCTTCTTGACCTTAGGACTTCAAGAGTAGTCATGTGCAATTACACAAACTTCGCTTGCCGATTCGATGTTGAATGATTCCTGAACGAATCACACTCTTGTAAGCTACAAGTCAGGAAGTTATCGATCGGATTTGACCAATCTTGATCCCAGTTTTTAGGAATCAGATCAATCCTGTATTTAACCAGATCGATTCCGATTCTGATTCCGATTCCATGTATTCCCATGGAACCACACTGATCCGAAAATCGGATTGGTAGCTCCAAGTATGTTCCGGACGTTACCGGTTCCAACCCAAAACCAGTAATTCAAATTTTTAAAAACTAATATGAATTGCAGTGCCCATCGCCAAGGGCGGAAAATTCAAAAAACATTGTTGCCCTCATCGCCAAGGGTGTTGCCTATCGCTACTTAATTTTTTTTTAATTTCCTACAAATGCTTCATTGATAAATGTTTGAATAAAACTTACAATAAATACTTAATTAATAATAGTTTAAATAAGAATTACAATAATTGAAACTAAAAAAATTAATATTATTCCTCATTATTGATGAGTATCCTATATGCAATTTCTTCCTTTTCTTCTTCGAAATTATGACCTTCAAATTCATTATGACACCGGATCTATACATAGGTTGTCATATCGGATAAAAGAACAAAAGTCTCACCCTTGTAGCGTGTTTGAGCAGATTCCACGAAGCAGCACCACGTCCAACGCCTCCTTCGAGTCACTAGCAAAACTTATCAAGTTTTGCCTCAACGGTATCCACACGATCAAATCGGGTGAAGGGATAGTCTAAGAACAAGTTGCTAGACTCGTTCTTAGACCGGAACAAGGAACACTCACGATTCACAATCGAAAAGGGATGTCCGGAATACACCAAAATCACGTCGGTTGTGATGAAGCCGAGAGAGCTTGGAAATCCTCTTAGGCGGCCGAGAGCTCCTTGTTTAGGGTGGAATGATATGAATTATTGTCTAACAATTAATTATATCAAAGTTATTAAAGGGGCTTAATTAAGTTCAAGACTTTCTTAAAGTCTTATGGGCCCAAACCCATGATTTAATTAAAACCTTTTAATCACTTAATTAAGACTCTTCTTAATTAATTAATTCATCCAATGAATTTAATTTCCCTTCTCGATTTAATCTTTTGTGCGACCCGATAGGATCTTGTAATGTTGGCAGTGACATAAAATCTCATTTTATGTCGCAAGCAATGAGCGGTATCTAGCAACACATCAATGCTACCCAAATTACAAGAATGTCAATGACTCGACATAACCTAGGAACTTGTGATAATATTTATCATGTAACTTAATCCCTTTGTCCTTTGTGTTTAAATTGAACACGAGTCATGGAATAGTCATACTCGTATATTCAATCTCTATTTCTTGATCCCAAGTAGAACTAGAATAAACGAATAAGCTCGATATCTCATATCGACTCATTCGAGCATGGCCATGCATTTTAGTTCTCACTTGATCAAGGGCCAAACACATCTCCTGTTATATAGGAGGGACAAATCCTATCTCGATCAGTCAACATCCCTCTACATAATTCGTGGTGTATCCAATAGTCGCCTTTATAGTTTACCCTGTTACGGGTAACGTTTGACAATATCAAGATACATAACTCCTTATGTTGGGATCTCTGATGATCACAAGTCGTAAGGATTACATACATTATTATCACTATGAGAATTGCTTATGACACTCATATAACTATCCATGTAGCATTCTCATGGTGGGTCTATCCAGTACATCGTTCTCTAACATGTACCCATGTGTTGATTTGATATCTCATATCAATGAACAATTCATCAATCAACACATACTAGTCTCTACGTATTATCATTATCCCTATTCATGATAATACTTGACTAGGGACATCTTTAAGAATAATACAATATTATTCTAAGGACATTAACATATATATTAATTCACATTGCACAGTTAATCGAATAATATATAATAATGAATTGCCATTTCATAAAATCATAAACATTGTATGTCCAAACAATCATTCAATGATTTGTCTTAGGGCATATCCCAACAAATCTCCCACTTGTACTAAGACCACTCCGACATAAACCTAATGCCTAGAGATCTAGTATGACAATCATGCTTCTGCTGTGATAGTGGTTTCGTCAATGGGTCAGATACGTTATCATCTGTTGGTACTTTGCATATTTTAACATCTCCTCTTTCAACGATTTCTCGAATGAAATGGAAACGCCTAAGTATGTGCTTGGATCTTTGGTGAGATCTAGGTTCCTTAGCCAATGCGATCGCTCCATTGTTGTCACAATAGAGTTCTATCGGATCTTTAATGCTAGGCACCACTCCAAGTTCATAAATGAACTTCCTAATCCAAACAGCTTCATTTGCTGCATCTGAGGCAGCAATATACTCAGCTTCTGTTGTAGAATCGGCTACTGTCTCTTGCTTTGAACTCATCCAGCTCACAGCACCTCCATTTAGGCAATACACATATCCAGATTGCGATCGATAATCATCTTTGTCGGTTTGGAAGCTTGCATCAGTGTAACCCATTACATTGAGCTCTTCCTCACCTCCATAAATCAAGAATGTATCCTTAGTTCTTCTCAAGTATTTCAGGATATTCTTGACAGCAATCCAGTGACCTTCACCTGGATCAACTTGATATCTGCTCGTCATGCTCAAGGCATACGATACATCGGGACGAGTACATATCATGGCATACATGATAGATCCAATAGCTGACGCATATGGAATCTTACTCATGCGTTGTCTCTCATCTGGTGTTGAAGGACACTGTTCCTTCGAGAGATAAATTTCATGTGTCATAGGCACGAACCCTTTCTTTGATTCTTGCATGCTAAACCGTTTTAGCACTTTGTCTATGTATGTACTTTGACTTAGGCCAAGAAGCCTTCTCGATCTATCTCTATAGATCTTGATTCCTAATACATAGGTGGCTTCTCCCAAGTCTTTCATCGAAAAGCAGTTCCCTAGCCAAATCTTTACAGATTGTAAGGCAGGGATATCATTCCCAATGAGAAGTATGCCATCTACATACAACACTAGAAAAATGATTATGCTCCCACTGACCTTCTTGTAGACACAAGGTTCATCTACGTTTTTGATAAAACCAAACTCTTTGATTGCATCATCAAAACGAAGATTCCAACTCCGAGAAGCTTGCTTCAATCCATAAATGGATCGTTGTAGCTTGCATACCTTTCCAGCATCCTTTGGATCGACAAAACCCTCGGGCTGTGTCATATACACATCCTCGAGCAGATTTTCATTAAGGAAAGCTGTTTTGACATCCATCTGCCAGATTTCATAGTCATGAAATGCAGCTATCGCAAGTAAGATCCTAATGGATTTAACCATGGCAACTGGTGAGAAAGTTTCATCATAGTCAATACCATGAATTTGCTTGAAACCTTTAGCAACCAGTTGACTTTTATAGGTTTGTACATTACCATCCATGTCGGTCTTTTTCTTGAAAATCCATTTGCACCCTATAGGTCGTACCCCTTCAGGTGGATCAACCAAAGTCCATACTTGGTTTGCATACATGGATTCCATCTCAGATTTCATGGCCTCTTGCCATTTCTCAGAATCAGTGCCCATTATAGCTTGTTGATAAGATGACGGCTCATCCTCATCAATAAGTAGTAAGTCACCTTGTTGAGTCACAAGAAATCCATATCTCTGTGGCTCCCGGTGTTCTCTTACAGACCTACGCTGGGCTTGTGTCTCTTGAGCATGTATTTCTTCCACAACAGCTTGCGGTGCCTGCTCTGTTTCCATCTCAATCTCAGGTTCAGTGTTTTCTTGTGGTTGAACTTCACTAAGTTCTATTTTTCTCCCACTGGTTTTTTCTAGAAATAAATTCTCTTTCAAGAAATACACCAGTCCGAGCAACAACTACTTTGTTCTCGGTGGGATAATAGAAATAGTATCCTTTCGTTTCCTTAGGATACCCCACAAATAAACACTTACCAGATTTGGGTCCAAGTTTGTTAGTGGCATGACCGTCTAACATAAGCCTCACAACCCCAAATCTTCATAAAAGACATACTAGGACGCTTCCCAGTCCATATCTCATATGGTGTCTTTTCCACTGATTTAGATGGAACACGGTTCAGTAAGAAAATCGTTGTTTCTAGAGCATGTCCCCAAAATTATATCGGAAGATCTTGCATGACTCATCATTGATCTAACCATGTCTAACAAGGTTCGATTTCTCCTCTCGGATACACAATTCCATTGTGGAGTATACGGAGGAGTGAGTTGTGGGACTATCCCACACTCCTTTAGATAGTCATGAAACTCTTGGCTTAAGTATTCACCTCCTCGATCTGATCGAAGGATTTTGATACTTTTGCCAAGTTGGTTTTGTACTTCATTCTTGAAATCTTTGAACTTTTCAAAGGTTTCATGCTTATGCTTCATTAGGTACACATACCCATATCTACTGAGGTCATCAGTAAATGTAACGAAGTATTGAAAACCACCTCTAGCTTGTGTACTTATTGGTCCACATACATCACTATGTATTAGTCCCAATAAAACATTTGCCCTTTCAACATGTCCCTTGAAAGGGGCTTTAGTCATCTTGCCCATTAAACAAGATTCGCATGTTTCATATGATTCAAAATCAAATGAATCTAATACTCCATCCTTATGAAGTTTAGATATGCGGTTTCGTTTATGTGGCCCAAGCGACAATGCCAGAGATAAGTCGGATTACAATCATTATTTTTAATCCTTTTAGTATTTATGTTATAGATAGGCATATCAAGATTTAATAAATAAAGACCATTCACCATTTGTGCACTAGGATAAAACATATCATTTAAATAAATAGAACAACAGTTGTCCTTTATCATAAATGAAAATCCACACTTGTCTAAACAAGAAATAGAAATAATGTTTTTGGTAATGGATGGCACAAAATAACAGTATTTTAAAATCAACGATAAACCAGAAGGCAAAGATAAATAATAATCTCTTATATCTAATGCAGCAACTCTTGTTCCATTTCCAACTCGGAGATCAACTTCGTCTTTCGCCAACAATCTACTCTTTTTGAGGTCTTGCACATTTACACAAATGTGAGATCCACATCCAGTATCTAATACCCATGATGAAGAAGTAAATAAATTGACTTCTATAACAAAAATACCTGAAGTGGAAGTCACACTTCCTTTCTTTAGATCCTCCAGATATACTTTGCAGTTTCTTTTCCAATGGCCGGTCTCACCGCAATGGAAACAGTTCCCTTCCTTTGCTATCCCTCCCTTTGGCTTCAGTGCAGAAGACTTTGGCTTAGATTTAACAAAGACCTTCTTTGCTTTCTTATTGCCCTTAGTTTTGGCCCTTCATTTGCTCTTATTCACAATAAGAACATTTGTGGCCTTAGTCTTCTTTGTATTTGCTTCATATGTTCTCAACATACCAAGCAATTGTGGTAGAGTCTTTTCCATGTCAGTCATATTGTAATTTACTACAAATAGACTGAAGCTCTCAGGCAACGATTGCAAGATTACATCGGTGGCCAACTCTTGGTCCAATGGAAAACCCTGCTTCTCCAGATTCTCAATGTACCCAATCATCTTGAGCACATGAGTTCCAACTAGGCTTCCCTCTACCATCCTGCACTGGAACAACGCTTTAGAGACGCCATACCTCTCTTGTCTAGCTTGCTGTTGGTACAATTGCTTTAAGTGTTCGATCATATCGAACGCCTCCATTTCCTCATGTTGCTTCTGAAGCTCAGAGTTCATGGTGGCAAGCATAAGGCAGCCAACATCAAGTGCGTCATTCTGATGCTTCTTGTAAGCATATTTATCGGCTCTAGTAGCCGTCAGGGGAGGTTCCTCAACAGGTAAGGGTTCCTCTAGGACATATTGTTTCTTTTCTTGCTTGAGGACTATCCTCAGATTCCTATACCAGTCTAGGAAGTTTGTCCCATTTAATTTGTCCTTCTCAAGGACCGATCGCAGTGATAATGTGCTTGTTGTATTGTTAGTTGCCATGGATATCTACAATATAAATATGCAAAATAAGTTTATGATTTAATCATTTAACATGGTCTTATATTAAATGATGCTCCCACTATTTTGTTTAAAAATATCAACCCTCGAAACCTTTAGTGGGCCAAGATCCATATTTCACCTAATCTTGAGTTAGCTTTGGCTAATCGCCCAAGACTCGGTTATTTAGGTAGACAACACTTTGTCAATTACATCACATGTAATTCTTGGATAGTTGGACGAACAACGCTTTGTTCAATTCATCAAATGAATTATTATCCAACCCATGCCTCTAGGTTCCCAATCCTATTGAGATAACCTAGTTAAGTCATACCCAATTTGAAGTATAACGGATATCACTTTTATCCTTTCGCGCCTTACTAAGATTGCCACGGTGCTTTGCTTTGGCAAACCCACACATGTACAATCGAAGTTTTTGACGAGTACTTTTAATTTTGGAAGGCATCT
Organism: Haberlea rhodopensis; assembly: GCA_907163345.1. Taxonomy (NCBI): domain Eukaryota; kingdom Viridiplantae; phylum Streptophyta; class Magnoliopsida; order Lamiales; family Gesneriaceae; genus Haberlea; species Haberlea rhodopensis. The sequence goes on along the minus strand of CAJQUN010000006.1, from coordinate 10,255,100 downwards.
AAAACTTAATATTTTAGAGGGATTTATTGATCTCATGATTAGTTTGATAATTAAAATATGTCCACTACATATAGGTGTATACATATCTACATATATGTGCAATACAATTATCAATCTAAAACATAAGATAAATCATGCATCAACATACATAATTAAAACGTGACATGGTTATAGCCCCTACTAGCGACTTTCTCAAGCCAATGAGAAAATCAACGTGACATGGTTATAGCCCCTACTAGCGACTTTCTCAAGCCAATGAGAAAATCCTAAGAGTCAACCTAAGGAAACTTCACAAGCACCTTCCTATGGCTCCTGTTTGTGAATGGCATCCTCATCCCGGCATCAAGCTCCATCTTTATTGATCACCATCAACAAATAAACTATACTATTTACAAGATATAGAATTCCTCGATTCACATTCGAGGGGAACATAGGGAGGGATAACATTTAGAATAAAATAGAGAAGGCACGACACGCAGGTCGTATTATAAATTACAAACATTCACAAATCCTATCTAATAGGTCAAAGGGCTATAACCATGCACCATGCTCAAACAACACATAAAACATGCTTTAACATTTAATTAATTAAATTCTAAACATTTTAAAATTTAATTCTAATTAAAACTGTAAATTAAATTTTGAAAAATTATAGTACGCTCGGGACATCACATGCCACGAACTAAAACGACTAAACCATGAACCATCATGGTTCAAACCATCATGGACCAATCATGGGCCTAGGGTTCGAAACCCTAGCCCACGGCCGAGCCATAGAGTGAGCGCCGGCGGCGCTAGGTTCTAACCCTAGGTGCCATGCTCTTACATGGTGTTTCCATCGAGCCAACTTGATCGAAACATTGGAATTTGTTAGCCACGAGTCACGGTCAGGCCATGCACGGTGGTGGCTCAACCATCTCGAGCCAAAGGTTCGAAAACCATAGCTCTCATGTGGTGAAGCCACTTATCCATGCATGCGTGAACCATTACCGAGCCAAAGAGTTCAAAACTCATCCACGTCTCGAAACCTCCATGCACGAACATGAGCCACAACGACTAGACCATCTCGAGCCAAGGGTCCGAAGCACCCTAGCCCTCATGTGGTGCAGCCGTGGGTCAAGTGCATAGGTGTTGGCCGAAAACAACTTGTTATGGATTCGATTATTCGCTTCGTGTATCGTATACATTAAACTTTAATTATATCAAATATAATTTCATGACAATTTCACAAATTCAATTTAATCATATCATATATGATTATATACAGTTTTGTAGCATGTTATACAATTCTAATATGATTAAAACAATTTAACCACATAAATCCGATATGAGCCTTGTACACGGCTCTGATACCACTGTAAGTAATCCATCATGCATAGCAACGCAGCGGAATAAAAAAAATATACACCGGATCTATATGAGCCTTGTAATGTTGGCAGTGACATAAATCTCATTTTATGTCGCAAGCAATGAGCGGTATCTAGCAACACATCAATGCTACCCAAATTACAAGAATGTCAATGACTCGACATAACCTAGGAACTTGTGATAATATTTATCATGTAACTTAATCCCTTTGTCCTTTGTGTTTAGATTGAACACGAGTCATGGAATAGTCATACTCGTATATTCAATCTCTATTTCTTGATCCCCAAGTAGAACTAGAATAAACGAATAAGCTCGATATCTCATATCGACTCATTCGAGCATGGCCATGCATTTTATTTCTCACTTGATCAAGGGCCAAACACATCTCCTGTTATATAGGAGGGACAAATCCTATCTCGATCAGTCAACATCCCTCTACATAATTTGTAGTGTATCCAATAGTCGCCTTTATAGTTTACCCTGTTACGGGTAACGTTTGACAATATCAAGATACATAACTCCTTATGTTGGGATCTATGATGATCACAAGTCGTAAGGATTACATACATTATTATCACTATGAGAATTGCTTATGACACTCATATAACTATCCATGTAGCATTCTCATGGTGGGTCTGTCCAGTACATCGTTCTCTAACATGTATCAATGTGTTGATTTGATATCTCATATCAATGAACAATTCATCAATCAACACATAATAGTCTCTACGTATTATCATTATCCTTATTCATGATAATACTTGACTAGGGACATCTTTAAGAATAATACAATATTATTCTAAGGACATTAACATATATATTAATTCACATTGCACAGTTAATCGAATAATATATAATAATTGTAAGGACCCTAATCCTTAAGTGCGGAATTAAGGCATAATAGAGCTAATAACAATGATCAGAGTATAATAAACAAGTGGAGTCTATGAGCTTAAGCATTTACATGCCAAAATAAAGGACTACCAAAAGGATTAATTACATTCCAATCAATGAATGTGTTCGCTATAGTTTTACGCTACTCCTAGAGTAGGCACTATACAAAAGAATCCTGTCCTTTCATCTACCAAAGATGCTCTTGAAGCTCACTGTCTCAACCCGTTCAAGCCCTTCTATCATGCCAAAAAGGTACCTACAAGGACAACCCCCAAACATGAGCAATAATAATCATTCATATTCAACACAATATGAAGATAAAGCGTAAATGCAAAATCAATATAAAACACTTCCTGTTTTCCATGCATTTCAAACGCTTCCCGTTTGGTTGTCCCTGTACCATAACTCATGAGTATAATCAACAGATTATTTTTTAATGGCCAAAACATGTCATGACATCATATACCATCTCAACAGTACCAAATATTGGTCACCATTCCCTAGTCTGTCCATCACAGTGTATTTTAATGCCCCTCGCTTATTTACATATGAGCGGCATAGGATAACCTCGCTTCAACGGACTGCGGGACTCCCACCCCTCGCCTCTCGTTGAGCGGCAAATACCCTTTCCTCGCCCCATATGATAAAATGTGACATGCGGCGCTCCCACCCCTCGCTTCACATTTAGCGGAACCAAAACAAAAAGCGGCAAGCATTAAAATCATCAAAGGATGACCACGACTCATGGGATGTGCATCCAATAATCATAATATGCATCTATCATCATTATGCATCAATTACCATGTATATGCATCCACAATGCAATACCACATATGGCATAAATCAACATGTATATGCATCCACAATGCAATACCACATATATACCCGCATCCACAATGCATAATCAATGAGCATATAAAATACATGTTACCGTTGGGTGCCCGTACGTCCACTACGTACCTTTCCAAAAGTGGAATTGGTCCGGCTTCAATTCCTCGGTTGTGTTGCTACCTGGGATGGTTCTACACAATCACACAACCCCATATTAGAAGCCAAATAAGAGTCAAATACCAAAAATTTGACAAAATAAACCATTTTCCAAAATTCCACAGGCGGCGATCGATCGCTTCCCATAGGCGATCGATCGCCTCAAAATTTACACAGCGGCGATCGGTCGCCCCAAACATGGCGATCGATCGCCATTCCTTTGAAAAACTTACTGCCTCTCGGCGATCGGTCGCCCCATTTTAGGCGATCGATCGCCTAACCCGTAAAAATGCCACTGTCTCTTGGCGATCGGTCGCCTCTTTTCAGGCGATCGATCGCCTCGCGCAGACATGCGTTTTTCACCATTTTTGTTCCCAAAATTTCTTCCAACCCAATCCAACACTTAACCAAACAACCAACAACAAAAATAACAACTTAAACCACCAAAATATACCTTAAAACAACCATAAATCCAACCTTTAAACAAACCTACAACAACCCAACAAAACCCATTTTAAAAACCATTCAAAATCAAACCAAACTCAAACAAAACCTTACAAAATTAAAGCATGAGGTACCCATACCTCTTGGGGATCTCAAATCACCCAAAATGCTCCACAAATCAAGATTTTTGAAAGGTTCCTCTTCCACCCAAGGCTTGAGCTCGAAAATTTGGAGGGGAAGGGTTTGTGGATTTGATTTGGTAAAGTGAAATAAGAGTGGATGGGGTGGGGTTGGGTATAAAAGGTGGGTTTTAATTAAAATGCATACCAACAATTCCATGGTGTATAAAACACCCCAACATGATATTTTTCAAAGCATTTACTCAAAATGCACCAAATACCATTCAAACACATGATTTCTAATAAATTGCTACTAAAGGCAAATAAATCATGCTTCCCATAATATTTACCCAACATGCACCACATGCACCCTAAAATGCAATCCCGGGTCACCCTTATCCACATGACCATGCATTTTCATAAGGTAAATAAATCCCAAAACATAATCAATTACCACATAATTAATCATGTAAACACAATTAAAGCCAAATAGCAATTAACCATTTCGGGGATGTCACAATACTCCCCTACTTATAAGATTTCGTCCTCGAAATCACATGCACTTACCCTAACCGAAACTAAACATAAACTCATACCAGAGAATAGTTCCGGGTAGTGCTGCACCATATGCTGCTCCGTCTCCCACGTAGCCTCCTCGACACCCCTGCGATCCCACTGAACTTTGATCATCGGTATCACTTTGTTCCGAAGTATACGGTCTGCTCTGTCCAGAATTCTAACAGGCTGTTCTACGTAAGATACATCTGACTCTAACTGAACTTCGGAAGGCTGTAACACGTGAGACGGATCCGGCTCATACTTTCGCAGCATCGATACATGAAACACATCATGTATCCCAGATAAAGAAGGCGGCAAAGCCAGTCGGTAAGCCAATGTGCCAATGCGCTGCAAGATCTCGTACGGTCCAACATACCTCGGAGACAGTTTCCCGCGCATCCCAAATCGCACAACGCCTCTGAAAGGCGAGATCTTCAAAAAGACCTTATCTCCCAACTGAAATTCCAACGGTCTCCGCCGTTTATTTGCATAAGCTGCCTGCCTGTCTTGGGCCGCTTTCATTTTCTGCCTTATAATATTTATCTTCTCTTCCATTTCCCGGATCAACTCAGGCCCTCCGACTGGTCTACTGTCCAAATCATCCCAACACAAGGGTGATCTACACCGTCTAACATAAAGAGCTTCAAACGGAGCCATCTGAATACTCGCCTGGTAGCTATTGTTATACGAAAACTCTACCAAAGGCACTGAATCCTGCCAAGAGGCATCGAACTCCAAAACACAAGCTCTCAGCATGTCCTCGAGCGTCTGAATAGTGCGCTCAGTCTGGCCATCCGTCTGAGGATGATAAGCAGTGCTCAATCTGACCTCAGTTCCCAAAGCTGACTGAAGGCCTTCCCAAAAATGAGATGTGAATCGCGGATCTCGATCTGACACTATAGAAACGGGGATCCCATGCAATCTCACCACATCTCTAATATATAACTGCGCCATCCTCAAGAATGTAAAAGTCATGCTATAGGGGATAAAGTGGGCTACCTTGGTCAATCTGTCCACAATCACCCAAATAGCATCGAAGCCTGAAGCACTCCTCGGCAAATGAGTCACGAAGTCCATGGAAATGTGCTCCCACTTCCACTTCGGTATCTCCAAGCTCCTCAATTCGCCGCCAGGTCTCTGTCTCTCTGCCTTAACCTGCTGGCAGATCAGACACCTCTTCACAAAAGCGACGACATCAGACTTCATTCTCTTCCACCAAAACTGACCACTCAGATCTCTGTACATCTTCTTCCCGCCTGGGTGGATGCTAAGTCTGCTACTGTGAGCTCGCTCCAAGATTCCCTTACGCAACTCCGGCGTACTCGGAACTACCCAGCGGTTACCCAATCTCAAAGATCCGTCGTCGGCCACTCTGAACTTCGTCGGCTGACCAAGATGCACTATAGACAACCATCTCTGAACCTCAGCATCTGATCTCTGAGCTCTCCTGATGTTCTCATAAATATCTGGCTCAGCTAATAAGGTAGAGACATACACTGGTGATGCATCTATATCAAAATCATAGCCGAGATGGCAATAGGAGGTCATCATAGCCGACAGATGGATGACGTCCTCAGCAGAACTCCTCACTTTCCGGCTCAAGGCGTCCGCTGTCAAATTGGCTTTCCCAGGATGGTACTCTATCTCACAGTCATAGTCCTTGAGTAGGTCCATCCATCTCCTCTGCCTCATGTTCAGCTCCGCCTGAGTGAATAAAAATTTGAGGCTCTTGTGATCCGTGTATATGGTGAATGAAGTGCCATATAAGTAATGTCTCCAGATCTTCAGGGCGAAGATGATAGCCGCCAATTCCAAGTCATGAACTGGATATCTGGTCTCATGCGGCTTCAACTGCCTCGATGCATAAGCTACCACATGCTTATCTTGCATCAGAACACATCCAAGGCCTTGCAGTGATGCGTCAGTATACAGAACAAATCTGGAGTTCTCCGTCGGGATCACTAACACTGGCGCCGTCGTCAACCGGTGCTTCAACTCCTGGAAGCTCTCCTCACAAGCTTCTGACCAAAAGAAAGGTACACCCTTCTGAGTCAACTGAGTCAGCGGCCTGGCAATCTTCGAAAAGCCCTCAACAAAGCGCCGATAATACCCGGCCAAACCAAGAAAACTCCGGATCTCAGGCACAGAAGTGGGGCAGCCCACTCCATCACAGCCTCAATCTTCTTGGGGTCCACTGATATCCCGCTGCTCGAAATGACATGCCCCAGAAACACTACACTGCTCAGCCAAAACTCGCACTTACTGAGCTTAGCATACAACTGATGCTCTCTGAGAATCTGAAGCACTGTCCTCAAGTGTTTCACATGATCTTCCTCGCTCCGGGAGTAGATAAGAATGTCGTCAATAAACACGATGACGAACTGATCAAGATACTGCTGAAACACTCTGTTCATCAGACTCATGAAGACTGCTGGAGCATTCGTCACACCGAACGGCATCACTAAGAACTCATAATGCCCGTATCGTGTCCGGAATGCTGTCTTCTGCACATCATCCTCTCTGACCCGAATCTGATGATACCCGGACCTCAAATCAATCTTGCTATACACCCTGGTACCTTGCAACTGATCAAACAAGTCGTCAATCCTTGGGAGAGGATACTTGTTCTTCACTGTAGCCTTATTCAGCTGCCGGTAATCGATGCACAGCCGCATCGAACCGTCCTTCTTCTTCACAAAGAGAACTGGTGCGCCCCATGGCGACACGCTCGGGCGTATATACCCCTTGTCCAAGAGATCCTGCAACTGTTCTTTCAACTCTCTCAACTCAGCCGGTGCCATCCTATAAGGTGCACGAGAGATAGCGGATGTCCCTGGCAACAGCTCGATCCCGAACTCAACTTCCCTAGCCGGTGGGAATCCTGGGATCTCTTCTGGGAATACATCAGTAAACTCTGCCACTACTGGCACATCCTCAACTCTCAGTTCTTTACTCTTCCCAGACGTGTCCACGGCATAAATAAGATAGCCCGTGTGTCCACGTTCCAACAACTGAGTCATCTTGATCGCTGAAATCAACGGAATCTTCGCACGAGAACCGTTGCCAAAGAAAGTCCACTGACTGCCCAACTCGGGTCTGAACTTCACTGTCCTCTGTCGGCAATCTACCACTGCCTGATATCTGTTCAGAACATCAATACCCAAGATGCAGTCGAAGTCTGACATACCCAGCACAATCAAGTCTGATCTCAACTCGTTGCCCTCAAAATAAATGAGGCTATCTGCCAAAAACAGATCAGCAACGACGTTTCTTCCAGTGGGTGTCGAGACAAGGAGAGGCGTGGTTAAAGGAGACGTGCGCATATGGTGTCTCTCTACGAATCCCACAGACACAAAAGAATGGGAGGCACCTGTATCTATCAAAACAAAAGCAGGGTACGTAAATAAATGGCACGTACCGGCAATCACCTCCTCCGGGGCTGCCTGAGCCTGCTCTCTGGTCAGTGCATATACCTGTCCCTGGGGCGGTCCCACTGTCTGACCTCCCGACGGACGAGGCCCAAACTGCTGCCTCTGCTGCACTGTCCTGTCCTCAAACCTTGGCCTGCTGCCCTGATACTCTGACTGTCCTCCCCGTGTGGGGCAATACCGAGCAATGTGGCCCATCTTGCCACAGACATAACATGCAGGACACTTGTTTGAAGAATGTGGCCCTCCACAATTGTTGCACCTCGGCTCTCCCGGCCTATCCCCTTGTGAAGATCCTCTATTGGCCGACCAATTACCCTTCTTGTTATCCTGCTTCTGTCCAAAGTGTTTCTTTCCACCATACCTTGAAGATGAAGAGGCACCACGGGGCTTAAATGGCTCACCCCGAGGCCTCAAACTGTCACTAGTCTGCCTCTGTTGCGGTACCGGTGGTGGCATGGCATAAGCTCCCACTCCTAGCTCAGCAAGCTCCGCTCTTGTGAGAGCGTCATCAAAAGAAGTTGGGTTATTAGTGATAACCCGGTCATAAAGCTCCGGTCGCAACCCTTTCATGAAATTTCTCATCTTAGCGTGTCCACTGGTGGCAATGTGGGGGACGTACCTCAACAATGAAGAGTACCGTGTGGCATAGTCTGCCACTGTCATGTTCCCCTGCCTCAGACTTGTAAATTCATCCTCCTTTGTCTGTCTTGCTGCTGCGGAGAAGTACCGGTTCAAAAACCTAGTCCTGAAGAAAGTCCAGTCAATCACAGCACCCAGTGCTCTCATTTCCATTACTGTGCTCCTCCACCACATCAGAGGTTTCTTGGCTAATTGAAACTCCGCTAGCCTCAGCCAAGCCGTCACCGCACAAGGAGCCGATACGAAGATCTGCTCTAAGTCTTTCTAACCACTCTTCAGCCTCTTCTCCGGACTCTGTCCCCTCAAACCGGGGCGGATGGTAAGATAGGAATTGTGTCAAGCTAATCTCACCCGGTAGCAGCAACTGAACCACTGGTTCCATTCCTACAGCCGGTGGAGGTAGAGGATTTGTCTGTCCAATACTAGCATTCATGCTCCCCATATCACCGACTTCCTCATTAGCAGCCATGCTGTAACACAAATGTTAACAACAATCCAAAGCAATATATATCATGTCGTTAGATAACAGGAGTGATATAAGCATGTTAGTATAACAGGATATACATCAATATGCACCACATGCATAAACATGCTCCAAATGTAAGCACCTAGCCAAACTTGCTAAGGCTACCCTTCACTCGTTCCCGGGTTCTCTAACCACTGCTCTGATACCACTAATGTAAGGACCCTAATCCTTAAGTGCAGAATTAAGGCATAATAGAGCTAATAACAATGATCAGAGTATAATAAACAAGTGGAGTCTATGAGCTTAAGCATTTACATGCCAAAATAAAGGACTACCAAAAGGATTAATTACATTCCAATCAATGAATGTGTTCGCTATAGTTTTACGCTACTCCTAGAGTAGGCACTATACAAAAGAATCCTGTCCTTTCATCTACCAAAGATGCTCTTGAAGCTCACTGTCTCAACCCGTTCAAGCCCTTCTATCATGCCAAAAAGGTACCTACAAGGACAACCCCCAAACATGAGCAATAATAATCATTCATATTCAACACAATATGAAGATAAAGCGTAAATGCAAAATCAATATAAAACACTTCCTGTTTTCCATGCATTTCAAACGCTTCCCGTTTGGTTGTCCCTGTACCATAACTCATGAGTATAATCAACAGATTATTTTTTAATGGCCAAAACATGTCATGACATCATATACCATCTCAACAGTACCAAATATTGGTCACCATTCCCTAGTCTGTCCATCACAGTGTATTTTAATGCCCCTCGCTTATTTACATATGAGCGGCATAGGATAACCTCGCTTCAACGGACTGCGGGACTCCCACCCCTCGCCTCTCGTTGAGCGGCAAATACCCTTTCCTCGCCCCATATGATAACCACGCTCAAATGTGACATGCGGCGCTCCCACCCCTCGCTTCACATTTAGCGGAACCAAAACAAAAAGCGGCAAGCATTAAAATCATCAAAGGATGACCACGACTCATGGGATGTGCATCCAATAATCATAATATGCATCTATCATCATTATGCATCAATTACCATGTATATGCATCCACAATGCAATACCACATATGGCATAAATCAACATGTATATGCATCCACAATGCAATACCACATATATACCCGCATCCACAATGCATAATCAATGAGCATATAAAATACATGTTACCGTTGGGTGCCCGTACGTCCACTACGTACCTTTCCAAAAGTGGAATTGGTCCGGCTTCAATTCCTCGGTTGTGTTGCTACCTGGGATGGTTCTACACAATCACACAACCCCATATTAGAAGCCAAATAAGAGTCAAATACCAAAAATTTGACAAAATAAACCATTTTCCAAAATTCCACAGGCGGCGATCGATCGCTTCCCATAGGCGATCGATCGCCTCAAAATTTACACAGCGGCGATCGGTCGCCCCAAACATGGCGATCGATCGCCATTCCTTTGAAAACTTACTGCCTCTCGGCGATCGGTCGCCCCATTTTAGGCGATCGATCGCCTAACCCGTAAATATGCCACTGTCTCTTGGCGATCGGTCGCCTCTTTTCAGGCGATCGATCGCCTCGCGCAGACATGCGTTTTTCACCATTTTTGTTCCCAAAATTTCTTCCAACCCAATCAAACACTTAACCAAACAACCAACAACAAAAATAACAACTTAAACCACCAAAATATACCTTAAAACAACCATAAATCCAACCTTTAAACAAAAGGTGGGTTTTAATTAAAATGCATACCAACAATTCCATGGTGTATAAAACACCCCAACATGATATTTTTCAAAGCATTTACTCAAAATGCACCAAATACCATTCAAACACATGATTTCTAATAAATTGCTACTAAAGGCAAATAAATCATGCTTCCCATAATATTTACCCAACATGCACCACATGCACCCTAAAATGCAATCCCGGGTCACCCTTATCCACATGACCATGCATTTCCATAAGGTAAATAAATCCCAAAACATAATCAATTACCACATAATTAATCATGTAAACACAATTAAAGCCAAATAGCAATTAACCATTTCGGGGATGTCACAATAATGAATTGCCATTTCATAAAATCATAAACATTGTATGTCCAAACAATCATTCAATGATTTGTCTTAGGGCATATCCCAACAGTAGGTCACCATTATACTGGGATGACTTGACCAGTAAAGCGGTAGGAGGACCCGAACTGATTCGGGAGATGGAGGATAAGGTAAAGGTCATCCTTCAGAAAATGAAGGCAGCCCAGGACAGGCAGGCAGCCTATTCGAATAAACGGCGTAAACCGTTGGAGTTTCAGTTGGGAGACAGAGTCTTTTTGAAGATCTCACCTTTCAGTGGTGTGGTTCGGTTTGGTATGCGTGGTAAATTGTCTCCGAGGTATGTGGGACCGTATGAGATTTTACAGCGCATCGGTACCTTGGCATACCGTTTGGCACTGCCACCGTCGTTGTCTGGTATTCACGACGTGTTTCATGTATCTATGATGCGGAAGTATGAGCCGGATCCGTTGCATGTATTGCAGCCTTCTGAGGTTCGGTTGGATTCTGATGTATCCTATGAGGAACGGCCATTCAGGATTTTGGATAGGGCTGATCACAGACTTCAGAACAAAGTGATACCATTGGTCAAGGTTCAGTGGATCGCAGGCGTGTTGAGGAGGCCACGTGGGAGACGGAGCGACATATGATGCAGCACTACCCGGAGCTATTTTCTGGTATGTGATTTATGTTTGGTTTCGTTTTGGGTAAGTGCATGCGATTTCGAGGGCGAAATCTTATAAGTAGGGGAATATTATGATATCCCCGAAATAATTGCAATTTGGGCATTAATTATGTTTATGTGATTATTTATGGTGATAATTAAGTTATGTGCTGAAATTAATTATTTGGGTGAAATGTTTAGTCACATGGTAGGCGTGACCCGGTAGAGCATTTCAGGGTACATGTTATGCATGTTGGGGAATTAGGTGTTATAATGGTTTAAATGTGATGGTTTGTAATTATTTGGTGAAACATGTATGTAATTATGGTTTTGGTGCATTTTGGTAAAATGCTTTTAAAATATCATGTTGGGATGTTTTATACATCATGTTAATTGTTGGGGTACAAATTTAATTACTTTAACCCCACTACCCCCACCCTTACCAATCACTTTACTAGTTCCCCCAAATCATTCCTCCAAACCCTTATCCTTCCCATTTTCGTTTTTGGCATAAAAGTGGAAGAGAAATCTTTGCAAAAATCTTATTTGTGGGATTTGTTGTGAGATTTGGAGTCCCCAAGAGGTATGGATACCTCCTTAATGTTTTTATTGTGTTTGGATTGGGTTTGTTATGGTTTCAAATGGTTTTGAAATGAGTTGTTTTGGGTTGGTATTAATTTGGTTGGATGTTGGATTTTTGGGATGTTTAAGATGTATTTTGAAGGTTATTATGTGTTTGATGTTGTTGGTTTGAAGGTAGGAGAGTTGGTATGGGTTGGGAAGAAATTTTGGAGCAAAAATGGTGAATTTTCGGGGAACAGACATTGGCGATCGATCGCCCGTTTCAGGCGATCGATCGCGCGCGGGCAGTGCGCGTTTGGGATGTCTGGCGATCGATCGCCACTCTTGGGCGATCGATCGGCGAGGCTGGCGATCGATCTCGCCAAATGTGGCGATCGATCGCCAAAGCCAGAAATTTTGAGTAGCGGGCGGAGAGGTCTCGCGGTCGATCGGCCCCTCGCGGCGATCGATCGTGAGATACAAAATGTGGTGTTTTTGAATATTTTTGTGGAATTTTTGATATTGGACTTTTATTGGCTCCTAATATTGATTTGTGTGAATGTGTAGAACCATCCCAGGTGGCCACACAGCTTAGGAGATAAAGTCCACGACACATCACATTTTGGGACTAAGGTACGTAGACGTACGGGCATCAGACGGTAAAACGTACTATTACGTATTGAATTGGTTATGCACTATGGTTGAACGCATGGAAATTATTATGCATTTTGGTTGCATACGTGGTCTTGTTTATGCATCATGGATTGCATACATGGTTTGGTCATGCATTTTGGTTGCATGTGTATATGGAATGCATTTGTGCATGTGATTGTGAGTCGGGATTATATTCCAGTGATGGAGAATACTTGCCGCCAGTGGCATAGCGATGTGAATACTTGCCGCTGTCATACCGTAGCGATGAGAGAATATTTGCCGCTAATATGAAGCGAAGAACACGATCGCTGTCATATTTATAGCGAGGGATATTAGTGCGAGGGGTATTTCCGCTGTCATGTTAACGCGAGGGGTATTATGCCACTGATATAATAAGACTCGGGAATTGAACACGGTATACATGGAAATCGGTACATGTCATGACATACATTATTGGTATTATAATCTACTGATTATGATTGTGATACAGGGACAACCAATGGAGCTTTTAAATGTATTAAATACAAGGAGTGAATCGTATTTACGGTCTATGCATTTAAATTACAATCATATTTTTGTGAATATGATTTATATACATGCTCATGGTTTTGGGGTTGTTCCTGTAGGTACTTTTGGGCGGACGGGCTAAGACGGGTTGATGCGGTGAGCCAGTGATGAGTGCTTTTGGCATAGCAGGCTCAATTCTTTTGTATAGTCTCTACTCTAGGAGTAGTACAAAACTATAAGTTTAACATTCAATTGGTTGGGAATGTAATTAATCCCTTTTTGAAATTTTATTTTGGCCTGTAATCCTATGAGCTCAAGACATCAACACGAACTTTATATCATTAGATGCATGTTTAGCTCTATTACGCCTTTAATTCGCACTTAAGGAACTAGGGTCCTTACACAAGGATTAGTCACACACAAACTCTTCCCGAGTCACACACTCTTCACGAGTCTTCTTGGCCTTAAGGGCTCCAAGGATAGCCACAACCTTGCACCAAATTCACCTGTTGATGTCTTATACAATTTCCAACTTGCGTCGGTGTTGGAGGACCTTACAACAAATCAAATAACACCTTCACGGTGTAACAACACGAAGAACACAAGCTCTAACACAAGAAATGAATTACAAACTTCAATACAACACAAATGTATGATGTTTGCAATGCTAGAAAGATTTTAATTGAACAAAGCTTTCTTGTGGTTTATCAATGGTCACAATATTGCACAGATCGCCTCAGGCGATCCCTGGATTGCCTCAGGCGATCGTCCACCAAAAATAAGGTCGTAGCTTTGAATGATCAGAAATTTGCATCGCCTCAAACGATCTCTCCATCGCCTCAAACGAACCATGCATCGCCTCAGGCGATCTCCTCATCGCCTTGGGCGATCTCACCATGCGCAGAGTCCTCGGCGTCGCTTGATGTGCAGGGCATTGGCTTGAAAGGCTGCCATCGCCTGGGGAGATGATCACCATCGCCTTGGGCGATCCGCCCAGTTCCTTGCAGATTTGATCCCCTTTAATCAGTGCACTTTCAACCATCTAACCTTGTACACTAAGTAGACACATTAGTATAACATATGCAAGTTTTGTTGATCATCAAAACTCATAAATAATTTGGAGATAAATCAAGCATTAAACTCAACAATACGTTTAAGGCTCAACACACATCAATTCGTGAAGGGAGGCACCCAACCAACAAAACTGAACAGGGCGCGATCGATCGCGCCTTTTACCTTTGCGCCTACTGCCAGGTGCGAGCGATCGACCGCGCCTGGCAGAATTTTGGCAAGTTTTTTTCGTATATGCGATCGATCAGGATAGCATATGGCGATCGATCGCGGCCTAGTCTTCGATGCTTAATTTCTAATTCATTAAGCATTTTTCCAACAGGAACCGCCTCGATCCTTCTAAGAAATGGATTGGTTCCGGTTCCAAATCAATTTCAGGCAATCTGGTCCGATAATCACCCCTAGCTACAAGAATTTCACCATGGTCCGATAAGCACCCTAGCTACAAGAATTTCACCATTGTGATGTTACACCCACGTTATTCCTAATTAAAATGGATACCTACTTAAATGCTTTAGTCTTTGGATAAAAGATATCCCACTAATGTCTCAAATGCTGGATGGGGACAGTGGGGACATTCATCTAAAATGTTTTTCACGTGATTTTTAGGTTCCAAATGTTTGTTTGAGCCTTGATTGCTCTGTATACTTGTTGCGCACTGATAAATTGTAACTGCATAAAATAGAAAAGTTTTTAAGTAACATTAAAATTACGTTATATCCATTTGCACAATCCACACATTGAAAAAAATTATTTTCTCAATGTCAAATTCACTCTCTAATTAACAATTTAAGTATGTATCTTGTTTGTATAAAGTGTCAAGAATTCATGGGTTTCAACCCATAAGTAATTGTTATGAGATGAGTAACACAAAATCTTATAATAATGAATATATATAGCTTTTAAGTACAAACGTGGAACAACAACTCTGAAACATAAAGTAACATTTTATGCTTAACTATTACCGATTTAGTCCATCGTTTACTGAAAAGTGGACATCAGTGAGTATTAAAACACCTTTGTGAGAGGGTAAGTCTGGTTTAAGGAAACCGTGGGTGTCACATACCTCGAATTATCTCTTTGGTTTATCCAAAAATTATATCGCATTCTTAACCCTACCTTTTTTTTTTATAGCTTGGAGATGGACAAATAATTTTAGCAGAACTCGAAATCGAGTCTGTCCCAAATAAGAAAAGATGACAACCAATCCGACTAGCTCGGAGGTGTGTTATCCCTACATTTGATTGGCTATATTTTGGTCGGTCAACCAACCAAATATAAATATGTTAAATAAATAAAAAAACCAAAAAACTATTATTATATTTTATAATTCACATAAATAAAAGATAAAAAATTATTAAAAATAAAGTAATTTTTATAAATATATATTATATGAAAATAACTGAACACGTGCATAGATCGCCTAGTAATTATAATAAACAAAACTGATATGCTGAATCGCAATGATAATAATAATAATAAATTAATATTGTTAGATTTACTGATTTACAAAAAACCCCACACATTAAAAAAACAAGGATAGTTGATTACTTGTTAGGTGGAAAAAGTATTGTGACAGGTGATCCATCCATCGACAATATTATTAGTTGACAGGCAGAGTAACGATCTAATAAATTAAAATGTCAAGGATTGGACAACCTCTCCTGTTATTAATAAAATTAATGATTTCACCGATCAAAAAAAAAAAAAAAATTAATGATTTCTTGGAAAATTTGTTACCCCAACTCTTGGTAACAAAGTAAAAATCAACAAAAATGCACAAAATAAATGGAAAAAACACGATTTTTTACATGAAAAACCTCGAGTAGAAAAACTACGGGACCTAATCCAATATAATTTATACGATGAAATGATGATGTTTATACGATGTTTATATGATGATGTTTATACGATGTTTATACGATGATGTTTATACGATGATGTTTATACGATGTTTATATGATGATGTTTATATGATTTTTATACGATGATGTTTATACGATGTTTATATGATGATGTTTATACGATGATGTTTATACGATGTTTATACGATGATGTTTATACGATGTTTATATGATGATGTGATGCAATGTTTATTTGTGGTAAGATGCCACGGGGTAAGATGCCCCACATGGTAAGAGGCCATGCGATGTTTATTTGTAGTAAGATGCCATGGGGTAAGATGCCCCACATGGTAAGAGGCCATGCGATGTTTATTTGTGGTAAGATGCCACGGGGTAAGATGCCCCACATGGTAAGAGGCCATGCGATGTTTATAATGTGGTAAGATGCCACAGGGTAAGATGCCCATATGCATGATTATGAATCAGGAACAACAAGAAGAAGGTAACGAATAACCAGCATGTTCACTTAACTAAGATGTCGTACATTTACTGTTATATTTTGTTATGATGTTATAAGATGATGATGCTATAAGATGATGATGCTACAAGATGATGATGCTATAAGATGATGATGCTACAAGATGATGATGCTATAAAATGATGATGCTTATATGATGATGATGTTATAAGATAATGATAATTACAAGATGATGATGCTTATATGATGATGATGTTATAAGATAATGATAATTACAAGATGATGATGCTTATATGATGATGATGTTATAAGATATGATAATTACAAGATGATGATGCTTATATGATGATGATGTTATAAGATGATAATATTTATAAGATGATGATTTTAATCATTCATGTCAAGAATTTATGATTTTATGCATGACTATGAAACAGGGACAACCAAAGAGGGTTAATGCGATTAACCAGGAAGTATACGTTACCAATTATTTTCATGCATTTATTTATATGCCATTGCCTTATGATGTTAAGTAATGATGTACATGCTCATGATGGGTTGTTCCTGTAGGTACGCTTTTGGACTAAAAGACTAAGGGGTCGGGTTGTGCAGTGAGCTACGAGGAACACAGGAACGTGTAGGATTCAGCTTCTGTTTAGTATCTACTGTAGGAGTAGTATAAATCTAACATGTTAACATTCATTATGGGAATGTAACTAATAAGCTTTGAAGTTTTATTTGACCTGTAATTCTGTTAGCTCATGTAACAACTAGAACCCTAAGATGTTATTAATGCATGATTAGTCCTTCTTGTGTCTCTAAAACACTGTTAAGTGGGAAGACCCCACATTAGTGGTATCAGAGCAGTGGTTAGATAACTCGGGAATGAGTGAAGGGTAGCCTTAGCAATAAGTTGGTTAGGTGCTTACTTTTGGACTTGTTTTATATGTATGTTGCATATGAAGTTCGTATGTTATGCTAACATGTTTAATTATCTAACGATGTGCTTTATATGAACTGCTTTTGGGTATTGTTGTTAACCCTTGTGTTGCAGCATAGCAGCAAATGCAGAAGTAAGCGATGCGATTTCATATGCACTTCTCCGTCGCCCATGCCTCTTGTAGTCTCGACCCCCGCTGGAAGAAGTTTGATAACTGATCAGATTGTTTATGACGGCCTCATTTATTTTGAGGGCAACGAGCTGAGGACAGACTTGATTGTTCTGGGAATGCCAGACTCGAATGCATTGTGGGCATCGATGTGCTGAACAAGTATCAGGCAGTTGTGGACTGCAGACAAGGACTGTCCAATTCAGGTCTGATATGGGAGTCCAATGGACATTCTATGGGGATGGTTCCCGTTCAAGAATTCCGTTAATATCTGCTGTCAAGATGGCGCAATTATTGGAACGAGACCATAAAGGATATCTCATCTATGCTGTTGATAGTACTGAGAAGAGGAAAGAGTTAAAGGTTGAGGATGTGCCCGTAGTGGCGGTGTTTCCTGATGTATCTCCGGAAGAGATTCCCGGATTCCCACCGACGAGAGAGGTCGAGTTTGGGATTAAGTTACTACCAGGAACGTCTACCATTTCTCGTGCCCCGTATAGGATGGCACCAACGGAGCAAAAAGGAGTTAAATGTTCAGTTGCAGGAGCTCCTTGACAAGGGCTATATACACCGCTCGTATCGCCCTGAGGTTCACCAGTTTTATTTGTTAAGAAGAAAGATGGTTTGATGCGGCTGTGCATCGATTTCAGACAACTGAACAAAACCATGATGAAGAATAAGTATCCGCTTCCGGGGATTGATGATTGGTTTGATCAAATGCAGAGTACGAGGCTCTACAGTAAGATCGATCTGAGGTCGGAGTATCATCAGATTCGAGTTCAAGAGGATGATGTACAGAAGACAGCTTCCAGGACTAGATATGGGCACTACGGATTCTTAGTCATGCCTTTTAGGGTGACGAATGCCCAGTTATTTTATGAGCCAGATGAACAGGGTGCTCCAACCATGTTTGGATCAGTTCGTCATAGTTTTCATGAACGATATGCTTATTTACTCTCGAACTGAAGAGGGACACGTGAAGCACTTGGGAACAGTACTCCAGATCCTTAGGTATTGCCAGACCCCTGGCGCTGTTGACTCAGAAAGGAACGTCGTTCTATTGGTCCGAAGCTTGTGAGGAAAGCTTCCAAGAATTTAAGCGTCGTTTGACTACGGCACCTATGTTGGTGATTCCTTCTAAGAATAAGAGGGATGCCTTGTACACGAATGCATCACTGCAGGGTTTGGACTGTGTGTTGATGCAAAATAAGCATGTGGTGGCTTATGCATCGAGGCGGTTGCAACCACATGAGGATGGGTACCCAGTCCATGATTTGGAGCTGGCAGCCGTTATACTTGCTTTGAAGATTTGGAGGCATAGGCATTACTTGCATGGTACGTCGTTTACCATCTACACGGACCATAAGAGCCTGGAGTTTTGTTCACACAGGCTGAGATGAATATGCGACAAGGAAGTTGGATGTCATGAATTTATCAGCTATGATGACCTCTTGTTGCCATTTGGGCTATGATTTTGATGTGGACACGTCGCCGGTGCGAGTGTCGACCTTGTTGACTGAGCCAGACATATTTGAGGCTATTAGGAAAGCCCAGAGGTCAGATGATGAGATTTAGAGGTGGTCATTTTTAGTACTTCGAGGACAGCCATCAAAGTTCAGAATGGCAGAAGATGATTCCTTGAGGCTGGGCAACTGATGGGTAGTCCCAGATACGCCGGAGTTGCTTAAAGGAATATCGGAACGGGCTCATAGTAGTCGGTTCAGTATCCACCCAGGAGGAAGGAAAATGTATAAGGACCTAAGTGGTCAGTTCTGGTGGAGACGCATGAAGTACGCTGTGATCGCTTTCGTTAAAGGATGTTTGATCTGCCAATAGGTAAAGGCAGAAAGGCAGAGGCCTGGTGGCGAGCTGAAGAGCTTGAAGGTACCTAAGTGGAAGTGGAGGCATGTCATTATGGACTTTGTGACCCACTTACCAAGGACGGACTCTGGATTTGATGCGATCTGGGTGATCAAGGATAGGCTAACGAAGGTAGCTCACTTCATCCCCTACTGTATGACTTTTACGTATCTAAAGATGGCCCAATCATATGTGTGGGATGTGGTGAGGTTGCATGAAGTTCCAGTCTCGATTATGTCTGACAGAGACCCAAGGGACACTTCACATTTCTGGGAGGGTCTCCAGACATCTTTGGGCACAGAGGTAAGACTGAGTACGGCCTATCGCCCTCAGACAGACGGCCAAACAGAGCGTACCATTCAGACGCTCGAAGACATGTTGAGGGCATGTATTTTGGAGTTTGATACTCCGTGGCGAGATTCGGTGCCAATGATGGAGTTCTCCTGTATTAACAGCTATAAGACGAGCATTCAAATGGCTCCTTTTGAAGCTCTGTATGGACGACGATGTAGATCACCGCTGTATTGGGAGGACTTGACTAGCAAAGCGGTCGGAGGACCGGATATGATAAAGGACATGGAAGAAAAGATTAAGATGATACGCCAAAAGATGAAAGCAACCCAGGATAGGCAAGCAGCCTATGCCAATAAGCGGCGACGACCGCTGGAATTCCAGATAGGAGACAGGGTCTTCTTAAAGATCTCGCCCTTCAGGGGTATGGTTCGTTTTGGGATGCGAGGGAAGTTATCTCCAAGGTATGTCGGACCATATGAAGTGTTGCAGCGAATCGGTACATTGGCTTATCGTTTGGCTCTACCGCTATCCTTGTCTGGCATACATGATGTTTTCCATGTCTCCATGTTACGGAAGTATGAGCCAGACCCGTCTCATGTCTTACAGCCTACAGAAGTTCAGTTAGACTCAGATGTGTCCTACGTAGAACGACCAATCAGAATTCTGGATCGAGAGGATCGCAGACTACGAAGCAAAGTTATACCAATGGTCAAAGTTCAGTGGGATCGTCGGGGTGTCGAGGAGGCTACATGGGAGACGGAACGGCATATGGTGCAGCACTATCCGGAACTATTCACTGGTTTGTTTTTAATGTTTAGTTCCATTATGATGATGCATGTGGATTTCGAGGACGAAATCTTATAAGTAGGGGAGTAATGTAATACCCCCGAAATGTTATATGATTATGTGCTATGATGATGATTTATGTTAAGTTTAAGGGTTGTGGTGTAATTAATTTGGGGGAATATAATTACGATATGATGATATGATTTAGGGGGCATGATAGGTGTTTTAAAGGATGTATTAATTTAAATGAAATTATAAAATATCGAGTGAGGATATTTTAATACATCGTACTTTATACCGGGACACAATTAAACACCACATGACCACCCAACCCACACCACCCCACCCCCATCACTCGGTCACCTCACCCTCCCCCACTTGTTCAACCCATACCCCCCACTTGTGCAACCCATGCTACCACTCAATCAACCTCCATCTCATTCTCTCCTCCTCCTTTCCCTCTTCCTTTCCCCTCTTTTCGTCCCTGAACTGCTGCAAATTAAGGGGGAAAAGCTGGAATTATTAGGTGTAAAAACCTTGCAAGAAGAGGAGCAAAAAGAGAGGGGTAAGTGGGTACTTTGTTTTTCTGAGTTTTGGTTAAGTTTGGGTTTGGTGGGATGATTCTTATGCATGTTAAGTGTAAGTTTGGGTGAAACCTTGGTATGAGTGCTTACATGGTAGTATTATGTAACTACTAGCATGGTTGTTCGAGCATGTTACATGTTTTATGTGATACATTTCTAGTTATGAAACTATGTGCTCGAAAATCTGGGCAAAGAAGAACATACTCTGTTTTCTGTATAGGTTGGTTGAGGATGAAGATTATGATGATGTTATGATGCATGTTAGCTTAGGTTTTGCTAAACCTTTAATTTGAATACATGCATGGTAGTTTTATGAAGCTTGTAACATTTTTGTTCAGGCATGTTTTACGCTTTATGAAGTAGAAATGATGGTATAAAATGAGGTGCTCAAAAATCTGGGGAAGTCCCGATTTTTCAGAGTTCTCGATCGATCGAGATTTTGCTCCTGATCGATCGAGCGAGGCAGAAAGCTTAAGGCATGGTTTGAATTTCAGGTGCCGATCGATCGAAGGATTTCTCGATCGATCGGTGAAGCTCCTCGATCGATCGGAAAAATGTTTCGATCGATCGATCGTGGCAGAATGGTTGAGCACTGTTGTGCACAATTTCTCGATCGATCGAGACCTCGGGGCCGATCGATCGAAGGAGGCAGAATGTTGAAAAATAAAATGATGTTTTATTTTGTTAAGTTTATGATGTGAGATGGTATTGAGGCATCTAATATGGTATTGTGTGGTCTTGTAGAGCCACCCCAGGTACCAGCACAATCAAGGAGATAAGTCTGTTGACTCCTCCTCCTTTTGAAAAGGTACGTAAGAGACGTACGGGCATCGGACTGTAAAACACATCCCTACAATATGACTATGCATTTATCGCATGAATATATACGATGAAATGATGATGTTTATACGATGTTTATATGATGATGTTTATACGATGATGTTTATACGATGTTTATATGATGATGTTTATACGATGATGTTTATACGATGTTTATATGATGATGTTTATACGATGTTTATACGATGATGTTTATATGATGATGTGATGCAATGTTTATTGTGGTAAGATGCCACGGGGTAAGATGCCCCACATGGTAAGAGGCCATGCGATGTTTATTTGTGGTAAGATGCCACGGGGTAAGATGCCCCACATGGTAAGAGGCCATGCGGTGTTTATAATGTGGTAAGATGCCACAGGGTAAGATGTCCATATGCATGATTATGAATCAGGAACAACAAGAAGAAGGTAACGAATAACCAGCATGTTCACTTAAATAAGATGTCGTACATTTACTGTTATATTTTGTTATGATGTTATAAGATGATGATGCTATAAGATGATGATGCTACAAGATGATGATGCTATAAGATGATGATGCTACAAGATGATGATGCTATAAAATGATGATGCTTATATGATGATGATGTTATAAGATAATGATAATTACAAGATGATGATGCTTATATGATGATGATGTTATAAGATAATGATAATTACAAGATGATGATGCTTATATGATGATGATGTTATAAGATATGATAATTACAAGATGATGATGCTTATATGATGATGATGTTATAAGATGATAATATTTATAAGATGATGATTTTAATCATTCATGTCAAGAATTTATGATTTTATGCATGACTATGAAACAGGGACAACCAAAGAGGGTTAATGCGATTAACCAGGAAGTATACGTTACCAATTATTTTCATGCATTTATTTATATGCCATTGCCTTATGATGTTAAGTAATGATGTACATGCTCATGATGGGTTGTTCCTGTAGGTACGCTTTTGGACTAAAAGACTAAGGGGTCGGGTTGAGCAGTGAGCTACAAGGAACACAGGAACGTGTAGGATTCAGCTTCTGTTTAGTATCTACTGTAGGAGTAGTATAAATCTAACATGTTAACATTCATTATGGGAACGTAACTAATAAGCTTTGAAGTTTATTTGACCTGTAATTCTGTTAGCTCATGTAACAACTAGAACCCTAAGATGTTATTAATGCATGATTAGTCCTTCTTATGTCTCTAAAACACTGTTAAGGTGGGAAGACCCCACATTAGTGGTATCAGAGCAGTGGTTAGATAACTCGGGAATGAGTGAAGGGTAGCCTTAGCAATAAGTTGGCTAGGTGCTTACTTTTGGACATGTTTTATATGTATGTTGCATATGAAGTTCGTATGTTATGCTAACATGTTTAATTATCTAACGATGTGCTTTATATGAACTGCTTTTGGGTATTGTTGTTAACCCTTGTGTTGCAGCATAGCAGCAAATGCAGAAGTAAGCGATGCGATTTCATATGCACTTCTCCGTCGCCCATGCCTCTTGTAGTCTCGACCCCCGCTGGAAGAAGTTTGATAACTGATCAGATTGTTTATGACGGCCTCATTTATTTTGAGGGCAACGAGCTGAGGACAGACTTGATTGTTCTGGGAATGCCAGACTTCGAATGCATTGTGGGCATCGATGTGCTGAACAAGTATCAGGCGGTTGTGGACTGCAGACAAGGACTGTCCAATTCAGGTCTGATATGGGAGTCCAATGGACATTCTATGGGGATGGTTCCCGTTCAAGAATTCCGTTAATATCTGCTGTCAAGATGGCGCAATTATTGGAACGAGACCATAAAGGATATCTCATCTATGCTGTTGATAGTACTGAGAAGAGGAAAGAGTTAAAGGTTGAGGATGTGCCCGTAGTGGCGGTGTTTCCTGATGTATCTCCGGAAGAGATTCCCGGATTCCCACCGACGAGAGAGGTCGAGTTTGGGATTAAGTTACTACCAGGAACGTCTACCATTTCTCGTGCCCCGTATAGGATGGCACCAACGGAGCAAAAAGGAGATAAATGTTCAGTTGCAGGAGCTCCTTGACAAGGGCTATATACGCCTTAGCGTATCGCCCTGAGGTGCACCAGCTTTATTTGTTAAGAAGAAAGATAGTTCGATGCGGCTGTGCATCGATTTCAGACAACTGAACAAAACCATGATGAAGAATAAGTATCCGCTTCCGGGGATTGATGATTGGTTTGATCAAATGCAGAGTACGAGGCTCTACAGTAAGATCGATCTGAGGTCGGAGTATCATCAGATTCGAGTTCAAGAGGATGATGTACAGAAGACAGCTTCCAGGACTAGATATGGGCACTACGGATTCTTAATCATGCATTTTAGGGTGACGAATGCCCAGTTATTTTATGAGCCCGATGAACAGGGTGCTCCAACCATGTTTGGATCAGTTCGTCATAGTTTTCATGAACGATATGCTTATTTACTCTCGAACTGAAGAGGGACACGTGAAGCACTTGGGAACAGTACTCCAGATCCTTAGGTATTGCCAGACCCCTGGCGCGGTTGACTCAGAAATGAACGTCGTTCTTTTGGTCCGAAGCTTGTGAGGAAAGCTTCCAAGAATTGAAGCGTCGTTTGACTACGACACCTATGTTGGTGATTCCTTCTAAGAATAAGAGGGATGTCTTGTACACGAATGCATCACTGCAGGGTTTGGACTGTGTGTTGATGCAAAATAAGCATGTGGTGGCTTATGCATCGAGGCGGTTGCAACCACATGAGGATGGGTACCCAGTCCATGATTTGGAGCTGGCAGCCGTTATACTTGCTTTGAAGATTTGGAGGCATAGGCATTACTTGCATGGTACGTCGTTTACCATCTACACGGACCATAAGAGCCTGGAGTTTTGTTCACACAGGCTGAGATGAATATGCGACAAGGAAGTTGGATGTCATGAATTTATCAGCTATGATGACCTCTTGTTGCCATTTGGGCAATGATTTTGATGTGGACACGTCGCCGGTGCGAGTGTCGACCTTGTTGGCTGAGCCGGACATATTTGAGGCTATTAGGAAAGCCCAGAGGTCAGATGATGAGATTTAGAGGTGGTCATTTTTAGTACTTCGAGGACAGCCATCAAAGTTCAGAATGGCAGAAGATGATTCCTTGAGGCTGGGCAACCGGTGGGTAGTCCCAGATACACCGGAGTTGCTTAAAGGAATATCGGAACGGGCTCATAGTAGTCGGTTCAGTATCCACCCAGGAGGAAGGAAAATGTATAAGGACCTAAGTGGTCAGTTCTGGTGGAGACGCATGATGTACGTTGTGATCGCTTTCGTTAAAGGATGTTTGATCTGCCAATAGGTAAAGGCAGAAAGGCAGAGGCCTGTTGGCGAGCTGAAGAGCTTGAAGGTACCTAAGTGGAAGTGGAGGCATGTCATTATGGACTTTGTGACCCACTTACCAAGGATGGACTCTGGATTTGATGCGATCTGGGTGATCAAGGATAGGCTAACGAAGGTAGCTCACTTCATCCCCTACTGTATGACTTTTACGTATCTAAAGATGGCCCAATCATATGTGTGGGATGTGGTGAGGTTGCATGAAGTTCCAGTCTCGATTATGTCTGACAGAGACCCAAGGTTCACTTCACATTTCTGGGAGGGTCTCCAGACAGCTTTGGGCACAGAGGTAAGACTGAGTACGGCCTATCGCCCTCAGATAGACGGCCAAACAGAGCGTACCATTCAGACGCTCGAAGACATGTTGAGGGCATGTATTTTGGAGTTTGATACTCCGTGGCGAGATTCGGTGCCAATGATGGAGTTCTCCTGTATTAACAGCCATAAGACGAGCATTCAAATGGCTCCTTTTGAAGCTCTGTATGGACGACGATGTAGATCACCGCTGTATTGGGAGACTTGACTAGCAAAGCGGTCGGAGGACCGGATATGATAAAGGACATGGAAGAAAAGATTAAGATGATACGCCAAAAGATGAAAGCAACCCAGGATAGGCAAGCAGCCTATGCCAATAAGCGGCGACGACCGCTGGAATTCCACATAGGAGACAGGGTCTTCTTAAAGATCTCGCCCTTCAGGGGTATGGTTCGTTTTGGGATGCGAGGGAAGTTATCTCCAAGGTATGTCGACCATATGAAGTGTTGCAGCGAATCGGTACATTGGCTTATCGTTTGGCTCTACCGCCATCCTTGTCTG
The DNA here is from genome assembly GCA_907163345.1 of Haberlea rhodopensis. Classification (NCBI taxonomy): domain Eukaryota; kingdom Viridiplantae; phylum Streptophyta; class Magnoliopsida; order Lamiales; family Gesneriaceae; genus Haberlea; species Haberlea rhodopensis. Next base: position 10,228,701 of record CAJQUN010000006.1, on the reverse strand, counting down.
GCATACATGATGTTTTCCATGTCTCCATGTTACGGAAGTATGAGCCAGACCCGTCTCATGTCTTACAGCCTACAGAAGTTCAGTTAGACTCAGATGTGTCCTACGTAGAACGACCAATCAGAATTCTAGATCGAGAGGATCGCAGACTACGAAGCAAAGTTATACCAATGGTCAAAGTTCAGTGGGATCGTCGGGGTGTCGAGGAGGCTACATGGGAGACGGAACGGCATATGGTGCAGCACTATCCGGAACTATTCACTGGTATGTTTTTAATGTTTAGTTCCATTATGATGATGCAAGTGGATTTCGAGGACGAAATCTTATAAGTAGGGGAGTAATGTAATACCCCCGAAATGTTATATGATTATGTGCTATGATGATGATTTATGTTAAGTTTAAGGGTTGTGGTGTAATTAATTTGGGGGAATATAATTACGATATGATGATATGATTTAGGGGGCATGATAGGTGTTTTAAAGGATGTATTAATTTAAATGAAATTATAAAATATCGAGTGAGGATATTTTAATACATCGTACTTTATACCTGGACACAATTAAACACCACATGACCACCCAACCCACACCACCCCACCCCCATCACTCGGTCACCTCACCCTCCCCTACTTGTTCAACCCATACCCCCCACTTGTGCAACCCATGCTACCACTCAATCAACCTCCATCTCCTTCTCTCCTCCTCCTTCCCTCTTCCTTTCCCCTCTTTTCGTCCCTGAAGTGCTGCAAATTAAGGGGGAAAAGCTGGAATTATTAGGTGTAAAAACCTTGCAAGAAGAGGAGCAAAAAGAGAGGGGTAAGTGAGTACTTTGTTTTTCTGAGTTTTGGTTAAGTTTGGGTTTGGTGGGATGATTCTTATGCATGTTAAGTCTAGGTTTGGGTGAAACCTTGGTATGGGTGCTTACATGGTAGTATTATGTAACTACTAGCATGGTTGTTCGAGCATGTTACATGTTTTATGTGATAGATTTCTAGTTATGAAACTATGTGCTCGAAAATCTGGGCAAAGAAGAACATACTCTGTTTTCTGTATAGGTTGGTTGAGGATGAAGATTATGATGATGTTATGATGCATGTTAGCTTAGGTTTTGCTAAACCTTTAATTTGAATACATGCATGGTAGTTTTATGAAGCTTGTAACATTTTTGTTCAGGCATGTTTTACGCCTTATGAAGTAGAAATGATGGTATAAAATGAGGTGCTCAAAAATCTGGGGAAGTCCCGATTTTTCAGAGCTCTCGATCGATCGAGATTTTGGTCCCGATCGATCGAGCGAGGCAGAAAGCTTAAGGCATGGTTTGAATTTCAGGTGCCGATCGATCGAAGGATTTCTCGATCGATCGGTGAAGCTCCTCGATCGATCGGAAAAATGTTTCGATCGATCGATCGAGGCAGAATGGTTGAGCACTGTTGTGCACAGTTTCTCGATCGATCGAGACCTCGGGGCCGATCGATCGAGAGAGGCAGAATGTTGAAAAATAAAATGATGTTTTATTTTGTTAAGTTTATGATGTGAGATGGTATTGAGGCATCTAATATGGTATTGTGTGGTCTTGTAGAGCCACCCCAGGTACCAGCACAATCAAGGAGATAAGTCTGTTGACTCCTCCTCCTTTTGAAAAGGTACGTAAGAGACGTACGGGCATCGGACGGTAAAACACATCCCTACACTATGACTATGCATTTATCGCATGAATATATACGATGAAATGATGATGTTTATACGATGTTTATATGATGATGTTTATACGATGTTTATACGATGTTTATACGATGATGTTTATACGATGTTTATACGATGATGTTTATACGATGTTTATATGATGATGTTTATACGATGTTTATACGATGATGTTTATACGATGTTTATATGATGATGTGATGCAATGTTTATTTTTGGTAAGATGCCACGGGGTAAGATGCCCCACATGGTAAGAGGCCATGCGATGTTTATTTGTGGTAAGATGCCACGGGGTAAGATGCCCCACATGGTAAGAGGCCATGCGATGTTTATTTGTGGTAAGATGCCACGGGGTAAGATGCCCCACATGGTAAGAGGCCATGCGATGTTTATAATGTGGTAAGATGCCACAGGGTAAGATGCCCATATGCATGATTATGAATCAGGAACAACAAGAAGAAGGTAACGAATAACCAGCATGTTCACTTAACTAAGATGTCGTACATTTACTGTTATATTTTGTTATGATGTTATAAGATGATGATGCTATAAGATGATGATGCTACAAGATGATGATGCTATAAGATGATGATGCTACATGATGATGATGCTATAAAATGATGATGCTTATATGATGATGATGTTATAAGATAATGATAATTACAAGATGATGATGCTTATATGATGATGATGTTATAAGATAATGATAATTACAAGATGATGATGCTTATATGATGATGATGTTATAAGATATGATAATTACAAGATGATGATGCTTATATGATGATGATGTTATAAGATGATAATATTTATAAGATGATGATTTTAATCATTCATGTCAAGAATTTATGATTTTATGCATGACTATGAAACAGGGACAACCAAAGAGGGTTAATGCGATTAACCAGGAAGTATACGTTACCAATTATTTTCATGCATTTATTTATATGCCATTGCCTTATGATGTTAAGTAATGATGTACATGCTCATGATGGGTTGTTCCTGTAGGTACGCTTTTGGACTAAAAGACTAAGGGGTCGGGTTGAGCAGTGAGCTACGAGGAACACAGGAACGTGTAGGATTCAGTTTCTGTTTAGTATCTACTGTAGGAGTAGTATAAATCTAACATGTTAACATTCATTATGGGAATGTAACTAATAAGCTTTGAAGTTTTATTTGACCTGTAATTCTGTTAGCTCATGTAACAACTAGAACCCTAAGATGTTATTAATGCATGATTAGTCCTTCTTATGTCTCTAAAACACTGTTAAGGTGGGAAGACCCCACAATCACCATTGAGCTTGTGATGAGTGATAGTGCTGTCGTTGTTGACCGTGCAATGTGATGAAATATGATGATTAAATTGATGATTGAACTGTATTTGATTTCAGTAGATTATTGTCGTAATTGCTGAATTGTTATCAATATTGGAACTGATGATCATGGGTATGAAGACAATGGATCATAGATGTGATGATTTAACTGATTTTTGAATTTATGCTTTTGGATATTGTGAGAACAAGAACAACATAAGAGATCTCATGTGGTTGTGGTATACTCATGAAGTATATAATAAAATTACAACATATATTCTGTAAATTATTAGTTGTGTGTACGATGATATTGAGATTTTGTTGTTGATATGCTCACCCAGTTTGGGGGGTTGTTTATGTTGAAACATGTAGAACATGCACGACATTGCATTGGGCAATGAGTTCAGACATGTGGATGAGGATGCTACTGGGAGTAGGTACCAGTATTGGTATAGAGAAATATGAGTTGTACATATAGTTACACATTTATTCGTTCAATGCTCGTCTGTGAGCATTATGATATGTGTATATGGTTTGTATAAGGGTCTTGAGATTCTATTTTCATTTATGAGTTGCATGCAATTTAATTAAGAGGAAATTGTATAATAAATAGAGAACATGTTACTGCAATGTGAAGTGTATACATTGTTGTACTGAGTTGTGTTTGGGAATCGGGTTTAATTGGGGATTCTGTCAAGAAATTTTATAGAAGTCATGTTATAATTAAGAAGCATATAAATGAGAGTTCCTTAATATTATAACTGTGTACGCTAAAGATAACGAGATTAAGAGTTGGGGTCCTATAATGGTATCAGAGTAGTGGTTAGCTCTTTGGACTGTTTAAGGGCCTAGGGGTTTGTTGAGTGAGTTGAATAGCTCATTGTTTATACATGATTGTGAAATTTTGTTCATGTTGTACGATAGATATGTGCTTCTATGTACATGTTATGACATGAAGCTATGGAAATTCATGTTATTGCTAATATTGTTGTTTCAGGATCGAATATGGATCAGGAGAAACATGGTAGTAAAGAATAACTGTTGACACCATTTAATAGAAGTATTGTTGAAGGACATATGAGTCTGGAAGTGGTGGACAGTACAGTGTTGTTGATAAATATTAATAGACGATGTCATGATCGGGTATGTGTATGTCATGATCGGGTATGACACAGGTACGTGACGCATACTAATGCTAATTCAAGTTATCTATGTGTATTGTATTATATATTGGTGATGTAGATATGCCCTCACGAGTGTTGGACGATATCAATGATAACAGTTTTCAGTATGGGAAATATTATTTGGATTTTATGTGACGGTATTGTGGGGAAATTTCACTGATGATGAGATTGATGGTTCTAGTGGATGGTGAATTGATGTTGAGTTACTGTATTAGGGGTCGCCACTGACGAGCGGGCGATGTTGTCGCCACTGACGAGTGAGCGATGTGATTTGGGTCGCCACTGATGAGTGAGCAATGTGGTCGCCACTAACAAGCGAGCAATGTGATTTGGGTCACCACTGACGAGTGAGCGATGTGGTCGCCGCTGACGAGCGAGCACTGTGATATTGGGTCGCCACTGAAGAGTGAGCGATGTGATTAGTGTCGCCACTGACGAGTGAGCGATGTGATTAGGTTCAACACTGACTAGTGAGCGATGTGGTCACCGCTGATGAGCGAGCGATATGACATTGTGCCACCGCTAGTGATGCGAGCGATATGTTTTATGGTCGACGCTACTGAGAACGTGCAATGTATTATATGTGCAACTGCTAGAGAGCGGGAGAAGGATACATGTGGATTTGGATTGTTATTGTTGATTTATAACATACTGAAATGATTAATTGTACAGGTGGAAGCTATCATGGATAGAGTGGATTAAGAGACATTATTGTTTCCTCTTATTATCGTTGCAGTGGTGATACAACATCGAAATATACTCGATATCGATATATCGACGGTATCTATTGGCCAGATGGTGGTATGATTATGTGGTGGATATAATAATACAGGTATATGTTAATTTATAAACATGCATTGATATTCGCCTTGTGATTAGGATATATAAAAATAGAACACTTGCCGCTGTTACATGAAGCGATGAGTATTGATTTGTGTGCCCGTAGTGGCGATAAGATTTTATGTGCCCGTAGTGGAGATGACAGTACTTGTGTGCCATAGAGGTGATTATATTAGGTGTGCCCGTAGTGGCGATGAGATTATGTAGTACCGCTATTGTGTTAGCAATGAGTATTGATAGCATGTTGAATTGCATATTGCAGTGAGCATTGTGTTATAATGTTGTTCCTTGGGTACATGCGATGTAAACCCAAGAGGATATTGGAATGGTCCAGGAGGACGAGGTACGAGGTAAACCATTTTATTTGGTTTAATATGTTGATTTATATTGATTTATGATAATCAATTATACATGTAGAAAAGTTGAGAATTAAAATGAAGAGAACCATAGTTTTGTTATATTCATTTGCTATTGTTGCATTGATAAGACTAAAATGGTGTAACTAATGTGGTAACACTCTCATATCTATGATATTTAGTGATGAATTATTGACGGAGAATGATAATCGTTTGCTATGTTGCACCGATACTCCAAAAAAATTCACGGTTAAGTATCGGATACTTCTGGGATACGGATACGCGCGGATACGACACCGATATCGGATATGCCACGTGGCGTATCTGGGGACAAAAAAAAGTTTTTTATTTCGGATACGTTTCGGATACGGTCAAGATACACCGCTGATCGTATCCGACACGGCTAAGATACGAGAACTTTCGGAATTTTTTTTAAAAATAGGGTTGAAACTGTAATTAAAATTAAAGTATTTAACTAAATCCCTATTTCCTAACCACTTTAATGTGTTTATGTCGATTATATGCTTGAAATTTTTAGATGTCCTGGATTAATATTTTACCATTTGTCTTGAAGTTAGTGAGTTTGCAACTTTATTCTGATTTCTAATGTATTTAATGTTGATTATATGCTTGAAACTTGATTTCTTACAATATTATTAATTATATATTTATATATATATAAATAAATTAATAAAATTTATCGTATCCGGACGTATCGTATCCTACAAATTTCGAAAATCTCGTGCAGTCGTACCCGTATCTGCGTATCCGTATCCGTGCAACATTAATCGTTTGTGATGATCTTTATTGCTGTGAAAGCATTCTAGTTGGTATGTTGTAGGATTAATATTTTATAATCACCTATTGTGTCGAGTTGAAATTAATCATGTGAGGATAGTGACGAATTAGATACAATGTGACGAACATTTATAACATTATGAGGTACATGTGGTATCGTAACATTCATGATTAAATGATTTAGTATGTTTGTAAGTTGAATTAGTGACTGAAATGCATATAAATAATGATATATGCATGTGATAATTACTAAAGGATGTTAGTAATTAGTTGACTCGGGATATTGGTTAGATAATTAAATGGATGTCTAAGAACTCATTGAATACTATTGAGTTAATGATTGAAGAGAATTATGTTGTTGAAATAAGAATTGATTCATTTAAACAATCATAACAACAAACCCACAATCTTCCCAAAATCAACCAATTCAAACTTACATTACACAATTAAAATCAAGATTAAGGCATGTGTTAGCTTACCCAAGCTTACATGATCACAATATCAAGAATTCATGCTTGATTCTTCATGAAAATGGAGGAAAAAATGAAAAGGGGAAAGAAGGATTTTGTAGGGATTTAGTGTGTGAAAATTATGTAAACTGTGAAGAAGAGTTGGGTATATTAATTCAATTTTGTAATTTAGTCCCCCGACTTTAATTCACAATACAATTCCACCCCAATTTATATTTATCTCAAATCCCCTACTTATTGTTCAACATCAAACTCATAAGTATTCTCATAATTCACATGATTCATTTAAACCAATTACTAATTCAATAATTATGACTCAATCATAATTCTTAATCACACTCGATTTATATCGAACTGAGTTCAAATACAAAATGACATTCATTCTCAATTACCCTTCCATTATTACATTAAACTCAATTTAATCTAGATAATTAAATTTCAGGCATCACACAAAATTTTGTCTCAGCTTGCAGATTGAACATTTGACAAATGGAATCTTTATATATCAATCAACATATACAGAAAAGATTCTTAAGCGATTTTATATGGATAAAGCACATCCATTGAGTAACATATGGTTGTAGTTCACTGGATATAAAGAAATATCATTTTCGTCCCCGAGAAGAAAATGAAGAATTATTAGGTCCAGAAGTACCTTATCTTAGTGTAATTAGAGCTTTAATGTATCTTGCAAATTGTATTAGATATGATATAGCATTTTCATTCAACTTATTGGCAAGATATAGCTCTACACCAACACGAAGACATTGGAATGGCATAAAACATGTCCTATGTTATCTTCGCGGAACAGCTGATATGAGTTTTTTTTACTCAATTAATTCAGAATCTCAATTACTGGGTTATGCTGATGCTGGTTATCTTTCTGACTCACATAAATGAAGATCTCAAAGTGGGTATGTATTTACGTGTGGTGGCGCTGCAATATCATGATGTTCGATGAAACAAACATTAGCATCTACTTCTTCAAATCATTCAGAAATTTTGGCATTGCATTAAGCAAGTCGTGAATTTATATGGTTGAGGTCAATTGTAAGGCCCCGATGCTAATTAATCCAGATTAACGATGATTAAGCGAACCCGGATAATTAAAAGTATAGACTTTGAATTAAGGTGCTCCGGACCACAATGAGTCAACCAACTAGTGGAACATGTTTTTAGTGCATGAGCATGTGTATGATCACATGGCACTTGGAGAACACATGCCACTAATTAATTTAACTCATGTTTAATACATGATTTTGGACCATTAATCTTACAAGATAGTGATGTATTGACACATGAATTCATAATACATCAAATATATAAAAAAATCATGCTTTGAAGCCTAGAATCTCACGCCTACATGCATGTCATTTCAGATTTTTGGGTTCAAATTTTTAGCTAACACTTTCTCTCTCTTAAACTAGAACACTTCATCAAATTCTCTTCCTTCTCTCATCAAAACTTTCGAAAATTCCAGCCATCTTTAAACACAAAATTCTCTTGCAATTGCTAATACATGTTACATGCAACTGGTAATTGAGAAACCCCAAGGCAAGAGTGTTAGTTAGGTACAAGAATTTTCAATTTTGAAGCAAGTTTGGAGGAGTTCAAGCTAGGAAGGAGCCATGGTGGAAAATTTTGGGTCTTCAAGGGTATGAACTTATTCTTATCTATTTTTAGTTGGATTTTATGGAATTTGGGTCGAAAATATAGGAAGAAACACAAAAATGTTGGTGTCATTTTGTTAAAACAGAATCTGCAGAAAGTTGAGGTTGCATGCAGTAGATGATTTTTAAATTCGATTTACTTAGTCTCGGAATTTGACTTTGAGCCAAATATAAAAGTTGTAGATATATGCGTTAGTTAAAATTTGAGACCATTTGGATTTGAAATGAGTGAGATGTGCTCATTTTACTAAGTAGTGCCAGATTCGACTCTCCATGTACTGTAAATGCACATGCAGTGTAGAATTCTGAACTTTTGACAAATTTAATGTTCGAATTTGATGTTGGTCTTCAAATGAAAATTGTAGGTCTTTAAATTCTATTGAATTTTTTTTAAAAAAAAGAGGACTTAATTCGGACTTATGTTGAATTAGTTATGAATTTTATAGTTTAAGTGCTCAATCTATATCCTGCATGTGGACGAAAATGCCATGCAGTGTGTTCTTCAAGTTCCTGAGCATTTTTGGCTAGGAATTCCTGAAAATGTCCAGAAATAAGTATTTTAGTATTTTGAGTTGGCTATCGTTTGCCACTAGAATCACTCAATTTTAATTTGAAATGAAAAAGGTATAACATTTTTACTAACACTGCTCAAGCTGGAAAACACATTTTTAAATGCTACGGTTTTAGTGTTCAAACCCCACTTAGATGGTCGAACCAGCTTGGCAACTTAATAGATGAAATGTAATATTTTGAGTTTCTGAACTTTGAGCACTAGAATCGAGTCGTTTAGATGTTGTATGGAATTATAGCGATATTTCTACGAAAATAGGCCAGGCTGAAAATGTAGGAAAAATCTTTAAGGGTCATATTTTTAAGTTGCATTTGATTCAATGCACTATTTGAACACTTAGTGTCATTTTGGAATTTACATGACCAGGTTAATAAATTCCGGTGTTAACTCGAGAAGTCTCGGTAGATTAGCTTGGGTCGAGGTACGTTGAAATGAGTTGTATCATGACGTCTGACAAAGGCATGCAATGATACTATTGTATGACCTTTTATGCCAATACTTGATTTATGTTAATTAATTGTCAATATATGATTTTTTATGTGAATATATGATATGATGAATGTCTTGGATTACACAATATGTGAAATTACATGATATGTATATACTTTCACATGAGATTGCATGATATATTGAGTTGCATATGTCATTTGATGCATAAATGATTCATGGGCATATCATACTATCATTTCTTTGATATTCATGTTTATGACTGAGTTGATTCACTCTGAGTGTCCGGGAAGACAGGGCACGGCGATGACAGGCAGTTTAGGTAGCGACTGTAGTCACGCGCGTTGCTACCGGACCTAGACATGAGGGATGGACGAGCACAACACATAGGATGCGTGTGTTGTCACCCTCTGCTCGAGCTGACATTAATTGTGATACCTTCCTGGACTCCGATATTTGGTATTGTGAGATTCGATTCTTTATACCATTCATACAGAGCATTCATACATGGTATGCATTGCATGATACTTTGTCATCTTGACATGATCTATTTATTTCTCGTACTGGATTCTGACCCCCGTAGTGGGGGCTGTTTTTTTTTTTGTTGTATGGGCATGACAGGTGGTACATGTAGACGTACTGCGGATGCTCGAGGTGAAGCATCGATGAATACCGGAGCTCCTTGAGAGCGAGCTCAGGTTTATGTTTTATGTTTTGAGTCTCAATAATTGTTAAAGTATTTTGACTTATGTTTTAAATTTATCGGGGTATGCCCAGAGTATCTGTATTTTAATTATCTACTACCGGTTGATGTTATACTTGGTAATTATGTTATGATCAACATGTTGAATTGGAAACTGTAAATTACATATTTTAAGTATCAGTATATATGTATCACCTAAAAACGAAAAATTTTTAGGGCAGTTTGATAAGACATTTGAAATAAATCTTCCGATGTTTACGCAAATTAATCAGTTTGTGTTAGTTAAACACCACATTAGGATCGGGCCCTCACATCAATGGTTCAACATATTCGAGAATCTTGTGGGTTAATTTCACAAAGGAATACACAAGCACTACTGTATGAGAATAATGCTGCTTGTACTACACAAATTAGGAATAATTATATCAAAGGTGACAAAACGAAACATATATCACCAAAGTTTTCTACACTCACGAGCTACAAAAGAACGGTGATATTGACGTTCATCAGATACAATAAAGTAACAATTTTACAGATTTATTTACTAAATCATTGCCAATCACAACATTTAAAAGATTATTCACAACATCGGAATGCGTCAACTCAAGGATATCTTGCCAGCATCAGGGGGAGAGTGATCAATTTTAACAGGGCAATGTCTCATGCTCACAAGCTTCATATGGAAATGTAATCTTTTTTCCTTTGTCCAGTTTTTTCCCCTTCGGGTTCTTCTGACAAGGTTTGTAACGAGACATATTCTATGGATGATGATCATCCAAGGGGGAGTATTGTGAACATATTGTTATGGATGTCCAATGAATGGTCACAACCTATTGAAAGGTCATAAACCAATTAAGTGTATTTAGTCCACTTAAATGTCTTGTGACTCTTGAGATGGTCTCTTGACTGCTATATACACTTTGTAACAAGTTGGAGATGACAAAAAATGGAATGAATAGCTTTATCATCTCTATATTGATCTTGCAATTTAATTTTACTTTGTGTTCAACACTATTGTTTAATACTAATATTTTACAACAATATGGATATTTTTAACATTATAATTTAATTAATTTATAAGACTTTTTAAAACATACATGGAGTCCATAAAATTTTAAAAAAAAAAAATTTGAAAGATTTTTGGGTTACCACTTCTATTGATGTTTAATGCAAGGGCGAAATTATTCAATGCCTCAGGAGGAACATCTGCCCACTTATAAAAAGAAATTAAATTATTTTTGCAAAATATATATATATATATATATATATATATATACCTCTATAACTACATTTTGCTTCCCTTAAAATTTTTGACTATTTTTAATGTTATTATTTTTTCCCCACAACATAATTCTAAATTTGCTAAAACAAACATATAATGGTACATATGCTATTCATGAACATTAAAAACTATGATTTAAATACACGATCGTGGTACAACATCTATGATTGACCTTATATTATGTTTTATGGTTACCATCATTTAATAATAAAAAAAGATATAAACCATCATTAATAAAATACGATAATAATTAATTCACACACATATTTCAAATTTGTTACCATACAAATCAAATAAGCTAAATTCCACGAGAATCCCTCTTAGAACAAGAAGAAAAGAAAAAGAAAACTCTCCCCTTTTCCTCGGACCACTCCTGGTGGTAAAAAAACCGGATTCACCAACGGTCAAATCATCATCCTCCAACCGTAATAACTACCTTTTAAAACAAGGCCTCCCACTTTCCAAAGAATATGCCACCAAAAAGATTGTCCACAAACAGGCTCCCATGTTTCAATATCACCACCACTATATAAACTGCACCCTACCCTCTTTTAAAATTCAGCCTCAATATCCATAACAGAGAAAAATAAAAGGAAGTGCATTTAAAGTCAAACAAACTTTTTGTGCACCTGCCGCTTTGCTCGCTTAGCTCAAACGTCCCAACCGAACCCGAGAAGAATCATGGGAGGCTGCGCGAGCAAACCCAAAGACTTGGATACCAAGGAGGCACCTGCCCCAGTTGAAGCACCAGTCACTGCTGAGGCCGCAGCTGTTGCTGAGACCCCGGCTGTCCCCGAAAAAGCTGAGGCCGAGGCCGAGGCTGCTCCACAGGTAGGCATTCTTAATTTACATGGATAATGTCATTTCCTTTAAGGCTATTTTAATGGCTAAATTTTTAATTTTGCCTTGCAACGATGAGTTTAAGGATTCTATGATTAGATCACTCTCTTCCTCCGCATCCTATCATATGGACGTCAGTGATACTCTCTACATTTCTCGCTAAATTAAAAATGGGTCCAAACCTCACAAACATTCTATTTCGGAAATTCTAGCTTCATTCACCCTCATTTATGAATCTTTTATAGATTACATATAATACTGTAACTTACAATTGCTCCCTCCATTGATGATTATGGTTCCACGCCTTATCATGAAATGTCTGACTCTAAGTCCGCGTGTTTCTTGCATTAATTTATGAAGGAGAACAAAGATGGAGATGAGAAAAAGGAAGAACCTTTGGTAGATCTATCTGAACCAGCTCCAGAAGCCCCCAAGGAGGAGGCAGAGGCAGCCGAGGCTGTCCCCGTGGAGGAAAAGAAAGAGGAAGAAAAAACTGAGGAAGATGCCCCAAAATCTGAGAACAAAAGTGATTAAGAACCAGTAGTTAAAACTTAAATATATCAATAAAAAACAAGCAATAAAATGGTGTTAGGTATGATTCTGTATTGCATTATTTGTCATCAGGTGAAATAAATTCATTGAGGCTCGAGGAATAAAGCTGTAAGGACAGAAAAATTGCCGTAGTTCTGTATTTATTTTGCACAATAATTAAAATCTGTATTTCTATTATAGCTTCTTAGGCTTTCTTTTGGAACCAGGGATGTTTTCAATGACATTGGTTGCTATCATTCTCTACCAATGTGCTCTCAAGATTCGGTATCGCGATCATAACATTTATTAAGAAATTAATTTAAAAATGATGAGTTCGTCGTGGAGAAACGATAAAATAACTCATGATCGCACAGAAGCAACACTAAAGGACAATTGACATCTGATTATGACTCGAAGAACTTGTTCCATAATAAAAAATCTACTGCATAATCAAGAAAATGTGCTAAGATCATATAAATTGCTTATTCTATGATCCTCTTAGAGATTATATCGAGCATAGTTCAATTAGCACAGCATCACAAGGATTGAGCGTTTTTAAAGTTGAAAAATACGACACAATCCATAATCTATGAAAGCATCGTAGCTTAGCGAAGCATTCAAAATCAAGGATTAGTTCAGAGTTTCGTGGTGTACTCACATGAGGGTCATTTGTCTGGCAACTCATGCTTCAATTCTGAACCAATCAACAACATTGTTACATATGATTCTTACATATGTATAGTTATTCAAGAATATAAAACTAAGTGGATCAAACACTAAGGGAACGACAAATTTTATTGATTGAAACCAAAACAAAAAATTGCACAAAGCACGAATTACAATAATCAATCTTCTCAAGAAGGTAGAAATCACATTCAGGTATACTGCGGGCTCAGGTAAAACTACATATACAATAAAATAAAAAGCAATTTTTTCATAAATAAAACTTCTATATTCAGAAATTAGATGATAACATGCCACAGCATCATCAATGAATGCCAGGGAGCGCCGCACTGTCCTTAGTTTTTCCATCGGTTTCAACGTCATCTTTGACAGCTCGCAAGATCAGTATAACTAACAAAGGATAACTTACAGTGGTGAGTGCCCAATTCGTAATAAGTTCATTTAGAAATGGCACATTATGCGCGTCGATTTGCCAAGAAACTGCGCCTCCCGCACTCTGCACTCCCTTGTAGAATCCCACGTACCTGATGAAAAAGAAAACTAACTTACCAATTCCTTATTACATAATTTCAAGAGCATAGAAAGAAATGAAAAACTTTTACCTGCTAAGGACCTCAGAATCATCAGCCAATGCTCCGATCACCCAATAGACCATACTCTGAAACATGGCATCGAGCAATCCATAACTAAAGTACAACATAAATGGCCCCGTAAAATCACTCCCTCCCTTGAAATCCAGCTTCTCAGTTGGCAGATGGCCACGGTGGTAATTGAGTTGCTTAGCTAGCCCACCACCCCAAATAGCAGTCCCAAGAATAGCCACAACTCCGATACCAAGCAACCCCCTAGCCCTCCTACTCTTAAAACTGAAATCCATAACGTACCCAATAAACACAGAACCAACCATCTGTGCTCCCCAATAGAATATGTTGTTAAACCCTCTAGTCCTAAGATTGAACAACAGCCCATTAACATTATTAAATTGGTAACTATAGAAAAAGTTACTAGCCCAAGAGGCAGGCACCAAGAGCAACATCCTCCAGTCAAGAAACAATTTCAGAATCTCAGCCGCCTCCACCGCCACACTCGAGTACTTAATATTCGTGCAACGCGTTCCATCATCACGCACGACACGGCTAGGGTGCAATATTGACGTAGATAAAAGAGTTCCAATAGTCATAAAAACCATGAAACCAATATAGGTACCATCATTGACAGACTGTGCATCAGTCCTATGGTAATTCAGTATAAAAGGAATCAAACCACCTACCACACCACCCATGTTAAAAATACTCCAAAACAATGAAATATAAGTACCCTTTCTATCGTGCGGCGGATACGATGTCATAATGGCCCCCTGCGCTGCCCACAAAAGGCCAGCGCCGATACCAAGGACCCCACCGGCTACAATGGCGAAGGACTGGTGCTGGTAATGATTGTAATATAGAAACGAGCCTGCGTACAAAATGTACGTGGAGCAACCGCACACAAGTGTTAGCTTTGGGCCTAAGATGTTGTAGATTCCGCCGCCCAGAATACCAAAAACCGCGAAGGTGGTGTAGAGTGCCGTGTTAGCGTTATTCGCGGCGGTGGGGTTCAACTGGCCGCCCCCGCCCATGCCAGAGAGGGCATTAAACATACCCGGGCAGCAGAAGCACACAAATCCGATCAAGGCAACCTGAACAAGCGGCGAATTGTAGCGGAGAACCGATGGTTTAACGGGAATTTCTTCCGACCCTTTTGCTGTTTCTTCATCTCCTTGTAAACCCATTTGGGATTTCGATCGACGGAGAGACTTGACAGAGAATTTGAGGGAATTTCCAGTGACGAGTGTGAGCGGGGATGATAATTTATTTTAGAATTGTAAAATAGATATGGCCCGTGACGTCGACGTTGAATATCATACAATTGTTTTTATTGCTCATGTTGTCCATTAACTGACAAATGGATGAGCTTGGGAAGTATCAAAGTTCGCCCGAGAAACTGTTAAAGCAAAGAGAACAAACATGACATTTTGTGAAATACATAATTTTTTATGGCGCGATTTTTTCGATTCTTCTTTGTAAACGATCACAGACATAGTAAAAAAAAAAGGTTACGATGAGTATTATAGAAAAGTGTATAACAAATCTCAGATAAAAAACTATGAAATAAAAAATTAAAAAAATTATATTCAAAATTTCGATCGAGACAAATGTTTTTTTTTTAAAACAACAGCTACGAACATGTGATCTTGAATATCAATCATGTCAACTTCCTATACAAGCCTAGCTTGTTCGTATTGATTATCAACTCAAACTAATGGTGTAGAGAAAAAAACATAAACTGTTTTACAATCAAATGATAACTAATAAAGCCACTATCTATTAATTTATCTGATTTTCGAAATATTAAAAACCTTTGAAAAGATAGATGTAAATATGATGTTGTTATAGGCACCGTTGGAAAATCTTTTGAAAAATACTTATGAGCTTTTCATTTCAAAAAGTATATTTTGAGTGTTTCATTTTCTTATCCCTGTTATTACTTCTCCACAAAAAAAGATAACAACTGTCAGAAACAGAGAAGCAAGTCATGAAATACTTCAGCTACTTTAAGTTAATTGTTGACCATTCTATAACAAATATAAAGTTCTTTAAGCTGTTTTTTTTATTTTATTCTCAATACCAAATAATTTTGCTTAAAAATAATTTTTTTCAACTTTAAGTAAAAACATAAACGAATTTGAATAAGCATTTGCAATAAATGCCTAGATCAAATTTAAAAACACGGAAGAGTTTAAGTCTAAACTTTATTAACGCCTATTACTAAAAACCCAAAAAAATCTAGTAATTGAAAGGGATTGGCGTAAAGATTGGGAGACGACGCAATCAACAGGTCATAATTACAAATTGCCTTTCACTATAAGCTGTCTTGAGTGATAGTGAAGTCCGTATGGTCGTGTTTGAAAATAATGACAAAAGATACTATTTAATTAATTGACTACGAAGAATTGTCATTATATACTTGACTGCATTCGGCATGATAATTCCAGCCGGCAAACAGTTTATTCATAAAGCCCAATCCCAATAATTAAGGCCCCAAAGAGCAGATTGAGCTTTTACATATAACCATAGAACGTAGAATTCAAAAAAGTAATTTAAGACGGACTGTCAGTAGTCAATCTTTATGCCAAACTAATTTTGTAATAAATAAATATTACTACTTAATTCAGAGATTCTAAAAATATGAAGAACATATTTGATGCACCTAAATATTTAAATAAATATTATAATAATCTAATATTAATTGCATTGATAAGATCAATAAGTCACGCAGAACACTTTTTTTGAATGTAATTTTGACTCAACGAGGTAATTTTTTTTAAAATAAAAATGCTAACACTACTATATTCCACAATTAAAATTTGAAACTATTTCGTGGTTTTTTTTCCGAATATTCAACAGATATAACTATTGTCGAGAGCTATCAGAAAGTTGAAGATAAACAAACTACAATATCAAGAATATTCAACAACTACCATGTATAGGTGGCAAGCCGTGCATGATCGGCATGGCCCGTGAAAACATGCTGCCCGGACACTATAATGGACTATGCCAGCCCTTTTGGTTTTGAGGCCAGGCCTGGCATGGCCCGTGCCGACAACATAGTTTTTTTATATGTTTTTTTTTAGTTTTTGGTATTTACTTGTTTAAAAAAAATTAGAAAAATATCTACGGGCCATTTCACAGGCCAAAATCTACGACCTAATCCATTTGCCATCTCTATCGTATCACATGTCAATTCCATTATTTATTTATGAATATTTAATTTTATTTATTTGATAATTTTACTATACCAAATTGCAAAAGTTAATAATATGCTAATGCAATCTAAAATATAAAAAAGTGAATGGAATTTCCATTTTACAAATACGACCGTGCAAGTGTTCTACGAAGATTCCTACGGATAATTTTGAATGTTTAGAAGCTGAAAATGTAAAATACATATTATAACATAATTAGAGTGCGTGGATTTGCACCCACGGACTGAGGTTATATGAGCTTTTGTTTAAAAAACATGGGGACTTATTAATATTTTACCGGGAGTTCTACGCAACTTAGACAATTATCCGTCTTAAGGCCTCAGGCAATGAAAGAGCTCTCTCAAAACAAATCCAAAATCTACTTCGCGGTTTTCAATTCTCACGATTTCTCGCAGTAACAAAATAATGGGCAGTAACAAAATATCGTTTCGAATAGAGTGGACATAACCTCATTATCTTTTTTTTGTATCCTTATTTGGCCTTTGTAGCGAAAAAATGGCTTCGCCTCCATGGCCTTGATTATCATGTTCGGCACCCGGTGAACCTTCTTCGCCAGATTCCCAAGACAGAGTATCGCTTTTAATCTGGTCCGTTAAACCAGGATTCTGTGGAAGCCCAGTGGATGATTTGTTGCCAATCAAGTTCTTGTATATAGTGAGGGCTTGAGCCATCATACTGGCGGGATTGGAGGGGCTCGAGGGAAGTAAAATAGTGGTCCCCTAGATGAATGAGGATCAGAAAAATGTTCAAAAAAGTTGCGTTTATTGGAAATTGACGCAACACATAACCTTATTATAACATGAGCTAAGATTGAATGTGCTGTACCTCTTTTGCAATCTGACTGAAGGCGTGAACATATTGCTCAGCAATTTTTAAACTTGCTGCCTGCAAGTTCAATACAATATCATCCTCAATTAATATCAATCGACTAACCAATAGCTTTATTGGCATTACATACTATAATACTACTAATTTTAGTAAAAGGAATTATCGAGTATTTTTTAAACATAGGGAACGAATATAATCTTTTCTTAATGTCTACCGTAAGTGAAAAAATGAGGAGGTTAAGTATGTCAGAAAATAGAAATAAAAAGAATGGAACTACAAACCAAAGAAACTCGTGACTACTTCAAGAGCTACAAGAATTTTCATGTACATGATTAAATTGGTTGATCTAAGAGATTAAAGAAGATGAAAAAACTGACCTCGACACCCCCAGTTTTTTTAAGGGACTCTGACACCATATCAATCCCTTTTGCAGTTGCTTGTGATCTAGCAATGATGGCTTCTGCTTCTCCTATTACGGCATAAATTCGAAGGACAAAAATCAAGGGATGTAGCGGTAGGTGTTAAACATACCGGAAACTAATATAATTTCATCCATCAACATTCACCAAACTCTATGCCAAAATGGTAACCAGTGTTAGTGATTAAAAGCTTGGTAGCAGATCGAGTACTCTACCCACTAACCTATTATGGTTGAATGGCATACATCACTCAATCATTTAGACTCTACCCACTAACCTATTATGGTTGAATAAGCCACATGGTAACCAACCTTGAGCTCTGTTAACCTGGTCCAGCTTTGAAGCTTCTGATGCAAGGATCACTGCGTTCTTCTTTCCATCAGCAATATTAATGTTTGCCTGCCTTTCTCCTGTATATGAACAGTATAGCTTTCCATAACATGAAACATGAAAAGTTAGCATGCCAAGAGAAGGAAGCAAAACCTATTACCTTCAGAATCCAAAACTTGAGCTCTCCTTTTGCGTTCTGCTTCAGCCTGCATCTCCATTGCAGCCCTCACTCCACGGGGAGGAGATATATCCCCTGAAATCAGAAGAGGCGATCCAATATTTGAACAAGTTGCAGCAGAAATCTATGAAAAATTTACTTGAACAAGCAGGCAAAGAATTCTTCATAAAAACATTACTCACTTATTTCATAACGAAGGCACTTTAGACCCCAATCTTGTGCAGCTTCATTGATAGCAATCTACAACAAACATATTTTCAACACTCTATAAGAGTATTTGAAGAGGTGGGAGATTGCCGATCATCAAGTAATTGAAAACATTTTGTATTTCAAGATGAATGACCACCCAAAAAAACAATACTAAAATATACTTATACTGAATATGACAACCAGAAGGTATGTCTCTCTTAAGAAACATTTACAATGATGTCGATTATTTTCCAATTAGAATTTCCAGTTTTTACACGACTATTTTTTTATCTGGAAACTTGTTACATACACAGCACAAAACTGTTAAGAGTACACACTAGCTTCGTATTACTATCAAATACGAGAAGGAAGTTTGTCATGAACTTTAAGATAACTGAGTTGATAAAACACATAATACAAATAGCAATTACATTGACTACCTTCGGATATAATGACGTAGAGATTAATCCACTCTGATTTTAACCCTACCTTGCTTCATATGCTACACAACACTAACTGTATAGCATCATTAACTGCTTAAAAGTGATTGAACTGTATCTTTCAACAATTGCCCCCTCCAACCAAAACATCTTGTTTCCTTGTCATAATAGCATCTTAGAATAACGAATAAACCAAATACATGATAAACAGTATATTTAACAAGCATCCGCCAATGTCCTTTTTCACTCGATTCAATACTAGTGCCAAATACAGATGCGCTAATAGTACTGTAAGCCATTATCAACTTCAATAAACACTTTAATCATGTTAATTGCAAGAGCAACAACAAGTCAACAACCTAATCCTGTTAAATGCAACAATCTATAACTAAAAGCTTAGTATCAAACACTCACCACTATTTTATCGTTAAGAGTATCCCTCTCCTCAAAAGTCTTGTCAAGAGTTATCTTACCAAGCTCACTCCTCATGGTTGTCTGTGCGAGTTGAATCACGGCATACAATGGATTCTCAACTCCATAAGATGCCAATTTCGGGTCCATTATCTTCAGACGAAAAAGTAACAATCTCGCTTCAGATGTTCATTGATAGAAAGCAATTAATTTCCAATCCAAAATAAACCCCATGAAATCGCATGCAGATAGAAATACATACCTTAACATAGAGGACCCCGTCAATTTGAATGCTAACATTGTCCTTGGTAATGGCAGACTGATCAGGAATGGGAATTGCTTCTTCTTTTAGCGAATGGACGTAAGCAATCTTGTCAACCAGTGGAATCAACAAATGGATTCCAGGAACCAATGTTTTTATATACCTCCCGAATCGCTCAATAACATACGCTTTCTTCTCGGGGACAATTCGAATTCCCCAATTCACCGGTGCTGGAATCTCATACCTTAATCGAACATCAAACTATCACTTACATGATTGGTTGGTTATAAAGTAATAGTAAGTTTTTCTTTATCAATTGATTCGAGAAGGATTTCATTACAGATTTTATAAACATCCCAAGCAATTTATCAATTCATTCTCTCAATGCCTTAATTTACTCAATGATGAATTTATTTACATCTATCACTCTCTGTAGGTTAGCTATAAGCACCTGCATCCTCATTTATTTTTGGCGATAAATGAACCAAAAGAATGTTACATAAAAGTTGTTTACCACTAGGTAAGCACAGATATCAAATAAAAAATGTACAGAACATCTACGACGACATAACAGCAGAAATATAACCTCATAAATGATAATAGAATTGTGAACTTAAATTATTGGCAATGTAGCGCCACATTTTACGTCAAATGCTGATAAAAATCGACAAACGCAGTAAAATACTAAAATAAATAATCCAAAAGGAAAAAAAATGATAAGTCATTGAAGTACGCAGTGTTGGGGTCGCGGGAGTAACGGATATGGCGAACGGATGCAGAGAACGGAGCAGGAAAATAACGAGGAGAAAGGTTGCTGGAAGGCTGTCCAAGAAGCGGCGGAGGCGCGGTGGAGATAGCACGGGAGCTGATTGCTGAGTGACGAGGAGCGAGGAGATATTTCACAGCTCGGAGCTTGTTGAGAGAACTGAATTTGACGTTACTCATATCTTGAATTGGAGAATTTTCTCGAGAAAGATGGCTTGATTGGAAAGAAATTGGGTGGGAAATGGCGGAGGAAAATCATATTTAAACCCAGAGATCCATCGCGGCTTGCGGAACACGAAAACAGAATATTAGGAGCCGAGCGGTTAGCGGATTGTAAAACACGAAAACAGAATAATACGAGCCCAGCCATATTTATAAATAGGGATAATTACATCTGTTATAAATCGCTATTTTATAAAAAACTTTCATCTAATTTGAACAAACTAGATGGGGTTTATATGAAGTTCATCCTCATCCTTATAAATATGGTATTATTTTTGAATTTACAAATATTATTACTTCTACAAATATCAAAGCCATGGACCAAACTTCCGGAGTCCGGACATGTGAAATGCAATGTTGAAACGAAATTTGTCTTATATGCACTTAATGTTTACAAATACCAAGATACTGACATATACATACATATTTTATGTGTCTTGGTATTTATATTTACAAACACCAAGACATATATGTGTCTTGGTGTTTGTAAAAGCAAGGTGCATAGATGACAAATTCGTTGATGCATCAGTGTTTACAAATCCTCATCATCCAGACTATGGATAAAACTACAATACAGTACAATAATCACCCTCCGTAAATTTTGAATGTGATAGTTGAATCTCATATTGGTCGTTCATGCTCACATCCGGTGTATGCATGAATTTTCCCATGTCGGTCGTTCATGCTCTCCGTAATTCTAACTCAGATTCTTCTAATTTTGGTTTACTTATAGCTGATTGTAAAATCGTAGCGTTGTTTTTGCGAAGGGATCAACGAACCCAGCTAGCGTTTCTATGGCTGGCGGTCAAGTTGGATGAGTTGCTCCTCCTCCTATTTCTAATGTAATTGCTCCTCATATAGAAATCACATGGATTCCTACTTGTTACATATTATCGATAACAATTTTACCACTAAAAAACACCTTATTGAGAAAACCTGTCTTCCAACGAGTAGCCACTTAGAGGCTGGAATTGCAATTCCAGACTAATTCCGTAAGGATGCATTTGGGACAATGGATTTAGGGTCATTTCGTTTTGAAATCCAAAATTAAGGCAATGAATTTGAAATCCATATAATAGAATAGGTAGAATAGATAAAGAGATAATTCATGCCAATTTCAAAGAACAAATACAAATATATACTGAATTCAGGGGCTCAATAATGCGGGGACAAATCAACCATGTCAAAAGGCAATTCTTGATACAACTTTGTAATTCATCTAGTCGTAAAGAAATATTCAAACAAAACATTAAATTCAAGAGTGCGTCAGAAAAAAAGGAAACCAATCCAAAGGACGATCCTACACCTTAACTACTTATTCTTCCCCAGCAATGGCTCCCTTCTCACTGACATAGATACCGTCAAGGAATTTCCGAATATCCTTGTTCTTCACATGACATTTCTGTCCAAATAAACACAAACACCAGTCTCAGGCGAAATAATGTACTTCATCAAACAGATATATCATATTAAAGAAAAGATTCTTCGTGTACCTGGTTTATCAAGGCTGCAGATCTAGAAACAAGCTCAATGTCACTCCCATCCAGAATCAATTCATCCTTAACTTTCTCAGATCGCACAATTGAAACCCCTTCAAGCATATCCACCTTCCTCACCTGGTGTGAGCAATAAATGAAAATGTCAACTCTAGCCAAATTGACATTGTTTTCAGTAATAAAAGGTCAATACCAACATAAACAAAATGGCACATCAAATCACCCCATAATAGCTGTGCATCAAGAACAAATAACTTGTTTGCAATTGGAATTCGAGGAATTACCATTTTGCATGTTATGCAGAAATAGACAACGTCCATACCAGACATCGCACACTTGTAAAAATGATGCATATAATAAAAATAATGAAACATAAGCAATGTATTTCAAACAAAGAATGAATACAAATCTTTCATTCATGACATTTAAGAAATGCAAGAGAATTCATAACATTATAAATTTATTTTAAGTTTTTCATTAAGTTAACAAATATCAAGGTTTCACGGCAGCGAAAATATTTCCCACGATACAGAAATCAAATCCCAAAAAGGAAATCGAAATGTATGATAAAAACCGCGAAATGCAGTAATGCACTATAACACAGTTTCCAACTAGAAGATTAAATGCATACCTTTATAGCTGCATATTTATACTGCCAACTCTACCTTGAATGATAGTGAAACTAAAACTCAACCCTTCCTAAATAATACCTTTTGAACGTTTATAACATCATTCGCAACAACTCTCACTCAAAACAAAAACAATAAAACTCAAACGTTAAAAACCAGAAAAAAAAACACTTCATTCAAAACAACTCAGGCTGAACAGCTACATATTAGTAAAGTTATTCCCAGGCTAAAGTCTAAAGTCTAATGGTTGCTGAAATCGACTAAGGAACAAAACCAGAGAACAAATGAGTTAATCTACAGTATTTGCAGCAGAAATCAAACTCAGTCACTCACCTGTTGATCCAATTAAACCCTAAGAACAACATTATAGTTAGATTTATAACCTCCTATATGTTTTTGATATATAACCTTGTATGATTATTTTTTTTGAAAACTAACCTCCACTTATCTTTTCATGACACTATTACCCTTCATGACACTATTACCCTTCAATGCTGCCGATCCACACTATTATTCCTGTTCTATGGCTCTACCATGAAACCATGGGGCCATGCAATCCATGGATGAAAGCAACACCGCTAATTTACAGACCAAATTGTGTATTCGAATGAGCTTTTCGAACGAAGTAGTTGAAGATATAACTACGTTCTTATCCAGTTCAGTTTAATCATAGCAAAATTGTAGCAACAGAGTCGATAATGCCATGCACTGAGATGGTAGTATCTTGTTGGGAACAAATGGACTGAGTACAGGCCGAAGAGTAGGGTCACATTATTAGTGTCTTAGGGGTTTATAGAATGGAAAGTTCTTATAAGAGAGGGTTGTGCGAGAGAGGAAAGCAAAATTGATGTAAAGTAACTAATTTATTCTGAAGCGAAATGTTCGGGGGAATAATATGAAAGTTTTTGAAATCGGAGACGACAGCTTGATGAATTCATGAAAGTTGCCATTCATAAATGTTTCAGGAATGTTGTACAGTGCGTTTATTAAGAACCAAGAGGTGAGGTTGATGAATTCAATGGCAGTGGAAAGGTATTATGCGACATTGCAAACCACCCAGGAATCGGCTAAGGATTGGCGGCGAGCGGTGAAGGAGTGGTGGCCGATGGGAGGTTGCAATTCGGAAGGACAATAATGTATTTTAAATCTATTAATTAAGGGCAAAAAATTATATTTAATTATTCAAAAATGGAGAGATTATGTGCAAAAGGAGGTAAATCCTTAAATTGTCCCCTAAGAACAATTTAACGCAGCAACGCACCACTAATCAAGATATCCAACTACGGCAAAAGATTATTTAATAAAGTCAAGCCCATCAAACCAGGAGAAACAAAAAATTTCACAAGCGAACATCAAATATAAACCAACGCACGAAAGACCACATACCTTCTTTTCTCCAAGGAAATTACGGATTTCAATGGACTTTCCGCTTTTGGTGATGGAGGCGTTGATGGGAAAGTGAGCGTAGACGAAACGCATTTTGTAGCGGTACCCAGCGGTGACACCCTTGATCAGATTGGAGACGTGGCTGAGGGCTGTGCGAATGGCGGCTGAGGTCTTTCGCGATCCGAACCAAGCGTCGATTTTCAGCTTCTTCTTGCCGGTGGCTTCATCGGTAATAAGCTGAAAATCGAGGTTCAAATGTTTAAAGTTGCGGGAGAGCTTCCCCCTGGGGCCTTCAACCTCGATAATTTTGGCTTTCACCTTGATCTTCACACCGTCTGGGATATCCATGGAGTCGGAGGAGAGAATTGTCTTCATATTTTGTGCTTTTTTCTTCCTTCTCTCGACTGACTGTGTGAAGTGGGGAAATGCGGGAAGCTAAACCCTAGGGTAGAGTTTTTTATACTCAGGTTGCATTGAAGCCCTAGTTGGCCGTGAACGTTTTTCTAATAAAACCAAATATGGGCTACAATATAATATTTTGCTAAGCCCAAATTCTTATCCATGAATTGAACAAATACATTTGTTACTACAAGACTTGTTTAGTTCACGTTTTAATAATAACCCATTCATTATTTTATTTTAGTTGGAGATTCAAAAAAAAATTGTTACAATTGGGCTGGGTTTTGTTTAAAAATGGACGGTTTTTGGTATGAAACCCCCTAAGGTTTTCCACATAGATACCTATATGTTATTTGAAAATATACAGTTTAGCTCCATGTGATTTGTAAATAGCTGCAAAACACCTTCCTCCGCACATGATGTGTGTGACACGCACCTTCTTATGCGTTTGAACTTTGAAATTTTATGTTAAAAATATCAACTATACTTATGAGGGGTGAAATGCATCTAAAGAATAACATAGAGCCATAGAGGGTAAAATGTACATAAATAATAAAAATGAGTAAAATGCACCTAAAAAATAACATGGGGAGTAATCTACGTAAAAATAATATCGGGGATAATATGCACCAAAAGATAATTGATAGAGTTTCAACATGTCACAATTTACACTATGTGATTTCGATTAGGTGCAATTTATCTTCATGTGGTTTGGAAATAGACAACATACCCCCATATAGTTTGTAAAGTAGGTGCAAAATACCCCTCCTAAACTAGGGTATTTTCATCATGACAAACCAAAAATTCTATAAATTGTCGAGGAAATGGTGAATTATAATTTAGAAATCATGTGATAAAATGTTTATTTAGAAACCATGTGGTACTGTGTCTATTAGCAATACAACAATGGTTAAATTACTAATATGGATTTAAACTCATATATCTCCTCTATCTGGAAAACATTATGTCACTGCACCACGAGGGTGGTAGCGGTTATATTTAAATTTTGGTGATAAGTTCTCTGTAACTTTAAATTGAAATTTATATTGTTAATCTTGTTGGGTCCAGCCCAAATAAGTGAAGCCCACTTTGTAGAGCACATTAGAGACAATTAAATTCTTTTTAAGGCAAATTTTGGGTAGATACCAGGAGAAGAAAGTGTTTTCGTTTCAGTCTATCAAAACTAATTGCTTTCTACTAAGTCCATTTCATGTTACAATGACCAAAATAGCCCTAAATTGTTATCAAAATTAACTACAACACGTCGTCGTCAATAATGTCTTGTCTTCCAACAATCTCCAATACATGGTCATCAAGTTGCGTACATCAAATCTGAGACATCACACCGTCGGTGAAAGAATGGTTGGTTGCCACCGCCGTCTCCTCATCTAGCCGCGACATCACACCGAAGAAGGCGGTAGAACCACTGGATGCATCAATTTTGGTACCTGCAATCAGCTCCATAACTGATGTTTCAGCATAAATTTGAAAAATACACTGTACACTTTCAGTGTTCCTGTAGCCCGGAGAGAGAGAGGTGTGTCTGTGCTTTGTACCTGCTAGTGTGAGAGAGAGACAAAGCATGAAATTAAGGAAGAAGAAAATTGGTTCCTGCCGAGCTAACTTAAATCTCTGCAACAAAGAGCACTGATATTTTTTCTGGACTTAAATCTTAAGCCCTTAATGTCATTTCCATGTCTGTTGGGAGAAAAGAATATCATCAAGAAAAGCTAAAGAGTTACAGAGAAACAACAAATTATGAGTTTAATTTACATGCACCGACTTATTAAAATCTTGGAAATATTATGCTTCTTCTTGATTTTCTGAAATTTGTTAAATTTGTGCTTTGCTTGGGTTGGACGGGAGGATCAATAGCTTGAGTAATTAAAATTGGCAAAGAATTCTTTACATGCCCGTGATTTTTTGGTTAACGAGAATACCTGAGTCTATCAATGCATATAATTTACATGCATCGATAGACTCAGGAGATGCATGTGAACTACATGCACCACTAGGTAATTCCTAGCAATTTTTATTATGTTTATTGTCGATCGATTGCTCTGCCACCACTGTGATATTGTACGGTCTAGTTGTGCACTTAATTTAATGTAATTTAGAGAAGTGCACTTAAATGTTGTTGGTACACCTAATTCAATTTAAAGTCTACCAGTGTATGCATTTATACTACACTGGTGCATGAATTTAAACTACACTGGTGCATGTAATTTACGTGCACCACCACACTCATGTAATGCATGTATATTATATTTGCATGCATCATATGAGTCTAGCGGTACATGTAATTTACATGCACCGCTAGACACAAGTTTATAGCTATGAACTCAACTCATGCAATTAACAACTTTGTTTCTTTATTTTCAATTGAAAGTATATTACATTACATGCATCGCATAAGAAAAAGTTGTTTCGACTCAATCCACCAAAAATAAATGTTTTCAACTAGTGGTGCATGTATATTACATTTATATGCATCTCATGAGTTGTTTAGTCTATATCGGTGCACTTAATTTAATTTTATTGGTACACCTAATTCAATTTAAAGTCTACCAGTGTATGCATTTATACTACACTGGCGTATGAATTTATACTACATTGATGTATGTAATTTATGTGCACCACCACACTCATGTAATGCATGTATATTATATTTGCATGCATCGTATGAGTCTAGCGATGCATGTAATTTACATTCACTGCTAGACACAAGTTTATAGCTATGAACTCAACTCATGCAATTAACAACTTTGTTTCTTTCTTGTCAATTAAAAGTATATTACATTACATGCATTACATAAGAAAAAAGTTGTTTCGACTCAATCCACCAAAAATAAATATTTTCAACTAGTGGTACATGTATATTACATTTATATGCACGTCATGAGTTGTTTAGTCTCTATTGGTGCATGTAGATTACATGCACCGATAGACTTTATTTTGGTTAAAGACAGTACATTAGTCTATCGATGCATGTAATTTGCATGCACCGATAAATTAGCAGTACATGTAAATTACATGCACCTTGTTAGGCTCGTGCGGTGCATGTAAATTACATGCACCGTATTGACTCACATGCATATGTGCATGTGATTTACATGCACCTCTAGAGTTATACGGTGCATATATTTATTTATTTATTTATATTGTAAAGTGAGTATTTTGCCTTTAAATTTAATGATTCTTTCTTCTCATTTTAAAGTATATTACATTCACATGCACCACATAGAAAAAGTCACAGCTCCGTTTGTAGCCTTATCTGCTTCGAATTTTGCTAGAAAATGTTTCATTAACTTAAGAGACCTTTTAACGAACAGATCATGTGCACCATAATTGAAATAACAAATCAATGTTAAGTTAAGAACAAAAATCCCATAAAACAGCAAAAAACGTCAAAATTTTCTATTTTTTCATTTAGTTAAAAATTATTGCAGAGTAGCAATTTGACATGTTGTCTTTAAAATATGACTAAAGATTGTGAGTTGCACTATTGAGCATACATGATAATTTCACAAAAGAGGAATGACGTGAAATTATGAAAGGAAATTCATCTACAGTTTCTTAATAATTTACAAGCAATGAAAATGCAACGATGCATCGGCACTAGAAGGAGAAGCAGTGACGAAATGCTAAAAATTCGATCTGCTCATGTTGTTGATGTAATCAAAATCATAAATGAAATTGTCGTTGCGTATCTTGGGGAAGAATGTGTAGAGCGATGAGTATTTTAGTCATAATTAATGGACCAATTAGATTAGGGTTTGATAAAATGGACTTATTTGAAATAAGATTTCTAAAAGATGTATTTAGTTGAAAGAAGACTTTTTGGGGAGAATTAGTTGAAAGAT
This sequence comes from Haberlea rhodopensis, assembly GCA_907163345.1. Lineage (NCBI taxonomy): Eukaryota > Viridiplantae > Streptophyta > Magnoliopsida > Lamiales > Gesneriaceae > Haberlea > Haberlea rhodopensis. The sequence goes on along the minus strand of CAJQUN010000006.1, from coordinate 10,199,693 downwards.
GTTTTGGGAAGTGATACATTCTTGTAATTTCTTCTTCTTTTTAATGTGGCTGGGAGCTAAATTATTCTTCACGACCAAAAAAAAAGAGAAAAGAAACATTGAAAAAGTTTTTGGTAGAAATTTTCAAGAAGACGATTGAAGGCATGTTTGTGGCCTGATTTTGCTGAAATTTGGATAGCACCTTCAAAAATTGTTGAACTTTATTTTGATTGGTGGAAATCAAATTTGGAGCTCCGGAGTCACAGATCTAATGGCTGAAACAGTGCTATGTTTTTTGGTGATTTTTTGCAAAACTCTTGTTCTTCGTTTATGATTCTTGTGTTGATTGTTAAGAATCGTTTGTTGCTATAAGTTCGAGAGCTTTTATGTTGATATTGTTGATGTAAGAACTCCTCTTTAATTATAGTGAATTTGATTAGGTCTCGTAGGCCTCGTGGTTTTTACTGTTCACGATGAATGGTTTTCCACGTTAAAATATTTTGTTTCATTGATCGTGATTGTTGTTGATATATTGTTCTATATTTGTTCTTCATTGGTTGAGAGGTAAAGATTTACCAACTACTTTGAAGTTGTGTTGTTTAGCTTGTCCCATTAAAGTGGTACCAGAGCCAGGTTATTTGTGTTGAACTAAACTTGATTTGAATGATGGAGGCAAATTTGAGCAAATGGTTTGTTTGAATGTAACTAATTATCATAAATGGAAAAGAAAAATGAAGATCTTCTATTTTTGAAACAGTTGCATTTACTAGTTTTTTGCTACTGAAAAATCTGAATCTAAAACTGATGAAGAATGGGAGTCTGAGCATCTACAAGTATGTGGCTTTATTTGGCAATGGATAGAAGATAATGTTTTGAATCATATTGTGAATGAGACGCATGCTAAAAACCTGTGGGCTAAGCTTGAAATATTGTATGCCTCACATACTGAAAATAATAAACTTTTCTTACTAAAGCAAGAAGCGATGCACTTGAGGTATAAGGATGGGACTTCTGTACCTAATTTCTTTAATGAATTTCAGGGACGTTTTGATCATCTTGTTGGAATGGAGTGAAGCTTGATGATGAAATTCAGGGACGCTGGTTCTTTATACTTTATCTGATTATTGGGAGAATTTTGGCGTTTCACTAACTAATTCAGCTTCTAATGGTATTGTAACCATGTAGTGTGCAAAAGGCGGTGTTCCAAATGAAGATATGATGTAAGGCCTCGCTACCTTAAATACAATCTAAGAGCATAAAGAGATCTAATCAAACATACATCCGAGTATAAGGGTTCATGTTGATATAATGAGCTTGAGGCTAAAGTGCCAAAAATAAATTCCAAAAGAACTTAGTTACATTCCCAACAAAATGAATGTAAAAGCTATAGATTTACAATACTCCTGACTAGAGACTATACAAAAGAATTTCATGTTCTTCTATACCAGTAGCACTAGCCCTCACACAGCCCACCGCATCAACTATGGCATTAGCCCTCCATGCCAAAAGTTCCTACAGGAACAATCCAAAACCATGAGCATATAATAAATCATATTCACAACAATATGATTGTATGTAAAAAAATGCATAAACCGTTAATACAAAATACTTCATGTATTCAAATGCATTTAGCATGCTTTCCTTGGTTGTCCATGTTCCATAACTCATATTCATAATATCAGATTATAATACAGTTCAATAAATGTCATGACATATATCCGATCCATCAATACCAATAACCAATCACAGTCTTGTTATAACAGGGGCATTCTAATGCCCCTCGCTTTGACATAACAAGAGCATTTATAATACCCATCGCTTCGATATGACAGTGGCATTATCCTCGCTTCGACATATTAGCGGCAAATATTATATTCCATCGCTACGATACGACAGCAGCAAGTATTCTATTCCTCGCTTGGAAATGACAGCGGCAATCATTATAATCATCACTCGAATATAACTACGACTCCCAATAATATGCACCAAGCATCCAATTCATGCAACAACAATGCATAATCCAATATGTAAAAATACATGTTACGGTCGATGTCCGTACGTCTCTTTACGTACCTTTCTTCCAAAAAGCGGGGTATTTCAGGCCGCCACCTGGGAAGGCTCACTTGAACCTCAAATCTTAGCACAAATCAAGCTACACAAGCTTTAAAATTCTTCCTCCTCCCTTGCTAGCTTAGGCGATAAAGAGGGGATTTGGGAGAAAGAGTTTTGAGTGATTTAAAAGTGAGTGGTGGGGAATGAGAGATATTGGGTTGGGGGGGGGGGGGGGGGGGAGGTAAGTGAGGCATGAGTTAATAAAAGATGTCCAAGCATTTAGCATGATGTAGTAAAATATCATCACCTGATATTTTAAAGCATTTAACCAACTAAATGCACCATATTATAAATTAAACATGCTTTTCTAGATTACTAGAACAAAGCCCAATTGCACCATGCCAAATTTACTAACTCCACATAATGCATCACATGTACCCTGAAATGTATTACAAGTTCATGCCCACCGCATAACCATACATTTCCCAAACACACAATAATAATAACACCACATTAATCTCCAAATCAACATTAAAAATCATAATGCACATGATTATTTCAGGGATATCACAATACTCCCTACTTAGAAAATTTCGACCTCGAAATTTGCATGTACTTACCAATCCAATCAAAACAAATTTCACATACCGGAAAACAGTTTTGGATACTGCTGCATCATATGTCGCTCTGTCTCACACGTGGCTTCCTCGACACCCCTATTATGCCATTGAACTTTAACCATCGGTATCACCTTGTTCCGAAGTCTGGGATCAGCTCAATCCAGAATTCTAACCGGCCATTCAACATAGGACACATCAGAGTCTAATTGCACTTCTGACGGCTACAACACATGAGAAGGATACGGCTCATACTTCCTCAACATTGATACATAAAACACGTCATGTATATCAGATGAAAACGGTGGCAAAGCCAGACGGTAAGCCAATGTGCCAATGCATTGCAAGATCTCATACGGATCTACATATCTCGGTGACAGTTTCCGCGCATTCCAAACCGTACAACACCCCTGAAGGGCGAGATTTTCAGAAAGACCTTGTCACCCAACTGAAACTCCAACGGTCATCGCCGTTTATTTGCATAGGCTACCTATCTATCATGGGCTGCTTTCATCATCTGCCGAATCACCTTCACCTTCTCTTCCATCTCCCAAATCAATTCTGGTCCTTCGATCGATTTACGATCCAAGCATTTAGCATGATGTAGTAAAATATCATCACCTGATATTTTAAAGCATTTAACCAACTAAATGCACCATATTATAAATTAAACATGCTTTTCTAGATTACTAGAACAAAGCCCAATTGCACCATGCCAAATTTACTAACTCCACATAATGCATCACATGTACCCTGAAATGTATTACAAGTTCATGCCCACCGCATAACCATACATTTCCCAATCACACAATAATAATAACACCCCATTAATCTCCAAATCAACATTAAAAATCATAATGCACATGATTATTTCAGGGATATCACAATACTCCCTACTTAGAAAATTTCGACCTCGAAATTTGCATGTACTTACCAATCCAATCAAAACAAATTTCACATACCGGAAAACAGTTTTGGATACTGCTGCATCATATGTCGCTCTGTCTCCCACGTGGCCTCCTCGACACCCCTATTATGCCATTGAACTTTAACCATCGGTATCACCTTGTTCCGAAGTCTGGGATAAGCTCAATCCAGAATTCTAACCGGCCATTCAACATAGGACACATCAGAGTCTAATTGCACTTCTGACGGCTGCAACACATGAGAAGGATACGGCTCATACTTCCTCAACATTGATACATAAAACACGTCATGTATATCAGATGAAAACGGTGGCAAAGCCAGACGGTAAGCCAATGTGCCAATGCATTGCAAGATCTCATACGGATCGACATATCTCGGTGACAGTTTCCGCGCATTCCAAACCGTACAACACCCCTGAAGGGCAAGATTTTCAGAAAGACCTTGTCACCCAACTGAAACTCCAACGGTCATCGCCGTTTATTTGCATAGGCTACCTATCTATCATGGGCTGCTTTCATCATCTGCCGAATCACCTTCACCTTCTCTTCCATCTCCCGAATCAATTCTGGTCCTTCGACCGATTTACGATCCAAATCATCCCAGTACAACGGTGATCGACAACGTCGACCATATAAGGCCTCAAATGGAGCCATCTGAATGCTCGCCTGGTAGCTATTGTTGTACGAGAACTCCACTAAAGCTACTGAATACTGCTCGTAGCATCAAACTCTAGTACACAAGCCCGCAACATATCCTCGAGCGTCTGTATAGTAAACTCAGTCTGGCCATCTGTTTGGGGATGGTATGCCGTGTTCAACCTCACTTCAGTTCCCAAAGCTGACTGAAGACCTTCCCAGAAATGAGAAGTAAATCGTTGATCTCGATCAGACACAATAGAAACCGGGATCCCATGCAATCTCACTACATCACGAATGTACAATTGGGCCATCCTCAAGTATTTGAAGGTCATACTGTAAGGTCTAAAGTGAGCCACCTTAGTCAACCTGTCCACAATCACCCAAATAGCATCGAATCCCGAAGCAGTCCTCGGCAAATGGGTCACAAAGTCAATTGATATGTGCTCTCACTTCCATTTAGGTACTTCCAAACTCTTCAATTCACCACCGGGCCTCTGCCTCTACGCTTTCACCTGCTGACAGATCAGACACCTCTTAACGAATGTTATAACATCTCGTTTCATCCGTTTCCACCAGAACTGCTCACATAGGTCCTTATACATTTTCCTTCCTCCTATGTGGATACTAAACTTGCTGCTATGAGCTCGCTGTAAGATTCCTTGGTGTAACTCAGGAGCACTCGGAACCACCCAATGATCACCAAGCCTCAATGAACCATCCTCAGCCATCCTGAATTTCGATGGTTTCCCTTGAACGACCAATGCTACCCATCTACATATTTCATCGTCTGCCTTCTGAGCTCTCCTGATATTCTCAAAAATATCTGGCTCTGCTAACAATGTTGATACACATACCGGCGATGCAGACACATCAAAGTCATAACCCAACTGACAGTAAGAAGTCAACAAAGCCGACAAATGAATGACGTCCTCAGCGGTGTACTTCACCTTCTGACTCAAAGCGTCAGCTGTCAAGTTAGCTCTGCTCGGATGGTACTCTATCTCGCAATCGTAATCCTTCAGCAAGTCCATCCATCTCCTCTGCCTCATGTTCAGCTCCGCCTGAGTAAATAAAAACTTCAGGCTCTTGTGGTCGGTAAATATGATAAATGAGGTACCATACAAGTAATGCCGCCAAATCTTCAAGGCAAACACAATAGCCGTCAATTCCAAAGCATGAACTTGATATCTGGTCTCATGCAGTTTCAACTATCTCGAAGCATATGCTACCACATGCTTATCTTGCATCAGCACGCAAACCAAACCTTGTAGCGACGCATCAGTATAAAGAATGAACGTCTCGTTCTCCGTGGGAATCACTAACACAGGTGCGATCGTCAACCGGTGCTTCAGTTCCTGAAAACTCTGCTCACGAGCCTCAGACCAATAAAACGACACTCTTTTCTGAGTCAACTGCATCAACGGCTTAGCAATCTCTGAGAATCCCTCGACAAAGCATCGATAATATCCGGCCAAATCAAGAAAACTCCGAATATCGGGCACAGAGGTAGGTGCAGACCATTCCATCACTTCTTCTACCTTCCTGGGGTAGACTGCTATCCCGTACCTGGAGATCACATGACCCAAAAACACCAGACTTTTCAACCAGAATTCAAACTTATTGAGCTTGGCAAACAACTGATTATCTAGGAGAATATGAAGCACTGTACGCAAATGTCTCACGTGGTCCTCTGCGCTCCTAGAATAGATAAGGATGTCCTCAATGAATACTATGACGAACCGATCAAGATACGGCTGGAACACCCAATTTATCTAACTCATGAAGACGGCCGAGGCATTCGTCACTACGAACGGCATAACCAAGAACCCATTGTGACACCCCTTACGCATGTAACGCATATAACACATACACATGAGGCATATAGCATAATATTTAATGGAAGCGGAAATTTCAATCTCATAACATCATAATATAATTTACAAGGCATATAACTATATGTATGCCACAAAAATAACCAAGGTTGTACCCCTCACAACCCAACCAAAAATCTATACAGTATATGCAAATGATGAGCTGAGAGAGAAGGACTAGAGTCAGCCAGCCGACCTTGGATCCATACTTCCAAAATATGTAGAAACATCTTGTATGTTCAAACTTTATCTACATCAACTGAAAAACAACATTTGCATTTGGGTGAGTTGCATTCTCAATGAGCATATTCAAATAACGTAGTATTTAACATCACATAAGCATATAATTCATATACACATAAGCACATGAATATACTCACATGATTCACCATAATCGTTACACCAATTCTCATGATTCATATAAAATGAAATGATGCACATGTATGTATGTATTGTTATTCTATTATGACCCAACTAATACCAAGAATAATCCGTGATCACGATATGGCCATGTCACTCTGTAGATCTCTTTTTGAGTTCTCAATTAACTCGGGATCGATATTCTTTGATTCTGTAATTCTGACCGTACTCAGAATGAAATAACACATGGTTCAAGGTCATTAGTGGCCATAACAGAGTTCTTTAATCTCTGATAAATGCACATGTCATAATCATATGCATAACATCAAATCATAGGGTAAATAACATCATATAGAACGTATAACATCACGTCTCAACATGTACATTTCAGAACTCAATTTAGTTCTTGCACATCATATTGCATTCATTGCAATTCATTTACCAATTCAAGGTACTTATATAACACAAATCACATACTCGTATAAAGTTAAATGCCAAGTTATAAGGATATACTCACAATCGATCCTCCTATCTTGTAGGAATTGCTTAATTCGCCTTACTGGTGTCGGTATCAAAAGTAGAACCTATCAGTGCATATCAAATGCACAACCAAACTCAATATCATATATTCAATATGAATTAATTACAGTTATGCATAAAATATTCATACCAATTGAAATATTACTTTCCTACTATTCATTATGTTGCAGATATTGAGTAATGAATAAATATTAAGAAATATTGAATATATTCAAATATATAGAATAAATTTGAAATAATGAATATATTTAATATATGGAATAAATATAATGAATAAGAGTTGAAAATATTGAATAAATTTAAGATAGTGATTCAATTTGATTATAATGAGTAAATTTAGTAAAATAGTAAATAAATTGGAAGATATGGCCTAAATTTAATGAATAAAGTTTGAAGGGTAAATTGGTAATTTTTGAAAATTTGTAAAAAAAATATTAAATTAAAAATAAATGGAACCGACGTGAAACACAAGATATACACACATTTACACCTTCACTAGGTGAAAAAGTCGTGAGCTTTGCTAGAGAAGAAAGAAAGAGAATTTGGGGTTTCGTTGATTTTTGGACTTCGAAACGACGTCAAAACTCGAAAATAAGTACATGTCTGGAATCCTCGCCTCGCTACTTTCTGCGTAAGGGGTGTCACAGAATGACATAAATGATGACTTATGCAACCATTTACCAGATAATGACAATGCACATGTAACAGTCTACAGAACCTCCAACTATTGCTCTGATACCAAATCAACTGTGACACCCCTTACACATATAACACATATACATGAGGCATATATCATAATATTTAATGGCAGCTGAAATTTCAATCTCATAACATCATAATATATTTAACAGGGCATATAGATATATATTTTACAATTTTTATGCTTTCCAATGCACATATAAAATGTCAAAATATATGACATGGTGCGTATGCATGATCATGTAAAATTTTCGGGTCATGACACTCATAGTGCACATACCGAGTCCGAAACGTTGTCTTCTGAACATCCTCCTTTCTAACCCGTATCTGATGGTACCCAGATCTCAAGTCGATCTTGGAATAAATTGTTGTGCCCTGCAACTTATCAAACAGAACATCAATCCGCGGAAGAGGGTACTTGTTCTTTACCGTCACCTTGTTCATATTTGGATAATCGATGCACAAGCGCATCGAACCATCATTCTTCTTCACGAACAAGACTGGTGCACCCCAAGGCGACACAATGGGACGTACAGAGGCACGGCCCGCAGATCCGTGCCACCCGGTACTCTTCCGTGCAGGGCCGGCACGACCCGTGACAGAGACGGGCGGTGCCAGGCACGACCCGCCTCAAATTTTGCCTGGCCCGGCACAACTTATAGGCCCGTGACCTATGGGTCGTGCCTCGGGCCGTGTCGTGCTGGCACGGCCCAAATCATATTTTTTTTTCGCTTTTTACTTTTTTTTTTAATTTTAATTATATAAATATAATAATATTATTAAAATATAGATTGGCACAATATACTTGTAAAATAAAAATTTATTGACTACGCCTTGAAAAACTACAAATTACATTGAACTCCACAGTTTGGTTTCATTCTACTTCTTTTTTAATCATTGACTCTTCCACCTGTACTAAAACAAGACTCCGATGGAACTGTGGATATCGGAGGAGTTAGTAGATCACGTGCCATTATGGAAAGTACTGGCCAAAGTCTAGCATTGTCTTTCCACCATGCCAAAACATCAAAAGTTTCTAATTTTTGTTCACTGAAATTTATGACTTGGTTTAGATATAACTGAAGCTCAGTAAATGAAGATGTATTAGAACTAGAACTAGAAGAAGCGGAAGTAGTGTCTTGTCTTCTTCTTAACATTGTCCACACAGAACCCTTACTACTACTAGCACCACTACTACCACTTTCTCTTACTGGAATTGCTCTAAAATTATGTAACGAATCATATAAAGTAAACAAAGCAAACAAACATTTATTAATGCGCTCTTTCTCTTGATTAATATTAACATTTTCATAAGCCATGTTGGTGTAATAAGATTCTATTAAAATTTCTACACTATATAATTTTAACCTAGGATCCAGAATTGATGTCAAACAATTCAACATAGAAATAGTTTTCCTGTATTTTTTAAATTTATACTCCATTGGTTCAACAATACCTGTAAAAAATGGATCAGATCTATGCAATGCAAAACATTCACTAATTTCATAAATTTTATTCAAAAATATTGAAGAAGTTAGATAATAACAACCCGAAAATAAATCGGTAGCATCATAAAAAGTTTCTAAAAAATTACAAATATTAGAAGCAATTTCCCAAGCAGTTTATTCAATATGAAAATGTTCGGCCATCCTTTCATTAAAAAATAAAGTGATCACATTTCTATAAGGTAAACATGCTTGCAATATTAAATATGTGGAATTCCACCTATTAGGAACATTATAAGAAAAATCTTTATAATTCATACCATGAGAAATACATAAACTTCTGAAGTCTTGTTTTCTAGCAACTGAACCATTAAGAAATTTACGGGTAGTCTTTATTTTTTCTAAATGAAGCTCAAGTGGTTTCAATTCATCTTGCACACACAAATTTAAAATATGACATGCACAATGAATATGAAAAAGATCACCATTTAAAATTGGTTTCAAATAAGTTTTTAATATAGTAATTGCAGCAGTATTATTAGTTGCATTATCAAATGAAATAGAGAAGGTTTTATTACTAATATTATATTCATTAGTAACTTGCATAATGGCATTAGAAATAACTCCACCCATATGAGGCTAATCATTTTTTTGTGAAACCTAAATTTTTTTTATGTAACACTCAGTTATCGTCAATCTAATTTACATTAAAACATAGATATGATGCATTGCAAAGATAAGTTATCCAAATATCACTTGTTAGTCCTACTTTCGATGAATGTTTACCTAAATACGTAATTAAACTTGCTTTATATTCATTAAAAATTGTGAATGCATCCGATTTAATAGCATTCCTTGAAAATCTTTTATGTTGAGGTTGCAAACCTAAATGAATATAATTAGCGAATTTCGCATCCGCCCCATTGAAAAAGGTTTCTCCGCCCATACGATGTATTTAGCTAATTCTCTCCTATCTCTTTCAACATTATAAGTGAAAATACCTAAACTTGAACTGCTACTATCAGTACCGAATTGTGAAAGAGTAGTTTGGTTACCATCAGTTGGTTCTCTTTCATGTTTAGCCATGTGTCTTAGTAAATGACCTGTACCACCAGAAGAAGCATATGCATAATCTTTTTTACATTTTTTACAAACTGCCCTTGATCCCTTTCCCTCAACATTTTCTACATCGAATAGTTGTCATATATTACTAGTTCTTTTTTTTTGAAGTTCTTCTACTTGATGATTGAATATTTTGTGTGCTTTCTTCATTTTCTTGAAATTGGTTGATTTCATCATCATAATTCACATTAAGATGAATCGGCCATTATGTATATAGACTACAATTATCTAATGCAACAAATATAAAAGTTACCAAATATTTGCTAGGATGAGTATTGGCTTTGTTGATGGTGCTTGTATTGGCAAACGTAAGACGAACTTATTTCTTCTTGTGAACAAATTGAGAGTATAGTGTTTCAAGTATATAGAGCTTAGAGATTGAGAGGATAAATATTTCCTCAACACACACATATATATAACGACAAAAAAAATTTCCTTTTAAAAAAAGCCATTCAACGACACTTTTATTTACCGTTGGCCATTGGCAATAGATCGCCAATTATGTAGCGATCGATCGCCAAGCCCGTGTATAGCCTACTGCCTCTAGGCGATCCCGTGTATAGCCTACTGACTCTAGGCGATCGATTGCCACATAATTGGAGATCGATCGCTAATTAAAAAAAAGAAGAGAAAATAGTGTCGTGCCGTGCCGTGCCAGTCCACGGGCTGGCATCCCTTGGCCCGACACGGCCCATGTTCCGGGTCGTGCCGTCCGCTCCATTTGACATCTCTACTGGGACGTATGTATACCTTGTGAAGGAGTTTCTACAATTGAACCTTCAGTTTTCTCAACTCTTCTGTGCCATTCTACAAGGGGCACGAGAAATAGCGGACGTGCCTGGTAATAGCTCAATCCCAAACTCAACTTCCCTACTCGGCAAAAAACCTGGAATTTCTTCCGGAAACACATCAGCAAATTCCGCAACCACGGGCAATTCCTCAATCCTCACCTATTTCTTCTTCTCCGCAACATCAATAGCATAAATGAGATAGCCTCCATGTCCACGTTCCAATAACAGTGACATTTTGATAGCCGAAATCACCGGAATCTTCAGACAAGAACCACTCCCATAAAACATCCACTGAATCTCTTGGTCAGATCGGAAGCGAACCGTTCTCTGCCGGCAATCAACTATTGCCTGATATCTGTTCAACAGATCAATGCCCACAATGCAATCAAAGTCCGTCATGCTCAACACAATCAAGTCTGCCTTCAGATCATTGCCTCAATATAAATGAGGCAGTCAGATAATATCCGATCAGCAACACATTCTTCCCAGTGGGTGTCGAGACCAGAAGAGGCGTGGGCAATGGAGACGGGCACATATGATATTTCTCCACAAAGCCAGCACATACAAAGGAATGAGAGACACCTGTATCTAGCAAAAAGTGGGGTAGGTAAATAAATAACACTTACCCGCAATCACCTCCTCTGGGGCTGCTTCGGCCTGCTCCCTCGTCAGTGCATAAACTTGCCCCTGAGGTGGTCCCGCTGTCTGACCTCCCAACTATTGAGGCACGAATGGTTGCCTCTGTTGTACCGCCCTGTCAGCAAATCTTCATATGTTCTCCCTGAGGTATGGCTGTCCTCCCCGGTTAGGACAATTCCTTGCAATGTTGCAATGTGGCCCATCTTGCCACCACTATATCAAGCTGAGCAATCACGCATCAAGTGCGGTCCTCCACAGTAATAACATCTCACTTCCCCGGTCCTACTTGCTTGTGTTAGTCCTCTATTAGTTGGTTCATTACTCCTTCGGTCCCTCATTCTTAGATTATCATATCGCTTTCCACTCAATCGGGTGGATGTTGAAGCTCCACAAGATTTAAATTGCTCCCCTCGTGGTCTCAAATTTTCAGACACTTGCCTCTGTGGTGGCACTTGTGGGGGTACAACATCCTTGTAGGTACTTACTCCGATTTTCGCTAGTTCCGCCCTCGTTAGAGCATCATCAAAAGTGTTAGGATCGATTTCGGGGGTGGGTTGTTATTCCACACCCGAGTTCAACCAACTTGAGCTTCAATAGCTTGTGTTCTTGAAATCATTGCACCGAGAGATTATATCGAGTTCGGTTACAAAACCGAGCGGAAGACACTCGACATAACCCGCTCTAAAACCGATTAAACATTTGAAAGACATTTTAAAGATATGCAAGAAAGTATGTAAAAATAGTAAGGTAAATAAATGCAGTAAAGTAAATAACACAAGCATTTGTTTCTGAAAGTTCGAAGCACAATGCTTCTACGTCTCCCCTTCTTCCATCTCATGGAAGGATACACTAGAAGACGTTGGTTTACACTTTACAGCATACAACCTAATTAGGCTAATACCACACAGATAGCCTAAACTTCTAGCACACACAAGTTCATGTTCTTTAACGTCTCACATGTAAAGACCTCACTCAGTTGTGATGAATCACCAACTGTTACAATGATATTCACTCTTCTATTTTAGCTCTCAAATATAATGAATAGAGTGAATACAAAGGTACAAATGATTCCAAAATGAATCTAATACAGCAAGGTAAGAGGTGCCAAAGGTTTGGGGAGTGCTCTTCATTTAGCAGCTTTTGTCTTTGAAGTTCCCCAATTGAATCCCAAGTGGGTTTGCTTTGGAAGGCTTTGATTGATCTTCAATCAGCTGTTATTGAGCTTCCAAATCATATATATATATATATATATAGCCCCAAGTAATGATATATACGTTAGATACAAGAATATAACCGTTGGGACAATTTTGGTAAGCTTTCAAACATTGCAACAGTCATATTCTGCTTCTGGGCTATTTTTGGAAGTCTGCTGGCCTGAGGTCTGCTGGTACAGCATCAGCTGGCCTGAGGTCTGCTGGTACCAGCTGAGAGGTCTGCTGGTATAGCATCAGTTGGCCAAGGTCTGCTGGTACAGCATCAGCTGGCTTGAGGTCTGCTGGTACAACATCAGCTGGCCAAGGTCTGCTGGTACAACATCAGCTGGCCAAGGTCTGCTGGTACACTGCTGCCCAACATCTGCTATTTTGTTCTCTTGGTTATATCTCTTGATTCGTTGATTTTTGGGCAAAGTGATCTTCATGAAAGTTGTAGCCCTTTCTCTTAGCTTTCCAGGGAATCAAGAATCGCTCGATTTCGAGTTTGTATGAGAGAGTTATGCTTGAAATACAAGGCGATGGTCCTGCTGTATGTTTGCTGGATGCAGCAGCACATGGTGTGACTTGCATAAGCTTTTTGTCCATCTTAATGTCCGGTTCAGTCTTTCACTTCCACAAAATGACTTGTAGATCTTTGTCTTAGCTTTCCAACCCATACTGAATCATCTTGTTTTGATAAGCGAGATGAGAGTTATGGCCGATATACCACAGCTGCTAAAATCTGTCCGCTGCAGTTTCAGCTTTGTACCAGCAAGCTCTTGCATACATGTTTTTGTCATGTAAACCTTCGAATCTAGTCTGCTGGCCTGAAATACGAATTTTAGAGCATTGAGTTGGCTATCCAACCCCTTTCTAATCAGGTCATTTCGATATCCGAGCTATGAGATATGATCAATTTAGTCAGCAGCGCTTGGGGTCTACTGGATGCTGAATTCTCATTTCAGCAACCAAACTCGAGGCCATTTCTTAGCAGATCATCAAGCTGTAAAATATCATTTATGAACTGCACACTTGATGAAATATGTTAGCAACACAATAACAAGTTTTGTTAACATCAAAACTAAGATTATTCGGTTTTCCAAAACCCAACAGAAAGAACTGGTGTTATTAGAAAGAACCCTTTCAAATAGCTCCGGCCTCAAACCTTCATAAAATGCATCATCTTCACATGTTCGTTCGTGGCAATATGAGGTACATACCTCAATAGTGATTAGTACTGCAGGGCATAGGCCAAAATTGTCATGTTGCTCTACTTCAAGTTGGTAAACACATCCTCCTTCATGTGTCTAGCCGCAGCCAAAAAGTACCGGCTCAAAAATCGGGTCCTGAATACATTCCAGTCCACAAGCACTCCCTGAGCTCTCATCTCCATAATCGATGTCTTCCACCACATAGAAGACTTTCTGGCCAATTGAAACCCGGTAACCTTAGCCAGGTAGTCTTGGCACAGGGTGCCGACACGAATATCTGTTCAATCCTCTCTATCCATTCATCTGCTTCTTCCCCAGACTCAGTCCCCTAGATACAAGGCGGATGGAAGGTTAAGAATTGCGTCAGACTCATTTCTCCAGGCAATAACTGTTGTACAATAGGTTCCAGACCCACAGCTGGTGGAGGTAGAGGGTTATGCTGAGCAATACCCACATTCACACTTATTGCGTCCCCGACCTCTTCATTGAGGTGCTCAGGGTTTCTGGTTGTCATGCTGTAATACAGGGGTTAACAATAATAAACCAGAACCAGTTCATGTTATACAATTCCCGTTAGTAAACATGAATAATAATACCTCAAGCATGTTAGTATAACACATATATACTCAATATGCACAATGATGTGACTAGAAATAGACACATCTATTTGTCTACGATTTGATATATTTTGATGGATAAATTGATACATATGCTACCTAATCATATATTTGTGTAAATGTAGGGAAAGGTGAAGAAATCAAGCTAAAATGATGAAAGAAGCAATAAAGTTGAAGAAAAGAGAAAAAAACCAGAATCCAAGACACATGCTTCTCCTTTATCCTCAAATTTCTATATGTTAGAGCCATGTTTTGGAAATATGGTCCATAAAAAAGTTGTATAACTTTGAGTTATATTCGCGTTGACAACTGATTCATCAAATTCGGAGTTTGTACGAGAAAGTTACGGCCAAAATACGAAATTCGCCAGAAAAATTGAAGACAGGCGTAATTACGCCATTATCAGGTAATGGCGTAATTACGCCAATGCTACGGCATGGACAGGCGTAATTACACCAATTTGACGCGTAAAATATGCCAAAAATGCGGGAAGCCATATTTTTGCCACGTCATCAGGCGTCTTTAATCCATTTTCTGGCGTAGCTACGCCAGAAGAGTTTTGGAAAGTGTAAAGACTTGATTTCTTTCCTTCCCACATGGATTCTACCCTACTCCATCAGCCTCCAAGCCTATATACTCAAAAATCAGCCTCTTCAAGACACAATTCAGACTTTAGAAATAATTTTTAGATTTTAGAATAATTTTTCTTTCAATTTTTGTGAAGAACGCTCGAAGAACGAGGACGGAAGCGACACTCCGAAATCGTGCTTCCTTTTAGTAACTTTTTCTTTCCTATTAGTTTAATGCTTTCTAGATTAATTTTGATTGTTTTTAATCTAGTTATGAGTAGCTAAATACTTTTGTGATTCTCGGTTGAGGAAAACGATACATTGGATGTTTACGATTCTTGTGAGATAAGTTTTGATTGTTGATTTGCATTGAGTATCAATTGTTTTTCTGATTTGATTGTCATAATTGTTATGCATGATTGTTGGACTGATCACCTAGCTATTGTTCATACAATTTAACGCTAAATTAGATATCAAATACGGAATCGTTTGATCCCTCTAATTTACGAAGCAACTAAGATTGATTAAATTTCGTTTGTGAGTTTGTTAAATTCTTAGGGAAAACAATTGACTAGATTAAACATAGACGCTTGGATTATGTTGTTTAGCTTCATCGATCTCACTAGTTCATATGCTATCCTCGATTTAAATCTTAATCGCTTGTATTTTGATTGATTGTGTGATAAGGGTTAAACTAGAACGCTTGGGCTACTTAACTAAACTTAAGGTGAGATAAGACTTTGATTATTGGATTAAACGTCCACGATGAATATTCATATGGAAATTGAACCATTTGTGAAGATCGATGATCAAGATAGTAAACACCAATTGTGAAGTTAACCGAAAACCGGGAATCACTCTTTTCTCATAAGTTAATTCATCTAGTTTAATTTTGCATCATAGTAGTAGTTAATTAAATTGATTTCAAAAACCCCTTTTTATTTTTGTTTGCATAAGTTAACACAAAAATATAACCTTCCTCGTGGGATGGATCCTTACTCACGCTACTACATTCATAACTGTTATTAACTTGAGAGGGTTAATTTGGGCGTATGCGATAAGCGCTACCAAATTTTGGCGCCGTTGCCGGGGAAGGGATTTACTTTTGTGTTAACTATTTTTTATTTTATTTTTTTGTGCTATTTTGGTTTGTTAATGAGTACAGGTGAATCGTCCAATCACGAAGATAATTTTCACTACGATCCCGAGATAGAAAGGACTTTACATCAACTTAGGAGAGAAAATCGAAGACAACTTGAAGAAGAGGAAAGAACTATCATGGCGGATAATCAGAGCCTACGACAGCTAGCGAATCCTACCGTGGATCAACAACCTCTTTGCATCACCTTTCCTACACTTGCTACTAACATAAATTTTGAATTAAAATCTGGCCTAATACATCTTTTACCATTTTTTCATGGCCTTGCAGGTGAGGATCCGCATAAGCACTTGATGGAATTCCATATAGTATGCACTACGATGAAGCCGACAGGGATAACTGTGGAACAAATCAAATTACGAGCTTTTCCATTCTCTTTGAAGGACGCTGCTAAGGATTGGCTCTTCTATTTGCCTTCTGGATCCATCACTGCATGGAACGAGCTGAAAAGAACTTTCTTGGAGAAATACTTTCATGCATCAAGGGCGACGAATATTCGTAAAGATATATACGGCATTAGACAACTCCATGAGGAATCACTGCATGAATATTGGGAACGCTTTAAAAAGCTTTGTGCAAGCTGTCCTCAACATCAGATAAGTGAACATTTACTTATTCAATATTTTTATGAGGGTCTTTTGCCAAATGACAGGAACTTGGTAGACGCTGCAAGTGGAGGAGCATTTGTGGATAAGACACCAGTGGAAGCAAGGCACTTAATTGCTAACATGGCAGCCAACTCTCAACAGCTTGGAACTGCTCGATCGGACCATAAGCTTAGGAATCAAGGCGAGGTAAATGTGCTTAGGAATCAAGGCGAGGTAAATGTTTCTAGCCTCGAACAACAATTGATTGATTTAACTGGTATTGTGAAACATCTTGCAATTGAAATTCGACAAAGTGCTAAGGTATGTGGAATTTGTGCACTACCATGCCATCTAACTGACGCTTGCCCCACACTTCAAGAACCATCTATTGAGGAAGCAAATACAGTAGGCGGATTTCCGGGACAGCCACAGAGAAAGTATGATCCGTTTTCCAGCACATATAACCCAGGATGGAGAGATCATCCAAATTTAAGATATGGGAGTCAAGCTGAACCACAGACACAGCATCAACCATCACCATATCAACAACCACCATATAGACCACCATTCCAAAGGCTACAACAAACCGTCCCAACTCCAACACCTGGTGAGTATCTAGAAAATATGTTTAAAGAGCTTGCTAATGGATCTGTGAAATTTCAACAAGAAACGAGGGCAAGCATCCAGAGCTTGACTACGCAAATGGGTCAGATGGCCATCGCAATAAATCGCATGGAGTCTCAAAGGTCAAACACCTTACCATCACAACCAGTAGTAAATCCGAGGGAGAATGCAAGTGCGATTAAACTAAGGAGTGGGAAAGAACTTGAGACACAAGAGGAGGAGAAACCGATGGAGACTACACATGAAGAGGAGAAAGAGATCGAACCTACGGGAAATGATTCCATACAAAAAGAGGAACAAAAAGGTAAATCCCCTCTAATTTCTGAGTATAAGATTGAACCACCCTTCCCTCTTGCATTTCAGGAAGATAGGAGGAATGAAAGCATCAAGGACCTCTACGAAACCTTTCGGAGATGTGAGGTGAACATTCCACTGTTGGATGCTATCAAGCAGGTACCCCGCAATGCAAATTCTTAAAGGAGTTGTGCACCGCTAAGAGGAAACAAAAGCTCAAAGGATGCCGCAAAGTTGAGTTAGGGGAGAACATCTCACTGGTCATTCAACGGAAAATCCCTACCAAGTGCAAGGACCCAGGTATGTTCACTATTCCATGCACAATTGGTACAACACGTCTTGAAAAAGCTATGCTAGATTTAGGAGCATCGATAAATGTCATGCCATACTCTCTCTATGCTTCTTTAAACCTAGGGCCTTTAAGTGAAACAAGGGTAGTTGTCCAACTAGCGGATAGATCTAATGCATATCCTAGAGGGATTTTAGAAGATGTCTTAGTGCAAGTAAATGAGTTGGTATTTCCCGCTGATTTTTATGTGCTCGATATGGCAAAGGGTGACAATAGTAGCCCTATATTGTTAGGAGACCCTTCTTAAAAACATCCAAGACTAAGATAGATGTTCACAGTGACACACTCACGATGGAATTTGATGGTGAAATTGTCAAATTCAATATACATGATGCCATGAAATATCCTTGTGACGACGATGATACTGTTTACTCTATCGATATTATTGATTACTTGTCCCAAGGCATTTTTGAGATTGCAGGTAAAGAAGAGTTAGAGATAGCCCTCACCACCCCTCTAGACCATTGTGAGGAAGAGTTGCCACTAGGAGATGAGGTGAAACACAACATCACCACTTTGGACATCACGCCCGAGATACAAGGTAATGTTTCATTTGTGTCCTTGCCTATTCCTAACACTAAGCCTCTTCCTTCTGTATCGCAGGCACCCACTATTGAACTGAAACCATTACCAAGCCACCTAAAGTATGTGTTCCTTGGAGAAGGAAACACACTACCGGTAATAATCTCTAGCAAGTTGGGGGGTGGCCAAGAGAAGGAGCTCATTCACGTGTTAGAAGAGCACAAGACCGCCATAGGATGGAAAATTGCTGACATAAAAGGAATAAGCCCCTCCACATGCATGCATAGAATCCTACTTGAAGAAGGATCCAAACCTACACGCCAACCGCAAAGAAAACTCAATCCACCGATGATGGAAGTTGTGATAGAGGAGATCTTAAAGCTTCTAGCAGTTGGAATGATATACCCCATTTCGGATAGCCAGTGGGTCAGTCCTGTCCAAGTAGTTCCAAAGAAGACTGGTATTACAGTGGTGAGGAACAAAAACGATGAACTAGTAACCACCCGCATTCAAAATGGATGGAGAGTTTGCATTGATTACCGCAAGTTGAACACCGTGACCCGCAAGGACCACTTTCCATTGCCCTTCATTGATCAAATGCTTGAAAGGTTAGCATGTCATTCTTATTACTGTTTTCTTGATGGGTATTCCGGATATTTTCAGATTGCAATTGCTTCGGAAGATCAAGAAAAGACTACATTCACATGCCCCTTTGGGACTTTCGTTTATAGGCACATGCCCTTTGGACTTTGCAACGCACCGGTCACTTTCCAACGGTGTATGGTTAGTATATTTTCCGAGTACACGGAGCATATATTAGAGGTATTCATGGATGATTTTACTGTTTATGATGACTCTTTCAATGCTTGTCTAACTAACCTTACCCTAGTCCTAAAGAGTTGCATAGAAACAAACCATGTGCTAAATTCTGAAAAATGTCACTTTATGGTAGAACAAGGTATTGTTTTGGGTCATGTGGTCTCATCAAAAGGTATGGAAGTAGATAAGGCAAAAATTGACATAATTCAATCTCTCCCTTATCCTATTTATGTGCGGGATGTGCGTTCCTTTCTTGGCCATGGAGGTTTCTATAGGAGATATATCAAGGACTTCGCCAAGATCGCATCACCATTGTGCAAATTGTTGCAAAAGGAAGTGGCGTTCGAGTTTGATGAGGCATGCAGGACTGCATTTGACACATTGAAGGCATCCTTGACATCCACACCAATTATCCAACCACCTGATTGGAGCAAGCCATTTGAGATCATGTGTGATGCAAGCGATTATGCAGTAGGCGCCGTTTTAGGCCAAAAGATTGGAAAGATTTTCCATGCCATCTACTATGCCTCCATGACCTTGAATGATGCCCAGCGAAACTATTCCACTACTGAAAAGGAGCTATTAGTTGTTGTATTTTCTTTAGAAAAATTTCGATCTTATTTGCTCGGTGCTAAAGTTGTTGTTTATTCTGATCATGCATCTCTTCGCTACTTAATGATGAAGAAGGAGTCAAAGCCAAGGCTAATTAGATGGATCTTGCTCTTAAGTGAATTCAATGTTGAAATTAAAGACAAGCGAGGAACGGAGAATAAAGTGGCGGATCACCTAAGTCGCCTAATTCATGTGAAGGACACACCGTGTTTCAAAGAGGAATTCCCGGATGAGAGACTCTTTGCCATGCACAACATTTTACCATGGTATGCCGACATTGCTAATTTTGTGGCAACTAATACTTTTCCTAATGGATTTAATAGGACTCAAAAAGCAAAAAATCGAAGCGACGCCAAGTACTATATTTGGGATGATCCATACTTATGGAAACATTGTGCGGATCAAGTAATTCGGCGTTGCATTCCGTAAATGAGGTATCTTCCCTACTCCGCTTTTGTCATTCACATGAGGTTGGTGGGCACTTTGGAACCAAACAAACTGCACACAAGGTATTAGAATGTGACTTCTTTTGGCCAACTTTATTTTGTGATGCTTATAATTTCTGCAAATCATGCCCTGAGTGTCAAAAGAAGGGTAACATATCTCAACGAAAAGAGATGCCCCAACAATCCATACTTTATTGTGAAATTTTTATGTATGGGGCATCGACTTCATGGGACCGTTTCCACAATCTTTCAGCCACGTTTATATTTTACTTGCTGTGGATTATGTGTCAAAATGGGTGGAGGCTATAGCCACCCGTACTGATGATTCAAAAGTGGTTGCAGGTTTTATAAAGCATAACATTTTCTCAAGGTTTGGTACTCCAAGGGCAATCATAAGTGATCGAGGTACCCATTTCTGCAATAGGATGGTGGAGAGTTTACTAAAGAAGTACCATGTAACACACAAGGTGTCCACCGCCTACCACCCGCAAACAAATGGACAAGCCGAAGTTTCAAACCGAGAAATCAAATCTATCTTGGAAAAGACTGTAACTCCCACTAGGAAAGATTGGAGCTTGAGACTAGACGATGCACTATGGGCTTATCGGACTGCGTACAAAACACCAATAGGTATGTCTCCTTATAGACTAATCTTTGGTAAACCTTGTCATCTGCCTGTAGAGTTGGAACATCGAGCATATTGGGCCATTAAGCAATTCAACATGGCTATGGACAAGAGCGGAGAGCATAGAAAGCTGCAATTGCAAGAGTTGGAAGAGATCCGCAATGATGCATATGAAAGTTCAAATATCTACAAAGAAAAAACGAAGACATTTCATGAAAAGATGATCTCTAGGAAGGAGTTTGTCGTTGGTCAAAAAGTTCTCCTCTACCTTTCCCACCTGCGCCTATTTCCAGGTAAACTACGTTCTCGATGGGTTGGACCTTTTATAGTAACTGCTGTTTTTCCTCATGGTGCAGTTGAGGTTCAAAGCCTAGCAAAAGGAAAGACGTTCAAGGTGAACGGACATCCACTGAAACCTTACTATGAAGGTTTTCATGCCACTAAAGAAGGAGAAGTGGATCTTGAAGATCCACCAAGCATCAAGTGATCCATAGACTGACGTCGGGCCACCGACGTTAAACAGAGGCGCTGCTTGGGAGGCAACCCAAGGGGAGTTAGTTTCTTTTCTCCCTTTTACTTTTATTTTTATTGCTTTAGTAGTTAGACTTTTCTCTTTTATTGTATTTTTGCCTTACATTGGGGACAATGTAAGATTTAAGTATGGGGGAGGGATTAGTGGCGTGTTATTGTTTTTCTAATTTCAAAAATACAAAAAAATCAAAAAATTTGAAACTTTTGACCTCATAGTTAGTAATGAACACATGATTAGAATCACTAGCCCATGATGAAACCTAATTGAGGACATGGATGTTTTTGAAATTGGGTGAGTTGTTAACCTTGGAACACTTTGAACCCTAATACAAATTTTACTTTGACTTAGTACTTGAATATATTGAGCACGATATTGTCATGACTTGTGAAGTGTGCATAACTTAGTGAAGATTGTGTGAATTTTGTGATAGTCTAAGAAGTTTCTAATACATGCTAGAACTTAACTACATGCTCTTTGAGGCGTATGTCTAGACTACTTGCAAACATGAAAGTGATATAGGCAATCTTTGATGTGTTTGAGCCTTTCAAGCCTACCATGTAACGAAAATCAATCACTAGTACCTTTTTTGAGCTTTAATGTAAAAAAGAATGGTTGTGTGCTAGCATACAAACAACCCTCATTCAACATTCTTTGATTAGCTTATCACCCTTCCCTCATGAGCCTAAATGTGATTCTATCCATACCTTTGAAGGGAGTATGATGTGTTTCATTCACATACACTTAGGAATTCTGTGATGCCCCGAAATTAATTAATTGCAATTTGGGCATTAATTATGTTTATATGATGAATTATGTTGGTAATTGATTTATGTGATGGGTAATGAAGTGTTAACATGATTTAATTGTATTGATTGTCAATTATGAGGAAAGCATGATTTAGTGGAAGTTTAATGCATTTTTGTAAATGCTTTTAAAATACCACGTTGAGGTATTTTATACATCATGTTAACTTTGGGGTATAATTTTAATATTAACCTTATAACCCCCTTTTTCCCACTATACCCACTTACTTTACCAATCACTTTTAAAAATCTCCAATTCATTCCACAACCCTAACCTCGCCCCATTTTTGAAATTCTTCAAAGGAGGAAGGAGGAAGCTTCACAAAACCTTTGTTTGTGTGATCTTTGTTAAGATTTGGAGCCTTCAAGAGGTATGGAACCCTTCCTAAAGTTTTTATGATGTTTGGTTTTGAAATGGGGTGATTTATGTGGGTTTGTTTTGAGTATGTGTTGTATGTTGTTGGGGTATGATTTTTGAAGTGTTTTATGTGGGTTTTAGTGAGTTTTGATGATGTTGATGTTGTAGGAAAGTTTGGGTTTGAAAGGTATAAGTTGGAGCTTGAAACATGCTCAAGAATGGTGAAAAATCGCGCACCAGCAGGTGGCGATCGATCGCCCTGTATGAGGCGATCGATCGCCGAAGGCCAGTAGCAAAAATCACTAGGCGATCGATCGCCATATTTTTAGCGATCGATCGCCGCAAGGCAAAAAGTGAGGCGATCGATCGCCTCGAGTAGCGATCGATCGCCACTATTTAAAAAGTGGAAAATGATGATTTTTGTTGAATTTTTGGTATTTGGCTATTGTTTAGTGTTGGGATATGCCCTAAGACAAGTCATTAGATGATAGTTTAAGACATACAATGTTTATGGTTTTATGAATGGCAATTCATTATTATATATTATTCTTTTAACTGTGCATTGTGAATTAATATATATGTTAATGTCCTTAGAATAATATTGTATTATTCTTAAAGATGTCCCTAGTCAAGTATTATCATGAATATGAATAATGATAATACGTAGAGACTAGTATATGTTGATCGATGAATTGTTCATTGATATGAGATATCAAATCAACATATGGGTACATGTTAGAGAACGATGTACTGGACAGACCCACCATGAGAATGCAACATGGATAGTTATATGATCGTCATATGCAATTCTCATAGTGATAATAATGTATGCAATCCTTACAACTTGTGATCATCAGAGATCCCAACATAAGGAGTTATGTATCTTGATATCGTCAAACGTTACCCGTAACAGGGTATACTATAAAGGCGACTATTGGATACACTACGAATTATGTAGAGGAATGTTGACTGATCGAGATAGGATTTGTCCCTCCTATATAACAGGAGATGTGTTTGGCCCTTGATCAAGTGAGAACTAAAATGCATGGCCATGCTCGAATGAGTCGATATGAGATATCGAGCTTATTCGTTTATTCTAGTTCTACTTGGGGATCAAGAAATAAAGATTGGATATACGAGTATGACTATTCCATGACTCGTGTTCAATCTAAACACAAAGGACAAAGGGATTAAGTTACATGATTAATATTATCACAAGTTCTAAAGGTTATGTCGAGTCATTGACATTCTTGTAATTTGGGTAGCATTGATGTGTTGCTAGATACCGCTCAATGCTTGCGACATAAAATGAGATTTTATGTCACTGCCAACATTACAAGATCCTATCGGGTCGCACAAAAGATTAAATCGAGAAGGGAAATTAAATTCATGGGATGAATTAAATAATTAAGAGGAGTCTTAATTAAATATCATAATGATTGAATTAAATCATGGGCTTAAGCCCATGAGGCTTTATGAAAGCCTTTAATTAATCATATATAATGTGTTAACAAGGTTTTAATTAGATTAAGACTTGATATAACACTTCATAATATAAAGACCTACACGTGAGAAGCTCTTGGCCGCCTCTCAAGTTTGCTCTCGGCTTCTTCATTGTCGAAGGGCATCCTTGATTGTTTTCGTGCCATCATTCGATTGTGAATCGAGTTAGCTTCGTGTATCGGTTTAATAACTTGTCTAGCAACTTGTTATTAATCCATCCCTTCACCCGATTTGATCGTGTGGATACCGTTGAGGCAAAACTCATTGAGTTTTGCTATTGACTCGGAGAAGGCGTAGGACGTGGTACTGCTCCGTGGATTCTGCTTCAAACACGCTACAAGGGTGAGACCTTCGTATACCTTAATCCGATATGATAACCTATGTATAGATCTGCAGGTTTGTAATCCTAAAAAATTTTATTCCGCTGCGTTGTATGCTACAAGGGATTACTTACATTTAGCTTCTAATAACGATTTGTATGGTTATGTAGAACCATCCCAGGTACCCACAACGTCAAGGAGATAAAGTTCTCCAACTTTTCCACTTTTGGGAATTAAGGTACGTAAGAAACGTACGGGCATCGGACGGTAACATATTCTTATACTATGACTACGCAATAATTGTATAAGTATTTACGATGTTTATGATGATGATAATGATAAGTAAGTTCATGATGATGTCTATGAAATGATGATGTTTATATGATGTTTATGTAATGACACGATGTTTATGATATGGTAAGATGCCATACGATTGGGTAAGATGCCCACGTGGGATGCCACGCGATGTTTATGATATGGTAAGATGCCATACGATTGGGTAAGATGCCCACGTGGTAAGATGCCACATGATGTTTATGATATGGTAAGATGCCATACGATTGGGTAAGATGCCCACGTGGTAAGATGCCACACGATGTTTATGATATGGTAAGATGCCATACGATTGGGTAAGATGCCCACGTGGTAAGATGCCACACAATGTTTATGATATGGTAAGATGCCATACGATAGGGTAAGATGCCCTTATGCATGACTATGAAACAGGGACAACTAAGTGTGTTAATACGATTAACCAGGAAGTATATGTTACGATTATTTTCATGCATTTATTATATGCCCTTACCTTATGATGTTAAGTAATGATGTACATGCTCATGATGTGTTGTCCTTGTAGGTACACTTTTGGACTGAAGGACCTAAGGGTCGGGTTGAGGCAGTGAGCTATGAGGAGCATGAAAAAGATAGGATACAGGATTTTTGGATAGTCTCTACTCTAGGAGTAGTATAATTCTATTGCTCTCACATTCATTGACAGGAATGTAATTAATTAGCTTTTGAAATTTTATTTTGGCATGTAATCTTATTAGCTCAAAGCTACAACCGGAACCCTAAGATGTAATGAATGCGTGTTTAGTCCATAATACGTGTTTAAGATGATGTGAAGGTAGGAAGACCCTACATTAGTGGTATCAGAGCAGTGGTTAGAAAACCCGGGAATGAGTGAAGGGTAGCCTTAGCAATAAGTTAGCTAGGTGCTTACTTTTAAACATGTTTTGTGCATAAGTTGCATATGAAGTATATGATGTTGTGCTAACATGTTTTGTTTCTCTAACGAGGTATTATATGAACTGCTTTTGGGTATTGTTGTTAACCCTTGTCTTGCAGTATGGCAGCAAATATTGACGTAGGAGACGCGGTGAGTGTGAATGCAAGTGCTGGACGTACCAATTCCCTGCCACCGCCAGCCTTAGGCGAGGAACCCTCTGAGCAGCAGTTATTACCTAGGGAGTTGAGCTTGGCGCAGTTTCTGACTTACCGACCCTCAATGTTTGAGGGAACTGAGACAGGGGAACAGGCTGAGGAGTGGTTAGAGAGGATCGAGCAAATATTTGTGGCAGCCCCTTGTGCTAAGACAGCCTGGATAAGGCTAGCTGAGTTCCAATTGGCCAAGAAGGCACTGATGTGGTGGAAAACCACAATGATAGAGCAAGAGGCTCAGGGTCAGGAGATCAGTTGGAAGCTATTCAGGACTCGGTTTCTGGCCCGCTACTTCTCAGCTGCTGCACGACAGGCCAAGGAAGATGAGTTTACTAACCTCAAGCAAGGTAACATGCCTGTGTCAGATTATGCTCTCCAATACTGTTCCTTGCTCAGATATGTACCTCACATTGCTGCAAGTACTCAAGCAAAGATGAGGAATTTCATGAAGGGCTTGAGGCCTGAACTGTATGACAGGGTGATCACTTATGGCCCTGCCTGTTTTGATGATGCACTTTCACGGGCTGAGCTAGCCGAACTGGGAGTTGGTGCATATCCTGATGCCGTACCACCTCCAGCACCCCCTCAGAAATCTACTTCTGACAATTTGAAACCGAGGGGTGATCAGTTCAAGCCAAGGGGGAACACATCGCCTTCGAGGTTCAGTGGTAAGAGGCCCGATAATCGTTGGAAGGGAAGTCGTAGGAATGATGCCCCATCTGGAAGAGGGCAGTCTCAGGGAGACAGATTCGGGAAGGTCCAGTGCACTCTTTGTGGACAACCACATTTGGCAAAAGACTGTGTAGGATGTTATGTTTGTGGCGACAAAGGCCACTTTGCTCGGCAGTGTCCCAACAGGGGAAGACAACAGAACTCTACGGGGAGGCCTACGGACAGAGCAGTGCAGCACAGGCCACCGTTTGTGCCGAGGCAGCATGGAGGTCAGCCTATGGGGCCACCTCAGGGGCAGGTTTATGCATTGACAAGGGAGCAGGCTACAGCGGCTCCGGAGGAGGTTATAGCGGGTACGTGTCTTTTATTTACGCTCCCTGCTTTTATATTGATCGACACAGGTGCGTCACACTCTTTCATGTCGACAAGTTTTGTGGAAAGGCATCACATATGCACTTCTCTGTCGCCCACGCCTCTTGTGGTCTCGACCCCCGCTGGAAGAAGTTTGATTGCTGATCGGATTGTCTATGATGGCCTCATTTATTTTGAGGATAACGAGCTGAGGTCATATTTGATTGTTCTGGAAATGTCAGATTTTGACTGCATTGTGGGCATTGATGTTCTGAACAGGTATCAGGCAGTTGTGAACTGCAGGCAGAGGACTGTCCAATTCAGATCTGATGTAGGAGCTCAGTGGACATTCTATGTGGATGGTTCTCGGCCAAAGATCTCGTTGATATCTGCTGTCAAGATGGCACAGTTATTGGAACGAGGCCATACAGGATATCTCATTTATGCTGTTGATATTACTGAAAAGATGGAAGAATTAAAGGTTGAGGATGTGCCCGTAGTGGCGGAGTTTCCTGATGTCTTTCCGGAAGAGATTCCCGGATTCCCACCGACGAGAGAGGTCGAGTATGGGATTGAGTTATTGAAGTAATCCAACAAGCATAGCAACACAGCGGAATAAAAAATTTGGATTACTAATACACCGGATCTATACAAAGTTTATCATATCGGATTAGGGATTACAAAAGTCTCACCATTGTAGCGTGTTTGAGCAGATTTTACGAAGCACCATGTCCAACGAATTCCGAGTCACGAGCAACACCTCGAAGGTCTTGCCTCTACGGTATCCACACGATCAAATCGAACAAGGAATAGTTTAAGAACTGTTAGGATCGGGGTAGTGTTTAGAAGGGGGTGGGGTTGAATAAACACTAGATTCAATTTCGATTTCTTTTCTTAGTTAACTGTAAACTGTTAAGTATTACAGTTGCTTCTCAATATCAGGCAAGTCAGCAGACACTTATTATAGTGCGGAAGACGTCTGCTTAACTTGTGAGAAATAAAACTGAGGTAAATAAGCAATAACAAATGACACAAGAATTGTTTCTGGAAGTTCGAAGCACAACGCTTCTACGTCTCCCCTTCTTCCTTTGCAGGAAGGATTCACTAGAAGACTTGGTTTACACTTTACAGTATACAACCTTCTTAGGCACTCACACAGCTTGGCCTAAACTCCTAGAAATCACAACTACTTGATTTGGTTACACAATATTTTAAGACACTCTTTATAGAATACACGTTTAGCTTTGAGTGTTCTTGATCAGCAGACTTCAGTTGGAATAATCTATCACAGATTCAGTTGCACTGCTTGTCTGCTCTTTGCTGAACTTTTGGAATATCAGTAAGTTGATTTTCTTGTTTGCTTTGAAGTGTTTTTGTTTGTTGAAAATCGCTCAGCACTTCTTCATTCTTTGCTTGGACGTATTTATAGGTTTGGTTGTCCAACGGTAGCTTTTCTGTATATGGAAGAGATTAGCTTTCCAAATTCATATTGTCTTCTTTCCTATTTTGTTAAGCAACGGCTCTTTTAACTTTGACGGTAATGGTGGCGGAGATATAGCAGGGTGCGCCGCTCTGTTGTACCTTTGTCAGAGAATGTTGTACTTATTTTGTCTTGTTGCTTAGTGCTCTTACTGGAATTTTAGACTTCTGCTGGTTTTCTTTGTTCAACTGGTCGTTCATCCTCTTATGACAAGTTGATGTCTTTGTTCAGTGTGAGACTATCCGGTTGATAGTTGTCCAGTAGATGTCCATCCAGTTTATTTTTATCCGGTTGATGGTTGTCCAGTAGATGTCTGACCAGTTGGTGGCCATCCAGTTGATGTCTATCCAGTTGGTAGCCATCCCGTTGATGTCTTGTCCAGTTGATGTCTATCCAGTTGGTAGCCATCCAATTGATGTCTTGTCCGGTTGATGTATGTATCCAGTTGGTAGCCATCCAGTTGATGTCTATTAGCCGGTTGATGTCTTCACCCGGTAGGTGTTCATCCAGTTGATCTTTATCAACCGGTAAGACTTCTATATCCGGTAGGTGTCTTCATCCGGTAGGACTTTAACATCCGGTAGGTGTCTTCATCCGGTAGGTCTTTATCACCCGGTAGGACTTCATCCAGTAGGTGTTTAACATCCGGTAGGAGTCTTCATCCAGTTGGTGTTTAACATCCGGTAGGAGTCTTCATCCGGTAGGAGTCTTCATCTAGTTGATGTTTGTAATCACCAAAACTTAGAAATCGTTTCCCAACAATTTCCCCCTTTTTGGTGATGACAAAACTAAGCAATAACGGTTTCAACTCGAATATATAAGTTGAGAATCCTGAAAATACTTGAAGACATAATGGAAAAGAAATTTTCATTTGTTATAAATATAAGCAGATTACAAGTTGTAATCAAACTGGACAATTGAGAGAGATTCATCTTTATTTAAGATGAATTCTAATAACTTGAATAGAATCTAAGACAAATATATTTTTACACAATATAGCTGATACATGACAAATTTTTAAACAGGCAATTTAGGCCGGAGAGCTTCGATCCACCTAGTTGCGGAGAGGAAGAGCTCGATCCACCTTGTTTCAGAGAGGAAGTCGGGAAGAGTTCAAATGTATATTCATCAGGCCTCCATGGTTTATGGATTCACCTAATGAAAATACTCTATCTCTGTTGAGAATACTCTATCTCTGCCTTCCCCCTTTTTGTCATCAGCACCCAGATCACTCCTGATTGCAGGTCCTGACTGATGATGAGCATCAGAGCAGGATCCAAACACTGAAGCTTAACAAAGCTGGGTTAGATAAGTAATCAACCCATGAGGGGTTGATTTAGATAAGTAATAAACCCATGAAACTGAACAATTGTGAAAAGGAAACCAATGAATTTTCAGAGAATTGAAAAGAATCATGATTAGTGAATGTGAGTTATGAAAGCAAACATGAGTCTCTATTTATAGAAGAAATTTATTTGGTGTGAACACATTTATGTTGTTACGATAAATGCGAAGAAAAAGTCAACTAAAAACAGTAAATAGATAAGAGAAATTAATAAGGGATCAGAAACTGATACTATTTTCTCCCTAACCAATGTTGGGAATAGTCGCGCTTTTCGGTAGGCGGTTGGCGCGGACTTCGAGATCTTTGTTGAGTAGAAGATCTAGACTGATGAGATACTCCAGCTGCAGTAGATGAACGATTTGCTGGACTCGGATCTCGCTGGGACGGAGGAGCAGTTCTGCTGGGCTCAGGCAGTCTTCGGATTATTTGTGGAGCAGCAGGCAGGCTGTTGCATATATCTTAAATTTGGGATGCGAATGCTTCCTGCATGGTGGCCAATTGATCGGTCAAGACTTTCTTGGCGTCTTCAATTTTATCTCCAAGAGCCAGGGATGTGGCAGCATGAAGTGATTCATTATGTTGAGTGATCTGAAGACGAGCCTGGCCAATTCGAGAAAATGCGTCCGCAACTGCATTCTCAGCAAAAGTCTGAAGTCTGGTGACGGTAGTCGTTAGACTATTTAAGTCCCTGTAGACTTGCTGGAATTGAGAGTCCGCGTGCTGCTGATGGGTTCCAAGAATAAGGGTCGCAGTGCGTTCTTCCTGCTTGAGTTTATTGACATCGCTGGCTAGTGCTGAAATTGCATTGGATAGATTTGCTAGATGTGCAGCGATGTTTGGTGGCTCGTCCAGAGGGTTTGAAGTTGTAAAGACAAAGAAATCCTCTGAAAGTTCTTGAACCATGGACGGATCTACGGCAATTATTTGAGGATCAGCAGTAGGAACAAGAGCACCGGGATGAGCATCTACAACTGCAGTGGAAAGTAAAACAGAGGCTTCAACATGTGGGGCAGCTGTTGAGTCTGAGATAGTAACAACCATAGTAGCAGTTTCTTCAATCAGTGGGGCAGCCATATCAGCAGTGGCTTGGACAACCGCAGCAATAGACGACTGGGTGTGATCATTGGAATGTGAGGACTCACTAGGTTCATGGTTGCCAGAGGATATGGTAACTTGCTGAACCACCGTCTGAATTACTGTGTCCACATTGGTGTGATCAACAACCATCGGTTGGGGCGGTTGATCATTATAAGAGCTGGGAGCAGAGGAGACGAGGGGAACAGTTGGAGAGGAGAGTTCTTTAACAGAAGAGGCTGCCTCCAAGGCAGTTGATGCTGTCTCCGCTCCAGTGGGAGTGATCTCCAGGGCAGTCGAAGTGATCTCCACATGGGTAGTAGCAATCTCCAGATCAGTAGTGGCTATCTGTAAATCAGGCTGATCGGGACTTGCAATATTTGCAGCAGTAGAACATGAGTGAATACCAGTTGAGATGCGAAGATCATGAAGAGCTAGCTCGGCCATTTCCAGCTCTGGTCCAAGAACATTTAGAACTGCTTTATCATGATTCGCAGTGCCTGAATCACCGTTGAAATGCTGAAGATGTCTTTCAACAAGGGCTTGAAGTTCGCCCACATAGTTCATCATACGGAATACATCTCTCAGCTTCAGGCTCTTCTCAGGGTCTGTGATTTGTAGATAAACCAAAATTTGGTTCTCATCTTCCCTTGCCTGATCCAGAATAGGATCGAAATCATCAAATTGGACTTTCACTCGAGCCTTCACCCATCGATCAAAAATGTCTAGCCGTGGCTGCAGATTGGCCTCAACGGTATCCATGACCATTTGTATCTCGAAGGCAACAGGAGTGGACACTGGAGCCATAAGAGTTTTGCCTTTACCAGCGGTAGTGGTCTTCGGATTACAGTAAGGACACAAGGACTTGGGTGTCCTAAAGCTGATAGAGCCTGGTGCTTGCTGAGAGCTCACTAGTGCAGAAGAATTGTCAGCGGGAGCCACTGAGGTAGCGATTACCATGGCCAATGAAGCAGTTGGTTCCTCAGGTGGAGTATTTTCAGGGCTGGGTTCTCGTGCTGGGATATTTTCTATAGGGCCGGCGGAGGAGATGGTATCAGAAGCTGCAATGACTTTCTGTCGGACAGCCGGAGGAGCAGCTTTTCTTGTTCTGGGCTTCTTAGGAGGAGGAGAAGACTCAGCGGATTCCGATATGGTTTGCTCAGAGTCACTGATAACTTGAGTTGATCGGCGCTTCGTAACCCCAACTTCTCTGCCACTTCGCTGTCTGTGAAGCTGAAGATACTTTGCAGTGACAAGTCTCCCTGGATGGAGTTTGGTGAGATCCCCTGTCTTAATATGTTTGCTGTCAAAGAGGCTGCTTAGTGGTAGGGCGAAGCCTGATTGACCTTTGCCAGAAACTACGAGACCAGTCAGAACTTGAAATAGTACAACTGACCAGTTAATCTCCAAGCCTTTGCAGATAGCGCTGATAACATCAAATTTTTCTGGGGTGATGATATCAAATGACCCAGCTTTACATAGTAGCCCCTTTGAAACAATATCTGCCAGTTGTCGAAAATGACTCTTCATTAATACTTTCCGGAACGGAGGACGTTGAAGGCGATGAGTAGAGTCAGAAGCTGTGAGGCGCATCTCTTCTCGTAGTTCCACTGGAATAGTGGAAAAATCAGTAAGTCCGGAGGAGGGAAGGCACAGGTGTGTGATAAATTCAAGTTGGTTGATTGTAACCAACTGTCCAGATACGGATGCCACCACGGTGTCATCAACGACTTTTGCTGTAGCAAAGAACTCGTGTAACTCGTCCTTGTAGAATGAGGGGGCTTGGCTCAGGATTACCAAGAGACCGGAGGTATCCAACTTGTGAATCAGTTCCTTTGTCTCTTCATCAGATGATGTGTAGATAGAATGAAAATCTACGTGAACAGCATTTGTGATGAAACTTGGCTGTGTATTCTTTGACATTTTGAATGATTAATCGGAAGAAACAGCAGCAATCCTGTTGAGTAAAATTTTTCTGGAAGAAAAGTCAGTAGCAGTGAATTGTTGGAGAAGATGAAGAATAATGAAATCAAAGGCGGTGAAAAATAAAAGTATATGTAACGTCGTACTGTAGATGAGCGGACACATGTATACGTGGCGATCATCTAACGATTTAACAAAAATTTAGCCAATAAATAAAAGGACAGGATTTAGGCGGGAGTGAAATAATTTATTTTACAAAAAAATAATTTTGAATTCCGACGTTCCATTAGGTTAATGAGTATCGAGGGTTATTTTTGTCAAAGCATATTTGGTAAGGTCTGCTGGTATGTAGGGTCCGACTGGTAAGAGAGCATCTACTGGATGTAGAGTCCTACTGGTACGTAAACACACCTACTGCAGCTGACCATTGTATTACCTAGCTGAGCTTAAATAACCAAGATAAGATTATAACAGAAATTCCCCCTAAATTTATGCGAATAACCTAGAATAATTCCCCCTGAATTTATTATCAAAGCAAAATAATCAAGGAGTAATTTCAATTAAACCAAGAATATTTCTAAAGTAGGAAAACTTAGCGTCCGGTAGAGGTTTTGTGAAAATGTCTGATGCCTGTTGTTCGGTAGAAATATACTCCGGCCGAATTTCTTTCTTCATAACATGATCTCTGATAAAATGATGACGGATGTCAATGTGTTTAGTACGAGTATGAAGAACTGGATTGTATGTTATAGCAATGGCAGACGTATTGTCACAGAATATGGGAGCCTCTGTGGACTCAATTCCATAATCTCTGAGTTGTTGCTGAATCCAGAGCAGTTGAGCACAACAGCTTCCAAGCAGCAAGGTACTCTGCCTCTACAGTGGAAGTTGCTATGGATGTCTGTTTCTTGCATCGCCATGATATCAATCGATCACCAAGGAATTGACAATACCCACTGGTGCTTTTTCTGTCAATTTTGCATCCAGCATAGTCAGCATCTGAGTATCCAATAAGATTAAAAGTTGAGTCTCTTGGATACCATAGACCAACATTCTCAGTGCCTTTCAAATATTTGAGGATCCTTTTGACAGCAGTGAAGTGCAACTGCTTGGGATTTGCTTGAAACCGGGCGCACATACACACTGCAAACATAATATCTGGTTGGCTGGCTATCAAATATAGTAAAGATCCGATAATGCCTTGATACATTGTAACTTCGACTGGCCATTCCTGAATTATCCAAGTCGAGTTTGGCAGATGAGCTCATTGGTGTAGCAGCAGCTGAGCTGGTACTCATTCCATATTTCTTCAGCAGCTCTTTAGTGTATTTAGACTGATTTATCAAGATTCCTTCACTAGATTGCTTGACTTGCAATCCTATGACCTGCTCAGGAGGATGATTCTTCATCCACCGAAGCGGAGGTCCAAGAGGGTTGAGTTCTTCAGTTGACTGGATGTGAGTGGGTAATTCAGAAGTTCTGATTGTCGCATATTTTTCACTTGCTCCCTCAACTGCAGCAGGAGTATATGCAATAGTGTCATTGTCAGCTGGATGCGGTTCTTGTTGACCAGCAGACTCCTCTGCTTGAGCTTCAGGAACTTCTGGTTCTAAGGAGCAGTCAGTCCTGCTTCTGTAATTTATCTCATCATCAACATTTTCATCAATGTAAGTGCTTTCCAGTCGATTGCTCAAGTTGTTGATTTGTATATCAGATAGTGTACAGTCAGTAGGTTCATCAAATTTTACATGCACTGATTCTTCTACATTAAGAGTTCTATTATTAAATACTCTGAAGGATTTACAAACTGCAGAATAACCAAGAAATATTCCAGCATCAGATTTGGCATCAAAAGCGGTGAGATGAGTCTTTCCATTGTTGTGAATAAAACATTTGCAACCAAACACATGGAAGTAGGAAATATTTGGCTTACTGCCATTCCAGATCTCATAAGGGGTTTTATTTGCTCGCTTATTAATCATTGATCTGTTCTGCGTATAACAAGCTGTGTTGACAGCTTCTGCCCAAAATCTCTGCGATATTTCTGATTCCGCAAGCATAGTTCACGCAGCTTCTTTCAAAGTGCGGTTCCTACGCTCAGCAACTCCGTTTTGTTGAGGAGTTCTAGCAGCAGAGTATTCATGTTTAATACCAAGGTCATCTAGATATGATTCGAGTGATTGATTGGTGAACTCAGTACCTTTATCACTGCGAATTCTATCTATCCCACACGATTTCTCATTTTGGAGTCTTTTCAGTAGTTTGATCAGCTTTGGAGTAGCCTGATCTTTGCCACTTAGGAACAAGACCCGCGTGAAACGAGTGTAATCGTCTATTAACACTATGGTATACTTCATTCCCCCTAGACTTGTTACTGGTATAGGACCAAACAGATCCATATGCAGCAACTCTAGGCACCGAGAAGAAGATTTACTCCCTTTGTTCTTAAAGGAGGATCTTATTTGCTTACCAAGTTGGCATGCTGCACAGATCTTGTCTTTTGAGAACTCAATTTGGGACAGTCCAACTACTAGATCAAGTTTACGCAGACTGGCAATAGTTTTAAAATTTAAGTGACTCAACCGTTTGTGCCAAAGCCAATTTTTGGAAGAATTCAGAGCAGCTAAGCAAGTAGAGGAGGTAGGTTGATTAAGATTCCAATCAATTTTATATGAGTTATCATGCCTTCTACCTACAAGTAATATACTGACATCAGTAGATTTGATTGTGCATGAGTGTTGATTGAATTCTACAGCATGACCATTGTCACAAAGTTGACTTATGCTAATCAAGTTATAGCATAGATTTTCAACTAAAAAAATATCTTTAATGACGATGTTACCGTAGATAATCTTACCCTTACCCACGGTTCTACCTTTCGCGTTATCTCCAAAAGTTATTCTGGGTCCGGTGGAGTCCACCAGTTCAGACAATAAGCTCGAATTTCCTGTCATATGTCTAGAGCATCCACTGTCCAGGAACCATTCTGAGCTCCGAACTTGATGCATTCTAGTTTCCTGCAATTAAAGCGATAAAATGATTGGTAACCAATCTTACTTGGGTCCGGGTAGGATTAGTCCTTTCGGAACCCACACTTGTATGACCCTGAGTGACTTAGGTCGGTGTGTGTTCTGAAACGTGTGCGCATTCATAAATGATGGTGATGATCTTGACTGTGGAGTGTGATAATATGTGTATGCATGTGCTTTTGGTTTGTAGTTCCTGTTATAGAGCTTATACCTCTTCTGGACAGGCTTACAGTTGTAATACCAGTTGGGTTTAACCTCTCTAGCTGCTCGATCAGTAGGTTTAAGTTCATTTCTGAACTTTTGCCTCGGTTTAGCCTCTTTGAGTGGTTCTACATAACCGATACCCCTGTGTTGTGCCTGTTCCTTGATGAGTGTTGCTTTAACAGGTTCTTTAACCAGTTCATAAGGGTCATATACTGTGCTAGATCTTACAAAGTTCATTGATTTAACTTTGCTTTTTGTTAGACACAGTTGAAGTTCATTACCAGATGAACTGTCGTCATTGCTATTATAGCCTATGCCTGTTAAATCACCAGCAAGCCTTATAGATTCAAGCATTTCATCCTTTCTGGTAGTAGACGCATTCCAAGTGCTAACCAGTTTGCTAAGTTTCTGGTAGGCACACTTGGCTTCATCTCTTTCTTTCACTAGGAGACTGGCTGTTTCCCTTAAGCAGTTCAACTCCCTCGATTGTTCACAATCAAGTTTGTTTTTATGCGTTTCAGTTGGGATTGAGTGCTCAGTCTTATAGCTTTCAAAAGATTCATATAACGTCCGATACTCATTGATCATGTCCTGCAAAGCATTGGTAAGTTCACTATGTGTGAATTCAGATAGGTTAGACTCGTGTACCTCAATTTCATCATTTGCCATTAAGCAGTGGACTTCCTCGTCTTCACTTTTGCTGGACAAGCTGGTTGATTCCTCTGATTCTGATTCAGAATCAGCCCACTTGCTCTTGCTTTCTTCTGCCATCAAAACCTTTTGATCTCTGTCCCTTTTGGATGATCTTCTAGTTTCCTTGGATTTTCTGTGATCCTTGGATCCTCTTTTGTGATCATCCTTTTTAGGTTTTGGACAGTTGGCAATGAAATGTCCTGGCTTGAGACAGTTGAAACATACACGCTCTTCTTCTTCTGATCTTCCTTTGAAGCTCTGCCTTCGTGGATATGATTTCTGATTCTTCTTCATGAATTTCCCGAATTTCTTTACGAACATTGCCATAGCATCATTACATATTTTTTCTGGAGTCATCTCTGTAGCGGTAGATATGGCTTCCGATGCAGTGAGAGCTTTGGTAGTCTGACTGGTATTGGGTTCATCTTCAACCCGAATACCTAATTCGAATTCATAGGCTTTTAAACAGCAAACAGATCATGCAGATCTATCTTGTTGATGTCCTTTGATTCTCTCATAGCAATGGTCTTGACATCCCATTCTCTTGGGAGACCTCTCATCACTTTGAAAGTGACTTCTCTGTTGGGTAACTCCTTACCCAGACTGCTTAGTTCATTAATTATTCCGGTCACTCTTTCATCATACTCGTTGAGAGTTTCTCCACTCATCATCTTGATATGCTCAAACTTCTGTAATGCCATTGTAAGCTTGTTTTCTTTGGTTTGATCATTTCCTTCACAGAGTTGGGCAATCTTCTCCCAGATTTCTTTAGCTGTGGAACACATTTTTATTTTGTTGAACATGTTTTTGTCCAAAGTTTTGAACAAAATGTCCTTAGCAACGTTATCCAGATTGGCTTTCTTCTTTTCTTCATTTGACCATTGAGATCTGTCTTTTTCTACCATTTGTGGGTCACCACTAGTGATAGAAACAGCTATATTGATTTTCATGATCTTCATAGGACCTTCAGTGATTACATACCACATATCATCATCTTGAGCACTTAGATGAGCTTGCATGCGGATTCTCCAATCATCATATTCGTCTTTCTTGAACATTGGAATCTTGCTGAATGAGGCCATCAGTATTTGGTAATTGGTAATTTCTCAAGATTGAGAAGACCTAAGCTCGGATACCACTTGTTAGGATCGGGGTAGTGTTTAGAAGGGGGGGGGGGGTTGAATAAACACTAGATTCAATTTCGATTTCTTTTCTTAGTTAACTGTAAAATGTTAAGTATTACAGTTGCTTCTCAATATCAGGCAAGTCAGCAGACACTTATTATAGTGCGGAAGACGTCTGCTTAACTTGTGAGGAATAAAACTGAGGTAAATAAGCAATAACAAATGACACAAGAATTGTTTCTGGAAGTTCGAAGCACAACGCTTCTACGTCTCCCCTTCTTCCTTTGCAGGAAGGATTCACTAGAAGACTTGGTTTACACTTTACAGTATACAACCTTCTTAGGCACTCACACAGCTTGGCCTAAACTCCTAGAAATCACAACTACTTGATTTGGTTACACAAGATTCTAAGACACTCTTTATAGAATACACGTTTAGCTTTGAGTGTTCTTGATCAGCAGACTTCAGTTGGAATAATCTATCACAGATTCAGTTGCACTGCTTGTCTGCTCTTTGCTAAACTTTTGGAATATCAGTAAGTTGATTTTCTTGTTTGCTTTGAAGTGTTTTTGTTTGTTGAAAATCGCTCAGCACTTCTTCATTCTTTGCTTGGACGTATTTATAGGTTTGGTTGTCCAACGGTAGCTTTTCTGTATATGGAAGAGATTAGCTTTCCAAATTCATATTGTCTTCTTTCCTATTTTGTTAAGCAACGGCTCTTTTAACTTTGACGGTAATGGTGGCGGAGATATAGCAGGGTGCGCCGCTCTGTTGTACCTTTGTCAGAGAATGTTGTACTTATTTTGTCTTGTTGCTTAGTGCTCTTACTGGAAGTTTAGACTTCTGCTGGTTTTCTTTGTTCAACTGGTCGTTCATCCTCTTATGACAAGTTGATGTCTTTGTTCAGTGTGAGACTATCCGGTTGATAGTTGTCCAGTAGATGTCCATCCAGTTTATGTTTATCCGGTTGATGGTTGTCCAGTAGATGTCTGTCCAGTTGGTGGCCATCCAGTTGATGTATATCCAGTTGGTAGACATCCCGTTGATGTCTTGTCCAGTTGATGTCTATCCAGTTGGTAGCCATCCAGTTGATGTCTTGTCTGGTTGATGTATGTATCCAGTTGGTAGCCATCCAGTTGATGTCTATCAGCCGGATGATGTCTTCACCCGGTAGGTGTTCATCCAGTTGATCTTTATCACCCGGTTAGACTTCTATATCCGATAGGTGTCTTCATCCGGTAGGACTTTAACATCCGGTAGGTTTCTTCATCCGGTAGGTCTTTATCACCCGGTAGGACTTCATCCAGTAGGTGTTTAACATACGGTAGGAGTCTTCATCCAGTTGTTGTTTAACATCGGTAGGAGTCTTCATCCGGTAGGAGTCTTCATCCAGTTGATGTTTGTAATCACCAAAACATAGAAATCGTTTCCCAACAAGAACAAAGTGCTAGATTTGTTCTTAAACCGAAACAAGAAGCACACTCGATTCACAATCGAGGAAGATGGCCGGAAATCACAAAAACCAATTTGACTATGAAGAAGCCGAGTGATCAATGTGTATCGACGGCCGTGTGTCTTGTGAAGCTAGGTTTAAGAATGAATTGTGTTTTCCATTGATCATAACCTTGTATATCATTATATAGGATTTAATTAAAGGCTTTCACAAAGCCTCATGGGCTCAAACCCATGATTTTAATTAAATCCTTATAATTATTTAATTAAGACTCTTCTTAATTAATTAATTCATCCAATGAATTTAATTCCCTTTATCGATTTAATCTTTTGTGCGACCCGATAGGATCTTGTAATGTTGGCAGTGACATAAAATCTCATTTTACGTCACAAGCAAGGAGCGGTGTCTAGCAACACATCAAGGCTACCCAAATTACAAGAATGTCTTTGACTCGACATAACCTTAGAACTTGTGATAATATTAACCATGTAACTTAATCCCTTTGTCCTTTGTGTTTAGATTGAACATGAGTCATGGAATAGTCATACTCGTATATTCAATCTCTATTTCTTGATCCCCAAGTAGAACTAGAATAAACGAATAAGCTCGATATCTCATATCGACTCATTCGAGCATGGCCATGCATTTTAGTCTTACTTGATCAAGGGTCCAAACACTTCTCCTGTTATATAGGAGGGACAAATCCTATCTCGATCAATCAACATCCCTTTACATAATTCGTAGTGTATCCAATAGTCGCCTTTATAGTTTACCCTGTTACGGGTAACGTTTGACAATATCAAGATACATAACTCCTTATGTTGGGATCTCTGATGATCACAAGTCGTAAGGATTACATACATTATTATCACTATGAGAATTGCATATGACAATCATATAACTATCCATGTTGCATTCTCATGGTGGGTCTGTCCAGTACATTGTTCTCTAACATGTACTCATGTGTTGATTTGATATCTCATATCTATGAACAATTCATCAATCAAAGCAAACTAGTCTCAACGTATTATCATTATCCCGATTCATGATAATACTTGACTAGGGACAACTTTAAGAACAATACAATATTATTCTGGGGACATTAACTTATATATCAATTCATATTGCACAGATATTCGAATAATATATACTAATGATTTGCCATCAATAAAATCATATTACATTGTATGTCATAAACAATCATCTAATGACTTGTCTTAGGGCATATCCCAACAGTTATTACCAGGGACGTCTGCCATTTCTCGTGCCCCGTATAGGATGGCACCAGCGAAGCTAAGGGAGTTAAAGGTTCAGTTGCGAGAACTCCTTGATAAGGGTTACATACGCCCTAGCGTATCACCCTGGGGTGCACCAGTCCTATTTGTCAAGAAGAAAGATGGTTTGATGCGTCTGTGCATCGATTACAGACAACTGAACAAAGCTACAGTGAAGAATAAGTATCCACTTCCGAGGATCGATGATTTGTTTGACCAGTTACAGGGTACGAGGCTGTACAGTAAGATCGATCTGAGGTCGGGGTATCATCAGATTCGAGTAAGAGAAGATGATATTCAGAAGACAGCTTTCAGGACCAGATATGGGCACTATGAATTCTTAGTCATGCCTTTTGGGGTGACAAATGCCCCAGCTGTCTTTATGAGTCTGATGAACAGAGTATTTCAACCGTATTTGGATCAGTTCGTCATTGTTTTCATTGACGATATACTTATATACTCTCGGATCGAAGAGGAACACGTGAAGCATTTGAGGACAGTGCTCCAGATCCTTAGGGATCATCAGCTATATGCAAAGCTCAGCAAGTGCGAGTTCTTGTTGAGCAGTGTGGTGTTCTTGGGTCATGTTATATCTAGCAGCGGGATATCTGTAGACCTCAGGAAGGTTGAAGCTGTGATGGAGTGGGTTGCACCCACTTCTGTACCCGAGATACGGAGCTTTCTTGGCTTAGCAAGTTATTACCGATGTTTTGTCGAGGGATTTTCTAAGATCGCTAAGCCGCTGACACAACTGACTCAGAAAGGAGTCCCGTTCTTTTGGTCCGAAGCTTGTGAGGAAAGCTTCCAATAATTGAAGCGTCGTTTGACGACAGCACCTGTATTGGCGATTCCTTCTGAGAATAAGAGGTTTGCCTTGTACACAGATGCATCACTGCAAGGTTTGGGCTGCGTGTTGATGCAAGATAAGCACGTGGTGGCTTATGCTTCGAGGCAGTTGAAGCCTCATGAGACCAGATACCCAGCTCACGATCTGGAACTGGGGGCCATTATTTTCGCCTTGAAGATTTGGTGGCATTATCTTTATGGTACGATGTTTACCATCTATACGGACCATAAGAGCCTGAAGTTTCTATTCACTCAGGCTGAATTGAACATGCGCCAAAGGAGGTGGATGGATTTGCTCAAGGACTATGACTGTGAGATTGAGTACCATCCTGGTAAAGCGAACTTGATAGCAGACGCCTTAAGTCGGAAGGTGAAGAGTACTGCTGAGGATGCTATGTATTTGTCGGCTTTGATGACTTCTTACTGCCATTTGGGCTATGATTTCGATGTGGACATGTTGTCTGTGCGAGTGTCGACCTTATTGGTAGAGCCAGACATATTTGAGGCGATCAGGAAGGCCCATAGGTCGGATGATGATGATTCCTTGAGACTGGGCAACCGATGGGTAGTCCCAGATACACCAGAGTTGCGTCAAGGAATATTGGAGCGAGCTCACAGTAGTCGGTTCAGTTTCCACCCAGGAGGAAGGAAGATGTACAAGGACCTATGCGGTCAATTCTGGTGGAGACGCATGAAGCGTGATGTGATCACTTTTGTTAAAAGATGTTTGATCTGCTAGCAATAAAGGCAGAGAGACGGAGGCCTGGTGGCGAGCTGAAGAGCTTAGAGGTACCTGAATGGAAGTGGGAGCATATCTCTATGGACTTTGTGACCCACTTGCCAAGGACGACCTCAGGATTTGATGCGATCTGGGTGATTGTAGATAGGCTGTCGAAGGTGGCTCATTTCATTCCTTATTGTATGTCATTTACATACTTGAAGATGGCTCAGACGTATATAAGGGATGTGGTGAAGTTACATGGCATTCCAGTCTCAATTGTGTCTGATAGAGGCCCAAGGTTTACTTCACATTTTTTGGAGGGTCTCCAGGCAGCTTTGGGCACAGAGGTGAGACTTAGTACGGCCTATCACCCTCAGACAGACGGCCAGACGGAGCGTACAATTCAGACACTCGAGGACATGTTGAGGGCATGTGTGTTGGAGTTTGATACTCCGTGACAGGATTCGCTGGCACTGGTGGAGTTCTCCTATAATAACAGTTATCAGGCGAGCATTCAAATGGCTCCTTTTGAAGCTCTGTACGGACGATGATGTAGGTCACCGCTGTATTGGGAGGACCTGACTAGCAAAGCGGTCGGAGGACCGGATATGATCAAGGATATGGAAGGTAAGTTAAAGTTGATACGCCAAAAGATGAAAGCGGCCCAGGATAGGCAAGCAGCCTATGCCAATAAGCGGCGACGACCGCTGGAATTCCAAGTAGGAGACAGGGTCTTCTTGAAAATCTCACCCTTCAGGGGTGTGGTCCGTTTTGGTATGCGGGGGAAGTTATCTCCGAGGTATGTTGGACCGTATGAGGTATTGCAGCGTATCGGTACATTGGCCTACCGTTTGGCTCTACCGCCGTCTTTATCTGGTATTCATGATGTTTTCCACGTCTCTATGTTACGGAAGTATGAGCCAGATCCGTCTCATGTATTACAGCCTACTGAAGTGCAGTTGGACTCAGATGTATCCTACGTAGAACGACTGGTCAGAATTCTGGATCGTGAGGATCGCAGATTACGAAGCAAGGTTATACCGATGGTCAAAGTTCAGTGGGATTGTTGGGGTGTCGAGGAGGCTACGTGGGAGACGGAACGGCATATGATGCAGCATTACCCGGAACTATTTTCTGGTATGATTTATGTTTAGTTCATTTTGGGTAAGTGCATGCGATTTCGAGGACGAAATCCTATAAGTAGGGGAGTATTGTGATGCCCCGAAATTAATTAATTGCAATTTGGGCATTAATTATGTTTATATGATGAATTATGTTGGTAATTGATTTATGTGATGGGTAATGAAATGTTAACATGATTTAATTGTATTGATTGTCAATTATGAGGAAAGCATGATTTAGTGGAAGTTTAATGCATTTTTGTAAATGCTTTTAAAATACCACGTTGGGGTATTTTATACATCATGTTAACTTTGGGGTATAATTTTAATATTAACCTTATAACCCCCTTTTTCCCACTATACCCACTTACTTTACCAATCACTTTTAAAAATCCCCAATTCATTCCACAACCCTAACCTCACCCCATTTTCGAAATTCTTCAAAGGAGGAAGGAGGAAGCTTCACAAAACCTTTGTTTGTGTGATCTTTGTTAAGATTTGGAGCCTTCAAGAGGTATGGAACCCTTCCTAAAGTTTTTATGATGTTTGGTTTTGAAATGGGGTGATTTATGTGGGTTTGTTTTGAGTATGTGTTGTATGTTGTTGGGGTATGATTTTTGAAGTGTTTTATGTGGGTTTTAGTGAGTTTTGATGATGTTGATGTTGTAGGAAAGTTTGGGTTTGAAAGGTATAAGTTGGAGCTTGAAAAATGCTCAAGAATGGTGAAAAATCGCGCACCAGCAGGTGGCGATCGATCGCCCTGTATGAGGCGATCGATCGCCGAAGGCCAGTAGCAAAAATCGCTACAGGCGATCGATCGCCATATTTTTAGCGATCGATCACCGCAAGGCAAAAAGTGAGGCGATCGATCGCCTACTTGTGGCGATCGATCGCCACTGTTTAAAAAGTGGAAAATGATGATTTTTGTTGAATTTTTGGTATTT
The DNA here is from genome assembly GCA_907163345.1 of Haberlea rhodopensis. Lineage (NCBI taxonomy): Eukaryota > Viridiplantae > Streptophyta > Magnoliopsida > Lamiales > Gesneriaceae > Haberlea > Haberlea rhodopensis. Next base: position 10,155,176 of record CAJQUN010000006.1, on the reverse strand, counting down.
GGCTATTGTTTAGCTTCTACTATCGATTTGTATGGTTATGTAGAACCATCTCAGGTACCCACAACGTCAAGGAGATAAAGTTCTCCAACTTCTCCACTTTTGGGAATTAAGGTACGTAAGAAACGTACGAGCATCGGTCGGTAACACATTCTTATACTATGACTACGCAATAATTGTATAAGTATTTACGATGTTTATGATGATGATGATGATAATGATAAGTAAGTTCATGATGATGTCTATGAAATGATGATGTTTATGTGATGTTTATGTAATGACACGATGTTTATGATATGGTAAGATGCCATACGATTGGGTAAGATCCCCACGTGGTAAGATGTCACACGATGTTTATGATATGGTAAGATGCCATACGATTGGGTAAGATGCCCACGTGGTAAGATGCCACACAATGTTTATGATATGGTAAGATGCCATACGATAGGGTAAGATGCCCTTATGTATGACTATAAAACAGGGACAACTAAGTGTGTTAATACGATTAACCAGGAAGTATATGTTACGATTATTTTCATGCATTTATTATATGCCCTTACCTTATGATGTTAAGTAATGATGTACATGCTCATGATGTGTTGTCCCTGTAGGTACACTTTTGGACTGAAGGACCTAAGGGTCGGGTTGAGGCAGTGAGCTATGAGGAGCATGAAAAAGATAGGATACAGGATTTTTGGATAGTCTCTACTCTAGGAGTAGTATAATTCTATTGCCCTCACATTCATTGACAGGAATGTAATTAATTAGCTTTTGAAATTTTATTTTGGCCTGTAATCTTATTAGCTCAAAGCTACAACCGGAACCCTAAGATGTTATGAATGCGTGTTTAGTCCATAATACGTGTTTAAGATGATGTTAAGGTAGAAGACCCTACAAATTCCTTGCGTTATATGTTTGAATTTCATTGTCAAAAGAATGAAATGCATGAAAGAAAAGGAATGCCTTGAAAAGAATTAATACAAATATGACTCCAAGGGGAGCCAAGGCACAAAAGAAGAAAAGAATTGAGTTAAACCTTGAGAAATGAACAAGGTATGAAAAAAAAATCATGTAAGAAGAGAAGTTTAGATTGTGCATATCATCATACTCTCTTGCTTGATATATCCTTACTTTTCTTTCATAAGCCAACACCTATGCCAAGCTACAAGCTAATAAAGACCTACTTGATTCATATTTGCAAGTGGCTAAGATAGTGGAGAAGAGGGTGCAAGTGAGCTTATACTTGTGTTGGTGTACAACTTGAACTATTGTAGGTTTACATTTGTTGGATCTATAATTTGCATATAACACTTGTTTATGACCACACACGCACGTTCACCACTTTGTTGGGTACGGAATGTTTAGGGATTGAACTTGTTCCACTGTTAACTTTTCACCGCCTTTCTTTACTATGCATGTTTAAAATTGTTGAGGCATAAAAGTAAGAACAAGTTAGTTTGCTATGAACCTATGAGCCAAAGTAAAAAGATTTTAGTTTTGTCTGATTTACTCGAGGCCGAGTAAAGATTAAGTATGGGGGAGTTTGATGTGACTAGAAATAGACACATTTATTGAGCTTAATTGTCTACGATTTGGTATATTTTTATGGATAAATTGATACATATGCTACCTAATCGTATATTTGTGTAAATGTGGGAAAGGTGAAGAAATCAAGCTAAAATGATGAAAGAAGCAATAAAGTTGAAGAAAAAAGAAAAAAACCAGAATCCAAGACACATGTTGCTCCTTTATCCTCAAATTTCTATATGTTAGAGCCATGTTTTGGAAATGTGGTCCATAATAAAGTTGTAGAACTTTGATTTATCTTCGCGTGGACAGCTGATTCATCAAATTCGGATTTTGTACGAGAAAGTTACCGATAAATTACGAAACTCGCCATAAAAATTGAAGACAGGTGTAATTACGCCATTATCAGGCGTAATTACGCCAATGCTACGGCATGGACAGGCGTAATTACGCCACTTTGATGCATAAATACGCTAGAAATGTGGGAAGCCATATTTTTGACACGTCATCAGGTGTCTTTACGTCATTTTCTGGCGTAGCTACGCCAGCAGAGTTTTGGAAAGTGTAAAGACTTGATTTCTTTCCTTCCCACGTGGATTCTACTCTACTCCATCAGCCTCCAAGCCTATATACTCGAAAATCACCCTCTTCAAGACACAATTCAGACTTTAGAAATATTTTTTTATATTTTAGAATAATTTTTCTTTCAATTTTTGTGAAGAACGCTCGAAGAACGAGGACGGAAGCGGCACTCCGGAATCGTGCTTCCTTTTAGTAACTTTTTCTTTCCTATTAGTTTAATGCTTTCTAGATTAATTTTGATTGTTTTTAATCTAGTTATGAGTAGCTAAATACTTTTGTGATTCTCGGTTGAGGAAAACGATACATTGGATGTTTACGATTCTTGTGAGAAGTTTTGATTGTTGATTTGCATTGAGTATCAATTGTTTTTCTGATTTGATTGTCATAATTGTTATGCATGATTGTTGGACTGATCACCTAGCTATTGTTCATACAATTTAACGCTAAATTAGATATCAAATACGGAATCCGAAGCAACTAAGATTGATTAAATTCTGTTTGTGAGTTTGTTAAATTCTTAGGGAAAACAATTGAATAGATTAAACATAGACGCTTGGATTATGGTGTTTAGCTTCATCGATCTCACTAGTTCATATGCTATCCTCGATTTAAATCTTAATCGCTTGTATTTTGATTGATTGTGTGATAAGGGTTAAACTAGAATGCTTGGGCTACTTAACTAAACTTAAAGTGAGATAAGACTTTGATTATTGGATTAAACGTCCACGATGAATATTCATATGGAAATTGAACCATTTGTGAAGATCGATGATCAAGATAGTAAACGCCATTTGTAAAGTTAACCGTAAACCGGGAATCACTCTTTTCTCATAAGTTAATTCATCTAGTTTAATTTTGCATCATAGTAGTAGTTAATTAAATTGATTTCAAAAACCCCTTTTTATTTTCGTTTGCATAAGTTAACACAAAAAATATAACCTTCCTCGTGGGATCGATCCCTACTCACGATACTACATTCATAACTGTTATTAACTTGAGAGGGTTCATTTGGGCGTACGCGATAAGCGCTACCACACAACATGCATGAACATGCTCATAAGTGAACACCTATCCAACTTGTTACTCTACCCTTCGCTCAACACTGGTTATCTAACCACTGCTCTGATACCACTAATTTAAGGCCTCACTACCTTACAATCTAAGAGCATAAAGAGAGCTAATCAAACATACATTAGAGTATAAGGGTTCGTGTTGATATAATGAGCTTGAGGCTAACGTGCCAAAAATAAAATTCCAAAAGAACTTAGTTACATTTCCAACAAAATGAATGTAAAAGCTACAGATTTACATTACCCTGGGTAGAGACTATACAAAAGAATTTCCTGTTCTTCTATACCAGAAGCACTAGCCCTCACAAAGCTCAACGCATCAACCCTGGCCTTAGCCCTCAATGTCAAAAGCTTCTACAGGAACAACCCAAAACCATAAGAATATAATAAATTATATTCAAAACAATATGATTGTAGTGTAAAAAAATGCATAAACTGTTAATACAAAATACTTCATGTATTCAAATGCATTTAGCATGCTCTTCTTGGTTGTCCATGTTCCATAACTCATATTCATAATCATCAGATTATAATACAGTTCAATAAATGTCATGACATATATCCGACCTGTTAATACAATAACCAATCACAGTCTTGTTATAACAGTGGCATTCTAATGCCCCTCGCTTCTACATAACAACGGCATTTATAATACAACGTATCAGCGGCATTGTAATATCTCTCGCTTCAATATGACAGCGGCATTATCCTCGCTTCGACATATTAGCGGCAAATATTCTATTTCATCGCTACGATACGACAATAGCAAGTATTCTATTCCTCGCTTTGAAATGACAGCGGCAAGCATTATAATCATCACTCGAATATAACAACGACTCACAATAATATGCACCAAGCATCCAATTCATGCAACCACAATGCATTATCCAATATGTAAAAATACATGTTATCGTCGATGCCCGTACGTCTCTCTACGTACCTTCTTCCAAAAAGCGGGGTGTTTCAGAATTTATCCCATGCGTTGTGCCGCCACCTCGGAAGGCTCACTTGAACCTCAAACCTTAACACAAATACACAAGCTTTAAAATTCTTCCTCCTCCCTTGCTAGCTTAGGCGATAAAGAGGGGATTTTTGTTGGGATATGCCCTAAGACATATCATTAGATGATTGTTTATGACATACAATGTAATATGATTTTATGAATGGCAATTCATTATTATATATTATTCTTTTAACTGTGCAATGTGAATTAATATATATGTTAATGTCCTTAGAATAATATTGTATTATTCTTAAAGATGTCCCTAGTCAAGTATTATCATGAATAGGGATAATGATAATACGTAGAGACTAGTATGTGTTGATTGATGAATTGTTCATTGATATGAGATATCAAATCAATACATGGGTACATGTTGGAGAACGATGTACTGGACAGACCCACCATGAGAATGCAACATGGATAGTTATATGATTGTCATATGCAATTCTCATAGTGATAATAATGTATGTAATCCTTACGACTTGTGATCATCAGAGATCCCAACATAAGGAGTTATGTATCTTGATATTGTCAAACGTTACCCGTAACAGGGTAAACTATAAAGGCGACTATTGGATACACTATGAATTATGTAGAGGGATGTTGACTGATCGAGATAGGATTTGTCCCTCCTATATAACAGGAGATGTGTTTGGCCCTTGATCAAGTGAGAACTAAAATGCATGGCCATGCTCGAATGAGTCGATATGAGATATCGAGCTTATTCGTTTATTCTAGTTCTACTTGGGGATCAAGAAATAGAGATTGAATATACGAGTATGACTATTCCATGACTCGTGTTCAATCTAAACACAAAGGACAAAGGGATTAAGTTACATGGTTAATATTATCACAAGTTCTAAAGGTTATGTCGAGTCATTGACATTCTTGTAATTTGGGTAGCCTCGATGTGTTGCTAGACACCGCTCCTTGCTTGCGACATAAAATGAGATTTTATGTCACTGCCAACATTACAAGATCCTATCGTGTCGCACAAAAGATTAAATCGAGAAGGGAAATTAAATTCATGGGATGATTAAATAATTAAGAGGAGTCTTAATTAATTATCATAATGATTAAATTAAATCATGGGCTTAAGCCCATGAGGCTTTATGAAAGCCTTTAATTAAATCATATATAAAGGGATTGCATGGTGATTAATACAATTCATATCATACTAACCTAAACTAGAAGCCACACGGCCGCCGACCATATTGTGCTCTCGGTTTTATTGATAACCGAAGGGTGCTTGTGGTGTTTTGTGCCATTAATCGATTTGGAATCGAGTGTGCTTCTTGTTCCGGTTTAAGAACTTGTCTAGCAACTTGTTCTTAAACTATCCCTTCACCCGATTTGATCGTGTGGATACCGTTGAGGCAAAACTTGTTAAGTTTTGCTAGTGACTCGGTGGAGGCGTTGGACGTGGTGCTGCTCCGTGGAATCGGCTCAAACACGCTACAAGGGCGAGACCTTCGTATATCCTTTATCCGATATGATAACCTTAGTATAGATCCGCGGTTTAGTAATCCAAAATTTTATTCCGCTGCGTTGTATGCTCATGGGATTACTTACAATGGTATCAGAGTCGTGTACAAGGCTCATATCTGATTTTTGTGATTAAATCGTGTTAATCATATTAGAACTTATATTGCATGCTATTTAAAACTGTATGAACATATATGATATGTTAATATCGAATTTGTGAAAATCATCGTAAAATTATATTTGATATAAACTGGCGAAAATCGAACCATAAATCACAAGAATTCGGCCATCACCATCACAAATGACACACGGCTAGCCACATGAGGGCTAGGGTTTTCGAACCCTTGGCTCAAGATGGTTTAGCCGTTGTGGCTAATAATTGTGCATGGAAGTGTCGAAACTTGATTAGGGTTTAGAACCCAATGGCTCGTGACGGCTAGCTCATGACGGCTAGGGTTTCGAACCCTAGTAGCCGTGCATGGGCTCGGCCATCGTCGCCTCTTTGCTAAGGTTTTGAACTCTTTGGCTCGATAATGGTTCAAGCATGCATGGATAAGTGGCTTCACCACATGAAAGCTAGGGTTTTTCGAACCCTTGGCTTGAGATGGTTGAGCCACCACCGTGCATGAACTGACCATGATTCGTGGCTCAAGAATTCCGGCGTTTCAAACAAGTTGGCTCGATGAAGACCAAGAAGTGGTGCACGGCGGCTAGGGTTTGGAACCCTAGCGCCGCCGCCGCTAGCACAAGGCTCGGCCATGGGCTAGGGTTTCGAACCCTAGGCCCATGCCATGGTCCAGCCGTGGTTAATGGTTGATTCGAACCATGGTGGTTCGTAGCTAAGTCGCATTTAGTTCGTGGCATGTGATGTCCCGAGCGTACGATAATTTTTCAAAATTCTATTTTACAGTTTTAATTAGAATTAAATTTAAAATGTTTAGAATTTAATTAATTAAATTTTAAAGCATGCTTTATGTGTTGTTTGAGCATGGTGTGTGGTTAGAGCCCTTTGACCTATTAGATAGGATTTGTGAATGTTTGTAATTTATAATATGACCTGCGTGTTGTGCCTTCTCTATTTTATTCTAAATGTAATCCCTCCCCTATGTTCCCCTCGAATGTGAATCGAGGAATTCTATATCTTGTAAATAGTGTAGTTTATTTTATTGATGGTGATCAATGAAGATGGAGCATCGTGCCGGGATGAGGAGGCCATTCACAAAATGGAGCCAAAGGAAGATGCTTGTGAAGTTACCTTAGGTTGACTCTTAGGATTTTCTCATTGGCTTGAGAAAATCGTTAGTAGGGGCTATAACCATGACACGTTTAATTATGTATGTTGATGCATGATTTATCTTATGTTTTAGATTGATAATTGTATTACACATATATGTAGATATGTATACAACTATATGTAGTGGACATATTTTAAATTATCAAACTAATCATGAGATCAATAAATCCCTCTAAAATATTAAGTTTTAGATGCCTTCCAAAATTAAAAGTACTCGTCAAAAACTTCGATTGTACATGTGTGGGTTTGCCAAAGCAAAGCACCGTGGCAATCTTAGTAAGGCGCGAAAGGATAAAAGTGATATCCGTTATAGTTTAAATTGGGTACGACTTAACTAGGTTATCTCAATAGGATTGAGAACTTAGAGGCATGGGTTGGATTATAATTCATTTGATGAATTGAACAAAGTGTTGTTCGTCCAACTATACAAGAATTACATTTGATGTAATTGACAAAGTGTTGTCTACCTAAATAACCGAGTCTTGGGCGATTAGCCAAAGCTAACTCAAGATTAGGCGAAATATGGATCTTGGCCCACTAAAGGTTTCGAGGGTTGATATTTTTTAAACAAAATAGTGGGAGTATCATTTAATATAAGACCATGTTAAATGATTAAATCATAAACTTATTTTGCATATTTATATTGTAGATATCCATGGCAACTAACAACGTAACAAGCACTTTATCACTTCGATCGGTCCTTGAGAAGGACAAATTAAATGGGACAAACTTCCTAGACTGGTATAGGAATCTGAGGATAGTCCTCAAGCAAGAAAAGAAACAATATGTCCTAGAGGAACCCTTACCTATTGAGGAACATCCCCTAACGGCTACAAGAGCCGATAAAGATGCTTACAAGAAGCATCAGAATGACGCACTTGATGTTGGCTGCCTTATGCTTGCCACCATGAACTCTGAGCTTCAAAAGCAACATGAGGAAATGGAGGCGTTCGATATGATCGAACACTTAAAGCAATTGTACCAACAGCAAGCTAGACAAGAGAGGTATGACGTCTCTAAAGCGTTGTTCCAGTGCAGGATGGTAGAGGGAAGCCTAGTTGGAACTCATGTGCTCAAGATGATTGGGTACATTGAGAATCTGGAGAAGCTGGGTTTTCTATTGGACCAAGAGTTGGCCATCGATGTGATCTTGCAATCGTTGCCTGAGAGCTTCAGTCAATTTGCAGTAAATTACAATATGACTGACATGGAAAAGACTCTACCACAATTTCTTGGTATGTTGAGAACATATGAAGCAAATACAAAGAAGACTAAGGCCACAAATGTTCTTATTGTGAAGAAGGGCAAAGGAAAGGCCAAAGCTAAAGGCAATAAGAAAGCAAAGAAGGTCTTTGTTAAATCTAAGCCAAAGTCTTATGCACTGAAACCAAAGGGAGGGATAGCGAAGGAAGGGAACTGTTTCCATTACGGTTAGACCGGCCATTGGAAAAGAAACTGCAAAGTATATCTGGAGGATCTAAAGAAAGGAAGTGTGACTTCCACTTCAGGTATTTTTGTTATAGAAGTCAATTTATCTACTTCTTCATCATGGGTATTAGATACTGGATGTGGATCTCACATTTGTGTAAATGTGCAGGACCTCAAAAAGAGTAGATTGTTGGCGAAAGGCGAAGTTGATCTCCGAGTTGGAAATGGAGCAAGAGTTGCTGCATTAGCTATAGGAGATTATTATCTTTGCCTTCTGGTTTATCATTGGTTTAAAAGACTGTTATTTTGTGACATCCATTACCAAAAACATAATTTCTATTTCTTGTTTAGACAAGTGTGGGTTTTCATTTATAATAAAGGACAACTGTTGTTCTATTTATTTTAATGATATGTTTTATGCTAGTGCACAAATGGTGAATGGTCTTTATTTATTAAATCTTGATATGCCTATCTATAACATAAATACTAAAAGGATTAAAAATAATGATTGTAATCCGACTTATCTCTGGCATTGTCGCTTGGGTCACATAAACGAGAACCGCATATCTAAACTTCATAAGGATGGAGTATCAGATTCATTTGATTTTGAATCATATGAAACATGCGAATCTTGTTTAATGGGCAAGATGACTAAAGCCCCTTTCAAGGGACATGTTGAAAGGGCAAATGTTTTATTGGGACTAATACATAGTGATGTATGTGGACCAATAAGTACACAAGCTAGAGGTGGTTTTCAATACTTCGTTACATTTACCGATGACCTCAGTAGATATGGGTATGTGTACCTAATGAAGCATAAGCATGAAACCTTTGAAAAGTTCAAAGATTTCAAGAATGAAGTACAAAACCAACTTGGCAAAAGTATCAAAATCCTTCGATCAGATCGAGGAGGTGAATACTTAAGCCAAGAGTTTCATGATTATCTAAAGGAATGTGGGATAGTCCCACAACTCACTCCTCCGTATACTCCACAATGGAATGGTGAATCCGAGAGGAGAAATCGAACCTTGTTAGACATGGTTAGATCAATGATGAGTCATGCAGATCTTCCGATATCGTTTTGGGGACACGCTCTAAAAACATCGATTTTCTTACTGAACCGTGTTCCATCTAAATCAGTGGAAAAGACACCATATGAGATATGGACTGGGAAGCGTCCTAGTATGTCTTTTATGAAGATTTGGGGTTGTGAGGCTTTCGTTAGACGTCATGCCACTAACAAACTTGGACCCAAATCTGATAAGTGTTTATTTGTGGGGTATCCTAAGGAAACGAAAGGATACTATTTCTATTATCCCACCGAGGACAAAGTAGTTGTTGCTCGGACTGGTGTATTTCTTGAAAGAGAATTTATTTCTAGAAAAACCAGTGGGAGAAAAATAGAACTTAGTGAAGTTCAACCACAAGAAAACACTGAACCTGAGATTGAGATGGAAACAGAGCAGGCACCGCAAGCTGTTGTGGAAGAAGTACCTGCTCAAGAGACACAAGCCCAGCGTAGGTCTGTAAGAGAACACCGGGAGCCACAGAGATATGGATTTCTTGTGACTCAACAAGGTGACTTACTACTTATTGATGAGGATGAGCCGTCATCTTATCAACAAGCTATAATGGGCAATGATTCTGAGAAATGGCAAGAGGCCATGAAATCTGAGATGGAATCCATGTATGCAAACCAAGTATGGACTTTGGTTGATCCACCTGAAGGGGTACGACCCATAGGGTGCAAATGGATTTTCGAGAAAAAGACCGATATGGATGGTAACGTACAAACCTATAAAGGTCGGCTGGTTGCAAAAGGATTCAAACAAATTCATGGTATTGACTATGATGAAACCTTTTCACCAGTGGCCATGGTTAAATCCATAAGGATCTTACTTGCAATAGCTGCATTTCATGATTATGAAATCTGGCAGATGGATGTCAAAACAGCTTTCCTTAATGGAAATCTGCTCGAGGATGTGTACATGACACAACCCGAGGGTTTTGTCGATCCAAAGGATGCTGGAAAGATATGCAAGCTACAACGATCCATTTATGGATTGAAGCAAGCTTCTCGGAGTTGGAATCTTCATTTTGATGATGCAATCAAAGAGTTTGGTTTTATCAAAAACGTAGATGAACCTTGTGTCTACAAGAAGGTCAGTGGGAGCATAATCAATTTCCTAGTGTTGTATGTAGATGCCATACTTCTCATTGGGAATGATATCCCTGCCTTACAATCTGTAAAGATTTGGCTAGGGAATTGCTTTTCGATGAAAGACTTGGGAGAAGCCACCTATGTATTAGGAATCAAGATCTATAGAGATAGATCAAGAAGACTTCTCGGCCTAAGTCAAAGTACATACATAGACAAAGTGCTTAAAAGGTTTAGTATGCAAGAATCAAAGAAAGGATTCGTACCTATGACACATGGTATATATCTCTCGAAGGAACAGTGTCCTTCAACACCAGATGAGAGACAACGCATGAGTAAGATTCCATATGCGTCAGCTATTGGATCTATCATGTATGCCATGATATGTACTCGTCCCGATGTATCGTATGCTTTGAGCATGACGAGCAGATATCAAGTTGATCCAGGTGAAGGTCACTGGATTGCTGTCAAGAACATCCTGAAGTACTTGAGAAGGACTAAGGATACATTCTTGATTTATGGAGGTGAGGAAGAGCTCAATGTAATGGGTTACACTGATGCAAGCTTCCAAACTGACAAAGATGATTTTCGATCGCAATCTGGATATGTGTATTGCCTAAATGGAGGTGCTGTGAGCTGGAAGAGTTCAAAGCAAGAAACAGTAGCCGATTCTACAACGGAAGCTGAGTATATTGCTTCCTCGGATGCAGCAAAGGAAGCTGTATGGATTAGGAGTTCATTTCTGAACTTGGAGTGGTGCCTAGCATTAATGATCCGATAGAACTCTATTGTGACAACAATGGAGCGATCGCATTGGCTAAGGAACCTAGATCTCACCAAAGATCCAAGCACATACTTAGGCGTTTCCATTTCATTCGAGAAATCGTTGAAAGGGGAGATGTTAAAATATGCAAAGTACCAACAGATGATAATGTATCTGACCCATTGACGAAGCCACTGTCACAGCAGAAGCATGATCGTCATACTAGATCTCTAGGCATTAGGTATATGTCTGAGTGGTCTTAGTGCAAGTGGGAGATATGTTGGGATATGCCCTAAGACATATCATTAGATGATTGTTTATGACATACAATGTAATATGATTTTATGAATGGCAATTCATTATTATATATTATTCTTTTAACTGTGCAATGTGAATTAATATATATGTTAATGTCCTTAGAATAATATTGTATTATTCTTAAAGATGTCCCTAGTCAAGTATTAACATGAATAGGGATAATGATAATACGTAGAGACTAGTATGTGTTGATTGATGAATTGTTCATTGATATGAGATATCAAATCAATACATGGGTACATGTTGGAGAACGATGTACTGGACAGACCCACCATGAGAATGCAACATGGATAGTTATATGATTGTCATATGCAATTCTCATAGTGATAATAATGTATGTAATCCTTACGACTTGTGATCATCAGAGATCCCAACATAAGGAGTTATGTATCTTGATATTGTCAAACGTTACCCGTAACAGGGTAAACTATAAAGGCGACTATTGGATACACTACGAATTATGTAGAGGGATGTTGACTGATCGAGATGGGATTTGTCCCTCCTATATAACAGGAGATGTGTTTGGCCCTTGATCAAGTGAGAACTAAAATGCATGGCCATGCTCGAATGAGTCGATATGAGATATCGAGCTTATTCGTTTATTCTAGTTCTACTTGGGGATCAAGAAATAGAGATTGAATATACGAGTATGACTATTCCATGACTCGTGTTCAATCTAAACACAAAGGACAAAGGGATTAAGTTACATGGTTAATATTATCACAAGTTCTAAAGGTTATGTCGAGTCATTGACATTCTTGTAATTTGGGTAGCCTCGATGTGTTGCTAGACACCGCTCCTTGCTTGCGACATAAAATGAGATTTTATGTCACTGCCAACATTACAAGATCCTATCGGGTCGCACAAAAGATTAAATCGAGAAGGAAAATTAAATTCATGGGATGAATTAAATAATTAAGAGGAGTCTTAATTAATTATCATAATGATTAAATTAAATCATGGGCTTAAGCCCATGAGGCTTTATGAAAGCCTTTAATTAAATCATATATAAAGGTATTGCATGGTGATTAATGTGATTAATACAATTCATATCATACTAACCTAAACTAGAAGCAACACGGCCGCCGACCATATTGTGCTCTCGGTTTTATTGATAACCGAAGGGTGCTTGTGGTGTTTTGTGCCATTAATCAATTTGGAATCGAGTGTGCTTCTTGTTCCGGTTTAAGAACTTGTCTAGCAACTTGTTCTTAAACTATCCCTTCACCCGATTTGATCGTGTGGATACCGTTGAGGCAAAACTTGTTAAGTTTTGCTAGTGACTCGGAGGAGGCGTTGGACGTGGTGCTGCTCCGTGGAATCGGCTCAAACACGCTACAAGGGTGAGACCTTCGTATATCCTTTATCCGATATGATAACCTTAGTATAGATCCGCGGTTTAGTAATCCAAAATTTTATTCCGCTGCGTTGTATACTCATGGGATTACTTACAATTTTGGGGAAAGAGTTTTGAGTGATTTAAAAGTGAGTGGTGGGGAATGAGAGTTATTAGGGGGGTAAGTGAGGCATGAGTTAATAAAAGATGTCCAAGCATTTAGCATGATGTAGTAAAATATCCTCACCTGATATTTTAAAGCATTTAACCAACTAAATGCACCATAATTATAAATTAAACATGCTTTTCTAGATTACTAGAACAAAGCTCAATTGCACCATGCCAAATTTACTGACTCCACAAATGCATCACATGCACCCTGAAATGTATTTCCAGTTCATGTCCACCTCATAACCATACATTTCTCAACCACACAATAATAACACCCCATTAATCTCAAAATCAACATTAAAAATCATAATGCACATGATTATTTCAGGGATATAACATATGAGGAGAAGAACACATAGTACCTCAACTTCTCAGTCATATATCCTTGTTACATAAAAGAGGGGGAGAAGTAAAAGCAGTGTCCAAATGACAGATATAAAGGCAGAAATAAATCGAACAGATATGATAATGTCAAGTGTTACAATTGTGGTTTCATGCGACACATAGCGAAGTAATGTCGAAGACCACAGAAAGAAAACACGAAATATAAGGGAAAAGATAAGAAAGACGACGGTAAACAATGATCGTTTTGCTACCACTACTGCAGATGATTTTGTTACTGTTTATGATGCGAATATGATTAATTTGGTTTGTAAACCAGTTGGGTAGTCGATAGTGATGCTTCCTTCCATGTTACATCGAAGAAAGAATTGTACTCGTCATATATTTCAGGTGATTTTGGAGTATTGAAGATGAGTAATGATGGTTTATCAAAAATGATTGTTACTAGAACTGTTTGCTTGGAAACCAACAATGGTACAATATTGGTACTTGAAGATGTCAGACATGCATCGCATATTCATTTGAATCTTATAACTACAGGTAGATTTGATGATGTTGGCTTTGTAACTAATAAATGTCGTTTTTACACTTATTTTGATGTGAATTTGTTTTCGTATTGACTCCTGGATGATTTTATATTTTTTGTTATATATTTGTTTATTTCATGAAACTAGGTAAAAGTGCATGAAAGTTGAGGATTTGAGCTAATTAACAATGAAAATGGCCAAACCGAGCGAACATGTTTAAAGAATGACAAAATCTCGAGTTTAAAGAACTTAGAAGCCCCGATCGATCTTCATTCCAAGCACCGATCGATTGTCGTGCAACGAGAACTTGGCAACAAAAATTTAATTCTTGCGATCGATTAGGACTTCATCCGCGAGCAATCGCCGCGTGTCGTGAGTTTAAAAGACTAAATTAAATCAGCGATCTATCGACGGGACTTTGAATATCGATTGCCAGACGATAGGATTTGAAGATTTTATAACAACCCAAGAGACGAACGGTTTTTTTGGTGAAAAGGAAAGGAGAATTATGTCTACAAGTTAAAAGCTTGTATGGTTGAAACAAGCCCCGAGACAGTGTATAAGAGGTTTGAGCAAGTTATAACTCAACTAAACTTTAGAAAGACTGCATCTAATCACTATGTATTTATACAGAGATTCTATGATGACGAATTTATCATTTTATTACTATATGTTGATTATATACTTATTGTTGATCAAAATTCCTTGCGGATTGATAGGTTGAAGAAAGAACTTTCTAAATCTTTTGCAATGACAGATTTGGGACCAGTCAAATTCTTGGAATTGGGATCACTCGTGACATAAAGAATAAGAAATTATGGTTGTCTCGACCAAAGTACATTGAGAAGGTACTTCAACGTTTTGACATGGATACGGCTAAAGTGCTAAGTACCCCTCTTGCTTCACACTTTAAACTAAACAGTAAACAATCTCCTTCTAGTGATGAAGAGAAGAGTGACATGCCAAAAGTTCCTTATGCATCAGTTGTGGGCAACTTAATGTATGCTCTGATTTGCACGAGACCATATTTAGCTCATCAATTTGTACAGTTAGTCGATTTCTATCTAATCCGGGTAGAAATCATTAGTTTACATTAAAGTGGATTATGAGATATCTTCGTGGCTCTGCTGAAAATATGTTGCTTTGTATACCACAAAAGCTGAGTTCATTGCTACTACTGAGGCATGCAAAGAGTTGCTATGGATTAAAAAGTTTATGCATGAACTTGGATTCACTTAGGAGAGGTATGTATTATTTTGTGATATTCATCTTGCTAAGAATGCAGCTTTTCATGGTAGATCAAAACATATCGATGTGAGATATCATTGGATTGGAGATGTTTTGAACTCTAAGTTGCTTGAACTTGAAAAGATTTATACAGAGAAGAATGTAGTTGATATGATGACAAAAGTGTTGTCTCGTGAGAAGCTTAAGTTGTGTGCCAGGGTGGCCGGGATCAACCTGTGGTGATCAACTTGTTGCAGTGTCTCCTCCCTTCTACTCATGGGTTGGAGTGAGAGATTTGTTCGGTCCAGCCCAAAGTGAAGCGCACTTTGTAAAGCCCATTATAGACAATTAAAATTCTTTTTAATGTGGTTGGGAATTATTCTTCACGACAGGAAAAGAAAAAGGGACATTAGGTGCAGTGAGCAAAAAGAACATTGCAAAACTTTCTGGCAGAATTTTTCAAGAAGATTATTGGAGGCTAGTTTTTGTTCCGATTTTGCTGAAATTTGGACAACACCTTCAGAACTTGTTGAACTTTGTTTTGATTGCTCCGGAGTCGCGGATCTCGTGGCTGAAATAATGCTACATTTTTGGGTGATTTCTTGAAAAACTATTGTTTCTTGTTTTGATTGTTGAAAATCATTTGTTGCTCTAAATTTGAGAGCTTTTATGTTGATAATGCTGATGTAAGAACTCTGATCGCGATTATTTTATACAATTATTTTCTAGAGTAGCGAGATTATACCGCAAGTGCACGGTGTCAAGTTTTAGTATAGATAAGGAGCATACTATTGTCGAACCCACAAAGACTAACAAGGAAGTACCAAATAAGATTTTCTTAAACTATATTTAACCTACGAAATTGAATTCAACAATTATACTACTAATTAATTAAATTAACTACTAATCCAAACAAGTCAATAAAAGTAAACGATAAAATTCCGCTAGAAAAGATTATCAAGGCGTAGGCTCAACAATACAATCCCTACAATTCTCGATTGAATATCCAAATATTTCCAAGCTTATGAGTTCTCCGAATTTATCTAATACACTCTCTCGAGATATATTAAACCGAATATCAAATTGCAGTAAGTCACTCTCGTGTACTTATTTAACAACTCAATATTGAATGAAACTTTGTGGAAACTACTAGCTTTCGATTACTAGATATCTATAGCTATCACATATGTATTTGACATCATCTCTCGATCTCAGTCTGAAATCCATGGTATGAGTTATTAATTCCGTATCATACAATCATCTCTCAATCTCAATTACGATACGAACATCATTCAAAGGTGATCAATCATCTAAAAGCATGAAGAACATAAACATATGCAAAGAACTAGAAGAATTCAATCATCAAATTGTAGGTTCATGACAAAGGTTTGCCTAGCCTCGATAAATAAACTTAGTTCAACATAGTAAATCAAAACAAAGTAACTAAGAATTAAAGACAAAGAAGAACTCTCCATGTCGACTTCATTCGTAGATCATTTCTCCTTCTCTTGCTTCTTTCTCGATCGTCTCTTGAATCGCCTTGTTGAAGGTGTTCCAAAATCCTAGGATGGTTGATGGATGGATGTGGATGGTGGTGATATGGATGGGTGAATGGAAGCTCTTCCTAGGTATATAAGTCTGAATAATGATGTAATTTTCGTGCCAAATTTATAGAAGAAAGAGAATAATAAGCTTCCTTGTTGAACACAAACTCTAAAAAGAATTTATTTTTCAGAAAATTCGTCCGGCCGGTCGATCGCCACTTTCTCGTGATTGATCGCGATATGGCGATCGATCTCCAAAATAGGGTGATCGATCGCCGAATTGTAAACTTTATTTCTTCAACTTTCTGTTGGCAAACGATCATCTCCTTTTTCTTTGTGATCGATCGCTGCATGAAATTCTTCATAAGTGTGCTTTTTTGTCCTTCCTTCGACGTGTTCGCTCGGTTTGGTCATTTTCATCGTTTTTAGCTCATTTCCTCCACTTTTATGTATTCCAACCTTTATTCCTGAAACATAAAAAATATATACCAAAAAGCATAAAATCAACTAGGAATCAATACGAAAACTATCAGAAATTTATTGTTAGATAAGTGTAAAAATGACACTTATCAACTCCCCCAAACTTATCATTTGATCGTCCTCGATTAAGCATTAAAATCAAATGTTAGAGTTCATTCTCGATACTTGAAACAATTATTTCATGACTTGCATTATTCTCAGAAATCTCATACGCACATACAAAAGTTGACAAGATATGTTTTCTCCTAAATCAAGCAACACGTCGCAAACTCGGAACGTGTGTGTGTGCTATAGTCAATCTCAAGTTTCATGCATATCTTCAAGATCAAATTATGCTAATAAACTCAAAGTCAAGATTACTATCAAGCACTCCAAATCACTTCTCCACTAATGTAATTACTCCCTAAACTTGGATCAAATGGACTTTTTAAGCTTGTAATGTTAGGCCTTTGGTGTCGGTTTTCAAAGAAAATGTAGGATAAGCGCAAAGAAGAGAATATAACTTATATAGTTCATTTTTAGCACATATTGAGCTTCTCTTCTTCTTCTTCTTTTCTAACATTGGCCACTTTGGGTCTTATTCATTTACTTTTTCTCAAGGCTCTTTCTTTACATCTTTTATTTTACTCTTTTTCGCATTCATCAATCTTTTTCAATAAGCTCATCATGATATAACAATTCATGTGCATTGAATGAGATTCTTTATACTCCCTTAGGGTAAGGATGGTTTTCAATTTAGGCTCATAAATGTGGGTATAATAAGTTTATCAATGAATGTCGAATGTGGGTTTATTTGTATGTTAAAAATACGCCATTCTTTTCAATTAAGCTCAAAAGTGGACACTAGTGATTTAATGTAAACAAGGTAAGCTTGAAAGGCTCAAGTGTTCCAAAGATCGCCTAAATCATGTCTAAGTCAAGTTCATAATTATAAAATTTCGCCTCAAAGTGCCATCATATAGGTTCTAGAGTACTCTAAGATGATCAAGACAAACCATAGTGATCATGACTCAATGTGCTCAATATATTCCTCATTCTTGTCATGCTAACTCAACAAAGGATGTTCATGTACAAGTCTCACAGTCATCAAAATTCAAGTCCATATGCATAGTGAGATTAAATCTTCATTGAATAGTCACTACTATAAGTCATTTTTTTCTCAAGTTTGAACTCATAATTTTTTTTTACGCAAAATAATTGGACAATTCAAGTGTCAATTGCAGCACACACCATGCAGATTAAAAAAGTAAAACATGCAAACCACTCCCCCAAACTTAAATCAAACATTGTCCTCAATGTGTAAAAGAATCAAAAGGGACACAGTAAACTCCCCTGATCAAGATGCTTGCATGAGGGTTGAGGAAGATTGGCTTTTGAAAGCTCTACTGTTGCAGGAGTTTATTGATCCAACTGAGTGCCTAGCAAGAGAAGAATGTAAATAATAAAATAGTCGACTCGGGAGATAACAAACTAAAAACAAAAACTGAAAATAACACAAAACTAAATAGCAAAGGATATGATTGGGTTGCCTCCCAAGAGGTGTTGATTTCTGGTCGTCGGATTGACCATCAACCATCAAAGAGCAGTTGCCGCTCATAGTAAGTATCGTATGATACCACGAATGGGTCCTCATTCAATATGCCCTCAAGATTGGCAATATTGTTCCATTGTAAGTTCGTCGCTCCAACAACACTCGTCTTCAAATGGTAGGCATGGGCGAATGATTCTATGTTCGGCTTTATCTCATAGAGGATATAGTGAAGTGAAGTTTGGATAGATAGGAAGAATGGATCCTCATATGGTATAGAACATGCTACCATCGATAATCTCATAACCAAATTCTCAAAAATCAGCTCATCATCAAACTTCACACTCAGCTCATCTTCCATTGGGAATTCCTTGGATACACCCGTCAATGTAGGCTCAATTATTGTAGGCGGCTTGCATTACCTTGTATCTTCCACACTAATAGGATCATGATCGTTTTTTATTTTAAACAGTAATTTCGATGTAGCGATTTTAGACCACAAGTGCACGGTGTCAAGTTTTAGTATAGTAAATGAAGAACAGGTTGTCGAACCCACAGGGACTAACTGTAAGTATCAAATAAGATGCTTTTAACTATATTTAACCTACGAAATTGAATTAATAATTAAACTACTAATTAATTAAATTAATTACTAATCCAACCAAGTCAACAAAAGTAAACGAGAAAAATCCACTAGAGAAGATTATCGAGACTTTTGCTCACCAATGCAATCCCCTACAATTCTCGATTGAATATCCAAAGATTTCTAAGGTGACGAGTTTTCCTAATGCATTCGTTATACTTTGGTCCAGTTATAACAAGTCTAATATTAATGTTGCAGTAAACCACTCCCGTGTCTTTATTGAACAATTAATATCGAATAAAGATCTGTGAAAACTACTAGCCTTCGATTTTGGTAAATCTATTGCTATCACACGTGTGCTAGATTTTACTTGGTCCGTCTCAACCTAAAACCCACGGTATAATTTACTCTATCGTATTGCAATATCCTATGGTCAATTCAATCGCAATATAGTAATCATTCAAGGGTGATCAATCCCTCAAAAGCATGAAGATCAATAAATTATATGCAAAGAATTAAAGGAATTCAATCAAATAAATCATCAATCATAGGTTCATGACAAAGGATTCGCCTAGCCTCAATAAATAAATTAGTTCAACATAGTAAATCAAAACACAACAAAACTAAGAATTAAAGACAAAGAAAAACTCTCAGCGTCGACTCCGGTTGTAGATCCTCGCTCCTTCTCTTGCTTCCTTCTCGATCGTCACTTTAATCGCCTTGTTGGAGGTGTTCCAAAATCCTAGGATGGTTGATGGATGGAGGTGGATGATGGTGATATGGAGGATGAGAGGATGGATGGAGGTTATTCCTAGGGTGTAAATCTGATAAAAGTCCCCCTATTTTCGTCCAAGGCCTAATATATATAGTGGTGAAGGAGTTTGGTAAAGTTTGGACATAAAATAACCAAGAAGGAAACAAAATCTCAAAATTTTCGGGTTTGGCGATCGATCTTTGTCATTTGCCGATCGGTCGCGGAAACATTCTGAACAAAATAACCAAATTTTCATATCCGCGATCGATCTTCGTCATTTGCCGATCGATCGCGGAAATCTGGCGATCGATCTTCGTAAGTTGCCGATCGATCGCGGATATCTTCTGGATGGTGGCGATCGATCTTCGTAAATTGCCAATCGATCGCGGATCTCAAAATCTGCAATCTTGCGATTTGGTCCCTCCTTTTCCATATTTGCTTAGTTTGGTCCTTTTTCAGCATTTTTAAGCCTATTTCATCCACTTTTATGCATTTGGACCTAGATTCCTGAAGTATAGAAATATATACCAAAACGTGTAATATTTTCCAAGAATTACTACAAAAACCACTATCAAATCATTGTAAAATAAGTGTAAAAATCACACTTATCAACTCCCCCAAACTTAAACTTGATAGTCTCGAGCAAGAAATAAGATCAAAATGTAGAGTTCAATTTTGATAATTCAAATAAACCAATTCCCAGTCAATCATGTAGCTCAGACATCTCACTTACAGACAAACAAGAGTCAATCAAAAATGTTCAACAAGTTGTGTTTTCTTTAGATCGAGCAACATGTCTCCAAATCAGAATGTGCGTGTGTGTTATTGTCATTTTCAAGTTTCATGCAAATTTCATAGATCAAATCATGTTATTCAATGAAAAGTAAGATTATCTTTGAGCATTCCATAGTCCTATTTTCAAACACTTCTCCACTAATGTAGTCACTCCCTAGACTTGGATCAATAGGTCTTTTTAAGCTTGTAACGTTAGGCCTAGGTGTTGGCTTCAAAGAAAAGATAGGATAGCACAAAGAAGAGAGTATAAGCATGTAATGTTTATATTTTAGCACAAAATTGAGCTTCTCTTCTTTTTTTCTTTTAGCCTTGGCCACTTTGGGTCTTAATTAGATATTTTTTTTTCAAGGCTTTATCTATCTTTTTCTTTTCTCATTCATCATTTTTTTCAATAATAAGCTCATCAAAATATAGCAATTTATGTGCATCTAATGAGATCATTATACTCCCTTTAGGTAAGGATGAATTCTTTCAATTTAGGCTCATAAAGGTGGGTATAATGAGTTGCCAATGAAATTTGTTGAGTGGGGGTTAATAGTATGTTAAACATACTCCATTCTTTTGCAATTATGCTCAAAATGGGACACTAGAGATTGATATATATCATGGTAAGCTTGAAAGGCTCAAACGGTCCAAAGATCGCCTAAATCATTTACAAGTCAAGTTCATAACTATAAAATTTCGCCTCAAAGTGTCATCATCCAATAGTTTCTAAGGTACTCTAAGATGTTCAAAACAATTCATCAAGTTCACGAAGATTTTCACTACCACAAATGCAATTCACAAGATCGTGACTAATATGTGCTTAATGTATTCATCATCTTTGACATGCTAACTCAAAACAACAATGATATTCACAAACAAGTTTTACAATCATCAAAACTCAAGTTGACATGCATAGTGAGATTAATATCATCATGGAATATAGACCACTACTATGATTCATTATTTTTCTCAAATTTGAACTCATAAAATTTTTTTTTTAGCTCATAATAAACAGACGATTCAAGTGTTAATTAAGCACACAACATGTGGATAAAACAAGAAAAACATGCAAGCCACTCCCCCAAACTTAAATCAAACATTGTCCTCAATGTTGAAATGAATCAAAGGGAAACAGTAAACTTCCCTGATCAAGACGCTTGCATGAGGGTTGAGGAAGATTGGCTTTTGAAAACTCCACTGTTGTAGGGGTTCATCGCTCCAACTAAGTACCTAGCAAGAGAAGAATGAAAATAAAATAGTAGCTTGGGAGATAGTCAAAACTAAAAACGAAAACTGAAAATCAAATAACAAATCTAAATAACAAAAGGATACGCTTGGGTTGCCTCCCAAGAAGCGCTGATTTCTAGTCGTCGGCTTGACCATCAGAAGCAACCATCAAAGAGCGGCTGCCGCCCATAGTAAGTATCATATGACACAACAAATGGGTCTTCATTCAGTATGCCCTCAATATTGGCATGATTGTAACAGTGTAAGCTCTTCGCTCCAACAACACTCTTGAATTGGTAGGTACGTGCGAATGATTCTTGACTTGGCTTCATAACTTGGAGGATGTAGTGCGGTGAAGTTGGCATCGATGGAAAATACGGATCCACATATGGCATAGAACATGTCTCCATCGATGGGCTCAGATCAGAATCTTCGAAAGTCTCTTCCTTCTCCAACATCACACTCGACTCATCTTCACATGGGAACTCCTCGGATGACATCTCTGAAGTAGGCTCAATCTCTTGAAGATGTTCAAGTTCCCTTGAATTTTCCACATGAGTATGATCACTCCCACAAACTTGTTTGGTTGAGTGTCCATCATCATATAACCAAACTCGATTCTTCGCCTCTTGATTTGTAGCTCTCGTCTCTTCCTCCTGGCAGCTAGTTGAAATTGTTTCCATAAGGACCGCTATTTGCTGCTCCAGGTGACGCATAGCGTTGGTTTGACACTTCAAATTGTTCTCAGTTGCGGCCATGAATCTTATTAAGGTATCCTCTAAATGAGTCGTGACGTCTGCAGAACTATCTCTCCTCTCTTCGTGATGTTAAAATAGTTGGGGCGTATCATTTGGGTAGTGAGGTTCTGGTGGGTATTGGTGACTCCAAACTTGTAGTGAAGGATCACAATACCAGTGATAATCGAAGTCCGCCATGTCATTGAACAAGTGTAACACACTGTCCTCATCTCTATCAACCAGGGGACTCCCAGTCACCAGTGCTCCGCTAAATACCCATCCCCGTGTCTCTGCATCCAAACCTTTGAAGAAATATTGCAGAAGAGTATAGTTCGAAAAGTTGTGATACCGGAATGTGTCTGCCAATTCATTGAATCTCCCCCACGCTGCATAAAACGGCTCTGAATATTGTTGGGCAAATCTTGTGAAGACTTGTTGATGAAGCATCACAAGCCTCGCAAGGAAGACAAATAAAACAATTAAATATAGTTTTTTTTAAATGCAAAAGGAAAAAAAAATGGTTAAATTACAGTCAAAGCTTCTCGTATGATATTACTAAAGTTAGTCCCCGGCAACGGCGCCAAAAACTTGATCGCTTTTTATTTTAACAGTAATTTCGATGTAGCGATTTTAGACCGCAAGTGCAAGGTGTCAAGTTTTAGTATAGTAAATGAAGAACAGGTTGTCGAACCCACATGGACTAACTGTAAGTATCAAATAAGATGCTTTTAACTATATTTAACCTACGAAATTGAATTAATAATTAAACTACTAATTAATTAAATTAACTACTAATCCAACCAAGTCAACAAAAGTAAACGAGAAAATCCACTAGAGAAGATTATCGAGACTTTGGCTCACCAATGCAATCCCCTACAATTCTCGATTGAATATCCAAAGATTTCTAAGGTGACGAGTTTTCCTAATGCATTCGTTATACTTTGGTCCAGTTATAACAAGTCTAATATTAATGTTGCAGTAAACCACTCCCGTGTCTTTATTGAACAATTAATATCGAATAAAGATCTATGAAAACTACTAGCCTTCGATTTTGGTAAATCTATTGCTATCACACGTGTGCTAGATTTTACTTGGTCCGTATCAACCTAAAACCCACGGTATAATTTACTCTATCGTATTGCAATATCATATGGTCAATTCAATCGCAATATAGTAATCATTCAAGGGTGATCAATCCCTCAAAAGCATGAAGATCAATAAATTATATGCAAAGAATTAAAGGAATTCAATCAAATAAATCATCAAATCATAGGTTCATGACAAAGGATTCGCCTAGCCTCAATAAATAAATTAGTTCAACATAGTAAATCAAAACACAACAAAACTAAGAATTAAAGACAAAGAAAAACTCCCAGCGTCGACTCCGGTTGTAGATCCTCGCTCCTTCTCTTTCTTCCTTCTCGATCGTCACTTTAATCGCCTTGTTGGAGGTGTTCCAAAATCCTAGGATGGTTGATGGATGGAGGTGGATGATGGTGATATGGAGGATGAGAGGATGGATGGAGGCTATTCCTAGGGTGTAAATCTGATAAAAGTCCCCCTATTTTCGTCCGAGACCTAATATATATAGTGGTGAAGGAGTTTGGTAAAGTTTGGACACAAAATAACCAAGAAGGAAACAAAATCTCAAAATTTTCGGGTTTGGCGATCGATCTTCGTCATTTGCCGATCGATCGCGGAAATCTGGCGATCGATCTTCGTAAGTTGACGATCGATCGTGGATATCTTGGATGGTGGTGATCGATCTTCGTAAATTGCCGATCGATCGCGGATCTCAAAATCTGCAATCTTGCGATTTGGTCCCTCCTTTTCCATATTTGCTCAGTTTGGTCCTTTTTCAGCATTTTTAAGCCTATTTCATCCACTTTTATGCATTTGGACCTAGATTCCTGAAATATACAAATATATACCAAAACGTGTAATATTTTCCAAGAATCACTACAAAAACCACTATAAAATCATTGTAAAATAAGTGTAAAAATCACACTTATCAGATCACTCCCCCAAACATAGTTGGTTGAGTGATCATCGTCATGAAATTCAACTTGATTCGTCTCCTCTTGATTAGTAGGGCTCGTCTCATTCTCTTGGCAGCTTGCTGATGATGTTTCCATGAGGATCACCAACTCCTGCTCCAGGCGACATATGGAGTTGGTCTGACTTTCAATCATTGTCTCACATGATGCCATAAATCTAAATAGCATATCCTCTAGATGAGCATTGACTTCTACAGAACTTTCACTCGTCTCTCCGTGATGTTTAAGTGGTGGGTGTATAAAATGAGGGTAGTGAGGCTTTGGTGGGTATTGGTGGCTCCAACCCTGCAGTGAAGGATTCCAATGCCACTGGTAGTCAAAGTTTGCCATATCATTAAACAAGTGCAATATATTGTCTTCATCTCTATCAACCAAAGGACTACAAGTTGCCAAAGCTTAGTTGAATACACATCATTGTGTGTCCACATCCAAACCACTGAAGAAATATTGCAGACGAGTGTAGTTTGGAGAGTCATGATGCCAGTACGTGTTTACCAAATCGTTGAATCTCTCCCACGCTGCATAGAACGGCTCTGTGGATGAAACACCCCAAGTACCTTGCAAGACAAACAAAACAAAAAAATAAAATATTTTTTTTCTTCGAAATATATAAACAAAAATTGTTAAATTATAGTCAAAGAACCTCGTATGATATTACTAAAGTTAGTCCCCGGCAACGGCACAAAAAACTTGATCGCAATTATTTAAACAATTATTTTCTAGTGTAGCGCGATTATACCACAAGTGCACGTCAAGTTTTAGTATAGATAAGAAGAATACGGATTGTCGAACCCACAAGTACCAAATAAGATTTTCTTAAACTATATTTAACCTACGAAAGTGAATTAAACAATTAAACTACTAATTAATTAAATTAACTACTAATCCAACCAAGTCAATAAAAGTAAACGAGAAAATTCCGCTAGAAACGATTATCAAGGTGTAGGCTCAACAATACAATCCCTACAATTCTCGATTGAATATCCAAATATTACTAAGGTTGCGAGTTCTACGAATTTATCTAATATACTATCTCGAGATATATTAAACCTAATATCAAATTGCAGTATGTCACTCTCGTGTACTTATTTAACAACTCAATATTGAATGGAACTTAGTGAAAACTATTAGCTTTTGATTACTAGATATCTATAGTTATCACACATATATTTGACATCATCTGTCGATCTCAGTCTGAAATCCATGGTATGAGTTATTAATTCCATATCATAAAATCATCTCTAAATCTCAATTACGATACTAACATCATTCAAAGGTGATCAATCCTCTAAAAGCATGAAGAACATAAAACATACGCAAAAAATATAAGAATTCAATCATCAAATCGTACGTTCATGACAAAGGTTCGCCTAGCCTCGATAATAAACTTAGTTCAACATAGTAAATCAAAACAAAGCAAACTAAGAATTAAAGATAAAGAAGAACTGTCGATGTCGACTTCGTTCGTAGTTCCTTGCTCCTTCTCTTGCTTCTTTCTCGATCGTCTCATGAATCGCCTTGTTAAAAATGTTTCAAAATCCTAGGATGTTTGATGGATGGAGGTGGATGAGGGTGATATGGATGGGTGAATGGAGGCTCTTCCTAGGTATATAAGTCTGAATAATGATGTAATTCTCATATCAAATTTATAGAAGAAATAGGATGTTAAGCTTCCTTGTTGGACAAAAACTCTAAAAGGAATTTATTTTTCAGAAAATTCGTCAGGGGGATCAATCTCCACTTCATCGCGATCGATCGCAATATCTTTCTGCCGCTTGGTGATCGATCTCCAAATTAGGGTGTTCGATCGCTGAATTGTAAACTTTGTTTCTTCAACTTTCTGCTGGCACGCGATCGATCTCCTCCTTCTTTGCGATCGATCGATGCATTAAATTCTTCCCAAGTGTTTTTTTTGTCAAATCTTCGATATGTTCGCACGATTTGGTCATTTTTCATCGTTTAGCTCATTTCCTGCATTTTTATATTTCAACCTTTATTCCTGAAACTTACAAATATATACCAAATAACATAAAATCATCCGGAATTAATAGGAAAACCAAGTGTAAAAATGACACTTATCAAACTCCTCTTGATTATAGTGGATTTGATTAGGTCTTGTAGGCTTTGTGGTTTTTACTATTCATGTTGAAGGTATTTTTCACGTTCATTTGGTTGATAGATAAAGATTTACATACTGCTTTGAAGTTGTGTTGTTTAACTTGTCCCAACATGTAAGGACCCCAAGCCCTTAACCCTTAATTAGTGTATTAACCACTATGTGTGGCACATGCTTTCAATAAAAAGCCAATCGGGAAGCTCAGATGATACTTTACCATTGAATGGCAACTACAAAATTTCTTTAATATTCAACATTATAAGATCATCATCCTAACAATTAGACTCATAGAGTTGCCCATTACCATCCCCATTTTGCCACTTTTCACATTGTGGACTTTTATAAAAATTTGGGCAGAGTCTCCCCATAAATTGAGCTATCCCAAAACACAAGCACATCACATAATATAATTCCCGGCCAGGGAATACACAATACTCAACAGAATATAATACACAAAGTAAATTCCCAGCCAAGGAAGACACCACACACATGACGACACAAATGGGTCTCAACACCCACACAATACACCCATGAACTCTCATATCATTAGCAATTCTACTCTTAATTGCATGAAACATAGAATGAAAGAGAGAAAGGCTCATGCCTTTATATACAACACATATACAAGCATAACCGTGCTCACATGCGAGCATCATAAATGTGTATATAAACCTCGGGTGCATATGAGTACTCTATACGATACCGTGCTCCATCAAGCCCTGGTACCATGATCCTGTGAGTACATCCAATCAACAGCTCGAGCCCAGCTCCATAGCCATCGATGCACCTGTTCACCTGCCCCAACAGAGACAGCCCCCAACGGGGTGAGCATACCAATACACAAAATCTCATAATCACAATAATGAAATTCATAATTTACGACACAAGTAAATATTAATGAATTTTAAATGATACTCCCTGGATGGCAACATCCTCATCCGGGATTCCGTGTACTGTCCCTGTTCTCACAATCATCAAACTCATCAAATCTCATAAATCAGTAAATCAACACATTGATTTAATTCATAGCATGCCTGGTTCTCAATGTCAATAATTAATGAATCCAATTTCATTATACATACGAATATAGATATCTCGATATCTAATCCTGAATTCTTCGACTTTGCTACCAATCACAGATAGCTCAAATGCCTAGCATTTATTTTACAAAATCTCTATTTCACTTAGACATCTCACATGTCTTCCAATGCATACATGATCCCACGATCATTCTCAGGCATCTCAAATGCCCTACCCTTTATTTTACAAATTCTCATTTATACTTAGACATCTCACATGTCTTACAATAGTCACATAAACCCAGTACCCCATACCTCTTATAAGGTCATACTACTCTAGTATTACGCATACTTGTGGCAGCGATATCAAGACTAAGTCGTTCCATAGTCATATCGACACATATATATATATATATAGCCATACCCACAACCATCTAATGCAATTACAACATATTATGCATTTCACAATTTCTATCACATACAGTAATGCTCGTACGTCGCACGTACCTTAATCTCCGAAGTCCGAGCCAAACCTTGCTCGAGTTCCATGCTCCGAGGAACGATGTGCTAACACGATAAATTAATTCACAATTAATTACGAACATGCAACCCATGCTCAAGCACACCTATAACCCTCAAAAATATTGTCAACACAAGACAATAAACCAATATCGAAAATCGCTCAAGAATACCCCACAAATTCTCGAACCTTCACAACACAAATCGAACCCATTTAAACACCATAATTCATCTAAAATATGAATTAATCAATCCATAGCATGAATAATCATCCCACATGCCAAACCCCCAAATTCGAAATCCAAACCCCTAAAATTCGGACACAAGAAGCATCCTTATACAACTAAAGCATGTAATAAACGACCCATAACAAGAATCGCCACACCCCTGCCAAAGATTACAATTCTCGAACCCATCCACGCACACATCACAAAATTCGAACCAACCCTCACGAAATTCGAAATAAATTCGAGCCAATAAATCACAATTAGGCAGGGAATCACATCACAAGCATGGAAAAGGGGTTAGGAAGATTACCCAAACGAAAATCGGAAGAAATCGGACCAAAATCGAAGAACCCTAGAAATTGGGGATCGGCGCACTTCCGCAAAATTCGACTTCCACACGTGACGAAACTTCGAACTGATGGAGGGGAAAGGAGCGCCTGGACGAGACGAAGCCGTGGGTAGGTCGGACGCGCCGAACGGCGGCCGGACGGCGGCGGGCGAAGCGCCTGAAGCGGCGGGGGGCAGGGGCTGACGGGAAAAGGGGCGCGCGCGGGAGAGAGGAGAAAGTTGGGGCTGAAATGAAATTTTGTTTAAAATCTCGGGTTCAATTGGTATTTATAGCAAAATACCCCGAAAAACTATTAGCCCCACAAATACATCATGATTCATTAAAAATCATCTGTTTTCAAAAACTCTCTCTCTAACTCAAAAATCCCCTACCGGTGCCCACACACAGCACCCGAGATTCCGAGTCACACAAAAAAACCCAACTCACAGGTTTTCACCGAAATGAGAATACGATCTCAACCTCGGGATCCAACGATCCCAACTACTCAAATAGACGAGCCCAGAAGGCCCAACACCTCGATTAAACTCCAATTGCCACGTAAAACAACTTTACGGGTTATTAACACTCCAGGATTAACATCCCTAATCTCTGGTCATCACAATATCCCCCACTAAAAGAATTTCGTCCTCGAAATTAGCACCGGTGTATCACATAACACCCAGGCTACACAACAACATGAAGCCATAAACTCGATTACTGACCATATCAGAATCGTCTTAAAACCTCGAGAATACTTAACTCACATCGAACTCTGAAACAGAGCGACATACCAAAGCCAACATATCACCCAAGAGGTAAAACGTACCTCGATGTGGTTCATCCCAAAAGTCAGTCCCTCATGACTGCAAAACAACCAATATTTACGACCGTAGATCGGACAGTCATCCTTCGTTCTAATACCACTAGTAAGAACGCATCATGAATGACACCTCAACCGTGAGAACGTTGATCTCGTGTTAAACTCTGGAATGGAATAGGCTTCCAAATCCATCATATCGTCAAAGAGCGTCAGTACCACACAACCCAAAAGCAGTCAGTCAACTGAAACTGCAAGTATTCGAATTGTTCCCGATTCCATCGTAGATATCATTCAAAGACATCTCTATCATGACTCACGATGTCTAACATACATCGTTACGAGGGAAACATTAGCATACCACGGTGCACACATACCAAACCTGGTTTCCACTTTCAAACCTTTTCCATCGAAGGAGCAGTCGCATCATTGCAACTCAATTGGGCAACTCACGGCCACAGATTCACACAAAAGACATCTCACAAGATGTCCACCTCCGGATATTCCAAGGATCACATCCTGATCAAAAATAAACCATCGAGACTCCACAGAGTTCAAATCCTGGAAGGACATGCAATAAACACATTGCATCCTCAACGCTCGTGTCGACAGCGCCAACCAATAAATCCGAATTCCTGCCATTCCTTGATAATCCTAGGATTTAACAATCCAAACTTGGGAAGGCTATCGCATAATTCGAAGGGAAACACCAACAAGGAAACACCTCAATCCACACAAGATAATCCCTCCTCAAAGGGAGTCAACTAACTCCACGATTGTTTCTCATAATTCATCGTGCCATGGAGATTCCCAATCTCAAGGTGTTCAATATCTCTCATCAGAGATTTAGCCATCCAAAATAGCATAACTCTATGCTTGACAAAAAGGAAGTCAAAAACTAGCATCCGTATACTCACCGGTATACCTGTCTAAACACTGACATCACATGCA
This sequence comes from Haberlea rhodopensis, assembly GCA_907163345.1. Lineage (NCBI taxonomy): Eukaryota > Viridiplantae > Streptophyta > Magnoliopsida > Lamiales > Gesneriaceae > Haberlea > Haberlea rhodopensis. Next base: position 10,124,281 of record CAJQUN010000006.1, on the reverse strand, counting down.
CACTCAATGCACTTGGCTCGGGTATCTACAACATACCCCTAAGCCCCTAAACACAACTGTCAATACTGAGTCATTCCATTGCAGTGGAGAAAGATAATCGACGATCAACAACACGGCGTGATTCCCAAAATCAACACCACACGTACCAGCTTACCGAATCCTTCAAAGATTCCCAAATAGGTCTAATACTACCTCCTTCCCCACAAGGGAAGTGCCATCGAACTCGAGATCCACAAGTCTCGAACCATCGTTCGGAAAAACTGGATACAATAACACCCATTGCATCCCAAATGCACAGATTCCCTCAGATCGAGTCAATAACGACCTGATGACTCTCTTGTTGGTACTCCAACATCATGAGTTGTTCCAGACAAGTCTCACCAAGATTCAACATCAACGTATACACGTTTCAGTGAGGCATGCACAACCTCAACCTCAAATGACGTGGTGACTACTAAAGTCCACCACCATCCACATCGTATCACCTTACGATTTGCCAAACTTGGTTCCAACGAGCAGTATCATGGTTCCAACAATCACACTATATCATTCCCCCAATATCTGGCTAGCAAAGCGTTGTCTCCATAGGCTAAATCAAGCCCACCAACAAACCATATGTTCCATCTCGGTATGCCATACCGAACAAACCGTTAGAGTAATGGGTCATCGCCCAGCATATCTCTAAAATACTAAGCACTATGGACAACCCGGTGTCCTTGCTCACTTATGATGCAATCATAATTCCGATAAGACTTATCCCATACTATCAGGGTGGGTGTAACCATGTCTACCCTACGTCACAACACAAGCGAGTAGTTTCCTCAATGACTACTCTTACCACCAAACACTTGGCCCTAGCCAAACCAACGAGCATACCCAAGGGTATCATTGCTCGACAAAAGGTCTCGTCAACTAGTGACCCAGACTCTATCATGTGCTCACCATCGGCACTCAAACCATACAACTAAATACATAACATAAATGTATTAGCTATCAAAACGACGCTACACGTCTACATAGAACATCCACTATGTCATTGTCATCCCGTGACGGCATATGTCAACACATGACAACCAACTAACATCATCAAACATATGACGTTACCTGTCAATACACGACATCTATAATCTCATCATCAAACACATGGCATATATATCAATACATAGTATCCACAATAATGCTAACACAAGTAATATGCCATACCTCATCGCTATCAAGATAGCGGAATACCTGTATCCGTCGTCCACCAGCGGTACACAAGTAGCATCCATCGCTCACAGGCAACATAATCCGGCGCTACGCACATAGCGGTATAACCCATCGCTGTGTAATATCCGGTGGCATGAATCATCGTCAATAGAATATCCGGTGGCATGAACCATCGCCAATAGATAGCGGAATGAGACATCGCTAGCAATATATCCGGCGGCAAGACCCATCGCCAATCAATATAGCGGAATGAACCGTCGCTATCAATATACCTGGCGGCAAGAACCATCGCCAATCAATATAGCGGAATGAACCATCGCTATCGATACATATGGCGGAATGAACCATCGCCAATCAATATAGCGGAATGAACCATCGCTATCGATACATATGGCGGAATGAACCATCGCCAATCAATATAGCGGTATGAACCATCGCTATCAATACATATGGCGGAATGAACCATCGCCAATCAATATAGCGGCATGAACCATCGCTATCAATATAGATACTGTGGTTGTTCCGGTCCTGTTATAGCAGCGGAATTTTAGGACCCCTCGCTTCGACATATAGCGGCATCATATGATATCCCTCGCTTCGACAATGACAGCGGCATGTTACCTCGCTTAGACATGACAGCGGCAAATATCATATTACCATCGCTTCATATGACAGCGGCAAGTACCTCCCTCGCTCGAATATAACAACTACCGGAACTCCCACTAGCTCCATGTACCTGCATCCAGGTTAATACCACAGTTCACAATATAATGATCGATATCACGTTTCCAATTATATCCACAATATTCCACATTAATCACTAGAATTGTGACTGTTCCGGTCCCAATACAACAGCGGAATGTTAGGACCCCTCGCTTCGACAATGACAGCGGCATGTTACTTCGCTCAGTCATGACAGCGGCAAGTACCTCCCTCGCTCGGAGATAAAGGCTACCGGAACATTCATCAATTCTACCACAATAATCAAACACAATTGATTCCAATATCACAATACGCATCACTATCATGTCACATATGTCATCACATGTAAGGGTTCACTATCCATGATATACATAATCAAAGGTGTAACACATTTTACCGTCCGAAGCCCGTACGTTTCACCTTTCCTGATTTTCCCACAAAATCAGATCCTTTAACACATAATGCATGAAGGGCCAGACATCACCATTAATGCCATCCCATCTCATGCTACACGATTCCTGCAATCACAATGATTAGCAACAACACTTCTCACATCATAAAAAGCACATAAACAACTAGTTGTGTCATACAACATTAATGCCATCATGCATAAGTATGTGCTATCAATAATTTCTTAGGCCCTTAACAGCCCCAAAGAGCTAACCACTGCTCTGATACCACTAATGTAAGGACCCCAAGCCCTTAACCCTTAATTAGTGTATTAACCACTATGTGTGGCACATGCTTTCAATAAAAAGCCAATCGGGAAGCTCAGATGATACTTTACCATTGAATGGCAACTACAAAATTTCTTTAATATGCAACATTATAAGATCATCATCCTAACAATTAGACTCATAGAGTTGCCCATTACCATCCCCATTTTGCCACTTTTCACATTGTGGACTTTTTATAAAAATTTGGGCAGAGTCTCCCCATAAATTGAGCTATCCCAAAACACAAGCACATCACATAATATAATTCCCGGCCAGGGAATACACAATACTCAACAGAATATAATACACAAAGTAAATTCCCAGCCAGGGAAGACACCACACACATGACGACACAAATGGGTCTCAACACCCACACAATACACCCATGAACTCTCATATCATTAGCAATTCTACTCTTAATTGCATGAAACATAGAATGAAAGAGAGAAAGGCTCATGCCTTTATATACAACACATATACAAGCATAACCGTGCTCACATGCGAGCATCATAAATGTGTATATAAACCTCGGGTGCATATGAGTACTCTATACGATACCGTGCTCCATCAAGCCCTGGTACCATGATCCTGTGAGTACATCCAATCAACAGCTCGAGCCCAGCTCCATAGCCATCGATGCACCTGTTCACCTGCCCCAACAGAGACAGCCCCCAACGGGGTGAGCATACCAATACACAAAATCTCATAATCACAATAATGAAATTCATAATTTACGACACAAGTAAATATTAATGAATTTTAAATGATACTCCCTGGATGGCAACATCCTCATCCGGGATTCCGTGTACTGTCCCTGTTCTCACAATCATCAAACTCATCAAATCTCATAAATCAGTAAATCAACACATTGATTTAATTCATAGCATGCCTGGTTCTCAATGTCAATAATTAATGAATCCAATTTCATTATACATACGAATATAGATATCTCGATATCTAATCCTGAATTCTTTGACTTTGCTACCAATCACAGATAGCTCAAATGCCTAGCATTTATTTTACCAAATCTCTATTTCACTTAGACATCTCACATGTCTTCCAATGCATACATGATCCCACGATCATTCTCAGGCATCTCAAATGCCCTACCCTTTATTTTACAAATTCTCATTTATACTTAGACATCTCACATGTCTTACAATAGTCACATAAACCCAGTACCCCATACCTCTTATAAGGTCATACTACTCTAGTATTACGCATACTTGTGGCAGCGATATCAAGACTAAGTCGTTCCATAGTCATATCGACACATATATATATATATAGCCATACCCACAACCATCTAATGCAATTACAACATATTATGCATTTCACAATTTCTATCACATACAGTAATGCTCGTACGTCGCACGTACCTTAATCTCCGAAGTCCGAGCCAAACCTTGCTCGAGTTCCATGCTCCGAGGAACGATGTGCTAACACGATAAATTAATTCACAATTAATTACGAACATGCAACCCATGCTCAAGCACACCTATAACCCTCAAAAATATTGTCAACACAAGACAATAAACCAATATCGAAAATCGCTCAAGAATACCCCACAAATTCTCGAACCTTCACAACACAAATCGAACCCATTTAAACACCATAATTCATCTAAAATATGAATTAATCAATCCATAGCATGAATAATCATCCCACATGCCAAACCCCCAAATTCGAAATCCAAACCCCTAAAATTCGGACACAAGAAGCATCCTTATACAACTAAAGCATGTAATAAACGACCCATAACAAGAATCGCCACACCCCTGCCAAAGATTACAATTCTCGAACCCATCCACGCACACATCACAAAATTCGAACCAACCCTCACGAAATTCGAAATAAATTCGAGCCAATAAATCACAATTAGGCAGGGAATCACATCACAAGCATGGAAAAGGGGTTAGGAAGATTACCAAACGAAAATCGGAAGAAATCGGACCAAAATCGAAGAACCCTAGAAATTGGGGATCGGCGCACTTCCGCAAAATTCGACTTCCACACGCGACGAAACTTCGAATTGATGGAGGGGAAAGGAGCGCCTGGACGAGACGAAGCCGTGGGTAGGTCGGACGCGCCGAACGGCGGCGGGCGAAGCGCCTGAAGCGGCGGGGGCAGGGGCTGACGGGAAAAGGGGCGCGCGCGGGAGAGAGGAGAAAGTTGGGGCTGAAATGAAATTTTGTTTAAAATCTCGGGTTCAATTGGTATTTATAGCAAAATACCCCGAAAAACTATTAGCCCCACAAATACATCATGATTCATTAAAAATCATCTGTTTTCAAAAACTCTCTCTCTAACTCAAAAATCCCCTACCGGTGCCCACACACAGCACCCGAGATTCCGAGTCACACAAAAAAACCCAACTCACAGGTTTTCACCGAAATGAGATTACGATCTCAACCTCGGGATCCAACGATCCCAACTACTCAAATAGACGAGCCCAGAAGGCCCAACACCTCGATTAAATTCCAATTGCCACGTAAAACAACTTTACGGGTTATTAACACTCCAGGATTAACATCCCTAATCTCTGGTCATCACACAACAAATTTAGTATTTATGTTCACGATATTTTTTAAATTCTAAAAACGGTTAATTGTTGTAGTGGCGTTCAACAATTGTAATATGTAATGAAAATTTACGATTACCTAAAATCTGGATTTGAGAAAAGGAAATTTACACCAAAATTTTGAAAAATATGCAATGAAAATATTTCACGCTCATGAAAAATTTTCTTTATAAATTTCCATATAAAATCGTTCAAAATTTTCCAATAACGACCCGCCTCAGATACCACTTGTCAGGATCGATTCGGAGGTGGGTGATCAATCCACATCAATAGCTTGTGTTCTTGAAATAATTGCACCGAGAGATTATATCGAGTTCGAATACAAAATTTAGTAGAAGGCACTGGACATAACCCACCCTATAACCGATTAACCATTTGAGAATCATTTAAAGATATGCAAGTAAAATATGTAAAACAGTTTGGTTGAAGCATTTGAACAAACGCTTAATGAGCTACACTTTGGTGTTTTACCAAGCACATAAAATGCTTCACAATGCTAACCAAAAAGTAAGGAAATAAATGTAATAAAGTAAATCACACAAGCATTTGTTTCTGGAAGTTCGAAACAAAAACGATTTTACGTCTCCCATTCTTCCTTTGCAGGAAGGATATACTAGAAGACTTTGATTTACACTTTATATAACATACTTAGGCTAATCCCACATAGATAGCCTAAACTCCTAGCCCACACAGAATAACAAAGCATATGTTCTTTAACGTCTCACATGGAAAGACCTCACCCAGTTATGATAAATCACAAACTGTTACAATGATATTCAATCTTCTATTTTAGCTCACAAATACAATGAATATAGAATGATCTCGTTGCAGATCTGATATAAGCTTGAAAGATGTGTCAAAAGATTTGGGAAGTGCTCTTCATTTATCAGATTTTGACTTTGAAGTTCCCCATTTGAATCTCAAATAAGTTGGCTTTGGAATGATTGGACCGATCTTCAATCGGATGTTTTTTACCTTTCAAGACTTGTATATATAGCCCCAAATATTAATATATACGTTAGATATAAGAATATAGTCGTTGAGAGAGTTTTGGTAAGTTTCCCGAGCCTGCAATGATAATATTTTGGTTCAGGGTTATTTCTGGAAGGCTGCTGATTTGTTCCATAAGAGAAGGCTATTTGCATGTCTACCGGTTGTCAGCTCTACTTGTTGTCTCAGATTCTCAGCTCTACTTGTTCAAGTTAAGAAGTCTGCTGCCAAACTTGTTGTCAAAGTCTACTGACATGTTCTCTTGGCTATGGCTATTGATTCGTTGATATTTGGGCAAAGTGGTCAACATCAAGTTTGTAGTCCTCTCTCTTAACTTTCCATGAGATCAACAATCACTCAATTAAAAGTTTGTATGAGAGAGTTATGCTCGCAATAAGAGGCAATACCACTTCTATAAGTCTACTGATTTCGTCTGCACAGTACGAGACTTGCATAAGCTTTTTGGTAATTTATCGTCGGATTTAGTCTTCAACTTTTGAAGATAATTTGTAGATCATCGTCTTATTTTTCCAACCCATAGTGAATTGTTCTATTTCGATAAGCGAGCTGAGAGTTATGACACATATGCCACAGCTCCTACAATCTGTCCGATGTTATTTCAGTTTTGCACCAGCAGACTCTTGCAGACATGTTTTCGTCATGTAAACCTTCGAGTTAGGTCTGCTGACCTGAAATACAACTTGCAGTAAATTGAGTTGGGTATCCAACCCTTTTAGAATCACATCGTTTCAATGTCCAAGCTATGAGATATGATCAATTTAGTTATCAACGCTCGGGGTCTACTGGATGTTGAATTCTCATTTCAGCAACAAAACTCAAAGCCATTTCTTAGCACATCATTAAGCTGTAAAATATCATCTATGAACCACATACATGATGAAATATGTTAGCAACACAATAATAAGTTTGTTAACATCAAAACTAAAATTATCCGGATCCACAAAACCCAACACATACATTTTCTCTAAAACAATATCCTGATGTGGCCAGATACCCATTGGATTATTAACATAACAAAACACATTGGACATCCACGCATGTATGCGAACAGTGAATCCCAACAACAATATCCAAACTCTTATTTGACTTACATCAACACCAAACATTGCTACCTTTATGACCATCATATAATCGAAAAATAAGTCACAATGCAGTGCTCATCAGATATAGCTACAATGATGTTTTGGGTCATATAATGGTGTACAACTGTAACTATAATTTCTCTACTCAATCAGTGTGAACCATCTAGAGAATTTAGGATGAAGTTTGTTCGGTGAACTCATCTTATGAGCATCTATCCAAATCAGCCCCGACCCGCCCTGCTATACATATTAATTTTTTACAAAAAATTTTTTTTTAATATTTGTTGAATATACATTTAAATTTTTGGTTGAATCATTACGTGACAATATTTAATTTTATATCAAAATTCATGTGTTCATATTAAAAAAATTGACATTTTGAAGGGAATGGGGTAAATTAATAAATATTTTGTAGCTTAAACGTAGTTATACAAGCCTTATTATAAGTATTTAATAGAGAAAAATATGAATTTAATCACGAAACTCAATTTTTGTGCTTCGAAATTGATTTCTAGCTATTTTTTAATCCCTAATCCAGTCTCGTTGTCATCCCTAATCCCAAGATGTGCGGAACTAGATGTTTTTATTTGAGGAGCCAGATGTTTTTATTTAAGGGACGAAATAAATTTTCAAAATAACTGAGTATTAAAATAATTAAAAATATAGGTATATTTTTAAATATTACTACAAAAATAATAGTGATAATTAATATTATGTTTACATACTTGCATTTTTTTTTATATTTGGGTTTGAGGTTTTACATGGTCTCGAATTCGATAAATAATCCAAATGGGGCTCCAAATACAATTGGGCCAAGAGGTCCATGGCCTAAAAAATTGATTCTAAAGCATAATCTTAATTGGGAAAAATCAGGCCGGTACATTATGATTGAAATTTGTTGAAGCTAGTCTAAGAAAAAAACATTAAACTATTTAGGTCCACTTTGGGCCAAAAATACATATATACCCTTACTACTGTTAAACCAAAGGCGGCAAACCATTCTCTTCCGATTTGCAACGTCCGTTTGATTACATTCACTCTGACACAATTCTAATTCTCTCACTTCAATTTACATCGATTTGGAATTCGTTTTTAAAACTTCTCGATTTTAATACCAAAGTCTCTTCCATCCAACGCAATCCAACTCTACTTCCTTTAAGATTCCAAAATCGTAATCTGTAAGACGATAAGACATGGCTCCAAAGGCGCTCAAAAATTTGCAGAAAGTGGCTGAGAAGAGGAAGACGAATCGACGCACGCGTGTAACAAAACATGGTATGTATAACGTTTTTCAAATTCTTGTAATTTTCTACTGAGTTCTGTAAACATGTTATGTATATTCTTGAAATATTCAGGTTTGTAATGAGATTTCTGTATTGATTCGGATTTTTCCCCCAACTAGGGCTTGTAATGATGAACTAAATTGTTATTGTGTGAAATGTTTAATTTAATGTCACTCGTATTTGTTTCATTACAGCACCAATTGAATCCTCGCCAACAGAGGAAGAAATTAGCAAAATATCGCATAAGACATCATTATACAGATCTAACCTGCAAACAGTAGTGAGTGATCTGAAAAAAATTGAACTCAGAGATGAACATTTACAAGTGTTGCAGCGTACGCCCTTTTGGCATATGGTTAATGCTATTCAAGCCAACAGGGTGGAATTGAATCATTGCAAGAAACGGGATGTGGCAATCAAGAAAATAATAGATTGTTTCCACAAGGAATCTAAAGGATTCCATCTTGGGGAGCATAGAATGACCATTACTACGAGTGATGTTCGAGTAATTTTTGGAATAAGAGATGGCAACAAGGACATTGACACGCATATGGTAGACTACCCATGTACAACATTCCTAACTAGATGCTTCCCCGAGAAAGAGAAATTACGGGATTACAGAATGAGCAAGAGCTCAATTTACAAGAAATTGATTTCTAAGGTGGGAAGCCAGGATATTACAGATGTCAATGATGTTGCTCGTTTGGTTGTTTTGTACATACTTGCAACGTTCTTCATTGCTACAAAATCTTCAAACCTGAATTGGGGTTATGCTGCACTTGTGGATGATATGGAGAGAATATGCACCCTCAATTGGTCGGAACACATTTTAAACAATTTATTGAGCAGCCTGATAGAATCCAACAATGAAAAACATTCTGGTTGTGTTCCGTTGATACCGGTACGTTGCGTACAAATTTTTTTTTTTTGCAATTAATATCCCTGGTTTGTTAATAACATTGACTAACATTTTTTTTATAGTATTGTCTATGCAAGAAAACGAAGATAATTGATCCAGTGGATGCGAATCTGTTCCCCAGATTCATGAAATGGAATCTCGTATATTTGTACAAAAAGCTAAGCTCAATTGAATTGAAGGATCTAAACCGTGAATTCGTAAGTGGTGCATTAAATCATAATGGGGAATTTAAATCATAACTGTTACATGTAATTATGTAATTGTAGTTGGTGCATCTAAATTATATAACTGGTGCATGTAAATTATATAACTGGTGCATGTAAATGATAACTGGTGCAAAATAATAACTGGTTCATGTAAATCATTACTGGTGCATGTAAATCATAACTGATGCATGTAAATGATAATTGGTGCATGTAAATGATAACTGGTGCATGTAAATCATTACTGGTGCATGTAAATCATAACTGGTTCAAAATCATAACTGGTGCATGTAAATCATAACTGGTGCATGTAAATTATAACTGGTGCAAAATCATAAATGGTTCATGTAAATCATTACTAGTGCATGTAAATCATAATTGATGCATGTTAATGATAACTGGTGCATGTAAATGATAATTGGTTCATGTAAATCATTACTGGTGCATGTAAATCATAACTGGTTCAAAATCATAACTGGTGCATGTAAATTATAACTGGTGCATGTAAATCATATATCTATGCATGTAAATCATAATTGGTGCATGTAAATCATAACTGATGCACGTAAATGATAACTGGTGCATGTAAATCTTAACTGGTTCATGTAAATCATTACTGGTGCATGTAAATCATAAATGTAAATTATAACTGATGCATGTAAATTATCACTGGTGCATTAAAATCATAACTGATGCATGTAAATCATAATTGGTGCATTTAAATCATAACTGGTGTATGTAAATCATAACTGGTGCATGTAATGATAACTGGTGCATGTAAATTATAACTGGTGCATGTAATTCATAAATGGTGCATGCAAATGATAACTGGTGCCTGTAAGTGATAACTGGTTCAAATTCATAACTGGTGCATGTAAATCATAACTGGTGCATGTAAATCATAACTGGTGCATGTAAGTGATAACTGGTGCAAAATCATAACTGGTGCATGTAAATCATAATTGATGCATGTAAATGATAACTGGTGCATGTAAATGTTAACTGGTGCATGTAAATCATTACTGGTGCATGTAAATCATAATTGGTTCAAAATCATAACTGGTGCATGTAAATCATAACTGGTGCATGTAAATCATAACTGATGCATGTAAATGATAACTGGTGCATGTAAATGTTAACTTGTTCCTGTAAATCATCACTGGTGCATGTAAATCATAATTGGTTCAAAATCATAACAGGTGCATGTAAATTATAACTGGTGCATGTAAATTATAACTGGTGCATGTAAATCATAACTGGTGCATTAAAATCATAACTGGTGCATGTAAATCATAACTGGTGCATGTAAATTATAACTGGTGCATGTAAATTATAACTGGTGCATTAAAATCATAACTGGTGCATGTAAATCATATTGGTGCATTTAAATCATAACTGGTGTATGTAAATCATAACGGGTGCATGTAAATGATAACTGGTGCATGTAAATCATTACTGGTGCATGTAAATCATAACTGGTTAAAAATCATAACTGGTGCATGTAAATCATAACTGGTGCATGTAAATCATAACTGGTGCATGTAAATTATAACTGGTGCAAAATCATAACTGGTTCATGTAAATCATTACTGGTGCATGTAAATCATAACTGATGCATGTTAATGATAACTGGTGCATGTAAATGATAACTTGTGCATGTAAATCATTACTGGTGCATGTAAATCATAACTGGTTCAAAATCATAACTGGTGCATGTAAATTATAACTGGTGCATGTAAATCATATATCTATGCATTTAATCATAACTGGTGCATGTAAATCATAACTGATGCATGTAAATGATAACTGGTGCATGTAAATCTTAACTGGTGCATGTGAATCATTACTGGTGCATGTAAATCATAAATGTAAATTATAACTGATGCATGTAAATTATAACTAGTGCATTAAAATCATAACTGGTGCATGTAAATCATAATTGGTGCATTTAAATCATAACTGGTGTATGTAAATCATAACTGGTGCATGTAATGATAACTGGTGCATGTAAATTATAACTGGTGCATGTAAATGATAACTGGTGCATGTAATACATAAATGGTGCATGTAAATGATAATTGGTGCCTGTAAGTGATAACTGGTTCAAATTCATAACTAGTGCATGTAAATCATAACTGGTGCATGTAAATCATAACTAGTGCATGTAAGTGATAACTGGTGCAAAATCATAACTAGTGCATGTAAATCATAACTGATGCATGTAAATGATAACTGGTGCATGTAAATGTTAACTGGTGCATGTAAATCATTACTGGTGCATGTAAATCATAATTGGTTCAAAATCATAACTGGTGCATGTAAATCATAACTGGTGCATGTAAATCATAACTGATGCATGTAAATAATAACTGGTGCATGTAAATGTTAACTTGTGCATGTAAATCATCACTGGTGCATGTAAATCATAATTGGTTCAAAATCATAACTGGTGCATGTAAATTATAACTGGTGCATGTAAATTATAACTGGTGCATGTAAATCATAACTGGTGCATTAAAATCATAACTGGTGCATGTAAATCATAACTGGTGCATGTAAATCATAACTGATGCATGTAAATGATAACTGGTGCATGTAAATCATTACTGGTGCATGTAAATCATAATTGGTTCAAAATCATAACTGGTGCATATAAAGTATAACTGGTGCATGTAAATCATAACTGGTGCATGTAAATCATAACTGGTGCATGTAAATCATAAATGGTGCATGTAAATCATAACTGGTGCATACAATTATAACTGGTGCATACAATTATAACTGGTGCATCATAATCATAACTGGTGCATGAAAGATAACTGTTGCATGATATATAGCTTGTGCATGAAATTTATAATTGGTGCTTGAAATATAACTGGTGCACCAGATATTGGAAAGCTATTTACAAATGACAACTGAGGAAGCTGAACTCCTGCAACAAGATATTGATAATAAAGAACAATCTGTGGCAGAACGACAAGAACATCGAGCTGTAAGTCTTAATGAAGAACCCGAATTTGACTTAAGAGAATATGAAGAAGAAGAAGTTGCATATTTCCCTGATGCAACAATTGCTGAGGCACTGCTTGATCTTTCTTTACATTCACGTGGCGAAAATTTATATGATGATGTTGACATGTCCAATGAGGATATGTTGGTTGAAGTGTTTGTTCATAACGAGATGGAGACGCAACTCTTTAATGTTGCTGACAAAAGCTATGGTGAGGAATTTTTGTTTGCTACTGATGGAGAAGGAGATGAATTTCATGAAGATGTGAATATGGCAAGTGAAGAACCAATGGATTCAACTCAAAATCCAGATTTTATTCAATCCGCGGAATTGGCCACCCAACTCCAAGAAACAAAGCAGGAACTTATGAGAAGGGAAAATGAGTTAAAAGAGTTGCAGGTGAAATTTGACTCATTTGTTTCTGAGCACGATGTCTAGTGGCTCGACAATGCAGAATTAAGAACACGGCTGGAAGAAGCAAGAACAATGATCATGCTGAAAGAAGAAGAGCTGAAAGAATTGCATGCCAGAAATAACGAAGTTCTGAAACAAAAGGAGGAGCTCGACAACTTCGTTGCACAGCTACATGCTCGAATCGAAAGTTTAAAAAAGGATAAGGAAGCAGTTGACAACGACTTGAGCAGCACAAAAACAGCTGCAATGATGTTGAGCGAAGAAAATGTAGAACTCGTGAAATTAAACGAGGCACAGACATCAATGGTGAAAAGAATTAAGAACAGATTGGACCGAATGGCCCATAAAGATCGTGACCATACGTACCCCTCCTTGAAAAGGGCTAGGAGGTCAACACAAAAAAGCTCTACTGTAAAAGAAAAAGATCAACCCAAAAAAGCCAGTAAAGATATAATAGCATTGCAAGACGATGATAATTTTGAGGTTGCAACACGCGTTAAAGACAATAAGGATGACGAGCCTTTCAAGTTCAAACCACGAAATGTCATCTTCAAACGGTTGACAAAAGAAGAAAAAGATTGGTTACTGAAATTCAACAAGGATCATGGACAATGGTATGACTTGTTTTATTTTTTAAAAAAGTAAATTAATTCAACTAGATGAAACCAATAAATGTTGCAATTTATCATTGTGTGCAGGGGAGTGATTTGGCGAGACAATATGGCAGCAAAACAAATACCTGTTAAATATATTGGAGCCATACTTAACGGACTTTCAATTCCTAACGATGTAAACGGTTTATCAAAAGAGTTGTTCACTTGTCTATTTTCTTGATATTCAATTAACTCATTGCAAAATGTCTGATCACACCTTTCAGATTGTTGACTGCTGGAGCATCCTTATTGATAGGCAGCTTGAGAAATTAGGGAAAAGGAAGACTTACTACGTTTTTGATTGCTTGTCTTGGGTAATAAAACACATGTTTTTAATTTTAATTTCTTATAAAAATCATGTTTATTAAATTTCTTCGTGCTGCTTGACAGCATTACGTTGCAAGGAGATCACGAGAGATATATTGCGAAGAGGCAGCAAACACCAAATAAATGGAAAGATTGCCCAAGCCATGGAATATAGATTCCTTATTTTTCCTATAAACACATGTGACCGTGAGGATCCATCGGTGACTACTGGCTAGCATTGGACATTGCTCGTATTTGACTTGCAAGAATCGAAGTGGACACACTACAACTCAATAAGGCCACGCAGGGAAGATGAAACTGATCACTACTTCGAGAAGGCCAAAATACTGGTAATTTACGTTACATTTTAAGAGTTATTTTCTAAATTATTATAAGTATGCTGACAAAAGAATTTGAACTCGTACCCAATTTACAGGAAGAATATGTCGAAGAAGATATGCATAGAGTGATTGAGGATGACCCTATATCAAAGGGTATACAATATACTCCTAGTGAAAAAATATTTCAAATTGAGTCATATATAGAAGCTGCACAACAGAAATCTGGGTCCGTCGACTGTGGTGTCTTTGTTTGCATGAACATGGAAAAGATTATGAGAGGACAGCCGGTGCCAAAGCATTGTAGTGTGGACTACAATACAGATTACAGGGTAAAGATGGCGAAGATGATTATTCATGATTCAAAATTGTTACAAAAATGATAAAGAGAAGCTTTAGCCTGTGTAAAATAATAGATGAAATACAGTTGAAAAAAACAAACCTGGTGCATTTAAATTATAACTTGTGCATCTAATTGTAAATGGTGCATGTAAATTATTACTGGTGCTTGTAAATTTTGACTGGTCCGTGTAAATTATAACTGGTGCATGTAAATTATAACTGGTGCATGTAAATTATAACTGGTGCATGTAATTATTATTGGTGCATGTAAATCATAACTGATGCATCTAATTTTAACTGGTGCATGTAGTTATAACTGGTGAATGTAAATCATTACTGGTGCATCTAATTTTAATTGTTGCATGTAATTACAACTGGTGCAAGTAAATCATAACTGGTGCATGAAAATGATAACTGGTGCATATAAATTATAACTGGTGCATGTTATTATAACTGGTGCCTTAAAATATAACTGGTGCATGTAAATCATAACTGGTGCATGTAAATCATTACTTTTGCATGTAGTTATAACCGGTGCATGTACATAATAACTGGTGCATGTAAATTATAACTGGTGCATGTAAATGATAACTAGTGCATGTACATAATAACTGGTTCATGTAAATTATAACTGGTGCATGAAAATGATAACTGGTGCATTAAAATATAACTGGTGCATGTCAATCATAACTGGTGCATGTTAGTTATAACTGGTGCATGTAAATAATAACTGGTGCATATAAATGATAACTGGTGCATCTAATTTTAATTATTGCATGTAATTACAACTGGTGCATGTAAATCAT
The DNA here is from genome assembly GCA_907163345.1 of Haberlea rhodopensis. Taxonomy (NCBI): domain Eukaryota; kingdom Viridiplantae; phylum Streptophyta; class Magnoliopsida; order Lamiales; family Gesneriaceae; genus Haberlea; species Haberlea rhodopensis. Next base: position 10,108,706 of record CAJQUN010000006.1, on the reverse strand, counting down.
AACTGCTGGATGTAAATGATAACTGTGCATGAAAATGATAACTGCTGCATGTAAAATATAACTGGTGCATGTAAATAATAACTGGTGCATATAAATGATAACTAGTGCATCTAATTTTAATTGTTTCATGTAATTACAACTGATGCATTTAAATCATAAATGGTGCATGTAAATCATAAGTGGTGCATGTAAATTATAACTGGTGCATGTAAATTATAACTCGTGCATGAAAATGATAACTGGTGCATGTAAAATATAACTGGTGCATGTAAATCATAACTTGTGCATGTTAGTTATAACTGGTGCATGAAAATATGATGTTGCCTAAAAATCATAACAGGTGCATGTAAATTATAATTGGTGCATGTAGTTACAACTTGTGCATTAAAATATAACTGTTACATGTAAAACATAACTGGTGCATTTAAATTATAAATGGTGCATGTAAATTATAACTGGTGCATGTAAATGAAAACTGGTGCATGTAAATCATAACTGGTGCATGTAAATAATAACTTTTGCATGTATTTATAACTGGTGCATGTAAATAATAACTGGTGCATGTAAATTATAACTGGTGCATTTAAATCATAACTGGTGCATGTAAATCATAACTGGTGCATTTAAATCATAACTGGTGCATGTAAATCATAACTGGTGCATGTAAATCATAACTGCTGCATGTTAGTTATAAGTGGTGAATGTTAGTTTTATAACTGGTGCATGTAACTAACTGGTGCATGTAAATCATAACTGATGCATGTAAATCATAACTGGTGCATGAAGTTATAACTGGTGCATGTAAATTATAACTGGTGCATGTAAATGATAGCTGGTGCATGTAAATCATAACTGGTGCATGTAAATGATAGCTGGTGCATGTAAATCATAACTGGTGCATGTAAATCATAACTGGTGCATGTAAATGATAGCTGGTGCATGCAAATCATAACTGGTGCATGTAAATCATAACTGGTGAATGTAAATTATAACTATTGCCTTAAATTATAACTTTTGCATGTAAATCATATTGTATTTATAATACGCCTGGTGCGTGTGTATTATAACTGGTACATGAAAATTAATCGCTGCACTAAAAAATTTACATTTATAACTGATACACAATCATTTGTTAAAAATTACATTTGCGTAAATTTTTTCTTTTTTTTCGAAAATCAGCAAATTGGCTCTTTACAAGTTTTTTTTATTGTGCCCATGTTTGTTACAACGACTACAACGGAACTGTCTAATGTTTTCCACTTTAGATCGAATTCTTCTCTTCTTTGGACGACCTGGTTGCCTTTTTGTTTGCGGTGGTAAACATTTGTTTCCATACCCATCAAAGGAACATTACCTTTGTATGTCTTGGAACGGGTAAAATGACTCCTTCATAGCATAGCCTGTACATACTAACATGGAAATATTTGTCAACTACTTCATCTATTTGCACTTTATTCCTCATGAATACAGCAATAGCATGAGGACATGAGAATCCATCCAACTGCCACTTGTAGCATGAACATGTTTGATTGTCAAGGCGAACAGTAACTGCAGGGCGGGAAAACACTTCAAAGTAGCAATGCGAAGACATCTTCACATTCCAAGCACGACCTTCATTTACAAAGATGTCCATTTCTTTCCAATCCGAGCACACAACACCCCACTCCATTTGCATGCCAGTAATCTTCTATCAGAAAACAAACACATCAACTTAACTCTAATACAGTCAACCATATGGGTAATAGGAAGACCCCTTGCATCTAAGATCCATGAATTGAAGGACTCCGCTGCATTTGAGTACATCTCTCCATATCTCATCCCAGTAGAATATGCATTTGTCCACTTATCCAATGAAAGTCCCTGCAAAAAATATTCCATATTTTGTCTGCCTTCTCGTTTTAAAATAGTGAGTTTCTCATTAAAAATTGCCACCGTCGGGGAATATGCACATTCGTCTAGCAGGAAACATAACCTCTCACGAAAATTGTTTGAAAAGTGTTTGCCAAAATATCTGTCACGCGAGTTGCACTTTAAATGGTATAAACAAAAAAAGTGTTTCAGAGAAGCTCCAAAAACAACTGGCAGCGCCTCCATCAAACCGACATTACGATCAGATATACAACATCTTCCCCGTTATCTAAAATATTAGTCAAACAAGATAAAAACCAACGCCAATTATCATAGTTCTCAGAGTCAACTATAGCAAAAGCCAACGGGAACAAACCTACGAGATAAAACCATAAGTTATAACTGGTACATGACATTGGTATTAATAAATGGTGCATGTTAATCATAACTGATGCATGTAATTATAAATGATGCATCATAATCATAGCTGGTGCATGTAAATTATAACTGGTGCATGTAAATTATAACTGATACATTTTAACTGTTGCATGTAAATAATAACTGGTGCATCTAATTTTAACTATGCATCTAATTGTAACTGGTGCATCTAAATTATAACTGGTGCATGTAATTTAACTGGTGCATGTAAATTATAATTGGTGCATGTAAATGTTAAATGGTGCATTTAATTATAACTGGTGCATCCTAATCATGAATGGTCCATGTAATTATAGTTGGTGCATGTAACTGTTAACTGGTGCATGTAAATTATAACTGGTGCATGTAATCATACCTGGTGCGTTTAATTTATAACTGATGCATGTAAATTATATAACTGGTGCATGTAAATTATATGACTGGTGCATGTAAATTATAACTGGTGCATGTAATTATAACTGGTGCATGTAATTATCACTGGTGCATGTAAATCATAACTGGTGCATGGAAATGATAACTGGTGCATGTAATTATGTAACTGTAATTGGTGCATCTAAATTATAACTGGTGCATGTAAATTATATACATGTGCATGTAAATCATAACTGGTGCAAAGTCATAACTGGTGCATGTAAATCATAACTGTTGCATGTAAATCATAACTGGTGCATGTAAATCATTACTGGTGCATGTAAATCATAACTGGTGCATGTAAATCATAAATGGTACATGTAAATCATAACTGGTGCATGTAATTTTGTAACGGTAATTGGTGCATCTAAATTATAACTGGTGCATGTAAATTATATACATGTGCATGTAAATCATAACTGTGCATGTAAATGATAACTGGTGCATGTAAATGATAACTGGTGCATGTAAGTGATAACTGGTGCAAAATCATAACTGGTGCATGTAAATGATAACTGGTGCATGTAAATCATAAATGGTGCATGTAAATCATAACTGGTGCACGTAAGTGATAACTGGTGCAAAATCATAACTGGTTCATGTAAATCATTACTGGTGCATTTAAATCATAACTGATGCATGTAAATGATAACTGGTGCATGTAAATCATTACTGGTGCATGTAAATCATAACTGGTTCAAAATCATAACTGGTGCATGCAAATCATAACTGATGCATGTAAATCATAACTGGTGCATGTAATTATAACTGGTGCATGTAAATCATAACTGGTGCATGTTATTATAACTGGTGCATGTAAATCACAACTGGTGCATGTAAATAATAACTGGTGCATGTAAACCACAACTGGTGCAATTTAAAACAGTCAATTTACCTTGATTCCCATCCTTAGCCGTAGCAGACAGAAGGGTGCCCTTGAATCTGGATTTCAGAAACGTTCCATCAAGGAATAACATTTGACGACAAAATTTAAAACCGTCAATACTAGCACGTAACGAAACAAACAAACGGGAAAATCGGTTGTTGTCGTCAACTTCAAGCTTTACAAAACTTCCAACATTTATCGTTCTCACCGAGTGAACGTATGAATTCAGTTCTTGGAACGACTCATCATAATTTCCAAAAGCAATAGATCTAGCTTTCTCAACACTTCTCCATGCTTTATTTACGTTATATCCAAGCCGTAATCTCTCTTCATTAACTCACATACATCGATTGCAGAGAAGGTTGGATTTGAAAACACTCGTTCCGCAATAATTTCAGATATCAGAACTGAACTCATCCTTTTTTATTTGTTCTTCATCACTCTCAGCCCACATGTGTGCATGTTTTGCAATTTTCTTATGTAGAAAGACCTATCTATTCTTGATACACTAGCATTCACAAACCAACCACAGCCCTCATCATGTTTTGTAGCACACTCGTCAATTACCCTATCTTTATTGTTTTTTACATAGTTGAAATCAAACCCAACCTCAACCGAATATTTACTTAATTCACAGCGAAACTCTTCTACACCACCACTAAACTGTTGCCCAACCCTACTAATATTCGATGCCCAACTAGAACACAACAACAACTTCTCTTTGCCTTTAGAATTACACATTTGAAGGTCAGAATCATATCCTGCAGATGAGTTACATCCCTGTGCACGTAATTCACTTACATCACTATTTTGCCTAGTATCTCCGAGCACATCTGTCTCGCATGCACCACCACATTGAAACGGCACAGTGCCACCACCATCGACAGTCTGCCAATTCATACTTCCCGAAGAAACTCCATGATATGCATTTTTTTCATCATAAACATCAATTGTCACCAATTGAACATCTATAATCTTACACAGAATAAACATATTTCTCATATCATCATCATTACTCAAACAACATTTAGGATGTCCAGGTACAGAATATTTTAAAGTCATTGCATCAGAGTTGTAATCAAACCATTTACCGATTGCAATAGATTTTAACTCACTGTATGAAAATGTGGGATTCACATTCAAAACTTGCGTTTCATCTCTACATTTCAATAGAATCATAAATCCAAGATCCATCGTAACATATACGAAAGCAAAAAAAATTCACAAAAGTATAAAATACCTTCTGTGACTTCTCTAAATCGATTACCAGGAACGAAAACCAGACAGAAATCGTAAATGCCTCGCTAAAACGATTCGATTGAAATTATAATCGATGTTTTTACTTGGAGAAACGATCGAACATGAACTCAAAATTTCCCAATGCGCAGCCAAATAAAATTTCACACTGTTCCATTAGATTTTAGGGTTTACTCCTAAAAGGGTATTTTTGGTATGAAAATAAACCTTTTAAAATCATAAATTTGAAAAGTGGACTTAAATGAGAAGATATTTTTCCACCATGCATTTATTTGCACACTTTTTTAAAATGGAGATTTATATGAAAAACTTGTTTGGTAAGTGCACCTAAACCTAAATTTCCCTTTTTATTTCTATCTTCGACTTTGATTTATATAATATTATTAAAATAAATTAACCATCCTACTTAAATCCAAGAAAAATTGTTCATAAAAAACAGCTAGTTATTATTAATTTAACAAGATTAATCAAATATAAACTATAAATCCATGTAATACTTAAAAAACATTAAGGGGGTGTATTGGTTATAGACTTTTAATGATTTTTAATGACTCTTGTGAGTTTAAAAGTCTATTGATATTCAATTTATAATTTTCATGACTTTATAGAAGTTCAATGGTATTCAATATAGACTTTTATAAACTTTATAGAAGTCTACTGGTATTCAAAATTTCATAGAGTTTTTAAAAGAAATGTGGTATTCAAACATGATTTTTAAGGACTATAAAAGTCTATAGATATCCAAATTTCAATAGATTTCTAATGACTTATGTGGAATTCTTTAAATACAAATCGTAAAATTCTATGTATAACTGAAAAAAATCAAAAATTATCAACAACTCACAAGTCTTCCACTTACCATTCATCAAAAAAGTTATCATCACACAATTTTCCTACGAAATTCAACAGTCTGTCGCTTCTAAAATCACATCCTTTGAAAAAAGTTTCGAGTGGGCCATTTTCAGTTCAAAGAGTTGTCTGTGGACTTGAATTCCAGCAGTGCTCCCTCTCTTATGTCAGATGAATCACAGAACTTGTTAAGCAATTCTTCCGGCAAATCAATGGCTTGTCCTCTGATCTTCCAAGGAACTCACAATGCGAATCTTGTCGATCATAAGTCAAAGAGGATCATAATGCTGTAAAAAAGTGTTGTTTCTCATTTTTTGCTTCCAAAGCCGGCAAAACGGCGTGAATCAAAACTAAGTTTCACATGAATCAAGAGCATGATAGCTTCGGACTCTCTACAATCAAAGCGAGCAATCATGCAACACTTTGACATAATTTGAAGTGCATGAAAAAAGTACGAAGCACACACCACACAACCCAACTCAAAGCTATGTACCACATGAAAAGAGAGGGTGTTGATTATTTTACACCAATCACAGACATGAGAAAGTGAAGCTCATTGTTGAACTCTGTAAGGGCTAATGGATCCTCGACTAACGGTGGCGACTCAATCCATGTGAATGCATACAACGCCTTAAGTTCTTCAAAGTATGATGGATGTCGTGGGCTCGTCAACCCAACTATCTCTCTAATGTAATCAATCTTCCTACAAATCTTTTCATCTTCAGATGGTCCCTATAAATGAGAACTGACAACATGGCACATGAAAAGTTGATCCTGAAAGGCTCGCCAAATAAAGAGAGATTTGATTCATTTATTGAAGGGAAAAGCCAGGTACTTGGCATCCTCGTTTAGGGGTGAATTTAAGTGATTCATCATAAGAAAAGAAGTTCGTTGTTCATTATGACGGATGCTCAAGTCATCACACACGAAGCAATTTATTTACTCATATGGTCTTCCAAAGTTTTGGCTATCATGTACTACCATTGGAACGCACAAATCTTTTCATGGCATCCAGATTTCACAAGTCAAACAATTTTATGGGTTAGATTACCAAAATTCAACAAACTAGTGAGGTGAAAATAGAGGGAAAAAATTGAAATGGAGTTGGGAGGGCTAATACATGAGATCGTGATAAAGCATGGATTTGATATTGTTGTTTATGTCTCCAATAGTCTAATTAATATGTATGCAACGTGTGCCGACATATGTATTGAAGAGAAAATGTTTCAGGGTGCTTCTGTCAGGGATATAGCTGTTGGGTTTCCGTACCCCGGCGCCAGATCCAAACGCAGCGAAAATAAACAATAAACAGATCTGACCCGTGGATGGAAGATCGCGCCTGATTCATATATAAACATGCAAATATCAAATATAAATGCACGAAAAGAGATTACCGTTAACAGCGAAATCAATCTGATGGCGGTGATCCTCGAGTCCAATCAACCTGACCAGATCTACAAGCCCGACACCAGTGCTAGTGTGATGATGGCTATTCTCAGAGAGTGAGTGTTGATTGAGAGTGATTAGGGTTTTTTTTTCTTCTGATACAAATGTCATATTTATAGTTGTATAAGCTAATTGGGCCAGGTTTAATATAAAGCCCATTGGGCCAACGATTGGCTTGTAGGGCATTTATGCTAACAATCTCCCACTTGCCCAAAAGCCAAAACAAAACTACAAACTCATAATCCAAGTAACTCAGTCCTATTGAATAACTTGATGTACTACTAATGTACATAATTATGAGACATTAATATATCAAACGTTTTAATTTAGAACTTTCAACAGATGAAACATTTTCAAATATAGAAACTCCACTAAAGTGAGGAGCTTTCAAAAATTAAATTCATCTCTTCTAAATCACTCAATTTGAGCACTTAACATTTAAGTCTCAATTCTCATCAATAGATCGGCGGCCGGTTGATTGTGACCCAGCGAGGTTCAAGTGTATCATAGCAGTAGGATCACAACCTTTGTGATTTTAGAAGTCAAACAACTTCTTTGGGCTTACCCTGAATGCCTCATTGTCAATTAAACTCCTTTAATAGACAATGGCTGAACTATAATTCCAGCAACAACCTACAGATCGTGGGTAGCGCCTAGCATCTGCGCTTCACGAAGACCTAGATACAAATGACTAGCAACGTACGAGAACCTATCAGCCATAGTTAGCGTGCAGTACATTCCTTTCACTCAACATGTCCCGATTGAATCAAGGGCATTGGTTGGTCGAGGCCCCTTATGATTTCAATAACTATGTATTTGTTTCACATTATATGATTCCTTGTGTGCGTATATGAAAAACCCATTTTTCACAAGCACTACCCACTCTGGCCAGAGATTCCGCGAATCATATATAGAAAAACACATAGGACATCCTGGTTCATCAAGACCAGTGGTGAATCCCCAATGACAATCATAGGCCTCTGACAGCATCACTGAATACCCAAAATAATGACTTTATGACCCACATGTGATCAGTCATTAAATCAAAGTACACAACTATCTATCAAGACCTCAATGACGCCTCGGGTCATGAGGAGTAATGGTGCACAACTATGACTAGAAATTCTATACTCGACAAATTGTAACCACTTATAGAATTCCGAGTAGGGTCGTTCAGTGAACTCATTCCTAATGAGCACCTATTCATGTGTGCTGACTTCTCCAAGTCAACGCCGATGAAACGCGGCGCACTACACTAGACACATCATGAATACCAGTCTCTAACGAGCATATATCGATATCCCATTCTCGAAGGCTCATCGACCAGGAACATTTAGAAATCGCAGTCGAGAATGTATTTCATGGTCACCATCATATGCGTAACCACATTCTATGGACTATAGCAATCTCAAGGACTTCATCAACACATCAAGATGCATGGGTAAACAGATGAAGAAGTGCCATATATATTAATATTCAAACAAAGATTTGTCATAATAAGATTACAAGTACAATCAATCAACTATTGATTTACTTAATCATGTATAACAACAATATCTTTCACTTTCCCAAAGCCAACTACTCATGTGTCTTTAAACCATCTTCCCAAGATGTCTAACAAACACCAATCCTTGTAAAGGCTTTGTCAGTGGATTCACTATATTTTTCTGTTGAAGCGATTCTCTCGATAATAATGTCGCGTCTACCATCTCTCTCATTAGATAGTATTTTCTCAATATAAGTTTGGATGCTGATGAGATCTTGGCTATTCATAATAGCTCAAATGTTGTCTCAGTACCAGGGACTGTGTCAACCGCACTAGAAATTACACCCAACTCTTGGATGGAATTTCATATCCAAACTGCCTCTTTGCTGCATCGTATGCTGCAATGTCTTCAGCTTCAGTGATGGAATCCAATGTGGTGTCTTGCTTGGAACGTTTCCAAGAGACATCACCATCATTGAGCTTAAATACAAATCCGAACATCGATATGGTATCATCTACATCCAATTTAAAAAACCAGCATCAGTTTAGCCTTCAACTTTTATTTCTCACTTAAAGATCCAAAAACCATGAGCATATCATAAGTTCTTCATAAGAACTTGAGGATTATTTTCACAGTTTTCCAGTGACCTTCACCGGGATCCGTCTGATGTCTGCTCATTACTCTAAGAACATACATCAGGCCAAGTACATACCATAGCATACAGTATGCTATTAACAGTAGAAATATAAGGTACCAATGTCATCTTTTCTCTCTCCTCATCAATCTTAAGACTCATTGACTCGAGAGATGAATACTATGACATATTATGAAGTAACTCATTTTTCGACTATTCTATGCTAAACCCTTTTAGCACAGTGTTTATGTACGTAGATTGAGAGATCTCAAGCATCCTTTAGATCTATCCATATAGATCCTTATGCTAAACACTTATGACACTTCTCTCAATCTTACATGGAGAAATTAGTAGATAATCATGCTTTAATTGATTAATCCAATACCATTCATAATGAGCATGATATAATCAACTTAAAGCATCACAAATGTAACCATGCTCCCACTAACCCTTTTGCATACACATGTCACTTCCGGATTTTTAACAAAACCAAACACTTTGATGATGTTATCAAAACGGAAGCTCAAACTTCGAGATGCCTTCTTAGGCCCATAAATGGACCTCTGGAGTTTGAAAGCATTTTTCTCACTCCAAGAAGTTGTAAACACATTTGGCTGCTACATTTTTACCTCAATGCCACTACTGAGAAATGTTGTGTTCACATCCATTACTCATATCTCATATTCATAATATAAAGATATAACTAATAAAATCTAAATAGACTATAGCATCATAACCGATGAAAATTTTCTCATAAACAACTCTTTGCCTATGAGAATAATCGTTTCTCACCAGTCAAGCTTTGAAGGTCACTACCTTCCCATCCACTCCAAGCTTTCACTTGTAAATCCATGCAGCCAATGAGAACAATTCCCAAAGATGATCTACTAAGGCCCATACCTTATTGGAGTACATGGAGTCCATTTTAGATTTCATGGCATCTTGCCAATGTCTCGAATCAATATCTGACATCGCCTCCTTGAAAGTCCAAGGATCATATCCATGGTCTATTTCTTGACTACTTTCAAGGAGTAGATTCATTCTATCAGGAGCTCTTGAAACATTTTCAAATATCCTTGGTGTGTGTAAATCAAAGGTTGTGATTGACTAAATTAATTTCACCGTTTTCACTTTTCTAGTGGTTTGTGGTTCTTGAACCCTTTCAAGTTATATTATTTTGTCATCCTTTCTAATAGAAACATTTTCTCTAGAAAGATTGCGCTTGCGAAACAAACTCTTTGCCTGCAATTGATAATATAATTTCCACATAAGATGGATCAACTATCCAACTCATCTCCCACTGGCTGCTTCACATAAGCAGAACAATCTCAAAATAAAAATTTGGATTAATTTTCAATCCATATCGTATATGGAGTTTTGGTCACCGCATTGGTATGAATTATATTCAACAAATATGTAACTTTAGAGAGTTACTCAGAGAGAATCACATTCTCTTTAAGATAACTCAACATCATCTTGCACTAACATTTAGTGCTCCACATACGTCCATATGAATCAAATTCAGTGGACATTCAGCACATGCTAAATATATGTTGGATTTAAGTTATCATTCTTTTTATATTCTTTGAATTCACCAGATTCAATAAAACATACATTCTTAAAAAATACTGCAAATCACATTCGCATATTTAAAAGAATATCATTCTCTATCAAAATACGAACAATGTTCATGATTAAATCTAGAACAAATAAATAATTACTCAAACCAGTTCCTAACCAGTTCAAAATTTTATATTAAATAAATGTTTCAAATAGCCTTTGCAACAACTATTGCTACAATGCTTAGCCTCAGGTAGGTTTCACCTTCCTAGGGCTCTCTACTTCTTCACATCACATGCAACTCTTTTCAAAAATGCGAGCACAACTGGCATCATATACCAAAGAAGTAGAACCAATAGAAACATTTAATTTTAATATAAAACATACCCTTTCTAGAACGCTTCTAGTCTAGGTATTCCTTACAATTTTGCGCTAGTGACCAGCAGTGAAAACATAGATGCCTCTCCTTTCTTAGTTGCTACTATACATTTTCGTCTTTTGAGGTTGAGAACCATTTCCCTTCCTCTTCTTTATCCTTGAACTCTTCCTACCGTTGGTAGATGATTCGACAAGAAGAACACGTTTCTCCTTTGAATCAAGGACTCGTGAGTTTCCAACGTTTTGACTATAAGATCAAATCTACAGTCAGTTAATGAGGTATAGTCACATTCACATTTTCCAATTGATCAACAAGAGATATTTTTCATACACCATGCTCATAGACCGAAGCCCCATCTTGCATGTGAATTGAAAATAGCTTTTGAAATCGCGAGTCTCAGTAATCGCGTCCGTTCACCAAACAACATTTGTAGGTGTAGGAAAATATCAGTAATGTGAACGAGTTTCTCATATCTTTGTTGAAACTCATTGGTGACATTGATGCTATCATATAGCACCTAGCTGAGAGATTATCGTCCCATCACTTCTCAAGTGTGGCGATCTCTTCATGAGACGAACGTGGAGACACTTCAACAGGAGGCTCCCACCAAGGGTATATAGCAACCTTTTAGAAGCAATCACTATTTTAAAATTAATAGTCAATCAGAATAATTTGGTGCGGTTACTTTGTTTGTATCGAGATTTGATGTAATCGGATTCACGGCAATCACAATAATGAGAATAAACAGAAAATATATGCAAACCGTTTGATTATTAATTAATTCAAAAACTATGGACTTTAGTTATTGAATGCTCCCACTAAATTTTTCGAATTCATCACCGTCATGACAAATGAACGGAAAATCATATTTTCTTAGTGGGCTTGGAGTCCAACTAGCTCATTAAAACCCCGGACGTGGGCCCACCGGCTTCATGATACTAAAGGTAGATCACAATTGCATCATATACAACCCCCAAGATATTTGTCTCGCGATTGGCATAACCCTACGTGGGCAGGACAATTATGCCTTCTCACGTCAAACTAACCCATCCCACGGATGGAAATGTCGCGCCCAAAAGACCCCACGTGGGTGAGTAATCTAGAAGGTTAACATAACCACACCCTTAATTAAGTGGCAGTTAAACGCACAGCTTTCCCATGCCAGATGCCCCCCACGTGGGTGAGTAAGGCAATATGACACAAGTAGCGTCTCATGGCTTAACTGTTGATGGAAGACAGGAAGCAACAAACCCTTTTGAGCTCCCCTTACAGTTTGATATTAAATTTTTTGAATCATATTCAAAAGAGGGATTTAATAATTTTCAAATCTCATCAAGTACTTGTTTGTTTGTTTGCCGGATTCAAGCAACTATGTTTTACTCATGCAGTCATATGTACAAATAAAACATACAAACAAACATTTATCATACATCATATGCATAATAAAAATAAATATGGACGATTACGGTCTTTTCCTAATTGATCCACGTGAGCCATACGTGGATCACAAGTCTGTCTAAGGTGATGTAGGTATGCAATGCAATCCTATTACATTTTTGCCTCCATTATACATGTCTTGATTCTGGGTGCTCCATCTTCAATCTCGATCTCCCACTAATTCTAATGATTTTACATTTAAATCGTGCAAACAAGAGAATAGGGATACAAATCCGGGGTAGGATACATCAGAAAATAGAGAGCAGGCTCGCAGGCCCGATAACCAAAAATCACAATAATAATGAAACAATAAAAAACCTAAACATTCACCTAAACACATTGGTCAAGGCCCGTAATCATCCATCATGTATTTACAACATATGTAATTAAACATTAAACTAAACAATTACATCATATGTAATTGTACTAATTACATCACATGTAATTAGAGCACAATAATTAATTTATTCTATCGTTTCCCACTAATCACATCATTAATTAAAAATAAAATTAACAAATTAAATAAAACCATTTTATTTAATTTCTAATTAATTAAATTTCAATTAATTGGTAAAATCTCTATTTTACCTTTAAATCATATTAATCGAAAATAAAATTAACAAACTAAATGAAACACTTTCATTTAATTTCTAATTAATTAAATTATCAATTAATTGGTAAAATCACTATTTTACCTCAAATCATAATATTAGCCAAAAATAAAATTAACAAATTAAATGAAACGTTTTCATTCAATTTTCAATTAATTAAATTTTCAACTAATTGTAAAATCTCCATTTTACACTTAATAAATTAAAAATCACATTTTAATAAATTAAGTAGTATGATTTATTATTTCAAAAATAATATCCGGATAAAAAATCTAAAATGACCCAAAATAATTTATGGACTCCAAACAATTTGGATCCAAAATTAGAAAATCAATTTCAACCCAAATTACCCTATTTTCGGATTTAATAAATTTTTTTTTTTTTTTTTAAAATCATTTTTCCGAAAATAACTGTTCATCATCTCCCCCAAATTCGAAATTAGGGTTTAGGGTTTGGCTAGGGTTTAGCGCCGCCCCCTTGCTCGCCAGCCCACGCCGCCGCCCTTGCTCCCTTCACGTCGCACATCATGCCTCGTTTTCGTCACCTGCAACAATTTTACAAGGGACGTTCGCGCGGCTTGCTTGCGATTTCAGGAGTCCTGCGCACGGCTGTCCGTCTGCAACAATCTGGTTGCAGAAACTCGCGCAAGTCTGGCCGAGGAACCTTTCCTCGACGAGTTGGCTGCAGATGCTCGCATGATTTTCCATCTGCAACAAGACCCAGAAGAACACGCTCAAGCCTGGTCACGGAACCCTTCCACGATTCTTGCTCTGCGCCTGTTTCTGGTTCGCGATTTGCGCACAGAAACAACCATCTCCGCGGCGCGCACGGCGGCAGAGAACATTTCTCCGCCGTGTGCCGCCGCCGGTCCGCGGCTGTCAGCCTTCCATGGTGGCGATCGGAACAGTAACCTTAGGATTCCATTAAAACACTTTTTTAATGCATTTTCTATATTTTCCTGATCATATAATTTCTGAAATTCAAACATGATTAATATCGATAGGAAACGATCTAACAAAATTAATTATCAAATATACAAATCAAAGCGCAACCTGGCTCTGATACCACTGTTGGGTTTCCGTTCCCCGGCGCCAGATCCAAACGCAGCGGAAATAAACAATAAACAGATCTGACCCGTGGACGGAAGATCGCGCCTGATTCATATATAAACATGCAAATATCAAATATAAATGCACGAAAAGAGATTACCGTTAACAGCGAAATCAATCTGATGGCGGTGATCATCGAGTCCAATCAACCTGACCAGATCTACAAGCCCGACACCAGTGCTAGTGTGATGACGGCTATTCTCAGAGAGTGAGTGTTGATTGAGAGTGATTAGGGTCTTTTTTTCTTCTGATACAAATGTCATATTTATAGTTGTATAAGCTAATTGGGCCAGGGTTAATATAAAGCTCATTGGGCCAACGATTGGCTTGTAGGGCATTTATGCTAACAATAGTTTCGTGGAACATGTTATTCAGAGCGATGGAAAGTTGTGGTAAACCGAGCAAAGTCTACAATAATCTATGAAAATCCTTTTATAACCTCCTGTAATTCTATAAAAGTCAGTGGAAACTGTGAAAGAGTCTATGAAAGTCTACGAAATACTTTTTGTAACTCTGTGAAATTCTGTAAAAGTCAATAGAAATCTATTAACTCCTTGAAAATCTATCATTTAAAAAAATTAATTAAAAGTCAATAGAAGTCCAAAATCTACACCCCCCCTAAGATTCTGACATTGTATGCATGCAACTTAATACAACAATTAATAAGTTTTTTAATATCAATAGATTGATGTATGTTACATGAACAATAGAAGGAATTAAGTCGGGTTGTTATATGTGTCAATATTCTCCAAGAGCTTCTTTCGGTCAATATATCAGCATTGATCTCGTTGGACTCCAAATATTTGTATATAACTTCAAGAGATATCTTCTTGGTCGTCCTCTTACTCTTGTGAAAGGGCCGAAATCCATAAACTCTACTCAACGCACACGTGCATTGCTTGGCCTAAATCATACATGATCAAATCAGTGTAAGCAATTTTCTTGCACCTTCTCTTCTATACAACTCACACTTATTTCTACTCGAAAATCTTCGTTCATTATTTTATAGTTTTTTACTACATATCAAATAGAGCATATGCATATCTGTCACACTCATCCTTTGGACTTGATTTCTCTTGGGTGCCCAGCATTTCGTCCCATAAACATTGCAGGTCTTGTCGTTCTATAAAACTCTTTCTTAATCTCAATGGAATATTACGATTGCATGGAACTCATGTAGTATTTCTCCATTTCAACAAGCCTGCATGTATTCTGTCGCTATCAATGTCATCATTTTGGATAACATAACATAGGTATCGAAATTTTGTTACTCGTTGATACCTCTTGGTCATCGAGTGCTATAAAACCAGGGTCCCGATATGTACGACCACTGCACTTCATATTCTGTTTTAGACCTACTTAATCTAAAACTATTAGTTCCAAGGTATCTCTCCATAACTCCAACTAGCATTAACATCTGACACGGTCTCGTCGATTAACACAACATCATCACTGAAAAGCATGGTATAAGGTAATTCATTATGTATGTCTTTTGTTATCTCATCAAATCACTAAGGCGAACAAAAAATAACTCAACGCAGACCCTTTGTGCAATCAAATGGTGATCGGAACTCATTTGTCACCCGATGCATGTTCTCACATTGGATGCTGCTTCATCATACATCTCTTTTGATTATATTGATATGAATTTTTTCTTCATCAAAGTCGTCCATAATATCTTCCTTGGCATTTTATCGTAAGCCTTCTCTCACGATATCACTCTATAAGTTGGTGAAGTAAATGGATAGCTTTGTGTGCTAGTCGTGTATGCCAAATTAACCACACTCAATCTAATGACTGATAAATATGCAGTAACGTTAGTAGAGATTGATCTCATGAGGATGTGTATTTTTTTGTGCTAATTAGCCAAAAACAATAAAATAAAAATGGGGTTGTTGATTGAATTATTAAAAGTAAAACTACGAAACTATAAAGATTAAAAAACAATTCTTGGTTTTCGGTCAAGTCTACGTTTAGAATTTATTAACATGATCATCAATTCTCACAAGATTCCATTTTTATTCAAATAGTCATCATTGGAAATTTAATTCATATTCCATCATATTCTTAGCTAAATAGAAACCAGCGCTAAAATTTAACAATTATCAAATTATTAATCCAAATACCAGCGATTAAGATTAACTCGATGATATCATTAAAATCTAATAAGAACGATGAAGCTAAACAACATAAACACCAGCGGTTTATTTTTAACCTACTAATTATTTTCCCTAAGAATTTAATAAGTTCAATAGTAGAAAATATTAATCTTGGATGCTTTATAAATTATCATTAGATTGCGTGTAAAACTATTAGCTGATCAATCTAATAGTATAACAAACAATCATATCATAAATCAGAAAAATATTTGATACTCATACAAAAATCGATAATTCAGAACGTGAATCTCACAAGTATTCAAAATCCAAAGATATTGTCTTTCTCAACCAAGAATCAAAGGAACTTAGCTACTCATAATTGAATAAAAACAGCAAACTATTATTCTAGAAAGCATAAAGAAAGAAAAACTAATCGAATCGTCTCGCCTTTGTGCCGAATTCTTGCTCCTAAGGTGTAGTCATCTTCAAATTATGGGTCTCAGTCGAAAATATCATGCGTCTTTTGAGAATATGGTTGATGGCATGTGAAAATATGTAAAGAATCCTCTTAAATATGAAAAGAATCGAGTTTCTGTAATTTCAGGACACTGGGCGATCGATCGACATTTTTCTCCCAATCGATCGCGACTGCAGTAGTTTATTTTTAAACATCGTGCTTGGGTGATCGATCGACAATTCATCCCCCGATCAATCGCGAGTTCAGCATTTTTGTTGCCCAACCTTGTCGATCGATCCCCACTTGTTTCCCGATAGATCTCAATTTTGAGATTTTTGTTTTTCAAGTTTCGATCCTAGACAATCGATCGACCATCTCCTGGAGATCGATAGGTACATGATTTGCTCGTTTAATTTTTTCGTAGCTTTGCTTTGATTCCTCTTGATTTCTATGTTTTTTTTTTATCTTTATTCATCGTTTTGTCTAGATTTCATCACTTTTACCTACAATCAAACAATTACATGATTGGGAGCTATCAATATAAATTTAACTATCAAAACATGTCTAATCATTGATAATTAAATTCACTAAATGAGCTATCGATAATGAGGCATTCGTGATAGAAGCAAAATTATTTGACTTCTAAAGTCAAAAATATTATGATCTTACTACCATGATAAACTTGAACCTCACAGGGTCACAAGCAATATGCCACCGATCTACCGATGAGAATTAATGTTTAAATGTTAAGTGCTCAAGATGATGTGATTGATTTAAGCGTGATGAATTTAATTTTTAAAAGTTCCCACTTTAGTGGAGTTTCTATATTTGAAAATATTCAATCTATAGAAAATCGTAAAATTAAAACATATGATATGTTTCTGTCTCATAATTATGTACGTCGGTTGTACATCAAATTGGTTCAATTAGATTGACTTGCTTGGATTATGATTTTCGTGTTTTGTGTTTGCTTTTGAACAAGTGTGTCATTGCCTATATATATATATATATATATATATATATATATATATATAATACAAGTCAAATGTTGGTATATTGAGCTTTATGCACGCAAACCCTTGACTTATTGACATCTATAAATATATTGCTCCAATATCTGAGATTGAAATACCAAATGATATACACCGATCCAAATCATTGAGAATCAAATTTTTCTCATTGAAGAAACGCTCGTATCAAACTAGCATAAGTGTTGGCTTGTAGATCTGGCCAGGTTATTTAGGCTCGGGGGATTACTATTGTCGGATTTTCTTCATATATTGATAATCTTTGTTGTACAATTAATAGTTGTTATTTACAAGTTACATACAAATCTAGCGCAATCGGCTATCCTTGGGTTTTAGATCAAAAAGTCATTATGTTATATTTCCGCTAAATTTTTTTTGACGACGTGGGCAAACCCAATGTATTCTTCATCATGTAGGATTTATATTGATTCGATAAGGGATTATGGAAGAAAAAATGATTGTTAAAAGTGGGAAAAGAAATCTGAGAAGGAAATTATGAAGAAAAATAGGATTCCTCGGGTAATGAGACTAATGGTTATGACATCAAATTTGGTAGATTTGGTTAATGCGATTTCTGATATCGAGCATAATCCTTTCTGTAATCATGGGAATTAGTGGGTTGCTTTCATCATGGGTTGGATGGTATAGAAATTGGCAATCTTAAGTATAATTTGATGTTAATCAAAATTTGATAATTGGTACAATTGGCTTTAGTGATTTCTAAGTTTGTTTGTACAATATCAGTTCATTGAGTAAAGCAATTTACGTGGCTCGAGGTAAGCCAATAAACATTAAATCAATATCTCAGTGTCATTAAAAGTTATTAATGTCGACTTAGAGTCCAGTTGACATTAATTTGATCTCGTAAGGTTAGCATTCAAACCACTAGACAGCAACAGATCATTGCCTTAATGCTTGTGTTATTCAGGCACACCACTGAATCGATTAATATGATTATTTGGCAACCGAAAAACCAAAGCAAATGTAGAGAAGTTATTGTGTGGATACTATTGTCTGGGTTGACATGAACCGCCAAGAAGTGCAAGACATCATGTTCACTTCGTAGCCTAGTAAATTCGATAGTATTCTGCTAAGGAATGTTCAAAGCCAAAAATCACATCTTCCGATACAATAATTTTTCTGCAAACTCTATTTCGGCATCATGAGCACACATGCATTAACTTCATTCATGTGGAGGATTGTTGGTTATTTTGAAGCTTAATGAATTGAAATTAAGCACGATGGACACAATGAAAAGTTGAATACTCGATAAATGACAAAACAAGAAAAAACGGACGAGAAAAGCTGCATGGGAAAAACCCAAGCAACCCGGGTGGGGCTAGAGCGTTGTCCGAGCAGCGCCTGAGTGATGCCCAAAATTATGGACAGTGGGCCTGGCTCACGTGCGCTCTTCATTCTGCGTGGAAATTCTTTGGAGGTTTTTTCATGAACGACTGTGTCAGTTCGCGTCCGGACGTGACTTTTAATGATTAAACACCTACAAATGACGTCATTTTGTGGTGTCCCTTGGCCAAGTATAAATATAACATATCCCTACTCATTTGAAAAAATAATAATTATGCATGAATTCAACACAATTATTGCGAGAAAATGCAAGATCAAGTTCATTGTGCATCATATTCATATCATGTTCTTGAATAAGAGAGCTTGCAATATTAGTGGTTGTGAGGCTTGTGATTTGTGTGCTACTATCGCAAGCAAATAGTAGTTGTATCTTGGGAAGAATATTGTTATGTTATGTGAGCACTGTGTGGGGCAAAATCTTTTTAAGGAGATGGTGTACAACACTAGCCTCTACTCAAAGTTGAACATTGTCATCTGCAAATTTTCCTTCCCGATACAAACAACGACGCCAACGAAATCCTTGTGGAGTTGAAGACGAACAAGGTACCCAACAATTTTAACAACAAACTCCTTAATTTTTCCAATATTATATAATTAATTTTTATCAGCCCGTTAAATAACTCTGTTTAATTTTAATGAGATGTGGAAAATAAGTGTATACCCTTGTATTTCAGACCAATCAACCATTTCAAGAGCTAAATGTTACTAGCCAACTCACATAATCCCATCACCTTATATAAGAAAAGTGCATTTTTAGGGAAAAAATATAAGGAAATTAGGTTGTGTTTGGATTGAGAGATTTGATTTGGAGGAAGGAATTTGAATAATGTATTTGAAATGACACCATCTTGGTGTATTCAAATTCATCATAATTATCATTATGTCTATATAAATTAAAAAAGTGATGGATTTAAAATCCATACAACATAAATTAATCCAAACAATCAAATAGATTTGAAATCCTGGTGGATTAAGACTTTGCTTTATAGCTGGGATTCGAAATTTGGAGAAGCTAATTATTTCATGAGAGAATTAAAACTAGTCCCATTAGATTAGAGTCAGGATTGAATTGTCCGAAAAAATAAGAATCTTGATATTTTTCAACCAAGTTCTATGCATTGTGAAAGCATCAATTCCTATGGATATATTATCATTTCCACAACTATAATGTTTTGTGTAAGGATGAAAATCCTAAATGAGAAAAAACTTTGGCTTATTTGATTAAATGATGGAATAATAGATATATTGATTGGTTATTTGGTTGTAAAAAAATGCAGATTGAATAAATAATATTGTAAGGTTTTTCAGTGGGTTGAACTAACAGGATTAATAAATTATAATGTGATTATTAATAATATGATATGATGAAAAATAGTGTGGTTAGTACAAATGAATTTCATCTCACTTTTCTCGATTTGTTTTTGGAGACAGAAATAAAATAAAACACCAAATTTTCTATCTTAGTATGGACCTACCAAGGATCAATGTCTGGCAAATTATAAAATTATATGATGAGAAATAGTGTGGTTAGTGGCACTAAGCATTCTGTTTTCTACGTAGGGCTGCTTACCGGGCCGGGTCAAACCGGGCCCGGCCCGGATTCGGACCGTTAAGTACGGTCCGAAACCGGAACCGGACTTAACGGTTCCGGTTCGCCCCGGAACCGGTTAGAAACCGGTCCGGGGCGGTCCCGAAGAAGCAAACCGGTAGGACCGCCAGTTCCGGTCCTATCGGTCCGGTTCCGGTTCCAAAACCGGAACCGGTAGATTTTAAAAAAAAATAAAAAAATAATAAAATAATAAAAAAAGAAGAAGGCAACGTTAACATTGTTAACGTTGCCTTCAACGTTAACAAATGTTAACGTTGGCAACGGCTCTTAGCCGTTGCCAACGTTAACTTTTTATTTTTTTAAAAAAAAAAATTTTTAATAAAAAAAAAAAACTATAAATAGGGGATGTTGTGTTGTGTATTGTTTCATAACAATTCTTGTAACGAAAATTACTTCACTCTCATATTTTTCTCTCAATTGTGCTATTTACAATTTACTTATAGTCTTAATCATAATGGCATCTTCATCTAGCAGTGGTGCTGGTCGTAGCCGGGGTCGTAGTCTGGGTCTCGTTCCGGGTCGTCTATCACTGAGTTCATCTTCTGCAATGAATTTGCCTGTGCCAATTCCTGAGTTAAGTGAAAGTTATGATTTTTTTGCTGACCTCAATGTTGGTGGTTCTTCTATGAATGTCGAACCACAACAATCCCAACAACCTGCCGAACCTGTTGCTGCCCAAGCCCAAGAAAGACAACATGTGGAGTCATCCGGAGCCACTACAGCAGCGAGTAGACAACCTACTCGTGCCAAAAGAAGTAAGATATGGGATCACTTTGAACTCGGTCAAAAAGAAGGTACTAATGAATCTGTTGCAATATGTAAATTATGTAAGATCCAGTATTCATATAAAGCCGATGGTTCTAGTGGAGGCACCGGAACATTTAAAAAACACTTAGTAAAAAAACATAATTTTGATGAGACAACATTACTTATTAGTATTTAACATGTTTGATAACTTTATAGAATTTAGAGATGACTATGACTTGCATGCTTTTGTTAATGCAATGTAAACTAAATTTATAAAGTATTGGGAACAAATCCCACCCGTGCACTGCATCGCAACATTGCTAGATCCTAGTCAATGTTTATCTTCATTTGAGATATTTTTTGAATATTATGCTAAATTTTTGGGGAAGGTTGTTGACGATCAAAAGACGTCTACAATGCAATCTCTCCAAAATATGTTTCAATTGTATTATAATCAACAGGCAAGTGAATCATCGCAACAAAGGCCTGTTGAAGAACAACCACAAGCTCAATCTAAAGGTGGGGGCATCAATTTGCTTAGATTGCTGGGCAGGAAAAAACTTAAGGGAAAAGGACCTTCTACTAGCACGTCGACTGAGTTGCAAATTTATCTGAATTATCAATTTCTAACCGAAGACAACTTCGACGTCTTACAATGGTGGAAGTCCAATGCAGCACAATTCCCTATCTTAGCCAAAATGGCTAGAGACGTGTATGTTGTACAAGCTTCAAGCGTCGCTTCTGAATCGGCATTCTCAACA
Source organism: Haberlea rhodopensis (assembly GCA_907163345.1). Classification (NCBI taxonomy): domain Eukaryota; kingdom Viridiplantae; phylum Streptophyta; class Magnoliopsida; order Lamiales; family Gesneriaceae; genus Haberlea; species Haberlea rhodopensis. Next base: position 10,086,288 of record CAJQUN010000006.1, on the reverse strand, counting down.
TGCGGCCGTATTATTGGAGACTACAGAAGTAGTCTATCAGCTGGTTCGTTATGCATGCTCACGTTACTTAAAGATTGGTTTGAAGCAGAATGCAAAAATAGAAGAGATGGGACGGTCGACGAATTCGTAAATCATTATGACGAGCAAGAAGAAGAGAACGCCAAAACAATACTTATCAATTATGAAGACTGCTAAGTACTAAATTGTAATATTTTTTTATTTAGATTTTCAATTGTCATGTCTTTACAATTATTTGTATGCTGATGCGAAAATTCTCTTACCGCAAGCGCACGGTAGTCAGATGGATGCTAGAAGTATTTAAACACATAGACATGTTTAAATAACCCATAAAAATTGTTAAATTTCTAAACCCTTTAAAAGTCCGTGTGCATCAGATACGGAAAGTCTCCAAAATTACCAAAATTCCATTGGCGTAATTACGCCTCCGAAGTGGCGTAATTACGCCTGTCGATGTGTCACAAAATTGGCTTCCCGCGTGGTAGGCGTAATTACGCCGCCAAAGTGGCGTAGTTACGCCACTTAAATTCGCAAAAGCCGTAGCTTAGGCGTAGCTACGCCTGAATGGGGAATCTTTACGCCTCATTCAAAAAAAAAAAAAAAAGGAAAATCCGATAAGGATCCGAACCAAACCGGAACTGGTTCGATCCGGTTCCTTAACGAACCGGACCGGTTCCGCCCATAACGGGTCCGGAACCGGCCGGTTCCAGACTGGACCGGACCGGTTCCAACCGGTAAGCAGCCCTATTTCTACGTGATAGTGGCAAATTCTTTATGCAAATATATTAATAAATTCTTTAACGTGAATGAATGTACGAATGCTGCCGATCAAAAATTAAATAAATAAATGGGAAATCTCTGATTGCGTGTAGAACTACGACCAAGAAGGAATGATCAGTCATTTTTTCCATAAATCCTTTTTAATTATACAAAATGTTAGAATCAATGTTTTGAAAATCGGAATGGATCGATCGATTTAGCCAATGACTGGTGCTTGGTTCAGTTCGATTTGATTGACCTTCTAAAATCACCATACTAAAAAACCGGTGGGAATCGGATTAAACCAATATAAAATCGGTTCAACCAGTGAACCGGTCGCCAGTTGAGCCGACTAGATCCTTCACTTTTCTTTATTTTATTTTTTTATTGTTATTAAAATTATAAATCAAATTTTTAGAACAAAAATATATTATTGTTATTGAAATTATTATAAAATAATAGTTTATGTATGTATTCATCAAAAAATCCATATAATTCCATAAATATGGCTTGTATATTATATATAAACATGTTTAGCTTATCATAAATTATAAAAGATGTGAACCATTTCATTAATTTTGTAAATATTTTTTGTAACTTTGGAATATTGTTTTTTTGTGCATTGTTTGTTGTTTTTTGAGATGATTTTTTTTTTTGTGTTAGAAATTTGGTTTGATCTAATTTTTTTAAGTTTGACATGTTATGTATGTGTAATGATACTTTGTATGTGAACAACTTGAAACTATAGCAAATACATGATGTATATATATATATATATATAAATAGATATTACATAATGCTGATATCTTCATCGGTCGAACTAATAGTTCAAGTGATCGAATATATAACTAGTAAGGATATCGATTTCATGTCTGGTCCGATTTTAAAAACATTAGGTAGTGAAATGTATATAAAATAGGAGGGACATTCAATTTTGTAAATATTATTATTGATATATAAACACTGTCAAAAGGGGTGGTGGCGCAGTTTTGCTAGCGCGTAGGTCTCATAGCTTCTGAGTTATCCTGAGGTCGAGAGTTCGAGCCTCTCTCACCCCATCATATTCTTTTAATTTATATTGTTTTCCTTTTTGTCTTTTGTTTTTTTAGCATTCAATGTTGAGGCGGTGGGCGGCTGTGTGCCAATCAAAATAAATCCCCTCAAGTTTTTCATTTTTTTATTATAAAATTTTATATAAAAATAATATTAATAATTAAAAAAATTAATTCTTTTTTTTAGCAGGAAAAAAAAAAACAATTCATCTTCCCAAATTTTCGTTCAAGCCTATTCCTTGATCCGATTTTTCATTCTTTTGTTCTCAAATTTAAATCTAGAATTTATACTCGTGTGATTTTTTTTTTTCCCATTTTTCTTTTGCCCCTTTTGTGGCGATTGCAGGACCTTGATTTAAAAAATAAACAAGTGATATATTAAGTGATACCTATCATTCTCTTTTATGAATTTTAAAGCTAGATTTATGGTATTTTAATTATTTATTTTTGTCTTTTGGAATTTTGGAGTGAGATTTATGATATTTTTGATTAACTGAAGTGTTTTGCTAGAATTTATTACGGATTTAGTATTACAAACTTTGGCATTTCAATTACTTCTAAAATTTAGTTCTTTTTTCCAGTTTTTAATAATTTTTAATGTGAAAATTAAGATGGGAAATATAGGTTTAGGTGAACTTACCAAACGTTTTTCATATAAATCTCCATTTTAAAAAAGTGTGCAAATAAATGCATGGTGGAAAAATATCTTCTCATTTAAGTCCACTTTTCAAATTTATGATTTTAAAAGGTTTATTTTCATACCAAAAATACCCTTTTAGGAGTAAACCCTAAAATCTAATAGAATAGTGTGAAATTTTATTTGGCTGCGCATTGGGAAATTTTGAGTTCATGTTCGATCGTTTCTCCAAGTAAAAACATCGATTATAATTTCAATCGAATCGTTTTAGCGAGGCATTTACGATTTCTGTCTGGTTTTCGTTCCTGGTAATGGATTTAGAGAAGTCACAGAAGGTATTTTATACTTTTGTGAATTTTTTTTGCTTTCGTATATGTTACGATGGATCTTGGATTTATGATTCTATTGAAATGTAGAGATGAAACGCAAGTTTTGAATGTGAATCCCACATTTTCATACAGTGAGTTAAAATCTATTGCAATCGGTAAATGGTTTGATTACAACTCTGATGCAATGACTTTAAAATATTATGTACCTGGACATCCTAAATGTTGTTTGAGTAATGATGATGATATGAGAAATATGTTTATTCTGTGTAAGATTATAGATGTTCAATTGGTGACAATTGATGTTTATGATGAAAAAAATGCATATCATGGAGTTTCTTCGGGAAGTATGAATTGGCAGACTGTCGATGGTGGTGGCACTGTGCCGTTTCAATGTGGTGGTGCATGCGAGACAGATGTGCTCAGAGATACTAGGCAAAATAGTGATGTAAGTGAATTACATGCACAGGGATGTAACTCATCTGCAGGATATGATTCTGACCTTCAAATGTGTAATTCTAAAGGCAAAGAGAAGTTGTTGTTGTGTTCTTGTTGGGCATCGAATATTAGTAGGGTTGGGCAACAGTTTAGTGGTGGTGTAGAAGAGTTTCGCTATGAATTAAGTAAATATTCGGTTGAGGCTGGGTTTGATTTCAACTATGTAAAAAACAATAAAGATAGGGTAATTGCCGAGTGTGCTACAAACATGATGAGGGCTGTGGTTGGTTTGTGAATGCTAGTGTATCAAGAATAGACAGGTCTTTCTACATAAGAAAATTGCAAAACATGCACACAAGTGGGCTGAGAGTGATGAAGAACAAATCAAAAAGGATGAGTTCAGTTCTGATATCTGAAATTGTTGCGGAACGAGTGTTTTCAAATCCAACCTTCTCTGCAATCGATGTATGTGAGTTAATGAAGAGAGATTACGGCTTGGATATAACGTAAATAAAGCATGGAGAAGTGTTGAGAAAGCTAGATCTATTGCTTTTGGAAATTATGATGAGTCGTTCCAAGAACTGAATTCATACGTTCACTCGGTGAGAACGATAAATGTTGGAAGTTTTGTAAAGCTTGAAGTTGACGACAACAACCGATTTTCCCGTTTGTTTGTTTCGTTCCGTGCTAGTATTGACGGTTTTAAATTTTGTCGTCAAATGTTATTCCTTGATGGAACGTTTCTGAAATCCAGATTCAAGGGCACCCTTCTGTCTGCTACGGATAAGGATGGGAATCAAGGTAAATTGACTGTTTTAAATTGCACCAGTTGTGGTTTACATGCACCAGTTATTATTTACATGCACCAGTTGTGATTTACATGCACCAGTTATAATAACATGCACCAGTTATGATTTACATGCACCAGTTATAATTACATGCACCAGTTATGATTTACATGCACCAGTTATGATTTACATGCACCAGTTATGATTTGCATGCACCAGTTATGATTTTGAACCAGTTATGATTTACATGCACCAGTAATGATTTACATGCACCAGTTATCATTTACATGCACCAGTTATCATTTACATGCATCAGTTATGATTTACATGCACCAGTAATGATTTACATGAACCAGTTATGATTTTGCACCAGTTATCACTTACGTGCACCAGTTATGATTTACATGCACCAGTAATTATTTACATGCACCAGTTATGATTTTGCACCAGTTATCACTTACATGCACCAGTTATCATTTACATGCACAGTTATGATTTACATGCACAGGTATATAATTTACATGCACCAGTTATGATTTACATGTACCATTTATGATTTACATGCACCAGTTATGATTTACATGCACCAGTAATAATTTACATGCAACAGTTATGATTTACATGCACCAGTTATGACTTTGCACCAGTTATGATTTACATGCACAGATATATAATTTACATGCACCAGTTATAATTTAGATGCACCAATTACAGTTACATAATTACATGCACCAGTTATCATTTCCATGCACCAGTTATGATTTACATGCACCAGTGATAATTACATGCACCAGTTATAATTACATTCACCAGTTATAATTTACATGCACCAGTCATATAATTTACTTGCACCAGTTATATAATTTACATGCATCAGTTATAAATTAAAAGCACCAGGTATGATTACATGCACCAGTTATAATTTACATGCACCAGTTAACAGTTACATGCACCAACTATAATTACATGGACCATTCATGATTAGGATGCACCAGTTATAATTAAATGCACCATTTAACATTTACATGCACCAATTATAATTTACATGCACCAGTTAAATTACATGCACCAGTTATAATTTAGATCCACTAGTTACAATTAGATGCACAGTTAAAATTAGATGCACCAGTTATTATTTACATGCATCAGTTAAAATGCATCAGTTATAATTTACATGCACCGGTTATAATTTACATGCACCAGCTATGATTATGATGCATCATTTATAATTACATGCATCAGTTATGATTAACATGCACCATTTATTAATACCAATGTCATGTACCAGTTATAACTTATGGTTTTATCTCGTAGGTTTGTTCCCGTTGGCTTTTGCTATAGTTGACTCTGAGAACTATGATAATTGGCGTTGGTTTTTATCTTGTTTGACTAATATTTTAGATAACGGGGAAGATGTTGTATATATATCTGATCGTAATGTCGGTTTGATGGAGGCGCTGCCAGTTGTTTTTGGAGCTTCTCTGAAACACTTTTTTTGTTTATACCATTTAAAGTGCAACTTGCGTGACAGATATTCTGGCAAACACTTTTCAAACAATTTTCGTGAGAGGTTATGTTTCCTGCTGGACGAATGTGCATATTCCCCGACGGTGGCAATTTTTAATGAGAAACTCACTATTTTAAAACGAGAAGGCGGACAAAATATGGAATATTTTTTGCATGGACTTTCATTGGATAAGTGGACAAATGCATATTCTACTGGGATGAGATATGGAGAGATGTACTCAAATGCAGCCGAGTCCTTCAATTCATGGATCTTAGATGCAAGGGGTCTTCCTATTACCCATATGGTTGACTGTATTAGAGTTAAGTTGATGTGTTTGTTTTCTGATAGAAGATTACTGGCATGCAAATGGAGTGGGGTGTTGTGTGCTCGGATGGGAAAGAAATAGACATCTTATGTAAATGAAGGTCGTGCTTGGAATGTGAAGATGTCTTCGCATTTCTACTTTGAAGTGTTTTCCCGCCCTGCAGTTACTGTTTGCCTTGACAATCAAACATGCTCATGCTACAAGTGGCAGTTGGATGGATTCTCATGTCCTCATGCTATTCCTGTATTCATGAGAAATAAAGTGCAAATAGATGAAGTAGTTGACAAATATTTCCATGTTAGTACGTACAGGCTATGCTATGAAGGAGTCATTTTACCCGTTCCAAGACATACCAAAGGTAATGTTCCTTTGATGGGTGTGGAAACAAATGTTTTACCACCGCAAACAAAAAGGCAACCAGGTCGTCCAAAGAAGAGAAGAATTCGATCTAAAGGGGAAAACATTAGACAGTTCCGTTGTAGTCGTTGTAACAAACATAGGCACAATAAAAAAACTTGTAAAGAACCTATTTGCTGATTTTCGAAAAAAAAGAAAAAATTTACGCAAATGTAATTTTTAAGAAATGATTGTGTATCAGTTATAAATGTAAATTTTTTAGTGCAGCGATTAATTTTCATGTACCAGTTATAATACACACGCACCAGGCGTATTATAAATACAATATGATTTACATGCAAAAGTTATAATTTAAGGCAATAGTTATAATTTACATTCACCAGTTATGATTTACATGCACCAGTTATGATTTACATGCACCAGCTATCATTTACATGCACCAGTTATGATTTACATGCACCAGTTATCATTTACATGCACCAGTTATAATTTACATGCACCAGTTATAACTTCATGCACCAGTTATGATTTACATGCATCAGTTATGATTTACATGCACCAGTTAGTTACATGCACCAGTTATAAAACTAACATTCACCACTTATAACTAACATGCAGCAGTTATGATTTACATACATCAGTTATGATTTACATGCACCAGTTATGATTTAAATGCACCAGTTATGATTTACATGCACCAGTTATGATTTAAATGCACCAGTTATAATTTACATGCACCAGTTATTATTTACATGCACCAGTTATAAATACATGCAAAAGTTATTATTTACATGCACCAGTTATGATTTACATGCACCAGTTTTCATTTACATGCACCAGTTATAATTTACATGCACCATTTATAATTTAAATGCACCAGTTATGTTTTACATGTACCAGTTATATTTTAATGCACAAGTTGTAACTACATGCACCAATTATAATTTACATGCACCTGTTATGATTTTTAGGCAACATCATATTTTCATGCACCAGTTATAACTAACATGCACAAGTTATGATTTACATGCACGAGTTATATTTTACATGCACCAGTTATCATTTTCATGCACGAGTTATAATTTACATGCACCAGTTATAATTTACATGCACCATTTATGATTTACATGCACCATTTATGATTTACATGCATCAGTTGTAATTACATGAAACAATTAAAATTAGATGCACCAGTTATCATTTATATGCATCAGTTATATTTTACATGCACCAGTTATATTTTACATGCAACAGTTATCATTTTCATGCACCAGTTATCATTTACATCCAGCAGTTATGATTTACATGCACCAGTTGTAATTACATGCAATAATTAAAATTAGATGCACCAGTTATCATTTATATGCACCAGTTATTATTTACATGCACCAGTTATAACTAACATGCACCAGTTATGATTTACATGCACCAGTTATATTTTAATGCACCAGTTATCATTTACATGCACCAGTTATAATTTACATGAACCAGTTATTATGTACATGCACTAGTTATCATTTACATGCACCAGTTATAATTTACATGCACCAGTTATTATGTACATGCACCAGTTATAACTACATGCAAAAGTTATGATTTACATGCACCAGTTATGATTTACATGCACCAGTTATATTTTAAGGCACCAGTTATAATAACATGCACCAGTTATAATTTATATGCACCAGTTATCATTTTCATGCACCAGTTATGATTTACATGCACCAGTTGTAATTACATGCAACAATTAAAATTAGATGCACCAGTAATGATTTACATGCACCAGTTATAATTACATGCACCAGTTAAAATTAGATGCATCAGTTATGATTTACATGCACCAATAATAATTACATGCACCAGTTACAATTTACATGCACCAGTTATAGTTTACATGCACCAGTTATGATTTACACGGACCAGTCGAAATTTACAAGCACCAGTAATAATTTACATGCACCATTTACAATTAGATGCACCAGTTATAATTTAAATGCACCAGGTTTGTTTTTTTCAACTGTATTTCATCTATTATTTTACAAAGGCTAAAGCTTTTGTTTATCATTTTTGTAACAATTTTGAATCATGAATAATCATCTTCACCATCTTTACCCTGTAATCTGTATTGTAGTCCACACTACAATGCTTTGGCACCGGCTGTCCTCTCATAATCTTTTCCATGTTCATGCAAACGAAGACACCACAGTCGACGGACCTAGATTTCTGTTGTGCAGCTTCTATATATGACTCAATTTGAAATATTTTTTCACTAGGAGTATATTGTATACCCTTTGATATAGGGTCATCCTCAATCACTCTATGCATAGCTTCTTCGACATATTCTTTCTGTAAATTGGGTACGAGTTCAAATTCTTTTGTCAGCATACTTATAATAATTTAGAAAATAACTCTTAAAATGTAACGTAAATTACCAGTATTTTGGCCTTCTCGAAGTAGTGATCAGTTTCATCTTCCCTGCGTGGCCTTATTGAGTTGTAGTGTGTCCACTTCGATTCTTGCAAGTCAAATACGAGCAATGTCCAATGGTAATGCTGTCAAGCAGCACGGAGAAATTTAATAAACATGATTTTTATAAGAAATTAAAATTAATAACTTGTGTTTTATTACCCAAGACAAGTAATCAAAAACGTAGTAAGTATTCCTTTGCCCTAATTTCTCAAGCTGCCTATCAATAAGGATGCTCCAGCAGTCAACAATCTGAAAGGTGTGACCAGACATTTTGCAATGAGTTAATTGAATATCAAGAAAATAGACAAGTGAACAACTCTTTTGATAAACCGTTTACATCGTTAGGAATTGAAAGTCCGTTAAGTATGGTTCCAATATATTTAACAGGTATTTGTTTTGCTGCCATATTGTCTCGCCAAATCACTCCCCTGCACACAATGATAAATTGCAACATTTATTGGTTTCATCTAGTTGAATTAATTTACTTTTTAAAAAATAAAACAAGTCATACCATTGTCCATGATCCTTGTTGAATTTCAGTAACCAATCTTTTTCTTCTTTGGTCAACCGTTTGAAGATGACATTTCGTGGTTTGAACTTGAAAGGCTCGTCATCCTTATTGTCTTTAACGCGTGTTGCAACCTCAAAATTATCATCGTCTTGCAATGCTATTATATCTTTACTGGCTTTTTTGGGTTGATCTTTTTCTTTTACAGTAGAGCTTTTTTGTGTTGACCTCCTAGCCCTTTTCAAGGAGGGGTACGTATGGTCACGATCTTTATGGGCCATTCGGTCCAATCTGTTCTTAATTCTTTTCACCATTGATGTCTGTGCCTCGTTTAATTTCACGAGTTCTACATTTTCTTCGCTCAACATCATTGCAGCTGTTTTTGTGCTGCTCAAGTCGTTGTCAACTGCTTCCTTATCCTTTTTTAAACTTTCGATTTGAGCATGTAGCTGTGCAACGATGTTGTCGAGCTCCTCCTTTTGTTTCAGAACTTCGTTATTTCTGGCATGCAATTCTTTCAGCTCTTCTTCTTTCAGCATGATCATTGTTTTTGCTTCTTCCAGCTGTGTTCTTAATTCTGCATTGTCAAGCCACTGGACATCGTGCTCAGAAACAAATGAGTCAAATTTCACCTGCAACTCTTTTAACTCATTTTCCCTTCTCATAAGTTCCTGCTTTGTTTCTTGGAGTTGGGTGGCCAATTCCGCGGATTGAATAAAATCTGGATTTTGAGTTGAATCCATTGGTTCTTCACTTGCCATATTCACATCTTCATGAAATTCATCTCCTTCTCCATCAGTAGCAAACAAAAATTCCTCACCATAGCTTTTGTCAGCAACATTAAAGAGTTGCGTCTCCATCTCGTTATGAACAAACACTTCAACCAACATATCCTCATTGGACATGTCAACATCATCATATAAATTTTCGCCACGTGAATGTTCAGAAAGATCAAGCAGTACCTCAGCAATTGTTGCATCAAGGAAATATGCAACTTCTTCTTCTTCATATTCTCTTAAGTCAAATTCGGGTTCTTCATTAAGACTTACAGCTCGATGTCTTGTCGTTCTGCCACAGATGGTTCTTTATTTTCAATATCTTGTTGCAGGAGTTCAGCTTCCTCAGTTGTCAGTTGTAAAAAGCTTTCCACTATCTGGTGCACCAGTTATATTTCAAGCACCAATTATAAATTTCATACACAAGCTATATATCATGCAACAGTTATCTTTCATGCACCAGTTATGATTATGATGCATCAGTTATAATTGTATGCACCAGTTATAATTGTATACACCAGTTATGATTTACATGCACCGGTTATGATTTACATGCACCAATTATGATTTACATGCACCAGTTATGATTTTGAACCAATTATGATTTACATGCACCAGTAATGATTTATATGCACAAGTTAACATTTACATGCACCAGTTATCATTTACATGCATCAGGTATGATTTACATGCACCAGTTATCATTTACATGCACTAGTTATGATTTTAATGCACCAGTTATGATTTACATGCACCAGTTATAATTTACATGCACTAGTTATAATTTACATGCACCAGTTATGATTTTGAACCAATTATGATTTACATGCACCAGTGATGATTTACATGCACAAGTTAACATTTACATGCACCAGTTATCATTAACATGCATCAGTTATGATTTACATGCACCAGTTATGATTTACATGCACCAGTTAACATTTACATGCACCAGTTATCATTTACATGCATCAGTTATGATTTACATGCACCAGTTATGATTTTGCACCAGTTATAACTTACATGCACCAGTTATGATTTACATGCACCAGTTATGATTTACATGCACCAGTTATGTGTAGGGTCTTCCTCCCGTAACATCAATTAGTACACATATAATGGACAGAACATGCATTGATAACCTCTTAAGGGTTCCGGTTGTAGCTTGAGCTAAGAAAATTACACGCCAAAATAAAATTTCCAAAAGCTATTAATTACATTCCCAATAATGAATGTTAAAGTTATAGGTTTACACTACTCCTAGAGCAGAGACTATCAAAATCCTGCATCCTATATTCATCTTGCTCCTTTTAGCTCACCTCCTCAACCCGACCCTAAGCCCTTGATCCAAAAGTGTACCTACAGGGACGACACATCGTGAGCACATACATATTTACTTAACATGATAGAAAAGACATACAGTAATGCATAGCATCTTAGTTAAGTAAATGTTATTGGTCGTTCTTCAACTTCTTTTGTTATCCCTGATTCTTATTCATGTATGAGGGCATCTTACCCCTTGTATGGCATCTTACCATAACATAACCGTCGTGTGGCATCTTACCACAGGGGCATCTTACCCCCATCATATGGCATCCTGCCATATCATAACATTATGTGGCATCTTACCACGTGGGCGTCTTACCCACTCACATACATTGGGTGGCATCTTACCACATGGGCGTCTTACCCAATCATATACCTCGCATGACCTTATCATAAACTTACTTATCATAAACGTCATCATCATAACATCATCATCATAAACATCATCATAAACATCATCATCGTAAACATCATCATAAGCATCATCATCGTAACATCATCATCATAAACATCATCATCGTAAGCATCATCATAAGCATCATCATCGTAACATCATCATCATAAACATCATCATAAACATCATCATCGTAAGCATCATCATAAACATCATCATCATAAATATCATCATCATTAAATGTACGAGTATGGTTTACCGTCCGGTGCCCGTACGTTTCTTACGTACCTTAATTCCCAAAATGGAGGAGTCGGAGGACTTTATCTCCTTGAAGTCGTGGGTACCTGGGATGGTTCTACATAACCATACAAATTGATATTAGAAGCTAAATATAGTCCAATATCCAAAAATCCCACAAAAAAATCAAAAATCCACATTTTTACATCTCGCGATCGATCGCTGCCCAGGCGCGATCGATCGCGAGATCACACTGGACGAGGGGCAAAAATTTCCTTCTTGGCGATCGATCGCCACTTTTGGCGCGATCGATCGCCAGCCTCGCCGATCGATCACCCAAAAGTGGCGATCGATCGCCAAACATTACTGGCGTGCACTGGAGGCTCGCGATCGATCGCCAAGAACGGGCGATCGATCGCCGAGTGCTGAGTCCCGAAAATTCGCCATTAATGTACATTTTTCAAGCTTCTCTTCATGCCTTACAAATCCATACTTCCTTACAACATCAATAACCTCATAACCCACAAAAACCACATAAAAACACTTCAAAAATCATTCCCCAACCATAAACAACACATACCCATAAAGACCCATTTCAAACCCTCCAAAATCAATACAAACTCAAATAAAACTTTACAAAAGCTTCAAGGAGTGATATATACACATCATAGGGCTTAAATCTTACCAAGAATCACAAGAGTGAAGCTTTTGCAAGGATTTCCTTCCCACCTTTGTGCCAAACTCGAAAATGGGGGGAAAGGGTTTGGGAAAAAGATTTTGGGGATTTTAGTGTAAAAGGGGAAAGTGAGTTAAAGAGGTGGGGTAGTGGGAGGTTATGTGGGTTTAATTAAATTGTACCCCAACACTTACCATGATGTATAAGATACGCTAACATGATATTTCAAAAGCATTTACAAAAAATGCAACCGACTTCATTAAATCTATACCTTCCTCATAACATCAACATCCTTAAATCATGTTAATACATCATTTCCACACATAACTTGATCATCGTAATAATTCACCATATAAACATAATTAATGTCCAGGTTACCATTAATAAATTTCGGGGCATCACATTACTCTCCTACTTATAAGATTTCGTCCTCGAAATCGCATGCACTTACCCAAAAGAAACTAAACATAAATCATACCAGAAAATAGTTCCGGGTAATGCAGCCTCATATGCCGTTCCGTCTCCCACGTAGCCTCCTCGACACCCCGACGATCCCACTGAACTTTGACCATCGGTATAACTTTACTTCGTAGTCTGCAATCCTCACGATCCAGAATTCTGACCGGCCGTTCAACGTAGGATACATCTGAGTCTAACTGCACTTCAGTAGGCTGTAAAACATGAGACGGGTCTGGCTCATACTTTCTCAACATAGAAACGTGGAAAACATCATGAATTCCTGATAAAGACGGCGGTAGGGCCAAACGGTAAGCCAATGTACCAATACGCTGCAATACCTCATACGGTCCGACATATCTCGGAGATAACTTCCCCCGCATACCAAAACGGACCACACCCCTGAAGGGTGAGATTTTCAAGAAAACCTTGTCTCCTTCTTGGAATTCTAGCGGCCGTCGCCGCTTATTGGCATAGGCTGCTTGCCTGTCTTGAGCCGCCTTCATCTTTGAGCGTATTATCTTAATCTTTTCCTCCATGTCCTTAATCATATCCGCTCCTCCGACCGCTCTACTCGTCAAGTCCTCCCAATACAGTGGTGACCTACATCGTCGTCCAAAAAGAGCTTCAAAAGGGGCCATTTGAATGCTCGCCTGATAGCTGTTATTATAGGAGAACTCAACCAGTGGTATAGACTCTTGCCACGGAGTATCAAACTCCAAAACACATGCCCTCAGCATATCTTCGAGCGTCTGTATAGTACGCTCCGTTTGGCCGTCTGTCTGAGGGTGATACGCTGTACTCAGTCTCACCTCGGTGCCAAAAGCTGTCTGGAGACCCTCCCAGAAATGAGAAGTAAACCTTGGGTCTCTGTCAGACACGATCGAGACTGGAATCCCATGTAACCTCACTACATCCCGTACATACAATTGGGCCATATTTAGATACGTGAAAGTCATACTGTAAGGGATGAAATGAGCTACTTTCGTCAGCCTATCCACGATCACCCAGATCGCATCAAATCCAGAGGCCGACCTTGGCAAGTGGGTTACGAAGTCCATAGATATATGTTCTCACTTCCACTTAGGTACCTCCAAGCTCTTCAGCTCGCCACCAGGCCTCTGCCTTTCTGCCTTTACTTGCTGGCAGATCAAACATCTCTTTACAAAACTGATCACATCACGCTTCATGCGCCTCCACCAGAATTGACCACTCAGGTCCTTGTACATCTTTCTTCCTCCTGGGTGAATACTGAACCGACTACTGTGAGCTCGTTCCAATATTCCTTTACGTAACTCTGGTGTATCTGGGACTATCCATCGGTTGCCCAGTCTTAATGAATCATCTTCAGCCACTCTAAACTTTGTTGGCTGACCTCGAAGTGCTATCGATAACCATCTCTGAACTTCATCATCCGACCTCTGGGCTTTCCTGATTGCCACAAAAATGTCTGGCTCGGCCAACAAGGTCGACACTCGCACCGGCGACGTGTCCACATCGAAATCATAGCCCAGGTGGCAATAAGAAGTCATCATCGCTGATAAGCACATAACGTCCTCAGCAGTACTCTTCACCTTCCGACTTAAGGCGTCTGCTATCAAATTTGCTTTACCGGGATGGTTCTCAATTTCACAGTCATAATCCTTGAGCAAATCCATCCATCTTCTTTGACGCATATTCAGTTCAGTCTGAGTGAATAGAAAATTTAGGCTCTTATGGTCCGTAAAGATGGTAAACGTAGTACCATAAAGATAATGACGCCAAATCTTCAAGGCGAAAATGATAGCCGCCAGTTCCAGATCATGGACTGGGTATCTGGTCTCATGAGGCTTCAACTGTCTCGAAGCATAGGCTACCACTTGTCTGTCTTGCATCAATACACAGCCCAAACCCTGCAATGATGCATCCGTGTACAAGGCAAACCTCTTATCCTCAGACGGGATCACCAACACTGGCGCTGTCGTCAAACGATGCTTCAATTCTTGGAAGCTTTCCTCACAAGCTTCGGACCAAAAGAATGGGACTCCTTTCTGAGTCAGCTGTGTCAATGGCTTAGCGATCTTAGAAAATCCCTCGACAAAACGTCGGTAATAACCTGCTAAGCCAAGGAAACTCCGTATCTCGGGCACAGAAATGGGTGCAGCCCATTCTATCACAGCTTCAATCTTCCTAGGGTCCACAGATATCCCTTGACTAGATATTACATGGCCTAGGAATACCACGCTGTCCAACCAGAACTCGCACTTGCTAAGCTTTGCATACAACTGATGATCCCTAAGGATCTGAAGTACTGTCCTCAAGTGCCGTACATGATCTTCTTCGGTCCGAGAGTAGATGAGTATATCGTCAATGAAAACAATGACGAATTGATCCAAATATGGCTGGAACACCCTGTTCATCAAACTCATGAAAATAGCCGGGGCATTCGTCACCCCAAAAGGCATGACTAGGAATTCATAGTGCCCATACCTAGTCCTGAAGGCTGTCTTCTGGACATCATCTTCCCTTACTCGAATCTGATGGTACCCCGACCTTAGATCGATCTTACTGTAGAGTTTCGTACCCTGCAACTGATCAAACAAGTCATCGATCCTCGGAAGTGGATACTTATTCTTCACTGTAGCCTTGTTCAGTTGTCTGTAATCGACGCACAAGCGCATCGAACCATCTTTCTTCTTCACAAATAAAACTGGCGCTCCCCAGGGCGACACGCTAGGGCGTATATAGCCCTTATCAAGGAGCTCTTGCAACTGAATCTTTAGTTCCCTTAGCTCCGCTGGTGCCATGGCAGACGTCCCCGGTAATAGTTCAATCCCAAACTCGACCTCCCTCGTCGGTGGAAATCCGGGAATCTCCTCCGGGAAGACATCAGGGAACTCCGCCACTACGGGCACATCCTCAACTTTTACTTCTTCTTTCTTTTTCGTAACATCAACGGCATATATGAGGTATCCCGTATGGCCCCGTTCCAACAACTGTGTCATCTTGACAGCAGATATCAACGGGATCTTAGAGCGAGAACTATCCCCATAGAACGTCCATGGAACTCCCTTATCAGATTTGAATCGTACAGTTCTCTGCCTGCAGTTCACAACTGCCTGATACCTGTTCAGAACATCAATGTCCAGAATGCAGTCAAAATCTGACATCCCCAGAACAATCAAATCTGACCTTAGTTCTTTATCCTCAACATAAATGAGGCCATCGTAGACGATCCGATCAGTAATCATACTTCTTCCGGCGGGGGTCGAGACTATAAGAGGCGTGGGTGACGGAGAAGTGCATATGTGGTGCCTTTCCACAAAACTTGTTGACACAAAAGAGTGTGACGCACCTGTGTCGATCAATATTAAAGCATGGTGCGTAAATAAAAGACACGTACCCGCTATAACTTCCTCCGGAGCCGCTGAAGCCTGCTCCCTCGTCAATGCATAGACTTGCCCTTGAGGTGGCCCCATGGGCTGACCTCCAAACTGTCTCGGCACGAAGGGTGGTCTATGCTGTGCTGTCCTATCCGCAGGCCTCCCCGCAGGACCCTGTTGACTTCCCCTGTTGGGACACTGTCTAGCAAAGTGGCCCTTGTCGCCACAAACATAGCATCCTACACAATCTTTCGTCAGATGTGGTTGCCCACAAAGAGTGCATTGGACCTTCCCGGATCTGTCTCCCTGAGACTGCCCCCTTCCAGATGGGGCATCACTCCTTCGGTTTCCCTTCCATCTATTGTCAGACCTCTTACCACTGAACCTGGATGCCGATGTGTTTCCTCTTGATTTGAACTGCTCACCCCTTGGCTTCAAATTATCATGAGTGGATTTCTGAGGGGGTGCTGGCGGTGGTACAACATCAGGGTATGCACCCACCCCTAGTTCGGCTAGCTCAGCCCGTGAGAGTGCATCGTCAAAGCAAGTAGGGCCATAAGTAATCACCCTATCGTACAGCTCCGGCCTCAAGCCCTTCATAAAGTTCCTCATCTTTGCTTGAGTGCTCATGGCGATGTGAGGCACATATCTGAGTAAGGAGCAAAACTGAAGAGCATAATCTGACACTGACATATTACCTTTTGCTTGAGGTGAGTGAATTCATCTTCCTTAGCCTGTCGTGCAGCAGCTGAGAAATAACGATTCAGAAAGCGAGTTCGAAACATTTTCCAATTAACTTCATGACCTTGAGCCTCTTGCTCTACCACGGTGGTCTTCCACCACATTAGCGCCTTCTTGGCCAATTGGAACTCTGCTAACCGTATCCATGCTGTCTTCGCACATGGGGCTGCCACAAAGATCTGCTCTATTCTTTCTAACCATTCCTCAGCTCGTTCCCCAGTTTCGGTTCCTTCAAAGGTTGGGGGTCGGTAAGCAAGGAATTGAGTTAAGCTTAGCTCCCCTGGCAATAACTGTTGTTCGGACGGTTCATCATCAAAAGCTGGAGGCGGTAGGGGATTCGTACGCCCCGCACTTGTTTCAGAACTTCGTTATTTCTGGCATGCAATTCTTTCAGCTCTTCTTCTTTCAGCATGATCATTGTTTTTGCTTCTTCCAGCTGTGTTCTTAATTCTGCATTGTCAAGCCACTGGACATCGTGCTCAGAAACAAATGAATCAAATTTCACCTGCAACTCTTTTAACTCATTTTCCCTTCTCATAAGTTCCTGCTTTGTTTCTTGGAGTTGGGTGGCCAATTCCGCGGATTGAATAAAATCTGGATTTTGAGTTGAATCCATTGGTTCTTCACTTGCCATATTCACATCTTCATGAAATTCATCTCCTTCTCCATCAGTAGCAAACAAAAATTCCTCACCATAGCTTTTGTCAGCAACATTAAAGAGTTGTGTCTCCATCTCGTTATGAACAAACACTTCAACCAACATATCCTCATTGGACATGTCAACATCATCATATAAATTTTCGCCACGTGAATGTTCAGAAAGATCAAGCAGTACCTCAGCAATTGTTGCATCAAGGAAATATGCAACTTCTTCTTCTTCATATTCTCTTAAGTCAAATTCGGGTTCTTCATTAAGACTTACAGCTCGATGTTCTTGTCGTTCTGCCACAGATGGTTCTTTATTTTCAATATCTTGTTGCAGGAGTTCAGCTTCCTCAGTTGTCAGTTGTAAAAAGCTTTCCACTATCTGGTGCACCAGTTATATTTCAAGCACCAATTATAAATTTCATGCACAAGCTATATATCATGCAACAGTTATCTTTCATGCACCAGTTATGATTATGATGCACCAGTTATAATTGTATGCACCAGTTATAATTGTATGCACCAGTTATGATTTACATGCACCAGTTATGATTTACATGCACCAGTTATCATTTACATGCACCAGTTATGATTTTGAACCAATTATGATTTACATGCACCAGTAATGATTTACATGCACAAGTTAACATTTACATGCACCAGTTATCATTTACATGCATCAGGTATGATTTACATGCACCAGTTATGATTTACATGCACCAGTTATGATTTTAATGCACCAGTTATGATTTACATGCACCAGTTATAATTTACATGCACTAGTTATAATTTACATGCACCAGTTATGATTTTGAACCAATTATGATTTACATGCACCAGTGATGATTTACATGCACAAGTTAACATTTACATGCACCAGTTATCATTAACATGCATCAGTTATGATTTACATGCACCAGTTATGATTTACATGCACCAGTTATGATTTTGAACCAATTATGATTTACATGCACCGGTAATGATTTACATGCACCAGTTAACATTTACATGCACCAGTTATCATTTACATGCATCAGTTATGATTTACATGCACCAGTTATGATTTTGCACCAGTTATAACTTACATGCACCAGTTATGATTTACATGCACCAGTTATGTGTAGGGTCTTCCTCCCGTAACATCAATTAGTACACATATAATGGACAGAACATGCATTGATAACCTCTTAAGGGTTCCGGTTGTAGCTTGAGCTAAGAAAATTACACGCCAAAATAAAATTTCCAAAAGCTATTAATTACATTCCCAATAATGAATGTTAAAGTTATAGGTTTACACTACTCCTAGAGTAGAGACTATCAAAATCCTGCATCCTATATTCATCTTGCTCCTTTTAGCTCACCTCCTCAACCCGACCCTAAGCCCTTGATCCAAAAGTGTACCTACAGGGACGACACATCGTGAGCACATACATATTTACTTAACATGATAGAAAAGACATACAGTAATGCATAGCATCTTAGTTAAGTAAATGTTATTGGTCGTTCTTCAACTTCTTTTGTTATCCCTGATTCTTATTCATGTATGAGGGCATCTTACCCCTTGTATGGCATCTTACCATAACATAACCGTCGTGTGGCATCTTACCACAGGGGCATCTTACCCCCATCATATGGCATCCTGCCATATCATAACATTATGTGGCATCTTACCACGTGGGCGTCTTACCCACTCACATACATTGGGTGGCATCTTACCACATGGGCGTCTTACCCAATCATATACCTCGCATGACCTTATCATAAACTTACTTATCATAAACGTCATCATCATAACATCATCATCATAAACATCATCATAAACATCATCATCGTAAACATCATCATAAGCATCATCATCGTAACATCATCATCGTAAGCATCATCATAAGCATCATCATCGTAACATCATCATCATAAACATCATCATAAACATCATCATCGTAAGCATCATCATAAACATCATCATCATAAACATCATCATAAACATCATCATCATTAAATGTAGGAGTATGGTTTACCGTCCGGTGCCCGTACGTTTCTTACGTACCTTAATTCCCAAAATGGAGGAGTCGGAGGACTTTATCTCCTTGAAGTCGTGGGTACCTGGGATGGTTCTACATAACCATACAAATTGATATTAGAAGCTAAATATAGTCCAATATCCAAAAATCCCACAAAAAAATCAAAAATCCACATTTTTACATCTCGCGGTCGATCGCTGCCCAGGCGCGATCGATCGCGAGATCACACTGGACGAGGGGCAAAAATTTCCTTCTTGGCGATCGATCGCCACTTTTGGCGCGATCGATCGCCAGCCTCGCCGATCGATCGCCCAAAAGTGGCGATCGATCGCCAAACATTACTGGCGTGCACTGGAGGCTCGCGATCGATCGCCAAGAACGAGCGATCGATCGCCGAGTGCTGAGTCCCGAAAATTCGCCATTAATGTACATTTTTCAAGCTTCTCTTCATGCCTTACAAATCCATACTTCCTTACAACATCAATAACCTCATAACCCACTAAAACCACATAAAAACACTGCAAAAATCATTCCCCAACCATAAACAACACATACCCATAAAGACCCATTTCAAACCCTCCAAAATCAATACAAACTCAAATAAAACTTTACAAAAGCTTCAAGGAGTGATATATACACATCATAGGGCTTAAATCTTACCAAGAATCACAAGAGTGAAGCTTTTGCAAGGATTTCCTTCCCACCTTTGTGCCAAACTCGAAAATGAGGGGAAAGGGTTTGGGAAAAAGATTTTGGGGATTTTAGTGTAAAAGGGGAAAGTGAGTTAAAGAGGTGGGGTAGTGGGAGGTTATGTGGGTTTAATTAAATTGTACCCCAACACTTACCATGATGTATAAGATACGCTAACATGATATTTCAAAAGCATTTACAAAAAATGCAACCGACTTCATTAAATCTATACCTTCCTCATAATTAAAATCAACATCCTTAAATCATGTTAATACATCATTTCCACACATAACTTGATCATCGTAATAATTCATCATATAAACATAATTAATGTCCAGGTTACCATTCATTAATTTCGGGGCATCACATTATGAATTTGAACCAGTTATCACTTACAGGCACCAGTTATCATTTACATGCACCATTTATGAATTACATGCATCAGTTATCATTTACATGCACAAGTTATAATTTACATGCACCAGTTATCATTACATGCACCAGTTATGATTTACATACACCAGTTATGATTTAAATGCACCAATTATGATTTACATGCACCAGTTATGATTTTAATGCACTAGTTATAACATGCACAGTTATAATTTACATTTATGATTTACATGCACCAGTAATGATTTACATGCACCAGTAATGATTTACATGCACCAGTTAAGATTTACATGCACCAGTTATCATTTACATGCATCAGTTATGATTTACATGCACCAGTTCTGATTTACATGCATAGATATATAATTTACATGCACCAGTTATGATTTTGAACCAGTTATGATTTACATGCACCAGTAATGATTTACATGCACCAGTTATCATTTACATGCACCAGTTATCATTAACATGCATCAGTTATGATTTACATGCACCAGTAATGATTTACATGAACCAGTTATGATTTTGCACCAGTTATAATTTACATGCACCAGTTATGATTTACATGCACCAATTATGATTTACATGCACCAGTTATGATTTTGAACCAGTTATGATTTACATGCACCAGTAATGATTTACATGCACCAGTTATCATTTACATGCACCAGTTATGATTTGCATACACCAGTTATGATTTAAATGCACCAATTATGATTTACATGCACCAGTTATGATTTTAATGCACCAGTTATAATTTACATGCACCAGTTATAATTTACATGCACCAGTTATGATTTACATGCACCAGTTATGATTTTAATGCACCGGTTATGATTTACATGCACCAGTTATAATTTACTTGCACCAGTTATAATTTACATGCACCAGTTATGATTTTGAACCAATTATGATTTACATGCACCAGTGATGATTTACATGCACAAGTTAACATTACATGCACCAGTTATCATTTACATGCATCAGTTATGATTTACATGCACCAGTTATGATTTACATGCACCACTTATGATTTTGAACCAATTATGATTTACATGCACCAGTAATGATTTACATGCACCAGTTAACATTTACATGCACCAGTTATCATTTACATGCATCAGTTATGATTTACATGCACCAGTTATGATTTTGCACCAGTTATCACTTACAAGCACCAGTTATGATTTACATGCACCAGTTATGAATTTGAACCAGTTATCACTTACAGGCACCAGTTATCATTTACATGCACCATTTATGAATTACATGCACCAGTTATCATTTACATGCACCAGTTATAATTTACATGCACCAGTTATCATTACATGCACCAGTTATGATTTATATACACCAGTTATGATTTAAATGCACCAATTATGATTTACATGCACCAGTTATGATTTTAATGCACCAGTTATAATTTACATGCATCAGTTATAATTTACATTTATGATTTACATGCACCAGTAATGATTTACATGCACCAGTTAAGATTTACATGCACCAGTTATCATTTACATGCAGCAGTTATGATTTACATGCACCAGTTATGATTTAAATGCATAGATATATGATTTACATGCACCAGTTATAATTTACATGCACCAGTTATGATTTTGAACCAGTTATGATTTACATGCACCAGTAATGATTTACATGCACCAGTTATCATTTACATGCACCAGTTATCATTAACATGCATCAGTTATGATTTACATGCACCAGTAATGATTTACATGAACCAGTTATGATTTTGCACCAGTTCTAATTTACATGCACCAGTTATGATTTACATGCACCAGTTATGATTTACATGCACCGGTTATGATTTTGAACCAGTTATGATTTACATGCACCGGTAATGATTTACATGCACCAGTTATCATTTACATGCACCAATTATCATTTACATGCATCAGTTATGATTTACATGCACCAGTAATGATTTACATGAACCAGTTATGATTTTGCACCAGTTATCATTTACATGCACCAGTTATATAATTTACATGCACCAGTTATATAATTTAGATGCACCAACTACAATTACATAATTACATGTAACAGTTATGATTTAAATTCCCCATTATGATTTAATGAACCACTTACGAATTCACGGTTTAGATCCTTCAATTCAATTGAGCTTAGCTTTTTGTACAAATCTACGAGATTCCATTTCATGAATCTGGGGAACAGATTCGCATCCACTGGATCAATTATCTTCGTTTTCTCGCATAGACAATACTATAAAAAAAATGTTAGTCAATGTTATTAACAAACCAGGGATATTAATTGCAAAAAAAAAATTTGTACGCAACGTACCGGTATCAACGGAACACAACTAGAATGTTTTTCATTGTTGGATTCTATCAGGCTGCTCAATAAATTGTTTAAAATGTGTTCCGACCAATTGAGGGTGCATATTCTCTCCATATCATCCACAAGTGCAGCATAACCCCAATTCAGGTTTGAAGATTTTGTAGCAATGAAGAACGTTGCAAGTATGTACAAAACAACCAAACGAGCAACATCATTGACATCTGTAATATCCTGGCTTCCCACCTTAGAAATCAATTTCTTGTAAATTGAGCTCTTGCTCATTCTGTAATCCCGTAATTTCTCTTTCTCGGGGAAGCATCTAGTTAGGAATGTTGTACATAGGTAGTCTACCATATGCGTGTCAATGTCCTTGTTGCCATCTCTTATTCCAAAAATTACTCGAACATCACTCGTAGTAATGGTCATTCTATGCTCCCCAAGATGGAATCCTTTAGATTCCTTGTGGAAACAATCTATTATTTTCTTGATTGCCACATCCCGTTTCTTGCAATGATTCAATTCCACCCTGTTGGCTTGAATAGCATTAACCATATGCCAAAAGGGCGTACGCTGCAACACTTGTAAATGTTCATCTCTGAGTTCAATTTTTTTCAGATCACTCACTACTGTTTGCAGGTTAGATCTGTATAATGATGTCTTATGCGATATTTTGCTAATTTCTTCCTCTGTTGGCGAGGATTCAATTGGTGCTGTAATGAAACAAATACGAGTGACATTAAATTAAACATTTCACACAATAACAATTTAGTTCATCATTAGAAGCCCTAGTTGGGGGAAAAATCCGAATCAATACAGAAATCTCATTACAAACCTGAATATTTCAAGAATATACATAACATGTTTACAGAATTCAGTAGAAAATTACAAGAATTCGAAAAACGTTATACATACCATGTTTTGTTACACGCGTGCGTCGATTCGTCTTCCTCTTCTCAGCCACTTTCTGCAAATTTTTGAGCGCCTTTGGAGCCATGTCTTATCGTCTTACAGATTATGATTTTGGAATCTTAAAGGAAGTAGAGTTGGATTGCGTTGGATGGAAGAGACTTTGGTATTAAAATCGAAAAGTTTTAAAAACGAATTCCAAATCGATGTAAATTGAAGTGAGAGAATTAGAATTGTGTCAGAGTGAACGTAATCAAACGGACGTTGCAAATCGGAAGAGAAGGGTTTGTCGCCTTTGGTTTAACAGTAGTAAGGGTATATATGTATTTTTGGCCCAAAGTGGACCTAAATAGTTTAATGTTTTTTTCTTAGACTAGCTTCAACAAATTTCAATCATAATGTACCGGCCTGATTTTTTCCCAAATAAAAAACCAGGCTTTTACCACCAATGGGCCATCTAAACAAAAGCCTAGATTCCTCCAATCTCCATAAAGCCCATCATTCATTTGAAAACAAAAGGTTTCCCGCCTCATCATATTTACATATTCGCTCCCAAAAATTCACAATCTCTTCAAGAAAGTGAAATTCCCAAAGCCTAGGGTTACGATTCTACCGGGTTTTAGTCTCGAAGACCACTAGGAATTCACATTTCTATTGTCTCATTTCCTCAATTTTAACTATCCAGTAGAAAATGTACATTAAGGAAGTCTGTTTGGAGGGATTCAAATCCTACGCAACTAGGACCGTAGTCCCGTATTTTGATCCTTACTTCAATGCAATTACGAGTTTAAACCGGTGGGGGAAATAGAATATCCTTGATTCTATTTGTTTTGTTTTGGGAATCACGAAGTTGCAGCAGGTTAGGGCTTCCAATTTGCAGGTGCCAAGCTGGAATTACTAAAGTGATGTGTCAATTATTTTTTATAACTCTGATCGGAGTCGCAGCCCTCTTGGATATGAGGATTCTCCAGAAATCACAGTTACTCGCTAGGTATTTTTGGAAAAATAATTTATGAGTTCTTATTTTTGTTGAAATTGGTTTGTCCAAGCATTTGCTTTGTCATAAACCATGCAGTTTTGTTGAAGAAAACTCCAACAATTGGCAATTTTATAGGATAGTAGTGTAGACAATGAAGTATTTATTTTTTTCTTTTACCACCCCTAGGGACCCGGACGTCGTGGTCCGGCGGGATAAACCACGCACGAAGAAGGTGCTCCGCATCAGGGGAAATACCCAAGTCGAGAATTTCATACCAAGGAAGTCCAGCCTGGGCCAGGCTCATCGGGTCGAAAACCTCGAAGGTGGGAAGAGATGGATCAAATATTCGGGGAGGGACCTGTCGGAGGGGTACCACCTCGGGAATGTTTCCCGCGATGGCATCCGACCTCCGACCCGATGGGCTGGGTAGCTCAGACACCTCGGCATCCTCGTCCCTCCCGCAAAAGAGAGCACCGGAAGTGGAAGATGTGGAGTTGGACATTAAGAACAGAAAAGAAAGGCAGAACTGACTTACAAGATTTAGGAGAGACGACTGATCCGACCTGGAGAACAAATGAATGAAAGTGACTCGAGAGCCTCTATTTATAGAGGATATGGCGAGTGGGCCGAGAAAGCCAGGCCCAAACCAACGGCGCAGATTAAAGAATCTGAACGGTCGGAGCACCAGATGAGGGCACGTGGCCTGACAGCCCCCTAGGGTTTGGTACAAGACAGCTATAACCCCGGGACCAGGAGTTGTCCAATCAAAGGACCAAGATGTCAGGAATAAATAGAGTTCGCCATAAACCCTTTAGTCGAGGCAGCGGTACTCTAGCTCGACTTGGGGGGGATACTGATGATACCCCTAGCCCTGGAGGCCCAATAGGTTTAGGTACCCGAACTTTATTTGGGCCCCGGTCATTTGGGGACCCTCTTTCAGCCCAACAAGTGGACCCATTTTCAAGCCCTCCGCCCGATCCGAGTTGATACCGGGCACGACCACCTCTGGCGAGCTGCCGTGGTCTTTTTCGAGCACGCCCTATTACGCGCTCCTTGACAATATCCCTCGGGGCATCCTCCGAGCGGAGACGAAGAGGCTAGGAGGTTCCTCAATAAGTCGTTCTTCAACATGTCGGGACGGGCAGTCATTGGACAGGACAGCCGAGCTGAGGCCACCTATTCCTCAATAAGTCGTCCTTCAACAGGTCGGGACAGGCAGTCATTGGACAGGACAGCTGAGCTGAGGCCACCTATGGTGGTCCTGTATATCGGGACTAGGGTTACAGGAATCGGACACCTATTAAAGCAAAGGCTAGGCCTACTAACCAATCAGAAGATGGTCAACCACCTTGAGCACGAAAAGCATATCCCCGGATGCAGAGAATCGCAAAAGCAGGAAGGTCGTACGAGGTAGGTAACAGATGTAGGTGGTCCCCAATCTGTGGCTCTCCCCCAGCATCAGACATTGTCTCCTAAGCCCAAGACAAGGCGGGACCACTAAGGCCCCTCCCCCTATAAAGAGGGGACCTGTTAGAGAGAGGAGGGAGTAGACTCACTAGTTCTTGATCACCGGAGATTGGCAACCATATGGACTTTCCCTGGCTCCGGCCTAATCTGTGATTTCACGAATTTGCTCATCCCTTCCCCCCTATAAATTCATTTGTTATCAAAGCGAACCAAAAGAGGAGGTAACAAATTGGCGCCGTCTGTGGGAAGATCTGAGCAAAGGACGTTGATACAATGGTAAGAACAAGGAGAACGGAAGCGGAGGAAAATCGAGAGCACCACGCCTCCACCAATGGCGAGGAGCAGCCACCGCCCGGGGTAAACATGACGGTGGGAGCTTTAACACTGGAACAGCTCACAAGACTAATTGCAGTTACGGTGGAACAGGCTATGAGGAGAAAGGAAGGTCCGTCCGAGGGCGTGCACGGGGAAAGCTCCCAGCAGATGAAGGATCCCGAACAAGGAGCAACTTCCCGTCATAAAGTGACTGCTGTTCCGGATCTGGAGGGCCAGGTGGAGGAGCTGAAGGACGAGGTCCAGAGGATGAAGAAGGGGATGGGGGGTACCTCTGTCAGGAGGGGAACCCCTTTCTCGGGTGAAATAGTAAATGAGGAACTCCCAAATAACTTCCGACCCCCCAATGCTGGGGAATACGATGGGAGTACGGACCCGGAAGAACACCTGGGCAGATTTGAAAACGCTGCAATGCTACATTGTTACTCGGATCGCCTTAAGTGCAAAGTGTTCCTGGCCACTTTGGTGAGGTCGGCCCAGAAGTGGTTCAACCAGTTGGAGCCGGGTTCCATTACTTCCTTCGCCGGATTTAGCTCCGCGTTCTTACACCAGTATGCCAGCAGCAAGCGATATAAGAAGACCTCTCTGAGCTTGTTCGAGATGAGGCAAGCCGAGGATGAGTCGTTGCGGGGGTATATCAAAAACTTCAACACTGTGATACTCGAAATACCTGCCTGCCCGGCGGAAATTCTGATCAGCGCCTTTACCCAAGGCCTGAGAGGAGGAGACTTCTTCCGATCCTTAGTAAAGAAGCCTCCTGTTACATATGATGATCTGCTCACCCGAGCGTAAAAGTACATTAACGTGGAGGAGGCCCAGCAACTGAGGAGGAAGGAAGTGCGGAGGACTGGGGAGAAACGGATCAGCCAGGGCGAGAAAAGGCCAGTGGAAGGGGCGCAGCTCGGTCGATTTTCCCAGTATACGCCGTTGAAAGTCTCCAAGGAGGAGGCCGTCCGCATATGTGAAGACAAACAGGTGTTGCAAAAGCCAGCACCAGCCAGTGTAGAGCCGAGCAAGGAGGTCTCGGAGAAATACTGCATCTTCCACCAAGCGACTGGGCACACCACGCAAGATTGCCATCGTTTGGATGAGGAACTTGAGAAGGCAATACAGAACAGTTCCCAGTTCAAGCAGTTGTTGTCCCGACCCATCCCACCAGGGGATAATCTTCCTCGGGGAAGGGGTCGAGGACCGTCATGGACAAGAGGGAGAGGGGGACGGACCAACTTCCGTCCTCCGTTTCGCGGTAGAGGACGGGCTCGAGGACCCCCGAGGAGTTTAAATGACTTCAACCCTACCCGTGTTGACTCACCAACACGGGGAGTCATCAACATGATCTCGGGCGGCACAACGGATGGGGATTCCAACAGAGCCAGGAAGGCTGCCAGCAGGAGAGAGACCCTGAGTGTAGGAGGGAGTTGCGGTGCCGAGGAGAAGGTGGTTATCAGTTTTGGGCCGCGGGATCTGGAAAACATTTGCGCACCCCATAATGATTGCCTGGTCATACGAGCCACTGTTGCCAATTATGAAGTCGGGAGGGTGTTTGTGGACACAGGGAGTTCGGTGAATGTATTGTTTGACGAAGCCTTTCGGCAGATGGACTTGGGAGGGTATCACCTCGAGCCAATCAACACCCCCTGTTTGGCTTCGCTGGGCATACCGTGTACCCCCTCGGTCAGATTTCCCTGCCCCTTTCCCTGGGATGTAACGAGGATCGGAAAACGAGGTTGATCACATTCACCATTGTGGCAGCCTCGTCTTCGTACAACATCATTCTGGGAAGACCAGCTATGAACGAGTTCAGGGCTGTGGCCTCCACCTTCCACCAGAAGATAAAGTTCCCTGTAGGAAAAAGGGTGGGGGAAGTTAGGGGGGACCAGCCCTCATCAAAGAAATGCTACGCGGAAACTGTAAGGGTAGAGGTGAAAAGATCCCGAAGGGGCGGTGATGAAGGACGGGAGGATAGGGGAGTACAGATGGTGCAGGAGGTGCAGGCGATGCGGGACGGGGAAGAGGAAATTATATTAGTCCCAGGACAGCCCGATAAAACCACAAGAGTAGTGGCTGACCTAGACAGCGTCCTGAAGCACGATTTAGTGAAATGTCTGTCCAAGCATGCCGGAATATTCGCCTGGTCTCCAACCGAGCTGACAGGGTGTTGCCCGCGGTAGCCCAGCACAGGTTAAATGTCAATCCAGAAGTCAAAGTAACCCGGCAAAAGAAGAGGCATTTTGGACCAGATAAAGACAGAATTATCCGAGCCGAGGTTCAGACCTTGCTGAAGGCTGGTCAGATAAGGGAGGTGCAGTTTCCCACCTGCTTGTCTAACGTGGTTTTGGTTCCAAAGTCGGTGGGAAAGTGGAGGATGTGCATCGACTTTCAGAATTTGAACAAAGCCTGTCCCAAGGACTGTTATCCCCTACCCCGGATCGACCAGTTGGTAGACTCCACCTCAGGGTACGAGTTGTTATGTTTCATGGACGCGTACCAAGGATATCACCAGATACCCTTGGCAAAAGAGGACCAGGATAAGGTCAGTTTTATCACGCCGGATGGAACGTTCTGCTATGTGGTCATGCCTTTTGGCCTCAAGAACGCCGGGGCCACATACTAGAGGTTGATGGACAAAGTGTTTGAAAACCAGGCGGGAAGGAACGTTGAGGTTTATGTGGATGACATCTTGGTAAAATCTAAGGGCCAGGTAGACCTGTTGCCCGACTTGGAGGAGACTTTTGCCACACTAAGCAGGTTTGGTTTGAAATTAAATCCGGCTAAGTGCGTATTTGGGGTGAAGAGTGGTAAATTCTTGGGTTTCATGGTAACAGAGAGGGGGATCGAGGTCAACCCGGAAAAAGTCAGAGTAATTCAAGAGATGACCTCACCTCGCAGTATAAAAGAGGTGCAGAAACTGACAGGGCGGATTGCGTCCTTAGCTCGTTTTATCTCCAGGTCAGCTCATAGGAGTTACCCTTTCTTCCAAGTGCTAAGAAAGGCGAAAAAGTTCGATTGGGACGACGAGTGCGAGAAAGCTTTCTCTGACTTGAAGAAGCACTTGGCCGAGCTGCCCGTCCTGGTAAAGCCCGAGCCCGGCGAGCGATTATGGATCTATTTGTCTGCTACCGAGAGTACTGTTAGCTCGGTACTGATAAAACAGGACGGTACGGACCAGAGGCCGGTGTACTATGTCAGCCATGCACTGAGAGGGGCGGAACTCAGGTATCCAGAGGTCGAGAAATTGGCATTAGCTTTGGTCATAACCGCAAGAAGGCTGAGACCCTACTTCTTGTCACACCCCATCTCAGTGCTAACCAACAGCTCCATGGGGAGGATAATGACCCAGCCTGACGTATCGGTGAGATTGGTGAAGTGGACAATCGAGCTTGGCGAGTACGACGTAACCTACCAACCTCGGTCATCCATTAGCTCAGGCTTTATCAGATTTCCTCGCGGAGATGATAGAGGTTGAGGCTGAGGAGCCGTGGAAAGTATACGTGGATGGAGCAGCTAACAGTGAAGGCAGTGGAGTGGGGATTGTTCTGATATCTCCCGCGGGTGAAAAGATGAAGGTCATTATCAGATTGGATTTCCGGGCTTCTAATAATGAAGCAGAATACGAGGCCATATTGATCGGGCTAAGGTTGGCAAAGGAGGTCGGTGCAAGCCGGGTGATCCTTCACTCGGACTCCCAGCTGGCCACTCAGCAGGTGAAAGGGAATTACGAAGCCAAAAGCGAGAAGATGATAGAATACTTGAAGGCTATACAGGAGATGTCAGAAAGTTTCGTGGAGTGGAGCATAGTGCAGATCCCTAGGGAGGATAATCACGAAGCTGATGAGCTCTCCAAGTGGTCAACATCCCTGGTTCCTTTGTCGCAGAGGGAGTTCATATTTCAAACTGAGTTGGTTCCGTCAACTCGGCCCGTCACCGAGGCCTTCGAGGTTTTAGGTTGGATGGCCCCGATTTTGAACTACTTAAGAAAGCTTGAATTACCCACTGATAAGAACCAAGCCCGGCGGTTGAAGAGGCATTCGTTCCGTTTTGTTCTGATAGAGGATGTGTTATATAAGAGGTCCTTTGCCGGACCCCTGCTCCGATGTCTGAGCGCGGAGGAGGCAGAATATGTGCTCAGGGAATTTCACGAAGTATGCTGCGGAGACCATCTCGGGGGGTTGGCTCTGACCAGAAAGACCCTCCTTGCTGGATACTTCTGGCCGACCCTAAGGAATGACGCGATCAGGACTGTAGTCACTTGTGAGGGTTGTCAGAGGAACAGTAAGTTCCAGTTAAGACCAACAAGGCTCATGAAAGCGGTAACATCGGCCTGCCCTTTCGATAAATGGGGTTTGGATATCGTGGGACCTTTCCCAATAGCCCTGAAGTAAAAGAAATTTCTGTTGGTGGCTGTGGATTATTTCTCGAAGTGGGTCGAGGCCGAACTTTTAGCCAAGATTGCCGAGGAGAATGTGCTGGACTTCCTGTGGAAGAACATAGTTTGCCGTTTCGGAGTACCCATGAAATTGATATCAGACAATGGGAGACAGTTCCAGGGGCAGAGGTTAATGGCTTGGTGCAAGGAAATGAAGATCGAACAAGCCTTTACATCAGTGGGTTACCCGCAGAGCAACGGGCAAATAGAGGTCACCAACTGATCAATTGTGCAAGCGTTAAAGGCCAGACTGTACGGGGTTGGCAAGGATTGGGTGGTGGACGAGTTACCAAGTGTGTTGTGGGCTTACAGAACGACAGCTCGCGTCCCAACTGGAGAAACGCCTTTCAGCATGGTATATGGAACGGAGGTCGTGCT
The DNA here is from genome assembly GCA_907163345.1 of Haberlea rhodopensis. NCBI lineage: Eukaryota > Viridiplantae > Streptophyta > Magnoliopsida > Lamiales > Gesneriaceae > Haberlea > Haberlea rhodopensis. The sequence continues at coordinate 10,054,576 of CAJQUN010000006.1, read as the reverse complement.
CCCAGCTGAGGTCGGAAAGACCTCTGCCAGGTCCAAGCATATGATGACGACAATGAGGAACACCGGGCTCTGGATTTGGATCTGATCTATGAGAAACAGGAAAGGGCAGCTATAAGGATGGAGGCTTACCGCAGCAAGATAGTCAAAGCCTACAACAAAAGGGTGGTACCCCGAAATTTTCAGGTGGGGGACCTCGTCCTCAAAAAGGTTAACCCAGCAGGGGAGGTAAGAAAGCTCGACCCCCGATGGGAGGGACCATACAAAGTAGTCCAGAAACTGAGTTCCGGATTGTACTACTTAGAGGAGGGCGAAGGCCGACGCCTAAAAAGACCTTGGAATGCATATCACCTCAGAAAATATTATTCCTAGGAATTTTATTGTTGTTATTTCAATTCAATGTACGAACACTGTTATTTAAAGAATTTTTCCTTTAAATCTCCTATCCGAAATTAAAAGTGCAGGTCATCCATGTCACTAAAGCCCAGGTGTATGAGGCCCTGACACCAATTAAAAGCCCAGGTGTATGAGGCCCTGGCACAAATTAAAAGCACAGGTCCGCCCTGCATGCTAAAGCCCAGGTGTATGAGGCCCTGGCACCAATTAAAAGCACAGGTCCGCCCTGCATGCTAAAGCCCAGGTGTATGAGGCCCTGGCACCAATTAAAAGCACAGGTCCGCCCTGCATGCTAAAGCCCAGGTGTATGAGGCCCTGGCACCAATTAAAAGTGCAGGTCATCCCTGTCACTAAAGCCCAGGTGTATGAGGCCCTGTCACCAATTAAAAGCACAGGTCCGCCCTGCGTGCTAAAGCCCAGGTGTATGAGGCCCTGGCACAAATTAAAAGTGCAGGTCATCCCTGTCACTAAAGCCCAGGTGTATGAGGCCCTGGCACCAATTAAAAGTGCAGGTCAGCCCTGTCACTAAAGCCCAGGTGTATGAAGCCCTGGCACCAATTAAAAGTGCAGGTCATCCCTGTCACTAAAGCCCAGGTGTATGAGACCCTGGCACAAATTAAAAGTGCAGGTCATCCCTATCACTAAAGCCCAGGTGTATGAGGCCCTGGCACCAATTAAAAGCACAGGTCCACCCTGCATGCTAAAGCCCAAGTGTATGAGGCCCTGGCACCAATTAAAAGTGCAGGTCAGCCCTGTCACTAAAGCCCATGTGTATGAGGCCCTGGCACCAATTAAAAGCACAGGTCCGCCCCGCATGCTAAAGCCCAGGTGTATGAGGCCCTGGCACCAATTAAAAGTGCAGGTCAGCCCGGTCACTAAAGCCCAGGTGTATGAAGGCCTGGCACAAATTAAAAGTGCAGGTCATACATGTCACTAAAGCCCAGGTGTATGATGCCCTGGCACCAATTAAAAGTGCAGGTCATCCCTGTCACTAAAGCCCAGGTGTATGAGGCCCTGGAACCAATTAAAAGTGCAGGTTATCCCTGTCACTAAAGCCCAGGTGTATGAGGCCCTGGCACAAATTAAAAGTGCAGGTCATCCCTGTCACTAAATCCCAGGTGTATGAGGCCCTGGCACCAATTAAAAGCACAGGTCCGCCCTGCATGCTAAAGCCCAGGTGTATGAGGCCCTGGCACCAATTAAAAGTGCAGGTCATCCCTGTCACTAAAGCCCAGGTGTATGAGGCCCTGGCACCAATTAAAAGCACAGGTCCGCCCTGCATGCTAAAGCCCAGGTGTATGAGGCCCTGACACAAATTAAAAGTGCAGGTCATCCCTGTCACTAAAGCCCAGGTGTATGAGGCCCTGGCACCAATTAAAAGTGCAGGTCAGCCCTGTCACTAAAGCCCAGGTGTATGAAGCCCTGGCACCAATTAAAAGTGCTGGTCATCCCTGTCACTAAAGCCCAGGTGTATGAGGCCCTGGCACCAATTAAAAGTGCAGGTCATCCCTGTCACTAAAGCCCATGTGTATGAGGCCCTGTCACAAATTAAAAGTGCAGGTCATCCCTGTCACTAAAGCCCTGGTGTATGAGGCCCTGGCACCAATTAAAAGTGCAGGTCAGCCCTGTCACTAAAGCCCAGGTGTATGAGGCCCTGGCACCAATTAAAAGTGTAGGTCATCCCTGTCACTAAAGCCCAGGTGTATGAGGCCCTGGCACAAATTAAAAGTGCAGGTCATCCCTGTCACTAAAGCCCAGGTGTATGAGGCCCTGGCACCAATTAAAAGCACTGGTCCGCACTGCATGCTAAAGCCCAGCTGTATGAGGCCCTGGCACCAATTAAAAGTGCAGGTCAGCCCTGTCACTAAAGCCCAGGTGTATGAGGCCCTGGCACAAATTAAAAGTGCAGGTCATCCATGTCACTAAAGCCCAGGTGTATGAGGCCCTGGCACCAATTAAAAGTGCAGGTCATCCCTGTCACTAAAGCCCAGGTGTATGAGGCCCTGGCACCAATTAAAAGCACAGATCCGCCCTGCATGCTAAAGCCCAAGTGTATGAGGCACTGGCACCAATTAAAAGTGCAGGTCAGCCCTGTCACTAAAGCCCAGGTGTATGAGGCCCTGGCACAAATTAAAAGTGCAGGTCATCCCTGTCACTAAAGCCCAGGTGTATGAGGCCCTGGCACCAATTAAAAGCACAGGTCCGCCCTGCATGTTAAAGCCCAGGTGTATGAGGCCCCGGCACCAATTAAAAGTGCAGGTCAGCCCTGTCACCAAAGCCCAGGTGTATGAGGCCCTGGCACCGATTAAAGGCACAGGTCCGCCATATGTTTGGATTATTATCTCTAGAGCTCAGGTCGAGAGGATGTTATCTGTTTGTATTGACTATTTCGTGAGCTGGGATTGAGCGACTTTTGTGTTCGGTTAACTGTTTGTGGGGTTTATGTAGGTCTGCCCTGTCAATGTAACAAGTCAGCCCTGTTTTGAGGTTTAAGTCCCCTGGAATTATTTCTAGTTGTTAGGGCGTGACAGCCCTATGCGGCGTTTAGTTCTATGCGTGGGATTATTTTTAAGTTAGTATTATGGGTCAATCCAATGTAAAACCACGGGCCGGCTCGGCTGCTATAAGTGGTCAGGACGTTCATAAATTTGCGATAATAGAATAAATTGCTTCGAAGAAAGGACATTCAAAATTCAAAATAACCTCATTACAAGGGGGTGCGACCAAAGCACAGTACAAAAAAAAAAAAAGAGAGAAAAAAAAAATACAGGGGTGAATTAAGAGCAAATCAGACTAGTTGATAAAGTCGGGAGGGATGTTGGTGATGATTGCGTTAAGGTCCAGGAAGTCGTCAGGGTCCTGGTCATTAGGCGGGAAGCCCTTAGCCTTAAATTGGCCTTTGCACCCCTCAAAACCAAGGTCCAAAAATTTAAAGGCCTTGGAGGCCAGCATTCGAGTGAATTCCTCCGACTTGGTGAAGGCCTCGCGGCGAGCTGATTCGCCAGCCACGTAGGATTCCAACTCGGATTTCACCTTTCCCAGCTCGGCCAGGGCATTTGAAAGGTCCTGTTCCTTCCCAACCAGGGCACCGCGGAGCTGATCGACATCAGCTCGGAGTCGGGTCACCGAAGCCCTGTGAGACTCTAGTTCAACAGCGTCGCCTCGGACTTAGCAATAGCATTCTCAGCCTCTGACTTGGCCTCCCGCGCTGCCTTCCTCGCATCCCTGGCTGATTGGCCGTTGCTAGCACCCCGACGAAGGCTCTCGCACATCATCACCAGACCCTGAAAAGAAAAGGGGAGTGGGGGGCTCAGTTTCATATTCACCAAGGAAGAATCCTGGCAAAAACAAAATGCTTACCGATAGGGCCCGAGATACGCCTTCCTCTGCTAGGGGTTTCCACCTCAGCTCTGATAGGACTTGCTGGTCGGCAGAGGAGGTCAGACACTCGACAATTCGGGTAGAGAGGCCTGATGGGGCAGAGTTGATCAGGCTGACTTCTCTAGTATAGCCCACTGGTACCCCAGGTGAACCCGGGTCGGCGGGAGCAGCGGACAGATGACTCGGGGGGGAAGCGGTAGGGGTGTCGATCTCATGAATAATCAGGGAAGTAGCCACCTCTTACCGAGTCGAGACCTCAGCTACACCCTTGCCCCTTTTCCTTTTTCTTAGGCCGGTCTCCTCCCTAACCTCTTCGGCGCGAGGGGGACTGGCCCCTGGGGAGGGCGGGCTTCGAATGACAGTGGGGGCACTAGGGGGTTGGCTCAAAGGGCCTGCCCCAGCCGCCCCTCTTCCCGCTTTCTTCTGAGACGCCATGGCGGATAGCAGCTGCTGAAGAGACATGTTATCTGCAAGAGAAAGGACTCAGGTCATACATGAAAAAATAAATATGATAAACGGGGGCCAGATAGGAAGAACGTACCACCAGGGATTTCTGGATAGGAGCTCAGCCCAAAACGCCTGAGTACGTCCTCCCTGATCGGGGCAGCTGAATCGAAACGCCGAGCCCCAATGGTGGAGAGAACCGTTTGGAAGAATATGTCCTCTTTATATTTTTTGGGCAAGGATTGGGGGGCAGGTAGGGAATCTCGCCAGGCCATAGGGCAAGCCCAGCGTCGAGGTGGTTTGACAAAAAAATAGGTTTGTTTCCATCCTTTGCGGGAGCTCGGGATGTTATTTAAAAATTTATAAAACGTCCGGGCACCAAAGTAAAACACCCCGGGAGACTGGGTTTTCTTAACCTGGAAAAAATAATTGAGAAGGGTAGGGGAGAAAGGTAGATCCAAGGATCGAAAGAGGGCAGTGACAGAGACTAGGCTCTGGTAGGAGTTGGGGGTAAGCTGGCTCAGAGAAACACAATGAAAGCGGGAGAACTCCTGGTAAGAAAGGGGAATAGGAAAGCGGAGTCCGCTCTTAAGCTGCTCAAGGAAGAAGGGAAAATACCCGGGCGGGGGGAGATGCGGACGCTCACCAGCCCTAGGGACCCGGACGTCGTGGTCCGGCGGGATAAACCACGCACGAAGAAGGTGCTCGACATCAGGGGAAATACCCAAGTCGAGAATTTTGTACCAAGGAAGTCCAGCCTGGGCCAGGCTCCTCGGGTCGAAAACCTCGAAGGTGGGGAGAGATGGATCAAATATTCGAGGAGGGACCTGTCGGAGGGGTACCACCTCGGGAATGTTTCCCGCGGCGGCATCCGACCTCCGACCCGATGGGCTGGGTAGCTCAGACACCTCGGCATCCTCATCCCCCCCCCCCCCCCCCCCCCCCCCCCCCCCGCGAAAGAGAGCACCGGAAGTGGAAGATGTGGAGTTGGACATTAAGAACAGAAAAGAAAGGCAGAACTGACTTACAAGATTTAGGAGAGACGACTGATCCGACCTGGAGAACAAATGAATGAAAGTGACTCGAGAGCCTCTATTTATAGAGGATATGGCGAGTGGGCCGAGAAAGCCAGGCCCAAACCAACGGCACAGATTAAAGAATCTGAACGGTCGGAGCACCAGATGAGGGCACGTGGCCTGACAGCCCCCTAGGGTTTGGTACAAGACAGCTATAACCCCGGGACCAGGAGTTGTCCAATCAAAGGACCAAGATGTCAGGAATAAATAAAGTTCGCCATAAACCCTTTAGTCGAGGCAGCGCTACTCTAGCTCGACTTGGGGGGGATACTGATGATACCCCTAGCCCTGGAGGCCCAATAGGTTTAGGTACCCGAACTTTATTTGGGCCCTGGTCATTTGGGGACCCTCTTTCAGCCCAACAAGTGGACCCATTTTCAAGCCCGCCGCCCGATCCGAGTTGATACCGGGCACGACCACCTCTGGCCAGCTGCCGTGGTCTTTTCCGAGCACGCCCTATTACGCGCTCCTTGACAATATCCCTCAGGGCATCCTCCGAGCGGAGACGAAGAGGCTAGGAGGTTCCTCAATAAGTCGTTCTTCAACAGGTCGGGACGGGCAGTCATTGGACAGGACAGCCGAGCTGAGGCCACCTATTCCTCAATAAGTCGTCCTTCAACAGGTCGGGACGGGCAGTCATTGGACAGGACAGCCGAGCTGAGTCCACCTATGGTGGTCCTGTATATCGGGAGTAGGGTTACAGGAATCGGACACCTATTAAAGCAAAGGCTAGGCCTACTAACCAATCAGAAGATGGTCAAGCACCTTGAGCACGAAAAGCATATCCCCGGATGCAGAGAATCGCAAAAGCAGGAAGGTCGTACGAGGTAGGTAACAGATGTAGGTGGTCCCCAATCTGTGGCTCTCCCCCAGCATCAGACATTGTCTTCTATGCCCCAGACAAGGCGGGACCACTAAGGCCCCTCCCCCTATAAAGAGGGGACCTGTTAGAGGGAGGAGGGAGTATACTCACCAGTTCTTGATCACCGGAGATTGGCAACCATATGGACTTTCCCTGGCTCCGGCCTAATCTGTGATTTCACGAATTTGCTCATCCCTTCCCCCCTATAAATTCATTTGTTATCAAAGCGAACCAAAAGAGGAGGTAACAAGTATGATGGTGATGTAAACTATAAATTGCTATTTGCCTTGAAAATGAGTGATTTTGTGGACTTCTTCATTAAAGGGTTTAAGAGTTCATGATAGTAAAGTCCGTTTCGTTTGCATGGGGAAGAATTTGTGATTTACCCACGTAGATTATCTGCAAAAACCCCTATGGTTTTGTTCAGCTAATCAACTGGCACATCCAGTCAGCCACTATGCTACCAATGCTGCAACCAAAGAAACCTTTTTCTGTGTACTTGTACTAAAATGCCTTCCAGGAAATACCCATTGAACGACCTAATTCTGCTACAATATTTTATTGTAGATTGTAGTTGGTGGAAGGAACAAATATTTGGTCAATGGTCACCTAGCTCAGCCCAGTCGAGTTCAGAATCTTTTCTACTCAGTGCAGCTGAATGTGAACAATCCGCATTTTCTTATAATGCAAGGGCGTATTACCAAAGTGTTGAATATGAAACCTCCAAAAATCTTGTCAATGCTCTAAGAGGCTGCTGAACAAGAATGTATGAGACGAAGAAAGAAGCTGCTCTCAAAACACTTGAAAAGAAACAGAGCAAGGTAGATGAGATTGAGAAGTTTCTTGACCAGGGAATAATCCCAGCTATGGAGAAGTTTAGAAAAGAAAGGATGCAGTACATGCAATGGGCTAATGGAAATGCAGAACTGGATCGACTTCAAAGGTTTTGCATTGCTTATGAATATGTGCAAGCAGAAGAGATTAGAGACAATGCAATTCAATGCGTTCAAGAAATAAGAAATAGGATTTCTAAGATTGACGATAGTATTTGAGTATGCAAGAGGATGCAAAGGATATGGAGAAGAAGATATCAGAACTGAGTTCTGAAAAAGAAGCAAGCATTGGTGGGGAAATAAAAATATTTTCAGATAAGTGGATGCTCTTTCCCGGGATCTGGTGAAGGAAACTTCGGTGCTTAAAAATCAAGAAGACAATCTTATGACTGAAAAAGAGAATGTGGCCAAGGTACATGGATTGGCCTTTGCATCACTTTTCTGCCTTTGCATCACTTTTCTGTCCATCCTGTTGCTTGTACACTTAATTGAGTTTTTGCTCTGTTGAATTGCTTAGTTTGTGTTCTGCATCTGGTCATATTCTCTATTTTGCCAGATTGAGAACGGAATTGAAGAATCAAGACAATCGGCACTAGAGATGGCTACTGCTGTGAAAAATGGTGAAGATGGTGCTTCGGATCTTAAGAGAAGAGTTGAAGAGCTTTCAAAAAGTTTGGATGAGCATGAGATCGAGTATCAAGTAAAGAAGTAAAACCCTCTAAAAACCCTCTAAATTAATATCTGACTAAGAGCATTCATAGTATTTTAATACTTTGGGAAATTTCTTTGACGTCAATGGATGTATACTCAGGGTGTTATAGCACGTAAGAGCAGCGGAAATGAAGAGAAGTGCCTTGTAGATCAACTTGGAGATGCCAAGATAGCTGTAGGAAGGGCAGAAACAGATCTGAAGCAATTGAAAACAAAAATAAGTCATTGTCAAAAAGAACTGAGAGAAAAATAGTAAATTAACATCAACGCATGAAGCTGCTGCTGCTGTAGAGAACGTGCTCAATATCAAGAGAAAAGATGTTGAAAAAGTTAAAGAAGCTTTAGAATCTCTTGCTTATGAAGACAGCCATATGGGAACGCTGCAAAAGGTATTTTTGTCTTTGATGGAATCTAAAGTGTCCTATCTTTAGATTAGGGGTGGAAATTCGGATATGGGTACCTGATACCAGATCGGATATTCCCGATCCGAATATCCGAACCTGAATTTATTGTTGTCTGGTCGGGTTCGGGTAGGAAAAATTCCTACCTACAATCGAATCGGGTACCCATCCATTATTAAATAATTAACCTTAATTTATTTACCAAGCAACTTCATATAAAAAAAAGACGGCTGCAAATTGAAAGTAAAAGTTTTTTCTTTTCTTCTTTTCATTCTTATTTCACAAGAAATAGGTGATGGGTGATTTTTTTGAATTCTTGATCAACAAGTTTCTTGAAAGTATTCTTTACAACCACTTCAAATTATAGGATAAAATCAATTTATATGCCACAGCAAACCTTGTATATGGCACTGAAATCACATTTTATTTTGATTGTATAGTCACATCAAATTTATTAGAATCTTGCAACTTTACTTAAAAAGGTTGCCTTGTTTCTTGATATGTTTTAGATAGGACATGGTGTTTTAATCTTTTTTATTTATATTTTTCTGGAAATATTTGCAACTTTTTCTTTATTTTCTGAAGGATTTCAATACCACTGATAGTTGAAGTTCGCTATATCATTAAACAAGTGCAATACATTATCTTCATCTCTATCAACCAAAGGACTACCAGTTGTCAAAGCTGCATTGAATATCCATCCTTGAGTGTCCGCATCCAAACCACTGAAGAAATATTGCAGACGAGTGTAGTTTGGAAAGTCATGATAACGGTCCGTGTTTGCCAAATTGTTGAATCTCTCCCACGCTGCATAGAACGGATCGGAAGGTTGTTGGGCAAATCTTATGAAGGCTTGTTGATGTAGCATCTCCAATTACCTCACAAAACAAAAACAAAATAAATTTATTATACATATAATTTTTTTTTGAAATAAATAAACAAAAATGGTTAAATTACAATCAAAGAATCTCGTATGATATTACTAAAGTTAGGCCCCGACAACGGCGCCAAAACTTGATCGCGCTTTTCTTTAGCAAATAAATATTAAGCTGTGCATGATATAAATCAACAACACAAATCGACCGTAAGCATACGGTGTCAAGTTTTAATATAGTGATTCGTAAGTAGTAATGTCGAACATTGGACTAACAAGCAAGTAGCAAATAAGATTTCTTTAAACTATATTTAACCTACGATAATTAATTAAAAACTTAACCAACACTAAATTAAATTACTTTAATCCAACCAACACAATCGACGATCACGAGAAAAGTCCACAAGAAAGAATTATCAAGACAATGATTCACCTAACCCATATCTTACAATTCTTTTCTCCATAAATCTAACATCAAATTGCAACAAGTAACTCTCGTTCACTTAATTAACAATTTGATATTGAATGAACCTTTATGAAAATCACTAACTTTAGATTAAATAACCTAAAGCTATCACTCGTATGTGATTTTATCTCTCGATCTAATCTTTAACACACGACCTGAATTATTATGTCGTATTATAATTTTATCTTTCAATCTTAATTATAATAAATTATCATTCAAATGGGATCAATCGTTCAAAAGCATGAAGAACAATAAAACATGCACATAGAAGATGTGTGAATTCAATCACAATATCAATATGAAAAACTATGTTCATGATATCTCTCAATCATAAAAAAACACAACAAATCCAGTTATTCATTCAAAACTAAAATAGAAAAGTAAAAGCAAACTCCCAAGTCGACTTTGTCCGTTGATTCTCGATCCTTTCTCATTTCTTTCTCGATCGTGCTCCTCGATTCTCTTGTTGGCTTGTTCCAATTCATAGGGTGAATAGGTGATGGTGGATGATGGTGATATGGAGTATGGATGAATGGAGGCTCTTCCTAGGGTGTAAAAATGGTGTTTTAATCTGATTTTCCGTGTTTAATATATAGAGGGAAGGAATTATGCACTTCCTTGTTTAACTCAAACTCTATAAGGAATTTATTTTTCAGAAAACTCCCCCGGCCGATCGATCGAGCAAACTTGTTGGACCACTCGATCGATCGAGATGGTTGCTCGATCGATCGAGCTTCATTTTTTTTATTATTTTTTTTCTTCCTTTCCCGTTTTCGACGAGTTCGCTCGATTTGGTCATTTTTCATCATTTTTGGCTCATTTCCTATACTTTTATGCATTTCAACATTGATTCCTGAAACATACAAATATATACCAAAAATCGTAAAATCGTCCATGAATCAATACGAAAATCATTAAAAAATCATATCTAAATAAGTGTAAAAATGACACTTATCATACATCGCTACGTATACAGCGGCATAACATCATCGCTACGTATAAAGCGGCATAATCCATCACTACGTATACAATGGCATAATTGCCACGTATATACGGCATAACATCATCGCTACACATACGGCGGCATAATAATATCCCTCGCTTCAAGTTATCGGCGGCTCAATGATATCCCTCGTTTCAACATATTAGCATTCGGCACTACGATATGACATCAGCAAATATGTTGATTCATCGTCCGATAAAGCAGCGACAAATATTTTGTACATCAGCGGCTCAATAATATCCATCGCTTCAAATTATCAGCGGATCAACGATACCCCTCGCTTCAATACATTAGCGATCCACGCTACGATATGACTGCAGCAAATATCCTAATACAGCGCTCGATAAGCCAACGACAAATCCATCGCTGCTCAATATATATATGTATATATATATATATATGTATATGTATATATATATATATATATATATATGTATATGTATATATATATATATATATATATATATATATGTATATATATATATATATATATATATATGTATATATATATGATCTCAATATACACAAATCGATATATCATCTCACAATCTCTACAATTCCTACTACGTTATATCAGCGGCTCAATAATATCCCTCACTTCGAGTTATTGCGGCTCAATGATATCCCTTGCTTCGACATATCAGCGACACACGCTATGATATGACAGCGGCAAATATCCTGATCCAGTGCTCGATAGGACAGCGGCAAATATCATGATTCATCGCTACTCAATATAATCGAATAACTCACTTCTTGGTCTTCGACCCCCTCAGCGTAGCATCACAATATACTTGTACGCATAATGACAATATCAAGTCTGAACATATCACAACGACAAGTCAATATCAATGCATTTGTACTTCACATATACCTGAATTTTCATATCTACAATAAAACCAACCCGATCATCAAATCATCTGTCGTCACATACTGATAGCACAATATTGTCAACCACTTCCTGTCCTTAGACAACATATCTTGTTTCTCGTTGTCTGATTCCCCTACAAAATCAGAGTTCTTAGCACTTGTCACATATACAAGGTGCATACCATTTCAATCAACATAATTTATTCTTTCACCAATCACCACATCCAATTACTAATACTTATTGTTGGAATCGAAGAGGGGGGGTGAATGAGATTCCTTGGCTACTTTAGCTTTTTAAAATGAGTTTGCAAAATAAAAGAGTTTGCGCTTGCGGAAGGCTTAAGTCAATCGATAAATAAAAAGAATAAGTAAATAAATGCGTAATGAAATTAAAGCGATAAATAACAAGAAGATTTGTTATAGAAGTTCGACGATGAATCGCCTACGTCTCATCTTCCCGGTTAGATAACCTCCAACCGAGGTTCCACTAGAACAAAAGATCTTGGCCTTGAGGGCTCCAAGTTAGCCACTACACACTCCTCCCGAGTACACAAAGCTCTTCCCAAGCACAACACTCTTCACAAGTCTTCTTAGCCTTAAGGGCTCCAAGGATAGCCACACAAAAACTCTTCCCGAGTTACCAACACTCTTCACTAGTCTTCTTGACCTTAAGGGCTCCAAGGATAGCCACAATACATGCACCAACTTTACTTGTTAATGACTTTACAATTTCCAACTTGCTTTAGTGTTGGAGGACCTTACAACAACTCAACAAACACCTTCATGGTGTACCAACACGAAGAAAACAAGACTCTAACAAAAAGGATGAATTACAAACTCCAATACAACAACAATGTATGAAGATTGCAAAGCTATTTAGAAATTGAATGAGCAAAGCTTTGTAGAAGTTTGTAGGCTTGTTTCTTATCTTCAAAATGCTCCAAAGCATCAATATTTATAGTGTAGGAGGCCTCATAGGCTCCTACTAGCCGTTGCTACACAAAAGGCTGAAATCACTCTTCGATCGCCTCAGCCATCGCCTCAGGCGATCACCATCGCCGCGCCCCAACGGTCACCATATAACACGCATCGCCTCAGGCGATGGGTCGATCGCCTCAGGCGATCAGTTGCACAAATCAATGCCGTAGCCTCAGCAGCTCAAAATCTTCCATCGCCTCAAGCGAAGCCCACATAGCCTCAGGCGTTCAATGCATCGCCTCAGGCGATCAGGGCATCGCCTCGGCCAAACTCCCCCTGCGCGCGAGCCTCGGCGTCGCCTCTGTCGATGTGCGTGGTGATGCCTCGCCTGGCTGCCATCGCCTGGGGCGATCCAGTCCACATTTTGCACATTCGATTTTCTTCATTTAATCCACTTTTTAATCAATTAATCTGCACACTAAGTACACACATTAGTATAACAAACACAAGTTTTGTTGATCATCAAAACTCAAAATAATCCGGAGATAAATTAAAGCATTAAACACAACCATGCGTTTAAGGCTCAACAATCTCCCCATTTTTGATGATCACAAAACTTGATAAACTTGAATATGTAATATGCATGAAATGTGAGTAAACATGACTCCCCCTTAACAATTGCATAGCACATACAAGATTACCAAGTAAAGCATACAATAAACAACTCTCCCCCTCAAACCATGCATACACAAGCTCTCCCCTTTAAACTATGCATGAATTCAGCTTCAAGTTTATCACAAAATTCTTCCCCTTTCTGTGATATCAAAAAGTACAAAATTTAAATAAACCTAGCATAAATATGTTGACACATATCCATATTTTAACAATTTACACATGTTCCTCATCAAACATATAATAGCTATAACAAGCATTAGATTAAATCATTTAGAGGAATACAAACATGCGTTTAAGGCAATCAACAATGAATTCTAAACATTGCAAAGTGTGCATATGTTCTACCATGAGTTCATGCACTTATGCCCAATAAACATTAAAGTTCTCAAATCATAATAATCACATAATTGCATATTTCCACATTGCATATTCAAATTTAAATTTTAGGCACATCAAGATATATATACCATAAAGAGATAAGCAAGAACCATGCATCAAAATAATTTATATGTGCATATGCTAAGGTGTTATGCATTTTACTACCAATGAATATTGAGCTTCATTATTTATTGGTCACAATTAATTTGTGCCAATTAAATTTTGAATTGCTCTTTTAAAATGTATAAAATAATTTTACCTTCGATGACAAGAGTGTGTTCTTGTCATTGGTCCTATGCCTCGTGCTTCCTCAATTGATGTGAATGAGATAGTCTCCTCCTTTGAGTTGCTTGTGCCTTCATCCTCCATCCCATTGTTGTTCCTACAAAACAAATTTACAATTGGAGGATCTTTGATACCCATTTGATTTTTGGTCCTTGAGGGTTAGCTTTCATTGGCACCTTTGGAATCCATTTCCACCTTTTGTTAGGTTGGTATTGGATTCTAGCAAACCTACATTTATTCTCAGTATGTTCATTTTTACAACAATAGTTACAAGTAGGGGAATCATGCTTGGCTTTAGCCAACAAGCTAGAAAATGTTTTAGTTTTGCTTGAGAAGCCTAGCCCGACTTTATCATCTTTAGACTACTCTCACTAAATTTGCAAAAAGATATCTTCAAGGAATTTAATTCATTTTTCAATAAATTATTTTCTTCATCTTTCTTGGCTACCTCAAGTTTGAGTAATTTGTTACTCATCTTGGTTTTGCTAAGAACATCTATAAGCTCATGATAAGAATCTAGTAATTCATCAAACGAAGGTACCTCATCGTCGCTTTCATCTCCTTCATCTATGTCATCTTTGGCCATGAGACAAAGATTTGTTTTTTCTTCATCGGAGTCACTATCATTCCATGTGGCTATTAAGGCCTTCTTCTTGCCTTTGTCTTCATTCTTCTTCCTAGGACATTTGTTAGCATAATGACCTTTTTCTTGACAATTATAACAAGTTACCTCGTGTTTGGATTCATGTTTGGTAGCACCGGAGGCCTTTGGCTTGTTATGTTTGTTGAAGAATTTCTTGAACTTCCTTGTGAACAAGATAATCTCTTCATCCTCATCATCATCTTCATCCTTGGATTGATCTTTTCTGCCGACCAAGGCGATCCCCTTTCTCATAGAACTATCATCCTCCTTTATTCCTTTCCTTGTTGACACTTCAAGCTCATGGGTCACCAATGTGCCATGAAGTTCATCAAGGTCATAAGAAGCACTTTCTCCTTTGTTTGACTCGATGACGGCCGTCCTCCTTGCATCCCATTCTTTTGGCAAGGCTCTAAGTGCTCTTCTCCATATTTGCTTTGGAGGATACTTCTCTCCAAGTTGGGCAAGCTCGTTGATAATTTGGGTGAGCCTTCTAAACATTGAATCAACCTCTTCTCCGGACTCCATCTCAAATGTCTCATATTTGAGTTGTAGTAGGTCTATCTTTGTCTCATCCACTTGATTAGTGCCTTCATGACAAATTTGTAATTTGTCCCATATCTCCTTGGCGGTTGAGCACATTAAGATCCGGTTGTACTCCTTCATATCTAAAGCACAATGTAAAATATTAATAGCTTTAGCATTTTGAGATATTAGAATTGTATCCGCTCTAGTGAAATCGTCCATTTCTTTGGGAATACTTATTCCCCCAACTTCCTTTAAAGGAATATCTGGACCTTTCACTATAATCTTCCATAGATCATAATCTACGGATTGGATGTATAGAGAAATTCTATTTTTCCAATAACCGTAGTTATCACCCGTGAAGAGCAGAGGTCTATTTGTCGATTGACCTTGAGCAAACTCATTTGCTAGATTAGCCATATAAAATTTTTGATTTAAAACAAAAATCAAATGGCTCTGATACAACTTGTTGGAATCGAAGGGGGGGTGAATGAGATTCCTTTGCTACTTTAGCTTTTTAAAATGAGTTTGCAAAATAAAAGAGTTTGCGCTTGCGGAAGGCTTAAGTCAATCGATAAATAAAAAGAATAAGTAAATAAATGCGTAATGAAATTAAAGCGATAAATAACAAGAAGATTTGTTATAGAAATTCGGCGATGAATCGTCTACGTCTCCTCTTCCCGGTTAGATAACCTCCAACCGAGGTTCCACTAGAACAAAAGATCTTGGACTTGAGGGCTCCAAGTTAGCCACTACACACTCTTCCCGAGTACACAAAGCTCTTCCCGAGCACAACACTCTTCACAAGTCTTCTTGGCCTTAAGGGCTCCAAGGATAGCCACACAAAAACTCTTCCCGAGTTACCAACACTCTTCACGAGTCTTCTTGGCCTTAAGGGCTCCAAGGATAGCCACAATACATGCACCAACTTTACTTGTTGATGACTTAACAATTTCCAACTTGCTTTGGTGTTGGAGGACCTTACAACAACTCAACAAACACCTTCACGGTGTACCAACACGAAGAAAACAAGACTCTAACAAAAAGGATGAATTACAAACTCCAATACAACAACAATGTATGGAGATTGCAAAGCTATTTAAAAATTGAATGAGCAAAACTTTGTAGAAGTTTGTAGGCTTGTTTCTTATCTTCAAAATGCTCCAAAGCATCAATATTTATAGTGTAGGAGGCCCCCTAGGCTCCTACTAGCCGTTGCTACACAAAAGGCTGAAATCACTCATCGATCGCCTCAGCCATCGCCTCAGGTGTCACCATCACCGCGTCCCAAGGGCCACCATATAACACGCATCGCCTCAGGCGATGGGTCGATCGCCTCAGGCGATCAGTTGCACAAATCAATGTCATAGCCTCAACAGCTCAAAATCTTCCATCGCCTCAAGCGAAGCCCACATCGCCTCAGGCGATCAGGCCATCGCATCGGGCGAACTCCCCCTACGAGCGAGCCTCGACGTCGCCTCTGTCGATGTGCGTGGCGATGCCTCGCCTGGCTGCCATCGCCTGGGGCGATGATCACCATCGCCTGGGGCTATCCAGTCCACATTTTGCACATTTGGTTTTCTTCATTTAATCCACTTTTTAATCAATTAATCTGCACACTAAGTACACGCATTAGTATAACACACACAAGTTTTGTTGATCATCAAAACTCAAAATAATCCGGAAATAAATTAAAGCATTAAACACAACCATACGTTTAAGGCTCAACACCTATCAACATAGTATATTAGTTGTCGCTCATCCAGCGTCACATCCTTACTGTCAAAACAGTTAAATCTATGATATGCTATTTAATACGTTACCGGTTGATAGCATTTCTTCAATAATACCACCCTCGGTGCGTATGTTCATTGGTATCACCGATTATTTCTCAACATCAATTTCATTATATTCCATACGATCCTGCAACCACGATGGCTAGCAATAACACATTTTCATTCATGACTTCATATCATATAATGCACATTAGTATATACAAATGTCATGTCACGCTGGTTTAGCACTAAACTACAATCATGCGTAAACTATGTGCTATTCATTTCTATCAACACATCCATTGGCCCTCAACAACCCAAAAGAGCAAATCACTGCTCTGATACCACTAATGTAAGAACCCCACGTCCTTGTCCCGTCATTAGTGCATTTATCATTTATATTAGTGCATACATTCTTATTATTAGGGAATTATCTTACATGCTTCCATAACAAATGCATGATGTCTATAAATTTTTTAAAATAATCCTCTTAATGTTCAATTCCTAGCACAATTCAACTATCATAAGTATACATTTTACAATGCACCAATCTTTTATTCTCAATTCATCATGCAATTTCCCTTATTTTAATTGCATGCAACTCATAAGTGAAAAGAGCAATTTCAGGACTCTTATACAAACCATATACACATATCAAAATGCTCACAGACGAGCATTGAACCAATAACTATGTATCAATTGTATAAGAAGTATTATTCATACCAACATCGATATCTAGCTCCTAGGAGCATCCTCATTCAATAGCTCGAACTCATCTCCAGAGCCAATGCTGTACCTATTCTACCTATTTCAACAGAAACAGCCCCCACAAGGGATGAGCATACTAATAACACAATCTCAATATCATCAACCTCACAATTCATAATTTACAGAATATAAAGCTGCAAATTCATAAAATACTCCATTTATGTATCATTACCATATGAGATCTCTCATGTTGTTCCCGTTCTCACAATAACCAAGATCATCAAACTCCAAAGTCCATTAAATCATTGCAATGATTCTTTATACTCATATTCAAGACTGCCAGTTCCATAATTGATCATAGCTAAATCATTACAAAAATGCTTTACAGAAATCAAATATATCTCAATCAACAATTTCATAATTGTATCACATCATATCACATCGCTCGCTCAATAGCGGCGGCACTCTACCTCACACACGCTCAATAGCGGCGGCCTCATACCATTGCTCGCTCAACACCAGTAGTATTATACTCATTGCTCGCTCAACAGCGGCACCACATAATTCACAACACATACGAACTCATCGCAACAATAATAAATTATTCATTTAACAATGACAGTAATATATGTAACTATGATCGTACATTATACGTACCTTAGAATCCAATAGCAAGAGCCAATCATTGATGTTGCTCCGAGACCTGGTGAATTATGCGCTACACAAATTCCACAATTCACAATCAATCGCGTACACATAATTCACATTTAAGTACATACTCAACCTATGTATACATCATCATATCATGATGATTAATCACAATTACTGTACTTTGTATACTACACAAGACATCCTATTTTATTCTATATTCATTGAGTTATCGATTAACTCAATTGAGTAGTACATAACTGACAAGTTCAACTTTTGCCACTTCATTTTAACGTGTAATATTTTCATTGGAATGTAGAAATCATCACAAAAATCTACCATAAATATTACGTCTCCAAAATCCCAATATTTAACAAATTTTTAAAAAGTAAAAATAATATACGAGCCTCGATCGATCGCCATCATCTTGCGATCGATCGTGAGAACTCACTGCCAGATTTTGTTCTTCCGGATCGATCGCGGCCAAGCCAGCGATCGATCGCTGGACCTCACTGCCCCCCTTGCGATTGATCGCCCTTTTCTCGCGATCAATCATGAGTACTTTTATCGCCTTCCAAATTTCAGCAATACCGCGATTGATCGACGCTAGCGCCTCGATCGATCGCGACCTGCGCTTTTCTAAAAAAAATTTGTTTCAATGGTGTTTTTCGAATCCATACTCAAATTCAAAACCACCAACACCAACAATACTTCAAAAGCTCTATTAAAACACAATAAAAACACCAAATATAACAATTTAACAATTTCTTCCAAATCCCGAAAACTCAAACACCTCTCTAAACTTAACCAAATTCTACAAAATTACTATCAAAACGAAGATAAAAGAGATGGGAAGAGATTACCCAGAAATCTTCGAGAAATCTCACTTCGAAATCAACTTGTTTATTACAATTTAATCAACTTGTACTTTTATACTAACGGTAGTTTAAAAATGACATTCAAATATATACAAAAATACAAGACACTTAAAAATCAAAAATTAAAAATGTTATATTCAAAATATTGATAAAAAATGTCATTTTTTTTCTAAAATAATGCCTCCTATCCTATTAAAATTTGACGATTAATTTAGATATACACACACATTGAAAATCACAATTGGGCTATTATTGTGCACGGATCCAATTATACGTGGGCCAGTTAATGAAGAGTATTGTCAATATAAATGGAGATTTACCAGCCCTCATTTAAATCTTGGGCCGTGAAATTTAAAACTGGGTCAGACTCACAGGAAACACATTGCTTAAAATTTTAGTCCAAAATTAATTAAGATCAGATATATAAATCACTTTTATGTGCTATTATCTATTTGAGACTAAAATCTCTTTAGCCAATTTTCTTGGATTTTCCTATCATAATCAAGAACCTCGGAATGAAGTGATACCTAATCGGAAGATTATCCATTTTTCTTCCCCCACAACTGGGAAAATGGCTCAAAGATTTTAGTTTCGGATATAACGATAAAAAGACCATCACTGATTTTATTAATTAAGTAGTAATTATATACACATCATGTGTTCATAAATAAATTTATGTGACTTTTTGGTATAAAAAAAAAACATAGAGATTATATTAAAATTAAGAACTTTAAAGATGATATTTATAATTTTTTGATAATTAAAATGATTATTTAAGTAGGATAATTTTTGTTATTTTCAATTTTTTTATTTTTTGGATTAATGATGACATGATATTATGACACAAAACAACCACTATATACTACTGACCAGTTACAGTATCCTAAGTATACAATATTTAATATTTAATAATATATGTATCTTGTAGAGTAATAAAATAATGATATGATAGCCCCAGGGGTATAGCCGAGTTGGTAAGATCTGTGGTGACGTAGGGTAACCCCTCGACGCCAGGTTCGATTTCCGTGTGGAGCGCATTCCCTGCTGAAATATTGTGGGGGTGTGCTCTGGGGTCGTGGCCTGTAGGTCCTCTCCCACAGATGTCTGTCAGCTCGGGCACATCCCTCGGTTTACCTGGTGGCGGCGTTGAGGGGCCGGTTCCGTCACCTAAGAATTAGTCAGGCGAAAGCCTGGATACCTTGTAAATAAAAAAAAAATGATATGATAAATATATCATATTCTAAAAATATATTTGACCAATATAGACTTGACACAACTAAGATCGAGTGTCACTCTACATAAAGTAACTATCTAGTAGGTCAAGCGTCATTGTTTGATAATTCTCTTAACCAATAATCTTTCTCAATAATTACACTAATTTATAAGTTATAAGAATCGAACATTTGATCTTAACTTCAATAACAATTGTAAGAGCGTATATTTATCATTTTATCAAAAGTTATAACTAATAATACCACAATAACTCAATTTTTTAAACCGTTCGATAGCTCAAACGGATTAGTTCATCGTTTTATAATAGGAATAAATTATTGCAACCGACACCGACATTAGAATTTGAATTTTGATGGATAGTTTATTTATTAAAATAAAAAAAAGAAACAAGACATTGAGTTGTTTTTTGTTAATACGTGGTACGAAGAAAACATTGACACCAATTCACAAAGGAAATTCAAAACGTACACGTAACTACAATTATATGATCCCCACCCTGCCTAATTTCAGCAATTGTGTGCACGAAACATAATTAATTAGTGACAAAATCATTCTAAGGATTCCACGGGATATTTATAAATATCGTTGGAATTATTTTTATTTCTTGCAGATATAAATAAATATGTTTACGTTATCATATGATTTATAATGGAAAAAATATTTTTTATCTCAAGTTCATTAAGTTTTTTTATGATTATTGTTCTATATTCATTTTTTCCATATCCAATTGACGTTGGATGTATATAAACTATATTGGCATTATAAGATTAAAATAAATTAGTTTCTCAATAAAATTTAGCATCAAACTATATTGTTTTATATTTATTTGTATTTTACCAACCTTTTCACTACAAAGTAAATAAATTATTTGCAAATATATATTTATCTTAGATGAAGAATAAAAAGAATAGTTGGGTTTATCAACAAAACTTATT
The DNA here is from genome assembly GCA_907163345.1 of Haberlea rhodopensis. Taxonomy (NCBI): domain Eukaryota; kingdom Viridiplantae; phylum Streptophyta; class Magnoliopsida; order Lamiales; family Gesneriaceae; genus Haberlea; species Haberlea rhodopensis. Next base: position 10,033,667 of record CAJQUN010000006.1, on the reverse strand, counting down.
TAAAAACAACAAGTTATGATTTATCTATTAAGATTATAAGAATAAATATAATTAATAATTATTTATTATCAATTCAGTGAAAGATATTTTAGAGAAAAAAAATTCAAATCTTGACAAATTGGGTTTTTTGGTGTGAAAATCCACTAAAAGTCTTTGATTATACAAACATGGTGTACGATCCCGATTCAGCTGGATTTATCGACAACCCGACTGAAACTCCTAGCAACCTTAACTTTTCAATTTGTTCAGACAAACTAGTCTGACAGTTACAAAGATATTCACTATTCTATTAAAACACAAATTCAAATGATAGAGTGAAAGAATAAACACTATTGATCATAAAGATAAGATATAACAATATACAATGTTTTGAGTATGAGCATATCGAAATCTTCTTGCTTAAAATTTTTACTACTTGCTTCAATTAATGCTTCAATAAATATGTCTCACACGTTAGTTTGAGTCTTGAAGTTGCATGCTTATATAGAAGTTTCTACCAAGGTTAATATTTCTGGAATTTGCATATTTAGGCTTTATCAACTTCAGTTACCGAAAGTGTGTAGCACTCATTCTGCGGTCTTCAGTCTTGGTCAATGTGCAAAAAATTGTATGTCTTGTACATTCACTATTGTACTAGACTAATAAAAACTTTTTTGTCTTGTATTATTTAAGGTAAAAACCTTAGCCTTCAATCGGCTAATGACTTTAATCGTTTTCATCATTTAATACTCCAATAAATGATACCTTGAATAGTCGTTGAGACCTTAGTCTGATTGCATAAGCTTTCAGTCTGATAAGCTTTAGTAAGCTAAACTGGTATAAGCAGCTCATTTATCAGTTCGAAATTTACGTCTGTACGTTAGTCGTCCAATCTGTTCCTCAAAGTTAATGAGCCGGTATGTTTTGTCATCTTCAAAAAGGACGTGCTGATCCGACCTGTTATTGTCATCATCGAAACATGGTACTAACATATATTGTCTGATAATATTGGTGCCACGCCTCGCTATATATCCGGTCATGCACTCTTGCATGAAACTTGTCAGTTTTGATGTTCATTTTGTAAAGGACCTTTCTAACAAAGATCATCTCTCTGTTGCCTATGTCAGCATCATGATCAATTCGTCGATACAAAACCTCTACATAAAACGCGTGAAAACTTACGTTCCAAAATCTCTCTTTGCTAATGGATGTCGATTTTATGGAGGCATATTGTGATGCCTAAAAATAATCCATGTGTTAATTAGTGGAGTTTATTATTATGCGTTAATTATCATATGTGTTATGGACTTGGGTTCGGGTTGAACCGATAATGATAGAATACATTGAATGAATTTGACATTATTTTGTTGAAGTATATAAAGGAGAAATCAGATTTTGTTAAAATCATACTACACATTTTTACACCTAAAATTCTCTACAAGATTCTTTTCAAAAACCCTTGCATGTTCTTTCAAAACTTGACTTGGATTTGACTTGGCATCAAGGGAAATCTTGTTACTACATTGAAGTAGAAGCTACTTGGTAAGGATAGCATGAGTTATATACTCTTTTGTTGGTAGTTTGATTTAAAAGCTTGATTGAGTTGGTTTTATGTTGGTGAAAATTGATAGGAGGTGGAATTCACTGGAAATGGGTTTTGTTATTATGAAAAGATGTTTATATCATGAATTGATGTTGCTTTCAAGCAATTTTATCATATTGGGTATAGGGTAAAAAGTTTAGAGAAGCACGAAAATCCCCTGTTTTTGCCATGTTCTGATAATTTCATCGCCTCGCGGTCAATCGCGAGCCGTGGGTCGATCGATCAATTGCGTTGGGCTAAGAACAAGTGAGGCGGTGCGTTGAGCGATCAATCGATTGCGTGGTGGCGATCGATCGCGTATGAGGCAGAAAGTTTGATAAAATTTTAATCGCGACTGATCGATCGCGGGTGAGGCGATCGATCGCGTAAGAATAAGTGATCGATCGCCTGAAGGACAGAAAGTTTGTTCATATTTTATGGTGTGCGACGATCGATCGTGAGGAGTATTATTTTGAAAAACGTAATAATTTCTTGGAAGTTTATGATGAGGCCTATTATAACATTGAATTGTTGATATTCTTGTAGCACCATCTCAGGGAACATGTCAGAGAGGAGGATAGTCAATAACTCCTGATTTTCTATATTTTGAAAAAGACAAAAAGTATGCTAGCATGTGAGACACTTGAGGACAGTGCTTCAGATTCTCAGAGAGCATCAGTTGTATGCTAAGCTCAGTAAGTGTGAATTCTGGCTGAGCAGTGTGGTGTTTCTGGGGCATGTCATATCGAGCAGCGGGATATCTGTAGATCCCAAGAAGATTGAGACTGTGATGGAGTGGGCTGCCCCCACTTCTGTGCCTGAGATTCGGAGTTTTCTTGGCTTGGCCGGGTATTATCGACGCTTTGTCGAGGGCTTTTCTAAGATTGCCAAGCCGCTGACGCAGTTGACCCAGAAGGGAGTGCCTTTCTTTTGGTCAGAAGCTTGTGAGGAGAGCTTCCAGGAGTTAAAGCATCGTTTGACGACGGCGCCAGTGTTAGTGATCCCTACGGAGAACTCCAGATTTGCTCTGTATACTGATGCATCACTGCAGGGCCTTGGGTGTGTTCTGATGCAAGATAAGCATGTGGTAGCTTATGCATCGAGGCAGTTGAAGCCGCATGAGACCAGATATCCAGTTCATGACTTGGAATTGGCGGCTATCATCTTCGCCCTGAAAATTTGGAGGCATTATTTGTATGGTACTTCATTTACCATTTACACGGATCACAAGAGCCTCAAGTTTTTATTCACTCAGGCAGAGCTGAACATGAGGCAGAGGAGGTGGATGGACCTACTCAAGGACTATGATTGCGAGATAGAGTACCATCCGGGGAAAGCCAATTTGACAGCAGACGCTTTGAGCCGGAAAGTGAGGAGTTCTGCTGAGGACGTCATTCATCTATCGGCTATGATGACCTCTTATTGCCATCTGGGCTATGATTTTGACATAGATGCATCGCCTGTGTATGTATCGACTCTGTTAGCCGAGCCCGACATCTATGAGAACATCAGGAGAGCTCAGAGGTCAGATGACGAGGTTCAGAGGTGGTTATCTTTAGTACATCTTGGTCAGCCAACGAAATTCAGAGTGGCCGATGACGGGTCTTTGAGATTGGGTGACCGTTGGGTGGTTCCGAATACGCCAGAGTTGCGTAGAGGGATCTTGGAGCGAGCTCACAGTAGCAGACTTAGCATCCACCCAGGCGGGAAGAAGATGTACAGAGATCTGCGTGGTCAGTTTTGGTGGAAGAGAATGAAGAGTGATGTCGTCGCTTTTGTAAAGAGATGTTTGATCTGCCAACAGGTTAAGGCAGAGAGACAGAGACCTGGCGGTGAGTTGAGAAGCTTGGAGATACCGAAGTGGAAGTGGGAGCACATTTCCATGGACTTCGTGACTCATTTGCCGAGGAGTGCTTCAGGCTTCGATGCTATTTGGGTGATTGTGGACAGATTGACTAAGGTATCTCATTTTATCCCCTATAGCATGACTTTCACATTTTTGAGGATGGCACAGTTGTATATTAGAGATGTGGTGAGATTGCATGGGATCCCCGTTTCCATAGTGTCGGATCGAGATCCGCGATTCACGTCTCATTTTTGGGAAGGCCTTCAGTCAGCCTTGGGAACTGAAGTCAGATTGAGCACTGCTTATCATCCTCAGACGGATGGCCAGACCGAGCGTACTATCCAGACGCTCGAGGACATGCTGAGAGCTTGTGTTTTGGAGTTCGATGCCTCTTGGCAAGATTCAGTGCCTTTGGTAGAGTTTTCTTATAACAACAGCTACCAGGCGAGTATTCAGATGGCTCCGTTTGAAGCTCTTTATGGCAGACGGTGTAGATCACCCTTGTGTTGGGATGATTTGGACCGCAGATCGGTCGGAGGACCGGAGTTAATTCGGGAGATGGAAGAAAAGATAAAGACAATAAGGCAGAAAATGAAAGCGGCCCAGGACAGACAGGCAGCTTATGCAAATAAACGGCGGAGACCGTTGGAATTTCAGTTGGGAGATAAGGTCTTTTTGAAGATCTCGCCTTTCAGAGGCGTTGTGCGATTTGGGATGCGCGGAAAACTGTCTCCGAGGTATGTTGGACCGTACGAGATTTTGCAGCGCATTGGCACCTTAGCTTACCGACTGGCCTTGCCGCCTTCTTTATCTGGTATACATGATGTGTTTCATGTATCGATGCTGCGGAAGTATGAGCCGGATCCGTCGCATGTTTTACAGCCTTCCGAAGTTCAGTTAGAGTCCGATGTGTCTTATGTGGAAAGGCCTGTCAGAATTCTAGATCGAGCAGACCGCAGACTTCGGAACAAAGTGATACCTATGATCAAGGTTCAGTGGGATCGCAGGGGTGTCGAGGAGGCTACGTGGGAGACGGAGCGGCATATGGTGCAGCACTACCCGGAACTATTCTCTGGTATGTGTTTATGTTTAGTTTCCTGTTGGGGTAAGTGCATGTGATTTCGAGGACGAAATCTTATAAGTAGGGGAGTATTGTGATATCCCCGAAATGGTTAATTGCATTTGGTGCATTAATTGTGTTTATATGATTAATTATGGTAGTAATTAATTATGTGTTGAAATTATTATGTGGAAATGCTTAGTCATGTGTTAGAATGACCCGGGATAGCATTTCAGGGTGCATGGTGGGCATGTTGGGAATTTTGGTTGGAAGCATGATTTATTTGCCTTGGTTAGCAATTAATTAGAAATCATGTGTTTAATTGATATTTTGGTGCATTTGGTTTAATGCTTTGGAAAATATCATGTTGGGGTGTTTTATACACCATGGGTTGTGGTTTGCATTTTAATAAACTCACCTTTTATTATCCCCAACCCCACCTTACCATCCATCACTTTTTAACTTTACCAAAATCAAATCCACAAACCCTTTCCCTTCCATTTTCGAGCTCAAGCTTTGGGGTGAAGAGAAACCTTTCAAAAATCTTGATTTGTGGAGTATATTGGGTGATTTGAGGTCCCCAAGAGGTATGGATACCTCATGGTTAATTTTGTTGTGTTTTATTTAAGTTTGGGTTGGTTTGAAGGATTTTAAAATGGGTTTGTGTTGGGTTGTTGTGGTTTTGGTATTATTTTGGGTGGATGTTAAATATATGAGTTAATGTAGATGTTATTGATGGTTTTGAGTGGTTTTGTATGGTTGGAGTTGGATTATTTGAGTTTGTTTGTGTTGGGGTGAATAGTGCCCGAAAATCGGATGCCCAGAGCTCGGCGATCGATCGCGAGCAGCATTGCTGGAGACAGTGCACTTCAGCGATCGATCGCGAGTTTGGCGCGATCGATCGGCGAGGCCGCGATCGATCGGCGCAAACTCAGCGATCGATCGCGGATTTGCAAATTTTGTTGCTCGAGACAGTGAGGTCTCGCGATCGATCGGGGCTTTATGGCGATCGATCGCGAGACACCAAAAATGGTGTTTTTGGTTATTTTTGTAGGATTTTTGGTATTGGACTATTATTGGGTTCTAATATCGATATTTGTGAATGTGTAGAACCAACCCAGGTGGCAACACAACCAAGGCATTGAAGTCCTACCATATCCTACATTTTGGAAAGGTACGTAGTGGACGTACGGGCACCCCAACGGTACATGTATCTTATATACTTATTGTTCTGCGTTGTGGATGCAAGTATATATGTGGTATTGCATTGTGGATGCAAATACATGTTATGCATGATGTTTATAGATGCATATGATTATTGGTGCACATCCATGAGTCGTGGTCATCCCTTGATGATTTTAATGCTTGCCGCTATTTGGTTTGGTTCCGCTAAATGTGAAGCGAGGGGTGGGAGCGCCGCATGTCACATTTGAGCGTGGTTATCATATAGGGCGAGGAAAGGGTATTTGCCGCTCAATGAGAGGCGAGGGGTGGGAGTCCCGCAGTCCATTGAAGCGAGGTTATCCTATGCCGCCTATATGTAAATAAGCGAGGGGCATTAAAATACATTGTGATGGATAGACTAGGGATTGGTGATCAGTATTTGGTATTGATAAGCTGGTATATGTCATGACATGTTTAGACCATTAAAAATAATCTATTGATTATACTCATGAGTTATGGTACAGGGACAACCAAACGGGAAGCGTTTGAAATGCATGGGGAAAACAGGAAGTGTTTTATTATGATTATGCATTTACGCTTTATCTTCATATTGTGTTGAATATGAATGATTATTATTGCTCATGTTTGGGAGTTGTCCTTGTAGGTACCTTTTTGGCATGATAGAAGGGCTTGAACGGGTTGATGTGGTGAGCCTTGTGAAGAACTCTTTTGAGACAGAAAGGACAGGATTATTTTGGATAGTATCTACTCTAGGAGTAGTATAAAACTATAATTGAACACATTCATTGATTGGAATGTAATTAATCCTTTTGGTAGTCCTTATTTTTGGCATGTAATGCTTAAGCTCATAGACTCAACATGTTCTTTTACACTCTGATTATTATGATAGCTCTATTATGCCTTGATTTCGCACTTAAGGATTAGGGTCCTTACAGTGTGTGTGTGTGTGTGTGTGTGTGTGTGTGTGTGTGTGTGTGTGTGTGTGTCTATGATATGTATATGATGATTTGATATATATCATTGTAATGATGCTGTTGAGGAATGTGATTTATGCTGTGAGGCATGATGCTATTGAGGCATGAGATAAGGTTGTTATAACGCGTGAGCTGAAAATATGATATGTGCTGCTAATATGAAGATGTGAGGAGGTTCCACTGACATATTGAGCGAAAATGCAATATCATATATGCTCCGTTATAACATGGTGATGAATGTGATTCATCGAAAATGTCATGACATATTGGTTTATATTGTGATTGGATGTATGTACATGAATAAAGTATTTTAATGCCTGAAATACAGGAAGTTGTTTATACAATATTTATGCATTTTATTGATGTTGGATTGTTGATATCATCTATATACTCATGTTATGTGGTTGTTCTGTACGGACTCATAGATGAAGGAGGACGGGATTGTGAGTCCACCGTCCGCTGCTAGGAAATAAACTAATTGAGATTTAAACATACAAGACGATTTTAACATGTAAATGATATACATTGTGTTGTGTATGAAAATAATGTAATAGATAGACGTGGTGAAAATCTTGATCAGTATTAATATTATTTTAATCCTGTTAAGTAAATAATGGCATTTACTTAGTTGTGAGGATTAAGGTAAAGAGGCCCACACATATTAAAAAATTAATATGAATCAAGGAATAATGTGATTCTTTCAGCAAAATTTGTTATGTACATAATTATAAATTCTTGTAATTTTTCGCAAATGTTGTAACATATATTTAAAGATTCTAAGGCTGAATAATAAAATTAAATTCATTCCTGTATATGTTGAAACACGTGTATCTTCACTAGTGTTGCCTTTACAATATATGGCCTCTCCTACCAATAGCGACTGGATACACTGCATCATGGTCTCTTACTACATGACCACCTTGATCTATCCTTACTGCATCCTCCGATTCTGACTTTGCTGGTGATAATCACGACAACAGATCCACTCCACATATGTCGTCTTCCTAGGTCCCAATCCCATCTCATGGCGCTCTCGCAAGCAAAATAGTGTAGCTAGGTCCTCCACATAAGCTGAATATAGATCGCTCGCCTCTGCCTCAACCAAGATTAAGCATATATTTCGTGATCTTTGTCTCTCTCCGGCACACTCCTCGCTTACTATGTGACAATATTGGTGTTACACGGCTTGCTTTACACCCGGTTATGCTCTCATGCATGAAACATATCAGTCTTAGACAAGGGTCTTCTTTTTGCTGTGTACGTCAAGACTCATGATCAGCTTGCAGACATTCGCACCAAACGTATCCATCGAATGCGGTTTGGAAATTTACGTTCCATAATCTTTGTAGCGGATGGAACATCGATTTTGCGGGGTGTATTAAGGAAATCACGTAATTAGATTCATTCCAATATTATTTAAGCACAATTTTGCTGAGATTTCAATGTAATACGATTATATAATTATAAATATACTTATTATATTTTATTATCTTTAAGTTAATTTCAGAACTAATTAAAAATATATACAGTTAATAACGATATTTTATCGTATATTTTTTATACTATAAAACTAATTTTTAGTATAATACAATTTTGGCAGGTGGGTGAGGAGGTGAATGTAAGGTCTTGAATCTGATATCTTTCAACTCAAATGAGTGTGATACCGATTGGGATAAGGCCTTCGGCTGATATAAAAATATTTTTTGTTTAATTGATAAGTAATTTCCCCAATTTTAATTACATGATTGTCTTCGATTTTCTGTTAGTTTTTTGCATGGAGACCGACGTGACTCAAATTTATTTTAAAAGCAAGCGTAAACAATTATGGAGATATATCCCTTTATCTATTTATTTAAAATTCAAATGTCAACATTAATTCATAGCAAAATGAATAATAAGCCATATATCATAAACAAATAGATCATTTAATTTAACTCATAACACCATCATTTTCCGATGGTTGTCATCCTTACCCGAAAAATAAGCTCCTCGAATTCGAGTCTTAGCTATTATATTTCCCAATCATTGATAAAACAAATCATTTAATTCGACGTTTGATAATAAATTAAGACACCGACCAACTCCACACTCCACACACGCATATATATATATACTAGCGGCCGACGCATACGCGTTACATGCGTAATGAAATTTTAAATTTTATATATTGTATATGTATACTAAATTTTATATTTGAAATATCATTATTTAAATATGATATTTTATGGGAAAGAGAAAAAATTACCGCACATATTTTTGGAAGGAAAAAAATTGATGAAAAATTGGGAACTAACTTTGGAAGTTAATAGGTGATCTTCCTATATATCTCTTATCTCATGGTCTCATAGCTATTACTAAATAAAATAGAGGATATTTTTGGAATTTCGCAATGGTTATACCAAAGTAGTTACTCTAAGGTGCTCACGTATTATATATAACTAGCAGACTACGCACACGATTTGCGTGTATAACGTAATATATAATGCATATGAATTGATAAGTGTAATGAAATAAATGAGACATATATATTGGTTAATATTACAATTCAAAAAGATGCAACAAAGAACCACAACAAACCATTGGAAGGTGTAGTTTGGTAAATTCAAATTTGTCAATAGTTAGTATAGGGGGCTTATGCATTATAATATATATATATATATATATATATATATATATATATATATATATATATGTTCAGATGTTGATGGCTGTATGAGACCAATAACAAAATGATGCCCAGTTTTCTTAAAGCTGGCGACCACTATTCTTTACACAAACTAAGTTGACGAACGTCTCGATTTCGCATAGTGGTAAAATACTACAAGGATAATCAGGAGAAGACCCAGAAAATTTTTTTTGGGAGGGTAAGAATTGTTTTTGGATAATACTTAATTGCTAAATATAATTTGGGGAGTTCAAAAAAAAATTGAAAAAATAAGGGAAAAATATTTTAACTTGACCCGAATGTCAAATCTAAATATGTATAGATTGTAACTAGAGGTGTCAAACGGGCCGTGCCGGCCGTTTAATCGTGCCGGCACGGCACTATTCGTGCCATACCGGCACGTTTCGAAAATGGGCCGTGCCGTGCCGACCCATTTCCACAAGGGGCCGGGCCCGGCACGGCGCCTACGTACCGTGCTTCGTGCCGTGCCGTGCTGGCACGGCCCATTTCAAGTTTTTTTTTAATTTTTTGGTGTAGCGATCAAGCGCTGCCTAACTGGCGATCGATCGCCACCTATGACCTAACTGGGCGATCGATCGCCAGTTAGGTGGCGATCGATCGCTACCAGTTTTAAAAAAAAAAAAAAAAAATTTACTATTCGTGTCGTGCCGTGCCGGCCACGGGCCTGCACCCTATGGCCCGGCACGGCCCATGCTACAGTGCCGTGCCGTGCCGCTCCGTGACGTGCCGTGCTCGTGCCGTGCCTCGTGTCGTCCGCTCCGTTTGACATCTCTAATTGTAACCATTCCAAATTTACCTAGGAGACAAATCAAGGAAATGATCGTAGATTAGATATCATCTCCCAAGATTAGACTGATGAAAAATGGAAACCTGAGGTATAAAAACAAAGAAAGAAAGTTACACCAACTCTTAGAAAATGTGATTTATATTATATTTTTATTGGACACACTAAGAATGCTGACATAAATACAATATTCCAAAAATATGGGATAACTGTACAAGGATTGACACAGAATCATGGTTGAATTAAATATCATAAAATATTTTAATTAGATGCATCCTAATTTTTAAATATTTATTATTAGGATAAAATTCATTTTTCAATAAACTCTTATTATGTATTTTGAATGTGATTTAGATTTCAAATATATATACTTTTTAATTTTGACTAATGTATTATTTGTTGGACTACATTTCTCAGTTTAAAGTACTATAAGATTAACATATCAAATATTAACTAATGATATTTTCTTAAATTTTTTACGTGTTTATTCAATATTATTAGTTTTGTTTTTTTTTTTATTTTTCAATGTCAATATATTATGTATGTGTGTAAATATATATCATGTTATGTGCAGTGGTGTGTTCTAATTTAATTTTAAAAATTTAGGGGTTCAAACAACCCAGGGTTATCCTGATAGTTTGTCACCTGACTCCTCTCATGTTGAAGGGATCGAGTCCCCCTCCCCCAAAAAATTATATAATAGAACCCATCTAAAGTGATATCTTTGGGATCGGAGAAAATATCACTTTAGAGAGGTTATCATATAAGATGGGTTTAAGTTTTTTAGCTTCCAATTATTAAATTTGGTTTTTTTGCCACTAAATATATATACACACAAAACTTACTTTGTCTATATTCAAGTCACCAAAAAATATCAATAATAATCCCACTATCTCACAAAAAAATTCAATAGTTTCTTGGCTTTCTAAAAGATTAACATTTATTTAGGATGAAACTTTCATCCCAAAAAATTACTTATAAATTAGACTAGCATTCTCTAAATTTATCAACAGTTTCCATAGATATGGCTCTTAAACAGTCTTCTCATGCTACCATGATCGACAAGATTCGCAAAAAACTATGCCAATGTAAAAAAGACAACCCTAGTATTACTCAAAAAAGTCTTTGACAATGGCTAGAGGAAAAGTGTTGGGGTTCAACAATTGCCTCTGCTTTGTGATCGATCGAACATGTGGCGCTTGTGCCAGAGTATGGTTGAAAAGATTGATGTTGCGCCATTACCCTTAACTATAGTTATTGGTAAAGCGGTAAGCGCTCGATTCTACAATTGGTATCAGAGCCAAGGTCGCGTGTTCGATTCCCATGAGTTGCAGAGAGTGCAATTATTGGGGGAGGGATTGTTGGGGTTCAACAATTGACTCTGCTTTGTGATCGATCGAACACGTGGCGCTTGTGCCAGAGTATGGTTGAAAAGATTGATGTTGCGCCATTACCCTTAACTATAATTATTGGTAAAGCGGTAAGCGCTCGATCCTACAAAAAGCATAATATCAAGGCCACCCAATCTATCATACCCAACATTATTCGTCGCAGTGTAGAATTCCTCAATATCTAGCAAACCAAAGGCTTGGATGACACAAACTCTCTTTCTGTAATGGCTTCAAGCATCTGACCAACATGTGGAAAATCGAAAGGTGTTGCTTATCATTGACAATTGCAGTGTACAAGTACCAGTTGGATTCTACTATTACGATTACGATTCTGAAATTATAATTATTTCCTAACTACATCGAATTCATGTTTTCAAGATATAATATCCAACTCCCATATGATACTCTTGTGTTATGTAAATTTTCTACTATTGTATGTTCAACTTACTATTTTTGCCTTTTTTTTTTATTTACTTTCGCCTATTGTCCTTATATTCGCCAGCATGCATAGTAGGGTGGAATGAGCATTCCCAACTCCATTCTAATTTCCACGTTCTAGTCGTATATTGCTCTCAAAATTTGAGAGTATATCGAACCAGAGACTTCTCCCCAATACCCAAAAATAAATAAATTTCATATACCAATAAAAATGGGATTCCCCATTCTTAAGAGGATGCATATTCCCAATTTCATGGGAATACTGATTTTCTTCTTGTTGTACATTCCCAACTCCCTATTCATTTCGAGACCAAGCATTGGAAATGAGTATTTATGTCATTCTATTCCTATATTTGATGTGTGATGATTTTCAGTAAAAGCTCCTTAGATATATTTTTGAATAGTTAAAGAATTGAGATCTCTCCATCATCTTCTCTCTACAATCTTCAAATGTTTATAAAACTTTTGACATTGATATGTCCGTTAGGTTCATGAATATGTCACTTGGAAGATGTATGTACTAGCTCTCATCCTTCATGTACTTTGTCTTTCCAATGGTCATCTTGGTTTTGGTGGATTTTTGTAACTCAGTTGTTCTTTGACTTTGCTGGTTAGTTTCCTGATGTGAGAGCTTACCGATGATAACTCATCTGATACCTTGCCCATGATCACTAAACTAGTCTATGTTACTAAGCTCATCTTTGAATGTATAAGTTGAATTGAATAGTCATCTTTTTTTTGTTCACCGAGGTAGATTTGTTTTAAATCTACTTGTCAGTCAACTAGCTTGTCCTTATTAAGCTCTGTTGACAATTCTTTTGTGCTGACGTAGATTAGTTCTATTAATCCTCAGCTTGACTAAGGTCAACTAGATGAAATGCTTGATCAATACTACTGATCTTTTTTCCTACTCTGACTCCAATGGTTACCATATTTTTTGAGATCTATGATGCACGGATATGAATACGTAGATAAGGATACGGTTGCACGAGAATTTTGAAATTTATAGGATACAATACACTTGGATATGACAATCTTTTTGTATTTTTTTTTATATATATACATCATATGTTTCGATCCAAATTAAACATCCTATGTTTCGGTCCAAATTTTACTTTATGACCATTGTTTGAAAATTACAATTTACATCATCAACTTTATGAATTGTTACAATTTGCATTCTTTTGACTCGATTTTGTGTAATTATCTAAAATTCATCACCACATTCAATCACCGACATGCTTTTTCAAACTTAAAACCATTAAACTAGCTATTGTAATATATATATATATATATATATATATATATATATATATATATGTATATATATATATTTGTGTGTCAAAATTTTCTTTTCCGAAATCAACAACTAGAGAACTCCGATATCCGAAATATTTTTAATTTTTTTAAAATTTAACGACTAGTTTAAGATGCTCTCAGTTTGATGATGTAAGTCGATGAAATGTTGAATTCAGATAAACATAAAATCGAGTCAAGCTGATGCAAAGTGTTATAATTTATTAAAGTTGAGGATGTAAAATGCAATTTTTCAAAAATAATAGCAATTGAAATTTGGATCAAATTATAGTATGTTTTGCATAATTTACCCTAAATATTATTGATGTATATGTAAAAATTAATTAAAAATTATCGTAAACAAAAGTATTGTATCCTAGAAATTTGAAATTACCGTGCAACTCATGAAAATTGAGAAAGTAAACTGTAATTTTTTAAACAATGGTTATAAAGTGAAATTTGGATAAGATATTAATATAATTCCCTAATATTTATATAAAAGTTTCAAACATATAATCAGAATTAAACACATTAAAAGTTAAATAATAAAGTTTGCGAAACTTGACCGTGTCGGATATGGTCTCAGACATATTTTGGTTGTATACATACATGTACCCGAGATTAAAAATTAATTTTAATTCTTAACACGACATATAGTGTATCTGAGTCATACACAATATATAGACATGTACCCGAGATTAAAAATTAATTTTTAATTCAGACACAATAGATGTTGTACCCGATACATATTGGAGCCCTATCCATATCCGAAATGAATCAAATACGTGAGCGTGAAAATTTTACGTGTATCTGTACATCACAGACTGATATGCTTTAGAAATGAACAATTTTACTGCACACTTGATAAATTTATCAGTAATAAAATTAATAAGTTTTGTTAACATCAAATTTGGAATTGATAGAGTTCGCTTAATAATAGTAATTGATAATTAATAGTATGTCTACTTTGAATTATTAAGATTGATATTGTAATATGATTAGAAAATGATTTTTTTTATAGCCTTAGACCCTTATTAATGATATATATAAAGTTTTGATTGGTATAATAAAATTGTGATGTTGGTATGAAAAATAAATTATATTTTTATACTGGCGATATTACAAATTTTATTACTTTTATATTATTAATATTGTGATTCAAATTATAATATAAGACTTTTAATTCTAGGAATTGCCCTCAATCAATTCTAACGTTTTTCTTTTCTTCGAGAATAATGATGCATCATTGTTTTCTATGTCTGGTTCGGTCTGTGTGTGAATCTTTTCTTTCTTTTAAAAAAAATCACCATCGTCATGGTGGGGTTAGACGATTTTCTACCTGTTTATTTCGCTTTTGTGTATGATTTTTTTTTAATTATATCGTTTTATTGAATGGATTTTTTAATTGAGGATTTATCTGTCATCCAAAAATTAACTTTAAGACAACATATGAGAGATGTAGAAGTTATATGATTGTGTTGTACGTAGTTTACAAAGGTGGAGAATGATTTTTCTCTCATTCCCACCACACAATCACAATGATCTCACTTGAAACTTTTAGTATGTGTTTTAGATAAATAATTGATGAGTTTGATTAATAACATCATCCAACCCAAATCATGGTAAGTAAGCATATTCTTGTCGTTAAGGGGTGTTCGAGTTGGTGGAGCAATATAAAGTCGAACCCGTAAAAATATGAGTTCGATTCCCCCTTTCTCGATCTGAGCATGTCGCATCAGGCTTACCTAATACGGTTTACCTGATTGACATGATTTACAGACTCCCTAAAATAGAGGTTGTGGTATCCTCTCATTAAAAAAAAAAGTTAACACAGCCTTAGACAAAATAGTTGAGACGAAATTTCTTAATATTTACTCGTAATTTCATTATATAAAAAATTTATGTTTTTACGTTCGCAATATTTAATTTTATTTATAACATGGTTATTAAAATTATATATCATGATCTAAATAGTTTCTTTCTAAGCCACGACAAAATAAAAAGGAATTGAGGCTTAAATATCCTTCAACAAAAAAGCATAAACTCCTTGAAAGCAACAGATGAAACACTCAACGGGTGAATACACCAATTCCCAATCTTAGAGCCCACATCCATCTCCACCGTCATTAAACACTGTTATATTTCCTTAATTGCAGACAAGAATTTAGAGCAAATCTTCGCTGAGTTTCAGAAAAAATGGAAGCCCCAAACCAAAAAACACAATCCCAAGAGAAGAAGAGAAGCAAAAATGATAGGAGATTCAGTGATGAACAGATAAGATCACTGGAATCCATTTTTGATCAAGAAACAAAGCTCGAATCGAGGAAGAAACTGCAGCTGGCTAGAGATCTCGGGCTGCAGCCACGTCAAGTAGCCATTTGGTTTCAGAACAGAAGGGCAAGATGGAAATCAAGGCAAATAGAGCAAGATTATAAAGTTCTCAAAGCTAATTATGATAACTTGTATGTGCAGTTTGATCGCTTGAAGAAAGATAACCAGTCTTTGCAAATGCAGGTATAACTTCAATTATCCTCCTCTTTTTTCTTTTAAAATGATCTTATATTATAGAACGGATAAGATAGTCGTCTCTTACCTCGAAAAACGGTGAAAAACCTCAAAAGTTACGTTTCTTGATTTTAAAAACAGTTGCAGAAGCTAAGTGATGTAGAAAAGAATCTAGAAGAAGATGATTTGAGTGATCATAGAGATGGAGGATTCAAAGAAAACATTCCTGATGATGAAAAAATCATTAATCGCTTCGGAAAAATAGAAGAAGACGAAGAAGAATTAGTAAGCTGGGGCGAAGATGAAAGAGAGATCAATCGCTTAGCCTCACCTCAAACATGGCACAGTCTTTGCTCCGGTGGCCTGTTCGAGCACTCGCTGGGCGGTGCTCCGAACTGGTGGGAGAATGAGTAGAGAAACAAATTATGAGAACATATAGTTCAGAATTTTGTGATTGTTAAATTAGATTTCATAACTCAAGATTACAGATACTGGTTTTGTAACTTTGTGGTGGTATTAGATTTCATTGAATCTTGTTATAGCTAATTCATGGCACCGCAGCATACGCAACTTGTTTTATGGCTTTTAAGAAGAAGAAAAATCTATCTAGCAGTGGCATTCTGGTTTTTCCCCTTTTACTATGATATTAAGCTGAGATATAGATTTGCAATAAAAGAAACCACTGACATCAACTAATCGTACAGCACGCAAAAGCACTTACCAGTAAAAAAAATAGAGAACATGACTGAGTTGAGATTATATTAGTTTTTTTTTTCTAGTACAACTACAAGGAGTTGGAGGTGCTATCCTGTACTCGCACCCAGGTCTCTCACCTAGTGGGAGAGCATTTTGCCACTTCAATTACAATCCCATGGACATGGATGGGAATGACATTTTCTGTGCTTTATATACTTGAATATCAAACTTTAGTCCATTTACACGTGATCAATCTTATCCTTTATTTTAGAAAAATGAAATTGTCATTAATATGCAATATAAAATAACAAGGAAAACCAGTACAAAGTTCATAGCAAGAAACTTATGGTTGCAGATAAAAGACGGGCAGCGTTAATGTCTAATGGGCAAACACACCCAGTTATATAGTTAACTGGAAACAAAATTAAAGGCGGTAAAAGGAAAGATCTTGATCCTGCAAATCCTCTACTTGATCTTCTTCTTAGGCCTCAACTACACAAAAAGAAGCACAACAAATCAAACAATGAACAATAGAGGGGTTTAAAAGTGTGAAAAAAAAGTGCCAAGATTACATATCACTGATATATACCTGGTTGCTATGCCCACACTTCTTTTTCCTGCAATTGACGGCACGAGGGTGAAGGCGAGCATAACATCTATATGTGCAGCACGAGGTCCCATCCAATAAATTAGATCGACATCGAATTTGAAATTATCAGTGATTGTAAATTGTGTATCCTTCTAAACATCACATCAATTCACTTGCAGACACCAGTTTCACATGAAGAAAGTTCCCAAAACAACAAGAATTATGGGTCAATTATAATTTTAACCCTTCTTTCCTTGCATAATTACTATCCACATCCAAATGAACTGTGTCATAATCCACCAGTTTAGGAGGTGATTCGATGCATTTTTTCTTTGTGGGGTGGTGTGTGTGTGTGTGTGTGGTGGTGGGGGCGGGTGATGTGGTATCATTTTTTGGAAAATTTACTGATAAAATATTAATTTAATTTTTTTTGGTTTTGAGGTGGCAATCTCCCTTCCCCCATCCATTGGTACAAATTTATTTTTTCTTTGTTTGAGATCATGCCAGCCACACAGGTTTAAGCATCAAACTAAACAAAAAACTATTGACGGGGTTTTTATGAGAACTGCAGCAATCTCTATAACTTTGAACAGTAAAAAAAAATCAACGTTAAAGAATAAACTAAGCTACTTACTTGCGGCAAATCATTTTGTCCTGGTTGTACTTCCTAGCCAACGCCATGAGAGAAGGCTCGATAATTCCACCCCTAAGCCTCAGAACCAAATGCAGAGTCGACTCTACAAATTCATCGAACATAAATAAACTAACACCACAGTCCACAAATGTAATCACCAATCAAAACAAACAAAAGCATGAATTAAAAAAAAAAAAGTAAAAACCTTTCTGAATGTTGTAATCAGCCAGTGTTCGTCCATCCTCGAGCTGCTTTCCGGCGAAAATCAGACGCTGCTGATCCGGTGGGATTCCTATAAATCAAAAACTAAATCGTAAAATCCTATATCTTTCCGAAAAATGAATCATCTTCTCCTTGTATTCGAATTTAAGATGGCAAAAACAGAAAAGACAGAATCAAACTAACAAATAAAAATCGCACCCTCTTTGTCTTGAATCTTGGTCTTCACATTGTCGATGGTGTCGCTAGATTCGACCTCAAGAGTTATGGTTTTACCTGTCAAGGTTTTCACGAAAATCTGCATCTTTTATGGTTCTGTCGCAGCTGCGGCAAAGTCGAACGTTGCGCAGTTTATGTATTTTAGGGTTTTAGAATGCGACGTCGTCTTAAGGATTAATGTAAATAACGTTTGATTTTCTTACCAATTTAAAATTATTAAAAATCATTAAAATTCATCCGAATCCAAAATCAAAGAATTTTTTTTATAATAATACAAAATATTTCCAATCAAAGAATTTTTTTCTTATATATAATATAAAAAAATTTCTCATAATTAAGAATGTTTAACAAGATTTAGCCAATCTTAATATGCGAATTATAAAATCTTAGTACGTGAAATAAGTGAAATAATATATAAAGAAGGTCTACACTTTTTATAAAAAAAAATGATATCTGTCAAGTATTCTTTTCGTAAAATGCATTTAAAAAAATAAAGGTCAAACAAATATAAAAAATTATTGAAAAAATTATATTTCAAAATCTTGCCCAAAAATTATTTTTGAAAATAATCATGATACATATCTTAAACTGATCCAGCCATACAAAATCTTTGTTTGACATTCCATCTTCGAGATTAAACTAATACAAGCCCCATATTTCAGAAGCCTTGGCCCAAATCTGAATTGGATCCAAAATGCCAACATTAACTTGAGCCCAACCAACCATACAAATCCAACAAAATACCAACGTTGCAAAAACCTCCGTAATCGCCCACGTAACACTCCACCACCGTGCAACACTTATCGCCGGCCGCACTTCCTGACTATATATACCCCCACTGCGCAAATTGCATGGCCTTCTCCTTCCGCGCATTCTCCGGACTCTGTCCCCTCAAACTGGGGCGGATGGTAAGACAGAAATTGCGTCAAACTGATCTCACCCGGTAGTAATAACTGAGCTACGAGTTCCATGCCTACGGCGGTGGAGGTAGAGGGTTTGTCTGTCCAATACTTGCGTTCACACTACCAACATCTCCAACCTCCTCATTAGCAGCCATGCTGTAACACAAATGTTAACAACAATTCCAAAGCAATATATATGTTATGCCGTTAGATAACAGGAATGAGAATAAGCACGTTAGTATAACAGGATATACATTAATATGCACCACATGCATAAACATGCTTCAAATGTAAGCACCTAGCCAATCATGCTAAGGCTACCCTTCACTCGTTCCTGGGTTCTCTAACCACTGCTCTGATACCACTAATGTAAGGACCCTAATCCTTAAATGCGGAACCAAGGCATAATAGAGCTAAATAAATAATCAGAGTGAGAAATAACGTGTTGAGTTTATGAGCTTAAGCATTACATGCCAAAAATAAGGACTTCCAAACATGGATTAATTACATTCCCCATCAAATGAATGTTATCAACTAGTTTTACACTACTCCTAGAGTAGACACTAGGCAAAAATAATCCTGTCCTTCAATTCACAAAAGCATCCTCAAGCTCACTATCTCAACCCGTCTAGCCCTTCTATCATGCCAAACGTGTACCTACAAGGACAACCCCCAAACATGAGCAATAATAATCATTCATATTCAACACAATATGAAGATAAAGCGTAAGTGCATAATCATAATAAAACACTTCATGTTTTCCCCATGCATTTCAAACGCTTCCCGTTTGGTTGTCCCTGTACCATAACTCATGAGTATAATCAATAGATTATTTTTAATGGTCTAAACATGTCATGACATATACCAGCTCATCAATACCAAATACTGATCACCAATCCCTAGTCTGTCCATCACAATGTATTTTAATGCCCCTCGCTTATTTACATATAGGCGGCATAGGATAACCTCGCTTCAATGGACATGCGGGACTCCCACCCCTCGCCTCTCATTGAGCGGCAAATACCCTTTCCTCGCCCTATATGATAACCACGCTCAAATGTGACATGCGGCGCTCCCACCCCTCGCTTCACATTTAGCGGAACCAAACAAATAGCGGCAAGCATTAAAATCATCAAGGGATGACCACGACTCATGGGATATGCACCAATAATCATATGCATCTATAAACATCATGCATAACATGTATTTGCATCCACTATGCAATATCACATATATACCCGCATCCACAATGCATAAACAATGAGTATATAAGATACATGTACCGTTGGGTGCCCGTACGTCCACTACGTACCTTTCCAAAAGTGGATTTGATCTGCCTTCAGTTCCTCGGTTGCGTTGCTACCTGGGATGGTTCTACACAATCACACAACCCCATATTAGAAGCCAAATAATAGCCAAATACCAAAAATTTGACAAAATAAATCATTTCCCAAAAATCCACAGGCGGCGATCGATCGCTTCCCTCAGGCGATCGGTCGCCTCAAAATTTCCACTGCGGCGATCGGTCGCCTCAAACATGGCGATCGATCGCCATTCCTATGATTTGGCTACTTCCTCTCGGCGATCGGTCGCCTCATTTTAGGCGATCGATCGCCTAACCCGCAAAAAGTCTACTGCCTCTTGGCGATCGGTCGCCTCTTTTTAGGCGATCGATCGCCTCGCGAAGAGGCGCGATTTCTGCTATTTTTGCACCCAGAAATCCTTCCAACCCATACCAACACTTAACCCAACAAATCAACAACATCAAATACAACATAAACCACCAAAATATACTTCAAAACAATTATAAATCCAACATATAACCAAACCCAAATCATACCAAACTAAACAAAACCTTACAAAATTAACCATGAGGTATCCATACCTCTTGGGGACCTCAAATCACCCAACAATCTCCACAAATCAAGATTTTTGAAAGGTTTCTCTTCACCCCAAAGCTTGAGTTCGAAAATGGAAGGAAGAAGGGTTTGTGGATTTGATTTTGGTAAAGTAAGAGTGATTTGGTAAAGGTGGTATTTGGGTATAAAAGTGTTGAGTTTAATTAAAATGCAATCCACAAATCATGGTGTATAAAACACCCCAACATGATATTTTCCAAAGCATTAAACCAAATGCACCAAAATATCAATTAAACACATGATTTCTAATTAATTGCTAACCAAGGCAAATAAATCATGCTTCCAACCATAATTCCCAACATACCCAACATGCACCCTGAAATGCTATCCCGGGTCACTCTAACACGTGACTAAGCATTTCCACATAATAATTCCAACACATAATTAATTACCACATAATTAATCATATAAACACAATTAATGCACCAAATTGCAATTAATCATTTCGGGGATATCACAATACTCCCCTATTTATTGATGTTGGATTGTTGATATCATCTATATACTCATGTTATGTGGTTGTTCTGTACGGACTCATAGATGAAGGAGGACGGGATTGTGAGTCCACCGTCCGCTGCTAGGAAATAAACTAATTGAGATTTAAACATACAAGACGATTTTAACATGTAAATGATATACATTGTGTTGTGTATGAAAATAATGTAATAGATAGACGTGGTGAAAATCTTGATCAGTATTAATATTATTTTAATCCTGTTAAGTAAATAATGGCATTTACTTAGTTGTGAGGATTAAGGTAAAGAGGCCCACACATATTAAAAAATTAATATGAATCAAGGAATAATGTGATTCTTTCAGCAAATTTTGTTATGTACATAATTATAAATTCTTGTAATTTTTCGCAAATGTTGTAACATATATTTAAAGATTCTAAGGCTGAATAATAAAATTAAATTCATTCCTGTATATGTTGAAACACGTGTATCTTCAGTAGTGTTGCCTTTACAATATATGGCCTCTCCTACCAATAGCGACTGGATACACTGCATCATGGTCTCTTACTACATGACCACCTTGATCGATCCTTACTGCATCCTCCGATTCTGACTTCGCTGGTGATAAATCACGACAACAAATCCACTCCACATATGTCGTCTTCCTAGGTCCCAATCCCATCTCATGGCGCTCTCGCAAGCAAAATAGTGTAGCTAGGTCCTCCACATAAGCTGAATATAGATCGCTCGCCTCTGCCTCAACCAAGATTAAGCATATATTTCGTGATCTTTGTCTCTCTCCGGCACACTCCTCGCTTACTATGTGACAATATTGGTGTTACACGGCTTGCTTTACACCCGGTTATGCTCTCATGCATGAAACATATCAGTCTTAGACAAGGGTCTTCTTTTTGCTGTGTACGTCAATACTCATGATCAGCTTGCAGACATTCGCACCAAACGTATCCATCGAATGCGGTTTGGAAATTTACGTTCCATAATCTTTGTAGCGGATGGAACATCGATTTTACGGGGTGTATTAAGGAAATCACGTAATTAGATTCATTCCAATATTATTTAAGCACGATTTTGCTGAGATTTCAATATAATACGATTATATAATTATAAATATACTTATTATATTTTATTATCTTTAAGTTAATTTCAGAACTAATTAAAAATATATACAGTTAATAACGATATTTTATCGTATATTATTTATACTATAAAACTAATTTTTAGTATAATACAATTTTGGCAGGTGGGTGAGGAGGTGAATGTAAGGTCTTGAATCTGATATCTTTCAACTCAAATGAGTGTGATACCGATTGGGATAAGGCCTTCGGCTGATATAAAAGTATTTTTTGTTTAGTTGATAAGTAATTTCCCCATTTTTAATTACATGATTGTCTTCGACTTTCTGTTACGTTTTTTGCATGGAGACCGACGTGACTCAAATTTATTTTAAAAGCAAGCGTAAACAATTATGGAGATATATCCCTTTATCTATTTATTTAAAATTCAAATGTCAAATCAACATTAATTCATAGCAAAATGAATAATAAGCCATATATAATAAACAAATAGATCATTTAATTTAACTCACAACATCAGCATTTTCTGATGGTTGTCATCCTTACCCGAAAAATAGGCTCCTCCAATTTGAGTCTTAGCTGTTATATTTCCCAATCATTGATAAAAAAAATCATTTAATTCGACGTTTGATAATAAATTAAGACACCTACCAACTCCACACTCCACACTCCACACACGCATATATATATATATATATATATATATATATATATATATATATATATATATATATATATATATATATATATATATATATATACTAGCGGCCGACACATACGCGTTACATGCGTAATGAAATTTTAAATTTTATATATTGTATATGTATACTAAATTTTATATTTGAAATATCATTATTTAAATATGATATTTTATGGGAAAGAGAAAAAATTACCGCACATATTTTTGGAAGGAAAAAAATTGATGAAAAATTAGGAACTAACTTTGGAAGTTAATAGGTGATCTTCCTATATATCTCTTATCTCATGGTCTCATTGCTATTACTAAATAAAATAGAGGATATTTTTGGAATTTCGCAATGGTTATACCAAAGTAGTTACTCTAAGGTGCTCACGTATTATATATAACTAGCAGACTACGCACACGCTTTGCGTGTATAACGTAATATATAATGCATATGAATTGATAAGTGTAATGAAATAAATGAGACATATATATTGGTTAATATTACAATTCAAAAAGATGCAACAAAGAACCACAACAAACCATTGGAAGGTGTAGTTTGGTAAATTCAAATTTGTCATACCAAGATAGTTAGTATAGGGGGCTTATGCATTATAATATATATATATATATATATATATATATATATATATATATATATATATATATATATGTTCAGATGTTGATGGCTGTATGAGACCAATAACAAAATGATGCCCAGTTTTCTTAAAGCTGGCGACCACTATTCTTTACACAAACTAAGTTGACGAACGTCTCGATTTCTCATAGTGGTAAAATACTACAAGGATAATCAGGAGAAGACCCAGAAATTTTTTTTTGGGAGGGTAAGAATTGTTTTTGGATAATACTTAATTGCTAAATATAATTTGGGGAGTTCAAAAAAAAATTGAAAAAATAAGGGAAAAATATTTTAACTTGACCCGAATGTCAAATCTAAATATGTATAGATTGTAACCACATCCAAATTTACCTAGGAGACAAATCAAGGAAATGATCGTAGATTAGATATCATCTCCCAAGATTAGACTGATGAAAAATGGTATAAAAACAAAGAAAGAAAGTTACACAAACTCTTAGAAAATGTGATTTATATTATATTTTTATTGGACACACTAAGAATGCTGACATAAATACAATATTCCAAAAATATGGGATAACTGTACAAGGATTGACACAGAATCATGGTTGAATTAAATATCATAAAATATTTTAATTAGATGCATCCTAATTTTTAAATATTTATTATTAGGATAAAATTCATTTTTCAATAAACTCTTATTATGTATTTTGAATGTGATTTAGATTTCAAATATATATACTTTTTTAAGTTTGACTAATGTATTATTTGTTGGACTACATTTCTCAGTTTAAAGTACTATAAGATTAACATATCAAATATTAACTAATGATATTTTCTTAAATTTTTTACGTGTTTATTCAATATTATTAGTTTTGTTTTTTTTTATTTTTCAATGTCAATATATTATGTATGTGTGTAAATATATATCATGTTATGTGCAGTGGTGTGTTCTAATTTAATTTTAAAAATTTAGGGGTTCAAACAACCCAGGGTTATCCTGATAGTTTGTCACCTGACTCCTCTCATGTTGAAGGGATCGAGTCCCCCTCCCCCAAAAAATTATATAATAGAACCCATATAAAGTGATATCGTTGGGATCGGAGAAAATATCACTTTAGAAAGGTTATCATATAAGATGGGTTTAAGTTTTTTAGCTTCCAATTATTAAATTTGGTTTTTTTTTGCCACTAAATATATATACACACAAAACTTACTTTGTCTATATTCAAGTCACCAAAAAATATCAATAATAATCACACTATCTCACAAAAAAATTCAATAGTTTCTTGGCTTTCTAAAAGATTAACATTTATTTAGGATGAAACTTTCATCCCAAAAAATTACTTATAAATTAGACTAGCATTCTCTAAATTTATCAACAGTTTCCATAGATATGGCTCTTAAACAGTCTTCTCATGCTACCATGATCGACAAGATTCGCAAAAAACTATGCCAATGTAAAAAAGACAACCCTAGTATTACTCACAAAAGTCTTTGACAATGGCTAGAGGAAAAGTGTTGGGGTTCAACAACTGTCTCTGCTTTGTGATCGATCGAACACGTGGCGCTTGTGCCAGAGTATGGTTGAAAAGATTGATGTTGCGCCATTACCCTTAACTATAGTTATTGGTAAAGCGGTAAGCGCTCGATCCTACAATTGGTATCAGAGCCAAGGTCGCGTGTTCGATTCCCATGAGTTGCAGAGAGTGCAATTATTGGGGGAGGGATTGTTGGGGTTCAACAATTGCCTCTGCTTTGTGATCGATCGAACACGTGGCGCTTGTGCCAGAGTATGGTTGAAAAGATTGATGTTGCGCCATTACCCTTAACTATAATTATTGGTAAAACGGTAAGCGCTCGAACCTACAAAAAGCATAATATCAAGGCCACCCAATCTATCATACCCAACATTATTCGTCGCAGTGTAGAATTCCTCAATATCTAGCAAACCAAAGGCTTGGATGACACAAACTCTCTTTCTGTAATGGCTTCAAGCATCTGACCAACATGTGGAAAATCGAAAGGTGTTGCTTATCATTGACAATTGCAGTGTACAAGTACCAGTTGGATTCTACTATTACGATTACGATTCTGAAATTATAATTATTTCCTAACTACATCGAATTCATGTTTTCAAGATATAATATCCAACTCCCATATGATACTCTTGTGTTATGTAAATTTTCTACTATTGTATGTTCAACTTACTATTTTTGCCTTTTTTTTTTTATTTACTTTCGCCTATTGTCCTTATATTCGCCAGCATGCATAGTAGGGTGGAATGAGCATTCCCAACTCCATTCCAATTTCCACGTTCTAGTCGTATATTGCTCTCAAAATTTGAGAGTATATCGAACCAGAGACTTCTCCCCAATACCCAAAAATAAATAAATTTCATATACCAATAAAAATGGGATTCCCCATTCCTAAGAGGATGCATATTCCCAATTTCATGGGAATACTGATTTTCTTCTTCTTGTACATTCCCAACTCCCTATTCATTTCGAGACCAAGCATTGGAAATGAGTATTTATGTCATTCTATTCCTATATTTGATGTGTGATGATTTTAAGTAAAAGCTCCTAAGATATATTTTTGAATAGTTAAAGAATTGAGATCTCTCCATCATCTTCTCTCTACAATCTTCAAATGTTTATAAAACTTTTGACATTGATATGTCCGTTAGGTTCATGAATATGTACTTGGAAGATGTATGTACTAGCTCTCATCCTTCATGTACTTTGTATGTCTTTCCAATGGTCATCTTGGTTTTGGTGGATTTTTGTAACTCAGTTGTTCTTTGACTTTGCTGGTTAGTTTCCTGATGTGAGAGCTTACCGATGATAACTCATCTGATACCTTGCCCATGATCACTAAACTAGTCTATGTTACTAAGCTCATCTTTGAATGTATAAGTTGAATTGAATAGTCATCTTTTTTTTGTTCACCGAGGTAGATTTGTTTTAAATCTACTTGTCAGTCAACTAGCTTGTCCTTATTAAGCTCTGTTGACAATTCTTTTGTGCTGACGTAGATTAGTTCTATTAATCCTCAGCTTGACTAAGGTCAACTAGATGAAATGCTTGATCAATACTACTGATCTTTTTTCCTACTCTGACTCCAATGGTTACCATATTTTTTGAGATCTATGATGCACGGATATGAATACGTAGATAAGGATACGATTGCACGAGAATTTTGAAATTTATAGGATTCAATACACTTGGATATGACAATCTTTTTGTATTTTTTTTATATATATACATCATATGTTTCGATCCAAATTAAACATCCTATGTTTCGGTCCAAATTTTACTTTATGACCATTGTTTGAAAATTACAATTTACATCATCAACTTTATGAATTGTTACAATTTGCATTCTTTTGACTCGATTTTGTGTAATTATCTAAAATTCATCACCACATTCAATCACCGACATGCTTCTTCAAACTTAAAACCATTAAACTAGCTATTGTAATATATATATATATATATATATATATATATATATATTTGTGTGTCAAAATTTTCTTTTCCGAAATCAACAACTAGAGAACTTCGATATCCGAAATTTTTTTAATTTTTTTAAAATTTAACGACTAGTTTAAGATGCTCTCAGTTTGATGATGTAAGTCGATGAAATGTTGAATTCAGATAAACATAAAATCGAGTCAAGCTGATGCAAAGTGTTATAATTTATTAAAGTTGAGGATGTAAAATGCAATTTTTCAAAAATAATAGCAATTGAAATTTGGATCAAATTATAGTATGTTTTGCATAATTTACCCTAAATATTATTGATGTATATGTAAAAATTAATTAAAAATTATCGTAAACAAAAGTATTGTATCCTAGAAATTTGAAATTACCGTGCAACTCATGAAAATTGAGAAAGTAAACTGTAATGTTTTAAACAATGGTTATAAAGTGAAATTTGGATAAGATATTAATATAATTCCCTAATATGTATATAAAAGTTTCAAACATATAATCAGAATTAAACACATTAAAAGTTAAATAATAAAGTTGGCGAAACTTGACCGTGTCGGATATGGTCTCAGACATATTTTGGTTGTATACATACATGTACCCGAGAATAAAAATTAATTTTAATAAAAATTAATTTTAATTCTTAACACGACATATAGTGTATCTAATACATTTGAGTCATACACAATATATAGACATGTACCCGAGATTAAAAATTAATTTTTAATTCAGACACAATAGATGTTGTACCGGATACATATTGGAGCCCTATCCATATCCGAAATGAATCAAATATGTGAGCGTGAAAATTTTACGTGTATCTGTACATCACAGACTGATATGCTTTAGAAATGAACAATTTTACTGCACACTTGATAAATTTATCAGTAATAAAATTAATAAGTTTTGTTAACATCAAATTTGGAATTGATAGAGTTCGCTTAATAATAGTAATTGATAATTAATAGTATGTCTACTTTGAATTATTAAGATTGATATTGTAATATGATTAGAAAATGATTTTTTTTATAGCCTTAGACCCTTATTAATGATATATATAAAGTTTTGATTGGTATAATAAAATTGTGATGTTGGTATGAAAAATAAATTATATTTTTATACTGGCGATATTACAAATTTTATTATTTTTATATTATTAATATTGTGATTCAAATTATAATATAAGACTTTTAATTCTAGGAATTGCCCTCAATCAATTCTAACGTTTTTCTTTTCTTCGAGAATAATGATGCATCATTGTTTTCTATGTCTGGTTCGGTCTGTGTTCGAATCTTTTCTTTCTTTTAAAAAAAACCACCATCGTCGTGGTGGGGTTAGACGATTTTCTACCTGTTTATTTCGCTTTTGTGTATGATTTTTTTTTAATTATATCGTTTTATTGAATGGATTTTTTAATTGAGGTTTTATCTGTCATCCAAAAATTAACTTTAAGACAAAATATGAGAGATGTAGAAGTTATATGATTGTGTTGTACGTAGTTTACAAAGGTGGAGAATGATTTTTCTCTCATTCCCACCACACAATCACAATGATCTCACTTGAAACTTTTAGTATGTGTTTTAGATAAATAATTGATGAGTTTGATTAATAACATCATCCAACCCAAATCATGGTAAGTAAGCATATTCTTGTCATTAAGGGGTGTTCGAGTTGGTGGAGCAATATAAAGTCGAACCCGTAAAAATATGAGTTCGATTCCCCCTGTCTCGATCTGAGCATGTCGCATCAGGCTTACCTAATACGGTTTACCTGATTGACATGATTTCAGACTCCCTAAAATAGAGGTTGTGGTATCCTCTCATTAAAAAAAAAAGTTAACAAAGCCTTAGACAAAATAGTTGAGACGAAATGTCTTAATATTTACTCGTAATTTCATTATATAAAAAATTTATGTTTTTACGTTCGCAATATTTAATTTTATTTATAACATGGTTATTAACATTATATATCATGATCTAAATAGTTTCTTTCTAAGCCACGACAAAATAAAAAGGAATTGAGGCTTAAATATCCTTCAACAAAAAAGCATAACTCCTTGAAAGCAACAGATGAAACACTCAACGGGTGAATACACCAATTCCCAATCTTAGAGCCCACATCCATCTCCACCGTCATTAAACACTGTTATATTTCCTTAATTGCAGACAAGAATTTAGAGCAAATCTCCGCTCAGTTTCAGAAAAAATGGAATCCCCAAATCAAAAAACGCAATCCCAAGAGAAGAAGAGAAGCAAAAATGATAGGAGATTCAGTGATGAACAGATAAGATCACTGGAATCCATTTTTGATCAAGAAACAAAGCTCGAATCGAGGAAGAAACTGCAGCTGGCTAGAGATCTCGGGCTGCAGCCACGTCAAGTAGCCATTTGGTTTCAGAACAGAAGGGCAAGATGGAAATCAAGGCAAATAGAGCAAGATTATAAAGTTCTCAAAGCTAATTATGATAACTTGTATGTGCAGTTTGATCGCTTGAAGAAAGATAACCAGTCTTTGCAAATGCAGGTATAACTTCAATTATCCTCCTCTTTTTTCTTTTAAAATGATCTTATATTATAGAACGGATAAGATAGTCGTCTCTTACCTCGAAAAACGGTGAAAAACCTCAAAAGTTACGTTTCTTGATTTTAAAAACAGTTGCAGAAGCTAAGTGATGTAGAAAAGAATCTAGAAGAAGATGATTTGAGTGATCATAGAGATGGAGGATTCAAAGAAAACATTCCTGATGATGAAAAAATCATTAATCGCTTCGGAAAAATAGAAGAAGACGAAGAAGAATTAGTAAGCTGGGGCGAAGATGAAAGAGAGATCAATCGCTTAGCCTCACCTCAAACATGGCACAGTCTTTGCTCCGGTGGCCTGTTCGAGCACTCGCTGGGCGGTGCTCCGAACTGGTGGGAGAATGAGTAGAGAAACAAATTATGAGAACATATAGTTCAGAATTTTGTGATTGTTAAATTAGATTTCATAACTCAAGATTACAGATACTGGTTTTGTAACTTTGTGGTGGTATTAGATTTCATTGAATCTTGTTATAGCTAATTCATGGCACCGCAGCATACGCAACTTGTTTTATGGCTTTTAAGAAGAAGAAAAATCTATCTAGCAGTGGCATTCTGGTTTTTCCCCTTTTACTATGATATTAAGCTGAGATATAGATTTGCAATAAAAGAAACCACTGACATCAACTAATCGTACAGCACGCAAAAGCACTTACCAGTAAAAAAAATAGAGAACATGACTGAGTTGAGATTATATTAGTTTTTTTTTTCTAGTACAACTACAAGGAGTTGGAGGTGCTATCCTGTACTCGCACCCAGGTCTCTCACCTAGTGGGAGAGCATTTTGCCACTTCAATTACAATCCCATGGACATGGATGGGAATGACATTTTCTGTGCTTTATATACTTGAATATCAAACTTTAGTCCATTTACACGTGATCAATCTTATCCTTTATTTTAGAAAAATGAAATTGTCATTAATATGCAATATAAAATAACAAGGAAAACCAGTACAAAGTTCATAGCAAGAAACTTATGGTTGCAGATAAAAGACGGGCAGCGTTAATGTCTAATGGGCAAACACACCCAGTTATATAGTTAACTGGAAACAAAATTAAAGGCGGTAAAAGGAAAGATCTTGATCCTGCAAATCCTCTACTTGATCTTCTTCTTAGGCCTCAACTACACAAAAAGAAGCACAACAAATCAAACAATGAACAATAGAGGGGTTTAAAAGTGTGAAAAAAAAGTGCCAAGATTACATATCACTGATATATACCTGGTTGCTATGCCCACACTTCTTTTTCCTGCAATTGACGGCACGAGGGTGAAGGCGAGCATAACATCTATATGTGCAGCACGAGGTCCCATCCAATAAATTAGATCGACATCGAATTTGAAATTATCAGTGATTGTAAATTGTGTATCCTTCTAAACATCACATCAATTCACTTGCAGACACCAGTTTCACATGAAGAAAGTTCCCAAAACAACAAGAATTATGGGTCAATTATAATTTTAACCCTTCTTTCCTTGCATAATTACTATCCACATCCAAATGAACTGTGTCATAATCCACCAGTTTAGGAGGTGATTCGATGCATTTTTTCTTTGTGGGGTGGTGTGTGTGTGTGTGTGTGGTGGTGGGGGCGGGTGATGTGGTATCATTTTTTGGAAAATTTACTGATAAAATATTAATTTAATTTTTTTTGGTTTTGAGGTGGCAATCTCCCTTCCCCCATCCATTGGTACAAATTTATTTTTTCTTTGTTTGAGATCATGCCAGCCACACAGGTTTAAGCATCAAACTAAACAAAAAACTATTGACGGGGTTTTTATGAGAACTGCAGCAATCTCTATAACTTTGAACAGTAAAAAAAAATCAACGTTAAAGAATAAACTAAGCTACTTACTTGCGGCAAATCATTTTGTCCTGGTTGTACTTCCTAGCCAACGCCATGAGAGAAGGCTCGATAATTCCACCCCTAAGCCTCAGAACCAAATGCAGAGTCGACTCTACAAATTCATCGAACATAAATAAACTAACACCACAGTCCACAAATGTAATCACCAATCAAAACAAACAAAAGCATGAATTAAAAAAAAAAAGTAAAAACCTTTCTGAATGTTGTAATCAGCCAGTGTTCGTCCATCCTCGAGCTGCTTTCCGGCGAAAATCAGACGCTGCTGATCCGGTGGGATTCCTATAAATCAAAAACTAAATCGTAAAATCCTATATCTTTCCGAAAAATGAATCATCTTCTCCTTGTATTCGAATTTAAGATGGCAAAAACAGAAAAGACAGAATCAAACTAACAAATAAAAATCGCACCCTCTTTGTCTTGAATCTTGGTCTTCACATTGTCGATGGTGTCGCTAGATTCGACCTCAAGAGTTATGGTTTTACCTGTCAAGGTTTTCACGAAAATCTGCATCTTTTATGGTTCTGTCGCAGCTGCGGCAAAGTCGAACGTTGCGCAGTTTATGTATTTTAGGGTTTTAGAATGCGACGTCGTCTTAAGGATTAATGTAAATAACGTTTGATTTTCTTACCAATTTAAAATTATTAAAAATCATTAAAATTCATCCGAATCCAAAATCAAAGAATTTTTTTTATAATAATACAAAATATTTCCAATCAAAGAATTTTTTTCTTATATATAATATAAAAAAATTTCTCATAATTAAGAATGTTTAACAAGATTTAGCCAATCTTAATATGCGAATTATAAAATCTTAGTACGTGAAATAAGTGAAATAATATATAAAGAAGGTCTACACTTTTTATAAAAAAAAATGATATCTGTCAAGTATTCTTTTCGTAAAATGCATTTAAAAAAATAAAGGTCAAACAAATATAAAAAATTATTGAAAAAATTATATTTCAAAATCTTGCCCAAAAATTATTTTTGAAAATAATCATGATACATATCTTAAACTGATCCAGCCATACAAAATCTTTGTTTGACATTCCATCTTCGAGATTAAACTAATACAAGCCCCATATTTCAGAAGCCTTGGCCCAAATCTGAATTGGATCCAAAATGCCAACATTAACTTGAGCCCAACCAACCATACAAATCCAACAAAATACCAACGTTGCAAAAACCTCCGTAATCGCCCACGTAACACTCCACCACCGTGCAACACTTATCGCCGGCCGCACTTCCTGACTATATATACCCCCACTGCGCAACTTGCATGGCCTTCTCCTTCCGCGCATTCTCCGCTAACCTCTGCAAGATACCGAACTCTTCTTCCTCTTTCCGATCGCTGGCGAGCATTCGGTTGACTTCACCATTTCTCTCCGCGAAGCCCCAATTTAGACCGACCGGATTAAAATCTGTGAATTTAAAATACCGGACAAAGGCATCAATGGCGGAGATCGTGACTCCGAAGAGCAGAGGAAGAAAAGTCCAAGTGTTTGACTCGGAGGAGGAGTTGGCTGTGTCGCTAGCGAAGTACACAGCCGATCTGTGTCGTAAAATTTCTAAAGAAAGAGACTCTTTTACAGTTGTTTTGTCCGGGGGTTCTCTTGTTAAGTCTCTCAGGTAATTAAATTAAATTGCTATTGGTACTCCTTGATTCCTAAATTGACTGCCTGTCCGAAGTTGGTACCTATAATCTTTCAAACTGAATCTCGAGAACTTCCGTTGTTTCAAGTAGTTTGTACAGAGTAAGTAATTTATGTTTTTGTTTCTTAAATTATGTTGTTGGTATTGAAGGAAATTACTGGAACCTCCTTATATTGATTCGTTGGATTGGTCGAAATGGCACGTGTTTTGGGTGGATGAGAGAGTGGTGCCCAAGGATCATCCTGATAGCAATTACCTCCTTGCATACAATGATTTTCTGTCCAAGGTATTATAAAAAAAGAGTCGTCTTTTTACAAGACTGTGCTTGGATAATCATGTAGTAGGATAAATTTGGTGCTTGCTGAGATTTTGTTAGAGTAACAATCGACAAAGAAATCGCCTTTTGGTTACTTATGTATAGAATCCTGTGTGATATTTTTGTCCACGTTAAGCTCATTTATATTGTTCTGTTCAGGAGATAGAGTACAATGGCGTAGGTGCATCGTGTAGCCGACCACACTTAGTGGGATAAATGCTTGATTGTTGTTTTATATCTTTTGTTAGGCGTGCATATAAATAATCATTACCATAGAAGTTCTAACATAATTCCATCATAACACTTGTTGTCAAAAGAAAAGGTTGTTAAAAGAAAAGGGGGTGACTATGACAATTTGTGGAGATAGTTGATTCAATGATATTAGATGTGTGAGATTGCTAACATTGATGCTGACAATTTCTAGTCTGCATCATAAGGAAACTCACAGCAGAGTTGGCTTCAGTTAGAGTTGACGACGGTTCATTTGTGCTGAGTAATATGTGAAACTGATGTATCTTCTGGAACCATTGTCTTAATACTTCCAAGAGCATACCTATGGATGGGCATTTTACGCAATTAAAGCCTCTGAATTTTTATACTCATTAGATACTTATATTGGGCAGTAATCTAATTCTACTTGAATCCAATTATTAGAGCATTAAAATCGTTTTGTATCTTACTTTTACCTTCTCTCTTAAGTGAGAAATGTTCTATAAATTTGATATTTATATTCACAACATACACAAACACAATCTGCACGTGCAGCATAGTGCTTTTATTATACATAAAATATTTCTACTTTACAACTGGTATTACCGATTAAAAATGTTTCCTTTATCCCTTTGTGATATAGTTATTCTGATTTGTCAGAAGTTTATATGATATTTTCAAAATAAATTAGGGCTTTGGATGGTGGAAAAAGCTCCAATTTTTTGTTGAGAGGCGAACTGGTGTATTTTTGGTTGGTAAAGTTGGTATTGTTTGAAAATTAGTCATTTCAGTAAAGAATTTTTAAATTTGAGCAGGTCACTGGAGTGCTTGTGCATATGCCCCTCTTTGGATTCACTCCTTAATTTAATACATGTAGTTTTTTTTGTTACTCTGTGGGAGTAACCTTTAGGTTTGGTTTCCACATGTTGGGAAAAGGAAAACCGAAAGAGTGAGGGAATTAAACTGTTGGAACGCAGGATAACGAAATCGTCATCGCTTCCCGATTCTGGATCAAATTATATTATTTTTTTATCAATATTAATTTATCAATTAATTCATTGTGCCGTCTGACAATTTACTTGCACGCCATGGCCTTCAATTTGTCGAGTCAACGAAGTATTTCCTGACCCGAATAACAGAAAAGAGCAAAGAAGTGTCTTGGTTGAAAAGCTTGTGGTAGTCGATCTTGTGTTTTTTTAGAACTGTATTTTAATTTATGCTTGCCAATACTCCCGAGATTGGAGTTTCTCGTTACTTGCATTTTCTGTGTCGTAAATACTAAAAAAGTATGCCCTTGTAAAATGTTTTGATTTCTCTTATTCCAAAGAAAGATATTGTACTGGTGCACAAGTATGAACGGTGAAAGTTTCTATCCTTCTACTCGTCCAATTGCAGATTCCAATTCCTTCCGGCAATGTGTATGCCATAAATGAAGCCTTGTCAGGCGATGGCGCAGCAGATGACTATGAGACCTGCCTCAGGCACTTGGTGAAAACCAAAATAATCGAAAACTCTGAGGGTACCCCGTTCCCCAAATTCGACCTTATGCTATTAGGTATGGGCCCGGATGGGCACATTGCTTCTTTGTTTCACGAGCATCCTCTCGTTCAAGAAAAAGAAAAGTGGGTTTCATTCATCAAGGATTCACCTAAACCTCCTCCAGAGAGGATTTCCTTCACTCTCCCGGTCATTAATTCTTCGGCACACATAGCACTTGTCGTGGCAGGTGCGAGTAAAGCTTCAGCCGTGTATTCAGCACTTGGGGACGTTTCAAATTCTGAGGTGTTGCCCGTGCAGCTGGTTGCACCCCAAGGGGAGTTGACATGGTTTCTAGACAAGGGTGCAGCTTCAAAGCTATAGAGTTATGTGAGTCATGTATGCGAAGAGAATAAGTGAAATAAATACCCCTTTTGACTGAAAATAATGTACTATCCTTTGTGGTGTTGCTTGTGCTTCACCGTTGGTCCAATGTGTTATGCATGCATTTCTTAAACGCATAGTTTACAAAGAGCTCAAAATTTATGGACTGAAATCTCAATTTCTGGCAATATGTTGTGTTCATCCACCAAGTAAACGATAAGTTGAAGACTAGTGCACCATTGTAGGTGAAACATAAGAACTTTATATATAGTTTACATGACATTTATTTTGTAGCAATGTAATGTGTTCATACACCAAGTAAACATGACGAGTTGAAACATGATGCACCATTGAGCATAAGAAATTCTTTATGGATGTGTTTAATTCAAATGATAGGTTTATATTGATAAGTATGCTATAATTGTTAGTATATTGAATAAAGATATGAAATAGTGATGGATAAATAATAATATGTTTACTTTGATTGATTAAGATTAGATAAATTTATTTTTTTGTCCTCGTACTCGTATGAAAATATTATTTGGTTTTCTTTATTTTTTTTTTAAAAATACATATAAATATTTGATAAATCAAAATTTTGATCACTCGTTTAATTTTTAAAAAAATAAATTTTATATATTAATATAATAAAAAAATGTTATTTAATTTAAAAAATATTATTAAATCCTCAAAAAATGTTATTATTTATAATAATTTAAATCCTAATTAAAATAAATTTAATTTGGTTGTAAAGAAATTTAATTTGGTTGAGAAAATCAAAGAAATTATGCATTAATGTTTATTTTTTTTCTATAAGTGTAGAGAAAGATTTTTCTCATATCTCACTTCATAATCATAATGTAAGATTAATTATCGCACATGAGATTTGGTATTATTTATCACTCCAACACAATAATTAATCCAAAGAAAATTTTAACATATTTTGAAGTAAATATTAGATATGCGTGATTAATACATAAGAAGCATATCCACCCCATGTGTATAGGTAGAGAAGGGAAGTGTTATACTTCGTGGCGGACGCATGATTTTTGAGAAAAAGAGGCAAAAAATGTTTAAAATAAAATTTTAGGCCCTAAAAATTTTTAGGGGTCAAATATAATTGAAGGGGGGCAAATTGTAGTTTTTTAGGGTAAAATTACAATTTTATTTTAAAAAAATTATTTTTAATGTATTTTTTTTTTTTGGCCAAGTTAGGGCAGTGCCTCCGGTTATATTCACTCCAAAATTAAGCATCAAGATTAAGTTAACTATATGTGTATGTCTAATTGCAATTTTAAAATAACTCAATCAAATGTTATTATTAATTGTGATGAATAATGTGACAAGAAACTTTAAATGTTTTTGGCAATTATTTAAGTTAACTCTATAATAAGTTTTTTTAATAAGTTTACCATAAAATATATAATTTGAAAATATAATTTAAGTCGCATATTGCTTTATTTCTTAATACATAATAAAATGAACATATTCAACACATTAAATTGAACATCTCGAATTCTTGATCTTGTAGTAAGGGATCATACTATAGCTTGCTTGTAACCTCTCTTTTTGCAACTTTTAAAGGTACATTATTTCCCTTGTTCGTTTGGAAAGGAATGTTGCTTGCCTCCCCCTTCTTGATTTTTCAAAATCCCTTGTTAAGTTAATGAAAGTGAAATCATCCACTGTAATTTATATACTGTCTTGTGCATGGACGAACACAAGATTTCTGCGAAGTGGCAAACAAAAAATAATCTTAAAATGGAGGCAAATTTTTTTTTTTGTCAAAATATAATTTACGAGGGGGTAAAATTAATTTTTGAGGGGTAAAATGTAATTTTTAGAAGATAAAACTGCAATTAAAAAAAGGTGATAAAGTTTTTTTTTTGAGAATTTTAGGAGAATTTCTCCCCCTAATTAGTTAATTAATTAATATTATGGAATCAGTAACTTTGAAGCTAAATGGGCCTATAAATATTGGGCCTGAACTCGAAGTCCGAAACACCAAAATTGCATGGATATGGACTACGTCAATGACACTTGCTTAATCATACTTGTGACAACATTTCTTTCCTTCGTTTGGCGAAATTCATAGCCCCTTTGGTATCCATGGCGTTAGCTACTCCACCCAAAACCAAGACAAAAGTACTAAAATTCGGTTCCGAGGAAGACGTGGCCGTTGCTCTGGCGAAATACACCGCCGATCTCTCCAATAAGTTTATTAACGAAAAGGGTTCTTTCTCTGTTGTCCTCTCCGGTGGCACTTTGATCGAAACGATCAGGTAAATATCATTTTATTATTGTTGTCATGCCCTCCAACTGTTCGACAAATTGAAGATTGGAACTAAATATAATATTTTTATGTTTTTGTTCAAGTGTAAATGAAAAGTGACCCATTAAAAGTGAAATTTGCTGCGATTTTTATTATAAAAAAACTAGCATGGTGTGTGAGGATTTTTCTTTAGTTGAATGACATGAAATGTTTGGATTGGAAATTTTATCTGTTCAGATCTTGTTTAATCCGTGGCAAACATCCTTTAGTGTTGTATTACTCAATGTAGAAAAGATTGGAAATGAAATTTATGGCATAATTACTAATTTAAATGTGCGTTTCTTTATGTTTTTCATCAACAGAGGATAAGAATATTTAATGTTTTGTTATACAAAATTTTATTTTTATGTGTATCTTTAGGAAGGTAGCAAGCAAAACAATGAATGACTTTATAATAGGAATGTCGATGTGAGATTTGGAATCTCCGTCCATAAGACAATATTGCCCCTATGTGGTGCTAACAAATTGCTTTGGCAATTTGTCTCCCAAGATACAACGACTATGATCTGTGATAGGAGCATTCCAAATCACAAATCATTTAAACTACAAAGGTTTAAAAACACTCAACAAGAACAAGGATGAAGACCCATAAAATTACTCAAATTTTGATCTTCAAATCTGTTGTGAATTTCGAAATTCCATGTCTAATTCATTCAAGGGTTGTTTCTTATATAGTGTACCAAGTGGTGTCACCAAAAAACACCATTTGGAAGCATCCCATCATGAAAAAATGCAATCAAATGCGAAACACGCAACCCTACGCAGGGCGCGATCGATCGCGCTCCTTTTTTTCACTGCCTCTCACGATCGATCGAGTGCCGCTCACGATGATCGAGGCATAAGTCTCGATCTATCGCAAGTCCATTATTATTTCATAATTTCCAACAATCCCCCACATGAATTAAATTAATGCATGTATACAATTGATCGTTTTTAACAAACTATTATGTCATCTGGAGAGATAGCTTGCGGCTTTGAATCTTCCGTAGTAGTATTCAATCGGATTTACTTGACTTAATAGTGAACTTATAGTCTTGAACTATTTAGTCGTTGGTGTAAATTGAAACAAGTGAACCCACACCATAACAACTCTATTCTTCGTATTGGTTTCTTACGGTTGTGTCCGTTGCGGCCATGGACCACGCTTGGTTTCATAAGTGCTTTTCATCTTTGAACCGGTCACACTTCCCACTTACGTAGGTGATCTTCTAGAAGAGTATCCCACTATACTCCAACATATTCTAATATGTTTTAGGAATCATTAAAGACCTTCATGTACCACCCTTTTGCGCGCTACACCCCCTTATCATAGGAATGGGTCGGAGAGTTATCTCCAAGGTGTTTATACAATCTCATAATTTAGTTGTCCCTTTTGAACTTAGATCTTGGGATCTCCAGTCAACAAGGTTGGGTATCCACTATGAGAGTTTGATTATAAGGTTTTAACCCTATTCCCCTCGATAAACTTCCACATGCTCTCTCAGTTAACAATTTCGTATGCGGATCCGCGGTTTCACATGATCACTCACGATTATGCCACTAGAGATCATTTTGTCATATAGCATTAGCGCACCACATTTTAGTTGCATGCACAAGATTTTTCTCTAACATCGTATAAAGCCACTCGGCGAAGAAGCTTTATATGTTTTGAATAGAGAATTTTCCACAGCCGTATATCTTCAGTTTTGGTAATCGCATTACCTCCTTTGTATCATTTTATCCTTTTAAGATATTTTCATCATCAAATTTTTAAGCGTTGTTAACGTGTTATTTCTTACAAAATTCGAAACCAGAAGAACTACTCAACTTTAACTCATAATTCATATTTAAGCGCATAGATTCTTAAATATTACAAGTTCAAGATTCTATTTCTTGTAAATTGAAATTTAAGAGCAAAGCTTAAAATTTGAAATTCGAATTAATCCTTGAGATTTCATTCTTCAAATGTCTTGGAAACTTTAATTCCAAGCATTGTTCTTGATGCACACACGTGAAAATGTCTTATCAACATCTTTCTTTGTTACTTGATGATTTCTAAATTGCTTTCCCAATTAGCATATCATCAATACACAAGCATACATATGCTTAGGTGTATACATTTGTCACACTCGTTAATCTATTTGACAACATGATTTGTCAAACTCTTCATGTCTTTTATTTGGCGTTTGTTATGACTTTACTTTGGCCTTCATATTTCTAGCCAAGCACCCCCACATTTCAAATATTGTAGGAAACTCTTTTTTTCCTTCAATCACAAGGTTTTTCGTCATTGCCTAAATGTGGTACTTAGTATAGAATTGCAACCCCCACAAACTTCGGGATAGTCACGAATTGCACTGGCGTTATAACTTTCGTGTTTCAAGTTCTAAGCGTTATCGTCTTACAAATCCAAATTCAATATTTTATTTCTTGAAGTTTTCGGATTTAAGCATACTTGTTTAAAAGTTGAAACTTGGATAATATTCTCAAACTCGGTTCACAATTTGCAATTTAAGCGCATTAACTTAGAAAACTTGAATTGAAGATTTTAAATCTTGCAAATTCATGTTATAAGCGTACTAGCTTAGAAATTCAAAATGAACCAAATGAGATATTACAACGCCTAGTCAAAATTTGTGGCTTCGATTCATCATTGTGTTTTAAGTGTACAAAACTTAGAAACTCGAATTCAAGATTTTATTGTCTTGCAAATTCAAGTTTAAGTGTCAAATTCTTAGACAACACAAGTATAATCTACTCACAATTTTCCATAGCAAACCTCATTTGCTAAAGTTGTTTGCAATCTCATTCTTAATGTATTTAACACCTCAGTGGCCTCTTTTTGCTTCGTAACAAATACGCCACAACAATATCATATGCAAGTGTTGATAAAAGTAACAAATTACTTTTCTTACATCTCTAGTTTGCACAATCTTTCCATCACAAACATAATTGTGAATTAACTCTAGAGACGTTACGATTCTTTTAACAAATGAATGACAACTTTGTTAGCTTAGTGCCTACAAAAGCAATATATTTAACATTACAATTTGCCCAACGAACCATGGTTTAAATGACATGTCACAAACCATAAGATTCAATACAAGATGTAATAACATAAATTTTATTGCTTTCAACAAATATCGTCATTAAATCACTCAATTCTTGGAGTTTACAACTTTCAAAGATACACATTCTAATTAAGCGGTAAGCACTAGATCATC
Source organism: Haberlea rhodopensis (assembly GCA_907163345.1). Classification (NCBI taxonomy): domain Eukaryota; kingdom Viridiplantae; phylum Streptophyta; class Magnoliopsida; order Lamiales; family Gesneriaceae; genus Haberlea; species Haberlea rhodopensis. Next base: position 9,992,424 of record CAJQUN010000006.1, on the reverse strand, counting down.
CAAATCATTTGAGATGCGGTCTTCTTCAGTCACGTTTACTTGATCCATAGCCTTCCCAGAATCGTCTTTATTGCGACAATCATTTGCCATGTGATTGGGTTTTCCACATTTGTAGCACTTGCATTTGAACTTCTTCGCCTTTCCAGATTTGGAGGCCATGCCGTCAAACTTGCGCTTTGTTCCGGCGATTTTTTTCCACTAAGTTCACTCGTGCTTCATGTTGGTGCCAATTTTCCTTCCTTTCGGAAATTCTGTTGTCCTCTCGATTCTCAAGCGAACCACAAGGTCTTCAAATTCATCTCTTTTCGTTTGTGCTTGAGATAATTCTTGAAGTTCTTCCATGATAGAGACAACTTTTCAATCATGGCGGCCACTTGGAATGAGTCACTTAGAACCATTCCCTCCGCATGAATTTCGTGCATGATTACTTGCAAATCTTGCACTTGTGCTATCACCTGCTTTGTATCAACAATTTTGAAATCCAGGAATCGCCCAACGATGATTTTTTTGATGCCGGCATCCTCCGATCTATACGAGGATTGCCACAATTCCTTGGCAGTCTTCACTAGACAATACACATTGTACAATGTGTTGTTTAGTCCATTGAGAATATAATTCTTGCATAGGAAATCACTTTGATTCCATGCATCAACCGTAGCCCTATTTTGGTTGTCGGTTTCACTCTCCATGACGGTATGAGCATCCTTAAGGTTCTCAAATAAAACATCTTTTGTTGCCACCGCTTGAAGTCGTTTCCATTGAACTTCTCTGGCCTTTCACCATGATGAACGAGAGTCGTTGTTGCACTCGAAGAAGCCATTTGTTGCTAAAATATTGTCTTAAGATTGTTGTACAAAATTTTGATCTTTATGTGTATCTTTAGGAATGTAGCAAGCAAAACAACAAATGTCTTTATAATAGGAATGTCGAAGCGAGATTTGGTATCTCCGACCTTAAGACAATATTGCCCCACTACGGTACTAACAATTTGCTTTGACAATTTGTCTATCAAGATACAACAACTATGATTTGTGATAGGAGCAATCCAAATCACAAATCATTTAAACTACAAAGGTATAACACTCAACAAGAACAAGGATGAAGACCCACAAAATTACTCAAATATTGATCTTCAATTCTGTTGTGAATTTTGAAATTCCATGTCTAATTCATTCAAGTGTTGTTTCACCAAAAAACAACATTTGGAAGCATCTCATCATGAAAAAACGCAGCCAAACTCAAAAACACGCAACCCTGCGCAGGGCGCGATCGATCGCGCCCCTTTTTTTCAACTCACTGCCGCTCGCTATCGATCGAGGCATAAGTCTCGATCGATCGCGAGTCCATTATTTATTTCATAATTTCCGACATTTTTATCCTATAAATCTGATAAATCTCTTGTCAAACTAGAAAAATGTTATTCCGTAATTTTTTGCATTTAATTTTGGAATTGCAGGAAGCTACTGGAGCTTCCGTATAGGGATTCAGTTGATTGGTCGAAATGGCTGGTTTTTTGGGTGGATGAGAGAGTAGTTCCTCTGGATCACGATGACAGCAATTACAAGCTTGCGAAGCTTGGTTTTTTTTCAAAAGTAAGTGAAATTAAAAGTTGTTTTTGATCTGAAACCTTCATGTTTTATCTATGATTTAAATTTGTGAATGATTAGCACAAATATAAGAATTACAAGTTTTGGAATCTGGGATGCTAATAGAAGAATAGAAAAATGAAGTTACCATATGGTAGTCCATGTCATGAAAACGTTTGAACCTATACCGCAGCATGAACACGAGTAGATTCTCATATTAGCAAATTTCGCTTCTGATTGAGAATTTACGCCTATCTTGATTCTACAACCATGATAATAGCCTCAGTTTTTCTTGGTTCTGGTAGGTACCAATTCCTTCCAGCAACATTTATGCCATCAATGACAAAAAGTCTCCAGAGGGTGCAGCAGACGATTATGAGGAGCGTCTCAAACTTCTGGTCGAGAACAAAATTCTACCCATTTCAGAAGTTAGTGGGTTCCCAAAATTTGATCTTATGCTCCTAGGAATGGGACCAGATGGACATGTTGCCTCGCTATTCCCTACCCGTCATCAACGTTATGAGAAGAAGCGTTGGGTTACCTTCATTACCGACTCTCCCAAACCACCTCCACCAAGGATAACATTCACGTTTCCTGTGATTAACTCAGCTTCAGAGATTGCAATGGTGGTCACTGGGGCCGAATTAGCCAATACTGTGAAGATTGCATTGGGCGATGGCCAGACTCCGGGTTCGACTCCCCTGCCTGCTACTGAAGTTTCAGCTGAAGGGGTATTGACATGGTTCTTGGACCAGGACGCTGCTTCAAAACTGTAAATCTTTACACTTTGATCAATAAATATATATGGTCCACCCCAAATACTCGGTAGAACTCGGGCTGGTTCAGTTACTGTGCTGATCATGTTCTCCCCCTTAGCTCTTCCAACCATTAATCTGTATGGTGAAAGATAAATTTGGCTCATGTTTATTATTCTGAATAAATTCAATATAGTCCATACATGATAAATCTAAATTTCTTAAATGTTCTAGTGTTTATGTTCAATTTCGAAATCTTGGTAGTGAACTTGAGCTAGATCTATTTTGTTGGATACTGTCTTTGATATCTTTTGCAATAAATTTGATACTAATGTGCAAGTAGTTCATCTTCAAGTGAGGCTCTTGGTTTCTACCATTGTAGCATTTCATTTGATCTCCTTCCGGGTGAGAAATAAGTTGCTAGAGATTTTTCGGGTAGGATTAAATCCGATTTCTCCTATTCGCTTCCGTGACTCAAATTCACTAAGTATTGAGGCTGTAAGTTCAAGGTGTTCACCATCCAGCAATATTGACTCCTCATGTTGCTGGAACCTGAAGTTGGAGATTCATAATGTCTGGTAGATTTAAATATTATTCATTCATATTTAAAAGCATCAACTTTAAGCCAAATGTCTTCCCCACCGTCAACAGGCCAAAATATTGGTAGACTCCAATTTTTTCCTCACTGCCCTCCGCCCCTCCCACGTCCGTTCTACACTTGCTTTGCCTTCGTTCTTGTTGGTCATCTTATTCGTCTCACAACATTTACATACGCTCTGTAGCACTTTTCACCCTCATCAGTTTCTTTCCTACCCTTCGTCCCACCTTCACGTACACCTCTATGATAAATGATAGCCGTGGATGGTTTGCTGTCACAAGATTCAACGAGTGGGGTGGTGGAGAAGAGGCTACTGATGAAAATAGAGTTGGGTTTCGAGTTGACCATGGAGTCAAATATCAGATTTGACTAGAAATTGGACAAGAAAGGTACAACAAGATAATTTGAAAGAAAAATGAGGACTAAAAAGGTTTTTTTCATTTCAATCACTCTTTATTACGTGTAATCTCTCAAATATGGTGATGATTTATCAAGTCAAATCATGATTATTTTCAAGCTCTGTTAAATAATGTCGGGACCAACAAATCGAGGAAAAATACTTATATAAATATTTATATAAATATGGTGTTTGTAAAGACCAAGATATATATATATATATATATATATATATAAAAGTTTGTATGTGTTAGTGTTTGTAAGAAATGATGTATAGAAATGGGATAATATTGTCACGCATCAAATATTGTCACACGCAGATATGCACAAGATGTTTGCTGGTTAGTTATAATGTGGGATTGCGGGGCGGCTCATAGAGTCGAGTACGTGTCTTAGATGTTCGTCTGTCATGAGTTAGGCATGCCGACCCAATTGAGTTTGGGGAGCTTGTCGCTGGTCTTGGACCTGACTAGGGCGGAAGAGAGAGCATTCTAGACACTATACTGGTTGGGAGCTATTCTCGCTTCCCTGATGAGCCTATGGGAGGGCGAAATCAGTATGCATCGGAGATGGAATATGGCTTAACCTCGGAGTTATAGGGATCCGGGGTCGCCGTACGGGTTGTCGTCTGCGCTAAAATTGAGCCCATGACAAATGGTATCTGAGCCAGATCGTGTGCACACTGCATTGGTTGCCAAGCGCTCTTTCACTGCACTGGCGGGTCCAAGAGGAATGGATGAGCAAGTGAGTTGCTCTCACCCAAAAGCGGGGGGTGTTCGCAAGTGGGTCCGATGAGTAGGCAGGAAGCATCAGTGATGCATTTCCAAGCGCTCGAAATTGAGGATGAGTAGGAAGGAAGGTCGCACATGGATCCTGGCCTAATTAAAAGAGGGAAGAGTTCTCTTCCCATGCACGAGGGCGTGCATGAATTGAGTGGGGGAGAATGTCAAGCACCAAATATCGTGACATGCGCGAGATGCTTGCTGGTTAATTATAATGTGGGATTGCGGGACTGCTCATAGAGTCGAGTACGTATCTTAGATGTTCGTCTGCTTTCCCGCTTCCCTGATGAGCCTATGGGAGGGCGAAACCAGTATATCGAAGATGGAATATGGCTTAACCTCGGAGTTATAGTGATCCGGAGTAGCCGGACGGGTTGTCGTCTATGCTAAAACTCTGAGCCCGTGACAAATGGTATCAGATCCAGATCGTGTGTACACATTGGTTGCCAAGCGCTCTCTCATTGCACTGGCGGGTCCAAGAGGAATGGACGAGCAAGTGGGTTGCTCGAACCCAAAGGGGGGGTGTTCGCAAGTGGGTCCGACGAGTAGGCATGAAGCAACATTAATACTTTTCCAACCGCTAAAAATTGAGGATGAGTTGGCAGGAAGGTCGCACATGGATCCTGGCCAAATTAAAGAGGGAAGAGTTTCCCCCATGCACGAGGGCGTGCATGGATTGAGTGAGGGAAATGTCACCAAATATCGTCTGGTGGTATTTACTGCCCGAGCCCCCATTGGTACAACCGACGGCTTGTTGCTCCACGCGTGACACACAGGCATGCGCGAGATGCTTGCTGGTTAGTTATAATGTGGGATTGCGGGACGGCTCATAGAGTCGAGTACGTGTCTTAGATGTTCGTCTGCCCTGGTTAGGCATGCCGACCCAATTGAGTTTGGGGAGCTTGTCGCTGGTCTTGGACCTGACTAGGACGGAAGGGTGAGCATTCAAGACACTAGACTGGTTGGGAGCTGTTCCCGCTTCCCTGATGAGCCTATGGGAGGGCGAAACCAGTATGCATCAGAGATGGAATATGGCTTAACCTCGGAGTTATGGGGATCCGGGGTCCCCATTGTCGTTTGCGTGAAAACTCTGAGCCCGTGACAAATCGTATCAGAGCCAGATCGTGTGCACACTGCATTGGTTGCCAAGCGCTCTCACTGCACTGGCGGGTTTGTGATATCCGGAAATTATTGTGTTAATCCCAGAGTGATTATAATCCTTAATGGATTTTAATTGTGGTAATTATGGGACTCCCGGTGATTTTAATCCGGTATCGGGGTTGTTGGATCCAAAGGTTGAGATTTTATCCTCATTGAAATGATAAACCTTGGAATTGTGTTAGTAGTGGGATCTGGAGTTTGGGGAGCTTTGGATTGATGTTTGTGATGTAATTGAGTGAGTGGGAGATAATTATTGAACGCGCATGATTTTTAATGAGTTATGTCGCGAGTATTTGAGACTCAGGTTTTTGGAGCCTTGGTACTATATAAACCAAGTGGACTCGGTGTTCAACCATTCCCCACCTCACTTCTCTCCCTCTCTCCATGCATCTTTCCCTCTCTCCCCACCTTCTCCCCTTTTCCCTTTTTTTCCCATGGAGAAGAATCGTTGGAAGCTCGACTTTGGGGCGAGATTTCTCGAAGATAATTGGGTAATGTTCTTCCCCTCGCTTTTATCTTCGTTTTGATTGTGGTTTTGTGAAGTTTGGTTAGGTTTGGTTTTGGATTTGGGTTTCGGGGATTTTTGGTAAAATTGTAAAAATTGTTGTTCTTGGCGTTTTTAATGACTTTTGATGGAGTATTTGAAGTCGTGAAGGTGTTGAGGGTGTTGGATTTGAGTTTGGGGTGAAAAACACCATGGAAGCAAAATATTTTTCAGAGATCGCTCGCGGCGTGGCGCCGATCGATCGTGACATTATGCTGAATTTGAGTGACGATAAATAGTACCCGCGATCGTTCGCGAGAAGTTGCCGATCGATCACGGGGAGTCAGAAGATGTTGGCGATCGATCGGCACGGGACGACGATCGATCGCTGGTGTTTTATTTTTAGCAGATTGTTCTCGCGATCGATCGCCTGCGATCGATTGCAGCCCCTGTTCTTTGGTTTTTTCAAAACTTTTGATAAAAGTTGGGATTTTGGAATTGGGATTTGTTTGGTAGATTTTCGGGACGATGTCTACATTTCAATGGGGATATTGCGTTTAAAATGAGGTGGCATGATTTGAACTATAGTCGGATATGTACTACTCGTTCGAGCTAGTCGATAACTCTTTGAACGTAGGATTAATTGGGATGCCTTGAGTAGTATGCATGATTCAATGTTTATGATTAATCATCGTGGTAGGATGATGTATTTGGGGGTTACATGCTTGTGCATGTAGTTATGTGCTTATTGTTGATTGTGAGCTATTAACTGTATATAGCGAATAATTCACTAAACCTCGGGGCAAAGACAAGGATTGGTTCTGGCTATTGGACTATAAGGTACGTATAACGTACGAGCATAGTTTTATATATTTTTGTCATTGTTGGATGAGTAATATATTATTGTTGACATGGGTTGGCATTGTTGAGAATTATGTAGACATGACCGCGGTTTTTTAAAAACCGTGGCCCGGCCCGGAACCGTAACCGGCCCGTTCAGTAACGGGCCGGTTACGGTTCATGACTTCCATGAACCAACCGCCGGTTCAACCCTTTATTTTTATTTTTTTAATTATTTATTATTTAAAATTAAATTGTGTTGTTGAGGATTCGAACTCTTGACCTCTGTTATGTGTATACAGCATCTTACCACTAAGCTATTGTCATTATTGTTTTATTTTAGACAATATAATTATATATACTAAAAGACAATGTATATTATATGTGTAATACAATAATAACTATTTTATATTGTAAAATCAAAATTATCTAAAAAAAATATGTTATGCTCTTAAATAAATATTGTATAATAAAAACATATCTATAACAAAGTAAATATAACAAAAAATGTTGGATAAATTAATAGAACTATAAATAGTTGTTGAAAAATAAAATATTTCAAAACAAATATATTATACCTTTTATAATTATTCTACAAGTACTTTATATTCATTATTTGATTTACATTATATATATAATAATTAAATAAGTATATCTTAATTTATCACAATATGACTTACAACAGAAACTTAATAATGTAATATTTGATGAATTAATAAAATAGAAATAAACTATGCCAAAGTAAATATAACAAAAAATGTTGGATAATTTCATAAGAACTAAAGAAATAGTTGTTGCAAAATAAAATATTATAATAATGAAGTAAATTATTATAAACAAATATAATATATACATTCTAATTATTCTACAAGCACTTTATTTGATTTACATTATATACAATATCAAATAAGTATATCTTAATTTTTCACGATATGACTTACCATAGAAACTCGATAATGTAATATTTGATTAATTAATAAAATCTTTTACTAATGATTTGGGAACAACATATTGAATTGATAATTCACTAACTTTATATTATATAAATTAATCACTTCTAATTGATAATCAAAAATCTCATTACTGACTCTTTTTAACATAATAAGAACTTTTGTGTTGTTTTCTTATATATAACAAATAATTCAATGTTATATTCGTAGATTTCATTTTGTAAATAGTATCAAAGTTGTATATGCTTCATATCAATTTCATATGTAATTAGTATAATAATTATAAATGTTTCAATATCAATTTAATTTGCAATTAGACCAAAGGTGTATATGTTTCATGCCAATTTCATATGTAATTAGTATCATAATAGAAACATATCTATAACAAAGAAAATATAACAAAAAATGTTGGATAAATTCATAAGAACTAAAGAAATAGTTGTTGCAAAATAAAATATTATAATAATGAAGAAAATTATTATAAACAAATATAATATATACATTAAAATCATTCTACAAGCACTTTATTTGATTTACATTATATACAATAATCAAATAAGTATATCTTAATTTCTCACGATATGACGTACTATAGAAACTCGATAAATATAATATTTGATTAATTAATTAAATCGTTTACTAATTTGCTTATAATGATTTGAGAACAACATATTGAATTGATAATTCACTAACTTTATATTATATAAATTAATAACTTATAATTGATAATCAAAAATCTAATTACTGACTCTTTTTAATAAGAAACATATCTATAACAAAGAAAATATAACAAAAAATATAATTAGTACCATAATAGAAACATAACAAAAAATGTTGGATAAATTAAGAAGAACTATAAATAGTGGTTGCAAAATAAAATATTTTAATAATGAAGCAAATTATTACAAAACAAATATATTATATACCTTTTATAAATATTCTACAATCACTTTATATTCATTATTTGATTTACATTATATATATAATAATTAAATAAGTATATATTAGTTTATCACAATATGATTTACAATAGAAACTCGATAATGTAATATTTGATTAATTAAGAAAATCTTTTAATAATTTACTTATACTGATTTGGGAACAACGTATTGAATTGATAATCCACTAACTTTATATTATATAAATTAATAACTTCTAACTTAATATATTTATGATTAATCAATGAAATCATCATAAAAATAACTTTATTGACATTTGTTTCTTATGTAAATTGATAGTGACAAATCTCATTACTGATTTTCTAAACATAACAATAACTTTTATGTTGTTTTTTATAGATAAATTACAAATAATTCAATGTTATACTCGTCAATTTCATATGTAATTAATATAATATTTGTAAATATTTCATGTCATATAATTTGCAATTAGTAGCAAAGTTGTATAAGTTTCATACCAATTTCATATGTAATTAGTACCAAAATTGTAAATATTTCATACCAATCTCTTTTGCAATTAGTATCAAAATTGTATAGCTTTCATACCAATTTCATATGTAATTAGTACCATAATTGTAAATGTTTCATACCAATATCATTTGTAATTATAACAAAGTTGTATATTTGCATACCAATTTCATATGTAATTAGTATCATAATTGTAAATGTTTCATACCAAACTCTTTTGTAATTAGTACCAAATTTGTATAAGTTTCATACGATTTCATATGTAATTAGTATCATAATTGTAAATGTTTCATACCAATATCATTTGTAATTAGTATCAAAATTATATATGTTTCACATCAATTTCATATGTAATTAGTATCGTTAGATACTCAGATTCCACCAATTAAAATGACATTATCTTATTGTGGTCCCGTCGAGTTTGATGAAACAATGGGGTAAGTTTTGTAAGCTTAATGACATGCGACCTATAAAATTTCCACTTTATATACCCCCACGTTGGAACTCAACATATAAATTGCTACATGATTCATATGAATATAGAGAGTGAATGGCAACTTAAAAAGTTCAAACTCTCCCCTTCCCCTTACATTTCCTTTGTTAATTTTTATGATCCTTTTAGAGTAATTTTTAAATTTTTTAAATTAAATTTTTAATTTTAATTTTTAAAATTTAAAAAATATAAGGTTTGAACCGTAACCGTAACCGGTGGTTAACCGTAACCATAACCGTAACCGGCGGTTCACGAACCGTAACCGGAACCGTCTACGAAGGTTAAGGTTAAGGGTCGAGCTCTTTTGAACCGTCGAACCGGCGGTTCCGAACCGTTAACCGGCGGTTCACGAACTGTAAGGACCCCGTATACTTAACCCTTGATTAGTGTATTAATCATTATGTGTGGCACATGCTTTCAATAAAATTATTCGGGAAACTCAGATGATACTTTACCATTGAATGGCAATTACAAAATTTCCTTTAACATACGGTGTTATAAACTCATCATCCTAACAACAATAGACTCATAGAGTTCGCCCATTACACCACTTTTTACTTGTGGATTTTATAAAAATTTGGGCAGAGTCTCCCCATAAATGGAGCTATCCCGAAATAAAAGCACGACACATAACATAATTCCCGGCCAGGGAAAACATAATACTCATGAATACAGTAATATCAAGTAAATTCCCAGCCAGGGAAGACACCACACACATGACAACAAAAGTGGGTTTCAACACCCACAATACACCAATGACTCTCTTATCATTTAGCAATTCTACCTCTAATTGCATGCAACATAGAATGAAAGAGAGAGAAAGGCTCATGCCTTTATATACAACCCATATACAAGTATAATCTTGCTCACATGCGAGCATCATGAATATGTATATAACCCTCATGGGCGTATAAGTACTCTATACGATACCGTGCTTCATCAAGCCCTGGTACCACGATCCTGGGAGTACATCCAATCAACAGCTCGAGCTCATCTCCAAAGCCATCGATGTACCTGTTCACCTGCCCCAACAGAGACAGCCCCCAACGGGGTGAGCATACCAATTCCACAATTTCATAATCATAATGACATAATACATAATTTACGAAAATGTAAATATTGTGGAACATATGTGATACTTCCTGGATGGTATCATCCTCATCATAGCGTACCCCTGTAATAACCCTGTTCTCAAAACAGATAAATCATCAAATCCTGAATATGCAGTTAATCATCACATTGGTTAACCCTAGCCAGTTTCAAATTAACAACATTTCATAACATCTTTCTTTATCTAGCAATCATCATAATTCTAGATATTATATTGAGATTTCCTTAACTTTGATACTAGTTAATCACTTCTCTGATTAACTACGTCTCTGTTCCTATTTATTACCAATAGGGAATAAAATACAGATATCCTAGATATCTAATCAAATACCACATTTTCATTTCTTACTTCAAGGTAACGTCATACTATCGGTGTTTGCTCCGTAGCAACCACACCTCATCATTTGCTCGCTTCATAGCGGCACTAAGCATTCCACCATGTGAATCAACATAACGTAACCAAGTCCCGGTACCATCATAGTAAAGCATTTCATGTATTTTAGATCATGCATCATACTTGTAAAACATCATTTAAACTATGCTCGTACGCTAAACGTACCTTAAATCCTCGAAGTCCGAGCCAAACCTTGCTCGAGTTCCATGCCCCGAGGAACGATGTGATAAAACGATAAATAATTCACAATTATTTACGAACATGTAACCCATGCTCAAGCACATCCATAACCCTCAAAATATTGTCAACACACGACAATAAATCATTTAAAAGACCCGGGGCAGGGTACATGCAGGGAGGGAAATAAATGAGACAATATCGAAAATTGTTCAAGAACACCCTACAAATTTTCAAACCCTTATCTCACAAATCGAACCCAAATAAATACCATAATTCATCTAAAATGTGAATTAAGCTATCCAAGCAAGAATCAACACCCCTTGCCAAAAACCCCCAAATTTTCGAACTCAAAACCCTTAAATTCGAACCCAATCAAGCCCTTAAATTCGAACTCTTAATATTCTTCAAAATCGAACACAATAAAGGCAGGGAAATACACGAAAATGACGAAAAAGGGGTAAGGGAGGTTACCCAATCGAAAATAGGAAGTAAAACGTTCGAAATCGATGAACCCTAGCTTTTGGGGATCGACGCATTCCTGCTAAATCCGACTTCAAAACGCGACGAAACTTCGAATTGACGGAGGGGATAGCTGCGCCTCGACGAGACGAAGCCGGTGACGGGTCGCACGCGCCGAACGGTGGCCGGACGGCGGCGGGCGAAGCGCCTGAAGCGGCGGGGGCAGGGGAGGTCGGGAAATCGCGCCGCGGGAGAGAGGGAGGAAAAATTGGGGCTGAAATGATTTTTATTTTAAAATCTCGGGTTCATTTGGTATTTATAGCAAAAATACCCCAAAAAACTAATAGCCCCACAAATACATCATGATTCATTAAAAATCATCTGTTTTCAAAAATTCTCTCTCTAACTCCAAAACCCCCTACCGGTGTTCACACAGCACCCGAGATCCCGAGACACATCAAAAACCCAACTCTTAGGTTTTTCACCCAAATGAGAATACAATCTCAACCTCTGGATCCAACGATCCCAACTACCCAAATAAACGAGCCCAGAAGGCCCAACACCTCGATTAAACTCCAAATCGCCACGTAAAACCACTTTATGGATTATTAACACTACGGGATTAACACCTATAATCCCTGGTCATCACACGAACTGTGGTCATGTCTAGAATTATGTGATGCCGCTATTTAGCGAGCAATGGTTATGATGTTGTCGATGCTGAGCGAACATCGGTTATGATACCGTTGTTGAGCATACTAGAGGATAGATTGTCGCCGCTGTTGAGCGAGCGATGCGACACGATGTGGTGAAACTGGGGAAATCATTAATTGAGATTTAAGTGATTTTTGTAAATCATTAATTAATGGTTTAACTATATTTGTTATGGAATTGACATTGTGGGAATGAGTTAAGTTAATCAATGTAATGATTGACTGATTTTTGGAGTTTGATGGTTTTGGCTATTGTGAGAACAGGAACAGCATGGGAGGTCCCATTTGATGACGATATTATACAGAGAGTATCTTTTAAATTTACAGCTTTATATTGTGTAAATTATGAATTGTGATATTATTGTTATTGAGATTGTGTTATTGGTATGATCACCCAGTGCGGGGGTTGTTTCTGTTGGGACATGTAGAACATGTACAACAATGGCTCTGGAGTTGAGTTCGAGCTGTTGATTGGAATTGCTTCCAGGGCTGAGGTACCAATGTTGGTATTGAGTAGTATGTTTTATACATTAGATACACACACTTATTCAATGCTCGGCTGTGAGCATTCTGATGTGTATATATGTTGTATAAAGGTTATGAGCTTTTCTCTTTTCATTTATGTGTTGCATGCAATTAATTAAGGAAATTGCATAATGAATTGAGAACATGTTAGTGTATTATGAGGTGCATACTTATGCAAGTTGAACTGTATGGGAATTGAACATTAAGAGACTTGATGTCAAAATTTTATAGATGACATGCTAATGCTCTAGAAGCATGTATAAGAATTTCCTAATGGTATGAATGTACGCATGAATGTATGCACTAACATTGTGATAAGCACTAATAGTAGTTAAGGTATCGAGGGCCTTACATTAGTGGTATCAAAGCAGTTGTTTGCTCTTTTGGGTTGTTGAGGGCCTAGGGATGTGTTGATAGAAATGAGTAGCACATAGTTTATGAATGATTGTAGTTATGTGACACAACTATTTTGCTTATGTGCATCTATGATATAAGATCATAAATGAAAGGTGTTATGCTAACCATTGTGGTTGCAGGATCGTATGAAATACGATGGGAATGATATTGATTGGAAATTATTTGCACTTTATGTAATAAGTGCTAAGAAATCTGATTTTGTAGGAAAATCAGGGAATGAGAAACATGGTGTACTGTCTGAGGACAGAGAATGGTAGACAATGTGGGGTCGTCAATAACTGACGACAGATGGTGTGATGACCAGGTATGGTTGCATTATGATTATGAGACTGCAGATATATGTGAATGTGCACAGACATTGAGAGTGCTTTGTTATCGCGATACTAAATGCTTAATATTGTTGTTGTGCATGTTGCAATTATTGTACTGCTACGGGTATATCTATTAGCGATGGATCAGAATATTTGCCGCTGTCTTATCAAGCGATGAATCAGGGTATTTGCCGCTGTCATATCGTAGCGCGGGTCGCTGATATGTCGAAGCGAGGGATATCATTGAGCCGATGATAATTCGAAGCGAGGGATATTATTGAGCCTCTGATATAACGTAGTAGGACTTGTGAATTGTTGTATTAATTGTGCATATTGAGATCATTGTATTGATGCATGTATGTTGAACATCGATGGATCAGGATATTTGCCGCTGTCATATTGTAGCGTGAGTCGCTAGTATGTCGAAGCGAGGGATATCATTGAGCCGCTATGGTACATGATATTTGCCGTTGTCTTATCGAGCGCTGGATCAGGATGTGTCACATCGTAGCGCGGGTCGCTGATGTGTCGGAGCGAGGGATATCATTGAGCCGCTGATAATTCGAAGCGAGTGATATTATGTTAATGCCGCTGTCGGGTCGAAGCGATGATACATGCCGCTGTCACGTCAAAGCGATGAGTTTGGGAACAAAGTGCTACATGTGATGTGAGTCACCTCTTGAATCCGAAAGGAATAAAGTGCTACATACATGTGAGTCACGTCTTGAGTCCATGGTTTACGCCGCTGTACACATAGCGATGGATTATGCCGCTGTATACGTAGCGATGATTTATGTTGTTGTATACGTAACGATGGTTTATGCCGTGGTATACGTAGCGATGGTTTATGCCATGGTATACATAGCGATGGTTTACGCGATGTATACGTAGCGATGGTTTATGACGCTGTATATGTAGCGTTATGCCGTTGTATACGTAGCGATGGTTTATGACGTTGTATACGTAGCGATGGTTTATGCCGTTGTATACGTAGCGATGGTTTATGTCGCTGTATATGTAGCGATGGTTTATGCCGCTGTATACGTAGCGATGTTTTGATACCGATGTAAACGTAGCGATGGATTATACCACCATTGAGTGATGATTGTGGATTGTATACCGCCATTGGGCGATAAATATAGATGTGCCGCTATTATATTAGCAATGAGTAATATTATATTGCTATTGTGTTAGCATTATATGTGGATGTCATGTGTTGACATGTACCGTCACTAGTTGACGAGGATATTGTCAATGTCATATGTTGACATCAGTGTTTTCAAAATCGGACCAGATATGAAATCGGTGCCCTTACTGGTTACAGGTTCGATTGGTTCAACCGGTTGAACCAATGATTCAACCGGTGATGACGTCAGCATTATGTAATATCTATTTTAAGTTTTGTAAAATATATATACCATATATTTTACTATAGTTTCAAGTTGTTCACAATAAAAAAATATCGTTAGACCAACATTACATGTCAAACTTCAAAAATCAAAAATGAAATGTCTAACATAAAATAATAATAATAATAAAACATCTAAAAAACAACAAATAATGCCAAAAAAGATCAATATCCAAAAATTATAATAAAATATTTATAATATTATGAAATTATTCACATTTATTAATTTACGAGAAACTAAGCATGTTTATATATAATATACCAGACACATTTATTGAATTATATGAATTTTTTTTATAAAAACACGCATAAAATATTATTTTGTAATCATTTCAATAACAATAAATTATATATAATATATTTTGGTCTACAAATTTGATTTATAATTTCAAAAAAATAAAAAAGAATTAAAATTTTAAACAGGAAGAAAAAATGAAGGAACATACTGGTTCAACCAGTCAACCGGTTCACTGGTTGAACCGGTTTAATCCGGTTCCCACTGGTTTTTTATCAGGGTGGTTTTGAAGTGTCAACCGGACCGGATCAAGCACTGGTTACAGGTTAAACCGGTTGAACCGACCGGTTCGGATTGGTTTTCAAAGCACTGGTTGACATGTTGACTAGGATATTGTGAATGTCATATGTTGACATGTACCGTCACGAGTTAACGAGGATATTGTGGAGGTCACATGTTGACATGTACCGTCACGAGTTGACGAGGATATTGTGGATGTCACGTGTTGACATGTACCGTCACGAGTTGACGAGGATATTATGGATGTCACGTGTTGACATGTACCGTCGCGAGCTGGCGAGGATATTGTGGATGTCATGTGTTGACATCTACCGTCACAGGTTGACGACGTATTTTACGATGGTACGGTATGGCTGACGGGCGAGGATTGACTTGTGCCGCCGTTACGATAAATAATACACATATATATGTGCATATTAAATCGTGTGATTTGAGTGCCACTGGTTGGGCGCGATGGTGTGTGTCGCAGGTTGTAGGGTCTTCCTACCTTAACATAATCTTAATCGCATATTAGGGACTAAACATGCATTTATAACCTCTTATGGTTTCCGTTGTAGCTTAGAGCTAATGAGATTACAGGCCAAAATAAAATTTCACGAGCTAAATAATTACATTCGCAAAATGAATGTTAAGGCGATAGAATTAATCTACTCCTAGAGTAGAGACTATCCAAAAATTCATGTATCCTAACTGCTTTCATGCTTCTCAAAGCTCAATACCTCAACCCGGCCCTTAGTTCTTTAGTCCAAAGATGTACCTACAGGAACAACCCATCATGAGCACATACATCGTTACTTAACATCATAAGGAAATGCCATATAAATAAATGCATGAAAGTAATTGGTAACATATACTTCCTGGTTAAGCGTATTAACCCTCTTTGGTTGTCCCTGTTTCATAGTCATGCATGTAATCATTAGTTCTCGACATAATGATTAAATATCATACTTCACATATATGCTCACAACAAACTATGTTAATTAGAAATGGGACTGTCCGGGTTCTATTATGACAGCGGCACAATTGGCCCCCTCGCTCGACATAACATATCATATGATACCCATCGCTACGCCTTGATAGCGGATGTATCTCTTGTTCAGCGGATGATACCCCTCGCTACGCCTTGATAGCGGATGTACCCCCTCGCTTAGCGGATGATACCCCTCGCTACACCTTGATAGCGGATGTACCCCCTCGCTTAGTTATGTGAGCGGCAAGTACCTTCCTCGCTTGCCCATAATAACCACCGGACATTCAACCCTTCTAAATAGCATAGTTATTCATACATCATCATCTTATAAGCATCATCGTCTTATCATAATCGTCGTATTCATCATATCATCTTCATAAACATCATCATCATATAAGCATCATCATCTTATAACATCATGACAAAATATAACAGTAAATGTACGAAACCTTAGTTAAGTAAACTTGCTGGTTATTTGTTAACCTCTTTTTGTTGTCCTTGATTCATATTCATGCATATGGGCATCTTACCATGTGGCATCTTACCACATAATAAACATCGTATGGCATCTTACCATATGGTCATCTTACCCCGTGGCATCTTACCACATAATAAACATCGTATGGCCTCTTACCATATGGGCATCTTACCCCGTGGCATCTTACCACATAATAAACATCGTATGGCCTCTTACCATATGGGCATCTTATCCCGTGGCATCTTACCACATAATAACATCGTATGACCTCTCACCATATCATATATATTGTATCATTAAATAAACATCATATAAACTTACTTATCATAACATCATCGTAAACATCTTGTCATCTTTATTCATCATACACGTCATCATCATAAACTTACTTATCATAACATCATCGTAAACATCTTGTCATCTTTATTCATCATACACGTCATCATCATAAACTTACTTATCATAATCATTGTCATAACATCGTAAATACTTATGCAATCATAGCATGATCATAGTATAGGAGTATGGTTTACCGTCCGATGCCCGTACGTCTCTTACGTACCTTAATTCCAAAAGTGGAGAAGTTGGAGAACTTTATCTCCTTGACGTTGTGGGTATCTGGGATGGTTCTACATAACCATACAAATCGATATTAGAAGTTAATTATAGTACAATAGCCAAAAATCCCACAAAACATCAAAAACACATATTTTTATATCTCGCGATCAATCGCCGCCCAGGCCCGATCGATCGCGAGATCATACTGGACGGGGCTCCAAAATTCACATCTTGGCGGTCGATCGCCACTTTTGGCGCGATCGATCGCCAGCCTCGCCGATCGATCGCCCAAAGGTGGCGATCGATCGCCAAATGCTACTGGCGCGCACTGGTGGCTCGCGATCGATCGCCAAAAACGGGCGATCGATCGCCGAGTCCTGAACCACGAAAATTCGCCGTTTTTGAGCATTTTACAAGCTCCACTTCAATCCCTACAAACCCAAACTTTCCTACAACACCAACATCATCATAACTCATAAAAACCCACATAAAACACTTCAAAAAATCATACCCCAAACATATATAACATATACCCAAACAAACCCACATAAAAACATCAAAAACCAACCCATTTCAACATCAAACATCATAAAAACTTTAGGAAGGGTTCCATACCTTTTGTAGGCTCCAAATCTTAACAAAGATCACACAAACAAAGGTTTTGTGAAGCTTTCCTTCTCCTTCCTTGGTGAATTTCGAAAATGGGAGATGGGTTAGGGTTGAGGAATGAATTGGGGATTTTAAAAGTGATTGTTAAAGTAAGTGGGTATAGTGGGAAAAAAGGGGTTATAAGGTTAATATTAAAATTATACCCCAAAGTTAACATGATGTATAAAAATACCCCAACATGGTATTTTAAAAGCATGTACAAAAAATGCCTTAAACTTCCACTAAATCATGCTTTCCTCATAATTAACCATCAACATAGTTAAATCATGTTAACACCTTATTTTCTAACATGCATAACATGCACCCCGAAATGCAACCCCCGGGTCACGCCTATCATGTGACTAAGCATTTCAATATGATAATTAATTTCAACACATAGATCAATTATCAACATAATTCATCATATTAACATCATTAATGCTCAAATTGCATATAATTAATTTCGGGGCATCATATTACTCCCCTACTTATAAGATTTCGTCCTCGAAATCGCATGCACTTACCCGAAATGAAACTAAACATAAATCATACCAGAAAATAGTCCCGGGTAGTGCTGTACCATATGCCGCCCCGTCTCCCACATAGCCTCCTCGACACGCCGACGATCCCACTGAACCTTGACCATCGGTATAATCTTGCTTCGTAATCTGTGATTCTCATGATCCAGAATTTTGACCGGTCGTTCAACGTAGGATACATCTGAGTCCAACTGCACTTCAGTAGGCTTAACTACATGAGACGGATCTAGCTCATACTTCCGCAACATAGAGACATCGAAAACATCATGAATCCCAGATAAAGACGGCGGTAGAGTTAAACGGTAGGCCAAAGTACCGATACGCTGCAATACTTCATATGGACCAACATACCTCGGGGATAACTTCCCCCGCATACCAAAACGAACTACACCTCTGAAGGGTGAAATTTTCAAGAAGACCCTGTCTCCTACTTGGAATTCTAGCGGTCGCCGTCGCTTATTGGCATAGGCTGCTTGCCTATCCTGGGCCGCTTTCATCTTGACGTATTAATTTAATCTTTTCTTTCATATCCTCAAACATACCCGGTCCTCCGACCGTCTTACTAATCAAGTCCTCCCAGTACTACGGTGATCTACGACGTCGTCCGTAAAGAGCTTCAAAAGGAGCCATTTGAATGCTCGCCTGATAACAGTTATTATAAGAGGACTCTACTAGTGGTACTGAATCTTGCTACGGAGTATCAAACTCCAAAACACATGCCCTCAACATGTCCACAAGCGTCTATAAGGTACGCTCTGCCTGACCATCTGTCTGAGGGTGATAAGCTGTAATCAGTCTCACCTCTGTGCCCAAAGCTGTCTGAAGACCCTCCCAGAAATGTGGAGTAAACCTTGGGTCTCTGTCAGACACCATCGAGACTGGAACCCCATGCAACCTCACCACATCCCGCACATATAATTGGGCCATCATCAGGTATGCGAAAGTCATACAGTAGGGGATGAAATGAGCTACCTTCGTTAGCCTGTCCACGATCACCCATATCGCATCAAATCCAGAGGCCGTCCTTGGCAAGTGGGTCACGAAGTCCATAGATATGTGCTCCCACTTCCACTTAGGTACTTCCAAGCTCTTCAGCTCGCCACCAGGCCTCTGTCTTTCTGCCCTTACTTGCTGGCAGACCAAACATCTTTTAACAAAAGTGATCACATCACGCTTCATGCATCCCCACCAAAATTGACCGCATAGGTCCTTGTACATCTTCCTTCCTCCTGGGTGGATACTGAACCGACTACTGTGAGCTCGCTCCAATATTCCTTTACGCAACTCTGGTGTAACTGGGACTACCTATCGGTTGCCCAGTTTCAAGGAATTATCCTCAGCCACTTTGAACTTTGATGGATGACCTCGAAGTACTAATAACGACCACCTCTAAACCTCATCATCTGACCTCTGGGCTTTCCTAATAGCCCCAAATATGTCTGGCTCAGCCAATAAGGTCGACACTCGCACCGGCGACGTGTCCACATCGAATCATAGCCCAAATAGCAATAAGAAGTCATCATTGCTGATAAACACATAGCGTCTTCAGCAGTACTCTTTACCTTCCGACTTAAGGCGCCTGCTAACAAATTCGCTTCACCTGGATGGTACTCAATTTCACAATCAAAATCTTTGAGTAAGTCCATCCATCTTCTTTGTCGCATATTCAACTCAGCCTATGTGAACAAAAACTCCAGGCTCTTATGGTCCGTGTAGATGGTAAACGACGTACCATCCAAGTAATGCCTCAAAATCTTCAAGGCAAATATAATGGCTGCCAGTTCCAGATCATGAACTGGGTATCTTGTCTCATGAGGCTTCAACTGCCTTGAAGCATAAGCCACCACATGCTTATCTTGCATCAACACACAGTCCAATCCTTGCAATGATGCATCTGTATACAAGGCAAACTTCTTATTCTCGGAAGAAATTTCCAATATAGGTGCCGTAGTCAAACGACGCTTCAATTCTTGGAAGCTTTCCTCACAAGCTTCGGACCAAAAGAATGAGACTCCTTTCTGAGTCAGTTGTGTCAGGGGTCTGGCAATCCCTAAGGATCTGGAGTATTGTTCTCAAGTGCTTCACGTGTTCCTCTTCAGTTCGAGAGTGAATAAGCATATCGTCAATGAATACTATGACGAACTTATCCAAATATGGTTGGAGCACCCTGTTCATCAGGCTCGTAAAACAGCTGGGGCATTCGTCACCCCAAAAGGCATGACTAAGAATCCGTAGTGCCCATATCTAGTCCTGAAGGCTGTCCTCCGGACATCATCTTCCCTTACTCGAGTCTGATGGTACCCCAACCTCAGATCGATCTTACTGTAGAGCCTCGCACTCTGCAACTGGTCAAACAAATCATCGATCCTCGGGAGTGGATACTTGTTCTTCACTGTAGCTTTGTTCAGCTGTCTGTAATCGATGCACAGACGCATCGAACCATCTTTCTTCTTAACAAATAAAACTGGTGCACCCCAGGGCGATACGCTAGAGCGTATGTAGCCTTTATCAAGGAGCTCTCGCAACTGAATCTTTAATTCCCTTAGCTCCGCTGCTGCCATCCTATAAGGGGCACGAGAAATGGCAGACGTCCCCGGTAATAACTCAATCCCAAACTCGACCTCTCTCATCGGTGGGAATCCGGGAATCTCCTCCGGAAAGACATCAGGGCACTCCGCCACTACGGGCACATCCTCAACTTTTACTTCTTCTTTCTTCTCAGTAACATTAACAACATAGATGAGATATCATGTATGGCCCCGTTCCACAAAACTTGTCGACATTTGCTGCCATGCTGTAACACAAGGGTTAACAACAATACCCAAAAGCAGTTCATATAATACCTCGTTAGAAAAACAAGACATGTTAGCACAACATCATATACTTCATATGCAACTTATGCACAAAACATGTTCAAAAGTAAGCACCTAGCTAACTTATTGCTAAGGATACCCTTCACTCATTCCCGGGTTATCTAACCACTGCTCTGATACCACTAATGTAGGGTCTTCCTACCTTAACATCATCTTAATCACATATTAGGGACTAAACATGCATTTATAACCTCTTATGGTTTCCGTTGTAGCTTAGAGCTAATGAGATTACATGCCAAAATAAAATTTCACGAGCTAAATAATTACATTCGCAAAATGAATGTTAAGGCGATAGAATTAATCTACTCCTAGAGTAGAGACTATCTAAAAATTCCTGTATCCTAACTGCTTTCATGCTTCTCAAAGCTCACTGCCTCAACCCGGCCCTTAGTCCTTTAGTCCAAAGATGTACCTACAGGAACAACCCATCATGAGCACATACATCGTTATTTAACATCATAAGGAAATGGCATATAAATAAATGCATGAAAGTAATTGGTAACATATACTTCCTGGTTAATCGTCTTAACCCTCTTTGGTTGTCCCTGTTTCATAGTCATGCATGTAATCATTAGTTCTCGACATAAATGATTAAATATCATACTTCACATATATGCTCACAACAAACTATGTTAATTAGAAATGGGACTGTCTGGGTTCTATTATGACAGCGGCACAATTGGCCCCCTCGCTCGACATAACATATCATATGATACCCATCGCTACGCCTTGATAGCGGATGCATCTCTTGTTCAGCGGATGATACCCATCGCTACGCCTTGATAGCGGATGTACCCCCTCGCTTAGCGGATGATACCCCTCGCTACACCTTGATAGCGGATGTACCCCCTCGCTTAGTTATGTGAGCGGCAAGTACCTTCCTCGCTTGCCCATAATAACCACCGGACATTCAACCCTTCTAAATAGCATAGTTATTCATACATCATCATCTTATAAGCATCATCGTCTTATCATAATCGTCGTATTAACATCATATCATCTTCATAAACATCATCATCATATAAGCATCATCATCTTATAACATCATGACAAAATATAACAGTAAATGTACGAAACCTTAGTTAAGTAAACTTGCTGGTTATTCGTTAACCTCTTTTTCTTGTCCTTGATTCATATTCATGCATATGGGCATCTTACCATGTGTCATCTTACCACATAATAAACATCGTATGGCATCTTACCATATGGTCATCTTACCCCGTGGCATCTTACCACATAATAAACATCATATGGCCTCTTACCATATGAGCATCTTACCCCGTGGCATCTTACCACATAATAAACATCGTATGGCCTCTTACCATATGGGCATCTTACCCCGTGGCATCTTACCACATAATAACATCGTATGGCCTCTCACCATATCATATATATTGTATCATTAAATAAACATCATATAAACTTACTTATCATAACATCATCGTAAACATCTTGTCATCTTTATTCATCATACACGTCATCATCATAAACTTACTTATCATAACATCATCGTAAACATCTTGTCATCTTTATTCATCATACACGTCATCATCATAAACTTACTTATCATAATCATTGTCATAACATCGTAAATACTTATGCAATAATAGCATGATCATAGTATAGGAGTATGGTTTACCGTCCGATGCCCGTACGTCTCTTACGTACCTTAATTCCAAAAGT
The DNA here is from genome assembly GCA_907163345.1 of Haberlea rhodopensis. Classification (NCBI taxonomy): domain Eukaryota; kingdom Viridiplantae; phylum Streptophyta; class Magnoliopsida; order Lamiales; family Gesneriaceae; genus Haberlea; species Haberlea rhodopensis. The sequence continues at coordinate 9,969,151 of CAJQUN010000006.1, read as the reverse complement.
GGAGAAGTTGGAGAACTTTATCTCCTTGACGTTGTGGGTACCTGGGATGGTTCTATATAACCATACAAATCGATATTAGAAGCTAATTATAGTCCAATATCCAAAAATCCCACAAAAACATCAAAAACACATATTTTTATACCTCGCGATCGATCGCCGCCCAGGCCCGATCGATCGCGAGATCATACTGGACGGGGCTCCAAAATTCACATCTTGGCGATCGATCTCCACTTTTGGCGCGATCGATCGCCAGCCTCGCCGATCGATCGCCCAAAGGTGGCGATCGATCGCCAAATGCTACTGGCGCGCACTGGTGGCTCGCGATCGATCGCCAAAAACGGGCGATCGATCGGGTGATCGATCGCCGAGTCCTGAACCACGAAAATTCGCCATTTTTGAGCATTTTACAAGCTCCACTTCAATCCCTACAAACCCAAACTTTCCTACAACACCAACATCATCATAACTCATAAAAACCCACATAAAACACTTCAAAAAATCATACCCCAAACATATATAACATATACCCAAACAAACCCACATAGAAACATCAAAAACCAACCCATTTCAACACCAAACATCATAAAAACTTTAGGAAGGGTTCCATACCTCTTGTAGGCTCCAAATCTTAACAAAGATCACACAAACAAAGGTTTTGTGAAGCTTTCCTTCTCCTTCCTTGGTGAATTTCGAAAATGGGAGATGGGTTAGGGTTGAGGAATGAATTGGTGATTTTAAAAGTGATTGTTAAAGTAAGTGGGTATAGTGGGAAAAAAAGGGGTTATAAGGTTAATATTAAAATTATACCCCAAAGTTAACATGATGTATAAAAATACCCCAACATGGTATTTTAAAAGCATGTACAAAAAATGCGTTAAACTTCCACTAAATCATGCTTTCCTCATAATTAACCATCAACATAGTTAAATCATGTTAACACCTTATTTTCTAACATGCATAACATGCACCCCGAAATACAACCCCCGGGTCACGCCTATCATGTGACTAAGCATTTCAACATGATAATTAATTTCAACACATAGATCAATTGTCAACATAATTCATCATATTAACATCATTAATGCTCAAATTGCATATAATTAATTTCGGGGCATCACACAGGTGGACACAAAAAACATTATGCCGAGCGGGTTTGTTCGATGGATAAACGGTTGTACCGTACATATAAGTGTACTGCAGCACGTATTGAGGTAAACGTGTTACGAGTAGTGGTACCTTTGGGTATACTCGTTGAGTTGGCTACGGCATAGCGACTTGTAGTGTATGTAATTGCCGAGGGAATCACATACATATGTTGATGTGACTAGAAATAGACACATCTTTAGTGCTTAATTGTCTACGATTTGGTAGGTTTTGATAGATAATTTGATACGTATGCTACCTAATCGTATATTTGTGTAATTGTAGGTACAATCAAAGAAAACGAGCTAAAAATGATGTGTAAAGACCAAGAAGAGACATGGACATGACAATGACTCAAAGTTGATCAAGAAAAGGGCAAAAATGTAATTTTGGAGGTGGCAATCGATCGCCTGGAAGAGGAGATCGATCGCCTATGGACAGAAACTTTTGCAACAAAATTCATCGATCAGCGATCGATCGCGAGTACCAGGCGATCGATCGCCAAAGTCCACTGGAGCCTAGCGATCGATCGCGATAAAGTGGCTATCGATCGCCTCAAGATTTTCGCTGAAAAAAAATAAACCAGCGATCGATCGCCACACCTCAGGCGATCGATCGCCGCAGAGTCCGGAAATTAGGAAATTGAGTCTTTTACCATGTTTAAAAGATTGTATCCCATATTTATCACTTCCAGACCCCAAAACTCGAGACTAAGCCTCATTAGCAGCAACTTTTGATAGTTTTTCCAATTTGTAGAATAATTTGAGATTTTAGATTAATTTTCTCTGAAGGTTTGTCAAGAACAACAAAGAACGGGACCGGAATCGACAAGCCGGAATCGTGACTTGTATTAGTAATTTCTTTTCCTTTGTTATTTTAATGTTTTCGAATAATATGTTGTTGCTTTTAGATTCAATTATGCTAGGTAGAACCCTTGATTCTTGGTTGAAGGGATACCTACTTTTGGATTTGAATCTTTTATGAGAATTCGGTTTGATTGTTGAATTAAATTTCGATTTCAATTTGTTTCTCAGATTTCGAATTCCATGATTGTTGTGTTTGTGTATTAGACCGATCACCTAATATTCAATTGCATAATCGATAGTTTGTTAAGAAACAACTAAGATTAATAATTAACCGGCTGTAGGTGTTATTGAATTCTTAGGAGAAACGATTGAGTAATCAAAATTAACGGCTGTAGTTTTTATTGATTAGATTTGTCGAACTCATTAGTTTTGAAAACTATCATTGATTTAATCATTAACGGCTGTAGTGGTGATTAGAGATTTGGTAAGGGTTGAATTGAATGCTGTTTTCTCTTTGACTATGAATAGGATGAGTAGGAATTGAATTTCCAATCGATAGATAATCGAAAGAATTCGAATGTTTTGATTTGATGACTAAAAGATAATTTTCCAAAAGTACGGTTACCTGAAAACCAAGAATCGCTTTAATCCCACAAGTTTTAACCGTTTTAGTTAAAATCGTTTATTAGTTTGATATTCGCTAAGTAGTAGTAATCCAATCCAAACTCCCATTGTTACTATTTGTTTGATAATTGGCACGAAATAAATTTACCTTCCCTGTGGGATCGATCCCTACTTGCGCTACTACATATTTTTGCTATTAACTGAAGAAGGGTTAATTTGGGCGTACGCGATAAGCGCTACCAAATTTTGGCGCCGTTGCCGGGGAAGGCAACATTTATTAGTGTCGATTTTTTTTTATTTTCGTTTTTGTTATTTGCTTTCCCGCACGACTACTGAGGTTTGTTGATGAGTACAGGCGGATCGTTGATTACAAGGATAATTCATATTACGATCCAGAAATCGAGAGGACGCTGCATCAAAGAAGGAGAGATACTCGAAGACAAGAAGAGGAGGGAAGGAACGATATGGCTGCGAACCAAAGTCTGCACCAACTGGCCAATCCAGATTTGGACCAACAACCTCTTTGCATAAATTTGCTTTCGCAACTAATGTAAGTTTTGAACTTAAATCGGGACTTATACATTTGTTGCCTTCTTTTCATGGACTAGCAGGCGAGGATCCCACAAGCATCTGATGGAGTTTCATGTGGTTTGCACCACTATGAAACCGACGGGAATTACTGAAGATCAGATCAAGTTAAGGGCTTTCCCTTTTTCTCTAAAGGATGCGGCGAAAGATTGGCTCTTCTACCTACCACCAGGCTCCATCACAACATGGACGGACCTCCAAATAACGTTTTTGGAGAAGTACTTTCCAGCATCAAGAGCGGCTAACATACGCAAGGAGATCTACTCCATTAGACAATTCAGTGGAGAAACATTGCATGAGTATTGGGAACGCTTCAAAAAGTTGTGTGCAAGTTGCCCACAACACCAGATAAGTGCACACTTACTTATTCAATACTTTTATGAAGGTTTATTGTCTAATGACAGGAACTTAGTCGATGCTGCGAGTGGGGGAGCCTTTGTCGATAAAACACCGGATGATGCGCGGAGCTTGATAGCTAACATGGCGGAAAACTCACAGCAGTTTGGCAACTTTCGAGCGGAACCAGCACAAAGGAAACAAGGGGAGGTAAATGTTTCCAACCCCGAACAACAACTGATAGATTTAACGTTTCTTGTGCGTGGTATGGCAGGTGGCAATGGGGGAAAGGTGAAACCTTGTGGTATATGTTTGGAGATGAGTCATACCACTGATGCATGTCCATCACTTCAAGAGACATCAGCTGAGCAAGTGCATGCAGCAGGGGGATTTCCGGGACAACCCCAACAAAGACATGACCCTTACTCCAACACATACAATACAGGATGGAGAGACCACCCTAACTTGAGTTATGGACCGCAATCGATAAATCACGTTCCTCCTCAAGCGCCACAACAACACCCTCCACCCTACAGACCGCCATATCAGAGAAGTCCACCACCTCCAGCACACCCTCCTTCTGACAGGTTAGAACATAGTATTAAAGTTATTGCTGAAAATAGCTTACAATTTCAACAGGAGACGAGGGCGAGCATCCAGAGCTTGACGACGCAGATGGGACAATTAGCGACTTCAATCAGCAAGATCGAAGCAAGGATTTCAAATGGACTGCCATCACAACCAGAGATGAACCCCCGGGAAAATGTGAGTGCTATCACAGTGAATGTGAATGAAGATGCAGCTGAAGAAAAGGTGGTACTGACGCCACCCCAGAAAGAAGAGATGACGGAGACAGAGATAGACGTTGAAGAGTCAATGCAAGGGGAGGAACCACGAGGTGAGTTCCCTAAACTTTCTGAATATAAAATACCACCCCCTTTTCCCCAAGCATTGAAAGGACAATAGGAAAGGTGCCGGACTCAAAGGCCTCTACAAGATGAGTCCACGCTGCAAAGAGCAAGCCCCATTGCATGAGACCATGAAGAAGAAACCGCAACTTGCTAACCCTTCAAGGAGACCGTGAAAGAGGATCAAAGCAAGGAACACAAAGGGCAGCCCAAGGTCGAGCTCAATGATAATGTTTCGGCGGACAACCAAAGAAGCATCCCCATTAAATGCAAGGACCCAGGTATGTTTTTTATACCATGTGAGATTAGTGCTATTAGGATTGAGAAGGCTATGCTCGATTTAGGATCGTCCATAAATGTCATACCTTACTCAATGTACTCTCAACTGAAAATGGGACCTCTAAAAAGAAATAGCGCAGTTAGTCACTTAGCTGACAAATCCACGGTCATACCTAAGGGGATAATAGAGGACGTAATCGTGCATGTAGAGAACTTGGTTTTCCCAGCCGATATCTATGTCTTAGACATGAAAAAGGTGATCCTTCTAGTCTAATTATTTTAGGGAGACCATTCTTGAAAACATCAAAATCAATAATCAATATGAATAGCGGTATGATAACATTGGAGTCTAATGGTAAAGTTGCAAAATTCAACATCTATGAAACCATTAAGACTCTTGAACATTCTAGTTACGCTATTGGCATACATGATGATTATGATTCGGATTTTGATAATGATGAGTTGTGGGAGATGGGAAAGGCTACTGATGGCCTTAACGATAAGAGAGGTATAGATTCGAGATCTTTTCCTACCGTTCATACGATTGCTACTCTGTCTACTCACGATACTTCTGATCCTCTTATTTCTCACTTGCAGGATCGTACCAATGGAAAGAAGCATCCTCCGAATAAACCATGTCAAGCAAGTGGTGAAGGAGTAAGGACTGGGCACGACCACTCACAGAGCAACAAACCGAAATACCGAGGAGTGAAGAAGATATTAAGGTGGTTAAGGAAGGATAGAGCAACACTGCATCAACCACCTGGATAGAGGACTGGCGTCGGGCCACCGACGTTAAACAGAGGCGCTGCTTGGGAGGCAACCCAAGAGGAGTTAGTTTCCCTTTTACCTTTTTAGTTTTATTGCTTTTTAGTTTTAACTTTTCTCTTTTCTTATATGTTTGCCTTACATTGAGGACAATGTAAGATTTAAGTATGGGGGAGGGATTAGTGGCTTGTTATTGTGTTCTTATTCAAAAATACAAAAAATCGAAAAATTTGAAAATTTTAAGCTCATAGTTAGTAATGAACACGTGCTTAGAATCACTAGCCCATGATGAAACCTAATTGATATCATGCATGCTTTTGAACATAGGTGAATTGTTAACTTTGGAACACTTTGAACTCTAATGCAAAGTTTACTTTAACTTAGTAAGTGAATATCTTGAGCACAATTTTGTCATGACTTGTGAAGTGTGCATAACTTAGTGAAGATTGTGTGAAGCTTGTGATAGTCTTAAGAAGTCTCTAATACATGCTAGAACTTAACTACATGCTCTTTGAGGCGTATGTCTAGACTACTTGCAAACATGAAAGTTGTATAGGCAATCTTTGATGCGTTTGGGAGCCAAGGCACAAAAGAAGAAAAAAATGTTGAAATAAACCTTGAAAATGAACAAGGTTTGAAAAATTCATGCAAGAAGAGAAGTTTTAGTGTGCATTTCATCATACTCTCTTGTTTGAATATCCTTACCCTTTCTTTCATAAGCCAATACCTAGGCCAAGCTACAAGCTAATAAAGACCTACTTGATTTGTGTTTGCAAAGTGGCTAAGATAGTGGAGAAGAGTGTGCAAGTGAGCTTATACTTGTGTTAGTGTATGACTTGAACTATTGTGGGTTTGCATCTTTTGGATCTATAATTTGTATGCAACACTTGTTTATGACCACACACACACGTTCACTACTTTGTTGGGTATGAGATGTTTAGGGATTGAACTTGTTCCACTATTAACTTTTCACCGCCTTTCTTGATTATGCATGTTAAAATTGTTGAGGCATTAAAGTGAGGATAAGTTGTTTTGTTATGAACCTATGAGCCAACCAAAAATATTGTAGTTTTATTTAATTTACTCGAGGTCGAGTAAAGAGTAAGTATGGGGGAGTTTGATGTGACTAGAAATAGACACATCTTTAGTGCTTAATTGTCTACGATTTGGTAGGTTTTGATAGATAATTTGATACGTATGCTACCTAATCGTATATTTGTGTAATTGTAGGTACAATCGAAGAAAACGAGCTAAAAATGATGTGTAAATACCAAGAAGAGACATGGACATGACAAGGACTCAAAGTTGATCAAGAAAAGGGCAAAAATATAATTTTGGAGGTGGCAATCGATCGCCTGGAAGAGGAGATCGATCGCCTATGGACAGAAACTTTTGCAACAAAATTCATCGATCAGCGATCGATCGCGAGTACCAGGCGATCGATCGCCAAAGTCCACTGGAGCCTAGCGATCGATCGCGTTAAAGTGGCGATCGATCGCCTCAAGATTTTCGCTGAAAAAAAATAAACCAACGATCGATCGCCACACATCAGGCGATCGATCGCCGCAGAGTCCGGAAATTAGGAAATTGAGTCTTTTACCATGTTTAAAAGATTGTATCCCATATTTATCACTTCCAGACCCTAAAACTCGAGACTAAGCCTCATTAGCAGCAGCTTTTGATAGTTTTTCCAATTTTTAGAATAATTTGAGATTTTAGATTAATTTTCTCTGAAGTTTTGTCAAGAAACAACTAAGATTAATAATTAACCGGCTGTAGGTGTTATTGAATTCTAAGGAGAAACGATTGAGTAATCAAAATTAACGCTGTAGTTTTTATTGATTAGATTTGTCGAACTCATTAGTTTAGAAAACTATCATTGATTTAATCATTAACGGCTGTAGTGGTGATTAGAGATTTGGTAAGGGTTGAATTGAATGTTGTTTTCTCTTTGACTATGAATAAGATGAGTAGGAATTGAATTTCCAATCGATAGATAATCGAAAGAATTCGAATGTTTTGATTTGATGACTAAAAGATAATTTTGCAAAAGTACGGTTACCTGAAAACCAAGAATCGCTTTAATCCCATAAGTTTTAATCGTTTTAGTTAAAATCGTTTATTAGTTTGATATTCGCTAAGTAGTAGTAATCCAATCCAAACTCCCATTGTTACTACTTGTTTGATAATTGGCACGAAATAAATTTACCTTCCCTGTGGGATCGATCCCTACTTCCGCTACTACATTTTTTGCTATTAACTGAAGAAGGGTTAATTTGAGCGTACGCGATAAGCGCTACCATATGTCGATGTAGTGTATGATGGACGTGGTCGCACATACACATGAGAATATGAAACAGATCCTAACGGATTAGGATTGAATTGTGAGTGAGTAAGGACATTGAGATGTCCCTTGTGTATCAATATTAGAGAAATATTTGATGATGATCCACTACTCTAATTGATGGGGCGGTATTGTATACCGGGATTGAACGTATGATAAGTTGGTAGGTTTTGCATAAAACGTAGGAGGCTGCGAGTTGCTAGCCGGGTAAGATGAATTATTGTTGCATTGATATAGTGAGCTTGTTGTAGCCACTATACTGCTTATCGGAATCAAGTGTAGTGGATCGTATGATGATACGACGAGAGGTTAGTGAATGTAGTTGTAGGGTCTTCCTACCTTATCGTCATATTAATAACGTATTATGGGCTAAACATGCATATATGACGTCTTAGGGTCCCAGTTGTAGCTTTGAGCTTATAAGATTACAGGCCAAAAATGAAATTTCAAAACTTAATTAATTACATTCTCAATAATGAATGTTAAAGCGATAGAATTATACTACTCCTAGAGTAGAGACTATCCAAAAGTCCTGTATCCTATCTTCTTTCATGCTCCTTTTAGCTCACTGCCTCAACCCGACCCTTAGCCCTTCGGTCCAAAAGTGTACCTACAAGAACAACCCATCATGAGCATGTACATCATCACTTAACATCATAGGGTAATGGCATATAAATAAATGCATGAAAGTAATTGGTAACGTATACTTCCTGGTTAATCGCATTAACCCTCTTTGGTTGTCCCTGTTTCATAGTCATGCATATAATCATTACTTCTTGACATAAATGATTAAAATCATACTTCAAATATATGCTCATAATCAACAATGTTAATTAGAAATGGGACTGTCCTGGTTCTATTATGGTAGCAGCACAATTGGCCCCCTTGCTCGACATAAAGCGGAATTGTGGTACCCCTCGCTACGCCTTGATAGCGGATGTATCTCCTCGATAGTTATGTCAGCGGCAAGTACCTTCCTCGCTTGCCCATAACAACCACCGAACTTTCTACCATTTCTAGTAACATAGTTTAATATTCATCATAAACATCATAGCATCTTATAGACATCATCATCTTGTAAACGTCATCATCAAATAAACATCATCATCTTATAACATCATCATCTTATAAACATCATCATCATATAACATCATCATCTTTTCTAAACATCGTCATCATATAACATCATCATCTTATAAACATCATCATCATATAAGCATCATCATCTTATAACATCATAACAAAAAATAACAGTAAATGTACGAAATCTTAGTTAAGTAAATTGCTGGTTATTCGTTAACTTCTTTTGTTGACCCTGATTCACATTTATGCATATGGGCATCTTACCCTATCGTATGTCATCTTACCATATCATAAACATCGCATGTCATCTTACCATGTGGGCATCTTACTCTATCGTATGGCATCTTACCATATCGTAAACATCGTATGGCATCTTACCATATCATAAACATCGTATGGCATCTTACCATATCATAAACATCGTATCATTCTATAAACATCATATTAACATCATCACTACTTATCATAATCGTCCTCATAGACATCGTATCCTCTTTACTCATCACAAACATCATCATCATAAACTTACTTATCATAACATCATCGTAAACATCTTGTCATTTTTATTCATCATAGAAATCATCTTCATTTATCATAACATCATCTTAAACATCTTGTCGTCTTTATTCATCATAGACAACATCATCATCATAAACTTACTTATCATAATCATCATCATAAACATCGTAAATACTTATGCAATTATAGCATTATCATAGTGTAGGAGTATGGTTTACCGTCCGATGCCCGTACGCCTCTTATGTACCTTAATTCCAAAAGTGGAGAAATTGAAGAACTCTATCTTCTTGATGTTGTTGGCACCTGGGATGGTTCCACACAACCATACAAATCAATATTAGAAGCCAAATAATAGCCAAATACCAAAAATTCATCAAAAATCATCATTTGCCATGTTTTAAACAGCGGCGATCGATCGCTGCACGAGGCGATCGATCGCCTCACTTTTGCCTTGCGGCGATCGATCGCTTCATTTGAGGCGATCGATCGCCTGCTGCGTAAAATGGCTACTGGCCTTCGGCGATCGATCGCCTCATTTATGGCGATCGATCGCCACCTGCTGGTGCGCGATTTCCACCATTTTTTTGAGCATCTTCCAAGCTCAATCCCATACCATACAAACCCAAACTTTCCAACAACACTAACATCATCATAACTCACTAAAACCCACATAAAACACTTCAAAAATCATACCCCAACAACATACAACACATACTCAAACAAACCCACATAAATCACTTCAAAATCATCCCATTTCAAAACCAAACATCATAAAAATTTTAGGATTGGTTCCATACCTCTTGAGGATCCAAAATCTTACTAAGATTTCAACAAATGGAGAGTGTGCAAGGATTTCTCCTCCTCCTCCTTGGCTTGGACGAAAATGGGATGAAATGATAGGGTTGGGATGAATTTGGGGATTTAAGAGTGAAAAAGGTAAAGTGAGGGGAAAGAGGGTATAGTGGGGTATATGGGTTAATTAAATTGTACCCAAAAATTAACATGATGTATAAAATACCCCAACATGGTATTTTAAAAGCATTTTACAAAAATGCAACCAACTTCATTAAATCCATACTTTCCTCATAATTAACAATCAACACAATTAAATCATGTTAACACCCCATTTTCTATCATGCATAACATGCACCTTGAAACGTAACTCCCGGGTCATGCCTATCATGTGACTAAGCATTTCATCGTGATAATTAATTTCAACACCTAAATCAATTATCCATATAATTAATCATATAAACATAATTAATGCCTTAATTGCAATTAATCATTTCGGGGACATCACATTATTCCCCTACTTATAAGATTTCGTCCTCGAAATCACATGCACTTACCCCAAAGAAAACTAAACATAAATCACATACCAGAGAATAGTTCAAGGTAGTGCTGTACCATATGCCGCTCCGTCTCCCACGTGGCCTCTTCGACACCCCGACTATCCCACTGAACCTTGACCAACGGTATAACCTTGCTTCGAAGTCTGCGATCCTCTCGATGCAGAATTCTGACCGGTCGTTCAACATAAGATACATCTAAACGCAACTGAAAACATGAGACGGATCTGGCTCATACTTCCTCAACATAGAGACATAGAAGACATCATGTATACCAGACAATGACGGCGGTAGAGCCAAGCGGTAAGCCAAAGTACCGATACGCTGCAACACCTCATACGGCCCAATATACCTCGGAGATAACTTCTTCCGCATACCAAATCGAACCACACCCCTAAAGGGTGTGATCTTCGAGAAGACCTTGTCTCCTGACTGGGATTCTAGCGGTCGTCGCCGCTTATTGGCATAGACTGCTTGCCTATCCTGGGCCGCTTTCATCTTTTGGCTTATCAACTTAATCTTTTCTTCCATATCCTTGATCATATCCGGTCCTCCGACCTCTTTACTAGTCAAGTCCTCCCAATACAGCGGTGACCTACATCGTCGCCCGTAAAGAGCTTCAAAAGGAGCCATTTGAATGCTCGTCTGATAGCTGTTAATATAGGAGAACTCCACCAGTGGCACTGAATCTTGCCACTGAGTATCAAACTCCAAAACACATGCCCTCAACATGTCCTCGAGCGTCTGAAGGGTACGCTCTGTCTGACCGTCTGACTGAGGGTGATAAGCTGTACTCAGTCTCACCTCTGTGCCCAAAGCTGTCTGAAGACCCTCCCAGAAATGTGGAGAAAACCTTGGGTCTCTGTCAGACACAATCGAGACTGGAACCTCATGCAACCTCACCACATCCCGCACATATAATTGGGCCATCTTTAGGTATGTGAAAGACACACAATAAGGGATGAAGTGAGCCACTTTGTCAGCCTATCTACGATCACCCAAATCGCATCGAATCCCGAGGCCGTCCTTGGCTAGTGGGTCGCGTAATCCATAGATATGTGCTCCCACTCCCACTTAGGTACCTCCAAGCTCTCCAGCTCGCCAACAGGCCTCTGCCTTTCTGCCTTTACCTGCTGGCAGATCAAACATCTTGACAAAGGTCATAACATCACGCTTCATGCGTCTCCACCAGATCTGACCACTTAGGTCCTTATACATTTTTTTCTTCCTCCTGGGTGGATACTGAACCGGCTACTGCGAGCTCGCTCCAAAATTTCTTTACGCAACTCCGACGTATTTGGAACTACCCATCGGTTGCCGAGTCTTAAGGAATCATCATCAGCCACTCTGAACTTTGATGGCTGACTTCGAAGTACTATTGACGACCATCTCTGAACCTCATCATCCGACATCTGGGCTTTCCTGATAGCCTCAAATATGTCTGGCTCAGCCAATAAGGCCGACACTGGCATCGGCGACGTGTTCACATCGAAATCATAGCCCAGATGGCAATAAGAAGTCATCATAGCTGATAAACTCATGACATCCTCAGCAGTACTCTTTCACCTTCCGACTTAAGGCGTCTGCTATCAAATTTGCTTTATCAGGATGGTACTCAATCTCACAGTCATAATCCTTGAGTAAATCCATCCGTCTTCTTTGGCGCATATTCAACTCAGCCTGTGTGAATAGAAACTCCAGTCTCTTATGGTCGAAATATAGTAAACATCATACCATACAAGTAAAGCCTCCAAATCAATGAAAACAATGACGAACTGATCCAAATACGGTTGGAACACCCTGTTCATCAGGTTCACAAAAACAGCTGGGGCATTCGTCACCCCAAAAGGCATGACTAGGAATTCATAGTGCCCATACCTAGTCCTGAAAGCTGTCTTCTGTACATCATCCTCTCAAACTCGAATCTGATGATACCCCCGATCTCAGATCGATCTTACTGTAGAGCCTCGTACCCTGCAACTGGTCAACTAAATCATCGATCCTCGGAAGTGGATACTTATTCTTTACTGTGGCTTTGTTCAGTTGTCTGTAATCGATGCACAGACGCATCGAACCATCCTTCTTTTTTTGACAAGTAAAACTGGTGCACCCCAGGGCGATACGCTAGGACGTATGTAACCCTTATCAAGGAGCTCTTGCAACTGAACCTTTAACTCCCTTAGCTCCGCTGGTGCCCTCCTATACGGGGCACGAGAAATGGCAAACGTCCCTGGTAGTGACTCAATCCCAAACTCGACCTCTCTCATCGGTGGGAATCCGGGAATCTCTTCCGGAAAGACATCAGGAAACTCCACCACTACGGGCACATCCTCGACCTTTAATTCTTTCCTCTTTCCAGTAATGTCAACAACATAGATGAGATATCCTGTATGGCCTCGTTCCAATAACTGTGCCATCTTGACAGCAGATATTCACAGAATCCTTGAACGAGAACCATCCCCATAGAATATCCATTGGATTCCCATATCAGACCTAAATCGGACAGTCATTGTCTGCAGTCCACAACTGCCTGATACTTGTTCAGCACATCGATGTCCACAATGCAATCGAAGTCTGACATTCCCAGAACAATCAAGTCTGTCCTTAGCTCGTTACCCTCAAAATAAATGAGGCCGTCATAAACAATCTGACCAGTTATCAAACTTCTTCCAGCGGGTGTCGAGACTACAGGCATGGGCGACGGAGAAGTGCATATGTGGTGCCTTTCCACAAAACTTGTCGACATTTGCTGCCATACTGCAAGACAAGGGTTAACAACAATACCCAAAAGCAGTTCATATAATACATCGTTAGGGAAACAAAACATGTTAGTTTATCATCATATACTTCATATGCAATACATGCACAAACATGTTTAAAACGAAGCACCTAGCCCACTTATTGCTAAGGCTACCCTTCACTCATTCCCGGGTTATCTAACCACTGCTCTGATACCACTAATGTAGGGTCTTCCTACCTTATCGTCATATTAATAACGTATTATGGGCTAAACATGCATATATGACGTCTTAGGGTCCCGATTGATGCTTTGAGCTTATAAGATTACATGCCAAAAATGAAATTTCAAAACTTAATTAATTACATTCTCAATAATAAATGTTAAAACGATAGAATTATACTACTCCTAGAGTAGAGACTATCCAAAAGTCATGTATCCTATCTTCTTTCATGCTCCTTTTAGCTCACTGCCTCAACCCGACCCTTAGCCCTTCGGTCCAAAAGTGTACCTACAGGAACAACCCATCATGAGCATGTACATCATCACTTAACATCATAGGGTAATGGCATATAAATAAATGCATGAAAGTAATTGGTAACGTATACTTCCTGGTTAATCGCATTAACCCTCTTTGGTTGTCCCTGTTTCATAGTCATGCATATAATCATTAGTTCTTGACATAAATGATTAAAATCATACTTCACATATATGCTCATAATCAACAATGTTAATTAGAAATGGGACTGTCCTCGTTCTATTATGGCAGCAGCACAATTGGACCCCTTGCTCGACATAAAGCGGAATTGTGATACCCCTCACTACGCCTTGATAGCCGATGTATCTCCTCGCTAGTTATGTCAGCGGCAAGTACCTTCCTTGCTTGCCCATAACAACCACCAAACATTCTATCATTTCTAGTAACATAGTTTAATATTCATCATAAACATCATAGCATCTTATAGACATCATCATCTTGTAAACATCATCATCGTATAAACATCATCATTTTATAACATCATCATCTTATAAACATCGTCATCATATAACATCATCATCTTATAAACATCATCATCATATAACATCATCATCTTATAAACATCATCATCATATAAGCATCATCATCTTATAACATCATAACAAAATATAACAGTAAATGTACGAAATCTTAGTTAAGTAAACTTGCTGGTTATTCGTTAACTTCTTTGTGTTGACCCTGATTCACATTCATGCATATGGGCATCTTACCCTATCGTATGGCATCTTACCATATCATAAACATCGCATGGCATCTTACCATGTGGGCATCTTACTCTATCGTATGGCATCTTACCATATCATAAACATCGTATGGCATCTCACCATATGGGCATCTTACCCTATCGTATGGCATCTTACCATATCATAAACATCGTATGTCATCTTACCATATCATAAACATCGTATCATTCTATAAACATCATATTAACATCATCATTACTTATCATAATCGTCCTCATAGACATCGTATCCTCTTTACCCATCACAAACATCATCATCATAAACTTACTTATCATAACATCATCGTAAACATCTTGTCATCTTTATTCACCATAGAAATCATCTTCATTTATCATAACATCATCGTAAACATCTTGTCGTCTTTATTCATCATAGACATCATCATCATAAACTTACTTATCATAATCATCATCATAAACATCGTAAATACTTATGCAATTATAGCATTATCATAGTGTAGGAGTATGGTTTACCGTCCGATGCCGTCTCTTACGTACCTTAATTCCAAAAGTGGAGAAATTGAAGAACTCTATCTTCTTGATGTTGTTGGCACCTGGGATGGTTCTACACAACCATACAAATCAATATTAGAAGCCAAATAATAGCCAAATACCAAAAATTTATCAAAAATCATCATTTGCCATGTTTTAAACAGCGACGATCGATCGCTGCAGGAGGCGATCGATCGCCTCACTTTTGCCTTGCGGCGATCGATCGCTTCATTTGAGGCGATCGATCGCCTGCTGCGTAAAATGGCTACTGGCCTTCGGCGATCGATCGCCTCATTTATGGAGATCGATCGCCACCTGCTGGTGCGCGATTTCCACCATTTTTTTGAGCATCTTCCAAGCACAATCCCATACCATACAAACCCAAACTTTCCAACAACACTAACATCATCATAACTCACTAAAACCCACAGAAACCACTTCAAAAATCATACCCCAACAACATACAACACATACTCAAACAAACCCACATAAATCACTTCAAAATCATCCCATTTCAAAACCAAACATCATAAAAACTTTAGGATTGGTTCCATACCTCTTGAGTATCCAAAATCTTACTAAGATTTCAACAAATGGAGAGTGTGCAAGGATTTCTCCTCCTCCTCCTTGGCTTGGACGAAAATGGGATGAAATGATAGGGTTGGGATGAATTTTGGGATTTAGGAGTGCAAAGGGTAAAGTGAGGGGAAAGAGGGTATAGTGGGGTATATGGGTTAATTAAATTGTACCCAAAAATTAACATGATATATAAAATACCCCAACATGGTATGTTAAAAGCATTTTACAAAAATGCAACCAACTTCATTAAATCCATACTTTCCTCATAATTAACAATCAACACAATTAAATCATGTTAACACCCCATTTTCTATCATGCATAACATGCACCTTGAAACGTAACCCGCGGGTCATGCCTATAATGTGACTAAGCATTTCATCATGATAATTAATTTCAACACGTAAATCAATTATCCATATAATTAATCATATAAACATAATTAATGCCTTAATTGCAATTAATCATTTCGGGGACATCACAGTAGTCACTATAATGCCTTTGAGTTGAGGTGAGAGATACCTCAAGGGAGCTTTCAGCTCAGTTTGGTCGGGAGTAGAAACGTGAGGGTTAACAAATTATTGTTACCTCTAATTGAGAATTCTTGCATTAAGGATGCAATGGTGAGACGTAACCGGAGTTGTGGGATATAGTTAGTGTGGTAACACTACTGTATCGATTGTATCTCTTGGGGAGATTTGAGAATAATACTGTTTTGGAGGCAGTTGGTATCGATTGCGGGTTGATTACGAATCAACCATGGTAAGAATTACTGGTAGTGTACTGGTAATGGATTTATGTTATTTGTGAGACGTACGAGAAGACGTATCTGGATAGATGCTCGAGAATGTTGAGTACTATGATATTAGTACGGAGCATCGTTGGAATTTGTATACGTCGTGTGTACGGGTTTGAGAATGATTAGTGATAGTGGCAATGATGCACTATCCTGAACCAGTTGTGTATGTATTGGTTCAGGGATACATTTCAGTATAAATGTATCCAGATTGTCCGAACGCTGGTTCGAGATTGGAGAGTCATGGGTGCATGACACTTTTTCCTTGTGAGGAAATAGGTATTGATATACCTGTTGGGAATCTTGGAAAGATTCGATGGTATCCTTGTATTTGAATTGTTAATTCTAAGGGTAAACAAGGGATGACCAGAATTCGAATTTATTTGGTGTCGTTGTCGACACATGTTATGAGAATGCAATTGATTTTCTTGCATCTCCTCTATGGGATTTTGAGACTCTGTGGAGTTTCGGTAGTGTGTTTGAACCAAGATGTGATTCCTTGGAACACACTGATGTTGACATCTTTGGAGATGTGCTTTATGTTGATCGGTGGCCGTGAGTTGCCCGATCCGAGTTGCAAGTGGTGCAACTACTCCTTTGATAGAAATGGAATTGGAGAACGGAAACCGAGTTTAGTGTAGTGTGAGTATACTGTTGAATACTGGTGGTTTCCTTGGTAGCGATGTGTGTTTGACATCGTATGCTAAGTCGTAGAGATATCATTCTATGTTGGAATCAGGAATGATTCGAGTAAATATCAGTTAAGGTTGACTGACTGCTTTTGGGTGGTTAACATCGAGGTATGTTAACATCTTTTAAGGTTTTGATGGTTTGGGAGGATAACTCCATTCCATATTTTGGTGCGAGGTCGATGTCCTCGCAGTTGGTGTGTCATTCACGATATGTTCATGATTCGATACTGCACATTTGAATTGAATTGCGAAGTCTCGGTGGTACTTGGAGTACACATGTGCAAATTTCGAGGACGAAATTTTATTAGTGGGGGGTAATGTGATATCCAGAAATTATTGTGTTGATCTCGGAGTGATTATATTCCTTAATGGATTTTAATTGTTGTAATTATGGGACTCCCGAGGATTTTAATCCGGTATCGGGATTGTTAGATCCAAGAGTTGAGATTTTATCCTCATTGAAGTGATAAACCTTGGAATAGTGTTAGTAGTGGGATCTGGAGTCTATGGAGCTTTGGATTGAGGTTTGTGATGTAATTGAGTGAGTGGGAGATAATTATTGAACGCACATGATTTTTAATGAGTTATGGTGTGAGTATTTGAGACTCGGGTTTTGGAGCATGTGTACTATATATACCAAGTGGACTCAATGTTCAACCATTCCCCACCTAACTTCTCTCCCTCTCTCCCTCACCTTCTCCCATTTTTCCCTTTTCTCCCATGGAGAAGAATCGTTGGAAGCTCGACTTTGGGGCGAGATTTCTCGAAGATAATTGAGTAATGTTTTTCCCCTCGCTTTTATCTTCGTTTTGATTGTGGTTTTGTGTAGTATGGTTGGGTTTGGTTTTGGATTTGGGTTTTTGGGGATTTTTGGTAAACTTGTAAAGTGTTGTTCTTGGCGTTTTTAATGACTTGTAATGGAGTATTTGAAGTTGTGAAGGTGTTGGGGTGTCGGATTTGAATTTGGTGTGAAAAACACCATGAAAGCAAAATATTTTTCAGAAAATTGCAGGTCGCCATCGATCGCGGGGAGTCAGAAGATGTTGGTGATCGATCGGCACGGGAAGACGATCGATCGTGGGTGTTTTATTTTTGGCAGATTTTTCTCGCGATCGATCGCGAGAAAACGACGATCGATCGCGGCCCATGTTCTTTGGTTTTTTCTAAACATTTGATAAAATTTGGGATTTTGGAATTGAGATTTGCTTGGTAGATTTTCGGGACGATGTCTACATTCCAATGGAGATATTACGTTTTAAAATGAGGTGGCATGATTTGAACTATAGTCGGATATGTACTACTCGTTCGAGCTAGTCGATAACTCTTTGAACGTAGGACTAATTGGGATGCCTTGAGTAGTATGCATGGTTCAATGTTTATGATTAATCATCGTGGTAGGATGATGTATTTGGGGATTCTGTACATGTTTGTGCATGTGGTTATGTGCTTATGGTTGATTGTGAGCTATTAATTGTATATAACGAATAATTCACTGAACCTCGGGGCAAAGACAAGGATTGGTTCTGGCTATTGGACTATAAGGTACATATAACGTACAAGCATATTTTTATATATTTTTGTCATTGTTGAATGAGTAATATATTATTGTTGACATGGGTTGGCATTGTTGAGAATTATGTGATGCCGCTATTTAGCGAGCAATGGTTATGATGTTGTCGCTGTTGAGCGAACATCGGTTATGATACCGCCGCCGTTGAGCGTGCGAGATGATAGAACCGCCGTTGTTAAGCGAGCGATGCGACACGATGTGGTGAAACTGAGGAATTCATTAATTGAGATTTAAGTGATTGTAAATCATTAATGTAATGGTGTAACTATATTTGTTATGGAATTGGCATTGTGGGAATGGGTTAAGTTAATCAATGTAATGATTGACTGATTTTGGGAGTTTGATGGTTTTGGCTATTGTGAGAACAGGAACATCATGGGATGTCCCATTTGATGATGTTACTATACAGGGAGTATCTTTTAAATTTACAGCTTTATATTATGTAAATTATTAATTGTGATATTGCTGTTATGGTGTTATTGGTATGCTCACCCGTGTGGAGGCTCTTTCTGTTGGGACAGGTAGAACATGTACAACAATGGCTTTGGAGTTGAGTTCGAGCTGTTGATTGGAATGCTTTCAGGGCTGAGGTAACAATGTTGGTATTGAGTAGTATGTTTTATACATTAGATACACATTCACTTATTCAATGCTCGCCTGTGAGCATTCTGATGTGTATATGGGTTGTATAAAGGTTATGAACTTTTCTATTTTCATTTATGTGTTGCATGCAATTAATTAAGGGAATTACATAACGAATTGAGAACATGTTAGTGTATTATGAGGTGCATACTTATGCAAGTTGAGCTGTATGGGAATTGAACATTAAGAGAATTGATCAAAATTTTATAGATGGCGTGTTAATGCTCTAGAAGCATGTATAAGAATTCCCTAATGACATGAGTGTATGCACTAACATTGCGATAATGCACTAATAGCGGGTTAAGATAGCGAGAGTCTTACAGAGTCCAAGAGGAATGGATGAGAAGTAGGTTACTCTCACCCAGTGATACTTTTCTAAGCACTCAAAATTGAGGATGAGTATGCAGGAAGGTTGCGCATGGATCATGGCCAAATTAAAAGA
This sequence comes from Haberlea rhodopensis, assembly GCA_907163345.1. NCBI lineage: Eukaryota > Viridiplantae > Streptophyta > Magnoliopsida > Lamiales > Gesneriaceae > Haberlea > Haberlea rhodopensis. The sequence continues at coordinate 9,949,176 of CAJQUN010000006.1, read as the reverse complement.
GGGATGAGTTCTCCCCCCATGCACGAGGGCGTGCATGGATTGAGTGGGGAGAATGTCACGCACCAAGAATCGTGACACGCAAACATACACGAGATGCTTGCTGGTTAGTTATAATGTAGGATTGCGGACTGCTCATAGAGTCGAGTACGTGTCTTAGATGTTCGTCTGCCCTGAGCTAGGCATGCCGACCCAATTGAGTTTGGGGAGCTTGTCGCTGGTCTTGGACCTGACTATGACGGAGGGGCAAGCATTCTAGACACTAGACTGGTTGGGAGCTGTTCTCGCTTCCCGATGAGCCTATGGGAGGGCGAAACAGTATGCATCGGATATGAAATATGGCTAAACCTCGGAGTGATAGAGATCCAAGGTCGTCGTACGAGTTGTCGTCTGCGCTAAAACTTTGAGCCCGTGACAATATCCTGACGAAGCATCTTATCCACCCAAGTCGAATTGTGTTTCACATTTTACCGTAATTCATTTCTTCTAAAAACTAATGATTTTTGAAACTAATTCCGCTTTCTCTTTCTTTCTAAAAAACATTTATAATAATAAATAAATCCCCGGGAATGATCTGACAATGATCATGGCCCGACTAACTGGTAATGTTTCCTGGACGTCCGCACCCATTATTCAGCATTAATACACGTTCAATCATCCAGGTTGACAAGCTGTTATGTCTGGGTCTTACACAAATTTTAACCACGAGGGATGAGCAGTGTATCATCCTGTATGGGGTACACCTGTTAAGAATAGGTTGTCCTGCTCGGTACCGTATAATAATAATAATAATAAATATGTGGGGCATTATCAACCCACGATCATGGCCCTACGAGATGGTAACGTGTACGGAAAATTCATAACAATTTTAACCACGTGGAGGAGAGCATGATATCATAATGCACGTGATAACCTGTTCTGGATGGGTTTTCATGCTCAACTGTTTGTCCGATTTGACACGGTCTTCCTCTCACATCAAATAATAATAATAATAATAATAATAATTATTATTATTAATTATTATTATTATATATTATTAGTTATATATATATAATATAATATGATATATTACATATACAATATAATAATATATATAATTTGTTTCCTGTTGTCCATCGTCTGTGAGCCATGGCCTCATGGCCCACGGCGATTTGTTAATTATTACTGTTATTATTAGTATTATTATATTATAATAATTATATTTATTATATATATATATATATATATATATATATATATATGTCTTATATAATTAAAAAATTGAAAAAATTGAAGAAACGATTTCACCTTTTTTTTAGCAATGTTTTTGGAACAAAAGGTTGAATTTGTTTGTAAGAAAAAAAAACTATAACCGTAAACAAAAACAATTTTTTAAAAAAACAAAACTAAATTTCGTTACTTGATGTTACGAATTCATGAATTCTTTTTTTACAAAATTCGTACATGAATTCGTTTTTTGGAAAGACGAATTACGATAATGTGGTAAAAATATTTTGTTTTATGATAATTAATGATTTTTTAATTTTTTTATAAGATTTAAAGAATTTAGCCCGAGCACAATGGTGATGAAAGTCATCTACACATAGAGTGTACCTAGAAAAAACTTCTTGGGGGACGAATTATTATTATTTTATAATATTTAAGAGTTAAAAAATTTTGGGGTGTAAAAAAAAATTTTAAAATATGAAAGAGAAAATTTTTTTTTTCAATAAAAAAATTTCTCTTTTAAAAACAAAACATTTTTTTTGGGTGCGGGCCAAACCCCCCTAGATCCGCACCTGTCTACATAAGACCTGCAAAAGACATGTTATTAAGAGAATATTTCAGTAATTTTTTTATCTCTTGCCAAAGCACGGTATAAAATATTCAACTCTTCATTTGATTACTTTGAATATTTAAACGAAACCTCGTTCTCAATCAACTTGTTTTGATCTAAAATTTAGTTTTTTTAAAAAAATTAAATTTCTAAACTACCCATATATTATTCTACCAACTACAATTCAAATCGTTAGCTATTCAAATTTATATTTATTTATATTATTAGCCTATCAAAGACCAAAGTATATGATATTTATGTTGTCGGTTTTTCTTTCAGAGTGTATCTCAGGAATATAGTAGTAATAAAATAACAATGGCTTCAAAGTTTTATGTCGATGCGAGATTTGTAATCTCCGTCATTAAGACAATATTGTCCCGCCTTGGTGCTAACGGTTTGCTATGGTAATTTGTCTCCCAAGATACAACGACTATGATTTGTGATAGGAGCATTCCAAATCACAAGTCCTCAAATCACAAAGGTTCAAAGTACTCAATAAGAAGAAATTTGATGAACAACAAAATGCTCTCAATTTTCACTTTTATTTGATTGATTTTCGAAATCTGATGTTTAATCAATGAGGGAATTGTTGTATTTAACCAAGAAAAACTCCAAATGGACACCATTTGGAGTCACCACATCGCGAAAAATCGAACCCGAATGTGAATGAACACACAATTTCACGCAACAGAAACATAGCTCGATCGATCGACCACTCAAATGTTTTTTTCCATTTATTTTTTTCATTTTTCCAACAATCCCCCACATGAATTAAATTAATGCATATATGTAATTGAGTGCTTTGACGAACTATTATGGCATCTGGAGAGATAGCTTGCGTCTTTGAATCTTCCATAGTAGTATTCAATCAGATTTACTTGACTTAATAGTGAACTTATAGTCTTGAACTATTTAGTCGTTGGTGTAAACCAAGACAATGGAACACACATCATAATAATTCTAACATTCGTATTGGTGTTTTACGGTTGTGTCCGTTTCATCATGGACCACGCTTGGTTTCATAAGTGCTTTCCATTCTTTGAATCGGCCACACTTCCCACGTACTTATGTGATCTCCTAAAAGAGTATCCCGCTATACTCCAACATATCCTAATATGTCTTAGGAATCATTAAAGGTCTTTTTCCTATCATCGTACCCTTTTTGTAGGCTACACCCCTTATCATAGGAATGGATCGGAGATTAATTCTCCAAGGTGTTTATACAATCTCGTAGTTTGGTTGTCCCTTTTGAACTAGCTCTTGGGATCTCCAGACACATAAGTTTGGTATCCACCACAAGATTTTGATTATAGGATTTTATTCTCATTCTCCTCGATAAACTATATATTTGATCTCTAGGCAAGCCTTTCGTGAGCGGAGCCGCAATATTTTTCTTTGACTTCACGTAGTCAATGGATTAATGTCATTTGAGATCAACTGTTTAATAGTATTGTGTCTATGACGTATATGTCTAGACCTACCATTATACATGCTACTATGTGCGCTTCCTATAGTAGATTGGCTATCACAATGTATTTTAATTGCAGACATAGGTTTTTTCCCAAGGAATTTCTTCCAAGAAACTTCTCGTCTTCTTCTCCCGCTTTATCCAAAGCTATGAATTCAGATTCCATAGTGGATCTAGCAATACAAGTTTGCTTGGTAGATTTTCACGACACTGCAGCCCCTCCAATGGTAAACACGTAACCACTTGTCGACTTGGAGTCTTGACTGTCAGATATCCAATTTGCATCACTGTATCCTTCCAATACAACAGGATATTTGTATAGTGCAATCCATAGTTCAAAGTGTATCTTAAATATTTAAGTACTCTCGTCAATGCCTTCCTGTAAGGACCCTAGTTCCTTAGGTGCGGATTAAAGGCGTAATAGAGCTAAACATACATCTAAGAATATAAGTTCGTGTTGATGTATTGAGTCGTTAAGATTTACAGGCCAAAATAAAATTTCCAAAAGGGATTAATTACATTCCCAACCAATCGAATGCTAATCCTATAGTTTTACACTACTCCTAGAGTAGAGACTATGCAAAGGTATTAGGCCTGCTATGCCAAAAGCACTCCTCACTGGCTCACCGCATCAACCCGCCTTAGCCCGTCCGCCCAAAAGTACCTACAGGAACAACCCCAAACCATGAGCATGTATATAAATCATATTCACAATAATATGATCATAATTCAATGCATAAACCATAAATGTGATTCACTTCCTGTATTCAACACATTTAAAAGCTCCCTTGGTTGTCCCTGTACCATAATAATAATCAATGGATTATAATACCGATATGTATGTCATGACATGCATCCATTCCATATATACCAATGGCCAATTCCCAGTCTTATTATATCAGTGGCATAATACCCCTCGTGTTTATATGACAGCGGCATTAATACCCCTCGCTTCGACATATTAGCGGCATAATATCCCTCGCATCAATATGACAGCGGCATTATCCTTCGCTTCGACATATTTGCGGCAAATATTCTTCATCGCTAAATATGACAGCGACAAGTATTCTATCATCGCTTCGACATGAAAGCGGCAAGTATTCTTCATCACCGTAATATAATCTCGACTCACAATCGTATGCAACCGCAATGCATATCCAACCAATTATGCAACCACAATGCATATCCAACCATGTATGCAACCATAATGCATATCCAATCATGTATGCAACCACAATGCATAATTAAGACCATGTATGCAACCATAATGCATATTCACTTATGTATGCATTCACAATGCATAATTAAGACCATGTATGCAACCATAATGCATAACAAATCAAGCGTAATAAATACGTTTTACCGTCCGATGCTCGTACGTCTCACTACGTACCTTAGTTCCAAAAGTGGAGATGTCGTGGGACTTTATCTCCTTTGATGTGTGGCTACCTGTGATGGTTCTACACAATCACATGAATCCATATTAGAAGCCAATAAATGAACCATTACCAAAAATAACATCATTTAGAACAAAATCCCAAAACCCACATTTTAAGCCTTGCGATCGATCGTGTAAGGCCCCAACACTTAAACTCGTGATTGGTGTATTAACCCTTATATGTGGCACATGCTTTCAATAAAAAATCAAATCAAACGGGAAACTCTGATGATATTTTACCATTGAATGTCGATTACAAAATTTCTCTAATATTCAACGTTAAGATCATCTCTACCAACAAATAGACTCATAGATTTCGTCCAATACCATCCCCATTACGCCACTTTTTACATTGTGGACTTTTATAAAAATTTGGGCAGAGTCTCCCCATAAATTGAGCTATCCCAAAATAAAAGCACATCACATAACATAATTCCCGGCCAGGGAAAACATAATACTCAACAGAATACAGAAACACTAAGTAAATTCACAGCCAGGGAAGACACCATATAGTAAGACAACAAAAGTGGGTTTCAACACCCACATAATACACCAATGACTCTCATATCATTGAGCAATTCTACCACTAATTGCATGCAACATAGAATGAAAGAGAGAAAGGCTCATGCCTTTATATACAACCCATATACAAGTATAATCGTGCTCACATGCGAGCATCATGAATGTGTATATAACCCTCGGGTGTATATAAGTACTCTATACGATACCGTGCTCCATCAAGCCCTGGTACCACGATCCTGGGAGTACCTCCAATCAACAGCTCGAGCTCAGCTCCAAGGCCATCAATGTACCTATTCACCTGCCCCAACAGAGACAGCCCCCAAACGGGGTGAGCATACAAATACACAAAATCCCATAATCACAATAATGAAATTCATAATTTACAACAAAAGTAAATACTAATGAATTTAAATGATACTCCCTGGATGGCAACGTCCTCATCCGAGATTCCGTGTACTGTCCCTGTTCTCACGATCATCAAACTCATCAAATCTCAAAAATCAGTAAATCAACACATTGATTAACTCACCGCATGCCTGATTCTCAAATATCAATAATTAATGATTCCAAATTCATTATACATACAAATATAAATATCTCAATATCTAATACTGATTCTCAACTTCGCTACCAATCACAGATAGCTCAAATGCCTTGCATTTATTTTACCAATTCTCCATTATACTCAGACATCTCAATGTCTTATAATGATTACATGATTTCCACAGTCATTCTCAGGCATCTCAATGCCCTACAATGGTCATATAAATCCAGTACCCCATATTTCTTGTAAGAGTTCTACTACTCTAGTGTCACGCACGTTTGAGGCGGCGATATCAAGATTTGGTCGTTCCTTAGCTATATCAACACATTGATATAACCATACGCACAATTATTCAATGCAATCAAAATACATTATGCATTTCACAAATGCTCTCATATAAAGAAATGCTCGTACGTCGCACGTACCTTAAATCTCCGTAGTCCAAGCCAAACCTTGCTTGGGTTCCATGCCCCGAGGAATGATGTGCTAAATACGATAAATAATTCACAATTATTTACGAACATGCAAACCCATGCTCAAGGAGACCCATGACCCTTATATAAAAATATTGTCAACACACGATAATTTACCATTTAAAAGACTCGGGGCGGAGCACATGCAGGGAGGGAAATTCGAAAGAGACATCAACGAAATTAATCAAGAACCATCCCTAAATTTTCGAACCCTAACAACACAAATTCGAACCCAACCAAGCACCATAATTCACCTAAAACATGAATTAAAATGACCAACATCAAGAATAAACGCCCCTCCTGCCAAAACCCCAAAATCGAACCCAAACCCTCACGCAAGCAGCGATTAATTCGAACCAAACATCACAAAAATGGCAGGGAATTACCGGAGAAGAACGAAAAAGGGGTAAGGAAGGTTACCCAATCGAAAATCGGAAGGAAATCGATCGAAAATCGAAGAACCCTAGAAATTGGGCCTCTGCGCTTTTCTGCAAAATCCGAACGCAAATCGCGACAAAACTTCAAATTCTTGGTGTGGAAAGTTGCGCCTGGAAGAGACGAAGCCAACGGCGGTCCGGACGCGCCGGATGGTGGCCGGACGGCGGCGGGCGCACGGTTTTAAGCGGCGAGGGTTGGGGGAAATCGGAAATGCAGACGGGGAGAGAGAGAGAGACGGGCAAGGTGAGGAAAATGATTTCTAAAATTAAAATCTCGGGTTCAACTGGTATATATAGCAAAATTACCCCGAAATACCAATAGCCCCACAAATACATCATGATTCATTAAAAATCATCTGTTTTCAAAAATTCTCTCTCTAACTTCAAAACCCCCTACCGGTGCCCACACAAGGCACCCCAGATCCCGAGTCACACTAAAAACCCAACTCATAAGTTTTTCACCCAAATGAGAATACAATCTCAACTTCGGGATCCAACGATCCCAACTACTCAAATAGACGAGCCCGGAAGGCCCAACACCGCGATTAAACTCCAAATCGCCACGTAAAACAACTTTAGGGGTCATTAATACTCCGAGATTAACATCTATAATCCCAGGTCATCACAGATCGGTTCCCCAGCCTCGATCGATCGCTAATGTTCACCAAAAAGGCATTTTGGTTCTGCCTCTGCCGATCGATCGAGATTTTATCTCGATCAATCGAGATTTCACACATCGATCAATCGGAACTTTTTCCCGATCGATCGGTGAGCTCGTTTCAAGCCTTGGCCAGGCTCTGCCCCACTCGATCGATCGGACCCATATTTCGATCGATCGAGCAGCCCTGTTTCAGCGAGAATCCTCCATGTATGAGCTTCCAACAACACCTAAACTCATATACAACCAATAACAACCACCATGCTCAACATTTAACCACAAAACAACATTAAAATACATCCTCCAAACATGAACAACATGTTGGACCAAGATCCACTCTTTTAACCCCAAAGATGAGTTACAAAACTAACCAAAACTCAACAAAACTTTACCATAATGAAAGCTTACCACTTGAGCTTTAAGTTTTTAGCAAGAAATCACAAAAAGACTCCTTTTTCAAAGCTTTCTCCTCTCCTCTTGTTTCAGAAACGAAAATGGCAGATCTTAGATGAAAGGAGGGGGTTTTGGGGACATAAAGCTGATAGAGAAGTGGATGGGATGTAAAGGTGTGCAAGTGGCTCCCTTGCCAACTTACATGAGATTTAATTGTACATCTAGACAAAAGCATGATATATAAAATACCCCAACATGATATTTCAAAAGCATTTTACCACAATGCACCAAAATCCCTATTACAATCATGCTTTACCAAAAATTACAAACCAACTCATTTAAACCATTATAATACCCAAATACCCATCATGCATACATGCACCCTGAAATGCTCTACCGGGTCACTCCTACCATGTGACTAAGCATTTCACCAAGATAATTAATTCCAACATATAATTTAATTATCACCATTATAATCTCATAACATAATTATGCCCAAAATGCAATTAATTATTTCGAGGATATCACAATACTCCCATACTTACAAGATTTCGACCTCGAAATCGCATGCACTTACCCAAGCCGAAACCAAACATAAATTACATACCAGAAAATAGCTCCGGGTAGTGCTGCACCATATGCCGCTCCGTCTCCCACGTGGCCTCCTCGACACCCCTGCGATCCCACTGAACTTTGACCATCAGTATCACTTTGTTCCGAAGCCTGCGATCAGCTCTATCCAGAATCCTGACTGGCCGTTCCTCATAGAATATATCAGAATCTAACTGAACCTCAGAAGGCTGCAATACATGCGACGGATCCGGCTCATACTTCCGCAGCATAGATACATGAAACACATCGTGAATACCAGACAACGACGGTGGCAGTGCCAAACGGTAAGCCAAGGTACCGATGCGCTGTAAAATCTCATATGGTCCCACATACCTCGGAGACAATTTACCACGCATACGAAAACGATCCACACCCCTGAAAGGTGAGATCTTCAAAAAGACTCTGTCTCCCAACTGAAACTCTAACGGTCTCCGCCGTTTATTAGCATAGGCTGCCTGCCTGTCCTGGGCTGCCTTCATTTTCTGACGGATAACCTTTACCTTATCCTCCATCTCCCGAATCAACTCCGGTCCTCCCACTGCTTTACTGGTCAAGTCATCCCAGTATAATGGCGACCTACAATGCCTACCATACAAAGCCTCAAACGGTGCCATCTGAATACTCGCCTGATAACTGTTGTTGTATGAAAACTCTACCAAGGCCAAAGAATCTTGCCATGAGGCATCAAACTCCAACACACAAGCTCGTAGCATGTCCTCGAGCGTCTGTATAGTGCGCTCAGTCTGACCATCCGTCTGGGGATGATAAGCCGTACTCAATCTCACCTCAGTACCCAATGCTGACTGAAGACCTCCCCAGAAATGAGATGTGAACCGCAGATCTCGGTCAGACACAATAGACACTGGAATCCCATGCAGTCTCACTGTAAGGACCCCCGTGCCCTTAACCCGTTATTAGTGTATTAAGCCATGCCATTAGTGCATATAATCATACTATCATGGGGAAAACCATGTGCAAGTGCAACACCGTATGCTATCCAGAAAAATTCTCGCATTCAATTCACATAATATTCAGATTCCCCAACCAAGATTATTCATATAACATGCACCCACATAATACACTAACATGCTCTTAGTTCATTTAGCAATTCCATAATTAATTGCATGCAACCATAATGAACAGAGAGAAGCCGTAGCCCATTTATACATTCCATATACACGTAAAATGTACTCACATAAGAGCACCCACTGAACACGCGTGTATCTGATGTATAAAAACACTCTACCGGATACCGTTACTGGCACTTCAATCCTGGAAGCACCTCCCAAGCACAGCTCGATCTCAAACATTGGATCTGTGTACTTATTCAACCAGCTCTGGTACCTCGATCCTGGAAGTACCTCTATCAACAGCCCGAGCTCGACTCCAAAGCTACTGCTACACATGTGTTACCTGCCCCAACAGAGACAGCCCCCACACGGGGTGAGCCTACCAATACCACCAATCCAATAAGCATAACATTGCAATTCAAATACAGAATATAAATGCTATAATTTAAGTGATACTCCCTGGATGGTAACACCCTCTCCGGGATCCCCTGTATCGTCCCTGTTCTCAAAATAACCAAACTCGTCAAATTCCCAAAGCCAGTCAATCGTCACATAGATTAACTAATATCGTTCTATTATGCCAGTTCCATGATCAATATGGTAAAAACATAATATAAAAGACCATAGATATCACATATATCTAATCAATAATTCCATATTCCTGTTTCATTGCTCGCTCCACAATGGCGGCATACTAAACCTCGCGCACACTCAACAATAGCGGCATCATAACCGATGGTCGCTCAACGGCGATCGCATCCCAAATCATTGCTCGCTCAATAGCGGCACCGTATGGTTCCCAATGAATAACCATTTGACGCAAATACCATTTACCATGCATATTGTTATCCATCTATAGCAAATCTCATGCACCATGCATTTCAATACCCATCCGATGCAATTACCACATGCCACATATTTCAATATCCATATAACGCAATTATCACATACCATGTGTTCCAATACCCATTTAGTACAATTATCACCCACCATGCATTTTATAGTTGCAATACTATAATAGGCCATGCTCGTACGTCATACGTACCTTAAGTCTCCGCAGTTCAAGCCAAACCTTGTTGAGTTCCATTCCTCAAGAAGTATGTGCTAAAACACAAATAATTCACAATCAAACATAAGCATGCAACCACGTGCCCGAGCACGTTCATAGCTCCCAATCATATCGTCAATCCATGACGATTACCAAAATAAAAGCCCCCCGGCTAAGCATGCGTAATACCCAAAAAAAACATTCAAAGCATTTAAAAGATAGCCAAAAACTCAACCGAGAGTTCCGTTTAATTAATTTGGCTCCAAGCATACCATTTTAAAAAGTCTAGCATTCCCATTGGAATGTGAACATTGCCCCGGAAATGGCCCCTAAAAACCTCGATTCCAAAATCCTGACATTTTCCAAAATTTTGAAAAAACAAAGGAAACAGGGCCGCGATCGATCGGCGCCAAGCCGCGATCGATCGCCATACCCTACTGCCCGAAAAAAACAAGCCGCGATCGGTCGCCACATCTCGCGATCGATCGCCGAGACCCTCGCTATCGATCGCCCACTTCTCGCGATCGATCGCCGTTACTGCTCATCGCCTTCCCAAACCAGTAGCATGTCGCGATCGATCGGCGCCAAGCCGCGATCGATCGCGACCTGCGGGTTTCCGAAAATTTCGAGCTTCCATGGTGTTTTTCTCACCCAAACTCAAAACCAACACCCCCTACACCACCAACACCTCAAATACAACATTTAAACTCCATAAAAACACTAAAATCAACATTTAAGATTTTTAACCCAAAACCCCCAACCACAAATCCAACCCAAAAGCTCAACCATAAAACACCAAACCACTATCAAATCGAAGACAAGGTCGAGGGGAAGAAATTTACCAACTTATCTTCGAGAAATCCGGCTCCTAGGACGAGCCTCCATCGATTTGCTCATCAAAGGGAAAGGGGAAGGGTTTGGGGTGAGAGAGAGGGAAGAGAGGGAAAGATTCCGTGCCAAATGACAGAATACCGAGTCCACTTGGTATATATAGCAAAAATGCTCCAAAATACCAATACCTCCACAAATACATCATGATTCATTAAAAATCATCTGTTTTCAAAAACTCTCTCTCCAACATCAAATCCCCATACAGGCCCCAACACAAGGCACCCCGGACACCAAGTCCCACTAAAAACCCAACTCATAGGTTTTCCACCAAAATAGAATACAATCTCAACCTTGGGATCCAACGGTCCCAAATGCCCGATTTAACAACCTCGGGAGACCCAAAACCGCAATTAATTCCTAATTGCCACAATTAAAAATCAATCAAGGATTAATACCACACAGGGATTAATACCATTAATCCCCGGACATCACACTCACTATGTCCCGGACATACAGCTGAGCCATCCTCAAGTATGTGTACGTCATACTGTAGGGAATGAAGTGAGCTACCTTCGTCAGCGTGTCAATGATCACCCAAATAGCATCACAACCTGAAGTAGTCCTCGGCAAGTGGGTCACAAAGTCCATAGATATGTGCTCCCACTTCCACTCCGGTATCTCTAAGCTCCTCATTTTGCCACCAGGTCTCTGTCTCTATGCCTTAACCTGCTGACAGATCAAACACCTCTTGACGAAAGTGATCACATCACGCTTCATCCGCTTCCACCAGAACTGATCACATAAGTCTTTATACATCTTCCTCCCTCCTGGGTGGATGCTGAATCAGCTACTATGAGCCCGTTCCAAGATTCCTCTACGCAACTCCGGCGTACATGGAACTATCCATCGGTTACCAAGTCTCAAAGAACCATCCTCAGCCACTCTAAACTTTGATGGCTGCCCCTGAAGTGCCAATGATGACCATCTCTGAATCTCACATCTGTCCTCTGAGCTCTCCTGATATGCTCATAGATATCTGGCTCAGCCAATAAGGTCGATACATGCACAGGCGATGTATCTACGTCAAAGTCATAGCCCAGATGGCAACAAGAAGTCATCATAGCCGACAATTGCATGACATCCTCAGCAGTACTCTTCACCTTCCTACTCAAAGCGTCTGCCGTCAAGTTTGCTTTCCCCGGATGGTACTCTATCTGTTAGGATCGGTCCGGAGTGTTTAGAGGGGGGTGGGGGGTGAATGAACACTCCTTCTAAAATTTAATCCATTGTGATTTCTTTCGGATTAGTGAAAGAAATTTGTTTCTTAATCAACTCTTTTATAGAACAGACCACTGAATGTATAAGTGCGGAACGATCTGATCTTATATTTGTAAGAGCGGCTCGATGGCTTGAATGAAAGAACAAGTGCAGAAAGATAAGAACACAGAATATGTTTCTGGAAGTTCGAAGGTGGTGTAATCCTTCTACGTCTCCCCTTCTTCCAATTAAGGAAGGTTTATACTAGAAGACTTTGATTTATACAATCCTGTTGTACAAACCCGATTCAGACTGGATTTACCTCACTACCAGTCCGAAACTCCTAGTCACTCAATCTGTTCAGACACTCTCTGTCTGACAGTTACAATTTGTTTCTCTCATATGTTTTTCAATACAAAATACACAAGATGCGCACAGTGATCCTAAATGATCAAATATTACACGTGCTTAAGAATAATTTCAGCTCGAGAGCTTCTGAGCTTGTAAGCTTGTGCTGTTTTGCTTTCTTGTGCGTTTTTCAATTTTTCAGACTCTCGTGTCCTTGTATATCTCTATATGTTTTTGTATTGTTGTTGCATCCTTTTATAGTTGCATGTACCAACGACATTATTTCCCTTAATGTGCAACTCTTGACTCTGCTTATTCTCTGAGTAAGCTACAGTCTTCTTCTTCAGGATACTTGCCGTTCTGGTTCATGCTTTCGGCAACTGTCAGGTAAGCTCTTCTTTGTCTTCTTACCTTTTATGGCAATCTTCAGTCTTTGGTCCTTTGTAGCATTAATTACGACATTAAATGCTACAATAAATAGCCGTTAATGATTCGGACTGAAGAGCCAATCTTTATACATCCTTGACTGCTCTGATCTGATAAAGATTGAGATCGATCTGAAGCTTCGTCTAGTCAGTCTGATATCCATTGATCCGGTCTGATATGTGATATGTCTTATCAGCTTGTTCTGTTTTGAGTCATCGATCTGGTCAGTCTGATTACCCTCGATCCGGTCTGATATACTTTGTCATCTTATCAGCTTGATCTGTTTTGGGCGATCGATCTGGTCAGTCCGATTTCTCTCGATCCGGTCTGATATGTTTTGTCATCTTTAAAATCTCATCGATAAGGTTCGGAACTAACAAATTCCCCCTTTTTGATGATGACAAAACCTAGCTTCCAAGTCTTTTTAACCAGTCTGATAAGAACTCTGAAGCGTATACTTTCGGATCGATTACTTCTTCTTGTTCAAAATAAATGAACATAATTAAGTTGGATCGATTAAGTCTTTTATTATTAAGCCTTTTAGTTTAGTTCAAAATAAATGAACAAGGACTTAACAAAGAAAGATTTTCTTTATTGATCAACAGTCTTGCATACAGACAGTCTGAATATATAAACAATCTATTTTCTTGAAGACTGAGACTGATGCGGCTTGAAGTTTTTTTGCTTTTCCCCCTTTTTGTCAGCAGCAATCTCTTGGAGAAAATCTACAACTTGTGCTAGCTGAGAGCTGATAGCGTCAAGACGAGTATCTTGAGCGCGAAGGGAATTGGCGACGGATGCTCTGACTTCAGTGGCCAGCTCGATCTGCTCTTTTCTCAGGCTGTTCTTATAAGTGGCTTGCTGAGAGAACAAATCGTTCAGTCCTCGTTGAAGGCTGCCGATACTGACTGTCATCTTCTCTTTGAATGAATCAAAGTCCAAAGCTGTAAGCCTCTGACCTTGATGAACTTCTAGAACACGTTGAGAGAGTGACATGCAGTTGTCAGATAGGTGCTGAAGAGTCCTTGCCAGAAATGGAGGTGCATCAGATTGTCGGCTTGGAGAGTGATCTGATGACGACAAAGCATGATCATCTTCTTCAGCAATCGGCACAAGTGAAGATACAGCAGCTTGGTGACTTTCGGACCGGATCAAGGTGACCAGATCCGAAGAGAATGCTTGTAAGAAAGCCATATCTTCATCTGATTGGACTGGAGGAGTACTGGGTCTGGAAGGCTCCTCAAGTTGTAGAGCTGCAACAACAGTGGATACCACCAGATCCGGATCGACGAACTCTGGTGCGCCAACTGTTGCAAGTTCTGCGGTTGGACTGATTTGAACGTGGGAGTCTGACGATCCCAATGGAATAGATGTTGTTGGAGAGTCCAACAAAACATTCAGTGGTTCATCTTCTGTAGCAGACGGAGCACTAGGCAATGGCTGCTCCGCTGTCTGATCTGCTACTATGTCTGCAGTCTGATCTGCTTCGCGATCTGCAATCTGTTCTGCTGCTCCAGAGGGAATAACTGTTAGTAATCCTATAGAGCATACAACGCAGCGGAATAAAATTTTTAGGATTACAAACCAGCAGATCTATACATAGGTTATCATATCGGATTAAGGTATACGAAGGTCTCACCCTTGTAGCGTGTTTGAAGCAGAATCCACGGAGCAGCACCACGTCCTACGCCTTCTCCGAGTCACTAGCAAAACTCAATGAGTTTTGCCTCAACGGTATCCACACGATCAAATCGGGTGAAGGGATGGTTTAATAACAAGTTGCTAGACAAGTTATTAAACCGATACACGAAGCTAACTCGATTCACAATCGAAAGATGGCTCGAAAACCACCAAGAACCACACGACTTTGAAGGAGGCCGAGAGTTCAAGTGTTGCGGCCGAGAGCTTCTTAGCTTGTGTAGGGTTTTGTGTTATGAAGTTGTCTTACTAATTAAACCCCTTGCAATCATATTTTATACAATTAATAAAGGCTTTCATAAAGCCTCATGGGCTTAAGCCCATGATTTACTTAAGCATTATGATTATTAATTAAGACTCCTCTTAATTATTTAATTCATCCCATGAATTTAATTTCCCTTCTCGATTTAATCTTTTGTGCGACCCGATAGGATCTTGTAATGTTGGCAGTGACATAAAATCTCATTTTATGTCTCAAGCATTGAGCGGTATCTAGCAACACATCAATGCTCCCCAAATTACAAGAATGTCAACGACTCGACATAACCTTTAGAACTTGTGATAATATTAATCATGTAACTTAATCCCTTTGTCCTTTGTGTTTAGATTGAACACGAGTCATGGAATAGTCATACTCGTATATCCAATCTTTATTTCTTGATCCCCAAGTAGAACTAGAATAAACGAATAAGCTCGATATCTCATATCGACTCATTCGAGCATGGCCATGCATTTTAGTTCTCACTTGATCAAGGGCCAAACACATCTCCTGTTATATAGGAGGGACAAATCCTATCTCGATCAGTCAACATCCCTCTACATAATTCGTAGTGTATCCAATAGTCGCCTTTATAGTATACCCTGTTACGGGTAACGTTTGACGATATCAAGATACATAACTCCTTATGTTGGGATCTCTGATGATCACAAGTCCTAAGGATTACATACATTATTATCACTATGAGAATTGCATATGACGATCATATAACTATCCATGTTGCATTCTCATGGTGGGTCTGTTCAGTACATCGTTCTCTAACATGTACCCATATGTTGATTTGATATCTCATAGCAATGAACAATTCATCGATCAACACATACTAGTCTCTACGTATTATCATTATCCCTTCATGATAATACTTGACTAGGAACATCTTTAAGAATAATACAATATTATTCTAAGGACATTAACATATATATTAATTCACATTGCACAGTTAAAAGAATAATATATAATAATGAATTGCCATTCATAAAACCATAAACATTGTATGTCTTAAACAATCATCTAATGACTTGTCTTAGGGCATATCCTAACAAATCTCCCACTTGCACTAAGACCACTCAGACATATACCTAATGCCTAGAGATCTAGTATGACGATCATGCTTCTGCTGTGACAGCGGCTTCGTCAATGGGTCAGATACATTATCATCTGTTGGTACTTTGCATATTTTAACATCTCCCCTTTCAACGATTTCTCGAATGAAATGGAAACGCCTAAGTATGTGCTTGGATCTTTGGTGAGATCTTGGTTCCTTAGCCAATGCGATCGCTCCATTGTTGTCACAATAGAGTTCTATCGGATCTTTAATGCTAGGCACCACTCCAAGTTCAGAAATGAACTTCCTCATCCAAACAGCTTCCTTTGCTGCATCCGAGGCAGCAATATACTCAGCTTCCGTTGTAGAATCGGCTACTGTTTCTTTCTTTGAACTCTTCCAGCTCACAGCACCTCCATTCAGGCAATACACATATCCAGATTGCGATCGAAAATCATCTTTGTCGGTTTGGAAGCTTGCATCAGTGTAACCCATTACATTGAGCTCTTCCTCACCTCCATAAATCAAGAATGTATCCTTAGCCCTTCTCAAGTACTTCAGGATGTTCTTGACAGCAATCCAGTGACCTTCACCTGGATCAACTTGATATCTGCTCGTCATGCTCAAAGCATACGATACATCGGGACGAGTACATATCATGGCATACATGATAGATCCAATAGCTGAAGCGTATGGAATCTTACTCATGCGTTGTCTCTCATCTGGTGTTGAAGGACACTGTTCCTTCGAGAGATAAATACCATGTGTCATAGGCACGAATCCTTTCTTGGATTCTTGCATGCTAAACCTTTTAAGCACCTTGTCTATGTATGTACTTTGACTTAGACCAAGAAGCCTTCTCGATCTATCTCTATAGATCTTGATTCCTAATACATAGGTGGCTTCTCCCAAGTCTTTCATCGAAAAACAATTCCCTAGCCAAATCTTTACAGATTGCAAGGCAGGGATATCATTTCCAATAAGAAGTATGTCATCTACATACAACACTAGGAAAATGATTACGCTCCCACTGACCTTCTTGTAGACACAAGGTTCATCTTCACTTTTGATAAAACCAAACTCTTTGATTGCATCATCAAAACGAAGATTCCAACTCCGAGAAGCTTGCTTCAATCCATAAATGGATCGTTGTAGCTTGCATATCTTTCCAGCATCCTTTGGATCGACAAAACCCTCGGGCTGTGTCATGTACACATCCTCGAGCAGATTTCCATTAAGGAAAGCTGTTTTGACATCCATCTGCCAGATTTCATAATCATGAAATGCAGGTATTGCAAGTAAGATCCTTATGGATTTAACCATGGCCACTGGTGAAAAGGTTTCATCATAGTCAATACCATGAATTTGTTTGAATCCTTTTGCAACCAGCCGACCTTTATAGGTTTGTACATTACCATCCATATCGGTCTTTTTCTTGAAAATCCATTTGCACCCTATGGGTCGTACCCCTTCAGGTGGATCAACCAAAGTCCATACTTGGTTGCATACATGGATTCCATCTCAGATTTCATGGCCTCTTGCCATTTCTCAGAATCATTGCCCATTATAGCTTGTTGATAAGATGACGGCTCATCCTCATCAATAAGTAGTAAGTCACCTTGTTGAGTCACAAGAAATCCATATCTCTGTGGCTCCCGGTGTACTCTTACAGACCTACGCTGGGCTTGTGTCTCTTGAGCAGGTGCTTCTTCCACAACAGCTTGCGGTGCCTGCTCTGTTTCCATCTCAATCTCAGGTTCAGTGTTTTCTTGTGGTTGAACTTCACTAAGTTCTATTTTTCTCCCACTGGTTTTTCTAGAAATAAATTCTCTTTCAAGAAATACACCAGTCCGAGCAACAACTACTTTGTTCTCGGTGGGATAATAGAAATAGTATCCTTTCGTTTCCTTAGGATACCCCACAAATAAACACTTATCAGATTTGGGTCCAAGTTTGTTAGTGGCGTGACGTCTAACGAAAGCCTCACAACCCCAAATCTTCATAAAAGACATACTAGGACGCTTCCCACTCCATATCTCATATGGTGTCTTTTCCACTGATTTAGATGGAACACGGTTCAGTAAGAAAATTGTTGTTTCTAGAGCGTGTCCCCAAAACGATATCGGAAGATCTGCATGACTCATCATTGATCTAACCATGTCTAACAAGGTTCGATTTCTCCTCTCGGATACACCATTCCATTGTGGAGTATATGGAGGAGTGAGTTGTGGGACTATCCCACACTCCTTTAGATAGTCATGAAACTCTTGGCTTAAGTATTCTCCTCCTCGATCTGATCGAAGGATTTTGATACTTTTGCCAAGTTGGTTTTGTACTTCATTCTTGAAATCTTTGAACTTTTCAAAGGTTTCATGTTTATGTTTCATTAGGTACACATACCCATATCTACTGAGGTCATCAGTAAATGTAACGAAGTATTGAAAACCACCTCTAGCTGTTGTACTTATTTGTCCACATACATCACTATGTATTAGTCCCAATAAAACATTTGCCCTTTCAACATGTCCCTTGAAAGGGGCTTTAGTCATCTTGCCCATTAAACAAGATTCGCATGTTTCATATGATTCAAAATCAAATGAATCTAATACTCCATCCTTATGAAGTTTAGATATGCGGTTCTCGTTTATATGGCCCAAGCGACAGTGCCAGAGATAAGTCGGATTACAATCATTATTTTTAATCCTTTTAGTATTTATGTTATAGATAGGCATATCAAGATTTAATACATAAAGACCATTCACCATTTGTGCACTTGCATAAAACATATCATTTAAATAAATAGAACAACAGTTGTCCTTTATTATAAATGAAAATCCATACTTGTCCAAACAAGAAATAGAAATAATGTTTTTAGTAATTGAAGGCACAAAATAACAATCTTTCAAAATCAATGATAAACCAGAAGGTAAAGCTAAATGATAATCTCCTATAGCTAATGCAGCAACTCTTGCTCCATTTCCAACTCGGAGATCAACTTCACCTTTCGCCAACGTCCTACTCCTTTTGAGATCCTGCACATTTACACAAATGTGAGATCCACATCCAGTATCTAATACCCATGATGAAGAAGTAGATAAATTGACTTCTATAACAAAAATACCTGAAGCGGAAGTCACACTTCCTTTCTTTAGATCCTCCAGATATACTTTGCAGTTCCTTTTCCAATGGCCGGTCTCACATGGAAACAGTTCCCTTTCTTTGCTATCCCTCCCTTTGGCTTCAGTGCCGAAGACTTTGGCTTAAATTTAGCAAAGACTTTCTTTGCTTTCTTGTTGTCTTTAGCTTTGGCCCTTCCTTTGCCCTTATTCACAATAAGGACATTTGTGGCCTTAGTCTTCTTAGTATTTGCTTCATATGTTCTCAACATACCAAGCAATTGTGGTAGAGTCTTTTCCATGTCAGTCATATTGTAATTTACTACAAATTGACTGAAGCTCTCAGGCAACTATTGCAAGATCACATTGGTGGCCAACTCTTGGTCCAATGGAAAACCTAGCTTGTCCAGATTCTCAATGTACCCAATCATCTTGAGCACATGAGTTCCAACTAAGCTTCCTTCTACCATCCTGCACTGAAATAACGCCTTAGAGACGTCATACCTCTCTTGTCTTGCTTGCTGTTGGTACAACTGCTTTAAGTGTTCGATCATATCGAACGCCTCCATTTCCTCATGTTGCTTCTGAAGCTCAGAGTTCATGGTGGCAAGCATGAGGCACCCAACATCAAGTGCGTCACTCTGATGCTTCTTGTAAGCATCTTTTTCAGCTCTTGTAGCTGTTAGGGGAGGCTCCTCAGCGGGCAAGGGTTCCTCTAGGACATATTGTTTATTTTCTTGTTTGAGGACTATCCTCAAGTTCCTATGCCAGTCTAGGAAATTCGTCCCATTTAATTTGTCCTTCTCAAGGACCGATCGCAGTGATAAAGTGCTAGTAACGTTGTTAGTTGCCATGGATATCTACAATATAAATATGCAAAATAAGTTTATGATTTAAATCATTTAACATGGTCTTATATTAAATGATACTCCCACTATTTTGTTTAAAAAAGATCAACCCTCAAAACCTTTAGTGGGCCAAGATCCATATTTCACCTAATCTTGAGTTAGCTTTGGCTAATCGCCCAAGACTCGGTTATTTAGGTAGACAACACTTTGTCAATTATATCACATATAATTCTTGGATAGTTGGACGAACAACACTTTGTTCAATACATCAAATGAATTATAATCCAACCCATGCCTCTAGGTTCCCAATCCTATTGAAATAACCTAGTTAAGTCGTACCCAATTAAAGTATAACGGATATCACTTTTATCCTTTCGCGCCTTACTAAGATTGCCACGGTGCTTTGCTTTGGCAAACCCACACATGTACAATCGAAGTTATTGACGAGTACTTTTATTTTGGAAGGCATCTAAAACTTAATATTTTAGAGGGATTTATTGATCTCATGATTAATTTGATAATTTAAAATATGTCCACTACATATAGTTGTATACATATCTACATATATGTGTAATACTATTATCAAACTAAAACATAAGATAAATCATGCATCAACATACATAATTAAACGTGACATGGTTATAGCCCCTACTAATGATTTTCTCAAGCCAATGAGAAAATCCTATGAGTCAACCTAAGGTAACTTCACAAGCACCTTCCTTTGGCTCCAAATTGTGAATGGCCTCCTCATCCCGGCACGATGCTCCATCTTCATTGATCACCATCAATAAAATAAACTACACTATTTACAAGATATAGAATTCCTCGATTCACATTCGAGGGGAACATAGGGGAGGGATTACATATAGAATGAAATAGAGAAAGGCACGACACGCAGGTCGTATTATAAATTACAAACATTCACAAATCCTATCTAATAGGTCAAAGGGCTATAACCACGCACCATGCTCAAACAACACATAAAGCATGCATTAACATTTAATTAATTAAATTCTAAACATTTTAAATTTAATTCTAATTAAAACTGTAAAATAATTTTTGAAAAATTATCGTACGCTCGGGACATCACATGCCACGAACTAAAGCGACTAAGACACGAACCACCATGGTTCGAACCATGAAGCACACGGCTGGACCAATAGTGGGCCTAGGGTTCGAAACCCTAGCCCATGGCCGAGCCATGGCTCGTGCGGCGACGGCGCTAGGGTTCCAAACCCTAGCCGCCTCGCACCTTCATGGATTCTTATGGAATTTTATCGAGCCATCTTGTTTTAAACGCCGGAATTTGTTAGCCACGAGTCACGGTCAGGCCATGCACGGGGTTGGCTCAACCATCTCGAGCTAAGGGTTCGAAAAACCTTGCTCTCATGTGGTAAAGTTACTAATCCATGCATGCGTGAACCATTATCGAGTCAAAGAGTTCAAAACTCATCCATGTCTCAAAACTTTAGAAAATAAGGCGATGATGGCCGAGCCATGCACGGCTATTAGGGTTCAAAACCCTAGCCGTCATGAGCTAGCCATCACGTCCAATGGGTTCTAAACCCTAATTAATTTTCGACACTTCCATGCACAATTATTAGCCACAACGACTAAGCCATCTCGAGCCAAGGGTTCGAAAACCCTAGCCCTCATGTGGCTAGCCGTCGTGTCATTTGTGATGGTGATGGCCGAAAATTGATGCTCAATAAATATTATTATTCGCCAATTATATCAAATACAATTATTACGATGATTTTCATAAACTAAAATTAATTTCATATCATATATGAATTAAACAGTTTTAATAGCATGCAATATTAATTCTAATATGATTAACACAATTTAATCACATAAATCCGATATGAGCCTTGTACACGGCTTTGATACCACTGTTAGTAATCCTATAGAGCATACAACGCAGCGGAATAAAATTTTTAGGATTACAAACCAGCAGATCTATACATAGGTTATCATATCGGATTAAGGTATACGAAGGTCTCACCCTTGTAGCGTGTTTGAAGCAGAATCCACGGAGCAGCACCACGTCCTACGCATTCTCCGAGTCACTAGCAAAACTCAATGAGTTTTGCCTCAACGGTATCCACACGATCAAATCGGGTGAAGGGATGGTTTAATAACAAGTTGCTAGACAAGTTATTAAACCGATACACGAAGCTAACTCGATTCACAATCGAAAGATGGCTCGAAAACCACCAAGAACCACACGACTTTGAAGGAGGCCGAGAGTTCAAGTGTTGCGGCCGAGAGCTTCTTAGCTTGTGTAGGGTTTTGTGTTATGAAGTTGTCTTACTAATTAAACCCCTTGCAATCATATTTTATACAATTAATTAAAGGCTTTCATAAAGCCTCATGGGCTTAAGCCCATGATTTAATTAATCATTATGATTATTAATTAAGACTCCTCTTAATTATTTAATTCATCCCATGAATTTAATTTCCCTTCTCGATTTAATCTTTTGTGCGACCCGATAGGATCTTGTAATGTTGGCAGTGACATAAAATCTCATTTTATGTCTCAAGCATTGAGCGGTATCTAGCAACACATCAATGCTCCCCAAATTACAAGAATGTCAACGACTCGACATAACCTTTAGAACTTGTGATAATATTAATCATGTAACTTAATCCCTTTGTCCTTTGTGTTTAGATTGAACACGAGTCATGGAATAGTCATACTCGTATATCCAATCTTTATTTCTTGATCCCCAAACGAATAAGCTCGATATCTCATATCGACTCATTCGAGTATGGCCATGCATTTTAGTTCTCACTTGATCAAGGGCCAAACACATCTCCTGTTATATAGGAGGGACAAATCCTATCTCGATCAGTCAACATCCCTCTACATAATTCGTAGTGTATCCAATAGTCGCCTTTATAGTATACCCTGTTACGGGTAACGTTTGACGATATCAAGATACATAACTCCTTATGTTGGGATCTTTGATGATCACAAGTCCTAAGGATTACATACATTATTATCACTATGAGAATTGCATATGACGATCATATAACTATCCATGTTGCATTCTCATGGTGGGTCTGTTCAGTACATCGTTCTCTAACATGTACACATATGTTGATTTGATATCTCATATCAATGAACAATTCATCGATCAACACATACTAGTCTCTACGTATTATCATTATCCCTTTCATGATAATACTTGACTAGGAACATCTTTAAGAATAATACAATATTATTCTAAGGACATTAACATATATATTAATTCACATTGCACAGTTAAAAGAATAATATATAATAATGAATTGCCATTCATAAAATCATAAACATTGTATGTCTTAAACAATCATCTAATGACTTGTCTTAGGGCATATCCCAACAATAACCTCAATGAAGGGTTCTGCCAGAGTCTTGCTGGCAGAGGGATGATCCGGGCTGGTTGCGGGAGTGGATATGCTGATTTTCTGTCATTGAAATCGGACAGCTAACTGGAGAGCATGAATATCCATCTCTAATTGAGCAATAACAGCCCCATCATCTCTGGCGATTGGAACATTCGGATCGAAGTTCGCTTTCTTGGCAGTTAAGAGCAGAGTCGCCAGTCTGAATCTTTGATTGGCCTTAAAGAGCTCTTTCCGCTGCACAGCAATCCGAACATCATCGGTCTCTGTTCCCTTCAGAACTTCTGCTTGCATTTTCTGAAGGCGTTTGAGTTTACCGAAGAACTTCTCAATGTGGTTGATCGTTCTGTATTCGACGTACTCATCAAAAACCACAATGGGCTCCTTCACTTTCTCTTCCACGTCCTCCATAGCAATATCAATTGCTGTCTGTGCTGCAGATTTGGGCTTAGAGGAAAGTGGTTCGGAGAGAATGGTTTTGCCCTTGCCGGTGGAGGGAGGGGACTTGATCCCTGATTGGTATAGTCGCCCAACTCAGTGATAACAATCCCTTTCACCACGGGAATGGCAGAGGGGACTCGGATGGTTACATTTGGTGCAGTGGTTGAAGTGGTTGAGATTTGGGTTGTAGGTTGGGGTGCAGGGGTGGCTTTTGTTGGAGGCAATATGGGTAAGGCTTTTGGTTTGGTAATCTGGGTTCTTGGCTTCTTGGGAAGAGGCTTGGCTGGTGGCGAGGGAGCAGACTGAGTTTCTTCAGAGTCAGTCTGGATGGTTAACTTACGCTTGACTCGTGGTTTGCGAGCAGCAGCCTGGGCTTCTCCCTCCTCAATCTTGACAACCACCAGATCGGTGGGAGTAGGTGGAGCACTCTTGAATTTCAACAGTGCTAGTCCTTTGGAGTTGAGAATCTTGAAGGGACTCAGAGCAGACTGCTTCCCCAGCTCAATGTCCAAAGTTTCCAGTAGCTTGCTGAGAGGGACAACAAAGCAGAAGGCCTGTTTGGAGGCGATCACTATTTCCATCAGAACTCCAAAAAGAATTACGGACCAGTTCATCTTCTGTTCGTAAACAATAGCAGCCATGGCCCTGAACTTCTCGGCAGTGACGGCGTCAAAACTCCCAGCTTTGCCCAATAATGGCTTGCCCACAATTTCGCATAGCACCTGGAAATGAAATAGCATTTCCTTCTTTTTGAATGAGGGCTGCAGGCGATGGCCAAAAATAGAAATCTTCCCCTGAAGAGCTGTGAGAGAGGCTTGAGGAATCTGCCCAAACTCAGTCACTCCGGAGTTGGGTAGACCAAAGGTCTTGGCCAGCGTCATCGGCGAGATTTCAAAAGTTTTGCCCTTGACAGAGGTGGAGATGAATGACTTCTGGGACACAGCATTGGCAAACAGTTCACGAATCTCTGACTCGTAAACCATTGTGCCACACTCCAAAAAATTCCTCAATCCAGACGATTCCAAAGCTCGGAAAATGGAAACCATCTCTGAATCTTCAGCCCTGTAAATGTCATTGAACTCAACGGAGAGAGAGTTGTGAGTTATGGTAGCCATTGGAGTAAAATGGAAAAAGTATACGAAAAGTTTTGAGAGATTATGAGAGAGTTAGAAAGCAGACAGGCGGTAAATGGTAAAAAGTGAATGAAAATGAAATGTTCAGCCCGCTAAATAAGAGAGAGAATACACGTGTCTTTATCTCGAATACTGATAAATAAACAATTCAAAATAAACGGTCAGGATAAAAGAAAGATAAGGCGGTTAAAATGCAATCAGTCCGGGCTGTTTTTGTTTTAAATAAATACAAAATAAAAGATTTATTGTCCAGACAGATCATAGGATAACATCAGATTGACATAGATCGGTCTGAAAGTTCGGACCGATCTGTGTCTTTCTAAACATTGTATTATCGATCTGTGCCAACAAAATTCTTTAGCGCGAGAAGAAGAGAACATCTAAACTATCAAGATAAGTCAATTAATCCAAGATTTTGACGGAAATAATTAAACTTAGTCTCAGGGAGCGGTTTGGTGAAGATGTCTGCTGCTTGCTGCTCTGTTGAGATGTGCTCGATCCGAATCTCCTTTTTGCCAACATGATCTCGAATAAAATGATGTCTTATATCAATATGCTTTGTTCGAGAGTGCAGAACTGGATTATATGTTATAGCGATTGCACTTGTGTTGTCGCAAAATATTGGAGAGTCAACAACTTGGATGCCATAGTCTTTGAGCTGGTGTTGAATCCAGAGCATTTGAGCGCAACAGCTTCCAGCGGCAAGATATTCTGCTTCAGCTGTAGATGTGGCAATTGATGTTTGCTTCTTACTGAACCAAGAGATCAATCTTTCACCTAGAAATTGACATGTTCCACTGGTGCTTTTACGATCAATCTTACAGCCAGCGTAGTCTGCGTCTGAATATCCGATCAAGCTGAAGTTAGAATCTTTGGAGTACCAAAGACCAACGTTCTGAGATCCTTTCAAGTATTTCAGAATATGCTTAGCAGCAATAAAATGTGATTGCTTTGGTTCTGACTGAAATCTGGCGCACATACAGACTGAGAACATAATATCAGGCCGGCTCGCTGTAAGATATAAGAGCGATCCGATTAGTCCTCTATACATAGTTACTTCGACTGACGTTCCCCCTTCGTGTTTGTCTAACTTGATTGTAGGACTCATTGGAGTGGATGCAGTTGAGCATGTTTCCATTCCGAATCTCTTAAGCAGCTCTTTGGTATACTTGGTTTGGTTGATGAAAATTCCATTGCTGAGCTGTTTGACTTGGAGACCCAAAAAGAATGAGAGTTCTCCCATCATGCTCATCTCAAACTGTCCCTGCATCAACTTGGAAAATTTCTCGCATAATTTGGGGTTAGTTGACCCAAAGATTATATCATCGACATAAATCTGAACTAAAAGGGTATGTTCCCCCTTAATAAATTTAAAGAGAGTTTTATCTACTAAGCCGATCTAAAAATCATGGTTCAGCAGAAATTGAGATAGAGTGTCATACCAGGCCCTTGGTGGTTGTTTCAGACCATATACTGCTTTACAGTAGATATACATGATTAGGGAATGAGTGGTTCTGAAATCCAGGAGGTTGCTCAATGTAAACTTCCTCCTGAAGCTTACCATTAAGAAAGGCGCTCTTGACGTCCATCTGATATACCTTGAAGTCTTTAAAGGCAGCATATGCAAGAAAGATTCTGATTGCTTCAAGTCTGGCGACTGGTGCAAAAGATTCATCGAAGTCAATTCCTTCTTCTTGTCGGAATCCTTGTGCCACCAGTCTGGCCTTGTTTCTAACCACAGTTCCATCTGCGTCCAGCTTGTTTCTGAAAACCCATCTGGTTCCAATAACAGGCAGATCGCTTGGTCTGGGGGTTAGACTCCAAACTTGATTTTGTTCGAATTGATTAAGCTCTTCTTGCATGGCCTTAATCCAGTTGAAATCAGTCAGAACTTCATCGATCTTCTTAGGTTCCAGAGTTGAGATGAAGGCAGCATGAGTGAACTCATCCATCATCTGTCCTCTGGTTCTAATCGGTGCAGAGGGACTTCCAATCACTAGATTAGGTGGATGCCTCTTAGTCCATCGATAGCTTGACTCTGGATTGTCTGGTCCAGCCGGATGAGTAGTGGTAGCGGTATGATCAGCATCTGCTTTGATATGAGAGTTTGGATCATCCGGATCGGCTCGATCTGAAGAAGCTTCATTGCCTTGATCCGATCTGGCTGGTACTTCAGGTTCTGGTGGTTTGTCTCTTGACCTGTTAGCTACAATCTCATAATCACTGTTAGCTTCGAGATGGATGTTTTCCATCTGATTTTGAATTGATTCTTTGTTACCCTCAACAGACAAAGATTCATCAAAAACTATATGAACTGATTCTTCTACAGTTAAGGTTCGATTATTAAAAACTCGATAAGCTTTGCTAGTTGATGAATATCCTAAGAATATTCCATTATCTGACTTAGCTTCAAAAACTGTAAGATGATTCTTACCATTGTTGTGAACGAAGCATTTACAGCCAAATACATGAAGGTGAGAAATAGACGGTCTGTTACCAGTCCATATTTCATATGGAGTGAGATTCAGCTTCTTATTAATCATAGACCGATTTTGAGTGTAGCATGCAGTATTTACAGCTTCTGCCCAGAACTTTTGTGAAATTCCAGAATCAGCAAGCATTGTTCTTGCTGCTTCTTTGAGCGTTCTGTTTCTTCGTTCTGCAACTCCATTCTGTTGAGGAGTTCGAGCGGCTGAAAACTCATGCTTAATTCCATGATCTTCTAGAAAGGATTCAAGATTCTGATTTGAAAACTCAGTGCCTTTGTCACTTTGAATTCTGTCTATGCTGGATGATTTCTCGTTCTGAGTGCGTTTCAGCAGCTTGATCAACTTCGGACCGGTCTGATCTTTACTGCTCAAAAATATAGTCCATGTAAAGCGTGAGTAATCATCAATAACAACAAGAGTATACCGCATTCCCCCTAAACTTGTTATTGGTATAGGACCAAACAAGTCCATATGCAATAGTTCTAAACAACGGGAGGAGGATTTGGCATTCTTGTTTCTGAAGGATGATATGATCTGTTTGCCCATTTGGCAAGCTTCGCAGATCTTATCCTTAGAAAAATCGATCTTGGGCAGACCGATAACTAAATCATGTTTACACAGGCTAGAAATAGTCTTAAAATTGATATGATTCAAGCGTTTATGCCATAGCCAGTGTTTATTATCATTGTTAGCGATGAAGCAAGTAGGATTATCAGGTTGAGCATGATTCCAATTAATCTTATATGTATTTCCATTCCTGATTCCTACAAGCATGGTTATACCGTTTGATGTTTTAACAGTGCAAGTGTGTTTGTGAAATTCTACAGCATAACCATTATCACATAGTTGACTTATACTAATCAGATTATAGCACATATTTTCAACTAACAGCACATCATTGATAATAATGTTACCATGGACAATCTTACCCTTGCCCACGGTCTTACCCTTTGAGTTATCCCCGAAAATGATCTTGGGTCCAGTACATTCTGTAACTTCAGATAGCAGCTCGATGTTTCCAGTCATGTGACGAGAACACCCGATGTCCAAGTACCAGTATGATGCAAGTTTCTTCGGTACATGTCATCAAACATATTTATTGTTGGTACCCAATCCTATTTGGGTCCAGAACGGATTAGCCCTTTGGGAACCCACACCTGTATCAGCTTTAGTGGCTTGTGTGTGTGTGGTGTGCTGTGAGCTGGTCTGTTTCGATGTTGTGTGTGATAATGTGTGCGATATGGAACCCTTTGATTCTCATGAGGTAGTCTATATCTTCGTTGAACTGGTTTTGAATTATAGTAATTGTATTGTCTTCCTTGCCTTCGATCTTGCACCCTTAGATTTGGTCTGAAAGACGCAAAGCTTGATGGTGCCTTTTCTTTGGCTTGGTTGACATATCCAATTCCTTTTTCTCAAACCTTGATTCACGAAAGAGACTCCCGTTTGAATCGTAGGTGCTTCAGTCTCATATACTGTGCTGGATTTAACAAATGTCATTTGTTTGATTTTGTTCTTTACTAGCAACAGTTCAGATTCATCTTTGGTGGATTCTTTGGTATCAAAGCCTATGCCGTTGAAATCACCAACGTTTCTTTGTACCTCTTGTAATTCTTCCAAAGATGTTCTGGATTTTGTCCATGTCTTGAATATGTGAGAAAGCTTAGCATTTTGTGTGCTAATTCTCTTATTTTCTTCATGGAGCTGATCATAGGAGATTTTCAGCTTATTCAGCTCGATCTGGAGATTGTTGCACTCACCCTGCTCAGAGCAGCTTGGTTTGTTGTGCTCATCCATTTGATCACTGACTTTAGCTTTATTCTTCTCAAATGATTCAGCTAAGATCCTATAATCATTAGCCATGTCTTGCAGTGCGGACATGAGCTCTTCACGTGTAAATTCATTTGAGTCAAAGTTAAATACCTCATCTGTCTGACTCATCTCTTCATCTGCCATTAGACATTGAATATCTTCTTCGCTTTCGCTGGAAGAATATTCGGCGCTGTCTGAATCGGAGTCAGTCTGAGCCCACTTGCTGTTTCCTTCTTCAGCTACTAGGACCTTTTGGGACTTTCCATGATTTTTGCGGTCTTTGTAGTGCTTCTTTTTCCTATCATCGCGATGCTTCTCCTTCCGTTCTTCTTTCTTCGGTCTGGTACAATCTGCAATGAAATGTCCGGTCTTACCACAATTGTAGCAAGCCTGATCATTAACAGCATCGTCCTTTCTTGACTTATAATGATGAGAGGGTTTAAAGTTCCTCTTATTTTTAGACATGAATTTACCAAATTTCTTGATAAATAATGACATAGCATCATTACTTCTTTGTTCAATAGATCGATCTGATGTGGAGGCGATCTGGTCTGGAATAGCTGCCAGTGCTTTGTTTGGTTGAGAGATGAATGGCTCTGCTTCACCTCTTCTTATCAGTTCGAACTCATATGCTTTAAGATCTGCGAACAGATCATGAAGTTCAACCTTGTTCAGATCTTTGGACTCCCTCATTGTAGTGGTCTTAACATCCCATTATTTAGGCAGGGCTATCATAACTTTCAGAGTGATCTCTCTGTTTGAGTATTCTTTGCCCAGACCATTCAGTTCATTAATGATGCCAGTGACTCTTTCATCAAACTCGTTTAGAGTTTCTCCACTCTTCATCTTTATGCTCTCAAATCTTTGAAGAGCAACAGTCAGCTTGTTTTCTTTGGTCTGGTCGTTGCCTTCACATAGCTGTGCTATCTTCTCCCAAATTTCTTTGGCAGTAGATCACATTTTGATTTTGCTGAACATGTTCTTGTCCAATGTCTTGAACAAGATGTCTTTGGCAACGTTGTCGAGATTTGCTTTCTTTCTTTCCTCATTCGTCCAGAGGGATCTGTCCTTCTCTACCATTTGTGGTTCACCACCAGTAATGGCGACTGCTGTATTGACTTTCAGAATCTTCATTGGTCCATCAGTGATGACGAACCACATATCGTCATCCTGAGCTGCCAGATGAGCTTGCATTCTGATTCTCCAGTCATCATAGTCTTCTTTTGAGAACATAGGAATTTTGTTGAATGATGCCATCAGCTCAAGTGTCTTTGTGCTGATTAAGATGACCTGCTCTGATACCACTTGTTAGGATCTGTCCGGAGTGTATAGAGGGGGGGTGAATGAACACTCCTTCTAAAATTTAATCCCTTGTGATTTCTTTCGGATTAGTGAAAGAAATCTGTTTCTTAATCAACTCTTTTATAGAACAGACCACTGAATGTATAAGTGCGGAACGGTCTGATCTTATATTTGTAAGAGCTGCTCGATGGCTTGAATGAAAGAACAAGTGCAGAAAGATAAGAACACAGAATATGTTTCTGGAAGTTTGAAGGTGGTGTAATCCTTCTACGTCTCCCCTTCTTCCAATTAAGGAAGGTTTATACTAGAAGACTTTGATTTATACAATCCTGTTGTACAAACCCGATTCAGACTGGATTTACCTCACTACCAGTCCGAAACTCCTAGTCACTCAATCTGTTCAGACACTCTCTGTCTGACAGTTACAATTTCTTTCTCTCCTCTGTTTTTCAATACAGAATACACAAGATGCGCACAGTGATCCTAAATGATCAAATATTACAAAGTAATCGTGCTTAAGAATAATTTCAGCTCGAGAGCTTCTGAGCTTGTAAGCTTGTGCTGTTTTGCTTTCTTGTGCGTTTTTCAATTTTTCAGACTCTCGTGTCCTTGTATATCTCTATATGTTTTTGTATTGTTGTTGCATCCTTTTATAGTTGCATGTACCAACGACATTATTTCCCTTAATGTGCAACTCTTGACTCTGCTTATTCTCTGAGTAAGCTACAGTCTTCTTCTTCAGGATACTTGCCGTTCTGGTTCATGCTTTCGGCGACTGTCAGGTAAGCTCTTCTTTGTCTTCTTACCTTTTATGGCAATCTTCAGTATTTGGTCCTTTGTAGCATTAATTATGACATTAAATGCTACAATAAATAGCCATTAATGATTCGGACTTAAGAGCCAATCTTTATACATCCTTGACTGCTCTGATCTGATAAAGATTGAGATCGATCTGAAGCTTCGATCTAGTCAGTCTGATATCCATTGATTCGGTCTGATATGTGATATGTATTATTAGCTTGTTCTGTTTTGAGTCATCGATCTGGTCAGTCTAATTACCCTCGATCCGGTCTGATATGCTTTGTCATCTTATCAGCTTGATCTGTTTTGGGCGATCGATCTGGTCAGTCTGATTTCTCTCGATCCGGTCTGATATGTTTTGTCATCTTTAAAATCTCATCGATAAGGTTCGGAACTAACACTATCTCACAGTCATAGTCCTTGAGTAGGTCCATCCATCTCCTCTGACGCATATTCAATTCCGCTTGAGTGAACAAGAATTTCAGGCTCTTATGATCCGTATATATGGTAAAGGACGTACCATATAGATAGTGCCTCCAAATCTTCAGGGCAAAGATAATAGCCGCCAACTCCAAATCATGGACCGGGTATCTAGCCTCATGCGGCTTCAACTGCCTCGATGCATAAGCTACCACGTGCTTATCTTGCATCAGTACACATCCCAAGCCCTGTAGCGATGCGTCAGTATAAAGGACAAACCTCTTATTCTCTGAGGGTATCACCAATACCGGTGCCGTGGTCAACCGGTGCTTCAGCTCTTCGAAGCTCTGCTCACAAGCCTCAGACCAATAAAACGGTATCCCCTTCTGAGTCAACTGAGTCAATGGCTTAGCAATCTTAGAAAATCCTTCGACGAAGCGTCGATAATAGCAAGCCAAACCAAGAAAACTCCGAATCTCGGGTACAGAAGTGGTTGCAGTCCACTCCATCACAGCCTCAATCTTCCTGGGGTCCACTGAAATCCCACTGCTAGATATGACATGCCCCAGAAACACTACACTGCTCAACCAAAATTCACACTTGCTGAGCTTGGCATATAATTGATGATCTCCGAGGATCTGGAGCACCGTCCTCAAGTGTCTCACATGCTCTTCCCCGCTTCCGGAGTAGATGAGTATATCGTCAATAAACATAATGACGAACTGATCCAGATAGGGTTGGAACACCCGGTTCATCAAGCTCATAAAGACAGCCGGGGCGTTCGTCACACCGAACGGCATTACTAAGAACTCGTAGTGCCCATACCGAGTCCTAAATGCTGTCTTCTGCACATCCTCCTCCCTGACCCGTATCTGATGGTACCCGGATCTCAAATCAATCTTGCTGTACAGCTTTGTGCCTTGCAACTGATCAAATAAATCATCAATCCTTGGGAGAGGATACTTGTTCTTTACCGTGGCCTTATTCAGTTGCCGATAATCGATGCACAAACGCATCGAACCATCCTTCTTCTTCACAAAAAGAACCGGTGCTCCCCAAGGCGATATGCTAGGGCGTCCTTTATCAAGGAGCTCCTGCAACTGCTCATTTAATTCCCTCAACTCCTCCGGTGCCATCCTATAAGGTGCACGAGAGATAGCGGATGTCCCCGGTAATAACTCAATCCCAAACTCGACTTCCCTAGCCGGTGGGAATCCTGGAATCTCCTCCGGGAACACATCGGCAAATTCCGCCACCACTGGTATATCCTCAACTCTTAACTCTTTGTTCTTTCCCAACATATCCACGACATATATGATATAACCCGTGTGTCCACGTTCCAATAATTGGGACATTTTAATTGCCGAAATCAACGGAATCTTCGCACGAGAACCGTTGCCATAGAAAATCCACTGAACTCCCAAATGAGATCTGAACCGTACTGTCCTCTGTCGACAATCCACCACTGCCTGATATCTGTTCAGAATATCGATGCCCACAATGCAGTCGAAATCTGACATACCCAAAATAATCAAATCTGCGCTTATCTCATTGCCCTCAAAATAAATGAGGCAGTCCATCAGAAACTGATCAGCAACAACTCTCTTTCCGGTGGGTGTCGAGACCAATAGAGACGTGGGTAACGGAGACGTGCACATATGATGTCTCGCCACAAAATCCGCAGACACAAAGGAATGCGAAGCACCTGTGTCTATCAAAATAAAGGCGGAATACGTAAATAGAAGGCACGTACCAGCTATCACTTCCTCTGGGGCTGCATCGGCCTGCTCCCGGGTCAATGCATAAACCTGTCCCTGAGGTGGCCCCATCGCCTGTCCTCCCACATGTCGAGGCACCATCGGCGGCCTCTGCTGAACTGTACCACTAGAAAACCTCTCTCGGCCTTCTCTAAGATCCGTCCGTCCTTCCCGATTGGGACAACGCCGAGCAATGTGGCCCAACATACCACATATGTAGCACACAGAACAGTCACGCATCACATGCGGCCTTCCGCAAAAGTGGCACTTAACATCTCCAACTCTACCAGATCCTCCAAAAGTAGATGCACCACCTCTCCGGTCACCTTGCTTCCGACCATCCGGTCGCCTCCCGCTAAACCGGGAAGAAGAAGAAGTTCCCCTTGACGTAAAAGATCCTCCCCGGGGCCTCAGATTCTCAGATGTAGATCTTTGCGATGAGACTGGTGGGGGTGGGCATCAGTATAAGCACTCACCCCAATCTCTGCCAACTCCGCTCTAACAAGTGCATCATCAAAGGATGCCGGGTTGTTGGAAATGACCCGATCAAATAGTTCCGATCGCAACCCTTTAGAAAGTTCCTCATCTTGGCATGCCCGTTTGTTGCGATATGGGGAACATACCTCAACAACGATGAGTAATGCATGGCTGAAACTGACATGCTCCCTTGTTTCAAGTTTGTAAATTCATCCTCCTTTGATTGTCTAGCCGCAACCGAGAAGTATCGGTTTAAAAACCGGGTTCTGAATAGAGTCCAATCAATTACCATGCCCTGAGCCCTCAACTCCATCACAGTCGTCTTCCACCACATAGAAGACTTCTTTGCCAATTGAAATTCCGCCAATCTCAACCATGCCGTCCTAGCACACGGCGCAGACACGAATATCTGTTCCAATCTCTCTAGCCACTCTTTGGCCTCTTCTCCTGTTTCTGTTCCCTCAAACATAGGTGGGTGGAAGCTCAGAAACTGTGTCAGTCTAAGCTCCCCTGGTAGTAGCAACTGAGCAACCGGTTCCATGCCCACAGCAGGTGGAGGTAAAGGATTTGCCTGACCGATGCTAGCATTCACGCTCCCAATATCACCAACCTCTTCATTAAGGTTCCCCGCATTCATAGCAGCCATGCTGGTTGATCGATAGAACGGTGAAAAGACCGGTTCTACCGGTCACGTCAATTATTTTAAAAGGCATATTTCGTCTTTCAAGAAGTCGTCTTCTTGAAGACGATTTCACAATTTTTTTTAAATCGTCTTACAAAAAGATGAATTCACATTTTATATAAAAAAAAGGTGAATTCGTCTTCTTGTAAGACGATTTTCCTTAAAATGCATTTGTCTTTTCGATTGGTTAATTACCATAAAAATAAATTGAATTCTTATTCCAATAATTTCTTAATTTTCGTTTTAAACAATATTTTAAAAATAGTCTCACTAAGTAAGCTAAGACATGAACTATGTATTTCACATGTTATATAACATAAAATGACATTTTATATATAAATCTATTTGTAAATATACTAAGTTATATATATCATTACCATATTTTAAATGTATGATAATGTGGTATTATGTAAGCTCAGATGCGAACGATGTATTTCACATTTTATATATATGTTGTTTAGTGCCACAAATTAGTTTACCCAGTACTACAAATCAATATCATTATTATATACTACATGTATGATAAAGTTGTACTAAATAAGCTGTAGGGATCCCCATGCCCTTAACCCGTTATTAGTGTATTAACCCTTGTAATAAGTGCATACAATCGTGTTATCAAGGGGAAAGAGATTACATGCAACTCTAGCATGAAATACCATCTATAAAATTCCTTTACATTAATCGTATAATGTCTAAACTTTCCCCCAACATAATCCATAAACATAACATGCACCTTTATACATACACTAACATGCTCTCAATTCATTTTGCAATTCATAATTAATTGCATGCAACACATAATGAAAAGAGAAAGGCTCTTGCCTTATTTATACAATCCATATACACATAATACTGCTCACATGCGAGCATCGAATAAGTGTGCGTGTATCTAATGTATAAAGTATCATGCTCAATACCGTCGCTGGTACCTCGATCCTGGAAGCACCTCAAATCCACAGCTCGAGCTCAACTCCAAGCCATCGATGTACCTAATAACCTGCCCCAACAGAGATAGCCCCCACACGGGGTGAGCATACCAATGTCCCAAATCCAATAATAACAATAACACAATTCATAATTTACAAAATGTGAATGCTATGAAATATAAAGGATGTTCCCTGGATGGTATCATCCTCATCCGGGATCTCCTGCACTGTCCCTGTTCTCAAAATAACTGAAAACATCAAATTCCCAAATGTCAGTTAATCATTACATTGATTAACAAATTCATTTGCCACATACCGATATCATAATCAATAATATCAAATCATTAAACAATGATTACAAGTACTCCATATATCTCACTTATGGTTCCATTAGTTCTATCTCATTGCTCGCTCTACAATGACGGCATTTCATTCTCACGCATGCTCAATAGCAGTGGCGTCATATCCGATGTTCCCTCAAAGGCGACCACATCCAATCATTGCTCGCTCAAAAGCTGCACCATATGATTCCCAATGCATATATATCCATTTGTAGCAATTACCATAAGTCATGCATTCCAATAATCGTTTATTGCTAATACCATATATCATGCATTTCTATATACATTTATTGCTGTATAGTGTACCATGCACTCAACAATTGCAATCATAATAAAGGGCTATGCTCGTACGTCTTACGTACCTTATAATTCCGTAGTCCGAATCAAACCCTGCTTGAGTCCCGTGACCCGAAGGATCATGTTGTTGGGGTTCAACAATTGCCTCTGCTTTGTGATCGATCGAACACATGGAGCTTGTGCGAGTGTATGGTTGAAAAGATTGATGTTGCGCCATTACCCTTAACTATAGTTATTGGTAAAGCGGTAAGCGCTCGATCCTACAATTGGTATCAGAGCCAAGGTCGCGTGTTCGATTCCCATGAGTTGCAGAGAGTGTAATTATAGGGGGAGGGATTGTTGGGGTTCAACAATTGCCTCTGCTTTGTGATCGATCGAACACGTGGCGCTTGTGTGAGTGTATGGTTGAAAAAATTGATGTTGTGCCATTACCCTTAACTATAGTTATTGGTAAAGCGGTAAGCGCTCGATCCTACAGGTAACCTCTACCGATCGATCGCTTGCATCTACCGATCGATCGCTAAGTGCCACCGATCGATCGGTAAAAAGTCGAAATTTAACCCTCGCTACACACATGCCCCGATCGATCGGTAAGATGCTACCGTTGATCGGGCACTGCACGAACCCGAAAACCACCATTTTTAAAAGCTTAAAAACCTCAACAAACAACACCCAACTCCTTCCAACTCAAACCAACAACAATTAAAACACCCTAGGACTTCCAATTAGGGTTAAAACACGTTTTAAATCAAGAATCCAAGATTCTTCAAAATCTCCCAAAATCCAACCCAACTCTAAACATGCCCAAACTTAGCAATACCATCATCATCAACCTGTGCCGGTACATGTCAATACATGACATCCACATTATCACAAGTGATTAATCAATTATTAATCCAAAAATATACGAAAGACTATCATGCTTTGACATTATCACAAACGATATCATTACCCGATGCATACCATAGATATGATGGTATCACCACAGCGGTTACACCACACCCTGTCTAGTCACTCAATTCCTCGTTCCCCTGGAACATTCCAATATCATCTTGGCCTGCATCTCATGTACCCAAGGAACAACAATAACACAATGTTCTTTACCATCTGCAATCAACACATCATCAATATACATTGCCAACACACTAGCAGTATAACAACATTCATTTCACTACGCTGGTATATAATATTCATCGCCCCACGCGGTACGTAATACTCATCGCCCAATGACGGTACACAATCAATACCCCTCGCTTCGATATGACAGCAGCATAATCATCGCTTCGCCGTATGAGCGGCAAGTCTTATATTCCCATATACCATAATCACAAGACAAATATCAATGCATGTTTATACATTACATGCATCATAATATCCACCACATAATCATACCATCATCTCGCCAATAGATGTCATCAATATATCGGTGTCAATACACCCAGTTGTTGCATCATCACAATATGTCAAATCAACAAGGTCAATTAAATCAACATATATCCATCACCCTCCATCTATAGTGGAGGAACATAAAATATATTGCACACTCTCAATAGTGTCGATCCCGACAATAATCACATCGCATGCTCTCCCTAGCACCGACCCAATAACAATATACACGTCGCATGCTCCCTCTGGCATCGACCCATTATCAATATACACGTCGCATGCTCCCTCTGGCATCGACCCAATAGCAATTTACACGTCGCATGCTCCCTCTGGCATCGACCCAATAACAATATACACGTCGCATGCTCCCTCTGGCATCGACCCATTAACAATATACACGTTGCATGCTCCCTCTGGCATCGACCCATTAATAATATACACGTCGCATGCTTCCTCTGGCATCGACCCATTAACAATATACGTGTCACATGCTCCCTCTGGCATCGACTCAGTAACAATCGCTTGCTCGTCAACGGCGATCCTATCACATCGCTTGCTCATCAGCGGCGACCCACATATCATATTAACACATCGCAAGCTCCAGCGGCGACCCACAAATCACATTAACACATAGCACGCTCCAGTGGTGACCCACAATCATATTAACACATCACACACTGAAGGGGCGACCCACAAATCATATTAACACATCGCACGCTCCAACGGCGACCCACAATCATATTAACACATCGCACGCTCCAGCAGCGACCCACGAATCATATTAACACATCGCACACTCGTCAGTGGCGGCCCAATCACATCACTCGCTCATCGGCAGTGATCCTGTCACATCACCCGCTCATCAGCGGTGACCCTATCACATCACTCGCTCATCGGCGGTGACCCTATCACATCACTCGCTCATCGGCGGTGGCCCTATCAAATCACTTGCTCATCGGCGGTGCTGTAACTCAATCATAACTCACCCCACAAGGATCATCAATACATTATACAATAAACAGGAACGATTGATTCAGCGCTAATACATTGTCACGTACATGTGTCATCATGTAAATGACATACACATACCCGATTGTCACATTGTGCATTATCACGTATTGGCAGCACAATATCGTCCCCCATTTCCGTGATTGTACTTCTTAATAAGTACCACCAACAGTGCATACATATTAATCAACGGGTATTCCTCACCACCGTACACTTCGTATTCTATTCACGAACCTGTAACCACCATGGTTAACAATAACAATTCAAATTTTCAGTATCTCATGTCATGCACATAAGCGTATAATTGTCATATCACTCTGACACATATCAAAATCATATGTAAATTGTGTGCTAGTCAATTCTCTCGACACACCCTTATGCCTTAGACATCCCAAAGAGCTAACCACTGCTCTGATACC
Organism: Haberlea rhodopensis; assembly: GCA_907163345.1. NCBI lineage: Eukaryota > Viridiplantae > Streptophyta > Magnoliopsida > Lamiales > Gesneriaceae > Haberlea > Haberlea rhodopensis. The sequence goes on along the minus strand of CAJQUN010000006.1, from coordinate 9,909,773 downwards.
ACTAATGTAAGGACCACGTGCCCTTAATCCTCTATTAGTGTATTAGCCCATGTACTTACTGCATATAATCATGTATCAGGGGGAGAACCACATGCTACCATAGCATAAAATACCAATAATAATTTCTTACATTATTCCATATAATGTCCGTATCCCCCATACCACTCAACCCTTAAGTATGCATCTTATAATACACTAACATGTTCTCAATTCATTTAGCAATTCATTATTTAATTGCATGCAACCAATAAATGAAAAGAGAAAGGCCCATGCCCTTTATATAGCCCATATACACATGTAACGGTACTCACATGCGAGCACCCAATGAATGAATGTGTATTTAATGTATAACGTACCCAACACAATACCGGCACTGGCACTTCAGTCCTGGAAGCGCCTCCAATCCACAGCTCGATCTCAACTCTGGAGCTACCGCTATACCTGTTCCACCTGTCCCAACAGAGACAGCCCCCACACGGGGTGAGCATACCAATACCACCGGTCCAATAATCACAATATCACATTACATAATTTATAGAATGTAAAGCGGTGAATTTAAAAGACAATCCCTGAATAGTGTCATCCTCATACGGGCTCCCCTGTGCTGTTCCTGTTTGCAAAATAACCAAAACCATCAATTCTCCCAAAAGCCAGTTAATCATTACATTGATTAACCCATCCGTTCCCCAATAACAATACCATAATCAACAAAATCAAATCATTAAACAATGATTACAAATATCCCATATATCTAACCACTGATTCCACAGTTTTATTACCCCTCACGCCCAATAGTGGCGGCATCACAACCGATGTTCGCTCCATAGCTACAACATCTCACCCCTTGCTCGCTCCGTAGCGGCACCATATGATTTGTAATACTTACCCATTTATTGCATTAACATTATAATATGCTTTTCACAGTTGCAAATAATATAAAAGGATATGCTTGTACGTTATACGTACTTTATAATTCCGTAGTCCGAACCAAACCTTGCCTTAGTCCCGTGATCCAATGATTCATGTGCTAACACATAAAATAACTCACAATTATTAATGAACATGCAACCACGTGCCCAAGCACGTTCACAATTCCCAATTATATCGTTAATCCATGACAATCAACCATTTTTGAAGACGGCGAAGCATGCATCGACACCACAACACAAAATAATTTACCAAAATCCCCGACCTACCGATCGATCGGTCAACCTACCGATCGATCGGTAAAAACCCAAAATTATATTTTGGCTACGGTATTGCACCGATCGATCGGTAACCTCTACCGATCGATCGCTCGCCTCTACCGATCGATCGCTAAGTACCACCGATCGATCGGTAAAACGTCGGAATTTAACCCATCGCTACGCACTTGCACCGATCAATCGATAAGATGCTACCAATCGATCGGGCACTGCACGAACCCAAAAACCACTATTTTTAAAAGCTTAAAAACCTCAACAAACAACACCCAACTCCTTCCAACTCAAACCAACAACAATTAAAACAACTTAGGACCTCCAATATGGGTTAAAACACGTTTTAAATCAAGAATCCAAGATTCTTCAAAATCTCCCAAAATCCAAACCCAACTCTAAACATGCCCAAACTCAGCAATACCACAATCAAAATGAAGATAAATGCGAGGAGAAAGAGATTACCAAGTTATCTTCCAGAAATGTCGCTCTGAGACCGAGCCTTGCTCGGAGAGAGAGAGGCGTGAGAGAGAGGGAAAAGGAAAAATGATTGAACACCGAGTCCATCTGGTATATAGTACCAAGACTCCAAATCTCAAGTCCTTCACTAATACATCATGACTCATTAAAAATCATCTGTGTTCAATAATTACCTCTCAGTCTCAATTTCCATTACCAGCCCCAACTCAAAGTACCCCAGACTCCAGATCCCACCAAACACCCCATACCAACGTTTAACACCACGAGGGGAATACAATCTCAACCCTCGGATCCAACGACCCCAAATACCGGATTTAAAAATCCTCGGGAGTCCCAACACCGCAATTAATTCCTAATTGCCACAATTAAAATTCATTCAGGATCATTACCACACCGGATTATCACATCACACAATTTGATTGTGGTGAATAGGGGGCAGTGGTTTGGTGAATAATGTCATACTCAGTGCAAAATTCTTCAAACGGTGCTCCATATTCTCCTTCTCTATCGTTTCAAACATTCTTTATCTTTTTGATATGCTGATTTTCAACTTCATTCTTGTAGTGTTTGAATATTACCAAGGCCTCGTCTTTGCTTCTTAGCAAATAGACGTAACAATATCTTGTACAATCATCAATGAATGTGATGAAGTATTTTTTCCCACCTCTAGTTTCCACAAACTTTAGATCACATAAATCCGTATGAATTAATTCAAGAGGCGTCGTAGTTCTTTCAATTGAATGGAATGGTGGTTTCGTTAACTTGGCCTCGACACAAGTCTTACACTATGTTTCAAGTTAACATTCATTTGAGGCAATAAGTTTAACTTCATTAATTTGTTAAGTGAACCATAATTCACATAACCCAAACGATCATGCCATAAATTACAAGACTCAATCAAATAAGTATAATCATTCACTTTATTGATTTCAAATTGGCGTATAACCGTCATTACATTCATTTTGAATAGGCTTTTCTCCATATATCATTTTCTTACAAAAACTCCATTTTTAGAGAGTACAATTTTTCCATATTCTAAAACTAGTCTAAAACCCGCCTTGACTAGAGCCGGATATCAGGTTCTTTAGTATGTCGGGAACATGTAGGACATCTATCAAAGTCAATTCCTTTCCCGAAGTCATCTTTAGAACCACCTTCCACAGTCCAACTACCGGAGATGTAGTGGAGTTTCCCATGTAGAGTTGGCTCCCACTTATTGGAGTGTATGTGGAGAACATGGCTTTGTCCGAGCACACATGTCTGGTTGCACCAGAATTGATGAACCATTCCATAGGATTGTCCACTAAGTTCGCTTCAAAGATCACAGCGGTTAACATTAGATCATTCAAGATCCGAGATCCGATCATGTTCGGTCACATTGACTTGATCTTTTGCTTTCCCACCAGTGTCTTTGTTACGACAATCCTTTGGGCTTTCCACACTTATATCATTTTATTTTGAACTTTTTCCCCTCGCCATTGTTGGAGGTCGTACCGTCAAACTTATGGTTTGATCCGGTTCTTTGTTCAACTAGGTTAGCCCGTGGTTCCATTTTGAAACTTACCCGCCTTCCTCTCGGAAACTTTGTTGTCCTCCTCAATTCGTAGTCGAACCACAAGATCTTCAAGACTCATCTCCTTTCGTTTTTGTTTCAGATAGTTCTTGAAGTCCTTCCACGTAGGAGGCAATTTCTCAATCATAGAGGCGATTTGGAATGAATCACTTATACTCATTCCCTCCGCAATAATGTCACGCAAAATTACTTGTAGATCTTGCACTTGTGCCATCACAGGCTTGGTATCAACCATCTTGAAATCCAGGAACTGTCCAACTATGAATTTCTTCATGGCGGCATCCTCGGATTTGTACTTCCTTTCCAGCGATGCCCAAAGTTCATTTGATGTTTTCACAAGACAATAAATATTATATAACCTTGCCAAGTGTCGCACTCTTTTGGGTTTCAGTCTCTCCCTCTTCAATCGTAGGAGCCTCCTCGGTTAAGAACCTTGCCAAACTCAGTGTGGTCAAGTAAAATAGCATTTTTTGTTGCCACCGCTTGAAATCGTTCCCATTGAACTTTCCAGGCCTTTCACAATGATGAACATAAGTCGTTGTTGCACTCGAAGAAGCCTTTTGTGCCGATATTTCTTAAGATTGTTGTCGGTTTTTCTCTCAGAGTGTATCTCAGGAATTTAGTAGTAACAAAATAACAATGACTTTAAATTTTTATGTCAATGCGAGATTTGTAATCTCCGTCCTTAAGACAATATTGTCCCGCCTTGGTGCTAATGGTTTGTTATGACAATTTGTCTCCCAAGATACAACGACTATGACTTGTGATAGGAGCACTCCAAATCACAAGTCCTCAAATCACAAAGGTTCAAAGTACTCAATAAGAAGAAATTTGATGAACAACAAAATGCTCTCAATTTCCACTTTTATTTGATTGATTTTGGAAATATGATGTTTAAACAATGAGGGAATTGTTGTATTTGTAGTAAACCAAGAAATAACTCCAAATGGACACCATTTGGAAGCACCACATTGCGAAAAATCGCACCTGAATGTGAATGAAAACACCATTTCACGCAACAGAAACAGGGTTCGATCGATCGAGCTCCTGCAACAAAAGAAAAGAAATTTTTCTGACGAGCTCGATCGATCGAGCTATAGTGCTCGATCGATCAAACTCAAATATTTTTTCCAATTATTTATTTCATTCTTCCAACAATTTATTATTCACACACAATATGTGGATTCATGTTGTAAGGACCCTAATTCCTTAAGTGCGGATTAAAGGCGTAAATAGAGCTATCAGGCATAAACAAAGTATAAAAATCATTTGATGCCTTGAGCTAATAGATTACAGTGCCAAAATAAAGTTCCAAAATGGATTAATTACATTCCCAACTAATGAATGTTAATCCTATAGCTTTACACTACTCCTACAGTAGAGACTAAACAAAAGAATGTGCGTACTACCCAAAAGCACTCCTCACTAGCTCACCGCATCAACCCGCCTTAGCCCGTCCGCCCAAAAGTACCTGCATGAATAACCCCAAAACTATGAGCATGTATATAAATCATATTCACAATAATATGATTGCAATGGCATAAACCGTAAATGCGATTCACTTCCTGTATTTAATACATTTAAAAACTCCCTTTGGTTGTCCCTGTACCACAATCATAATCAATGGATTATAACACCAATAATGTATGTCATGACATGCATCGATTTCCATGTATATCGTGTTCAATTCCCGAGTCTTATTATATCAGTGGCATAATACCCCTCGCGTTAACATGACAGCGGAATACCCCTCGCTTAGACAATACCAGCGGCACTAATATCCCTCGCTATAAATATGACAGCGGTCGTGTTCTTCGCTTCATATTAGCGGCAAATATTCTCTCATCGCTACGGTATGACAGCGGCAAGTATTCACATTGCTACGCCACTGGCGGCAAGTATTCTCCATCACTGGAATATAATCCTGACTCACAATCACATGCACCAATGCATCCAATATACACATGCAACCAAAATGCATGACCAAACCATGTATGCAATCCATGATGTATAAACAAGACCACATATGAAACCACAATGCATAATCAATTCCATGTGTGCAACCATAGTGCATAACCAATTCAATGCGTAATAATACGTTTTACCGTCCGATGCCCGTACGCCTCACTACGTACCTTAGTCCCAAAATATGTTGTGTCGTGGACTTTATCTCCTATTTGTGTGGCCACCTGGGATGGTTCTACACATTCACACAAACCAATATTATGAGCCAATAATAGTCCAATATCAAAAATTCCACAAAATAATCCAAAAACACACTTTTTTGTGTCTCGCGATCGATCGCCGAGATGTCCCGTCGATCGCGAGACCACACTGCCCGATGCCAAATTTTTCTGTTTCGGCGATCGATCGCCACATTTGGCGTGATCGATCGCCAGCCTCACCGATCGATCACCCAAAAGTGGCGATCGATCGCCAGCCACAGCAAACGCGCACTGCCCGCGCGCGATCGATCGCCAGAAACGGGCGATCGATCGCCGATGTCTGTTCCTCAAAAATCACCATTAATTCTCCAAAATTCCTTCCCAAACCATACCAACTCTCATACCTTCAAACCAACAACATAATAACATAATAAACCTTCAAAATACACCTTAAAACAACCAAAAATCCAACACCCTACCAAAACAATACCAACCCAAAACAAACCCATTTCAAAACCATCCAAAATCATATCAAAACTAAACCAAACACCATAAAATTATCAAGGAGGTATCCATACCTCTTGGGGACTCCAAATCTTTCAATAAATCCCACAAATCAAGTTTTTGGAAGGATTTCTCCTCCACCTTGAAGTCAAACTCGAAAATGGTGAGGGTTAGGGCTGGGGAGAGTGAGTTGGGGATTTTGGTAAAGTGAGGGAAGAGTGGGGGCTAGTGGGGTTAAAAAGGGTTTAATTAAAAATTGTACCCCAATGATTAACATGATGTATAAAACATCCCCACATGGTATTTTAAAAGCATTTTACCAAAATGCACCAAAACTCCAATTAAAACCATGCTTCACCAAATAATCATTAACCATCATAATTAACCCATGAAAACACTCAATTACCCACATGCATAATCATGCAACCTGAAACGCTCTACCGGGTCACGCCTACCATGACTAAGCATTTCACCAAGATAATTAATTCCAACACATATATTAATTATCGCCATAATTAACCACATAAACATAATAATGCCCAAATTGCAATTAATTATTTCGGGGATATCACAATACTCCCCTACTTATAAGATTTCGCAATCGAAATCGCATGCACTTACCCAAAACGAAACCAAACATAAATCTCATACCAGAAAATAGCTCCGGGTAGTGCTGCACCTTATGCCGCTCCGTCTCCCATGTGGCCTCCTCGACACCCCTGCGATCCCACTGAACCTTGACCATCGGTATCACTTTGTTCCGAAGTCTGCGATCAGCCCTATCCAGAATCCGGACTGGCCGTTCCTCGTAGGATACATCAGAATCTAACTGTATTTCAGAAGGCTGCAATACATGCGACGGATCCGGCTCATATTTCCGCAGCATAGATACATGAAACACGTCGTGAATACAAGTCAACGATGGTGGCAGTGCCAAACAGTAAGCCAAGGTACCGATGCGCTGTAAAATCTCATACGGTCCCACATACCTCGGAGACAATTTCCCACGCATACCAAACCGAACCACACCTCTGAAAGGTGAGATCTTCAAAAAGACTCTGTCTCCCAACTGAAACTCCAACGGTCTCCGCCGTTTATTTGCATAGGCTGCCTGCCTGTCCTGGGCTGCCTTCATTTTCTGACGGATAACCTTGACCTTATCCTCCATCTCCCGAATCAGTTCAGGTCCTCCCACAGCTTTACTGGTCAAATCATCCCAGTACAAAGGCGACCTACAACGCCGACCATACATAGCCTCAAACGGAGCCATCTGAGTACTCGTCTGATAGCTGTTGTTGTATGAGAACTCTACCAAGGCCAATGAATCTTGCCACGAGGCATCAAACTCCAATACACAAGCCCGTAGCATGTCCTCGAGCGTCTGCATAGTACGCTCAGTCTGACCGTCCATCTGGGGATGATATGCGGTGTTCAACCTCACCTCAGTACCCAAAGCTGACTGAAGTCCTCCCCAGAAATGAGATGTGAACCGAGGATCTCTGTCAGATACAATAGACACTGGAATTCCATGTAGTCTCACTATATCCCGAACATACAACTGAGCCATCCTCAAGTACGTGTACGTCATACTGTAGGGAATGAAGTGAGCTACATTCGTCAGCCTATCAATGATCACCCAAATGGCATCACAACCCGAAGTAGTCCTCGGCAAGTTGGTCACAAAAAGTCATAGATATGTGCTCCCACTTCCACTCCGGTATCTCTAAGTTCCTTAGCTCGCCGCCAGGTCTCTGCCTCTCTGCCTTAACCTGCTGACAGATCAAACACCTCTTGACAAAAGCGATCACATCACGTTTCATCCGTTTCCACCAGAACTGATCACATAAGTCCTTATACATTTTCCTCCCTCCTGGGTGTATACTGAATCGGCTACTATGAGCCCGTTCCAAGATCCCTCTATGCAACTCCGGCGTACATGGAACTACCCATCGGTTACGAAGTCTCAAGGAACCATCCTCTGCCACTCTAAACTTTGATGGCTGTCCCTGAAGGGCCAATGATGACCATCTCTGAACTTCATCATCCGTTTTCTGGGCCTTTCTGATATTCTCATAAATGTCCGGCTCTGCCAATAAAGTCGATACCCATACCGGTGATGGATCCACATCGAAATCATAGCCCATATGGAAACAAGAAGTCATCATGGCCGATAAGTACATGGCATCCTCCGTAGTACTCTTCACCTTCCGACTCAAGGCGTCTGCCGTCAAGTTTGCTTTCCCAGGATGGTACTCAATTTCACAATCATAATCCTTGAGTAAGTCCATCCATCTCCTCTGCCTCATATTCAGTTCTGCCTGGGTAAACAAAAACTTCAGGCTCTTGTGATCCGTGTAAATGGTAAACGACGTACCATACAGATAATGCCTCCAAATCTTCAGGGCGAAGATAATAGCCGCCAGCTCCAAGTCATGGACTGGATATCTAGTCTCATGCGGCTTCAATTGCCTCGATGCATAAGCTACCACATGCTTATCTTGCATTAATACACACCCAAGGCCCTGAAACGATGCATCAGTATAAAGGACAAACCTAGTGTTCTCCGTAGGAATCACCAACACAGGCGCCGTCGTCAACTGGTGTTTCAATTCCTGGAAGCTTTCCTCACAAGCCTCAGACCAAAAGAATGGTACTCCTTTTTGGGTCAACTGTGTCAACGGCTTGGCGATCTTTGAAAATCCTTCGACGAAGCGTCGATAATAGCCAGCCAAACCAAGAAAACTCCGTATCTCGGGCACAGAAGTGGGTGCAGCCCACTCCATCACAGCCTCAATCTTCCTGGGATCCACTGATATCCCACTGCTAGATATAACATGACCCAGAAACACTACGCTGCTCAACCAAAACTCACACTTGCTGAGCTTGGCATATAACTGATGATCTCTGAGGACCTGGAGCACTGTCCTCAAGTGTTTCACGTGCTCTTCCTCACTCCGGGAGTAGATGAGTATGTCGTCAATAAACACAATGACGAACTGATCCAGATAGGGTTGGAACACACGGTTCATCAAGCTCATAAAGATAACCGGGGCGTTCGTCACACCGAACGGCATCACTAAGAACTCGTAGTACCCATACCGAGTCCGAAATGCTGTCTTCTGCACATCCTCCTCCCTGACCCGTATTTGGTGGTACCCGGATCTCAAATAAATTTTTCTATACAGCTTCGTGCCTTGCAACTGATCAAATAAATCATCAATCCTTGGGAGAGGATACTTGTTCTTTACCGTGGCCTTGTTCAGTTGCCGGTAATCGATGCACAAACGCATCGAACCATCCTTCTTCTTCACAAAAAGAACTGGTGCTCCCCAAGGCGATACACTAGGGCGTATATATCCTTTATCAAGGAGTTCCTGTAGTTGTTCTTTCAACTCCCTTAACTCTGCCGGTACCATCCTGTAAGGGGCACGAGAAATAGCGGATGTCCCGGTAACAACTCAATCCCGAAATCGACTTCTCTAGCCGGTGGGAATCCCGGAATCTCCTCCGGAAACACGTCCGCAAATTCGGCTACCACGGGTACATCCTCAACCCTCAACTCTTTACTCTTTCCCTTCGTATCCATGGCATAAATAAGATAGCAGTGTGTCCACCTTCCAATAATTGGGACATCTTAATTGCTGAGATCAACGTCATCTTCGCACGAGAACCGTTGCCATAGAAAATCCACTGAACTCCCAAATGAGATCTAAACCGAACTGTCCTCTGACGACAATCTACCATTGCCTGATATCTGTTCAGAATGTCGATGCCCACAATGCAGTCGAAGTATGACATACCCAATACAATCAAATCTGCCTTTATCTCATTGCCCTAAAAATAAATGAGGTAGTCCATCAGAAACTGATCAGCAACAACTTTCTTTCCGGTGGGTGTCGAGACCAATAGAGACGTGGGTAACGGAAACGTGCACATATGATGTCTCGCCACAAAGTCCGCAGACACAAAGGAGTGCGAAGCACCTGTGTCTATCAAAATAAAGGTGGAATATGAAAATAAAAGGCACGTACCAGCTATCACCTCCTCTGGAGCTGCATCGGCTTGCTCCCTGGTCAATGCATAGACATGTCCCTGAGGTGGCCCCATCGCCTGTCCTTCCATCTGTCGAGGCACAATCAGCTGCCTCTGCTGCACTGTCCCACTAGAAAATCGTCCTCTGCCTCTGTAAGGACCCTAGTTCTTTAAGTACGGATTAAAGGCATAATTAGAGCTAACATAAATTATCAGAGTAAAATGATCGTCTTGAGACTATAAGCCTTAAGAATTACATGCCAAAATAAGGACTATCAAGTGGATTAGTTACATCCCCAATCAATGAATGTTTTCACTATAGTTTTACACTACTCCTAGAGTAGACACTATACAAAAGTAATCATGTCCTTCATCTATCAAGAGTGTTCTTCACCAGCTCACCGCCTCAACCCGCTTTAGCCCCTTTCTATCATGCCAAAATGTACCTACAAGGACAACCCCAAAACATGAGCATATAATAATTCATATAAAACACAATATGAATTTAAGGCGTAAATGCATAAATCATAATAAAACACTTCCTGTTGTTCCCATGCATTTTAAACGCTTCCTTTTGGGTTGTCCCTGTACCATAACTCATGAGCATAATCAATAGATTATTTAATGGTTTACACATGCCATGACATAACACCGTTCCATATTCATCAATTACCAGTCCCTAGTCTGTTCATCACAATGTATTTTAATGCCCCTCGCTTCACATATAGGCGGCATAGAATAACCTCGCTTTAATGGACATGCGGCGCTCCTGACCGCTTATTTTTAAACAGAAAATATTTCAAAGTGTAGTGTGAAGCGATTCTACCGCAAGTGCACGGTTGTCAAGTTTTAGTATAGTGAAATGGAAGTAAAGGTTGTCGAATCCACAGGGACTAATGTATAAGTACCAAATAAGACTAGCAAAATTATATTTAGCCTACGATTGAAACGATGGTAGATTAATTTAAACGAAACTAGAACTAAAGCATAAGAATGTAATAAAATTGATCGGGTTCCGGATATGCAAAGGTAATTCGCTCGAGAAATTTATCTCGCTTTTCGTTCAACTATGTTCTCTCCAAAGATTTGTTTGAATAGGCATGTACCAAACAATTGATTCTTAAGGTGAAAGGTTTTCAATAATCTTCAATACACTCTCTCGAGCTGTAAAGAAACTAATATCAAATTAGAACAAGTCACTCTCGTGCACCTATTTACTAATCCAATGTTGCATAAATCTTCAAAACCTCGTTACTCTAAATCTCTCGATTCAAAGTTCTCACGTATGCGATTTCATCTCTCGATCTCAATCTTAACATACACCATGAATTAATTTAGCGTATTATAACGTTATCTCTCGATCTCGGTTATAACTCACAGATTTCAACCAAAGTTAGCTACGCTTTGATCTTAATAAGCGTTTAATTCATGAACATAAGAACTCAATCCACTCAAACACGAACGAATCAATAAATGAAACATTTTCACTAAAACTCAATAAAATAAACTAGATTCAATTCAAGTCAATTACATAAGAAGTTTAATCGTCTCTCGACCTCAAAAACATCAAATGAAAATGAAAATAAAATAAATCAAAGTTTAGAAATACGATAAACGGCTGGAATGAATCCGTGCGTTGCACCGTGATTTCTTCTCTTGCTCCTTCCTTGCACTCCGGAAATTGTTGGCTCATGCTTGGACAAAGAACAGAGAAGATGGCTTCCTCTCGGCTCTTCCAGGCGGCGGCTAGGGTTTGGGTGTGTGTTTTTCGGTGGTTTTTCCCTCTTAGATCTGATATATCATGATATGAAAATGATCCATATTTGTAGCCACCGAGAATTAATTCAAAAATGGAAGATAAGATTTTCCAGAATTTGCGTATCGATCGATCAAGAATTTCGTCCGATCGATCGGTGCACTGTTCACTTCAGTCTTTGAAAATCACTGCCTCGCTCGATCGATCGAGATTATCCTTCCGATCGATCGATCCTTCGATAAAATTGATGCTGATGTCTCTGCCTCGATCGATCGATCGAGACAAAATCTCGATCGATCGGTGCTTTGAAAACTTTGCTTCTCAACACTCTGCCTGGCTCAATCGATCGAGAAATAATCTCGATCGATCGAAGCTCCGAAAAATCCAACTTCTTCATTTGATCTCTTTTTCGCCTCGATTTCACCCGTTTTCTTCATTTTAGCTCATTTCTTCCATTTCCGACCTATTTTCCTGAAACAAACAAATAAACACCAGAAAGCATAATATCATCCAGGAAAAAATACGAAAAACGGGAATAAATTACAGCTAAAAACATGTAAAACTAAGCCTATCAAATCCCCCAAACTTTGACTTGATCGTCCTCGAGCAAGCAATAAGCTCAAAAAGTAGAGTTAAACTTAATACTTTGAATAAATCATCATCACAACATAGCGTACAAGCTCAGCAATCCCACTTACACATCAATGAGAGTCATTCAAAGTTCAACAGGAAGCACTTTCTCCTAAGCTAAACAGTACATCACAATATCAGAATGTGCGTGTGTGCTATTGTCAAACATGAGTTATATACATATCTTTAAGATCAACATGTGCCATAAAAACTCAAAGTCAAGATTACTTTGGATTACTCTACAAATCTACTATCCAGCGCTTCTTCACTAATGTAATTATTCCCTAGACTTGGATCAGAAGGTCTTTAAAGCATATAATGTTAGGCCTTTTGGTGTCGGCTCCAAAGAAAAGGTAGGATAGAAGCAAAGGAGAGAGTATAATAGAATCAGTTCAAAATCTTCTCGCATAACATTGAGCTTCTCTTCAACTTTTTCTAGCCTTGGCCACTTTGGGTCTTATATGTTTATTTTTTTCTTTTCAAGTCTCTTTGTCTATCTTTTTCTTTTTCTCATTCATCAATATTTTTCAATGAACTCATCAACATGTAACAATTTAGTGCGATGAATGAGATTCATTATACTCCCTTAGGGGCGGATAAAATTCTTTATTTTCAATCCAAGGTAGGTATAATGAGTTAGCCAAAAAATTATCGAATGTGGGTCTAATTATATGCAATGCATATACCATTCTTTTTCCATAAATCTCAAGAGGGGACACTAAGGAATGATGTAAACAAGGTAAGCTTGAAAGGCTCAAACGGTCCAAAGATCGCCTAAATCATCTCCAAGTCAAGTTCCTAATTATACATTTCGCCTCAAAGTGCTTTCAAATAGATTGTAGAGTTTTCTAAGATACTCAAGACCAATCCTAGTTAACACAAGTTTTCACTTTATTCAATACATACTTCACTCAATCATGACTCAAATGGTGCTCAAAGTATTCCTCAATTTCGATATAAGTTCAACAAAGGATATATACAAACAAGTTAAAAAATTTCATGACTCCTATCTAGATGGGGATTAATTTCATCATGTCGTACAATTGCAACAACTCATCATTTCTCAAGAATAACTCATTTTCTAAAAAAAAAATTTGTGATAGCGCTCAAGGATGAATTAGTCTCAGAAATGTGCAGTCATGCAAGGAAAAGAAACAAGACAAGTAGCAGAATGCAAAAACAAAATATTTACAAATACATAAACCCCCCCCCCCCCCCCCCCAAACTTAATATGTGCATTGCCCTCAATGAACAAGAAAAATAAATGCAATGGCAAAAACACATACCATGATAACGATCGTCACACATCGTCGTCCTCATCATGCTCCGGAGGGGGAACTGGGTAGTGATGCTCCGCGCCCTGATATGGCGGAAATGGTGGGTATTCAGAAGGTGGGGGTGCATGCGACCGATATGGTGCAAAGTGTGGCTCTGGCGGGAACTGGAAACCTGGGAATCCCTGGGCCATGGCAGTGTTCCATGCACTCTGGTAGTGCATGAACTCCATCTGACGCTGAGCTACCTGCTCATGGTCCAACTGCAACGCTCTCTGCATGCTATGTATGTCCCGCTGCATGCTGTGGATGCTCTGCTGCTCCAGGCGAATGTCTTGGAGATCCCTGTGAAGGGAGTCCAAGGTGATGCGTGTATGCTCTGCAGCAGATGATGATGATGCTCCAGCCTGTCTAGTGTCCGAGGGTCGTGGCTCAGCTCTTCTTCGGCCTGTAGGTGGTGGTGGACCGTCAACAACAATCGAGGTCTTTGGTGGAAGTAGCTCCTCGTCCTCTCCCCATTGCACTCCGATCTCTTGCATAAAGCCGTGATGGTAGATGGAAATGGTAGTGCGGAGGTAGGTGGACTGCTACCGATCTCATAGATGTGATTACTAATGATCTCGCCCAAGTCCACGTCCTGCCCTGTGAGAATGGCAAATACCAGGGCCGCTCTGTCCTTCGTCACCTCAGAAGTGTTGGTCGAGGGCATGACCCGTGAGGCGACAAATGAGAACCATGCCTGGGCCTCTAGTGTCAAATGTTTCTTGAGAACCACATGTGGCTCTCCCTTGTTGTTTCGCTGCCAATCTACTCCTGGCATGCCAATAACTGCAAGTACCTCATCATAATTGATTATACTCTTCCGGAAAGATTGGTACGCACAGTTGTGTATGAATGGCATTCGGTAAATATTATTGATTGCTGCTTGATCTACCTGCACAGTCCCTCGGACAAAAACATTTGCTAGGTGCCCTGGTGGGATGACTCGAAGGTTCGTATAAAATTCCCTCACCAGCGGGACCACTGCATCAACTGGTGTTTGCACAAACTGAAACCACCCTCGTCGCCTGACTGCCCTGATGACAGGACATTCAATCTTTTCCATGCTCATGCCCCTTTCACTACTGAGGGGTTTCTTATGATAACGGGGATATAACTTAGCTGCTGTGGCATTGACAAACTTTCGTTCGTCATGCTCTTGCTCAGAAGTAGTGGCCTCCGCCTGCTTTTGCTTTTGTGAAGCCTCCGCCTGCTTTGACCTCTTTCTCGGAGCCATTGTCTTGCTAAGTTGTTCTCAATTAATTCACTTAACTGCAACTAAACACCACACCAAAAACACAGCAATGCCAACACCCCTCAACACAACAATAACTCCCCCAAACTTTGATCCTTCTTTACCCAATTCAACTCAACAATTTAATTTCACTAAAAGAGAAAAAGATGTGAAATTTGAAATCAATTACCACTTAAAAATCGGATCTTTGAAGAATTTGGCATTTGACGTGGAATTCTCTTTTGGATACACTTCTACCCAATTTGGCTTGTAATTCTTCAAATCTGCAATTGAAATCTTATCAGAACAATTCTTACTTCAATGATTTGAAGTAATCTAAAAATTTGAGAGAATATGGATGAGAGAAGATGAAAAAATTTGAAAGAGGAGATTTTTCTATGCTGAAGAGGAGAAAAAAAATGATGTCTGTTCTGTGCAGAAAGCTCTTCGGTGCCCTATTTTTTTCAAAATTTTCTCTCGCTCGATCGATCGAAAATAATTCTCGATCGATCGAGCGAGGCAGTAACTCAAATCATATTTTAAAAGTTTCGGGCGATCGATCGAGATTTTGTCTCGATCGATCGCCAGCACCAGAAAACAAAAATTGAAATTATTCTCAAAAAAATTTTCTCTCGGGTTGCCTCGTCTACATCTTTATTGCTCTTATTTTTACACCTGCAATAAAATTTCACGAACTCATTCACGGAAAAACTAAAAACACAATAAAAACAAATCAAACTAAAACAAGGAATTAAAAACAAAAACTCGAGGAAGGAAAAGAAAGTTCTTAATTTATAGTCCCAAGCTGGACTGTCACCTCCTCGTCTGTTAACTCGACTGCTCCTTCGGATTCTTCACAGAATCACTCGGGAGCGTACCTTGCGTCCTTCCCGAAATCAATGTGGCCAACTGCCCTATCTGTACCTCCAGGTTCTTGATCGATGCATCCTGATTCTGCATCCTCACCTCAGTCGATGAAATCAGCTTGGCCATCAGTTCCTCCATACTTGGTTTTTGTGTGAACCCCGCCTGTGGTTGTGGATTCAACACATTCTCTTGATTGGACCATCTCAGATTCGGGTGGTTCCTCCAACCCGGATTGTATGAGTTCAAGTACGGATTATTCTGCTGCCTGTTCCCTACAAAATTCACAGCTTCAATTGATTGATTAAATTGGTTACCTGCCTGGCACTCAATGCTAGGATGACCGCCTCCACACAGATCACAGAAAACAGCTTGAACTTGCATCGCTGATGCTCCCATGCTATCTATCTTCCTGTTCATAGCCTCCAACTGAGCCGAAATAACAGTAATCTCGTCCACTTGATGGACTCCTATTGGTTTCTGCGGTGTGTTCCTCTGTGACTGCCACTGATAGCTATTGGACGCCATTTCCTCCAATAGTTCATATGCTTCTTCCGGTGTCTTCCGCATAATTGATCCCCTAGATGCTGCATCTATCATTGAACGGTTAGCAGAAAACAAACCATTATAGAAAGTCTGTACCTGCAGCCAGATGGGTAGACCGTGGTGTGGGCATCTCCTCAACAATTCTTTAAAACGATCCCACGCTTCATATAACGTCTCGGGGTCGAACTGCCCAAATGTAGTGATATCATTCCGCATCTTTGTCGTCTTGGAAGGGGGAAAGTACTTCGATAAAAATGCTTTTGTCATCCCTTCCCATGTTGTTATTGATCCTGCAGGTAGTGAATTTAACCAGGATTTAGCCTTGTCTCGTAATGAAAAAGGAAAAAGCCTTAACCTGATGGCGTCGTCGGAGATGCCATTATGTTTAAACGTGTCACACATCTCCAAGAAGTTGGAGATGTGATTGTTCGGATCGTCTGTGGCAGCTCCCCCAAACATTACAGAGTGCTGTATCATTTGGATAATCGCAGGCTTGATCTCAAAGTTGTTTGCTTGAATCGTCGGCCTCGTTATACTGGATAAAGATCCATGAAACGCCGGCTGTGCAAAGTCCATCATTGATCTAGGGTTCTGCGCTTCATTATTTTCGGCCATTGCTCGAGCTTCTCGTAATCTTCTTAGTAGAGTTCTCTCTATTTCCGGATCAAATGGCTCGAGAATGGACTCCTCTCTTCTGAGCATGCACTAGAAAAGTGGTTCCTGTACTGGACCAGACAAAAGGAGACAACAAAAATACACAAATCAAAAATAAAAAACAACTAATCGAAAATGAACAAGAAAAAACAAAAACGAAATAATAAAGAATTGGCTAAATTACAACCAACTAATCTCGTATGATATTATACAGATTAGTCCCCGGCAACGGAGCCAAAAACTTGACCGCTTATTTTTAAACAGAAAATATTTCAAAGTGTAGTGTGAAGCGATTCTACCGCAAGTGCACGGTTGTCAAGTTTTAGTATAGTGAAATGGAAGTAAAGGTTGTCGAATCCACAGAGACTAATGTATAAGTACCAAATAAGACTAGCAAAATTATATTTAGCCTACGATTGAAACGGTGGTAGATTAATTTAAACGAAACTAGAACTAAAGCATAAGAATGAAATAAAATTGATCGGGTTCCGGATATGCAAAGGTAATTCGCTCGAGAAATTTATCTCGCTTTTCGTTCAACTATGTTCTCTCCAAAGATTCGTTTGAATAGGCATGTACCAAACAATTGATTCTTAAGGTGAAAGGTTTTCAATAATCTTCAATACACTCTCTCGAGCTGTAAAGAAACTAATATCAAATTAGAACAAGTCACTCTCGTGCACCTATTTAATAATCCAATATTGCATAAATCTTCAAAACCTCGTTACTCTAAATCTCTCGATTCAAAGTTCTCACGTATGCGATTTCATCTCTCGATCTCAATCTTAACATACACCTTGAATTAATTTAGCGTATTATAACATTATCTCTCGATCTCGGTTATAACTCACAGATTTCAACCAAAGTTAGCTAGGCTTTGATCTTAATAAGCGTTTAATTCATGAACATAAGAACTCAATCCACTCAAACACGAACGAATCAATAAATGAAACACAATTTCACTAAAACTCAATAAAATAAACTAGATTCAATTCAAGTCAATTACATAAGAAGTTTAATCGTCTCGACCTCAAAAACATCAAATGAAAATGAAAATAAATAAATCAAAGTTTAGAAATACGATAAACGGCTGGAATGAATCCGTGCGTTGCACCGTGATTTCTTCTCTTGCTCCTTCCTTGCACTCCGGAAATTGTTGGCTCAAGCTTGGACAAAGAACGGAGAAGATTGCTTCCTCTCGGCTCTTCCAGGCGACGGCTAGGGTTTGGGTGTGTGTTTTTCGGTGGTTTTTCCCTCTTAGATCTGATATATCATGATATGGAAATGATCCATATTTGTAGCCACCGAGAATCAATTCCAAAATGAAAGATAAGATTTTCCAGAATTTGCGTATCGATCGATCGAGAATTTCGTCCGATCGATCGGTGCACTGTTCACTTCAGTCTTTGAAAATCACTGCCTCGCTCGATCGATCGAGATTATCCTTCCGATCGATCGATCCTTCGATAAAATTGGTGCTGATGTCTCTGCCTTGGTCGATCGATCGAGACAAAATCTCGATCGATCGGTGCTTTGAAAACTTTGCTTCTCAACACTCTGCCTGGCTCGATCGATCGAGAAATAATCTCGATCGATCGAAGCTCCGAAAAATCCAACTTCTTCATTTGATCTCTTTTTCGCCTCGATTTCACCCGTTTTCTTCATTTTAGCTCATTTCTTCCATTTCCGACCTATTTTCCTGAAACAAACAAATAAACACCAAAAAGCATAATATCATCCAGGAAAAATTACAAAAAACGGGAAGAAATTACAGCTAAAAACACGTAAAAACTAATCCTATCAGCTCCCACCCCTCGCTTCACATTTTAGCGGCAAATATTCTGTCCTCGCCTCATATGACAACCACTCTTCAATGTGACATGCGGCGCTCCCACCCCTCGCTTCACATTGAGCGGCACCAAACAAATAGCGGCAAGCATTAAAATCATCAAAGGATGACCATGACTCATGGGATACGCACCAACAATCATCATATGCATATATAGTCATCATGCATAAATTCAACATGTATTTGCATCTACAATGCACATTTCCACATATACTCGCATCCACAATGCATAATCAATGAGTATAATAGATACATGTACCGTTGTGTACCCGTACGTCCTCTACGTACCTTTCCAAAAGTGGAATTTGATATGGCTTCACTTCCTTGGTTGTGTCGCCACCTGGGATGGTTCTACACAATCACACAACCCCATATTAGAAGCCAAATAATAGCCAAATACCAAAAATTCGTCAAAAAATCCATTTTCCAAAATTCTGCTGCTGGCGATCGATCGCTTCGTTGAGGCGATCGATCGCCTCAATTTTTGCCTCGCGGCGATCGATCGCTTCAATTATGGCGATCGATCGCCTGCCCTGCGATTTCGCTACTGCCCATCGGCGATCGATCGTGCCATTTCAGGCGATCGATCGCCACAACCAGAATCGCGATTTCCACCATTTTTAAGCTACAATTTCTCCTACAACCTTACCAACACTTATACCAACAAATCCAAAACATAAAAACACCAAAAACCTTCAACAAACACCATCAAACAACAAAAAATCTAACTCCAACCAAAAACCATACCAATCCCAACAAACCCATTTCAAAATCATCCAAAACCATTTTAAAACTAAACCAAACACCATAAAAATACTAAGGAGGTATCCATATCTCTTGGGGACTCTAAATCTCACAAAAGTTCCCACAAACAAGCTTTTTGCAAGAATTTCCCTTCCACTTTTTAGCCAAAAACGAAATAAGAGAGAATAAGGGTTTGGGTGGTTGATTTGGGGAAAAAGAAAGTGATGGGTATAGTGGGAGGTTAAGGGGTATAAGTGGGTTGTTTAATTAAAAAGCACTCCCACAATTACCATGGTATATAAAATATCACAACAAGATATTTAAAAGCATTATACCAAAATGCACCAAAATATCAATTAAACTCATGCTTTCCAATTAATTGCCAACCATAACAATTAAATCATGCTAATACTCAATTCTCCCAACATGTACAACATGCACCCTGAAATACACTCCCGGGTCCTTCCATGTGACCATGCATTTCATCAAGATAAATAAATCCAGCACATAAATCAATTATCACCATAATTAATCATATAAACATAAGTAATGCCCAAATTGCAATTAATTATTTCGGGGATATCACAATACTCCCCTACTTATAAGATTTCGTCCTCGAAATCGCATGCACTTACCCCATATGAAACTAAACATAAATAACATACCAGAAAATAGTTCCGGGTAGTGCTGCACCATATGCCGCTCCGTCTCCCACGTAGCCTCCTCGACACCCCTGCGACCCACTGAACCTTGATCATAGGTATCACTTTGTTTCGAAGTCTGCGGTCTGCTTGATCCAGAATTCTAACAGGCCGTTCCACATAAGATACATCGGATTCTAACTGAACCTCGGAAGGCTGCAACACATGAGACGGATCCGGCTCATACTTCCGCAACATAGACACATGGAACACATCATGTATACCAGACAAAGAAGGTGGCAAGGCCAGTCGGTAAGCTAAGGTGCCAATGCGCTGCAAAATCTCGTACGGTCCAACATACCTCGGAGACAGTTTTCCGCGCATCCCAAATCGCACAACACCTCTGAAAGGCGAGATCTTCAAGAATACCTTATCTCCCAACTGAAACTCCAACGGTCTCCGCCGTTTATTCGCATAAGCTGCCTGTCTGTCCTGGGCTACCTTCATTTTCTGCCTTATTATCTTTATCTTCTCTTCCATTTCTCGAACCAGTTCCGGTCCTTCGATCGATTTACCATCCAAGTCATCCCAACACAATGGTGATCTACAACGTCTGCCATAAAGGGCCTCAAAATGAGCCATCTGAATGCTTGCCTGGTAGCTATTATTATAAGAGAACTCTACCAAGGCCACTGAATCCTGCCAGGAAGCATCGAACTCCAATACACAAGCCCTCAACATGTCCTAGAGCGTTTGGATAGTACGCTCAGTCTGGCCATCCGTCTGAGGATGATATGCAGTGCTCAATCTAACTTCAGTCCCCAAGGCTGACTGCAGACCCTCCCAAAAATGAGATGTGAATCGAGGGTCTCGATCCGATACTATGGAAATGGGGATTCCGTGCAATCTTACCACATCTAGAATGTACAACTGCGCCATCCTCAAATAGGTGAAGGTCATGCTATAAGGAATGAAGTGAGCCACTTTGGTCAATCTGTCCACAATCACCCAAATAGCATCAAAACCCGAGGCACTCCTCGGCAAGTGAGTCACGAATTCCACGAAAATGTGTTCCCACTTCCACTTTGGTATCTCCAAGCTTCTTAACTCACCGCCAGGTCTCTGTCTCTCTGCCTTGACCTGCTGGCAGATCAAGCACCTCTTAACAAATGCGACGACATCACACTTCATTCTTTTCCACCAAAACTGATCACATAGATCCTTATAAATCTTCTTTCCGCCTGGGTGGATACTAATTCTGCTACTATGAGCTCGCTCTAAGATCCCTCTACGCAACTCCGGCGTACTCGGAACCACCCAACGGTTACCCAATCTCAAGGATCCGTCCTCGGCCACTCTGAACTTTGATGGCTGACCAAGATGCAGTAAAGATAACCATCTCTGAATCTCACCATCTGACTTCTGAGCTCTCCTGATATTCTCATAGATATCTGGCTCAGCTAATAAGGTCGATACATACACAGGTGATGTATCTATGTCGAAATCATAGCCCAGATGGCAATAGGAAGTCATCATGGTTGACAAATGGATGACGTCCTCAACAGTACTCCTCACTTTCCGGCTCAAAGCGTCTGCTGTCAAGTTAGCTTTTCCAGGATGGTACTCAATCTCACAATCATAGTCCTTAAGCAAGTCCATCCATCTTCTCTGCCTCATGTTCAGCTCTGCCTGAGTGAATAAGAACTTCAGGCTCTTATGGTCCGTGTATATGGTGAATGACGTACCATACAGATAATGCCTCCAAATCTTTAGGGCGAAGATGATAGCCGCTAATTCCAAGTCATGGACTGGGTATCTAGTCTCATGCGGCTTCAACTGCCTCGACGCATAAGCCACCACATGCTTATCTTGCATCAATACACACCCAAGGCCCTGAAGCAATGCATCAGTATAAAGGACAAACCTAGTGTTCTCTGAAGGGATCACTAACACAGGCGCCGTCGTCAACCGGTGTTTCAACTCCTGGAAGCTCTCCTCACAAGCTTCTGACCAAAAGAATGGTACTCCCTTCTGGGTCAACTGTGTCAACGGCTTGGCTATCTTTGAAAATCCCTCAACAAAGCGTCGATAATAACCAGACAAACCAAGGAAGCTCCGTATCTCGGGCACAGAGGTGGGTGCAGCCCACTCCATCACAGCCTCAATCTTCCTAGGATCCTCCGATATCCCACTGCTAGATATGACATGTCCCAGAAATACTACACTGCTCAACCAAAACTCGCACTTGCTGAGTTTGGCATATAACTGGTGATCTCGGAGGATCTGGAGCACTGTCCTCAAGTGTCTCACGTGCTCTTCCTCGCTCCGGGAGTAGATAAGTATGTCGTCAATAAATACAATGACGAACTGATCAAGATAAGGCTGAAATACTTTGTTCATCAAACTCATAAAGACCGCTGGGGCATTCGTCACACCGAACGGCATCACTAGGAACTCATAGTGCCCAAAGCGAGTCCGAATGCTGTCTTCTGCACATCTTCCTCCCTGACCCGAATCTGGTGGTACCCGGATCTCAAATTAATCTTGCTATATAATCTGTTACATTGCAACTGATCAACCAAATCATCAATCCTCGGGAGAGGATACTTGTTCTTCACTGTGGCCTTATTCAGTTGCCGGTAGTCGATGCACAACCGCATCGAACCATCCTTCTTCTTTACAAAGAGAACTGGTGTGCCCCATGGTGATACCCTCGGGCGTATATACCCCTTGTCAAGGAGATCCTGCAACTGCTCCTTCAGTTCTCTCAACTCTGCCGGTGCCATCCTGTAAGGTGCACGAGAGATAGCGGATGCCCCCGGTAATAACTCAATCCCAAACTCGACTTCTCTAGCCGGTGGGAATCCGGGAATCTCCTCCGGGAATACATCAGCAAACCATGCTACCACTGGTACATCCTCAACTCTCAACTCTTTATTCTTTCCCGACGTGTCCACGGCATAGATGAGATAGCCCGTGTGACCACGTTCCAACAACTGAGACATTTTGACTGCCGAAATCAGTGGAATCTTCGCACGAGAACCATTGCCATAAAAAGTCCACTGTATCCCCAAATCAGATCTGAACCTCACTGTTCTCTGTCGACAATTTACCACTGCATGGTATCGGTTCAGAATGTCAATACCCACGATGCAGTCGAAGTCTGACATGCCTAACACAATCAAATTTGCCTTCAACTCATGCCCTCAAAATAAATGAGGCAGTCCGCAAGAAACTGATCGGCAATAACATTTCTTCCAGTGGGTGTCGAGACCATGAGAGGCGTGGGTAACGAAGACGTGCGCATATGGTATCTCTCCACAAAACCAACAGATACAAAAGAGTGGGAGGCACCTGTATTTATCAAAATAAAAGTAGGGTACGTAAATAAATGGCACGTACCGGCTATCACCTCCTCTGGGGCTGTCTGTGCCTGCTCTCTGGTCAGTGCATACACCTGTCCCTGGGACTGTCCCACTGTCTGACCCCCCGATGGTCGAGGCATAGTCTGATGCCTCTGATGCACTGTCCTGTCCTCAAATCTCGGCCTGTTCCCTTGAAAACCTGACTGTCCTCCCCGTGTGGGCAATACCAAGAGACGTGGCCCATCTTGCCACAACTATAACAAGCGGGGCAATTACTGGAATAGTGTGGCCCACCACAATTCTCGCACCTTATCTCCCCTGATCTATTCCCTTGCATAGGCCCTCGATTGGTCGACCAATTGCTCTTCTTCTTTTCTTGTTTCCGACCAAAAGATTTCTTTCCACTAAACCGTGAGGATGAAGAAGCACCACGAGGCTTAAATGACTCTCCTCGGGGCCTCAAGCTATCAGTAGCTTGCCTCTGTTGTGGCATCTGTGGGGGTACAGCATTAGGATAGGCCCCAACTCCGATCTCCGCAAGCTCTGCTCTCGTGAGAGCATCATCGAAAGAAGTGGGTTATTGGTGATAACCCGGTCAAAAAGCTCCGGCCGTAACCCCTTCAGAAAGTGTCTCATCTTTGCATGTCCGCTTGTGGCAATATGCGGAACATAACGCGGTAATGAAGAGTAGTGCATAGCATAGTCTGACACTGACATACCTCCTTGCTTTAAGTTTGTGAACTCATCTTCCTTTATCTGCCTCGCAGCCGCAGAGAAATACCGGTTCAGAAACCGGGTTCTGAAAAGAGTCCAATCAATTAGTACACCTTGAGCCCTTAGTTCCATCACTGAAGTCTTCCACCATATGGAAGGTTTCTTCGCTAGCTGGAACTCCGCTAATCTTAGCCATGAGGTCCTCGCACAAGGAGCGGACACAAAAATCTGCTCTAATCTCTCCAACCATTCCTCTGCCTCCTCCCCCGTCTCTGTCCCCTCAAACCGGGGCGGGTGGAAAGTCAAGAACTGAGTTAAGCTGATCTCACCAGGTAGTAGTAACTGATCCACTGGTTCCATGCCTACTGATGGTGGAGGTAGAGGGTTTCTCTGACCAATGCTCGCATTAACACTGCCAACGCCACCAACCTCTTCGTTGAGGTTTCCCAAATTCATAGCCGCCATGCTGTAACACAAGGGTTAACAACAATTCCAAAACAACATATATATCATGCCGTTAGATAACGTAAACAATAAGAAGCATGTTAGTATAACAGAATATACATCAATATGCGACACATGCATAAACATGCCCCAAATGTAAGCACCTAGCAAATCATGCTAAGGCTACCATTCACTCGTTCCCGGGTTCTCTAACCTGGCTCTGATACCACTAATGTAAGGACCCTAGTTCTTTAAGTACAGATTAAAGGCATAATTAGAGCTAACATAAATTATCAGAGTAAAATGATCGTGTTGAGACTATAAGCCTTAAGAATTACATGCCAAAATAAGGATTATCAAGTGGATTAGTTACATCCCCAATCAATGAATGTTTTCACTATAGTTTTACACTACTCCTAGAGTAGACACTATACAAAAGTAATCCTGTCCTTCATCTATCAAGAGTGTTCTTCACCAGCTCACCGCCTCAACCCGCTTTAGCCCCTTTCTATCATGCCAAAATGTACCTACAAGGACAACCCCCAAAACATGAGCATATAATAATTCATATACAACACAATATGAATTTAAGGCGTAAATGCATAAATCGTAATAAAACACTTCCTGTTGTTCCCATGCATTTTAAACGCTTCCTTTTGGGTTGTCCCTGTACCATAACTCATGAGCATAATCAATAGATTATTTAATGGTTTACACATGCCATGACATAACACCGTTCCATATTCATCAATTACCAGTCCCTAGTCTGTTCATCACAATGTATTTTAATGCCCCTCGCTTCACATATAGGCGGCATAGAATAACCTCGCTTTAATGGACATCCGGCGCTCCCACCCCTCGCTTCACATTTTAGCGGCAAATATTCTTTCCTCGCCTCATATGACAACCACGCTTCAATGTGACATGCGGCGCTCCCACCCCTCGCTTCACATTGAGCGGCACCAAACAAATAGCGGCAAGCATTAAAATCATCAAAGGATGACCATGACTCATGGGATACGCACCAACAATCATCATATGCATATATAGTCATCATGCATAAATTCAACATGTATTTGCATCTACAATGCACATTTCCACATATACTCGCATCCACAATGCATAATCAATGAGTATAATAGATACATGTACCGTTGGGTGCCCGTACGTCCTCTACGTACCTTTCCAAAAGTGGAATTTGATATGGCTTCACTTCCTTGGTTGCGTCCCCACCTGAGATGGTTCTACACAATCACACAACCCCATATTAGAAGCCAATAATAGCCAAATACCAAAAATTCGTCAAAAAATCCATT
This sequence comes from Haberlea rhodopensis, assembly GCA_907163345.1. Taxonomy (NCBI): domain Eukaryota; kingdom Viridiplantae; phylum Streptophyta; class Magnoliopsida; order Lamiales; family Gesneriaceae; genus Haberlea; species Haberlea rhodopensis. The sequence goes on along the minus strand of CAJQUN010000006.1, from coordinate 9,883,753 downwards.
TTCCAAAATTCTGCTGCTGGCGATCGATCGCTTCGTTGAGGCGATCGATCGCCTCAATTTTTGCCTCGCGGCGATCGATTGCTTCAATTATGGCAATCGATCGCCTGCCCTGCGATTTCGCTACTGCCCATCGGCGATCGATCGCGCCATTTCAGGCGATCGATCGCCACAACCAGAATCGCGATTTCCACCATTTTTAAGATACAATTTCTCCTACAACCTTACCAACACTTATACCAACAAATCCAAAACATAAAAACACCAAAAACCTTCAACAAACACCATCAAACAACCAAAAATCTAACATCCAACCAAAAACCATACCAATCCCAACAAACCCATTTCAAAATCATCCAAAACCATTTCAAAACTAAACCAAACACCATAAAAATACTAAGGAGGTATCCATACCTCTCGGGGACTCTAAATCTCACAAAAGTTCCCACAAACAAGCTTTTTGCAAGAATTTCCCTTCCACTTTTTAGCCAAAAACGAAAATAAGAGAGAATAAGGGTTTGGGTGGTTGATTTGGGGAAAAAGAAAGTGATGGGTATAGTGGGAGGTTAAGGGGTATAAGTGGGTTGTTTAATTAAAAAGCACTCCCACAATTACCATGGTATATAAAACATCACAACAAGATATTTAAAAGCATTATACCAAATGCACCAAAATACCAATTAAACTCATGCTTTCCAATTAATTGCCAACCATAACAATTAAATCATGCTAATACTCAATTCTCCCAACATGTACAACATGCACCCTGAAATGCACTCCCGGGTCACTCCTTCCATGTGACCATGCATTTCATCAAGATAAATAAATCCAGCACATAAATCAATTATCACCATAATTAATCATATAAACATAATTAATGCCCAAATTGCAATTAATTATTTCGGGGATATCACAGCCTCCCCTGAGGTCCACCTGGCCATCATTGTTCTGACAGAACCGAGATATGTGGCCCATCTTGCCACATTTATAACAAGCCGTACAGTCTCGCATGTGATGTAGTCCTCCACAAAAGTGACACTTCCCCACTTCACTCCTACTCACTTGAGTCTGCCCTCTGTTGCTAGGTTGACTACCCCTCTGGTTATCCATTCGCCTCCCACCAAACCGAGAAGAAGATGAAGAAACCCCACGAGGTTTAAATTATTCTCCTCGTGGTCTCAGATTATTAGACATTGGCCTCGGCGGTGGGACTTGTGGGGGTGTAACGTCCGGGTAAGCACTGACTTCGATCTCTGCCAGTTCCGCTCTAATGAGAGCATCATCAAAAGATGTGGGGTTGTTGGAGATAACCCGATCAAAAAGTTCCGGTCGCAGCCCCTTTAGAAGTGCCTCATCTTTGCATGCCCGTTTGTTGCGATATGGGGAACATACCTCAACAAGGATGAATAATGCATGGCATAGTCCGAGACCGTCATGCTCCCTTGCTTCAAGCTTGTGAACTCATCCTCATTTGTCTGCCTAACCGCAGCAGAGAAGTACCGGTTTAGAAACCGGGTTCTGAATAAAGTCCAGTCAATCACCATACCTTGAGCTCTCAGCTCCATCACCGTCGTCTTCCACCACATACAAGACTTCTTCCCTAGTTGAAACTCCGCCAACCTCAGCCATGCTGTCCTAGCACAAGGAGCGGACACAAATATCTGCTCTAGTCTCTCAAGCCATTCCTCAGCTTCTTTCCCGGTCTCTGTCCCCTCAAACATGGGCGGGTGGAAGGTCATAAACTGAGTAAGACTAAGCTCTCCTGGCAATAACAACTGAGCAACCAGCTCCATGCCCACTACAGGTGGAGGTAAGGGATTTGTCTGACCAATGCTAGCATTCACGCTTCCAATATCACCCACTTCTTCGTTGAGGTTCCCCAAATTCATAGCCGACATGCTGTAATACAAGGGTTAACAACAATTCCAAACAATATATATGTTATGCCATTAGATAACATATGCGCTATATGCATAAACATGCCCAAATGTAAACACCTAGCCAACCATGCTAAGGCTACCCTTCACTCATTCCCGGGTTATCTAACCACTGCTCTGATACCACTAATGTAAGGACCCTAATTCCTTAAGTGCGGATTAAAGGCATAAATAGAGCTATCATGCATAAACAAAGTATAAAAATCGTGTTGATGCCTTGAGCTAATAGATTACAGTGCCATAATAAAGTTCCAAAAGGGATTAATTACATTCCCAACTAATGAATGTTAATCATATAGCTTTACACTACTCCTAGAGTAGAGACTATACAAAAGAATGTGCCTGCTACCCAAAAGCACTCCTCACTAGCTCACCGCATCTACCCGCCTTAGCCCGTCCGCCCAAAGTACCTACAGGAACAACCCCAAAACCATGAGCATGTATATAAATCATATTCACTATAATATGATTGCAATTCAAAGGCATAAACCGTAAATGCGATTCACTTCCTATATTTAATACATTTAAAAGCTCCCTTTGTTTGTCCCTGTACCACAATCATAATCAATAGATTATAATACCAATAATGTATGTCATGACATGCATCGATTTCCATGTATACCGTGTTCAATTCCCGAGTCTTATTATATCAGTGGCATAATACCCTTCGCGTTAACATGACAGCGGAAATACCCCTCGCTTAGACAATACCAGCGGCACTAATATCCCTCGCTATAAATATGACAGCGGACGTGTTCTCGCTTCATATTAGCGGCAAATATTCTCTCATCGCTATGGTATGACAGCGGCAAGTATTCACATCGCTACGCCACTGGCGGCAAGTATTCTCCATCACTGGAATATAATCCCGACTCACAATCACATGCACCAATGCATCCAATATACACATGCAACCAAAATGTATGACCAAACCATGGATGCAATCCATGATGTATAAACAAGACCACATATGCAACCACAATGCATAATCAATTCCATGTGTGCAACCATAGTGCATAACCAATTCAATGCGTAATAATACGTTTTACCGTCCGATGCCCGTACGCCTCCCTACGTACCTTAGTCCCAAAATATGTTGTGTCGTGGACTTTATCTCCTATGCTGTGTGGCCACCTGGGATGGTTCTACACATTCACACAAACCAATATTAGGAGCCAATAATAGTCCAATATCAAAAATTCCACAAAATAATCCAAAAACACACTTTTTTGTGTCTTGCGATCGATCGCCGAGATGTCCCGATCGATCGCGAGACCACACTGCCCGATGCCAAATTTTTCTGTCTTCGGCGATCGATCTCCACATTTGGGGCGATCGATCGCCAGCCTCACCGATCGATCGCCCAAAAGTGGCGATCGATCGCCAGCCACAGCAAACGCGCACTGCCAGCGCGCGATCGATCGCCAGACACGGGCGATCAATCGCCGATGTCGGTTCCTCAAAAATCGCCATTAATGCTCCAAAATTCCTTCCCAAACCATACTAACTCTCATACCTTCAAACCAACAACATAATAACATAATAAACCTTCAAAATACACCTTAAAACAACCAAAAATCCAACACCCTACGAAAACAATACCAACCCAAAACAAACCCATTTCAAAACCATCCAAAACCATATCAAAACTAAACCAAACACCATAAAATTACCAAGGAGGTATCCATACCTCTTGGGGACTCCAAATCTTTCAATAAATCCCACAAATCAAGTTTTTGCAAGGATTTCTCCTCCACCTTGAAGTCAAACTCGAAAATGGTGAGGGTTAGGGTTGGGGAGAGTGAGTTGGAGATTTTGGTAAAGTGAGGGAAGAGTGGGGGTAGTGGGGTTAAAAAGGGTTTAATTAAAAATTGTACCCCAATGATTAACATGATGTATAAAACATCCCCACATTGTATTTTAAAAGCATTTTACCAAAATGCACCAAAACTCCAATTAAAACCATGATTCACCAAATAATCATTAACCATCATAATTAACCCATGAAAACACTCAATTACCCACATGCATAATCATGCACCCTGAAACGCTCTACCGGGTCACGCCTACCATGACTAAGCATTTCACCAAGATAATTAATTCCAACACATATATTAATTATTGCCATAATTAACCACATAAACATAATTAATGCCCAAATTGTAATTAATTATTTCGAGGATCACATGTGTAGTTTTTATGTAAATGTTTGTTCTCTATTTTATAGGCATAGAATCCAAGTTTATAATTTGTTTGAATATAGCGGTCAAATAAATAAGGCGTAGTGTATGTTTGAATACGAAAAGCAAAAGATCCGTGAAAAAGATGGAAGCACCAAAACCAATATACGGAATAAAGGAAGTCTCTTTGTATTCCGTTCTCCTTACATTATAACCTTGATTAATTAATAATCTCGTTTAAATAATAGTTTTGGTCGTTCCGACTGAGTGACAACATGCTATATTTATAATTCAGTGAATTTATAAGATAATATGTATACTTGAATTTATATAGACCTCATGCAATATATAAATTAAAAAATCTATAATACATAGTATATTTATGATTAACTAGGACTTTATAAAAAAATCTCAATTATAATTTGTTTTTTTGTTGAAATTTATATCATTTTGAATCTCATATATGAGTTCTCTTAAAAAAAAAATTAGAACGTCTGGTATGTTTCTTATAACTCAATAAAAAGTTATTCAATATCATCGACATTGTTGTGTGCAATATGTGCTTTGATATGATTTTTGTTATTAATTTAATGTTCATAAAATGGATTAGCATACATATTGAACAATACAAATAATACCTTCAACAATGGAGTATATTGAGCAAATTGACACATTGAATAATAAGTTAATATATTAATTCATTTATAAGTTAATAAATATTAATTATTGAGTATTTAATATTCACTAACTAATAGGATTCTGTCAGTTATGAGTATATTAGTTTATAAAAGTTTAACTGTGTATATGAGCATCACGTAGGGTCGTAGGGATGTTTATTGGGCCGGAACCGGGCTAATCGGTTTCGGACCGCTCCAAAACCAGTAATATACCGGTCCGGAGCGGTTCGAAGGATTGAAACCGATAGCAGCATCGATTCCGGTGCTACCAGACCGATTCCGATTCGGAACGAAATCGGTATTTTTGAAAGGAAAAAATTAAAAAAATAAACAATGCAACGGCTGAAATAGCTGTTGTATTTTTTAGGTTGGCAACGTTAATTTTATTTATTTTTCTTTTTTAAAAAAAATTAAAATCTATAAATATGTGTGTTGTCATTTGTAAATCCACACAATTCTATCTTTCAAAGTTCTATACTTCTACTGCCTATTATGACGAGCAAGAAGAAGAAATCGTCAAAATAATACTTATCAAATAAGATTTATTGAGTACATGCAAAGGACATCTTTATCCCCACAATTACAAACTAATTTTAAAAGTGGGTCAGAGTGTCACATCAATAACTTTTACAATTACTTCATTCAGCAATCAAATCATATTTATCCCTGCAATTCACTTCATTTTCAATTAGTGGGACACATTCAATATATTATTATATTTTATTCACATTTATAATAAACCTTTAAATATTTTATGTTTATTTATAAATCCATGTGCATAATTTACACATTATTATTCAGATTTATGCTTTAATTAAAAATACAATATTAATATATAATAGCTATAAATAGTAATATTTATAATAATTATTTATATAATAATAATATTTATATTATTTATAGTTTAATTATAAATATTATAATTATATATAATAGTTATATAATAATAATATTTATAATATTTATTTTAATTTTAAATATAATATTTATATTCTTTATATAATATATAATATATAATATTTATATACTTTAATAATACTATTTATAATAATTATATTTATAATATTTAATAAATCAAGTTGAAATTTATTAAAAAACTAAAAAATAAAAAAAATTACACTTGCAATGCCACGTGACATTGCAAGTGCAATTGCTAAATTTGCAATCTTGCAAATTAGCAATTGTCCATATCCATGCAATTGGGGTTGCACTTGTCAACTAGTACTTGGAATTGTAGTTGACAATTTACATCCCCTTAAAAATGCCCTAATTAGCCTGAATTTGCTGAATGAACTTTGGTAAATATTCTCCTTATCATTGAGTACATACTAAAAATTTTGATTAAAAAAACAATTCAATATTCTCTTTAAAGAATATGTAAAAATTACACACAATATATTAAATAAGATTTATTTATATATTTTTAACATAAAACCCATCCTAAATCCCAATGACAGATGCAGGATTTTTGGGAAGGATGAGCAAAAACTTTAAAAATAACTATAATTTTTAAAGGGGGCAAAATGTACTTGTTAAGGGGCAAACTATAATTTTTAGGGTAAAATTCGAATTTTTTTTTTTTGGCAAGGGGCCAGTCTTAATACATCCGGCCCCTGCTAAATCCCATTTACTTAAACTTAGCTTAAATACTTTATCGGATATTAATTTATCCATAATTTTTTATTTCCTATTTTAAAATAAATATTTAAAATGTTTGGACAAAATAATTGATCAATGTAAGAAAACATGTAAAGGGAAGAAAAATAAATACAGTGAGCAGGAGAAAAAGAAAATTGTAAGCCAAATGAGATTTATGATGATTTTATCATATTGAGACAAATAGTGATGTTGTTTTGGATAAAATGTATATGATTTTGAATAATGAATTGACATAATTTTATCTTTTAAATATAATTTTATAAAGAACAGCCATAAAAAAAATTATAGGGGCGATTGTTTTTTTATTTTAAATAAGGGTAAAAATAAATTAACTTTTTTTTTTTACATTAAATTTTTTTTGAGGTGCGTGGACCCATTTGAGCCCAGATGGCTAAACCTATTTAATCTTATAGAGCGAGATAATATATAGGATGGTCCCTAAAATTTACACTTATTCTCAATCTAGCCTCTTATTTGTCATATCCAGATTTTGCCCCTTTAGTTTACTAATCTCAATTCAATCATTGCCGTTACAACTCATGTTAAATACAACACAGAATGTGCACGTGAGATGCACATGTTATCGTATAAACCCACCTATAACTCAAATTCTTTATTTTTGCCCCATTTTCACCAATTTTATCAAATTACAAATCAAACCCCCAATTTCGAACTCCCAAAATCGCTCCACTATCAAGTCGATCACCCTATTTTGGGTTTTCTTCCCTTAAGAAGCTTCAACAGCTTTCTAGGGTAACTACAACTACACCAAAGAGGAGGGGCATAGGGAATCCCGTACCGATGGGACTAGACACCGCCGGAAACTGGCGAAAACGGGGATGAAAAGAAGCAGGCAAATTTCTCTCAAAGAACGACTCTCTAAAGTCGGGGTTTTCGATGAAAGCAAGGCAAGAAGGGTTTTCTTCTGCCTCAGAGCTAAGCATTCGTTCCAGTCGACAACAACAGTTACGCAATTTGTAGAGTCAAGTTTAAGGGAAACAAGATGGGTTATGTTTGGTGTAACTACCATAGGATGGGGGGTCTCTTCCTGTCCTGAAGAAGCAGAAATCGCCGAATAGGAGCCGTTTGGTCATTGGTAATCCCACAAAAATCGAATGTAAGTTCTCCTCTTGCTATTACAACTCCTAATTTCAAAATTCTCTAAGCTTCTTCCAAAATTCGAAACCCTAATTTCCCCCAAAATTTGAACAGCCCTAATTTGAAAAACCAAGAATGTGATATGTGTTAATTACGTGTATGTGGTGTTTTATTGCTGGAGATATGTTGATTACATAAATGTATTGAGTTGTTTCCCCAAATTTTGAAAATTGTATTCTGCATGTTTGTCAATGTGTTGTGTCAATTTTGCTATGAATTTGTAAAATGTTGTGTTGTGCTTTTGTTAGAATTTGCAATCAATTTACTGTGCTATCAAATTGCAAAATGTGTTGTTCTGTGATTAAGTTTATATATTCGAAAACCGAAATTTTTAAACCAATTTGTTGTGATTTAGTTATATTTGATATTGTTGATTATGTTCAACTCAGATTTGCAATGAGTTTGTATAATGCAAGTGATTCATGTGTCCCAAATTTCGAAGATATTGGCTTTAATCCAAGAAACACAATGTTTTGTACATGTGGTGCCGAACTTCCTCTGAAGACATCGTGGATGATGAATAATGCAGGGAGGAGGTTCTGTCCATGCCTTCATGATGGAGTAATTGTCAATGAAACGCAAAAAAAATGTAATTTATTTGGATAGGATGCATGAGATTATGCAAAAAAATTATTTGCAGATATCTGAATATTGTGGTGCATTTTAGTGGTGGGATCTAGAGAATGTGCGGTAGATAAGTCAATCTTGGACTGAAACAACAAACTACCGAGTTAAATGAGGATAACAGGGTGGTAGTGAAGCGATTGAGAGAACTTGAAGATTAAATCCGTAAGAAAGAAAAAATAATCAAATGTTTAAGAGTTAATGACAAATCAGCAAGACGTTGAAAAGAAAGCTGTTTCTGATTATTGTCGGACATGTTTTTGTGCTGTTTTGGAATTTGTCATTGTATTAATTTTCTGGCATTGATTTATGAATGTGTAATAATGTCGTGTAGGCTTGGAAAGACTTTGTTAATGAATGTTGTGTTTAAAAGACTTTGTATTAATTGTGGTTCAAATTAATGTCTGTCTTTTGGTTTAAAAAATGTCATTAAAAATCCATAAAACACAAATCAGCACTTAAATCCATCAAACATGTGAATACATCCATTCTGTTTAAATCAATCAGCACTTAAATCCACCAAACATATTCTGCTTAAAACTGAAAATAATAACTTAAATTCGTTAAACATGCATTATATCCATTCTGCTTGGACAAAAGTGCTTAAATCCATTACACAAAACAGCATCCAAAAAGAGTATAACTCCATTTTGCTATTACACAAAAGAGAACTTTACATATTCTTATTTGCATCTGCGTGTTGTAGATGGGGCAGAAACTGAGGGTCCTTGTTTTCGTTTACGATTTAACCCCTCTTCTCTTAGAGACGGTCACAAAGTTCACTCACCCTTTGACGAACAGGTTTATGAATGTTCATTGCTTGTGTAACCTGCATAAATAGTTATATATGTCATACAACTGAAATAATGTAATCAACGAAAATAGTTACATTTGATGATTCACATTGATCGTATTCGAGTTACTTTCATTTTACAAATAAAATGTGGGGGTGTACCTGCAACCTGCATCAAGTAAACACCAATCAACACTTACATTTATTGTGTTCAATTTAATGAATAACTTAAATTCAGCAAACATGTGTCATGTATGTAAAATGTTTACTGGCTATTTTCCATTCTTCTTGGTTGTTGTGAGGCAGTATTACTTTATTGAGTTGCTGGTTCTTGCTGCTTCACGATAGCAACTTTGCATGTCCTCTGATTATGGGAAACTTCACCATATTTCTTGCATTTGGTGGTTCTTCGCTGGGCTCTTAATTTTGTCCGTGTATAAGCATGTGGTTCATCTCTTTCTCCCCTCCATAATTTTGTTGGTCTACATGCTCTCCTCCTTAAATCCCAGTTTCAACAATTGCAAGTTCTACTCCCCAAATCCACTCTGTGTTGTTCATCCTGGCCATGATCTGGTAATGTGTGCTATCAGATTTCATCGAAATATTCATCGTTGCGGCTTGGTAAATCTTTGCCAAATCCTTTTTAATCTTGTGACATTACTTGTCGTCCATTTCTCAGCCTTCTCTGGACTCAGTTGAAATCGAACAATGAGCAATTTTTTAATTGATTCAAACATCGATGTTATGGGCTTCGCTTTTGCATCCAAAATATAACTGTTAAAGCACTCCCACAAGTTATTCAAAAGGATGTGACATTTGGGAGTTGTAATGAAATGTGACCTCGACCACTGTTCCTCAAGTTTTTTTGACAACCACTCATACTTCTTCTCGTTGACTTTCTTCATATCCTCCATTTCTTCGAACTCACCAACTATCGTTGCTTTGGCAGCTGCACACAGTGCATTTTTCACAATTTCACCTCTGAAACCATCGACCTTCATATTACTGTGGAGATGCCTCACACATAATCGATTCTCAGCATCAGGGAACAAACTCTCAAAGCAAGAATTATACCTTTTTGTTTATCTGACATAAAGGTCCATTCATGTTGATTGTCAACCTATGTCGGAGTCCAGTAAACGCAAAAACCAAGTCCAACTATCATGGGTCTCTCCCTCAACCAACGCATAGGAAATCGGAAAGATGCATCCGAACTGCAGCCAACAATTGGCCACCATAATTACCCTTCACAAAGCATCCATCCACACCAATCAGAGGTCTACAAACCTTAAAGTCATCCCTACATGCTGAAAAACATACGTACATGAATTGGAACCTCGGATCGTCTCTGTCTTCGGTCAACTTTAGAATCATTGAAGCATCTTTATCAACCCTTTTTATCTATGCATAGTTGTTTCTAATCCTGCTGAACTACTCCATCATATTGCCATCGACAATATCAATAGTCTTTCTCTTCGCGAGGTATGCTTATTTCCTTGTTACATTTATCTTCAAAGACGTACAAATCTCCTGTCAAAATTCAATTATCCCTAACTTGGGATTTGAATCTCTTCATGATTGTCTTCCCCAACCACGTTGAATTCGCACTTTAGTTCCTATAGTTCAAGTAACAGTTATTGTGTTCCAATTGAAATGTTTTTAACTGCCAACAACCGTATCTACTCGTGGTTGATACATGAATCAACCACCCTCATTTTTGCGTACCTAGAAGCCTCAATTTATCGTCCTTCACAAACCTCACTGTCTTTTATCTTCTAATGCAATGACTTTCAATGGCAAACTCTACTTTCTTTTTTGAATTGAAGATCATTCCATTCAACTTAGGGCTCTTCGAATCCCTTACTGGATCAAAAACTGGATATCTCCTTGATTCTCCATCATTATAATCCACGGGACTACACAACTCATCGTTGTCAACACAGTCATAACAGCTTCTTCAGCCTGCTTCTTAGACAAGACATTACTTGGGATTTTAGCGTCAACATTTTTTCCCTTCGAAAATTCTATATCAGGATCAACAAAATCTTCAAATAGTCTACATCTTCTACAAAGTTATTGCCACTGTCATCCCCTTCCTCATCTGAACCACTATCATTATCTGCACCACTACCATCGGTCTCGGCATTAGCATTCAAACTTGCATCGACATTTACTATATAAATCTCCACCTCATAGTCACTTAGGGATTTGATCTTTAATTCCCAAGAGATCCATATCGCTTTCTAAATATTGACCAATCTTGAGATCAACACCAAATTTGTGCCAAATCGTAGTGCTGTTATTCTTCTCGAGGCCTAGATCCTCCACAAAACCACACAACATAGACATACTAAGCTTAGTGATGTCAACAAAGTCAAAGTACTCAACATCTCCCCCGGTTAACCTTACACATATTCTTCATTGTTCCATTATAATACACGTTAAAGGTGACATAATTAGGTTCTCATACATACCCTATAAAATACACACACAAAAAAAAAATTATGATCAAAATATATACAAAAATGTTAGGCTACAATGTATTTATATCAACCATACACATTACCATAGTAAGGGGTAAAATTCAGTTGTGATTTACTTCGTTGATCCATCTGCCCTACACTGAAAAACGAACAGAACCGAGTCATCTTATTCTGTTTCAAATCGAAAAACATTGCATGAATGAGGAATCTCATATTACATGTAATACATGAAATCACAACATAGCTGTTTCAAATCAAAAATTCAATTTACGCATTCAGTAATGCATTATGGCATTTTTTCAAACAAAAAATTCAGGGCTTTGGAATTTGGGAGAGAAAATAGGGCATTTAGAAGTACCTTGTGCTATTTTGCTGCAAATAATTCCTCAATCCCGACTTTCCCTCATGTGTCGTCTATGCTCCAGCATCGGTGTTGGTTCAACTTTCGGGGTGGACTTAGGGGACCGATTGTGTTTGGACGATAAATGAGGCTTAAGGCTTCGATTGTTTGCTAGGGTTTGAGAGATGGGTTATGCGTTAAGTTCGTAAATGAGGTTTTGCTTGTAAGGTGTTAACATGGGGGAAAAAATAGTTTTAGGTGAGTTTATACGATAACATGTGCATCTCACATGCACATTATGTTTGTATTTTATGTGGTTTCTAACGGCAAGGATTGAATTTAGATAACTTGGCAAATTAGAGAGTCGAAATCTGGGTAGAACAAATAATATGGATTAAATTGGGAATGTGCGTAATGTATAGGGACATCCTATGTATTATCTCTTATAGAGCTGAAAATATATAATATTTTACTAATTTATAAGCGACTATGTATAATTTTGAAATTAAATTCATAGAAAGAAAAAAAATAGAAAGAGGAGATAAATAAATAAATCAAATGAGCGGAATAGAAAGGAATAATAAAAAATGGATTTGATAATTAATCGTGATATTTGTAAATATTTTATGAATAAAGTTTATATGATATTAAGCAATAAATTGGCACTGTATTATGATAAATATATTTTAAACCGTTTATAAGTTAGGGCAAAATTAAATCAAGATTTAACCACGTGAGATATAATTGTAATTTTTCATATATTTATTGCAAACTAGAAAGTATCATATTATAGTGTAGCTACTCTATATGGATCCATGTATGAATTATGTAGTCTCTTGGAAGGCATGTAATGTCCGAAAGAATTATTAGTGTAATGTCCGAAATACTTATTAATTGTGTAATTGATGTAATTATGGTGGTTATATGATATGTCGAGATTTAATTCTTGGATATCAGATTTCGGAGCGGAGTTAGGATAAATAATTTCGTGATCGAATTTATAATGCTAATTAACACTGAACTTTTATTAAATATAAAATTGGCATTAAATCGAAAGATGTAATTTTTGTGATTCAAATAAGGACATGAAGTTAGGTGTGGACTGTACATGTGTTGCACATGCACCAGTACACCGGTGACACTCCAATGTTCATAATTGGTCGGGAATTAATATATATCGGTGTAGGATGTAAAAAAACATACCAAAACATGTAAAACACAAATAGATCGCGGACACCTACTAAAAGGTGCGAAAACACGCACTTCTCGCGCGATCACCGACCACCGTGTACTTATCCGCTCCGTTCGCCGCCGTCCGACCACCTAACGACTAGACCGACCTACCACCGTGTTCACAACTCTCAGGCGAATCTTTCCATACCAGATAATCGAAATTTGGTGTTCGAAAAGTGCTTCGATTTTACCCTGGAACGATGAAACTCGCGCAGACTAGGGTTTGAGCGATTTTGGTTCGATTTCTTCGAATCTTCTACGAATTGGACGAAGCCATATACCAAATCTCTTCTCCTCACCTGGACGACACTTTCTACACCGGCCGCCGCCTCTACCGCCGCCGGAGTTCGCCGGAATCAGGCGAAGTGTGTGCGTGAACTGTGTGAAAATTGGGTAAAAATTTGATATCCGATTTTTCCGACTTTGCTTCGATAATTACCAGTTAATTTGAGTTCGTAAATGAGCTGCTATCCTTGACTTGAAAATCTGCTGCAATTGATTCAAATCTTGTTATTTTGGTTTCACCTTCCTGCTGAATGAATCTATCTATACTGTTGAAATGAGTTAAAATAGACTGCTGTAGAGAATTGAATTAACTTGGTATTTGGGCCAAATTCTTGTTGAATTTTTGGGGTTTACATGGCCGAAAGTTCAGGGACGTAACTGTTGAATTTTGGTTATGTCCATAGGAGAGTTAGATACATGTCAATATATGTTATAAGCAATTATGACATTGTATACGTATGAATATGCTTGAATATGTGACATAGCATAAATTGGTGATTTATATCACTTGGATGAGTTAAGATATTGAATCGCTATGAATGATATTGATTGGATTGTAAATGAACTAATATTAAGTTTCGATATAGATTCTTCATGATTCTCAAGTTGTCGGGATAGCCCATCATGTTGTCGACTATCAGGTACGTGGTGACGTACGAGCAGGTATACCCAGTATTTATATATTCATGCATACATATATTTTAATGTGATGTTTAAGGTTCAGTGATTGAGTTTGATAACTGAGTTTAATACACGTGGAATGGTGGATACGTCGATGTACGTGATCCGGGTATACGAGTTGAGTATTGATGCCTTGGGCATGAGCGATATGAGAAATTGTCGAGAATGAGATAGTGGGATAACCGAGTTTACATTGATGTTGAATTATTTATGTTGAGCATAAATAATATATTATTGCTGTAGTGAATTCATAGTATCGTTGAGTATCATGTTTTCAATGATACTACTACACTTGACATTATGAATGTGCGTGAGTTTGAAACAGGAACAGTGCGTGGAAGCTATACAACCTCGGAATTGTACAGGGAGTATATTTTATGAGTTTTGAATAATCTAAACTGTTGCATTATGCTTTTGTATATCGATTTGTGATTGATTGAGTTGGAGTATGCTCACCCTGTGCGGGGACTGTTTCTGTTGAAACATGTACAACAGGTACGATGCTGCCTTGGGGTGCTAGGCTCGAACCTTATTGGATGGTGCTTCCAGAAGCGTAGTGTGAGATTGCGCTGATATACGAGATTGAGCTGATGGTATATGTTAACTATGCATCTGGATGAGTATTTATTATTCGTTGCTCGCTTGTGGGCATTTTAATGCATGTATATGGAATGTATAAGGGTGTTGAAACCCACTTGTGATGTCTTCGTATTCTTAGGATGATGTTTTCCCTGGCGGGGAATTTACTTAGTTTCAGTATGCTGTTTTCGTAGTGTGTTTGTCCCTGGTTGGGAGTTATATTATGTGACGTATTTTTATTTCCGGATAGCCCAATTTATGGGGAGACTTTGCCCAAATTTTTATAAAAATCCACAATGTAAAAGTGGTGTAATGGGGATGATAATGGGTGAACCTTGAGTCTTATTGCTGAGTATTATTTAGGTCATGGATAATATGTGAAGCATGTAAGGATTCTTTTAAAGAATGGAATTTTTTTTAATATACTCATACGACGTCATAAATGCACTTATATGCACTAATGACGAGTATAAGCGGTTGGGGTCTTACAAGGCATGTGCCTCAACTTTTTTAAAAAAGGAATAATTATATTTTGCACCCCAAAAATTACATTTTTACTCACAAAAATTGTATTTTGCTCCCTGAAATTATATTTTGACTCCTTAATTTTTTTCCTTTCATTTCATTTTTTATGTTATTATTTTTTTACCTCTCTAAATAAAATGTTAGATTCACCTATGGAAGGATCCATCCTTTAATATTCAAACTAA
The DNA here is from genome assembly GCA_907163345.1 of Haberlea rhodopensis. Taxonomy (NCBI): domain Eukaryota; kingdom Viridiplantae; phylum Streptophyta; class Magnoliopsida; order Lamiales; family Gesneriaceae; genus Haberlea; species Haberlea rhodopensis. The sequence continues at coordinate 9,868,417 of CAJQUN010000006.1, read as the reverse complement.
ATATAAAAAATTGTAATAAATCTTTTTGATGGAAAAATGATTGATGAATTGAAATTAAGCATTGGAAAAATCGAACTTGGGAAGAAACGAGATCGGAAGAAGGCGAAGATCCTTTGCAAAGACACCGATGCCATCTATCGCCTCTGAGGAGGCAATAGGTCGCCTTAGGCAGTAGCGTAATGGCGATCAATTGCCTCTTAGTAGAGATCGATCGCCTCGTGCAGTTTCTTCTGAAATGCTGCTTCCTTTCATGTGCAGACTCGATTTTCGTGGATGGTTGCTTGCTAAAAGCATCCTTTGATAGAAATGGATGGAAAACTATAAATATAACACGTCATATGAGTTCAAAACATCGGATTTCGAAATTACAACACATCATATTGAGAATCAAAGCAAGATCAAAGTATTCTTGCAACTTTTCTGCATCTTGTTCATTCTTTTTTTGTGTAAGAGAGTTTACAACTTTTGTGGTTGTAAGGTTTGTGATTTGTAGTGCTACTATGAGAAGTAAGGAGTCATTGTATCTTGTGAGAAGATTGACATATCCCGTGAGCACTGTGTGTGAGGCAAATTCTTCTTAAGGACAAAGTGCTATACACTTATCTCAACTATTTGTTCTTGCCATCTATCACTACCATTCAAAAGCAAGGACATTTCATGCGGATTTGATGCATCCCCAGACAACAATCTTAAGAAGAATTTTTTGTTATTGTGAACAATGGAGTCCCCATCCACCAATGTTCATGCAACGCAAGGAGAAAGACCATAAAAGTTCACCGGCGTAGATTTTAAGAGATGACAAAAGAAAATGATGTTATATCTCACTATTTTGCATTTGGCAAAGTTTTTGCAAGATGATATGCTTACCGTAGGCAAGGACGAGACGGGCACTACTAGGAAGGCCGATGTAGATACATGGAATCAAAGTGATTTCCTATGCAAAAACTACATCTTGAATGGACTTGATGATGCACTATACAATGTGTATTGTGAAGTCCGAACCGCAAAAGAATTGTGGAAAATGCTTGAAACCAAGTATAAGGCGGAAGATGCCGACCTTAAGAAATAGTGAGACGCTTCTTGGAAAATGGTAGACTCAAAATCCGTAGTAAGTCAAGTGTAAGAGATACAAGTACTCTTGCATGAGATTCTTGCGGAAGGAATGAGTCTAAGTGAGTCCTTCCAAGTTGCTGCAATTATTGAGAAACTTCCTCCGTTATGGAAACAATTCAAGAACTATTTAAAATACAAGAGGAATGAAATGGGACTCGAGGACTTGATTTTTCGACTAAGGATTGAAGAGGATAATCACAAGTCGAAAATCAACATAAACAAAATGTGTGCAAGAGTCAATGTTATGGAATCAAACAATCATAGAAAGAAGAGAAAGAACCATGATGGCCAACAACAAAGGAACTTTAAAAGTTCAAGGGATTTGATTGCTTCTATGTGGGAAACGAACCACAAAGCAAAGAATTGTCGAGACAAGATAGACAATGAGAAGAAAGCTAAGGATCAAATCAGTGTAACTGAATACAACAAGATGTCAGACTATTTCTCAGATCTAATGCTTACCGCTTGAAATCTTGTATTCTGCATAGTTGTACTCTCCATAAATGGAGTTATTCAAAATAAATGTAATGACGATACTTGTCGATTGAAAACAATAAAGTTTATGATTATACTTATTTGTCTGAGTCTTATGATTAATTATATGAGTTAAGTCATGTAATTATAATTCGCAACGCAAATATGTAATGTTAAACTTATTATTTTCTTTAATATTAACTAAAACTAAGTGTGAGACTTGTGTGGAGGCTAAGTTAACAAACCGTAATTAATTCACATTGATATTTGTGAATCAAACTTTGTGCAAACTAGAGGTAAGGAAAAAGTAATTTGTTACTTCATTGATGAGAGCACAAGATTTTGTTATGGCTATTTGCTACGAAAAAAAGACGAGATCATAGAAGTATTTCAACACTACAAGAATGAGATTATAGACCAATTAAGCAAATGAGTTTTACAATGAAGAATTGTGGGTCAATATTGGGGCAACACAGCAAAATTGTTTGATTTTATTTGAGTTTTCTAAGCATTTTACGCTTAAGACACGAATTTGCAAGAGTTAAATCTTTATTTCGAGTTTTCTAAGATTTATACGCTTAAAACACAAACGGTGAATCAAATGCCACAACTGTTATGAATGATATTGTTTTCTCTCTTTGATTCATTTTGCAAGATAATTAAATCTTAAATTCAACTCTTCTAAGTTTGTATACTTAAAATGAAAATTGTGAATCAAATACGAGTATTTTGTTCAAGTTTCAAATTTTGTAAGCAAGTGCGCTTAAATCAATTAATCAATATTTTGCAAGACTTAAACTCTTGAATTTTGATTTCTAAGTTAATAACACTTCGAATTTGTAACATGAAAGTTCGAATGTTAATGAAATCTTGATAAGTTCGAGATTGCCCTTAAAGATTTTCTTTTTTTTTTTTTGGGGGGGGGGGGGGGGGGGGGGTGCGCAATCTTATTAGTCAACAATATTATGAGTGTCGTGCTTAGGCAAAGGCGAAAATACTTGTGGAGTGTGGAAAGGATGCAAGTTTCCTACAAATACTTAAAAGTGCGGGGGTGCCTGACTAAATAAGTCATAGCAAGCGCCAAAATAAATAAATGAAAATTTTGACAAACTATTTTGTCAAAAATATTTAAAATTAACGAGTGTGAGAAATGTGACATACACTGAAATATATGTAATGATATGCTTGTACATTGATGATATGCTCATTATGAGAAGCAATATAGATATCAACAAAATGACGAAGAAAATGTTAATGAAACATTTTGACATGATGAATATTGGTGCAACAAATATCATATTTAGAATTAAAGTTTCCAAGATATATGAAAGACTAATTCTCATTATTAATGCTAGTTCAAATTTTTTAAGCTTTGCGCTTAAAATTCAAGTTTGCAAGAAATGAAAAATCTTGAAGTTGGGTTTTCTAATAATCATCGCACTTAAAGTTTGAATGGTGAATTTAATTTAAGATTTATAATAGTTTCGAATTTTGTAAGAAATAAAATTTAAATCCAAACTTAGAAGCTAAATCTTGAATTTGGATTTGTAGGTTTGCAACGCTTAGAATTCAAAACTTAGGGTATCTTATTGTATTAGAATGATACAATGATGCAATTTGAATATATAACCGAAAGATTCAAAATCCACAAATGGTTATGTGTTTATCATTGGTGTGGCTGTCGTATCATGCAACAATCGATCCATGATGGGATCATGGTTTATATTTGTAGGCAACGGAAAAAGCACATTGGCTTTGTAACACTTTGAAGATATTCCATATTGGACACATTAGAGTAAGCAACTATGATTCATTGAGAGAATCAAATGAAAATTGCTAGAGCACAAAACCATATGAACAATGATAAGTCTCGACATATTCGTCATAGACATAATATTGTACGACAATTTATCTCTAATGGAGTTATTTGGAATTGATTATGTGAATTCAAAGGATAATTTGATGGATCCGCTGACAAAATCATTGAATAGAGATCAAGTGTGTGGATTATCAAGAGGAACTACAAAATAAATTTTCATAGTGGTAACCCAACCTTGTTGACTGGAGATCCCAAGATCGTGGTTTAATGGGACAACTACATTATGAAAATTTGAGTTTGCACTCGGGAAATTTTCCCAACTCATTCCTAGGATGAAGAGTGCTTAAGACCTACCAAAGTAGTGATGTTAAGTTTTATACATGTAATGATTCGTATACTTGAAAAAGTGGCACATAGATAGGATATTCTTAATAGGAGATGGGCCGCATCAATGAAACACTTATCAATCTAAGAGATGTTCCATGGCCAAAACAGATACAACCAGATAACCAAAGCAAAAGTAGAGAAGTTATTGTATAGATAATATTGTCTGGGTTTACACGAACCATCAAGAAGTTCAAGACATCACATTCACTTTGTGGCTTAGCAAATCCGATAATATACGACTAAGAAATATTCAAACCCAAAAACTACCTATTCAGATGCAGTAATTTCTCATGTGAACATAATGCATAATTTAATTCATGTGGGGGGTTGTTGAAAAAATGCTTGATGAATTGAAATTAAACATTGTAAAAATCGAACGCGGGAAGAAACGAGATCGGAAGAAGGCGAAGATCCTTTGCCAAGAATCTGTCCGAGGCAATCTATCGCCTCTGAGGAGGCCATAGATCGCCTCAGGGTTCTGCCCGAGGCGATCGATCGCCTTAAGCAGTAGCTTAATGGTGATCGATCGCCTCTTGTGGAGATCAATCGCCTCGTGCAGTTTATTCTGAAATTTTGAGTCCTTTCATGTGCAGACTCATTTTTCGTGGATGATCGCTTCATAAAGGCATCCTTTTATGGAAATGGAAGGAAAACTATGACGGAAATGGATGGAAAGCTATAAATATAACACCCCGTGTAAGGCCCCGTTAAGAATTAATACGAGTAATTACCGATTAAGCAAACCCGGGTGACTAAAAGCCGAGTTTTCGAATTAAGGTGTTCCGGAACACAACATCTTATTTTTAATCATGATAAAATACATCAAAATTAAAAATATGGGCATCAAATTTCGGCCATGCCATGCCCAAACACCATCACATCACCATCATGGACACTTGGTGGATCCTTGACTCAAAAACCATTAAAAATATCCCTCCACCCACCTAGGTTCCATCGGCCATCACCTTTATAATTGGCATGGGTGTTGTCATTCTCACAATCTGATTCTTCTCTCTCTTTCCATCCCCTCAAACCTCTCCTTTATCCTCCCCAAAATTCGAAACCACCTCCCATTCTTCTTCTTCGAATCATGCTCTAAGTTAACATGCAAGCTTAGAAATTGGTAGAAATCAAGAGGAACAACAAGGAGTTGGGAGTGTTTGAAAGCTTTGGAGGTATATCATCACCTTTATGTATTTAACTTAGAATTTATACTTGTTGGGTCGGATTTTAGAGTTTGATATGAAATAAGAAGTGAAATTCATTCTGTCATAAGCTTCAGCAGAAACTATTGATGCATGCAGTAGATTGTTCTGTATTTTCGATTTTCTTAACTTCCGTATCTGACTCTGAGCCCTAAACAAAATTTGTAGATATATGAGTTGTCGTCCTGTGGTTAAAATTTGAGACCATTTAGACTTGAAATGAGTGATATATGCCCATTTTAATAAAGGGTGCCAGATTCGACTCTGCATGTGCTGAAAGTGCACATGCAGTGTAGAATTTTGAACTTTTGACAAATTTTATATTCGAATTTGTTGACGGTCTTCAAATAGAACTTGTAGATCTTTTCATTCTCTTGAATGTTTTTTTAAAAAATAGAGGACTCAATTCGGACTTATTTTCGAGTAGTTATGAATTTTATACTTTAAGTGTTCAATCTATGTCCTGTATGTGGGCGAAAATGCCATGCAGTGTGTTCTTCGAGTTCCTGATCATTTTTTGCTAGGAAATTTTGAAAAAATGTCCAGAAATAAGTATTTTAGTACTTTGAGTTGGCTGTCTTTTGCCACTGGAATCACCCAATTTGAAGTTAAAATGAAAAAGATATGGCGATTTTAGTAAAACTGCTCGAGCTGGAAAACATAATTTCAAAAGCTACATTTTTAGTGTTTTAACTACTTTTAAATGGAGGAATTAGCTCGACATCAGTAGATAAGAAAATGAAGTCCTTTGAGTTTTTGAACTTTGAGAACTGGAATCAGGTCATTTGGACATCATATGAATTATTATGAAGGAAAATCAGTAGGAACCATCCTTAACACATGTTTTAGCTATTGTGCCTACTTAAGCACTTAGTGATAATTTTTAGTATATATGACCAGGTTTAATAAATCCGGGACTGTTGAGGAGCACCCGGTAAAGTTAGTGTTGGTCCGAGGTACGTAGAAAAACGGTCTTATCACGATGTCTGACAAAGACATTTGATGTTTCAGGTGTATGATTTACTTGTCATTACTTGCTAATTATGTGACTATATGACATGTTGAACTACAGTATGTGAATTACGTGATACTTGAACTGCATGATTTATTGATGATGCATCACATGAGATTATGATATTGCATGATGCATTGACATGCATGGACATTGAACATATCATGTTGATCCTACCGATTCTTTCGTTGATACCCATACTTTTTCAATTGGTATATGTGATGCGTGTCTGGGGATGATGGGCACACCGATGGCTCGACGGAGAGAGTGAGCTGAGTGATGCCGTAGCGATGAGTGTACCGACGTCGCCCACACGAGGGATGATGGACCGCCGATGGCTCGACTGAGAGAGATGTCGTAGCGACGAGCGTGTCGACGCCCTGCTCGAGCATGATGATTTGATTGATGATCTTCCTTTGGACTCCGGAGATATTGATATTTGAGATTTGATACCCTTCATACTCATTTGCATTCATGCACGGCATACATCGCATGATACTTTGTCGTTCCTTGTGATTTTACATGTTTCTCGTACTGGGGTTTTGACCCCCTTCGCGGGGGGCTGTCATGTCTTTGTTGGATGGACATGGCAGGTATTGCAGGTGGATTGATGCCGGATGCTCAAGAGAAAGCATCTGCGTGCTAGGGCTCCATGAGCACGAGTTCTCATTTATGTTATCGAGTCTTCTTCCCAGTTTGGTATTAATGAATTTTTAAAAACTTACATTCTCCGGTGAATGCCCCAAGTATTTTGTATGCTAACATATTTTTGTACTTTCTAAACTTTATTGATGGTTGTGTGAGGATTGAGAATTAGAAATTACGTATTTTGAGTATTAATATTATATATGTATCATCGAAAAAAATTTGGGCCACAATTTGACAAACTTAAATAATCTTCCGTTGTGTACATAAAACTAATCATTGTGTGATAATTAAACGTATGATTAGGACTGGGCCCTCACAGCTGGTATCAGAGCATAATATGGGATATGCTCGAACAAGAGTTTAGGACACTGAGTCTATACACAAATAAATTGTTGCGCATGTGCTTGACTACATGTTAAATGCTATTGCCTGCTATGTTTGATGTTATCCTTATAAATTGGAACATCAGACATAGTTAGACGTTTCTAGTAAAGAATGATATCGGTAAACTCTTATGAAGATGATTTAACATAACGTGACAATATTTAGGGAATTATACCTTCCTGTTAGGATCGGACAGGAGTGTTTAGAGGGGGGGGGGGGGTTATGAACACTCCTCCAAAATTTAATTCTTATTGATTTCACTCAGGTTAGTAGATGAAATCTGTTTCTTAACCAGTACTTGAGCATAACAGACCACTGAAATAAAAGTGCGGAAAAGGTCTGTTCTTAGCTAGTAAGAACCGTTGATGGCTATGAAATGCAAGATAGTGCGAAATGTAAGTAGATGAGATATGTTTCTGGAAGTTCGAAGGCAAATCCTTCTATGTCTCCCCTTCTTCCAATCAAGGAATGATTCACTAGAAGACTTTGAGTAATACAACTTTTTGTACAACCCCGATTCAGCTGGATTTACCATACTACCAGACTGAAACTCCTACTCTCTCAATCTGTTCAGACACAATCTGTCTGACAGTTACAAATAGATCACTCTTCTATCTTAGAACAAAATACAATTGAAAGAGTGGTTTAATCTAAGCACAAATGATCCTTAAGTGATCAAATAAAACGATAAAAAGTGCTTCTAATTTGAGCAGATCGATAAGTTGAAATCTTTTGATGATAGTGTTCTGCTCAACTGGATGCTTGATGAAGTTGGTTGATCTTTTATGCATTTTTGAATCTCTTGTGTCTCGTCCTATGTTTGAGCTTGTGAAGTTGCACCTATATATATAATCATCTTTGCCAACGACAATATTTCCTTTTGTGTGCAACTCTATACTCTGGTCAGTATCTGAACAAGCTGCAGTCTTCTTCTTTAGGTACTTTCCCTTCTGGTCTGTTCTTTCGGCGCTTATCAGATAGACTCTCCTTTGTCTATTTACCATTTAAGGTAATCTCCAGTCCTTGGTCTTGTTCAGCATTAAATGCACCATTAAATGCTTCAATAAATACCCGTTGATCCTGAAGCTTACTAACTTCGTCTGTTCTGATATGTGTCGAGCTGGTCTGGTGTGATCTTGTTGATCGATCTGGATCTGCGTTGATCTGGTCAGTCTAGTTTACATCGATCTGGTCTGTTTGCTTTACATCGATCTGGTCTGTTTTGAGATAGACTGTATTAGTCTGATCGGTCTGGTCTGTTTTGTCATTCTTTAAAATCCGTACCTAACAAATTCTCCCTTTTTGATGATGACAAAACCTAGCCTTCAAAATCCTCTTATAAAGTCCTCTTTCTTGTAGAATATTCTTTCAGAGCGATTAAGTCTTCTTGTTCAAAATAAATGAACACTGAAATTTGTTGTTCAGATCGATTAAGTCTTTTTGTTCAAAATAATGAACTATTCCAAATAAATGAATAAGACTGAGAATTTCGACTGAAGGACTTTTTTTTATTATTAACATGTCTGATGAATACATTTACATGTGTTATTCATTACAGACAGTTATCTATGTCGTCTTCTTATTTGTGTTGGCTCCACTTATTTCTTCTTTTCCCCCTTTTTGTCAGCAGCAATCTCCTGAAGGAAATCTACGATCTGCGTAAGCTGAGCGCAAATAGCATCCAGGCAATTATCTTGAGCAAGGAGGGATTTGGCAACGGTAGTTTTTACTTCGGAAGCCATCTCGATCTGTTCTTTTCTCAGACTGTTCTTATACGAAGCTTGTTGAGAGAACATATCATTCAGACCACGCTGAATACCGTTGATGCTTGTCATCATCTTGTCTTTGAAAGAATCAAAATCCATAGGCGTAGTCCACTGGCTTTGATGAACTTCTCTTACTCGCTGAGAGAGAAAGAGAAAGTTATCAGATAATTCGTGAAGGGACTTGACTACTGATGCAGGATCACCAACGGAGTCTGGGATTTCTTCAGCGTGTAACATAGTCATCTCTTTTCCTTTGTCAGTTGGCACATCAGAGGATTAAGCAGATTGGCAAAAGTCAGACCGGACTAAGTCCCCTAGATCCGAAGAAAATTGTTGTAAAAATGCCAAATTTGCATCAGACTGATCTGGAGGAGTGATTGGTTCAAAGGGCTCCTCAATCTGTAGACCTGTAACAATATTGGACACAACTAGGTCAGCATCGACAAAGTCTGGTGAGACAACTGTCTTAGGTATGTCTAGTGTGCCGGTCTGAATTTCTGAGACTGAGGACACAAAATGAATGGAAGTGGTAGGGGATCAGCATGTACGTCCATTGCCTCAGCCTCTGCAGCAGACAGAGCATTAGGCAGTGGCTGCTCCGCTGTCTCAATAATTGGTGGCTCGGAACTTTGCTCTGCCACAGTCTGGCTAGCTGTTGGGTGATTCGGACTGGGATGCAGAGTTGAATATTGAGCCTCAGGCGATGCATGCAAACAGCCATATGGAGAGTGAGAATGTCCATCTCCAGCTGAGCTACGACAACACCGTCATCCTTGGCAGTCGGGCTGGTGACATCAAAATTTGCCTTCTTGGCTTGGATAAGTAGATTGGCAAGCTCCAGTCTGTGTTTTGCCCGAAACAGCTCCTTGCGATGCACCGCAATGCGAACATCATCAGTTTATGTGCCTTTCAAGACTTCTTGTTCCGTCTTGTGCAGCCACTTGAGTTTGCCAAGAGAACAGACTGAAGTGATTGACCGTTCTGTATTCGACCACTTCATCGAAATACGACGGTCAGTTCCTGTACTTTGTCTTCTACGTCTTCCATGGCAAAATCAATGGTTGTTTGAGCAGCTGATTTGGGCTTGGAAGGTGCAGACTCTATCATAATGGCTTTGCCCTTCTAGCAACAGACGATGGCTTAATCCCAAATTGGGTGTAGTCACCCAGTTCTTTGATTACAATTCCCTTGACAGCAGGGATAATGGCGGGGGGGGACTCGGGTCACAACTTTGGATATAGTAGGTGGAACTTTGGATGGTTGAGGAGGAGCTTGGGATTTTGGTTGCTTTAGTTGAAGGAAAGATAGTTATGGGTTTAGAGTTTAAGGTTGCCAGGGGTTTGGTGATTTGGGTTTGTGGCTTCTTTGGTGGAGGTTTGGCGAGGGATGAAGTGGTAGAAGCAGACTGAGTTTCATCAGAATCAGTCTGGACTACCTGTGATGCTCGGGGATTAATGGTGTTAATCCCGGTGTGGTAATAATCCTTGATGGATTTTTAATTGTGGCAATTAGGAGTTAATTGCGGTTTTGGGTCTCCCGAGGTTGTTAAATCGGGCATTTGGGACCGTTGGACCCAAAGGTTGAGATTATATTCTCATTTTGGTGGAAAACCTATGAGTTGGGTTTTTAGTGGGACTTGGGGTCCGGGGTGCCTTTTGTTGGGGCCAGTCTAGGGATTTGCTGTTGGAGAGAGAGTTTTTGAAAACAGATGATTTTTAATGAATCATGATGTATTTGTGGAAGTATTGGTATTTTGGGGCATTTTTGCTATATATACCAGATGGACTCGGGATTCCGTCATTCGGAATCCATTTCCCCTCCTCTCTCCCCTCTCCTGCGATAACCATCCCCAAAACCCTTCCCCCTTTCCCTCTTTAGCTCTTGGGAAGGAAATCGTTGGTAGCTTGATTCGGGAGCCGTTTTTCTCGAAGATAAGTTGGTAAATTTCTTCCCCTCGTCTTTGTCTTCGATTTGATAGTGGTTTGGTGTATTATGGTTGAGCTTTTGGGTTGGATTTGTGTTTGGGGGTTTTGGGTTAAAATCTAAAATGTTGATTTTAGTGTTTTTATGGAGTTTAAATGTTGTATTTGAGGTGTTGGTGGTGTATGTGGTGTTGGTTTTGAGTTTGGGTGTCAAAAACACCATGGAAGCTAAATGTAAGGCCCCGTTACGAATTAATACGAGTAATTACCGATTAAGCAAACCCGGGTGACTAAAAGCTGAGTTTTCGAATTAAGGTGTTCTGGAACACAACGCCTTATTTTTAACCAAGATAAAATACATCAAAATTAAAAATATGGGCATCATATTTCGGCCATGCCACGCCCAAACACCATCACATCACCATCATAGACACTTGGTGGATCCTTGACTCAAAACCATTAAAAAAATCCCTCCACCCACCTAGGTTTCATCAGCCATCACCTTTATAATTGGCATGGGTGTTGTCATTCTCACAATCTGATTCCTCTCTCTCTTTCCATCCCCTCAAACCTCTCCTTTCTCCTTCCCAAAATTCGAAACCACCTCCCATTCTTCTTCTTCAAATCATGCTCTAAGTTAACATGCAAGCTTAGAAATTGGTAGAAATCAAGAGGAACAACAAGGAGTTGAGAGTGTTTGAAAGCTTTGGTGGTATATCACCTTTATGTATTTAACTTACAATTTATACTTGTTGGGTCGATTTTTAGAGTTTGGATATGATATAAGAAGTGAAATTCATGTTGTCATAAGCTTCTGCAGAAACTATTGATGCATGCAGTAGATTGTTCTGTATTTTTGATTTTCTTTGACTTTGAGCCCCAAACAAAAGTTGTAGATATATGAGTTGTAGTCCTGTGATTAAAGTTTGAGACCATTTGGACTGGAAATGAGTGAGATATGCCCATTTTACTAAAGGGTGCCAGATTCAACTCTGCATGTGCTGAAAGTGCACATGCAGTGTAGAATTTTGAACTTTTGACAAATTTTATATTCGAATTTGTTGACCATCTTCAAATAAAACTTGTAGATCTTTTCATTCTCTTGAAATTTTAAAAAAAAATAGGACTCAATTCGGATTTATTTTCAAGTAGTTATGAATTTTATACTTTAATTGTTCAATCTATGTTCTGCATGTGGGTGAAAATGCCATACAGTGTGTTCTTCGAGTTCCTGAGCATTTTTGGCTAGGACATTTGGAAAATGTCCAGAAATAAATATTTTAGTACTTTGAGTTGGCTGTCTTATGCCACTGGAATCATCCAATTTGAAGTTAAAGTGAAAAGGATATGGCAATTTTACTAAAACTACTCGAGCTGAAAAATAGAATTTCAAAAGCTGCGTTTTTAATGTTTTAACTACTTTTAAATGGAGGAATTAGCTTATCATTACTTGCTAATTATGTGACTATATGACATGTTGAACCGCAGTATGTGAATTACGTGATACTTGAACTGCATGATTTATTGATGATGCATCACATGAGATTATGATATTGCATGATGCATTGACATGCATGGACATTGAACATATCACGTTGATCCTACCGATTCTTACGTTGAAACCCATACTTTTTCCATTGGTATATGTGATGCGTGTCTGGGGATGATGGGCACGCCGATGGCTCGGCGGAGAGAGTGAGCTGAATGATGCCGTAGCGACGAGTGTGCCAACGTCGCCCAGACACGAGGGATGATGGACTGCCGATGGCTCGACTGAGAGAGATGTCGTAGCGACAAGCGTGTAGACGCGCTGCTCGAGCATGATGATTTGATTGATGATCTTCCTTTGGACTCCGGAGATACTGATATTTGATACGCTTCATACGCATTTGCATTCATGCACGGCATACATCACATGATACTTTGTCGTTCCTTGTGATTTTACCTGTTTGTCGTACTGGGGTTATGACCCCCTTCGCGGGGGGTGTCATGTCTTTGTTGGATGGACATGGCAGGTATTGCAGGTGGACTGATGTCGGATGCTCAAGAGGAAGCATCTAGGAGTGCTAGGGCTCCGTGAGCACGAGTTCTCATTTATGTTATTGAGTCTTCTTCCCAATTTGGTATTGATGAATTTTTAAAAAATCACATTCTCCGGGGAATGCCCCGAGTATTTTGTATGCTAACATATTTTTCGTACTTTCTAAACTTTATTGATGGTTGTGTGAAGATTGCGAATTAGAAATACGTATTTTGAGTATTAATGTTATATATGTATCATCGAAAAAAAATTGGGCCACGATTTGACAAACTAAATAATCTTCCGCTGTGTACATAAAACTAATCATTGTGTGATAATTAAACGTATGATTAGGATCGGGCCCTCACACCCCATATGAGTTCAAAACATCAGATTTCAAAATTACAACGCATCATATTGAGAATCAAAGCAAGATCAAAGTATTCTTGCAACTTTTCTGCATCTTGTTCATGCTTCTTTTGTGTAAGAGAGTTTACAACTTTTGTGGTTGTGAGGCTTATGATTTATAGTGTTATTATCACAAGTAATGAGTCGTTGTATCTTGGGAGAAGATTGACGTATGCCGTGAGCACCGTGTGAGGGGCAAATTCTTCTTAAGGGTAAAGTATTATACATTTGCTTCGACTATTTGTTCTTACCATCTATCATAATCATTCAAATTTCAGAACAACGATATTTCCTGTGGATTTGAAGCATCCCGACAACATCTTTAATATAAAATATATATAACTGTACTTTTTTATGTAAATATGAGATAAAAGCTGATCCTAGTGTCTTCCGGATTTTCTAGTCAATCTTTGAAGGTTTTTTTTTAATAATTTAACCCCAAAAAAATATTTATTTAACAAAATAACCTAATTTTTTTATTAAAATGACCGAAGTCCCCATCTCAGATGGCGACTTCAGTACAAATATTTTTTTTATTGAAGTCGCCATCTCAGATGACGACATAGTACAATTTTGTTTTACTGAAGTCGCCATCTCAGATGGCGACTTCAATATAAAATTAATTTTTTTTCAAGTCACCATCTCAGATGACGACTTCAATATAATTTTTTATTTTTAATGTTGCGACTTCCATATATATATATATATATATTATATTTATATTTACATATGTAGAAGTTGCCATATCAAATAGCGTCTTCCATATATATGACAACTTATATGTATGTTGAGTAATTACATCAATTATGGAAGGCTAAATAAAATCTATTTTTACTATAAGTGTATGTTTATATAATAGGACATAAAAAAATTAATTTACGGAGTATTATATAATTTTACACTTTCTTATTTTCTTTTTCTTTTTTGGATGCAATTTCGTTGTCTACTTATTCAATATTATACAAAGATTTAAAAACAAATACACATTTCAACTTTCACAAAAGGACCGTGCTTTCCTACGATGCACATACATTGATACGACGACACTGACACAGAACGATTCACTTTATATTATGTAAACTAATTTTTTAATAATAATAATAATAATAATATATTATTTCTTTTAAAAAATAATAATAATACCATATTATACTAATAATAAATTAATTAATTAATAATAACATTTATAAGAGCTAGTTAAAATAATAATATTAATGATAAATCACAAAAAATATATATATAATGGAAGTGGGATGGACAATGTTATTAAATTACATCTATTGTTTTTTTCAGTATACTTATAATGTGATATTTAATTTGAATTAATATAGTGTGTTATCTATTATTATTATTATTATTATTATCATCAGTTTTTTATAAGGAAGTCGTCATCTGAGATTCAAATTTATAAGTATATTATTATTATAACTATCAATTTTTTTATAAGGAAGTCGTCATCTGATATTCAAATTTATAAGTATAAATACTGAAACAGTGGTAGTTATAATAATAATAATAATAATAATAATAATAGATAACACACTATATTAATTCAAATTTAATATCAGTGTCGCCCTATCAGTGTCCGTGCATCATAAGAAAGCACGATCCTTTTGTGAAAGTAAAAATGTGTATTTTTTAAAATCTTTGTATAATATTGAATAAGTAGACAACGAAATTGCATCCCAAAACAAAAAGAAAGAAAATAAGATAGTGTAAAATTATCTAATACTCCGTAAATTAATTTTTTTATGTCCTAGCATATAAACATACTTATAATAAAAATATATTTTATTTAACCTTCCATAATTGCTGTAATTACTTAACATACATAGAAGTTGTCATATATATGGAAGACGACATTTGATATGTCAACTTCTACATATATAAATATAAATAAATAAATAAATATATATATGTATATATATATATATGTATATATATATATATATATATATGGAAGTCGCCATCACATTAAAAATAAAAATTATATTGAAGTCGACATCTGAGATGACGACTTAAAAAAATTAATTTATATTGATGTCGAGATGGCGAATTCAGTAAAAAAAAAATTTGTATTGAAGTCGCCATCTCAGATGGCGATTTCAATAATAAAAAAAATTGAACTGAAGTCGCCATCTGAGATGACGGCTTCGATCATTTTGATAAAAAAATTTAAGTTATTTTGTTAAATAAAAATTTTTTAAGGTTAAATTATTAAAAAAACTATCTTTGAATCCATACTAAATAAACAATAATTATTGTTGACACTTGCAAACACACAAATAGTAAGATAAAATAAAAGAATACAACTAGTACGACGTCGTGTCACTCCGAAGCCTGGGGCCTTCTATTCTAGTTGCCCTTGCTTCCTAACATCCAAACCCTACAGTCCACATGATTGCCTCGTAAAGCAAACAATTTACCAAATTTTACATAAGCTAGCTATGTGCTATAGAGAGAGAAAGTTAAGTGCATAGATTCGATCACTGAGAAGAAAAGGATGGAGGAAATTGAAGTGACTGTGGAACAATTGAAGTGAAGAAAGTGGTAAAAGGCGTTATCGCAGTTGCTTTTTTTGTTTTTGTTTTTTTTTTCACTTGGTTAATGGTGGAAAATCAACTGGACTTGTCGCGGAATCCCTGGGGCAAAATTGTGATTCCGAATCTCCATTCCGTGCTATCCGGAGGCTCGGCGGCGGTCAAAGCGATTGGCAGCAGTTTCAGTCATCTGAGGAGAGCTGTGTTCACTGGCGGTGACGGCGGATTCTGGATGGACCAGACTGCGTATGGCTTCGTAACTCTCGCCTTCACGGCGTTAGCTGGGCTGGTGATAGCCGCCGCCGTGTTCTACACCACTAGGTAAAAAAAAAAATCTGAAATCCGGTGCTAAAACTGCTAGGGAGGGTAATTTATTTCACAAGTAGGAAAACAAGAAAGGTTTATAGATGCGAGCTCTTAGACGAAGTCAGACTTCTTCATCTTCAAAATCTTCGCCACAATCATCATCCTCAAATTCGTCATTGTTTTCACCGTCATCTTCGTCATGGAACCATTTGAGATCGGTTCTATTCATAGTAGCTTCCTCCTCACCAGCTAATTGTTCTTCTTCTTTCTCTTCTGATCGGTTAGTCTCACTATTTCTCTTTCTAAGATTGTTCATTTATCTATTCAGTGTTTTTTTAAGCCATTTCACACTTTGGTTTTAGTTTGTCTGACTTAAGTTTTAGTTTGTCTGACTTTAAGTTCAGATCTTGACAGTTCTCCATATTCTTCTGATTAATCTCATTAACTCAATGTGGTCGGCTCCATTTCTAAGAGGGTTTTTTTATCCTCGACGTGTTCACGTGGAATAAGACGAGTAGTGTTAAAAATTGACTTGGTATTTTTATGGTTTTGTATCTTTATTTTGGTAGTCAAAGATGTGATCCAGACTTTCATTATATACATAGTATGTAGTGTTTTGAATAGTCCGATTGTGGCGATCTATTTTATTCAATCCTTACTTTGAATTTTGTGGGAAAACAAGAGTACTATTAATGTTTGACATAGGCGCGTGTTCTATGAAGTGAGAGTATTGACTAATCTTAGGTATTGATATTTCAGAATTAATTCAACGTGGAAAATGAAATGAAATAGAGAAAAATTAGACTTGGAAATTTACAAGTCCTATATCGTCATATCAAATGCACTAGGACTTGGATACGAGCCTATATCGTCATATCAAATGCACTAGGACTTGGATACGAGAGTAGGAAAGTAAGAGTCGCGTTGACTTGTCAGTTCCAGCTTTTTGCTGCTTAATATGGCAGGAAGGTGATTGTATTGGTTTGTCTCAACCTTCTCGTTTTGTGATCTCTGTCAAGTAATTTAGGCCTTTCCAAATTTCCATATATGATCTAAATTATAGGAAATATTTATGTGAAAAGCACATTCTTTACTCTTTAACCATGATCAGGATTGTTGTAAATACTCACAATAGAGATCTTCAAGTTGGGCAGTAGATTCTCTAGATGGGCCAATATGTTTTGAGTTGTAAATCATTTCCTCTAGTTTGTCGATCCACAATATATGGTTTCTTCTACCATCGATGTTCTGTTGTTTAACCTAGTTTGTACTTTTGTTCCTTTTTAATGTGATAAGTATTTAAGTAAAAGGTGTTACCTGAGAAATCATTAAAATTCTTGTAGTCTGACATTCTTAGACTACAAAAACAGGTAGAATATGAATCTACAAGTAAATGTATCAAATGCACAGGAATCTGGAATGGAAATGGAAATATGATTCATGATCTGAAAATAAGAAAACTTGTTTTCCCAGAGGATCTATGTACTCAAACCTAGCTAAGTGCTAGTTCAGAACAAACTAACTGAATGCATGAAATATACCCTTTCTCCCTTTTTATTTCATTCGCTCTTTCTCTTAGCTTCTAGATCAATCTATTACTATCCTGTAATTACCTGGCCCATTAAATCCTTAAGAATTAGCCATCCCATAACAATACCACCCTCTTCAAATTCAGCCTTGACCTCAAGGCTGAGAACTGAATCTTGACGTTCTATGAATTCTACTTCCTTCCCAACATTAAAAATAATTAGCTCGAAACGAAGATCAAAGAATATGTCCTTGAACTTGAGCGGATCTTCCACATAAAAGTGTTTGACAGCAAGCTTATCCTCCCAGTCATTTGTCAAGCTCTTGTAGGGTGATGCATTTTCATCTTTTATAATCTCTTCTGTTTCATGGATCCAAATCCTCCTGCTTGTTGACGAGCCGCCATTCATGAGAAATTTCCTTAATCTTCTTCTTCAAACCCTTGTCCATCTCTCTTTCCTCATCAACCTCTTCTACGCCACCTTCATGCTCCTCCTTGGGTTCATCATGCTGCCTCATTTTTATTCTCACCCATTTCGTCATTTTGCTGCCCGGCCCCAAATTCTTCTCAGTACATGTAAACATCTGATGGTAGATGTCCCAGTAACTTAGTTGGCTGAGAATAAACGCAGCAGAATCAAACTCATGAAAGTCCACTTGACACCCCATAAGTTAGCCGTTCCGCAACCCGTGCAATGGCCTTCAAGTTGAGCCGCTCGTGCCGCCAACACTACGGCCAGCCGCTGCTGTTCCACCGGCCACTCTACGCTGGTTGATCCCATCACCACGGTCTTCTGCAAGTTGTTCTTCCCCTGCCCCACTTTTGAATTGTGACGCTAAGTGCGATCGGATACAATGCAAAGCAAATTGCTCCAGATTGGACCCACCAATTAGCTCATTTTATGGCCTTAGCTCATTCCATTCTTGATCAGCCCACTTCACAAGCCCATGCACATCTTTCACCTCTCTCAACCTATATATGTATACAATTGAGGGACCAGAAATTGTAGTTGGGCCATTGGCCCATTCAATTATCCAGCCCATAACTCCAGGCGTAATAAGAAAAGAGCATATGTTCATCTCTTCCACCACCAACGCCTGGCCTGTATAAACCCTAGATCTTTCCAGCAATCGTAGCTTTCTGTCCGTGGCAGGTCAGACCAATTGCTAGGAGCTGGTTTGTGGCCACAAAAACAAGTATGATATGAATCTACAAGTAAACGTATCAAATGTACGGAATTCTGGAATGGAAATGGAAATATGATTTCATAATCTGAAATCAAGAACAATTGTATTCCCCAGAGAAGATCTCTGTACTCAAACCCGAGCTAAGTGCTAGTAACTCCCTAGCCAAAGCTAGTTACAATACTCAAGAAGAAACTAACCGAATGCATGAAAGATACCCTTCCTCTCTCTCTCTCCCTCTCTCTCTCCCTCTCTCTCTCTTAGCTTCTAGATCAATCTATTACTATCCTGTAATTACCCGCCCATGAAATCCCTTAAGAATTATCCAGCCCATACAATCACATCTATATGTTTTCAACCTATTACAACATTTCTGTTTTTCTATGACTTGTAGCAGCAAAATCTCCATTTAAGTTTCACTCAAGTATCTATAGCCCCTTTGCAAATATTGTGCTTTTAATAAACTTTTTTCAACACCATGTATAGTAGTTGCCTTTACTATATAAAAATGAAAGCGTATTTCTGGTTTTGGGTGATTGAACGTTAGCGATCTTATTGAGTGCTAAGTCTACCTAGATACCTGTGTTTATGTTCGTGGCGAAATCATCTTTTGTAGGTTTTGACATGTTTAAGATGCTCTTTGGCAAAAGAATTCCTCTGATCAAACTAGAATGCTTGCTGAAGTAGCTTCACATGTTATATCATGTTGTGGAGAACTGTATTGCTATGATTGCAACTGTTGTTATTTTGTGAGCATAGTTTTTCAGTCATTTATCAATTGAATAGTTTTGTTCTATTGTCCATCGCAGTGGTCGTCTCAAATCCCCGTGGTCTCGAAGAAAAAGAAACCACGTACTCTTACCTCATCAGTGGAGAAATTTGTTCACTCCAGATGGAAAACTTCGTGACAATGGAGTTAAATTTTTAAAGAAAGTTCGCAGTGGAGTGAGTTTCTCTTTTATGTAGCTTCAAGTTTTCTCTGCTTTTAGAGTACTTTGATTGTCTTTTCTATGGATTAACTGATTAATTATGTCTGGAAATATTTGAATGGATTTGCAAAACTGTTTTGTGTAGGGTGTTGATCCAAGTATACGAGCAGAGGTTTGGCCATTTCTTCTTGGGGTGTAAGTTAATGTATCTTTTGGAATATGAGCCTGAATATATTTTATGTGCCTAACTTTGGATGTCTTTTAGAATTTTCCCGTAGAAGCAACAGCATGTAGACCTGAAAGATCATAAAAAAATTCTTCCCGAGACAGCATTGCACCATTTCTGATTTACATGCTTGCTTGCAACTAACTAATTCCCATCATTACTAAATCTATTGTCTCTCCTTCATGAGTTCCCTCCTTCCTACCTCCACTGTCAGGTCCTCCTTCTGCTGCCTTCATTTTTACTATTCATCTGTTATTTTTACAAGCAAAGATATTTTATTTATATCTTAATGCTATTTGCCAAAACGCTATTTGTAAGGTTATAAAAATTATAGCATCTCTTGTTAGTATTTTGATTCATTGAGAAAACATTATTGTCTTGTGTGTAACTTTGTATGATTGCAATGCATTAGATAGATGCCTTTGCATCTTCAATTGAACCATTTTCTCTCATCGCATGTGTTCTGTGTTCCTTTATCACTTGTTTAAAAAATTCACCCATGAAAAATAAATTTATCTTTTTTCCTGATTTGTTTTCTTTTCTATGGCAGATATGACCCATCTAGTTCCGAAGAAGAAAGAGATGTCATTAGAACAGAGAAAAGGTACTTTCACAAACATAGGCAATGTTTGTTTCCCTTTTATAAAAAAAACGCTTCATTCTTCCCGAATTCAAACATGCATTCTCCATTATAATTTTCTAAAAATATAACATTTCATTTTTTCCCAATTATTTCCCACAAAATACTTTATTTCGTATCATATTTAATCAAAATATTATATTTGAAACTTAAACTATATCATATACCAATAAAATAGTCCCAATATATATAATGTGACATAACTGACCTAACAAATTCTTAGACCAGTAACATATATCATCTTCTCAAAAATAATCTCGCAACACACATTTCCTAAAACACCCAAGCATTACATTACCTTAGTTTTTTCTTCCCCATCGAACCACCAACATCCCTCTTGAAAAAGAAAATACTTCCTATTATCATTAGTTTGTGTACTTTTACATGGTCTCATCCAAGTTAATGATTTTTTTTGTTTTAAAGTTTTATCCCACGTTGACGCTGTATTGGTATCCTCGTGCAGAAAGGAATATGAGAACTTACGGAGACAATGTCTGCGATATCTTAAGCATAGCAATGAACTTTTAAACCGGAACGATAGTGGTGAAACTAACAATGGAGAAGGTGGAAGTCGTACTGAAGACATGGATTCTCCTGATTCCGAAGATGTTGTGAGTGCCAGGGAATACCTTTCTAGTGAGGAGAGGTTCACATGTGATGAGGAATCAGAACGGGCTCCTGGAACGAAGATGGATGGATATACTGGTTCTAAACCAATTGCAGATCTGAATCTTGCCTCTGAGTCTGAATCTTCAGACTCCGACTCATCAGAAGATCCTGAAATGAGTCAAACTTTAACTTTAACAGAAAGCATGGAGGAGAACGATAATGACATGCCATCAAAGGAGGACTTGTCTCCTTCAAAAATGGAAGTTCAGTCAAAACTCCGCTGTTCAGAAGATTTTTCCACCTGGCAACGAATTATCCGCCTTGATGCTATTCGAGCTAATGGAGAATGGATAGCATACTCCCCAGTTCTGGCAACTGTATCAGACATCAAAGCACATCGTTCAGCTGAGATTGTTGGATTGAAGGACTATGATCACCTCGATCCTTGCAGAATCTTCCATGCTTCCCGTTTGGTTGCCATTCTTGAAGCCTATGCACTGTATGACCCTGAAATTGGGTATTGCCAGGGGATGAGTGATCTACTTTCTCCCATAATCTCCGTGATAACAGACGATCACATAGCTTTCTGGTGTTTTGTGGGTTTCATGAAGAAGGCCCGTCATAATTTCAGGCTCGATGAAGTGGGAATCAGAAGGCAGCTGGGCATTGTTTCTAAAATCATCAAATACAAGGACTCGCATCTTTACAGGCACTTGCAGAAACTTCAAGCCGAGGATTGCTTTTTCGTGTACCGAATGGTTGTCGTACTTTTCCGAAGGGAGCTAACTTTTGAGCAAACTCTGTGCCTTTGGGAGGCGATGTGGGCTGATCAGGCTGCAATTAGGACCGGAATTGGGAAATCAGCTTGGAGTAGAATAAGGCAACGAGCTCCACCAACCGAAGACCTGTTGCTTTACGCGGTTGCAGCTTCTGTTTTGCAAAGGAGGAAAAAAATAATAGAGAAGTATAGCAGTATGGATGAGATTTTAAGGGAGTGCAACGCTATGGCTGGGCATCTTGATGTATGGAAGCTACTCGATGATGCACATGATTTGGTGGTAACACTCCATGACAAAATGGAGACTTCTTTATGATATATAAATGGGATTAAAGTATCTAATTTGTTCCTTTCAGTTATTGCCTGCTCTGTGTCAAAAAACGTCCCTATCTCCTCTTTGAAAGCAAATCTGAGACAGGAAAATGTCTTTCGGTGATGTGTATTTTTTGGTGGAAGCTCTAATGTCACACGCTGTGGAGGCTCTTATATTTACGGAGGGAGATTTCAAACTCAAATGAATTCTTCATGATATGTCTGTATTTTTATGCTAATGTGGATTATATACTTCGAAAGATTCGGGCAATCCATATACCGACAATGTTACAATTTGACTTAGCTCGTGCACAATGTCTGCTTTCTAGTTGAATTTAATGCTCGTCCACAGAAGTAGGGTGGACAATTTTTCGATCCATCATTGACCCACAAACAATTCAGTATCATCACATGAGTATGAGACTTTTGCTATACAATGTGGGGACGTCGGTCCAGCAGGTTTCTAAGCCACATAATCATTCTAACTCTTCGCGCAATGGTCCTCCGGAGGGTTTAGCAGCACGTTTGTCTTGTTGGCTTTGCAAGGGACGGAGAGCCGGCTAAGCCATATTTACCTTGTGAACTGGCACACATAGAGTATTTGTGAGGCGCTTTAAGACACATTAAGTTTTACAACATACTAAGTTTTACTAAGTCATGCACTGACATTCTGATCGTGATCTGGCTTATTGAATGTGCATGCAACGCTTTACGACTAAGTTTATTAAGTAACATATTAAGTTTTTACAAAGTCGTAAACTTAAATGTTAGTCATTCTTAATTCTCCAAAAATAATATAAGTCATTTTTAATAAATTCAAACTATTTCAAAACATGTTAAAACAACAATAACAAAAACAACTAAGCTTATAATCCTAATGAGTTGGGGTAGACTACATGAACAATATAGAGAAGCAAGTCTGGTCGGATTCATGCGTCAGTCTTCTCCAAACGCTTCTATTGGTCAACATAACTATTGTAATCACATTGTACTCCAAGTCTTCAAACACATAGGTAATTTGGTTTCATTTTTTGAATTCATTATTTTATGACCAAATATTAATAATTTATTTCATTTTCATTCTCTAAAATATATTTTTCGGAGAACAATAATTATCCCTATTAGGAGAATGATCGAATAAATGATTTGAATTGCACTGTAAATAATAATATAAAAATGATGTAAATTTATCAAATATGATGTGTATTAGGTATTTAATAGGTGCAATATAGCGCACCAGCACTCGGATGTTTTGAAAATTAACGAACTCGTGCATCCATCCGTGCACCGCATAATGTGATAGGTTAGGGATGCATCGTGTTGTGTTTAAAAAGGGTAGTAGCCTATTTAAATAAAATTTGGGTGGGCAATGACATTTGGCTAAAAATACTCAAGTGGCTGGCATGACTCTGCTTCAAGAAATTTATACAAGTAGCTCAAAAAATTAATAGAACGCAACAAAAAATGTTAATACTTTCCTTCCGAAAACGTAGATAGGTAAGGGTAATGCAAAATTAGTTCTCAGGCAAAAAAGTTTATAACAACTAAAATTATTTCACTTTAATAAGTCTGAATAAAAAAACTTAAAGATGCGCATAGTGGGTTTTTTGTGCAAGTCTCGCCGCATATGATCTACACTCTACAGTGAGGACTGGATGTAGCATGCATTTTAATCAACTTAAACCATTGATTCACACACGAACACAAACCATGGAGATCGATTCAAACCTTACATGACATAAGGACCTCGTAATGTACAATAATAGTATTTTATTGATGCAGCATGTAGAAGTATCAACTAAAAGATCTTCTGTTACACAAATATTGGAAGAAGATAAGGAGGATTTTGATCCTATTAAATCTTAGAGATATGATATGATATATTCTAGTTTGAATATCTTGGATAATGATCTTCTATCTTGTATTTAGGAGTTTGTTATTTCCTTAACTCTATATAAGAATCACCTTGTACTGTATCGATCATCAAGCAGAAACAATCAATAAAGATTGCATTACTCCACTTTGTTATATGGTATCAAACGCCTTTTGAAGACTCACGTCTCAACAATGTCTTCATCTACTTCCTCTTCCACAAACACTGATGCTACTTCTCCTCTCCCACTTTTCGTCACTCCCATTTCTAACATTGTTACATTTAAACTCAATACTGACAACTACCTTCTATGGAAGGCACAACTGGTTCCTTATTTCAAGGGTCAAGCCCTCTTTGGCTATCTCGATGGCTTGACATCTCAACCCCCTACGTATCTATCATCTACAGACTCTGTCACAGGCTTAGTTAATCCGGTTCCTAACCCTGCCAATGACCTTTGGCTACGTCAAGACAACCTTATTTTGAGCACCCTTATGTCTTCCATGACTGAGAGTGTGCTTGCTCAAGTCATTTCTCACACTACTTCGCATGCTGTTTGGACTGCCCTTGAGAAGCATTTTGCTTGTCAGTCCAGAGCACGCATTATGCAGGTCCGCACTCAACTTGCTAATGCCAAGAAGGGCAATCAGTCTGCTAGTGATTATTTCTTCTCCATACGAAAATTAGCGGATGAACTTGCTATGGCAGGTCAGCCTTTGCAGAGTGATGATGTTATCACCTATGTTCTTGCTGGTCTTGGTCATGAATATGATAGTTTCGTATCTTCCATCTATGCTCGCACGGACTGCCTATCCCTTGAGGATGTTTATTCTTTGCTTCTTGCCACGGAATCCAGATTGTCCCGACATCATACTACTATTACTGCACTCCATGCTGAAGCCAATATTGCACAGCGTGCTTCACATGATCATACCAGGGGCCGTAATGGATTTCGTGGTCGCGGACGCCACTCTTCTGGTCGTGGTTCATCTTTTAACCGCAGTGATATTGTTTGTCAACTCTGTGATAAACCAGGACACTCTGCGAAGCGCTGCTATCATCGTTTTGATACCAATTTTCAAGACTCTAGACAACAACCTAAGCAAGGTTTTGTTGCAGCCACCCACTCTCCATGGTCCAATGAATGGAATGCGGACACCGGTGCCACTCATCATATCACAAATGATATGAATCAACTAAACTTAAAGGCTGATGATTATGTAGGCATGGATAAACTTCACGTTGGTAATGGTCAAGGTTTGCACATTTCTAAAGTTGGCTCTTCTCAACTCTCTACCCCATCTAAATCATTCGTTTTAAATCAAATTTTTCTTGTTCCACAAATTAAGCAAAATCTTCTGTCTGTCCAACGCTTTTGCGTTGACAATCGTGTTTACTTTGAATTTCATGCTAACTACTTTCTTGTGAAGGGATACTTGGGGAATGTCCTCCACCGCGGACTTCTCAGTGATGGTCTTTACAAGTTCTCCTCAAATAACGCCTACCCTAAGGCCCTTTCCAGCATTCGAATTTCTTTTCAAGATTGGCATCGGCGTCTAGGTCATGCTGCTGCTCCAGTCCTTCAACGTCTTCTTCACCTTCCAGTTAATAAAAGTTTGAAGCACATTTGTTCAGACTGTCAAATGGCCAAGAGCCATGCTTTACCTTTTAAGGCCTCATCATTTGTATCTCTTGCTCCTTTAGATCTAATATTTACTGATGTTTGGGGACCCGCTTCTGTAGCTTCTACTACAAGTGCTCGTTATTATATAAGTTTCTTAGATGATCATTCCAAATTTTTGTGGCTCTTTCCTCTAAAATTGAAGTCTGATGTCGAACATGTGTTTTTCCAATTCAAACAATATGTCGAAAAGAATTTTGAACGTAAAATTAAGGCAATCCAATCAGACTGGGGTGGGGAATTTCGACATTTACACACTTATTTCTAAGAACATGGCATTGCTCATCGTCTCTCATGTCCACACACTCATCAACAAATGGGCTCCATTGAGCGTCGACATCGACATATTGTCGAGGTTGGCTTAAGTTTATTATCTCACTCCCATTTGCCTTTAATCTATTGGGAAGACGCCTTCTCCACTGCCACTTACTTGATAAATCGCCTTCCTACTCCTGTCCTTCAAAATCTTATCCCATACGAATTACTTTATAACCACAAGCCTGATTATTCATTCTTACGAGTTTTTGGTTGTGCTTGTTGGCCAAATTTACGTCCCTACAACAACACAAGTTAGATTTTCGTAGTAAGACTTGTGTCTTTCTCGGTTATAGTGTTGGCCACCATGGATACAAATGTCTGGACTTATCAACTGGTAGAATATATGTCTCTCGTCATGTGATATTTGATGAATCCCTCTTTCCTTACGTCAAATATCACTCATCGATCCCAACTCCTTCTCCTACCACGGTCTCTCTTCCTCTCACTCTACAACTCCCTCAGTCCTCGAGCTCCCGAGATGTGCAACCTACACCATTACTTCCCAACAACTCTAGTCCCGATCACAATGTTGATAACTCTATAGGCCCCGCTGGCATTTCCTCTTTCGCGCCTACCATACCTCTGGCTGTGTCCCAGCCTATTGATCCACAACTGAGTACTGATGTTCTCACTCAACACCCTTCAACTCATGGGATGACAACTAGATCACGGAACAATGTTTTTAAGCATAAGAAACCTTCTGATGATTTTGTTCGGTATCCTCTTCCCAAGGCACTACTAGCATCTGTTACCTCTGCTGAGCCTACATGCTTTACTGAGGCCTCAAAATTTCCTAATTGGTGGGCGGCTATGGATACGGAATTTGATGCCCTATTACGCAATGGTACTTGGTCTCTTGTGCCTCCCCCTCCTCATGCTAATGTTGTCGGCTGTCGATGGGTTTATAAAGTCAAGCGTCGAGTTGATGATACAATAGAGCGTTACAAAGCTCGTTTGGTGGCCAAGGGCTTTCATCAACAAGAAGGTTTGGATTTTCAGGAAACTTTCAGCCCTGTGGTTCGACATGCAACCATCCGCTTGATTATCTCCATTGCACTCCAATTTCGTTGGGATATTCGCCAGCTTGACATCCAAAATGCTTTCTTACATGGTATTCTTACCGAAGACGTCTACATGGCACAACCTCAAGGATATATTCATCCTCAGTTTCCTACTCATCTTTGCAAGCTTCGTAAATCTTTATATGGTCTGCGTCAAGCTCCTCGGGCATGGTTTTCTCGGCTAACTGACAAGCTGCGGTCTATTGGTTTCCAATCCAGTCATGCAGATTATTCGTTGTTCATTTGGCGTACTTCAGACTCTATTACTCTCATTCTCATTTATGTTGATGACATTTTAGTTACTGGTTCTAGCCCGACGGTTATCTTTTCAGTAATCCATCGCTTAAGTTCTGAATTTCCTGTTAAAGACCTTGGTTATTTGAGCTTCTTTCTAGGAGTTGAAGCTTTATGTACCCCTGATGGCCTGTATTTAACACAACGCAAGTACATAGCTGATTTGCTCAAAAAGTCCGCTATGTCTGAAGCAAAACCTTGCACTAGTCCGATGTCTTCTTCTTGTGCACTTACTGCCCATGTTGGTGTCCCGTGTTCAGATTCTCATATGTATCGAAGAATTGTCGGCAACTTACAATATCTATCTTTCACACGTCCGGATCTCGTCTTTGCAGTACACAAAGTAAGCAAGTTTATGCAAAACCCTATGGAACCTCACTGGCAAGCTGTCAAGCGCATTCTTCGCTACCTTAAGCACACGATTTCTACAGGCTTATTTTTCTCCAGTACCTCTGACTTCTCTATTCAAGCTTTCTCTGACTCCGACTGGGGAGGAGACCACGACGATCGTCGCTCTGTAAATGCATACTGCATCTTCCATGGTTCCAATCTCATCTCTTGGTCATGCAAGCAACAGGCCAAAGTTGCCCGTAGTAGTACCGAAGCGGAGTATAAGGGTTTAGCCAACACAGCTGCAGAACTACAGTGGTTCCGATCTCTTTTGTCTGAACTTGCATTCTGTCCTCCTAAGCCTCCTATACTTTGGTGTGATAACATTGGTGCTACATATTTATCTTCGAATCCGATGTTTCATGCACGGACAAAACATATTGAAATTGATTTTCACTTTGTTCGTGATCAAGTTGCAAAGAAGCAACTTGTGGTAAAGTTCATCTCAAGCAAAGATCAACTGGCAGATTCACTCACTAAGGCTCTTTCTCCTTCCCGATTCAAATTAGTCATGCACAATCTCAATGTTCGTCTCCTACCTTCTCGATTGACGGGGCATGTAGAAGTATCAACTAAAAGATCTTCTGTTACACAAATATTGGAAGAAGATAAGGAGGATTTTGATCCTATTAAATCTTAGAGATATGATATGATATATTCTAGTTTGAATATCTTGGATAATGATCTTCTATCTTGTATTTAGGAGTTTGTTATTTCCTTAACTCTATATAAGAATCACCTTGTACTGTATCGATCATCAAGCAGAAACAATCAATAAAGATTGCATTACTCCACTTTGTTATACAGCAAACACAAGTTGAATATGCTAATAAAGGAGGTTGATTTTGTAGTTCAATGACTAATAAACCGAAAAAATAAACCATTATAAAGTAGATTCTAATTCTAGCAAATTATTTCTCTTTGGTGTAGAGCCTGACAGCAAAGGCCAATCCCAAGATTAGGATAGGCGCAAGGAACTGCAAGATCTTAATCACAAACTCGCGAGTCTTGTCCGGATTGTATGTAGCTTGTTGTGGAGTGTAGGTGCGACTCCGAGGAACAGTTGACATGTCTATCTCCCCAATGACATAATTTTCCATCATTTCCCTTGCAGAATCACTGTGGCCGACGTCTTCAAAGTCATCCGTAGCATCTTTTCCTGTAAGTTGCCAGCAAATTCAGGTGTCAGATGTTTATAGCACAAGCCTTCATTTATGCATGTTGTCTATCATCCGAGTGGAATGAGTAAATACGAATCTGATCTAGGATTGTTCCACATTACCGGTTGCTGACAGCAAAACTTCCTCGCCACCAGGATGATCTTCCATGAATGGGGTTACATCATAAACCTGACAAATAACCAACAATATGTGAGGGTCGCCACTGTAGGGTTCTTTTTTTTTTCAAAATCCAGCGAATAAAAGGATAAAGAGGGGTAAACATAAGGATGAGGTACATTAGAGTGGGAGATCCAACAAGAGAGTCCTGACAAGAGGCAAACAAAACAAATAGAAGAAAATTCACCACCAACAAAAAGGTTCAGAGTAACCAGGATAGTGCATTTTCCGGTTCCCAGGTCCTCTATACTATGTATGAACTTCATTAAGATTTAACATTGAAGAATTTAGGTGAATCTCCTAGTTGTAAAAACAGAAATACCACTTGAATAGTACCCACAAATGCTTGATCGTTAGACCATAAGCAGAGAAAAAAGACTTGGCCTTCTAGGTAGGAGACTATTCAAGTTTATTAGCCGCTTTACAATCTTTTGTGGAGTCTATGTGAGACACAATGTTGTCCACAACTTCACAGAAACCATCGCAAAGACCTTAATCAATCATATATGAATATACGAGATATTATCAGTACTAATTTGATTATAGCCTTTTCCAACATCGTTCTTTCCATTACAAAAGATCAATTCCCAAATAATCTACCCTTCTAGGTGGAAGAACCCTGAACTTAATAGCCACTCTACCATTATTTCTAGAGCCAATTAGAACATCAACTACTGTCTGTTAACAATTTAAACCAGAAAGAAATCTCCATAATCTCAAACTGTGTATTAATCATAAAGGACCCAAATAAATTCCACTGATGATGAATAGTCATAGCATAAGAACTAGAAAAATACAGTAAGCACATAAAAATTTCGCAAGCACAGTAAAAGAATTGCAACATAGCTTCAATTGAAAACCACAGAAGAATCCCCAAATCACCACTTTCCTCTAATACTCATGTATTGCAATTCATCGCCATTTCTGAATCCAAAACCGAGTCCATCAAAATCAGCATATCTTTGTAGTGCCCGTGCTTGGAAGATGAACCTTAGAAACTGAATTAGACGCGCTTCAATTCAAATTCGCAAAATTCTTTTTACCAGTTTCAATTTCTCGAACTCAATTCTGTGAATCCTACCATGCTATTGCATACGATAGATAAACAGATCGAGAAAAAAATCTCATAGAAATGGAATAAATCCGATTATCTTTCGAATAACACGACGAAGAAGACATCTGACCTTTCCGTTGATAATAATCCAGCAATCCTTAAGCTTGTTATGCCGCACAACCTCCTCAAATGCGTGAACTTTCGAATCGGACGCCATTTCTCCTTACCACACACAAAAAAAGCAGCAAATGAATCAAATTCCGCGAATCAAAGACAAATTAAACAATAGCAACATAAAAAATTCGAAGCTATTTTTTTAAAGTGTAATTTTCTGCGAAAAAATGATGGCTTACGAGTGAGCAAGTCGAACAAAATAAGTAAATGCTATAGCCAATCATTTGACAGGTTGTTCGACCCCACTCTTATCGCAATGCCTTCATGCTAAAATTACGAACCCAAATCATATCGGCTATATGGTCCGGGCTTTAATGCTTAGCTTCGGTCCGGGCTCGCACAATAAAACATGACATTTGATGTACTACGACATAAATCTCTCTCGTTCGGGGAGAGAAAACGATTCTCTATCACCCAAATTATAATAGATGATCAAAAGAATGTTATATTTTGAAGAAGTCTTATTATCTTGGAATAATCTTTTTTTACCGAACATGATGTTAAATCTACAAGCCAGAAGAAAATCAAATTATATGTCTATTTGAAATCAATTAACAAACAAACTTGAAAAAGTCCAAAAAGTCTCTCTTTCCGATGAGAGTTTTCGTGTCATCCCTCTTCCTTGAGCGGATTCGCTAGTTCATCCTTCTTTTGACCCTTATTGAAAATGTTTTTGGCTATTTACACTCTGGTGGGCTTGGTTACGGTGGGCAATTGTGGGGCGGTGGGGGGTTTTCGTGGGTTTGTTTGGTCCTGGTGGTGGACTAGACGATGGTGTAGGCGGTGGTTGCGATCATGGTGGTAGCGGTGGAGTTGGCGATGGTGGCGGCACCAGACTTGCTGGTGGTGTTGGTCTTGGGGTGGTGATCGGTTAGGAGGTGGCGTCAGTGGGGGTGTCTTGAGGGTTGGTGGTGGTCTAATAGGCGGTCTAGCTCTTGGCCTGGATGATGAAGTTGGTGACTGGTGGTGGTGGTGTTGGCGGTGGTGTCAGACCCACACTCACTGGGGATGTTGGTCTTGGGGGTGGTCATGTGTTTGGAAGTGGCGAAGGTAATCTGACCCTTTTTCCAGGAACTTTGGATTTGCTGGCATTTTTCTGGTTGGCTTATTCCTTGGCGGTGGTTGCGCTGCAGCCCCACATTTCGCAATAACTTGCTTTTATTAGAATGCTTGGCGATTGGGAGATAACCGAGTGTTCTTTTCCCACGAAACTGTTTTCGTGAGCTTTCTCCCCTTTTGATTACGCTATATCATGCTTACTATTTTTTTTTTATGTTTTGTTCATTATATTGTGGTGTTCACTTTTGCATCGACCTTTCGCTGGTTGGCTCTCTATGCTGGATTGAACTCTTATGTGTGTTTTGGTGGGATCACTTTTTGGCCTTTTGTTGTGTTTGTATGGTGCCCTACAGTTTGTGTTTGCTAACTGGATATATTGTTTGGTCCTCTTGGCGGTGATACAACCATGCTCGTGATTTATCGTTAAAGGGGGTTGACTAGATTTTGACTACTAGAGTTCGAAGTTTCGTGCCCAAAGTGTTCTCTTTTGGTCGTTTCCTGTCAGTTGTGGATTACAGACACGAGAGATTGTCCGTTTGGAGTTTTTAATCAGTTATTGTTCCCCGTTTATCCTCTTGTGTGCCTTCTGATATCATGGAAGGCAGACCACTCATTCGACCTTATTGTAGCCTGCTTTGGTTGAGGGGACCAGATTGGCTTTGGTGGTCCTTGAACTCTCCAGTCTTCGTTCTTGTACTTCAATTGCTCTGCACTACCCTCTTGGGTCAATAAATACTAATTTCTTGGGGTTTGTATTGGTCATGCTTGGAATTTGTGGCTATCACATTTTTGTGATTTGTTGTGTTTTGGTTTCTGTATTTAGGTTGGCTATAGCTTGTACAAGATGTTGAGTAATATAACGTTGGTTTTATGCTTTAAAAAAAGTCCATAAACTAATTAACTACCATAAGAAATCTTTGGAGTCCATAAAATTAGGACTGACATCTCCTTTTCCTACAAAAATTAGGACAGAGCAATTGAAACGCTGTATATAACTCATGCACTACTCCTCTTCATATTCATTAGCATATCACGAACACACAAGTCAACATAAAAAACATAAAAAATAAAATCACCATTAACACATGTATTTAGATTGAATTTATGGCGTCTGCATTATGGGAATGAATAGACAAAATCATCATCATATGTTTCGAGATACGAACACAACAATCTATTTTCGTGTACTTATATTTGATAACGATAATCTCTCTCCGTGCATTTATATTTGATAATTGCATATTGCATATGAATCTGGTGCTATCGATCATCAACGGGTTTAGATATGAGAAAAAGTTTTTATGTTTTATATATCCACTACGATTGTTGACGTCAGGGACGAATCCCAACAATTTCATTGCACTATGGGGATGTTGGATTTCGCTTGACCATGAATCTTGAGAATGTTAATTAGTTTACGAGTCATTGGAGTTGCAACAATGCGGCGGATCATCTCAAAATAGAACCAACTGACTCTCCATTTGAGTGTGTCAAAAAATCTAATCTATGTTTTTAGTAGGCAACAACATTAAGATGCATTCTTTTTTTCGTTTTTCTAAAAAAAATTGTTAGTAATAGTTTTTTATGAATTTTTGTTAAAAAAAACAATTTTGGGAAATGATAGATCTGCTATATAGTCTTTTATGAGTATATTACATGATTTGAGTTATTTAATTTACTCATATTAATATGAATATTATTCATCTTGACATAAATAAATATAAATGATAACAAAAATAGACTAAATAATAGAAAGAAATGCTAAGTTATCCTTATCGAGTTTTAATATTTGAGAATATGATGTATGTTATGAACCATGTAGTGGATGTCCAATTGTCCACCCTTTTCACCAATTATCAACATGTTATATCTTCATGATCTTCTACCAACTTTCCCATGTAACATGTGATCCTAAGCCTATAAATAAATATTTAATGTGAACTAAATAGATGTGAAATGACTAGAAACCTTTCTACCTAAATTACTGTGAGGGTCTAATCCTAATTATTTGATTAATGATCACACAATGATAATTATAGCGTAAACATCGGAAGACTTGTTTAACATTTATTAACATGTGGCCCTAAAAATTTCGACATGACCTTATCGTACGAGAAACATACAACCAATAAAGGTACTGAAAGTATATATAGATACCATCAGTTTCATATCCATCAATATAAAACAACATACACAAATTAACTAAATATACATAAACTCCTCACATTCCAGGGACACACCCCTGGTACATATACTACTGGGATAAGTAGAAAAATAAACCTCTAATGTGTGGCTCCCACCGGATGTACCCTGTCTGGGATCCTGACCCATGTACTACCTGTCATTGTCCACACACAAAGATAACAACATCTCCCATGGGGGTGAGCCAAAGCCCAATATGGAACGGTCAAAAGAAATACAGCATATATCTATAACATGATATATGAAATGAAATGAAATGTATATCATGTAATGTCGGTAACGTACATCCATCCGTTGGGTATCTCAGAGCCAATAAATGAAAGTACAAATGTCTCAATAGCTCGAGCATGTCAAGCAAAGAAATGTATATATGGTGCGTCGTCAAAGCGTCACCGCATTCCATCTCTTGACATCATTTCATATCTTACGGATGACGTCAACAAGGCGCCATCCACAATTCTCAACAAATAGGGATAATCCATAGGATGACATCAGCAGACGTCGGCAAACGTCACAAATCCCCGTAACAACAAATCATAGAAATCTTAAGGGCCACGAATCCCTATGTCTTTCAGGCCACTTAATGCCAGTCATAGCACAGTGTACAACCCTTATGATTTATCGAGTCCAAATAATAAGGTATCAAAGAATCATAGCTCAACATGTATATCATGCATCGATGTATGTATAAAAAAAATGATGTGTGTTAACAAAACACTTATTTTCATACAACGATGTATCAAATCATGAATGCTATGAATGCCACATAATATAAATAAATCACGTAGCCACATAATTTCACGTAATTCAGATAATTCAACAAATCATATATCAACAGATACAGATACATGTCGTATGCTGCCCGATCTCAGCATGCATTTACTTTTCGATATACAAGGATCAACTTGAGCTTGTAGGATCGAAGTAGTCACTACATATCAATATAAATTCACAATTGAGAAAACTAGTCACCAAAACTTGGTTATCAATTTTAGTCACAACTTTACCAATTTAGGGTAATTAAATTGATCCAATTACATCATAATTTAACGTGTTAAATAATTTTCACCAGTTAAATTATATTTCACCAACTATAGTCCAAATTAACTGGTAGTTATCAAAGCAAACTCAAAAAAATCGAACATCAAAATTTTACCCAATTCGTGTAGTGTTCACGTTCGTTTTTCTTCAAATTCCGGCAAGCTCCGGTGATGTTATGGGCGAAGACCGGTTCAGAAAGCTTCATCTAGGTGAGGGGAAGATAATCGATGCTTGGGCTTCATCCAATTCGTGGTTCAATCGAAGAAATCGAACCAAAACCCGAAGAACCCTAATCTGCGCGATTTTGTCCGTTCCAAGCCAAAATTAAACACCTTTTCAAAGTTTAAATATTGATTATCTGGTATGGAAAGTTTCTCCTTTGAGTAAGGAACACGATGGTAGGTTGGGCTTGGTGAGATATGGTCGTACGTCAGCGAACAGAGCGGATATACATGCGTGGTCGGTGATCGCGAAGGTGTGCATGTTTTCGCACCTTTTAGAGGGTGTCCGTGATCAGTGTGTTTTTTACATGTTTTACTGTGTGTTTTACGTCCTACACCGATATATATTAATTCACGACCAATTATGAACATCGGAGTGTCACCAATATACTGATGCATGTACATTACATGTATAGTCCACACATGACTTTGTGTCCCTATTTCAAGCACACAAATTAAATATATCAATTCAATATAAATTTTATATTTACTAAATTAATTTAACAAATTTCGGTATTACTCCAAATAGTTCAAAAATATATTTATCAATTCACCACGTTCTGACCCGACTGTCAATTGACAGTTATATTGTCCATTTCACTTCTAATTAATTAAATTCTCATTAATTACCAAATTAATGTACAAATTATATGTAATTAACATTAATCAAATATAGGGGCATCACATTTTTACATCATAATTTAATGTGTTAAATAATTTTTCACCAATTAAATTTATTTTGCACCAATTATAGTCCAAATTAATTGGTAGTTATCAAAGCAAAGTCGGAAAAAGCGAACATCAAATTTTTACCCAATTCGTGTACTGTTCACGTTTGTTTTTCTTCAAATTCCGGCAAGCTCCGGCGATGTTACGAGCGGCGACCAGTACAGAAAACTTCTTCCAGGTGAGGGGAAGAGATTCGATGCTTGGGCTTCATCCAATTCGTGGTGGAATCGAAGAGATCGAACCAAAACCCGAAGAACCCTAGTCTGCGTGATTTCGTCCGTTCCAATCCAAAATTGAACACCTTTTCGAAGCTTAAATCTTGATTATCTGGTATGGAAAGTTGAGTCTTTGAGTAAGGAACAGGGTGGTAGGTCGGGCTTGGCGAGGTATGGTCGGACGATGGCGAACGGAGCAGATATACATGCGGTGGTCGGTGGTTGAGAAGGTGTGCATGTTTTCGTATCTTGTAGTGTGTGTTCGCGAGCTCTGTGTGTTTTACATGTTTTACCTCCTACACCGATATATATTAATTACCGACCAAGTATGAACATCAGAGTGTCGCCGATGTACTGGTGAATGTACATTATATGTACAACCACATCTGACTTTGTGTCCATATTTCAATCACACAAATTAAATATATCAATTTAATATAAATTTTATATTTACTAAATTAATTTAACAAAATTTTGGTATTAATCCGAATAGTTCAAAAATATATTTATCCATTCAACATGTTCTGATCCGACTGTCAATTGACAGTTATATTGTCCATTCTAATTAACTAATTAATTACATTCTCATTAATTACCAAATTCCTGTACAAATTATATGTAATTAATGTTATTCAAATATCAGGGCATCAAGATTTCGTCCTCAAAATCTAAAAATTGCATATCATAAATCAGTAACCAATTATAGTACATGTCAATACTATAATCGGACATCAACTTCATAAACTCAAGTCAAGGAAATTTTAGCATGACGCTGAATCAAAATCAGTGAATGTTGAATTGAATCTCGAGGCACGTGTATAGTTTATTTTCTTACAACAATGGAATAGATTGGTTATAAGAAACCATCTTTTTCAATTTAGAACACAAAATTAAATATTCAGTGCTGAACATTGAATACTTAAATTCAACCTCATCAGGTTGAAGAATACATACCAAATTATGTTCGTATTTCCTCTATAGTGAGGTACGAAGCACGTTACCGACAATACATAAAATAAATAGTAATGTCAACTAATATGTAAGATTCTCAATTTGCTTGAAAATCTTACAAAATCAACATAGTAACATCAAAAAATACCTTTAACGTGGGAGATTTTTGAAAATGATTAAATTACCATGTTGACATTTCCAGAAATGTCCCAGAAATGTCCACACTTGTTCTTGTAACTAACTTACTGAGTCTGAGCAACTTTCCCTCATTCTGGCATCTACGGAATCTTATCATTCATTTCTTGTAACGTTTCTGATTCTATTAGTATCATTTACACATTTATTCCTCGAACAAAGATATCTTACACCGTCTTAAAGCTTTAGATCATATATACAACACACTCATTCAAACACATATTTAACTCAAATGTATTCTGGAATAAATCCCAGAAATTAGATTGTTACTAAGACATAATCGAGCAAACAAATTACTCTCAATAGTCTTTTTAGTTTAACATACTTCATTTACTTTGATTGTCAGACCACAAATACTACGTAGTCCTTACAATCTGACAAATAAACTTTACATTCTAAACTGGTCCCAACGTTTAAACATAACCTTAGGGTCCTGAACAAATAATGCTTCAAAGGTAGATGTACACATGACAGGGCTTGGGGCGGCGATGGATCGCAGGGCTTCAAATTTTAGGCAGTGGCGATCGATCATGGGAAATGGCGATCGCGGCCCATGTTCCTTTGTTTTTTTCAAACTTTTGACAAATGTTGGGATTTTAGAATGGGGATTTGTTTAGTAGATTTTCGGGACGATGTCTACATTCCAATGGAAATATTACTTTTTAAAATGATGTGGCATGAGTAGTATGATTAAATGGGTTGCCTTGAGTAGTATGCATGGTTCAATAATTGTGATTAGTCATCATGATAGGAAGATGTATTTGGGGGTTGAATACAAGCTTGTCCACGTGGTTGAATGCTTATTATTGATTGTGTTATTAACTGTGAATAGCGAATAATTCACTGGATCTCGGGACTAAGACAAGATTTGGTTCTGGCTATGGGACTATAAGGTACGTATAACGTACATAGTTTTATATATTATTGTCATTGAAATGAATAATATATTATTGTTGTGATGAGTTGGCATGTGTTGCGAATCATGTGATGATGCTATTTAGCAAGCAATGGGTACGGTGTTGTCGCTGTTGAGCGAGCATTGGTTATGATGCCGCCGCTATTGAGCATGTGAGAGATTAAAGTACCGCCGCTATTGAGTGAGCGATGAGATATGAGGTGATGAAATTATGAAATCATAAACTGAGATTTATGTTAATTCTGTAAATCATTAATGTAATGATTTAGCTATATTGATTATGAAATTAGCGGTTTGAGAATGAGTTTAGTTAATCAACGAAATGATTAAGTGATTTTGGGAATTTGATGATGTTGGCTATTGTGAGAACAAGAATAGCATGGGAGGTCTCATATTGTGTGGTTGGTATGTTCACCTCGTGTGGGGTTGTTTCTGTTGGAACATGTACAACATTGGCTCTGGAGTTGAGTTCGTGTTGTTGATCGGAAATGCTTCCGGGACCGAGGTACCAATATCGGTATTGGGGCACGTGTTTATACAATAGATGCACATTTATTTATTCAATGCTCGTATACGAGCATTCTCATATGTGTATGGTTTGTATAACTGTTTTTAGATTTCTCTTTTTATTTATGGTTGCATGCAATTAATTATGGAGTATTGCATGGTGAATTGAGAATATGAAATTGGTGCATTATACAGTGTATACATAGATAAGTTGAGCTGTATTGGGAATTGAACAGTGGATTAATGTCAAAAAATTTATAGATGGCATGTTAATGCTATATAAGCATGTATAAGAATTCACTAATGGCATGAATGTATGCACTAATTTAGTGATTGATGCACTAATAACGGGTTAAGATAGCGAGGCCTTACATTAGTGGTATCAGAGCAGTGATTTGCCTTTTTTGGGCTGTTGAAGGCCTAGGGATGTGTTGATAAAAATGAGTAACACATAGTTATGCATGATTGTAGTTAGTGTTGTGTGACACAACTATTACGAGATCATAAGTGAAATGTGTTGTTGCTAACCTTTGTGGTTGCAGGATCGTATGGAATACGATTGAGATGATATTTATTGAAATGATTTGCACCTTATGTAATGAGTGCTAAGAAATCTGATTTTGTAGGAAATCAGAGAATGAGAAACGAAATGTGCTGTCCGAAGACATGGAATGGCAGAAAATGTGTTGTCGTCAATAGGTGATGGCAGATGATGTGATGACCAGGTATGGTTGCCTTATGGTTATAAGGATACAAGTATATGTGAATTTACACATGCATTGAGAATACCTTATATATAAATGCTTAATATTGTTATTATGCGTATGAATGTATTGCAATTATTGTACTACTATGGGTATATCAATTAGCGATGGATCATAATAATTGTCGCTGTCTTATCGAGCGTTGGATCAGGATATTTACCGCTATCATATTATAGCGTAAGTCGCTAGTATGTCGAAGCAAGGGATATCATTGAGCCGCTGATAATTCGAAGCGATGGATATTATTGAGCCGCTGATATAACGTAGTAGGAATTGTGAAATATTGTGTTGTTGTGTATACTGATATCATTGTGATGATGCAGGCATGTTGAGCAGCGATGGATCAGGATATTTATCGATGTCATATCGTAGCGCGGGTCGCTGATATGTCGAAGCGAGAGATATCATTGAGCCGCTGATAATTCATAGCGAGTGATATTATGTTAATGCCGCTGTCGTGTCGAAGCGATGATACATGACGCTATGACGTCAAAGCGATGAGTCCAAAAGGAACAAAGTGCTACATGTGATGTGAGTCACCTCTTGAATCCGAAAGGAACAAAGTGCTGCATATATGTGAGTCGCCTCTTGAGTCCGAAAGGAACAAAGTGCTGCATACATATAAGTCGCCTCTTGAGTCCATATTATACGTATGTATACATAGTAGTAGATTATGTCGTTGTATACGTAGCGATGGTTTATGCCGCTGTATACGTAGCGATGGATTATGTCATTGTATACGTAGCGATGGTTTATGTAAGGACCCTAGTTCCTTAAATGCGGATTAAAGGCGTAAATAAAATTTTCATGCATAAACGAGTATAAAAGTTGTGTTGATGCATTGAGCTGTAGATACTATACAAAAGAATGTGCCTGCTACCAAGAGCACTCCTCACTAGCTCACCGCATCAACTCGCCTTAGCCCGTCTGCCCAAAAGTACCTACATGAACAACCCCCGAAACCATGAGCATGTAAATAAATCATATTCACAATAATATGATGGCAATTCAAATGCATAAATCGTAAATGCAATTCACTTCCTGTATTTAATACATTTAAAAGCTCCCTTGGGTTGTCCATGTACCACAATCATAATCAATGGATTATAAAACCAATAATTTATGTCATGACATGCACTCATTCCATGTATACCAATGACCAATTCCAGTCTTATTATATCAGTGGCATAATACCCCTCGCGTTTACATGACAGCGGCATTAATACCCCTCGCTTTGACATATTAGCGGCATAATATCCCTCGCATCAACATGACAGCGGCATTATCCTTCGCTTCGACATGTTTGCGGCAAATATTCTTCATCGCTATAATATGATAGCGGCAAGTATTCTATCATCGCTTCGACATGAAGGCGGCAAGTATTCTTCATCACTGTAATATAATCTCGACTCACAATCACATGCAACCACAATGCATATCCAACCATGTATGCAACCATAATGCATAATTAAGACCATGTATGCAACCATAATGCATAACCAATTCAAAGCGTAATAAATACGTTTTACCGTCCGATGCTCGTACGTCTCACTACGTACCTTAGTTCCAAAAGTGGAGATATCGTGGACTTTATCTCCTAAGCTGTGTGGCCACCTGGGATGGTTCTACACATTCACACAAATCAAT
Organism: Haberlea rhodopensis; assembly: GCA_907163345.1. NCBI lineage: Eukaryota > Viridiplantae > Streptophyta > Magnoliopsida > Lamiales > Gesneriaceae > Haberlea > Haberlea rhodopensis. The sequence continues at coordinate 9,827,578 of CAJQUN010000006.1, read as the reverse complement.
AATAGGAGCCAATAATAGTCCAATATCAAAAATTCCACAAAAATACCATATTTTGCCTTTCGCGATCGCCCGCCTGGCGGGCGATCGATCGCGAAACCTTACTGCCCGATACCAAATTTTTCACCCTTCGGCGATCGATCGCCACATTTGGCGCGATCGATCGCCAGCCTCACCGATCGATCGCCAAGATGTGGCGATCGATCGCCAATTGCCCCTGGAGCCTACTGCTGGCTCGCGATCGATCGTCAAAAACGGGCGATCGATCGCTGACCCCTGTACATCGAATTCCACCATTTTTGCACACCATTTTCAACCCAAACCATACCAACACTTAAACCATCAAACCAACAACATAAATAACATCATAAACCTCCAAAATACACCTTAAAACAACCATAAATCCAACACCCAACCAAAACAATACCAACCCAAAAAAAACCCATTTCAAAACCATCTAAAACCATTTCAAAACTAAACCAAACACCATAAAAATACCAAGGAGGTATCCATACCTCTCGGGGACTCTAAATCTCACAAAAATTTCCACAAACAAGCTTTTTGCAAGAATTTCTCTTCCTCTTATTAGCCAGAAACGAAAATAGGAGAAATGGTTAGGGTTCGGAGAGAAGTTGGGGATTTTGGTAAAGTAAATGGGTAAAGGTGGCATAGTGGGGTTAAGGGAAAAATAATTAAATTGTATCCCAACTATTAACATGATGTATAAAATATCCCAACACGATATTTTAAAAGAATTATACCAAAATGCATCAAAATCCCAATTAAATACATGTTCCACCAATAATTACCCACCATCACATTTAAACAATTAAAGCACCCAATTATCCAACATGCATAACATGCACCCTGAAATGCTCTACCGGGTCACTCATACCATGTGACTAAGCATTTCACCAAGATAATTAATGCCAACACAAATATTAATTATCACCATTAAAAATCACATAAACATAATTAATGCCCAAATTGCAATTAATTATTTCGGGGATATCACAATACTCCCCTACTTATAAGATTTCGCCCTCGAAATCGCATGCACTTACCCAAAAACGAAACCAAACATAATCACATACCAGAGAATAGCTCCGGGTAGTGCTGCATCATATGCCGCTCCGTCTCCCACGTGGCCTCCTCGACACCCCTGCGATCCCACTGAATCTTGATCATCGGTATCACTTTGTTCCGAAGTCTGCGATCCGCCCTATCCAAAATCCTGACTGGCCGTTCCTCATAGGATACATCGGAATCCAACTGAACTTCAGAAGGCTGCAAAACATGCGACGGATCCGGCTCATACTTCCGCAGCATAGATACATGAAATACGTCGTGAATACCAGACAACGACGGTGCCAGTGCCAAACGGTAAGCCAAGGTACCGATGCGATGCAAATACTCATACGGTCCCACATACCCCTTAGACAATTTACCACGCATACCAAACCGAACCACACCCCTGAAAGGTGAGATCTTCAAAAAGACTCTGTCTCCCAACTGAAACTCCAACGGTCTCCGTCGTTTATTCCCATAGGCTGCCTGCCTGTCCTGGGCTGTCTTCATTTTCTGACGGATAACCTTTACCTTATCCTCCATCTCCCGTATCAGTTTGGGTCCTCCCACTGCTTTACTGGTCAAGTCATCCCAGTATAATGGCGACCTACAACGCCTACCATACAAAGCCTCAAACGGTGCCATCTGAATACTCGCCTGATAGATGTTGTTGTAAGAAAACTCTACCAAGGCCAAAGAATCTTGCCATGAGGCATCAAACTCCAACACACAAGCTTGTAGCATGTCCTCGAGCGTCTGTATAGTACGCTCAGTTTGACCGTCCGTCTGGGGATGATATGCCGTACTCAATCTCACCTCAGTACCCAATGCTGACTGAAGACCTCCCCAGAAATGAAATGTGAACCGCGGATCTCTGTCAGATATAATGGACACTGGAATCCCATGTAGTCTCACTATGTCCCTGACATACAGCTGAGCCATCCTCAAGTATGTGTACGTCATACTGTAGGGAATGAAGTGAGCTACCTTCGTCAGCCTGTCAATGATCACCCAAATGGCATCACAACCCGAAGTAGTCCTCGGCAAGTGGGTCACAAAGTCCATAGATATGTGCTCCCACTTCCACTCCGGTATCTCTAAGCTCCTTATTTCGCCACCGGGTCTCTGCCTCTCTGCCTTAACCTGCTGGCAGATTAAACACCTCTTGACAAAAGCAATCACATCACGCTTCATCCGCTTCCACCAGAACTGATCACATAAGTCCTTATACATCTTCCTCCCTCCTGGGTGGATACTGAATCGGCTACTATGAGCCCGTTCCAAGATCCCTTTACGCAACTCCGGCGTACATGGAACTACCCATCGGTTACCAAGTCTTAAGGAACCATCCCCAGCCACTCTAAACTTTGATGGCTGTCCCTGAAGTGCCAATGATGACCATCTCTGAACCTCATCATCTGTCCTCTGAGCTCTCCTGATATTCTCATAGATATCTGGCTCAGCCAATAAGGTTGATACCCACACCGGCGATGTATCCACATCGAAGTCATAGCCCAGATGGCAACAAGAAGTCATCATAGCCGACAAATGCATGACTTCCTCAGCAGTATTCTTCACCTTCAGACTCAAGGCGTCTGCTGTCAAATTGGCTTTCCCCGGATGGTACTCTATCTCACAGTCATAGTCTTTAAGCAGATCCATCCATCTCCTCTGACGCATATTCAATTCCGCCTGAGTGAACAAGAATTTCAGGCTCTTATGATCCGTATATATAGTAAAAGATGTACCATACAGATAATGCCTCCAAATCTTAAGGGCAAAGATAATAGCTGCCAACTCCAAATCATGGACTCGGTATCTAGCCTCATGCAGCTTCAACTGCCTCGATGCATAAGCCACCACATGCTTATCTTGCATCAATACACAACCCAAGCCCTGCAGTGATGCATCAGTATAAGGGACAAACCTCTTGTTCTCTGAGGGAATCACCAATACCGGCGCCGTCGTCAATCGGTGCTTCAACTCTTGGAAGCTCTCCTCGCAAGCCTCTGACCAAAAGAAGGGTACTCCCTTTTGGGTTAACTGCGTCAGTGGCTTAGCAATCTTAGAAAATCCATCAACGAAGCGTCGGTAATAACCAGCCAAACCAAGAAAACTTTGTATCTCGGGCACAGAAGTGGGTGCAGCCCACTCCATCATAGCCTCAATCTTCCTAGGGTCCACTGAAATCCCACTGCTAGATATAACATGCCCCAGAAATACTACACTGCTCAACCAAAACTCACACTTACTGAGCTTGACATATAACTGGTGATCTCTGAGGATCTGGAGCACTGTCCTCAAGTGTCTCACATGCTCTTCCTCGCTCCGGGAGTAGATGAGTATGTCGTCAATAAACACAATGACGAACTGATCCAGATAGGGTTGGAACACCCGGTTCATCAAGCTCATAAAGACAGCCGGGGCGTTCGTCACACCGAACGGCATCACTAAGAACTCGTAGTGCCCATATTGAGTCCGAAATGCTATCTTCTGTACATCCTCCTCCCTGACCCGTATCTGGTGGTACCCGGATCTCAAATCAATCTTGCTATACAGCTTTGTGCCTTGCAACTGATCAAATAAATCATCGATTCTCGGAAGAGGATACTTGTTCTTTACCGTGGCCATATTCAGTTGCCGGTAGTCGATGCACAAACGCATCGAACCATCCTTCTTCTTCACGAAAAGAACCGGTGCGCCCCAAGGTGATACGCTAGGGCGTATATATCCTTTATCAAGGAGCTCCTGCCACTGCTCCTTCAGTTCTCTTAACTCTGCCGGTGCCATCCGGTAAGGGGCACGAGAAATGACGGATGTCCCCGGTAATAACTCAATCCCAAACTCAACTTCCCTTGCCGGTGGGAATCCGGGAATCTCCTCCGGGAACACATCAACAAACTCCGCTACCACTGGTACATCCCCAACCTTTAACTCTTTACCCTTTCCCGACGTGTCCACAGCATAGATGAGGTAGCCCGTGTTTCCACGTTCCAACAATTGGGACATTTTGATTGCCGAAATCAACGGAATCTTCGCACGAGACCCGTTGCCATAGAAAGTCCACTGAACTCCCATATGAGACGTGAACCGAACTGTCCTCTGCCGACAATCTACCACTGCCTGATATCTGTTCAGAATGTCGATGCCCACGATGCAGTCAAAATCTGACATACCCAAAACAATCAAGTCTGCCCTTATCTCATTGCCCTCAAAATAAATGAGGCAGTCCATCAGAAACTGATCAGCAACAACTTTCTTTCCGGTGGGTGTCGAGACCAATAGAGACGTGGGTAACGGAGACGTGCACATATGATGTCTCGCCATAAAGTCCGCAGACACAAAGGAGTGCGAAGCACCTGTGTCTATCAAAATAAAGGCGGAATATGTAAATAGAAGGCACGTACCAGCTATCACCTCCTCTGGAGCTGCATCGGCCTGTTTCCTGGTCAATGCATAGACCTGTCCCTGAGGTGGCCCCATGTGATGACCAGAGATTAGGGATGTTAATCCCGGAGTGTTAATAACCCGTAAAGTTGTTTTACGTGACAATTGGAGTTTAATCGAGGTGTTGGGCCTTCTGGGCTCGTCTATTTGAGTAGTTGGGATCGTTGGATCCCGAGATTGAGATCGTATTCTCATTTCGGTGAAGACCTGTGAGTTGGGTTTTTAGTGTGACTCAGAATCTCGGGTGCTGTGTGTGGGCACCGGTAGGGGGTTTTTGAGTTAGAGAGAGAATTTTTGAAAACAGATGATTTTTAATGAATCATGATGTATTTGTGGGGCTTTTAGTATTTTGGGGTATTTTTGCTATAAATACCAGTTGAACCTGAGATTTTAATTATCAGAACCATTTCAGCACCTCGTTTCTCTCTCCACCCGCGCGCCCCTTTCCCGATCCCCTTTGACCACCGCGCACAAAAGTGCTCCGCCCGCCGCCGTTCGGCGTGTGCCACCCGCCGTTGGAATTGTCTCTTCCAGGCGCTCCTATCCATACCAACAATTCGAAGTTTTGTCGAGAATCGCGTTCGGATTTGCCAGAAAAGCGTAGGGTTCGAAAACTGGAGTTCATCCGATTTTTGGGGCTCGATTTTGGTATGTTTTTGGTACGATTTTTCTGGTGTTTTTGGGGCGTTTGTGAGCTGTTATTGAGTCGATGATTTCAGACTTTTGTGGTTCGAAATATTTGTTGCATTTGGTTCGAATTTCAGCTCGATTTTTGTGAGTTAGGGTTCGAAAAATTGGGGCTTTTGACAAGGAGTGATGATTCTTGTTAGTAATTGATTGATTCATGTTTTAGATGCATTATGATGCTTGATTGTGTTCGAAATTGAGGAATTGGATTCGAAGTTAGGGCTTGAATTCGAATTTTGGGGGTTTTGGCATGTGGGGCGATTATTGTTGTTGCTAATTGATTAATTCATGTGTTAGATGAATTATGGTGATTATTTGGGTTTGATTTGTGTTGGTTGGGTTCGAATTATTGAAGGTGTTCTTGAGCAATTTTTCGATATGTTGCATTCGTTTTCCCTCCCTGCATGTACCCCGCCCCGGGTCTTTTAGATGTTTAATTGTCATGTGTCGACAATATTTTGAGGGTTATGGATGTGCTTGAGCATGGGTTACATGTTCGTAAATAATTGTGAATTATTTATCGTGTTAGCACATCGTTCCTCGGGGCATGGAACTCGAGCAAGGTTTGGCTCAGACTTCGAGGATTTAAGGTACGTTTAGCGTACGAGCATAGTTTAAATGATGTTTTACAAGTATGATGCATGATTTAAATACATGAAATGTTTTACTATGATGGTACCGAGACTTGGTTACGTTATGTTGATTCACATGGTGAAATGCTTGGTGCCGCTATGAAGCGAGCAAATGATGTGGTGTGGTTGCTACGGAGCAAACACCGATAGTATGATGCTACTTTGAAGTAAGAAATGAAAATGTGGTATTTGATTAGATATCTAGGATATCTGTATTTTATTCCCTATTGGTAATGAATAGGAACAGAGACGTAGTTAATCAGAGAAGTGATTAACTAGTATCGGAAGTTAAGGAAATCTCAATATGATATCTAGAATTATGATAATTGCTAGATAAAGAAAGATGTTATGAGATGTTGTTAAATTGAAACTGGCTAGGGTTAACCAATATGATGATTAACTGCATATTCAGGATTTGATGATTTATCTGTTTTGAGAACAGGGTTATTACAGGGGTACGCTATGATGAGGATGATACCATCCAGGAAGTATCACATATGTTCCACAATATTTACATTTTCGTAAATTATGTATTATGTCATTATGATTATGAAATTGTGGAATTGGTATGCTCACCCCGTTGGGGGCTGTCTCTGTTGGGGCAGGTGAACAGGTACATCGATGGCTTTGGAGATGAGCTCGAGCTGTTGATTGGATGTACTCCCAGGATCGGGGTACCAGGCTTGATGGAGCACGGTATCGTATTGAGTACTTATATACCCATGAGGGTTATATACATATTCATGATGCTCGCATGTGAGCAAAATTATACTTGTATATGGGTTGTATATAACGGCATGAACCTTTCTCTCTTTCATTCTATGTTGCATGCAATTAGGGGTAGAATTGCTAAATGATATGAGAGTCATGGGTGTATTGTGGGTGTTGAAACCCACTTTTGTTGTCATATGTGTGGTGTCTTCCCTGGCTGGGAATTTACTTGATATTGCTGTATTCTGATGAGTGTTATGTTTTCCCTGGCCGGGAATTATATTATATGATGTGCTTTTGTTTTGGGATAGCTCAATTTACGGGGAGACTCTGCCCAAATTTTTATAAAAGTCCACAATGTGAAAAGTGGCAAAACGGGGATGGTAATGGGCAACTCTATGAGTCTATATGTTAGTAGAGATGATCTTATAACGTTGAATATTAAAGGAATTTTGTAAGCATCATTTGAGCTTCCCGATTGACTTTTTATTGAAAGCACATGCCACACATAATGGTTAATACACTAAGTAAGGGTTAAGTACATGGGGTCCTTACATTAGTGGTATCAGAGCAGTGGTTGCTCATTGGGGCTGTTGAGGGCCTAGGAAGTTATTGATAGCACATATTTATGCATGATGGCATTAATGTTATACGACATGACTAATTGTTTATGTGCTTTTATGTTATGAAAAGTGGTATTGCTAACCATTGTGGTTGCAGGAATCGTGTGGAACACGATAGGATGGCATTAATAGTAATGTCTAACACTCTATATGTTACGTGCCAAGGAATCTGATTGGTAAGAAAATCAGGGAAAAGAAAGATATGATGTATTGTCTGAGGACAGACTGGGTGGACAACCGACAGTGGAATACTTCGGTATGGTCTCAATTATTATTGAATATACTAATGTGTTTGTTCATGTAATGTTCAAGCAAGGAAGGTACGTAAGACGCGTACGGGCATCGGACGGTAACATATTCTTACACTATGACTATGCTATAATTACAGAAGTATTTACGATGTTTATGATGATGATTAGGATAAGTAAGTTTATGATGATGATGTCTATGATGAATAAAGACGACAAGATGTTTACGACGATATTATGATAAATGAAGATGATATGACGTTTACGATGACGACTATGATAAGTAATGATGATGTTAATATGATGTTTATAGAATGATATGATGTTTATAAGGTGGTAAGATGCCACAGGGTAAGATGCCCATATGCATGAATATGAACCAGGGAAAATGAAAAGAAGTTAATGAATAACCAGCAGGCTTACTCAACTATGATTTCGTATATTTACTGTTTTATCTCTAAGATAATGATGCTATAAGATGATGATGTTTATATGATGATAATGTATGTTTAACTATGTTACTTAGAATGGTTGAATGTCCGGTGGTCATTATGGGCAAGCGAGGAAGGTCTTGCCGCTCACATAGCTGATGAGCGATGGGGTACATCCGCTATCAAGGTGTAGCGATGGGTATCATCCGCTGATGAGCGATGGGGTACATCCGCTATCAAGGTGTAGCGATGGGTATCATCCGCTGAGCGATGGGGTACATCCGCTATCAAGGCGTAGCGATGGGTATCATCCGCTGAATAAGAGATACATCCGCTATCAAGGCGTAGCGATGGGTATCATACGATGTGTTATGTCGAGCGAGGGGGCCAATTGTGCCGCTGTCATAATGGAACCCGGACAGTCCCATTTCTAATTAACATAGTTTGTTGTGAGTATATATGTGAATATGATGTTTATGATGATGTTTATGATGAGTAAAGATGATATGATGATTATGATGATGTTTATGATGATAGCGATGCCTCATTCCGCTATTTTACGATGACTCACTCTTTTATGAGGATTGGCGATGGTTCTTTCCGCCAGATGTATTGATAGCGATGGTTCATTCCGCTATATTGATTGGCGATGGTTCTTTCCGCCAGATGTATTGATAGCGATGGTTCATTCCGCTATATTGATTGGCGATGGTTCTTTCCGCCAGATGTATTGATAGCGATGGTTCATTCCGCTATATTGATTGGCGATGGTTCTTTTCGCCAGATGTATTGATAGCGATGGTTCATTCCGCTATATGGATTGGCGATGGTTCTTTCCGCCAGATGTATTGATAGCGATGGTTCATTCCACTATATTGATTGGCGATGGTTTACACCGCCGGGTATTGATAGCGATGCCTCTTTCCGCTATTATGTGGACGATGATTCATGCTCAGGTGTATAGCGAGGTTTTATGCCACCTACTATATGACGAGGTATTATGCCGTCGATTCTATAGCGATGGACTGTGCCGCTATATATTCAGCACAGGATTTTGCCGCCTTCGAACGATGGGTGCTGATTACGTATTATTATTGAGCGACGGAGATAGGTATGCCGCTATCTTGTTAGCGATGAGGTATGAGATATTGCTATTCTATTTAGCATTGTTATAGCTAGCATGCGTTGTTATACATGTTTTATTATGCCTATTTTACTAGCATGATGGTGGATGACATACGCTGATGTACATGGACCGTCGCGAGTTGACTGGATTGTTTAGATGTCATTGTTGACATGTATCGTCACTAGTTGGCAATGCCTTAGATGCCATGAGTTGGCATGTGTCGTCACAGGATGACGATGACGATGGTGTAGGAGATGTCTTATTAGACATGCATCATCGTTACGATGGATAATGCGTTGAGTATACGTATTCAGTAGTATGCCTTGGGTGCCAGTACCGAGCACAAGGTGGTGTGTGCGTCACCGTTTGACATGACCCTTATACCGAGCGGGTTGCTCGAGGAATAGGTGGATGCGCTGTACATGTGATTGTACCGCTGCTTATGTTTAGTGTGATCATATTACGAGTGGTGATACCCTTGAGGTATGCTCGTTGGAATGGCTTTTTGGCCATGTAATTTGACGACAGGAGTAATCGTGGAGGAATTACTCGCTTTCTATTGATATGACCTGTGGTAGACATGGTCACACCACCCACGAGAGTGTAAGATGGGTCCTAAGGAAGTAGGATCAGGTTATGTTAAGTACATGGGGACATTGGAGTGTCCAGGGTATGTCAGCATTGGAGGAATGTTGGGTAAAGACCCACTACTCTATTGATTTTTCTTCCCATGGTATGGTATGCCGTGCAGAAACGTCCATCTGATTGGTAGGTTTGAGGTGAACCTAGTGAGGCAGCGACTAGTTTGTCTGCCGCGTGTGTGCAGCACCATGATGGGCTTGCTAGAGCCGTTATACTGCTCGTTGGAACCAAGTTTGGCAAATCGTAAGGTGATACGATGTGGTTTGTGGTGGACTTTAGTAGTCACCACGTTATTTGAAGTTGAGGTTGTGTATGCCTCACCGAAACGTGTATACGTTTATGTTTAAATCTTGGTGAGACTTGTCTGGGACAGCTCATGATGTTGAAGTACCAACAAGAGAGTCATCAAGTCGTCGTTGATTTGGCCTGGGAATCCATGTATTTGGGATGCATTGGGTTTATTGCATGTCCTTTCAAATTTGAAACTCTGAGGAGTCTCGATTGTTTATTTATGATCAGGATGTGATTCTTAGGATATCCGGAGGTGGACATCTTGTGAGATGTCTTTTGTGTGAATCTGTGGCCGTGAGTTGCCCAAATTGAGTTGCAATGATGCGACTGCTCATTTGATGGAGGAGGTTTGGAAGTGGAAACCAGGCTTGGTATGTGTACACAGTGGTATGCTAATGTTTCCCTCGTAACGATGTATGTTAGACATCGTGTGTCATAATAGAGATGTCTTTGAATGATATCTACGATAGAATCGGGAGCGATTCGAATCCTTGCAGTTTCAGTTGAATAACTGCTTTTGGGTTGTTAGCGTTGAGTTGTGCTGACGCTCTTTGACGTTATGATGGATTTGGGAGTCTATTCCACTCCAGAGTTTGACACGAGATCAACGTTCTCACGGTTGAGGTGTCATTCATGATGCATTCTTACTAGTTGTATTGGAACTAAGAATGACTGTCCGATCTACGGTCGTAAGTATTGGTTGTTTTGCAGTCATGAGGGACTGACTTTTGGGATGACCCGCATCGAGGTACGTTTTGCCTCTTGGGTGATATGTTGGTTTTGGTAAGTCGCTCTGTTTCAGAGTTTGAAGAGAGGTAAGTATCCTCGCGATTTTTAAGACGATTCTGATATGGTCAGGAATCGAGGTTATGGCTTCATGTTGTTGTGTAGCCCGGGTGTTACGTGATACACGGTGCTAATTTCGAGGACGAAATTCTTTTAGTGGGGGATATTGTGATGACCAGAGATTAGGGATGTTAATCCCGGAGTGTTAATAACCCGTAAAGTTGTTTTACGTGACAATTGGAGTTTAATCGAGGTGTTGGGCCTTCTGGGCTCGTCTATTTGAGTAGTTGGGATCGTTGGATCCCGAGGTTGAGATCGTATTCTCATTTCGGTGAAGACCTGTGAGTTGGGTTTTTAGTGTGACTCAGAATCTCGGGTGCTGTGTGTGGACACCGGTAGGGGGTTTTTGAGTTAGAGAGAGAATTTTTGAAAACAGATGATTTTTAATGAATCATGATGTATTTGTGGGGCTTTTAGTATTTTGGGGTATTTTTGCTATAAATACCAGTTGAACCCGAGATTTTAATTACCGGAACCATTTCAGCACCTCGTTTCTCTCTCCACCCGCGCGCCCCTTTCCCGATCCCCTTTGACCACCGCGCACAAAAGTGCTCCGCCCGTCGCCGTCCGGCCGCCGTTCGGCGCGTGCCACCCGCCGTTGGAATCGTCTCTTCCAGGCGCTCCTATCCATACCAACAATTCGAAGTTTCGTCGAGAATCGCGTTCGGATTTGCCAGAAAAGCGTAGGGTTCGAAAACTGGAGTTCATCCGATTTTTGGGGCTCGATTTTGGTATGTTTTTGGTACGATTTTTCTGGTGTTTTTGGGGCGTTTGTGAGCTGTTATTGAGTCGATGATTTCAGACTTTTGTGGTTCGAAATATTTGTTGCATTTGGTTCGAATTTCAGCTCGATTTTTGTGAGTTAGGGTTCGAAAAATTGGGGCTTTTGACAAGGAGTGATGATTCTTGTTAGTAATTGATTGATTCATGTTTTAGATGCATTATGATGCTTGATTGTGTTCGAAATTGAGGAATTGGATTCGAAGTTAGGGCTTGAATTCGAATTTTGGGGGTTTTGGCATGTGGGGCGATTATTGTTGTTGCTAATTGATTAATTCATGTGTTAGATGAATTATGGTGATTATTTGGGTTTGATTTGTGTTGGTTGGGTTTGAATTATTGAAGGTGTTCTTGAGCAATTTTTCGATATGTTGCATTCGTTTTCCCTCCCTGCATGTACCCCGCCCCGGGTCTTTTAGATGTTTAATTGTCGTGTGTCGACAATATTTTGAGGGTTATGGATGTGCTTGAGCATGGGTTACATGTTCGTAAATAATTGTGAATTATTTATCGTGTTAGCACATCGTTCCTCGGGGCATGGAACTCGAGCAAGGTTTGGCTCGGACTTCGAGGATTTAAGGTACGTTTAGCGTACGAGCATAGTTTAAATGATGTTTTACAAGTATGATGCATGATTTAAATACATGAAATGTTTTACTATGATGGTACCGAGACTTGGTTACGTTATGTTGATTCACATGGTGAAATGCTTGGTGCCGCTATGAAGCGAGCAAATGATGTGGTGTGGTTGCTACGGAGCAAACACCGATAGTATGATGCTACTTTGAAGTAAGAAATGAAAATGTGGTATTTGATTAGATATCTAGGATATCTGTATTTTTATTCCCTATTGGTAATGAATAGGAACAGAGACGTAGTTAATCAGAGAAGTGATTAACTAGTATCGGAAGTTAAGGAAATCTCAATATGATATCTAGAATTATGATAATTGCTAGATAAAGAAAGAATTTATGAGATGTTGTTAAATTGAAACTGGCTAGGGTTAACCAATATGATGATTAACTGCATATTCAGGATTTGATGATTTATCTGTTTTGAGAACAGGGTTATTACAGGGGTACGCTATGATGAGGATGATACGATCCAGGAAGTATCACATATGTTCCACAATATTTACATTTTCGTAAATTATGTATTATGTCATTATGATTATGAAATTGTGGAATTTGTATGCTCACCCCGTTGGGGGCTGTCTCTGTTGGGGAGGTGAACAGGTACATCGATGGCTTTGGAGATGAGCTTCGAGCTGTTGATTGGATGTACTCCCAGGATCGGGGTACCAGGGCTTGATGGAGCACGGTATCGTATTGAGTACTTATATACCCATGAGGGTTATATACATATTCATGATGCTCGCATGTGAGCAAGATTATACTTGTATATGGGTTGTATATAAAGGCATGAACCTTTCTCTCTTTCATTCTATGTTGCATGCAATTAGGTGTAGAATTGCTAAATGATATGAGAGTCATGGGTGTATTGTGGGTGTTGAAACCCACTTTTGTTGTCATATGTGTGGTGTCTTCCCCGGCTGGGAATTTACTTGATATTGCTGTATTCTGATGAGTGTTATGTTTTCCCTGGCCGGGAATTATATTATATGATGTGCTTTTGTTTTGGGATAGCTCAATTTACGGGGAGACTCTGCCCAAATTTTTATAAAAGTCCACAATGTGAAAAGTGGCAAAATGGGGATGGTAATGGGCAACTCTATGAGTCTATATGTTAGTAGAGATGATCTTATAACGTTGAATATTAAAGGAATTTTGTAAGCATCATTTGAGCTTCCCGATTGACTTTTTATTGAAAGCACGTGCCACACATAATGGTTAATACACTAATTAAGGGTTAAGTACATGGGGTCCTTACACCCCATCTGTCCCTGAGGTGGCCCCATAGCCTGTCCTCCCATATATCGAGGCACCATCGGTGGCCTCTGCTGAACTGTACCACTAGAAAACCTCCCTCGACCTTCCCTGAGATCCGTCTGTCCTTCCCGATTAGGACAACACCGAGCAATGTGGCCCGACCTGCTGCATATGTAGCACGCAGAACAGTCACGCATCAACTGCGGCCCTCCGCAAAAGTGACACTTAATATCTCTAACTCGACTAGCTTGAGTCGATCCCCCATGAGTAGATGCACCACCCCTTCGGTCCCCTTGCTTCCGGCCATCCGGTCGCCTTCCGCTAAACCGGGAGGAAGAAGAAGTCCCTCTTGACTTGAAAGATCCTCCCCGGGGCCTCAAATTTTCAGGTGTAGATCTTTGTGATGGAACTGGTGAGGGTATGCCTTAGGATAAGCGCTCACCCCTATCTCTGCTAGCCCCGCTCTAACAAGTGCATCATCAAAAGATGTCGGGTTGTTAGAAATAACCCGGTCAAATAATTCCGATCGTAGCCCCTTCAGAAAGTGCCTCATCTTGGCATGCCCGTTTGTAGCGATGTGTGGCACATACCTCAATAGTGATGAGTAGTGCATGGCATAGTCCGAAACTGTCAGACTCCCTTGCTTCAGATTTGTAAATTCGTCCTCCTTAGTTTGCCTAGGCGTAGCAGAGAAGTATCGGTTTAGAAACCGAGTTCTGAATAAAGTCCAGTCAATTACCATGCCTTTGGCCCTCAATTCCATCACAGTCGTCTTCCACCACATAGAAGACTTCTTTGCCAGCTGGAATTCTGCCAGTCTTAACCAAGCCGTCCTAGCACACGGCGCATACACGAATATCTGTTCCAATCTCTCCAGCCACTCCTCGGCCTCTTCCCCTGTTTCTGTTCCCTCAAACATGGGCGGGTGAAAGGTCAGAAACTGAGTAAGGCTAAGCTCCCCTGGTAATAGCAACTGAGCAACCGGTTCCATGCCCACAGTAGGTGGAGGTAAATGATTTGCCTGACCAATGCTAGCATTCACGCTCCCAACATCACCCACCTCTTAATTGAGGTTCCCCGCATTCATAGCCGCCATGCTGTAACACAAAGGTTAACAATAATTCCAAACAATATATATGTTATGCCGTTAGATAACATGAACGACAATAAGCATGTTAGTATAATAATTTATACACCAACATATACCACATGCATAAACATGCCCAAATGTAAACACCTAGCCAACCATGCTAAGGCTACCCTTAACTCATTCCCGGGTTCTCTAACCACTGCTCTGATACCACTAATGTAAGGACCCTAGTTCCTTAAATGCGGATTAAAGGCGTAAATAAAATTTTCATGCATAAACGAGTATAAAAGTTATGTTGATGCCTTGAGCTAATAGATTACAGTGCCAAAATAAAGTTCCAAAGGGGATTAGTTACATTCCCATCCAACGAATGTTAATCCTATAGCTTTACACTACTCCTAGAGTAGATACTATACAAAAGAATGTGCCTGCTACCAAGAGCACTCATCACTAGCTCACCGCATCAACTCGCCTTAGCCCGTCCGCCCAAAAGTACATACAGGAACAACCCCCGAAACCATGAGCATGTAAATAAATCATATTCACAATAATATGATGGCAATTCAAATACATAAATCGTAAATGCGATTCACTTCCTGTATTTAATACATTTAAAAGCTCCATTGGGTTGTCCCTGTACCACAATCATAATCAATGGATTATAAAACCAATAATTTATGTCATGACATGCACTCATTCCATGTATACAAATGGCCAATTCCAGTCTTATTATATTAGTGGCATAATACCCCTCGCGTTTACATGACAGCGGCATTAAACCCCTCGCTTCGACATATTAGCGGCATAATATCCCTCGCATCAACATGACAGCGGCATTATCCTTCGCTTCGACATGTTTGCGGCAAATATTCTTCATCGCTATAATATGATAGCGGCAAGTATTCTATCATCGCTTCGACATGAAGGCGGCAAGTATTCTTCATCACTGTAATATAATCTCGACTCACAATCACATGCAACCACAATGCATATCCAACCATGTATGCAACCATAATGCATAATTAAGACCATGTATGCAACCATAATGCATAACCAATTCAAAGCGTAATAAATACGTTTTACCGTCCGATGCTCGTGCGTCTCACTACGTACCTTAGTTCCAAAAGTGGAGATATCGTGGACTTTATCTCCTAAGCTGTGTGGCCACCTGGGATGGTTCTACATATTCACACAAATCATTATTAGGAGCCAATAATAGTCCAATATCAAAAATTCCACAAAAATACCATATTTTGCCTTTCGCGATCGATCGCCTGTGGCGGGCGATCGATCGCGAAACCTTACTGCCCGATACCAAAATTTTCACCCTTCGGCGATCGATCGCCACATTTGGCGCGATCGATCGCCAAAAATGGGCGATCGATCGCTGACCCCTGTACATCGAATTCCACCATATTTGCACACCATTTTCAACCCAAACCATACCAACACTTAAACCATCAAACCAACAACATAAATAACATCATAAACCTCCAAAATACACCTTAAAACAACCATAAATCCAACACCCAACCAAAACAATACCAACCCAAAACAAACCCATTTCAAAACCATCTAAAACCATTTCAAAACTAAACCAAACACCATAAAAATACCAAGGAGGTATCCATACATCTTGGGGACTCTAAATCTCACAAAAATTTCCACAAACAAGCTTTTTGCAAGAATTTCTCTTCCTCTTATTAGCCAAAAACGAAAATAGGAGAAATGGTTAGGGTTGGGAGAGAAGTTGGGGATTTTGGTAAAGTAAATGGGTAAAGGTGGGATAGTGGGGTTAAGGGAAAAATAATTAAATTGTACCCCAACTATTAACATGATGTATAAAATATCACAACACGATATTTTAAAAGCATTATACCAAAATGCATCAAAATCCCAATTAAGTACATGTTCCACCAATAATTACCCACCATCATATTTAAACAATTAAAGCACCCAATTATCCAACATGCATAACATGCACCCTGAAATGCTCTACCGGGTCACTCCTACCATATGACTAAGCATTTCACCAAGATAATTAATGCCAACACAAATATTAATTATCACCATTAAAAATCACATAAACATAATTAATGCCCAAATTGCAATTAATTATTTCGGGGATATCACAGTTTATGCCACTGTATACGTAGCGATGGATTATGTCGTTGTACACGTAGCGACGATTTATGTCGTTGTATATGTAGCGATGGTTTATGCCGATGTATACATATTAATGGATTATGTCGTTGTATACATAGCGATGATTATGCCGCTGTATACGTAGCGATGTATATTACCGTTGTATGCGTAGCAATGGATTATGTCGATGTATATGTAGCGATGGTTTATGACGATGTATACGTAGCGATGGTTTATGTCGTTATATATATAGTGATGGGTTATGCCATTGTGTACGTATCGAGGGATTGTACCACCTTTGAGCGATGAATATAGATGTATCGCTATTATGTTAGCGATGGGTAATATTATATTGCAATTGTGTTAGCATTAATTGTGAATTTTATGTGTTGACGTGTACTATCACGAGTTGACGATGATATTGTGAATGTCATGTGTGGAGATATAATGTCACGAGTTGACGAGGATATTGTGAATGTCATGTGTTGACATGTACCATCGCGAGTTGACGAGGATATTGTGGATGTTATGTGTTGACATGTACCGTCATAGGTTGACGAGGCATTTTACGATGATACGGTATGGCGGGCGAGGATTGATTTGTGCCGCCGTTACGATAAATAATACACATATAGATGTATATATTAAATTGTATGATTTGAGTGCCACTGGTTGGCGCGAATGGTGTGTGTGTCACCGGTTGACACGAAACCATTATGCCGAGCAGGTTTACTCGATGGATAAATGGTTGTGCCACACAGGCAAGTGTATTGCATCTTGTGTCGAGGTAAATGTGTTACGAGTAGTGGTGCCTTTGGGTATACTCGTTGAGTTGTCTATGGCCAAGTGACTTGTAGTGTATGTAGTTGTTGGGGGAACTACATACATATGTCAATGTGGTGTATAATGGACGTGGTCGCACATATACATGAAAATAAGGAAATAAATCCTAATGGGTTAGATTAAGTTGTGATTGAGTGAGGACATTGGGATGTCCGTTGTGTATCGGTACTAGAGAAACGTTAGATGATAATCTATTATCTCTAATTATTCATAATACAAATTAAATTCATGATGTGATTAGTGAATTGTGAGACGTATGAGGAGACCTCCCTAGATAGATGCTTGAAAGTATCTGAATACTATTATATTAGTATGGAATTGTTGGAGTTGTATACGTTGTGTATACGAGTTTGGGAATAATTGGTGATAGTGACATTGGCGCACTATCCTGGATTAATAATTGGTGCATGAATACATTTCGGTATAAATGTATCTAGATTGTTCGAACGATGGTTCGAGTTTGGAGAGTCATGGGTGCATGCCACTTTCCTTGTGGGGAAAGAAGTATTGACATATCGGTTGGGAATCTTTGAAAAATTCGATGAGTTGATGTGCGTGGTGTTGGTGTTGAATTCACACCATTAGTCTTTGGTTCTTCAATCATTATTTGAGGCTTGTGGGTATGATTGGAGGTACCCAAGTCGATTGTGGTTAGTTTGGCGTTGAGGCATACATATCGGTATGTATATTTGTGGCCCATCATTGTTATGCTTGGATTGGTAAATCTCTTGTAAGAGATTGTGGTATCCTTGAGATTGGTAACCTCAGTGGGATAATTTATTCTGAGGAATGAATTGTGAGGTTTTGGTTGACTCTCTTATGAGAAGAGGTTGTCGTACTTTTGGGCTAAGGAAGTGTGTTGTTAACAAAT
This sequence comes from Haberlea rhodopensis, assembly GCA_907163345.1. Lineage (NCBI taxonomy): Eukaryota > Viridiplantae > Streptophyta > Magnoliopsida > Lamiales > Gesneriaceae > Haberlea > Haberlea rhodopensis. Next base: position 9,809,211 of record CAJQUN010000006.1, on the reverse strand, counting down.
TCGATATCGTCCTTGTATTAGAATTGTTGATTCTAAGGGTAAGACAAGGGACAATCAGGATTCGAATTTGTTTGGTATCGTTGTCGACACATGTTACTAGAATGCAATTCAATTTCGTGCATGTTCTCTATGGAATCTTAAGACTTTGTTGAGTTTCGATACTGTGTTGGGTCCAAGATGTGATTCCTTGGAACACACTGATGTGGACATCTGTGAATGTTTAGTCGATCGGTGGCCGTGGGTTGCCCGATCCGAGTTGCAAATAGTGCAATTACTCGTTTGATGGAGATGGGGTCGGAGAATAAAAACCGATATTTGGGTAGGTATAATGTTGTATACTGGTGGTTTCCTTCGTAGGATGTGTATTTGTCATCGTGACCAAGTTGTAGAGATATCATTGAGACGATATCTATGTTGGAATCAGGGATGATTCGAGTAATTAGCAGTCACGCTTTTCTTGAGCAAATAAATATTAAGCGGTGCATGATATAAATCAACAACACAAATCGACCGCAAAAATACGGTGTCAAGTTTTAATATAGTGATTCGTAAGTACGAGTGTCGAACCTTGGACTAACAAGAAAGTACCAAATAAAATTTCTTTAAACTATATTTAACCTACGATAATTAATTAATAAACTAAATTAACAAAAATAAACTACTCTAATCCAACCAAAACGATCGACGATCATGCGAAAAATCCACAAGAAAGAATTATCAAGACAATGATTCAACTAAACCAACCCTTACAATTCTTTTCTTCATGCATCTCTAAGGTGACGGGTTTTCCGAATTTATTCGATATACTCTCTCGAGCTATATTAAATCTAACATCAAATTGCAACAAGTAACTCTCGTTCACTTAATTAACAATTTGATATCGAATGCGCTTTATGAAAACCTCTAACTTCAGATTAACCTAAAGCTATCACTCGTATGTGATTTTGTCTCTCGACCTAATCTTTAACACACGGCATGAATTATTATATCGTATTATAATTTTATCTCTCGATCTCAATTATTATAAACTATCATTCAAAGGAGATCAATCCTTCAAAAGCATTAAGAACAATGACACATGCACATAGAAGATGTATGAATTCAATCAAGCAATAATATTAAAGGAAAAACAATGTTTAAGATATTTCTCAATCATAAAAAATATAATAAATCCAATATTCATTCAAAATAATAATAGAATTTTAAAAGCAAACTCCCAAGTCAACTTCTTCGTTGTTTCTCGATTATTCCTCGCTTCTTTCTCGATCGTGCTCCTCGATTCTCTTGTTGGCTTGTTCCAATTCCTAGGATGGTTGAATGGATGGAGATGGATTGTAGGGTCTTCCTACCTTAACCTCATCTTAATACACAATTTATGGACTAAACAAGCATTAATAACGTCTTAGGGTTCAGATTGTAGCTTTGAGCTAAAAAGATTTCAGGCCAACAATGAAATTTCAACCTTAATTAATTACATTCTCAATACGAATGTTAAAGCGATAGAATTATACTACTACTAGAGTAGAGACTATCCAGAAATCCTGAATCCTAACATCTTTCATGCTCCTCATAGCTCACTGCCTCAACCTGGCCCTTAGTCCTTTAGTCCAAAAGTGTACCTACAGGATCAACCCATCATGAGCATGTATATCGTTACTTAACATCATAAGGCAATGGCATATAAATAAATGCATGAAAATAATTGGTAACGTATACTTCCTGGTTAATTGCATTAACCCTCTTTGGTTGTCCCTGTTTCATAGCCATGCATATAATCATTAATTCTTGACATGAATGATTAAAATCGTCGTCTTATAAATATCGTCATCTTACAACATCATCATCATATAAGCATTATCATCTTATACATATCATCATTTATAACATCATCATCATCATATAAGCATCATCATCTTATATCATCATCTTATAGCATCATCATCTTATAACTTCATCATCTTATAACGTCATCATCTTATAACATCATCATCATTTAAGCATCATAACAAAATACAACAATAAATGTACGAAGTCTTGGTTAAGTAACTTGCTGGTTATTCGTTAACTTCTTCTTGTTAACCCTGATTTACCTTCGTGCATATGGGAATCTTACCCCGTGGTATCTTACCACACAATAACATCGTATGGCCTCTTACCATATGGGCATCTTACCCCGTGGCATCTTACCACATAATAACATCGTATGACATCTTACCATATGGGCATCTTACCCCGTGGCATCTTACCACACAATAACATCGTATGGCATCTTACCATATGTGCATCTTACCCCGTGGCATCTTACCACACAATAACATCGCATGGCATCTTACCATATGTGCATCTTACCCCGTGGCATCTTACCACATTATAACATTGTATGGCATCTTACCATATGGGCATCTTACCCTTTTATAAACATCGTATATCCTTATTGTAAATTTACTTTCACAATCATCATCATAAACATCATCATCATATACATCATCATCATAAACTTACTTATCATAATCATCATCGTAAGCATCATCATCATAAACATCATCATCATAATCATCATCGTAAGCATCATCATCATAAACATCATCATCATAATCATCATCGTAAGCATCATCATCATAAACATCATCATCATAATCACCATCATCATAAACTTACTTATCATAATCATCATCGTAAACATCATCATCATAAACATCATCAGCATAATCATCATCATCATAAACTTACTTATTATATCATCCTCGTAAACATCATCATCATAAATACTTATGAAATTAATGCATGGTCAGAGTTAGGAGTGCATTACCGTCCGATGCCCGTACGCTTCTTACGTACCTTAATTCCAAAAGTGGAGAAATTGAAGAACTCTATCTTCTCGATGTTGTTGGCACATGGGATGGTTCCACACAACCATACAAATCGATATTAGAAGCTAAACAATAGCCAAATACCAAAAATTCAACAAAAATCATCATTTTCCATGTTTTACACAGTGGCGATCGATCGCTTGGCTGAGGCGATCGATCGCCTCAAATTTTCTTCGCGGCGATCGATCGCGCCAAACATGGCGATCGATCGCCTAACCCTTGGATTGGCTACTGCCTCTCGGCGATCGGTCGCCTCATTTTAGGCGATCGATCGCCTGCCCTGCGATTTGCCTACTGCCCTTAGGCGATCGGTCGCCTCTTTTCAGGCGGTCGATCGCCTCGCACAGATTCGCGATTTTTCACCATTTTTGTACATTTTTCGAGCTCATCCTCATACCTTACAAAACCAAACTTTCCTACAACATCAATAACATCATAACTCACTAAAACCCACATAAAACACTTCAAAAATCATACCCAACAACATAAAACACATACCCAACCAAACCCACATAAATCACTTCAAAATCATCCCATTTCAAAACCAAACATCATAAAAACTTTAGGATTGGTTCCATACCTCTTGAGGATCCAACATCTTACTAAGATTTCAACAAATGGAGAGTGTGCAAGGATTTCTCCTCCTCCTCCTTTGCTTGGACGAAAATGGGATGAAAATGATAGGGTTGGGATGAATTTGGGGATTTAAAGAGTGAAAAGGGTAAAGTGAGGGGGAGAGGGTATAGTGGGGTATATGGGTTAATTGATTTGTACCCAAAAATTAACTTGATGTATAAAATACCCCATCATGGTATTTTAAAAGCATTTTACCAAAAATGCAACCAACATCATTAAATCCATACTTTCCTCATAATTAACAATCAACACAATTAAATCATGTTAACACCCCATTTCCTATCATGCATAACATGTACCTTGAAACGTAACCCCCCGGGTCATGCCTATCATGTGACTAAGCATTTCATCGTGATAATTAATTTCAACACGTAAATCAATTATCCACATAATTAATCACATAAACATAATTAATGCCTTAATTGCAATTAATCATTTCGGGGACATCACATTACTCCCCTACTTATAAGATTTCGTCCTCGAAATCGCATGCACTTACCCCAAAAGAAACTAAACATAAATTACATACCAGAGAATAGTTCCGGGTAGTGCTGTACCATATGCCGCTCCGTCTCCCACATAGCCTCCTCGACACCCCGACGATCTCACTGAACTTTAATCATCGGTATAACTTTACTTTGTAATCTGCGATCCTCACGATCCAGAATCCTGACCGGTCGTTCTACGTAGGATACATCTGAGTCCAACTGCACTTCAGTAGGCTGTAAAACATGAGACGGGTCTGGCTCATACTTCCGTAGCATAGAAACGTGGAAAACATCATGAATCCTAGATAAAGACGGCGGTAGAGCCAAACGGTAGGCCAGTACCGATACGCTGCAATACTTCATATGGACCAACATACCTCGGGGATAACTTCCCCCGCATACCAAGACGAACTACACCCCTGAAGGGTGAGATTTTCAAGAAGACCCTGTCTCCTTCTTGGAATTCCAGCGGTCGTCGCCGCTTATTGGCATAGGCTACTTGCCTATCCTGGGCCGCTTTCATCTTTTGGCGTATCAACTTTATCTTGTCTTACATATCCTTAATCATATCTGGTCCTCCGACTGCTTTACTAGTCAAGTCCTCCCAATACAGCGGTGACCTACATCGTCGTCCGTAAAGATCTTCAAAAGGAGTTATTTGAATGCTCGTCTGATAGTTGTTAATATAGGAGAACTCCATCATTGGCACTGAATCTTGCCACGGAGTATCAAACTCCTAAACACATGCCCTCGACATGTCCTCGAGCGTCTGAAGGGTACGCTCTGTCTGGCCGTCTGACTGAGGGTGATAAGCTGTACTCAGCATCACTTCTGTGCCCAAAGCTGTCTGAAGACCCTCCCAGAAATGTGGAGTAAACATTGGGTCTCTGTCAGACACAATCGAGACTGGAGCCCCATGCAACCTCACCACATCCCGCACATATAATTGGGTCATCTTTAGGTACGCAAAAGTCATACAGTAGGGGATGAAGTGAGCTACCTTCGTTAGCCTATCCACGATCACCCAGATCGCATCAAATCCAGAGGCCATCCTTGGTAAGTGGGTCACAAAGTCCATAATGATATGCCTCCACTTCCATTTAGGTACCTTCAAGCTCTTCAGCTCGCTACCAGGCATCTGCCTTTACCTGTTGGCAGATCAAACATCTTTTAACGAAAGCGATCACATCGTGCCTCATGCGTCTCCACCAGAACTGACCACTTAGGTCCTTATACATTTTCCTTCCTCCTGGGTGGATATTGAACCGACTACTATGAGCCCGTTCCGATATTCTTTTACGCAACTCCGGCGTATCTGGGACTACCCATCGGTTGCCCAGCCTCAAGGAATCATCCTCTGCCATTCTGAACTTTGGTGGCTGTCCTCGAAGTACTAAAAAAAAAACGACCACCTCTGAACCTCATCATCTGACCTCTGGGCTTTCCTAATAGCCTCAAATATGTCTGGCTCAGCCAACAAGGTCGACACTCGCACCGGCGACGCGTCCACATCAAAATCATAGCCCAGATGGCAATAAGAGGTCATCATCGCTGATAACACATAGCGTCCTCAGCAGTACACTTCACTTCCAACTTAAGGCGTCTGCTGTCAAATTTGCTTTACATATATAGTCCATCTATCTTCTTTGTTGCCTATTCAACTCAGCCTGTGGGTACCTAGCCTCATGTGGTTTCAACCGCCTCAATGTACAAGCCAGATGCATTCGTGTACAAGGCAAACCTCTTATACTCAGAAGGAATTACCAATATAGGAGTCGTAGTCAAACAACGCTTCAATTCTGGGAAGCTTTCCTCACAAGCTTCGGACCAAAAGAACGACACTCCTCTCTGAGTCAGCCGTGTCAGGGGTCTGGCAATCCCTAAGGATCTGGAGTACTGTCCTCAAGTGCTTTACGTGTTCCTCTTCAGTCCAAGAGTAAATAAGCACATCGTCAATGAAAACTATGACGAACTGATCCAAACATGGTTGGGGTATTCTGTTCATCAGGCTCATAAAACAGCTAGGGCATTCGTCACCCCAAAGGCATGACTAAGAATCCGTAATGCCCACATCTAGTCCTGGAAGCTGTCTCATGTACATCATCCTCTCGAACTCGAATCTGATGATACCCCCGATCTCAGATCGATCTTACTGTAGAGCCTCGTACTCTGCAGCTGATCAAACAAATCATTAATCCTCAGAAACGGATACTTATTCTTCGCTATGGCTTTGTTCAGTTGTCTGTAATCGACGCGCAGCCGCATCGAACCATCTTTCCTCTTATCAAACAAAACTGGCGCACTCCAGGGTGATACGCTAGGGCGTATATAGCCCTTATCAAGGAGCTCTTGCAACTGAACCTTTAACTCCCTTAGTTCCGCTGGTGCCATCCTATACGGGGCACGAGAAATGGTAGACGTCCCTGGCAGTAACTTAATCCCAAACTCGACCTCTCTCGTCGGTGGGAATCCGGGAATCTCTTCCGGAAATACATCAGGAGACACCGCCACTACGGGCACATCCTCAACCTTTAACTCTTTCCTCTTTTCAGTAATATCAACAGCATAGATGAGATATCCTTCATGGTCTCGTTCCAATAACTGTGCCATCTTGACAGCAGATATTAACGGAATCCTTGAACGGGAACCATTCCCATAGAATGTCCATTGGACTCCCATATCAGACATGAATCGGACAGTCCTTGTCTGCAGTCCATAACTGCCTTATACTTGTTCAGCACATCGATGCCCACAATGCATTCGAAGTCTGACATTCCCAGAACAATCAAGTCTGTCCTCAGCTCGTTACCCTAAAAAATGAGGCCGTCATAAACCATCTGACCAGTTATCAAACTTCTTCCGGCGGGGGTCGAGACTACAAGAGGCGTGGGTGACAGAGAAGTGCATATGAAATCGCATCACTTACTTCTGCATTTGCTGCTATACTGCAACACAAGGGTTAACAACGATACCCAAAAGCAGTTCATATAATACCTCGTTAGATAAATAAAACATGTTAGCATAGCATCCTATACTTCATATGTAACATATGCACACAACATGTTTACAAGTAAGCACCTAGCCAACTTATTGCTAAGGCTACCCTTCACTCATTCCCGGGTTATCTAACCACTGCTCTGATACCACTAATGTAGGGTCTTCCTACCTTAACCTCATCTTAATACACAATTTATGGACTAAACAAGCATTAATAACGTCTTAGGGTTCAGATTGTAGCTTTGAGCTAAAAAGATTTCAGGCCAACAATGAAATTTCAACCTTAATTAATTACATTCTCAATACGAATGTTAAAGCGATAGAATTATACTACTACTAGAGTAGAGACTATCCAGAAATCCTGAATCCTAACATCTTTCATGCTCCTCATAGCTCACTGCCTCAACCCGGCCCTTAGTCCTTTAGTCCAAAAGTGTACCTACAGGAACAACCCATCATGAGCATGTATATCGTTACTTAACATCATAAGGCAATGGCATATAAATAAATGCATGAAAATAATTGGTAACGTATACTTCCTGGTTAATTGCATTAACCCTCTTTGGTTGTCCCTGTTTCATAGCCATGCATATAATCATTAATTCTTGACATGAATGATTAAAATCGTCGTCTTATAAATATCGTCATCTTACAACATCATCATCATATAAGCATTATCATCTTATACATATCATCATTTATAACATCATCATCATATAAGCATCATCATCTTATATCATCATCTTATAGCATCATCATCTTATAACTTCATCATCTTATAACGTCATCATCTTATAACATCATCATCATTTAAGCATCATAACAAAATACAACAATAAATGTACGAAGTCTTGGTTAAGTAACTTGCTGGTTATTCGTTAACTTCTTCTTGTTAACCCTGATTTACCTTCGTGCATATGGGCATCTTATCCCGTGGTATCTTACCACACAATAACATCGTATGGCCTCTTACCATATGGGCATCTTACCCCCGTGGCATCTTACCACATAATAACATCGTATGACATCTTACCATATGGGCATCTTACCCCGTGGCATCTTACCACACAATAACATCGTATGGCATCTTACCATATGGGCATCTTACCCCGTGGCATCTTACCACTAAATAACATCGTATGACATCTTACCATATGGGCATCTTACCCCGTGGCATCTTACCACATTATAACATTGTATGGCATCTTACCATATGGGCATCTTACCCTTTTATAAACATCGTATATCCTTATTGTAAATTTACTTATCACAATCATCATCATAAACATCATCATCATATACATCATCATCATAAACTTACTTATCATAATCATCATCGTAAGCATCATCATCATAAACATCATCATCATAATCATCATCGTAAGCATCATCATCATAAACATCATCATCATAATCATCGTAAGCATCATCATCATAAACATCATCATCATAATCATCATCGTAAGCATCATCATCATAAACATCATCATCATAATCATCATCATCATCATAAACTTACTTATCATAATCATCATCGTAAACATCATCATCATAAACATCATCAGCATAATCATCATCATCATAAACTTACTTATCATATCATCCTCGTAAACATCATCATCATAAATACTTATGAAATTAATGCATGGTCAGAGTTAGGAGTGTGTTACCGTCCGATGCCCGTACGCTTCTTACGTACCTTAATTCCAAAAGTGGAGAAATTGAAGAACTCTATCTTCTCGATGTTGTTGGCACCTGGGATGGTTCCACACAACCATACAAATCGATATTAGAAGCTAAACAATAGCCAAATACCAAAAATTCAACAAAAATCATCATTTTCCATGTTTTACACAGTGGCGATCGATCGCTTGGCTGAGGCGATCGATCACCTCAAATTTTCTTCGCGGCGATCGATCGCCTAACCCTTGGATTGGCTACTGCCTCGGCGATCGGTAGCCTCATTTTAGGCAATCGATCGCCTGCCCTGTGATTTGCCTACTGCCCTTAGGCGATCGGTCGCCTCTTTTCAGGCGGTCGATCGCCTCGCACAGATTCGCGATTTTTCACCATTTTTGTACATTTTTCGAGCTCATCCTCATACCTTACAAAACCAAACTTTCCTACAACATCAATAACATCATAACTCACTAAAACCCACATAAAACACTTCAAAAATCATACCCCAACAACATAAAACACATACCCAACCAAACCCACATAAATCACTTCAAAATCATCCATTTCAAAACCAAACATCATAAAAACTTTAGGATTGGTTCTATACCTCTTGAGGATCCAACATCTTACTAAGATTTCAACAAATGGAGAGTGTGCAAGGATTTCTCCTCCTCCTCCTTTGCTTGGACGAAAATGGGATGAAAATGATAGGGTTGGGATGAATTTGGGGATTTAAAGAGTGAAAAGGGTAAAGTGAGGGGGAGAGGGTATAGTGGGGTATATGGGTTAATTGATTTGTACCCAAAAATTAACTTGATGTATAAAATACCCCATCATGGTATTTTAAAAGCATTTTACCAAAAATGCAACCAACATCATTAAATCCATACTTTCCTCATAATTAACAATCAACACAATTAAATCATGTTAACACCCCATTTCCTATCATGCATAACATGTACCTTGAAACGTAACCCCCCGGGTCATGCCTATCATGTGACTAAGCATTTCATCGTGATAATTAATTTCAACACGTAAATCAATTATCCACATAATTAATCACATAAACATAATTAATGCCTTAATTGCAATTAATCATTTCGGGGACATCACATGGATGATGGTGATATGGAACATGGATGAATGGAGGCTATTCCTAGGTTGTAAAGTCTCCTATTTGTTGTGATTTTCGTCCAAGTATATAGAGGGAAGGGAATCATGGACTTCCTTGTTGGACACAAACTCTATAAGGAATTTATTTTTCAGCAAACTCTTCCGGCCGATCGATCGAGCTGACTGCTCGATCGATCGCCAACTTTCTGGGACCACCGATCGATCGAGATTGAGTCTCAATCGATCGGTCTTGCTTTTTTAATTTTTATTTTATTTTCTTTTGTTCTTTTCTTCCTTTTCCGACTTTGACGCGTTCGCTCGGTTCAGTCCTTTTTCATCATTTTTGGCTCATTTCCTCTACTTTTATGCATTTCAACATTGATTCCTGAAATATAGAAATATATACCAAAAACGTAAAATAATCCAAGAATCAACACGGAAACCATTAGAAAATTGCATCTAAATAAGTGTAAAAATGACACTTATCAACTGATGTGGTTAGTTAACATCGAGGCATGTTAACATGTTTTATGGATTGTGGTGGTTTGGGAGAATGTCTCCATTCCAGGGTTTTGGTGCAAGGTCGCTGTCCTCGCAATTGATATTTCGTTTGTGGTGCAATCGTAAATCGAAGACGGGGATCTGAGCTTAGTGGTGTGGTCTCGGTGAACGTTAAGTACGCGTATGCAAATTTCGAGGATGAATTTTATTCGTGGGGGATAAGTGTGATATCCAAAAATTATTGTGTTAATCCCGGAGTGATTATAATCCTTAATGGATTTTAATTGGGATAATATGAGATAATTACAGTGTTGGGACTCCCGAGGATTTTAATCCGATATCGGGATTGTTGGATCCAAGGGTTGAGATTTTATTTTCATGGAGGCGTAAACCTTGGAATTGTGTTGGTAGTGGGATCTGGAGTCTGGGGAGCTTTGGATTGAGGTTTCTGATGTAATTGAGTGAGTGTGAGATTATTATTGAACACGTATGATTTTAAATGGGTTATGATGAGAGTATTTGAGACTCGGATTTTTGGAGCCTTGGTACTATATATACCAAGTAGACTCGGTGTACAGTCTTTGGCTTGTTTCTCTCCCTCTCCTCTCTCTCCCTCTCTCACGCTTTCCCTTTCCTTTTCCCCATTTCTTCTCCCTTGAAGAGAATGGATGGAGATCGATTTTGAGCTGGATTCTTGAGCAACCAACTAGGTAATCATCTCCACTCTTTATTTTGAAGGTTTTGATCATATTTTTGGGATGTTTGGTTATAGTTTGGTTTGGATTTATGTTCGGGAATTTTGGTAAAATTTTTAAGTGTTGTTGTTGGTGTTTTTATTGAGTTTAAATGGAGCATTTGAAGTGTTGAAGGTGTTGGGAGTGTTGGTGTTGAGTTTGGGTGTGAAAAGCACCATGGAAGCAAACTTTTTTGAAAAATCGTAGGTCGTGATCGATCGCGGCATAGAGCTGATTTATCGCGATGTAAATCTGAAAATTTGAAGATGATGAATAGTAACCACGATCGGCCGCAAGAAGCCACCAATTGATCGCGATGAGGCAATTTACTTTGGCGATCAATCGGCGTGGGCGGCAATCGGTTGCGGGGCTTAGAATTTTGGGCAGTAGTATCTCGCGATCGATCGTGGGAAATGGCGATCGATCGCGGCCCCTGTTCCTTTGTTTTTTTCAAACTTTTGATAAATGTTGGGATTTTGGAATCGGGATTTGTTTAGTAGATTTTCGGGACGATGTTTACATACCAATATTTGAACTGTAGTCGGATATGTATTACTCATTCGAGTTAGTCGATAACTCTTTGAACGTAGGATTAAATGCGATGCCTTGAGTAGTATGCATGGTTCAATAATTGTGATTAGTCATCGTGATAGGATGATGTATTGGGGGTTGAATATATGCTTGTCCACGTGGTTGTATGCTTATTATTGATTGATTGTGAGTTATTAATTGTGAATAACGAATAATTCACAGGATCTCGGGACTAAGGCAATGTTTGGTTCTGGCTGGACTATAAGGTACGTATAATGTACGAGCGTAGTTTTATATATTATTGTCATTGAAATGAATAATATATTATTGTTGTGATGAGTTGGCATGTGTTGCGAGTCATGTGATGACGCTATTGAGCCAGCAATGGGTATGGTGCTGTCGCTGTTGAGCGAGCATTGGTTATAATGCCGCCATTGTTGAGCGTGCGAGAGATTAAAGTACCGCCGCTATTGAGCGAACGATGAGATATGAGGTGATGAAATTATGAAATCATAAACTGAGATTTATGTGAATTCCGTAAATCATTAATATAATGATTTAGCTATATTAAATATGAAATTATCGGTTTGAGAATGAGTTTAATTAATCAACGAAATGATTAACTGATTTTGGGAATTTGATGATGTTGGCTATTGTGAGAACAAGAATAGCATGGGAGGTCTCATATGATGATGATACTATACATGGAGTACCTTTTAAATTTACAGCTTTATATTCTGTAAATTATGAATTGCGATTTGATGCAATAGAGATTGTGTGGTTGGTATACTCACCCCGTGTGGGGACTGTTTCTGTTGGAACATGTAGAACAAGTACAACATTGGCTCTGGAGTTGAGTTCATGCTGTTGATCGGAAATGCTTCCGGGACCGAGGTACCAATATCGGTGTGATGACCAGAAATTATGGATGTTAATCCCGGAGTGTTAATAACCCGTAAGTTGTTTTACGTGGCAATTGGAGTTTAATCGAGGTGTTGGGCCTTCTGGGCTCGTTTATTTGGGTGGTTGGGATTGTTGGATCCCGAGGTTGAGATTGTATTCTCATTACGGTGTAAAACCTAAGAGTTGGGTTGTTGAAGTGTTTCGGAATCCCGGGTGCTGTGTGTGGGCACCGGTAGGGGGTTTTGGAGTTAGAGAGAGAATTTTTGGAAACAGATGATTTTTAATGAATCATGATGTATTTGTGGGACTATTAGTATTTCGGGGTATTTTTGCTATAAATACCAGTTAAACCCGAGATTTTAATTATCGGAGCCATTTTTCCCCACATTTTCCAGTCACCCTCTCTCTTCCCCCGCGTAGCTTTCCCGATCTGTGCGACCCCCGCCACTTCAAGCGCCACGCCCGCCGCCGTCCGGCCGCCGTTCGGCGCGTCCGACCCGCCGCCAGCTTCGTCTCTTCCAGGTGGTCCTCCCCATACCAACAATTTGAAGTTTCGTTGAGAATCGCGTTCGGATTTGCCAGAAAAGCGCTAGGGTTCGAAACTGGATTTTGTCCGATTTTGGGGCTCGATTTGGTACGATTTTGGAGCTTTCTTTCAGGTGTTTTTGGGGCGTTTTTATGGTGTTGTTGGGTCGATCATTTCAGACTTTAATGGTTCGAAAAAAATTGTTGCTTATGGTTCGAATTTTGGATGCTGTTTGCGTGGGGTTCTTGTTCGAAATTTGGGGTTTTGGCTTGGGGATGATTATTGTTGTTGTTAATTGATTAATTCATGTGTTAGATGAATTATGGTGATTATTTGGGTTTGATTTGTGTTGTTAGGGTTCGAATTTAGGGGTGGTTCTTGAGCGATTTTTGATATTGTCTCATTCGATTTTCCCTCCATGTATATGCCCTGCCCCGGGTCTTTAAATGGTAAATTGTCGTGGGTTGACAATAATTTTCTATATAAGGGTTATGGGTGTGCTTGAGCATGCGTTGCATGTTCCTAATTAATTGTGAATTAATTTATCGTGTTAGCACATCGTTCCTCGGGGCATGGAACTCGAGCAAGGGTTGGCTCGGACTTCGGAGATTTAAGGTACGTATTGACGTACGAGCATAGCCCCTTTAATATAATTGCAATTGTTGAGTGCTTGGTACACTGTATTGCAATGAATGTGTGTGAATTGCATGGTTTATTGTGGAAATGCATGACACATGATATTAGCAATAAACGGAGATTGAAATGTATGGTTTATTGTACTTTCTTCAAATGCTTATATATGCATTGAGAATTGCATGGTGCCCGCTTTTGAGCGAGCAGTGATTGGGATGTTGTCGTCTGTGAGCGAACATCGATTATGACGCCGCTGCCATCGAGTATGCGTGGAATTGGAATGCCACTATTGTAGAGTGAGCAATGAAACAGAGATATGAAACCATAAGTGAGGAACACGGATTGTTTATAATCATTGTTTAATGATTTGATGTTATTATTTATGACATTGGTATATGGCTCATAGAATTGTTAATCAATGTAATGATTAACTGGCATTTGGGAATTTGATGGTTTCAGTGTTTTGAGAACAGGGACAGTACAGGAAACCCCGGATGAGGATGATGCCATCCAGGGAGTATATTTGTATTTCATAGCATTTACTTTTGTTGTAAATTATGAATTTCATTACTGTGATTATGGGATTTTGTGTATTGGTATGCTCACCCCGTTTGGGGGGCTGTCTCTGTTGGGGCAGGTGAACAGGTACATCGATGGCTTTGGAGTTGAGCTCGAGCTGTTGATTGGATGTACTCCCAGGATCGTGGTACCAGGGCTTGATGGAGCACGGTATCGTATAGAGTACATATATACACCTGAGGATTATATACATATTCATGATGCTCGCCTGTGAGCACGATTATACTTGTATATGGATTGTATATAAAGGCATGAGCCTTTCTCTCTTTCATTCTATGTTGCATGCAATTAAGAGTAGAATTGCTAATGATATGAGAGTCATGGGTGTATTGTGTGGGTGTTGAAACCCATCTATGTTGTCTTATGTGTGGTGTCTTCCCTGGCTGGGAATTTACTTAGCGTTGCTGTGTTCTGTTGAGTATGTGTTTTCCCTGGCCGGGAACTATATATTGTGTTGTGCTTTTATTTCGGGATAGCTCTATTTATGGGGAGACTCTGCCCAAAGTTTTATAAAAGTCCACAATGTAAAAAGTGGCAAAAATGGGGCATGGTAATGGGCAACTTCTATGAGTCTATATGTTAGTAGAGATGATCTTATAACGTTGAATGTTAAGGAATTTTGTAAGCATCATCTGAGTTTCCCGATTGATTTGTATAGAAGCACTGTACCACACATAGTGGTTAATACACTAATCAAGGGTTAAGGGCTTGGGGTCCTTACATTAGTGGTATCAGAGCAGTGGTTAGCTCTTTGGGGGCCGTTGAGGGCCTGGAACATGCTGATAGGATGAGTAGCACATATTTATGCATGATAGTAGCTAGTGTTGTGTGACACAACTATTTTGCTTATGTGCATTTGTGATATGCGATCATAGTGAAACGATTATATGTCATGACATCTATAGAATCATAATATAACCTGTTGATTATGATTGTGAGTTGTGACACAGGGGCAACCAAATGGAGCATTTTGAAATGCATCGGAATATGGGAAGTACTTTGTACTCACGATTTATGCATTTACTCATTATAATCATATTGTGGGAATATGGATTATTGTATGCTCATGGGTTGTGATTGTTCCTGTAGGAACACTATGATGCGAAAGGCTAAGGCCATGGTTGAAAGACACGAAACGGTAACCTGCATTTTATATACATCATGGATTTATGCATTGTTGTTGCATGTGTACATGTAGTGATGATTTAATGCTTTGCCACCAATTGTTGAAGCGAGGGGTGGGAGCGCCGCATGTCACATTGTGGCGAGGTGCATTAAAATACACTCATGTTGATGTATATTGGATATGGCATATGCTTTGTGATTGCAGGTGGAAATGGAATACTTGGTGAATATCCCATGAGTCATTGTTATGGATGAGTGATGATTTTAAATGCTTGCCGCAAAAATTTTTAAATTGTGCCGCTAAAATGTGAAGCGAGGGGTGGGAGCGCCGCATGTCACATTGAAGCGTGGTTATCATATGAGGCGAGGAAAGGATATTTGCCGCTAAAATGTGAGGCGAGGGGTGGGAGTACCGCATGTCCATTTAAGCGAGGTTATTCTATGCCGCCTATATGTGAAGCGAGGGGTGGGAGTACCGCATGTTTTACTTGAGCGAGGGGCATTAAAATACACTACCGTGACAATGACTAGGGATCGGTTATATTGACTGGCGATGGTTCTTGCCGCCATGTATATTGATAGCGATGGTTCATTCCGCTATATTGACTGGCGATGGTTCTTGCCGCCATGGATATTGATAGCGATGGTTCATGCCGCTATATTGACTGGCGATGGTTCTTGCCGCCATGTATATTGATAGCGATGGTTCATGCCGCTATACTGACTGGCGATGGTTCTTGCCGCCATGTATATTGATAGCGATGGTTCATGCCGCTATATTGACTGGCGATGGTTCTTGCCGCCATGTATATTGATAGCGATGGTTCATGCCGCTATATTGACTGGCGATGGTTCTTGCCGCCATGGATATTGATAGCGATGGTTTATTCCGCTATATTGACTGGCGATGGTTCTTGCCGCCATGTATATGGATAGCGATGGTTCATTCCGCTATATTGATTGGCGATGGTTCTTGCCGCCGGATATATTGCTAGCGATGTCTCTTTCCGCTATTATGTGGACGATGATTCATGCTCAGGTGTATAGCGAGGTTTCATGCCACTTATTATATGACGAGGTATCATGCCGTCGATTCTATAGCGATGGATTGTGCCGCTATGTGCTCAGCACAGGATTTTGCCGTCTTCGAGCGATGGGTGCTGACTACGTACTATTATCGAAGCGACGGAGACAGGTATGCCGCTATATTGATAGCGATGAGGTATGGCATATTACTTGTGTTAGCATTATTGTGGATACTATGTGTTGCTATATATATGTCATGTGTTTGACGATGAGATTATGGATGTCGTGTATTGCCATGTACCGTCGTATGTTTGACGATGTTAGTTGGACGTCATATGTTGACATATGCCGTCACGGGATGACGATGACATAGTTGATGTTCTATGTAGACGTGTGGCGTCGTTTTGATGATTAATACATTTATGTTATGTATTTGGTTATATGGTTTGAGTGCCTTGGTGGGCACATGGTAGTGTCTGAGTCACTAGTTGACGAGACCATTATGCCGAGCAAGTTGCTCGAGGAACTATTGGGTGCGCCGTATAGGAATTATACCGCAGCACATATTCGAAGTATATATTTGTCGAGCAATGATACCCTTGGGTATGCTCGTTGGTTTGGCTAGGGCCAAGTGATTGGTGGTAAGAGTAGTCATTGAGGAAACTACTCGCTTGTGTTGTGATGTAGGGTAGACATGGTTGCACCCACCCTGAGGGTGTGGGATAAGTCTTAACGGATTATGATTGCATCATAAGTGAGCAAGGACACCGGGTTGTCCATTGTGCTTGGTATTTTAGAGATATGCTGGGCGATGACCCATTACTCTAACGGTTTGTACGGTATGGCATACCGAGATGGAACATATGGTTTGTTGGTGGGCTTGATTGAGCCTATGGAGACAACGCTTTGCCAGCCAGATATTGGGGGAATGATATAGTGTGATTGTTGGAGCCATGATACTGCTCGATGGAACCGAGTTTGGTGAATCGTATGATGATACGATGAAAGCTTTTGGCAGGCTTTTGATTGTCCCTTGTAGCATGATGTTGAGGCATGTGACACCCCATGAGAACGTTTATACGTCTATTGTTTTGAGGGATTTGTCTGGGGCAGCTCATAATGTTGGAGTACTAACAAGAGAGTCATCAGGTCGTTATTGACTCGATCTAAGGGAACCCGTGCATTTGGGATGCAATGGGTGTTATTGTATCCAGTTTTCCGAACAGTGGTTCGAGACTTGTGGATCTCGAGTTCGATGGCACTCCCCTTGTGGGGAAGGAGGTAGTATTATACCCATTTGGAAATCTTTGTAAGATTCGGTAAGTTGGTACGTGTAGTGTTGATTTTGGGAATCACACCGTGTTGTTGATCGTCGATTATCGTTCTCCACTGGGTAGGGAATGACTCAGAATTGACAGTTGTGTTTGGGGCTTAAGGGCATGTTGTAGATACCCGAGCCAAGTGCATTGAGTATGCATGTGATGTCAGTGCTTAGGCAGGTATACCGGTGAGTGTACGGATGCCAGTTATTGATTTCCTTTTGACAAGCATAGAGTTATGCTACTTTTGGATGGTTAAATCTCTGATGAGAGATATGGAACACCTTGAGATTGGGAATCTCCATGGCACGATGATTATGAGGGATAATCGTGAAGTTAGTTGACTTCCCTTGAGGAGGGATTATCTTGTGTGGGTTGAGATGTTCCATGGTTGGTGTTTCCCTTCGAGTTATACGATAGCCTTCCCAAGTTTGGATTGTTAAATCCTAGGATTGCCAAGGGATGGCAGGAATTCAGATTGGTTGGGTGTCGCTGCCGACACAAGCGTTGAGGATGCAGTGGGTTTATTGCATGTCCTTTCAGAATTTGAACTCTGTGGAGTCTCGATGGTTTGTTTTTGATCAGGATGTGATCCTTGGAATATCCGGAGGTGGACATCTTGTGAGATGTCTTTTGTGTGAATCTGTGGCCGTGAGTTGCCCAAATTGAGTTGCAATGATGCGACTGCTCATTCGATGGAGGAGGTTTGAAAGTGGAAACCAGGTTTGGTATGTGTGCACCGTGGTATGCTAATGTTTCCCTCGTAACGATGTATGTTAGACATCGTGAGTCATGATAAAGATATCATTGGACGATATCTACGATGGAATCGGGAGCGATTCGAATCCTTGCAGTTTCAGTTGCCTAACTGCTTTTGGATTATTAGCGTTGAATGGTGCTGACGCTCTTTGACGTTATGATGGATTTGGAAGTCTATTCCACACCAGAGATTGACACGAGGTCAACGCTCTCACGGCTGAGGTGTCATTCAGGGTGCGTTCTTACTAGTGGTATTAGAACGAAGGATGACTGTCCGATCTACGGTCGTAAATATTGGTTGTTTTGCAGTCATGAGGGACTGACTTTTGGGATGACCCGCATCGAGGTACGTTTTGCCTCTTGGGTGATATGTTGGTTTTGGTATGTCGATCTGTTTCAGAGTTTGATGTGAGCTAAGTATCCTCGCGGTTTTTAAGACGATTCTGATATGGTCAGGAATCGAGGTTATGGATTCATGTTGTTGTGTAGCCCGGGTGTTACGTGATACACCGGTGCTAATTTCGAGGACGAAATTCTTTTAGTGGGGGATATTGTGATGACCTGAAATTATGGATGTTAATCCCGGAGTGTTAATAACCCGTAAAGTTGTTTTACGTGGCAATTGGAGTTTAATCGAGGTGTTGGGCCTTCTGGGCTCGTTTATTTGGGTGGTTGGGATTGTTGGATCCCGAGGTTGAGATTGTATTCTCATTACGGTGTAAAACCTAAGAGTTGGGTTGTTGAAGTGTTTCGGAATCCCGGGTGCTGTGTGTGGGCACCGGTAGGGGGTTTTGGAGTTAGAGAGAGAATTTTTGGAAACAGATGATTTTTAATGAATCATGATGTATTTGTGGGACTATTAGTATTTCGGGGTATTTTTGCTATAAATACCTGTTAAACCCGAGATTTTAATTATCGGAGCCATTTTTCCCCACATTTTCCCGTCACCCTCTCTCTTCCCCCGCGTAGCTTTCCCGATCTGTGCGACCCCCGCCACTTCAAGCGCCGCGCCCGCCGCCGTCCGGCCGCCGTTCGGCGCGTCCGACCCGCCGCCAGCTTCGTCTCTTCCAGGCGCTCCTCCCCATACCAACAATTTGAAGTTTCGTTGAGAATCGCGTTCGGATTTGCCAGAAAAGCGTTAGGGTTCGAAACTGGATTTTGTCCGATTTTGGGGCTCGATTTTGGTATGTTTTTGGTACGATTTTTCTGGTGTTTTTGGGGCGTTTGTGAGCTGTTTTTGAGTCGATCATTTCAGACTTTAATGGTTCGAAAAAAATTGTTGCTTATGGTTCGAATTTTGGATGCTGTTTGCGTGGGGTTCTTGTTCGAAATTTGGGGTTTTGGCTTGGGAATGATTATTGTTGTTGTTAATTGATTAATTCATGTGTTAGATGAATTATGGTGATTATTTGGGTTTGATTTGTGTTGTTAGGGTTTGAATTTAGGGGTGGTTCTTGAGCGATTTTTGATATTGTCTCATTCGATTTTCCCTCCCTGTATATGCCCTGCCCCGGGTCTTGTAAATGGTAAATTGTCGTGGGTTGCCAATAATTTTCTATATAAGGGTTATGGGTGTGCTTGAGCATGGGTTGCATGTTCGTAATTGTGAATTAATTTATCGTGTTAGCACATCGTTCCTCGGGGCATGGAACTCGAACAAGGGTTGGCTCGGACTTCGGAGATTTAAGGTACGTATTGACGTACGAGCATAGCCCCTTTAATATAATTGCAATTGTTGAGTGCTTGGTACACTGTATTGCAATGAATGTGTGTGAATTGCATGGTTTATTGTGGAAATGCATGACACATGAAATTAGCAATAAACGGAGATTGAAATGCATGGTTTATTGTACTTTCTTCAAATGCTTATATATGCATTGAGAATTGCATGGTGCCGCTTTTGAGCGAGCAGTGATTGGGATGTTGTCGCCTGTGAGCGAACATCGATTATGACGCCGCTGCCATCGAGTATGCGTGGAATTGGAATGCCACTATTGTAGAGTGAGCAATGAAACAGAGATATGAAACCATAAGTGAGGAACACGGATTGTTTATAATCATTGTTTAATGATTTGATGTTATTATTTATGACACTGGTATATGGCTCATAGAATTGTTAATCAATGTAATGATTAAATGGCATTTGGGAATTTGATGGTTTCAGTGTTTTGAGAACAGGGACAGTACAGGAAACCCCGGATGAGGATGATGCCATCCAGGGAGTATATTTTGTATTTCATAGCATTTACTTTTGTTGTAAATTATGAATTTCATTACTGTGATTATGGGATTTTGTGTATTGGTATGCTCACCCCGTTTGGGGGGCTGTCTCTGTTGGGGCAGGTGAACAGGTACATCGATGGCTTTGGAGTTGAGCTCGAGCTGTTGATTGGATGTACTCCCAGGATCGTGGTACCAGGACTTGATGAAGCACGGTATCGTATAGAGTACTTATATACACCCGAGATTTATATACACATTTATGATGCTCGCATGTGAGCACGGATATTCTTGTATATGGGTTGTATATAAAGGCATGAGCCTTTCTCTCTTTCATTATATGTTGCATGCAATTGTGGTAGAATTGCTTATGATATGAGAGTCGTTAGTGTATTATGTGGGTGTTGAAACCCACTTTTGTCGTCTTATGTGTGGTGTCTTCCCTGGTTGGGAATTTACTTTGTGTTCAGTATTCTGTTGGGTATTGTGTATTCCCTGGCCGGGAATTATATTATATGATGTGCTTTTGTTTTGGGATAGCTCAATTTACGGGGAGACTCTGCCCAAATTTTTATAAAAGTCCACAATGTGAAAAGTGGCAAAATGGGGATGGTAATGGGCAACTCTATGAGTCTATATGTTAGTAGAGATGATCTTATAACGTTGAATATTAAAGGAATTTTGTAAGCATCATTTGAGCTTCCCGATTGACTTTTTATTGAAAGTACGTGCCACACATAATGGTTAATACACTAATTAAGGGTTAAGGGCTTGGGGTCCTTACAATAGCGATGAGACATTCCGCTGTGTCGGTCGATGATGGTTCACGCCGTTGAGCATATGTATATGATGATTACGATGATTCATTCTTCTATGAGGATTGGCGATGATTCGTGCCGCCGGATATGTTGATAGCGATGTCTCTTTCCGCTATTATGTGGACGATGATTCATGCTCAGGTGTATAGCGAGGTTTCATGCCACTTATGAATGACGAGGTATCATGCCGTCGATTCTATAGCGATGGATTGTGCCGCTATGTATTCAACACAGGATTTTGCCGCCTTCGAGCGATGGGTGCTGATTACGCACTATTATTGAGCGACGGAGACAGGTATGCCGCTATATGTTAGCGATGAGGTATGAGATATTGCTATTCTATTAGCATTATTGTAGCTGGCATGCGTTGATATACATGTTTTATTATGCCTATTTTACTAGCATGATGGTGGATGACATACGCTGATGTACATGGACCGTCACGAGTTGACTGGGTTGTTTAGATGTCATTGTTGACATGTATCGTCACTAGTTGACAATGCCTTAGATGCCATGAGTTGGCATGTGTCGTCACGGGATGACGATGACGATGGTGTAGGAGATGTCTTATTAGACATGCATCATCGTTACGATGAACAATGCGTTGAGTATACGTATTCAGTGGTATGCCTTGGGTGCCAGTACCGAGCACAAGGTGGTGTGTGCGTCACCGATTGACGTGACCCTTATACCGAGCGGGTTGCTCGAGGAATGGATGGATGCGCTCTACATGTGATTGTACCGCAGCTTATGTTTGGGGTGATCATATTACGAGTGGTGATACCCTTGAGGTATGCTCGTTGGAATGGCTTTTTGGCCATGTTTTTGACGACAGGAGTAATCATGGAGGAAATTACTCGCTTTCTGTCGATGTGACATGTGGTAGACATGGTCACACCACCCTTGAGGGTGTAGAATGGATCCTAAAGGAGTAGGATCAAGTTACGTTAGGTACATAGGGACACTGGAGTGTCCAGAGCGTATCGGCATTAGAGGAACGTTGGGTGCAGACCCACTACTCTATTGATTTTCTTCCCACGGTATGGTGTGCCGTGCGGAAACGTCCGTCTTGTTGGTAGGTTTGAGGTAAACCTAAAGAGGCAGAGACTAGTTTGTCTGCCGCGTGTGTGCAGTACAATGAGGGGCTTGCTAGAGCCGTTATACTGCTCGTTGGAACCAAGTTTGGCAAATCGTAAGGTGATACGATGTGGAATGTGGTGGACTCTAGTAGTCACCACGTCATTTGAGGTTGAGATTGTGCATGCCTCACTGAAACGTGTATACGTTTATTAATCTTGGTGAGACTTGTCTGGGACAGCTCATGATGTTGGAGTACCAACAAGAGAGTCATCAGGTCGTTATTGACTCGATCTGAGGGAACCCGTGTATTTGGGATACAATGGGTGTTATTGTATCCAGTTTTTTTCCGAACGGTGGTTCGAGACTTGTGGATCTCGAGTTCGATGGCACTTCCCTTGTGGGGAAGGAGGTAGTATTATACCTATTTTGGGAATCTTTGAAGATTCGGTAAGTTGGTGCATGTGGTGTTGATTTTGGGAATCATGTCGTGTTGTTGATCGTCGATTATCATTCTCCACTGGATGGGAATGACTCAGAATTGACGGTTGTGTTTGGGACTTAGGGGTATGTTGTAGATACCTGAGCCAAGTGCATTGAGTATGCATGTGGTGTTCGTGCTTAGGCAGGTATACCGATGAGTATACGGATGCCAGTTGTTGATTTCCTTTTGTCAAGCATAGAGTTATGCTATTTTTTTGGATGGTTAAATCTCTGATGAGAGATATGGAACACCTTGAGATTGGGAATCTCCATGGCACGATAATTATGAGGAATAATCGTGAAGTTTGTTGACTCCCTTTGAGGAGGGATTATCTTGTGTGGGTTAAGGAATTTCCTTATTGGTGTTTTCCTCCGAGTTATGCGATAGCCTTCCCAAGTTTGGATTGTTAAATCCTAGGATTATCAAGGGATGGCAGGAATTCGGATTGATTGGGTGTCGCTGTCGACACAAGCGTTGAGGATGCAATGGGTTTATTGCATGTCCTTTCAGAATTTGAAACTCTGTGGAGTCTCGATTGTTTATTTATGATTAGGATGTGATTCTTGGAATATCCGGAGGTAGACATCTTGTGAGATGTCTTTTGTGTGAATCTGTGGCCGTGAGTTGCCCAATTTGAGTTGCAATGATGCGACTGCTCCTTCGATAGAGGAGGTTTGAAAGTGGAAACCAGGTTTGGTATGTGTACACCGTGGTATACTAGAGTTTCCCTCGTAGCGATGTATAGTTAGACATCGTGAGTCATGATAGAGATGTCATTGAATGATATCTACGATGGAATCGAGAGCGATTCGAATCCGTGCAGTTTCTGTTGACTAACTGCTTTTGGATTATTAGCGTTGAGTTGTGCTGACGCTCTTTGACGTTATGATGGATTTGGAAGTCTATTCCACTCCAGAGTTTGACACGAGGTCAACGTTCTCACGGTTGAGGTGTCATTTAGGATGCGTTCATACTAATTGTATTAGAACTAAGGATGACTGTCCGATCTACAGCCGTAAGTATTGGTTGTTTTGCAGTCATGAGAGACTGACTTTTGGGATGACCCGCATCGAGGTACGTTTTGCCTCTTGGGTGATCTATTGGTTTTGGTATGTCGCTCTGTTTCAGAGTTTGATGTGAGATAAGTATCCTCGCGTTTATTAAGACCATTCTAATATGGTCAAGGATCGAGGTTATGGCTTCATGTTGTTGTGTAGCCTGGGTGTTATGTGATACACCGGTGCTAATTTCGAGGACGAAATTCTTTTAGTGGGGAATATTGTGATGACCAGGGATTATAGATGTTAATCCCGGAGTGTTAATAACCCCTAAAGTTGTTTTACGTGGCGATTTGGAGTTTAATCGCGGTGTTGGGCCTTCTGGGCTCGTTTATTTGGGTAGTTGGGATCGTTGGATCCCGAGGTTGAGATTGTATTCTCATTTGGGTGAAAAACCTAAGAGTTGGGTTTTTAGTGTGACTCGGGATCTGGGGTGCTTTGTGTGGGCACCGGTAGGGGGTTTTGGAGTTAGAGATAGAGTTTTTGAAAACAGATGATTTTTAATGAATCATGATGTATTTGTGGGGCTATTAGTATTTCGGGGTATTTTTGCAATAAATACCAGTTGAACCCGAGATTTTAATTTTGAAAATCATTTTCTCCTCCAACCCGCCTCTCTCTCTCTCCCCGTCGATTTCCCGTCTGCCCCTACCCCCGCGCACAAAAGCGCTTCGCCCGCCGCCTTTCGGCGCGTCCGACCCGCCGCCGTCTCGTCCAGGCGCAGCTTCCCACACCAGCAATTCGAGGTTTAGTCGCGATTTGAGTTCGAATTTTACAGGAAAGCGCCGATCCCCAATTTCTAGGGTTCTACGATTTTTGAACGATTTCTTTCCAATTTTCGATTGGGTAACCTTCCTTACCCCTTTTTCATGCTTCTCATGTATTTCCCTACCATTTTGTGATTTATGGTTCGAATTAATTCTCGATTTTCGTAGGGTTTGGGGTTCGAATTTGGGGGTTTTGCCAGGGGTGTGGCGATTCTTGTTATGGGTCGTTTATTACATGCTTTAGATGTATTATGGTGCTTAATTGGGTTCGAATTGAGATGTTAGGGTTTGAAATTTTAGAGGTGGTTCTTGAACAATTTTTGATATTGTCTCATTCGTTTTCCCTCCCTGCATGTACCCTGCCCCGGGTCTTTTAAATGATTAATTGTCGTGTGTTGACAATAATTTTCTGTATGAGGATTATGGGTGTGCTTGAGCATGGGTTGCATGTTCGTAAATAATTGTGAATTATTTATCGTGTTAGCACATCGTTCCTCGGGGCATGGAACTCGAGCAAGGTTTGGCTCGGACTTCGGAGATTTAAGGTACGTGCGACGTACGAGCATTACCATATATTAGAGCATTTGTGAAATGCATAGTGTATTTTGATTTCATTGAAAAATTGTGCATGAGGTTATATATATATGTGTTGAGAAGCTATGAAGCGACCTAATCTTGATATCGCCGCCACGAGCGTGCGTGACACTAGAGTAGTATAACTCTCATAAGGTACATGGGGTACCAGATGTATATGACCATTGTAGGGCATTGAGATGCCTGAGAATGATCGTGGGATCATGTATTCATTATAAGACATTTGAGATGTCTAAGTATAATGGAAAATTGGTAAAATATATGCTAGGCATTTGAGCTATCTGTGATTGATAGCGAAGTTGAGAAATCAGTATTTGATATTGAGATATCCATATTTGCATGTATAATATATTTGGAATCACCATCTATTGATATTTGAGAACTAGGCATGCAATGAGTTAAATCAATGTGTTGATTTACTGATTTTTGAGATTTGATGAGTTTGATGATTGTGAGAACAGGGACAGTACACGGAATCCCGGATGAGGACGTTGCCATCCAGGGTGTATCATTTAAAATTCATTAGTATTTACTTTTGTTGTAAATTATGAATTTCATTACTGTGATTATGGGATTTTGTGTATTGGTATGCTCACCCCGTTGGGGGCTATCTCTGTTGGGGCAGGTGAACAGGTACATCGATGGCTGTGGAGCTGAGGTCGAGCTATTGATTGGATGTACTCCCAGGATCGTGGTACCAGGGCTTGATGGAGCACGGTATCGTATAGAGTACTTATATACACCTGAGGATTATATACATATTCATGATGCTCGCATGTGAGCACGATTATACTTGTATATGGATTGTATATAAAGGCATGAGCCTTTCTCTCTTTCATTTTATGTTGCATGCAATTAGAGGTAGAATTGCAAAATGTAATGAGAGTCATTGGTGTATTATGTGGGTGTTGAAGCCCACTTTTGTTGTCTTATGTGTGGTGTCTTCCCTGGCTGGGAATTTACTTAGTGTTGTTGTATTCTGTTGAGTATTGTGTTTTCCCTGGCCGGGATTTATGTTATGCGATGTGCTTTTGTTTCGGGATAGCTCAATTTATGGGGAGACTCTGCCCAAATTTTATAAAAGTCCACAATGTAAAAAGTGGCGAAAAGGGGATGGTAATGAGCGAACTTTATGAGTCTATATGTTGTTAAGATGATGATCTTATAACATTGAGTATTAAAGAAATTTTGTAGTTGCCATTCAATGGTAAAGTATCATCTGAGTTTCCCGATTGAGTTTTATTGAAAGCATGTGTGATGACCAGGGATTATAGATGTTAATCCCGTAGTGTTAATAATCCCTAAAGTGGTTTTACGTGGCGATTTGGAGTTTAATCGAGGTGTTGGGCCTTCTGGGCTCGTTTATTTGGGTAGTTGGGATCGTTGGATCCAGAGGTTGAGATTGTATTCTCATTTGGGTGAAAAACCTAAGAGTTGGGTTTTTGATGTGTCTCGGGATCTCGGGTGCTGTGTGAGCACCGGTAGGGGATTTTGGAGTTAGAGAGAGAATTTTTGAAAACAGATGATTTTTGATGAATCATGATGTATTTGTGGGGCTATTAGTTTTTTTGGGGTATTTTTGCTATAAATACCAAATGAACCCGAGATTTTAAAATTAAAATCATTTCAGCCCCAATTTTTCCTCCCTCTCTCCCGCGGCGCGATTTCCCGTCTGGACCAGCACCCGCCGCTTCAGGCGCTTCGCCCGCCGCCGTTCGGCGTGTGCGACCTATCACCGGCTTCGTCTCGTCGAGTCGCAGCTATCCCCTCCGTCAATTCGAAGTTTCGTCGCGTTTTGAAGTCGGATTTAGCAGGAATGCGTCGATCCCCAAAAGCTAGGGTTCATCGATTTTCTTCCGATTTTCGATTGGGTAACCTCCCTTACCCCTTTTTCGTCATTTTCGTGTATTTCCCTGCCATTATTGTGTTCGAATTTGATGAATTATAAGGGTTCAAATTTAAGGACTTGTTTGGGTTCGAATTTAAGGGTTTTGAGTTCGAAAATTGGGGGTTTTTGGCAAGGGGTGTTGATTCTTGCTTTGATGGTTTAATTCACATTTTAGATGAATTATGGTGTTTAATTTGGGTTCGATTTGTGAGATAAGGGTTCGAAAATTTGTAGGGTATCCTTGAACAATTTCGATATTGTCTCATTCGTTCCCCTCCCTGCATGTACCCTGCCCCGGGTCTTTTAAAAGGTTAATTGTCGTGTGTTGACAATATTTTGAGGGTTATGGGTGTGCTTGAACATGGGTTACATGTTCGTAAATAATTATGAATTATTTATCGTGTTAGCACATCATTCCTCGGGGCATGGAACTCGAGCAAGGTTTGGCTCGGACTTCGGAGATTTAAGGTACGTGCGACGTACGAGCATTACTATATATGTGAAATGCATAAGGTATTTTTGATTGCATTGAATATTGTGCGTATGGTTATACATATATGTTGATATAGCCAAGGAACGACCAAATCTTGATATCGCCGCTTGTAGCGTGCGTGACACTAGAGTAGGATAACTCTTACAAGGGGTACTGGGTTTATATGTATCTATTATAAGACATTTGAGATGTCTAGGGTTGTAGAATCATATATCTATTATAAGACATTTGAGATGTCTAGGTTCGTAGAATCATGTATTCATTATGAGACATTTGAGATGTCTAGGTTCGTAGAATCATGTATTCATTATAAGACATTTGAGATGTCTAGGTATAATGAAGGATTGGTAAAACAAATGCTAGGCATTTGAGCTATCTGTGATTGATAGCGAGGTTGTGAAATCAGTATTAGATATTGAGATATCTATAATTGCATGTTTAATGAATTTACAATCACTATTTGTTGATATTCGAGGATTAGGCATGCGATGAGTTAATCAATGTGTTGATTTACTGATTTTTGAGATTTGATGAGTTTGATGATTGTGAGAACAGGGACAGTACACGGAATCCCGGATGAGGTTGCCATCCAGGGAGTATCATTTAAATTCATTAGTATTTACCTTTGTTGTAAATTATGAATTTCATTATTGTGATTATGGGATTTTGTGTATTGGTATGCTCACCCCGTCGGGGGCTGTCTCTGTTGGGACAGGTGAACAGGTACATCGATGGCTGTGGAGCTGAGCTCGAGCTGTTGATTGGAGGTACTCCCAGGATCGTGGTACCAGGGCTTGATGGAGCACGGTATCGTATAGAGTACTTATATACACCTGAGGATTATATACATATTCATGATGCTCGCATGTGAGCACGATTATACTTGTATATGGATTGTATATAAAGGCATGAGCCTTTCTCTCTTTCATTTGAGGTTGCATGCAATTAGAGGTTGAATTGCTAAATGATATGAGAGTCATTGGTGTATTATGTGGGTGTTGAAACCCATTTTTGTCGTCATATGTGTGGTGTCTTCCCTGGCTGGGAATTTACTTGTATTACTGCTTTCTGATGAGTATTATGTGTTCCCTGGCCGGGAATTATCTTATGTGTTGTGCCTTTTTTTTCGGGATAGCTCTATTTATGGGGAGACTCTGCCCAAATTTTTATAAAAGTTCACAAAGTGAAAAGTGGCACTAAGGGATTGGTAAAGGGCAAACATATGAGTCTTTTATTGTTAGGACGATGATCTTATAACATTGAGTATTAAAGGAAAGTTTGTAATTGACATTCAATGGTAAAGTATCATCTGAGCTTCCCGATTAACTGGTTATTGAAATCATGTGCCACACATAGTGGTTAATACACTAATCAGGGGTTAAGGGCTAAGGGGGTCCTTACATTAGTGGTATCAGAGCAGTGGTTGCTCATTGGGGTTGTTAAGGGCCTAGGAAGTTATTGATAGCACATATTTATGCATGATGTCATTAATGTTGTATGACATAACAAATTGTTTATGTGCTATTATGATATGAAAAGTGGTATTGCTAACCATTGTGGTTGCAGGAATCGTGTGGAACACGATAGGATGGCATTAATAGGGATGTCTGGCACTCCGTGTGTTATGTGCCAAGGAAGCTGGTTTTAAGAAAATCAGGTAAAGGGATATTTCCGAGGTAACATGTACTTTATGTTGTCTTGTTGACACATGATGAATGCAATGTGGTGCATTAAGGTTATGATACATGTTATTATGCATTGTTTTTGCATATGTATGTTGTGAAATATATGAGGTGTATTTCACGAGTCAAGGTTGTCTTAGTAAGGATTTTAATTGCTTACGCTAAGGTCCATTGGAAGCGAGGAAGAATTCCGCTTACATGGAGTAGCAAGAAGCATTAAAATGTACTAATGATAAGGGCTCAGGATTGAAATTCACGAGTCAAGGTTATCTTAGTAAGGATTTTAATTGCTTACGCTAAGGTCCATTGGAAGCGAGGAAGAATTCCGCTTACATGGAGTAGCAAGAAGCGTTAAAATGTACTAATGATAAGGGCTCAGGATTGAAATAAGGATTTAAGGAGGAAGGATGTCATGACATTTATTTGTGAACCATACATTCTTATAATGTGTTTTTATTATGTATTGAATGTTGATGCATAACGTATATGGCTATTGCTGTTAACCCTGATGGTTGCAGGTTACAGGAAATATGGAGTACAAAAAGGAATGATGATTATACATATGTACGGGCATCCCAAGGGCAACATGTATTATGTGTTTAGTCATTTAACACAAGGTAAATCAAGGTATGCATAAGATAGTGCATTATGATATGATACATGTTGATACGCATTGTTTTGCATATGTATATTGTGAAATATAAAGTGAGGATTTCAATGCTTACACTAAGGTCCATATGAGCGAGGAAGAATTCCGCTTATATGGAGTAGTAAGAAGCATTGAAATGCACTATTGATATTTCACGAGTCCAGGTATCCTAATGAGGATTTCAATGCTTACGCTAAGGTCCATATGAAGCGAGGAAAAATTCCGCTTACGTGGAAAAGGAAGGAGGAACCATAATTTCATGTGTCGATTTATATTCATTTCTCTATGAGGACACGGTTTATAGCGATGGTTCATTCCGCTATATTGATAGGCGATGGTTCATTCCGCCAGGTATATTTATAGCGATGGTTCATTCCGCTATATTGATTGGCGATGGTTCATTCCGCCAGGTATATTTATAGCGATGGTTCATTCCGCTATATTGATTGGCGATGGTTCATTCCGCCAGGTGTATTGATAGCGATGCCTCTTTCCGCTACTATGTGGATGGTGATTCATGCTCAGGTGTATAGCGAGGTTTCATGCCACTTATTATATGACGAGGTGTCATGCCGTCGATTCTATAGCGAGGGATTTTGCCGCTATGTACTCAGCACAGGATTTTGCCGCCTTCGAGCGATGGGTGCTGATTACGCACTATTATTGAGCGACGGAGACAGGTATGACGCTATATTGTTAGCGATGAGGTATGAGATATTGCTATTTTATTAGCTTTATTGTAGCTGGCATGCATTGATATACATGTTTTATTATGCCTATTTTACTAGCATGATAGTGGATGACATACGCTGATGTACATGTATCGTCACTAGTTGGCAATGTCTTAGATGCCATGAGTTGGCATGTGTCGTCACAGGATGACGATGACGATGGTGTAGGAGATGCCTTATTATACATGCATCATCGTTACGATGATCGATGCGTTGAGTATACGTATTCAGTGGTATGCCTTGGGTGCCAGTACCGAGCAAGGTGGTGTGTGCGGCACCGATTGACGTGACCCTTATACCGAGCGGGTTGCTCGAGGAATGGTTGGATGCGCTGTACATGTAATTGTACCGCAGCTTACGTTTGGGGTGATCATATTACGAGTGGTGATACCCTTGAGGTATGCTCGTTGGAATGGCTTTTGGCCATGTGATTTGACGACAGGAGTAATCATGGAGGAATGTACTCGCATTCTGTCGATGTGACATGTGGTAGACATGGTCACACCACCCTTGAGGGTGTAGGATGGGTCCTAAGGGAGTAGGATCAGGTTATGTTAAGTACATAGGGACATTGGAGTGTCCAGGGTGTATCGGCATTAGAGGAATGTTGGATAAAGACCTACTACTCTATTGAGTTTTCTTCCCACAGTATGATATACCATGTGGAAACGTCCGTCTTATTGGTAGGTTTGAGGTGAACCTAGAGAGGCAGCGACCAGTTTGTCTGCCGTGTGTGTGCAGCACCATGAGGGGCTTGCTAGAACCGTTATACTGCTCGTTGGAACCAAGTTTGGCAAATCGTAAGGTGATACGATGTGGATTGTGGTGGACTCTAGTAGTCACCACGTCATTTGAGGTTGAGGCTGAGGTTGTGCATGCCTCACTGAAACGTGTATACGTTTATGTTTAATCTTGGTGAGACTTGTCTGGGACAGCTCAGGATGTTGGAGTACCAACAAGAGAGTCATCAGGTCGTTATTGACTAAATCTAAGGGAACCCGTGTATTAGGGATACAATGGGTGTTATTGTATCCAGTTTTTCCGAACGGTGGTTCGAGTGGATCTCGAGTTCGATGGCACTTCCCTTGTGAGGAAGGAGGTAGTATTATACCTATTTGGGAATCTTTGAAAGATTCGGTGAGTTGGTGCTTGTGGTGTTGATTTTGAGAATCACGCCGTGTTGTTGATCGTCGATTTTCATTTTCCTTTGGATGGGAATGACTCAGGATTGACGGTTGTGTTTGGGGCTTAGGGGTATGTTGCAGATACCCGAGCATAGTGCATTGAGTATGCATGAGGTGTTCGTGCTTAGGCAGGTATACCGATGAGTATACGGATGCCAGTGGTTGATTTCCTTTCTGTCAAGCATAGAGTTATGCTATTTTTGGATGGTTAAATCTCTGATGAGAGATATGGAACACCTTGAGATTGGGAATCTCCATGGCACGATGATTATGAGGGATAATCGTGAAGTTAGTTGACTTCCCTTGACGAGGAATTATCTTGTGTGGGTTAAGGTATTTCCTTGTTGGTGTTTTCTTTCGAGTTTTCGATAGCCTTCCCAAGTTTGGATTGTTAAATCCTAGGATTATCAAGGGATGGCAGGAATTCGGATTGGTTGGGTGTCGCTGTCGACACAAGTGTTGAGGATGCAATGGGTTTATTGCATGTTCTTTCAGAATTTTAAACTCTGTGGAGTCTCGGTTGTTATTTATGATCAGGACGTGATCCTTGGAACATCCGGAGGTGGACATCTTGTGAGATGTCTTTTGTGTGAATCTGTGGCCGTGAGTTGCCCAATTGAGTTGCAATGATGCGACTGCTCCTTCGATGGAGGAGGTTTGAGAGTGGAAACCAGGTTTGGTATGTATACTAGTGTTTCCCTCGTAACGATGTATGTTAGACATCGTGAGTCTTGGTAAAGATGTCATTGGATGATATCTACGATAGAATCAGGAGCGATTCGAATCCTTACAGTTTCAGTTGACTAACTGCTTTTGGATTATTAGCGTTGAGCTGTGCTGACGCTCTTTGACGTTATGATGGATTTGGAAGTCTATTCCACTCCAGAGTTTGACACGAGGTCAACGTTCTCACGGTTGAGGTGTCTTTCAGGATGCGTTCTTACTAGTTGTATTAGAACTAAGGATGACTGTCCGATCTACAGTCGTAAGTATCGGTTGTTTGCAGTCATGAGGGACTGACTTTTGGGATGAATCGCACCGAGGTACGTTTTGCCTCTTGGGTGATATGTTGGTTTTGGTATGTCGCTCTGTTTCAGAGTTTGATGAGAGGTAAGTATCCTCGCGTTTATTAATACGATTCTGTTATGGTCAAGAATCGAGGTTATGGCTTCATGTTGTTGTGTAGCCTGGGTGTTACGTGATACACCAGTGCTAATTTCGAGGACGAAATTCTTTTAGTGGGGGATATTGTGATGACCAGGGATTATAGATGTTAATCTCGTAGTGTTAATAATCCCTAAAGTGGTTTTACGTGGCGATTTGGAGTTTAATCGAGGTGTTGGGCCTTCTGGGCTCGTTTATTTGGGTAGTTGGGATCGTTGGATCCAGAGGTTGAGATTGTATTCTCATTAGGGTGAAAAACCTAAGAGTTGGGTTTTTGATGTGTCTCGGGATCTCGGGTGCTGTGTGAGCACCGGTAGGGGATTTTGGAGTTAGAGAGAGATTTTTTGAAAACAGATGATTTTTGATGAATCATGATGTATTTGTGGGGCTATTAGTTTTTTGGGGTATTTTTGCTATAAATACCAAATGAACCCGAGATTTTAAAATTAAAATCATTTCAGCCCCAATTTTTCCTCCCTCTCTCCCGCGGCGCGATTTCCCGTCTGGACCAGCACCCGCCGCTTCAGGCGCTTCGCCCGCCGCCGTCCGGCCGCCGTTCGGCGCGTGCGACCTATCACCGGCTTCGTCTCGTCGAGGCGCAGCTATCCCCTCCGTCAATTCGAAGTTTCGTCGCGTTTTGAAGTCGGATTTAGCAGGAATGCGTCGATCCCCAAAAGCTAGGGTTCATCGATTTTCGTCCGATTTCTTCCGATTTTCGATTGGGTAACCTCCTTACCCCTTTTTCGTCATTTTTGTGTATTTCCCTGCCATTATTGTGTTCGAATTTGATGAATTATAAGGGTTCGAATTTAAGGGCTTGTTTGGGTTCGAATTTAAGGGTTTTGAGTTCGAAAATTGGGCGTTTTTGGCAAGGGGTGTTGATTCTTGCTTTGATGGTTTAATTCACATTTTAGATGAATTATGGTGTTTAATTTGGGTTCGATTTGTGAGATAAGGGTTCGAAAATTTGTAGGGTATCCTTGAACAATTTCGATATTGTCTCATTCGTTCCCCTCCCTGCATGTACCCTGCCCCGGGTCTTTTAAAAGGTTAATTGTCGTGTGTTGACAATATTTTGAGGGTTATGGGTGTGCTTGAACATGGGTTACATGTTCGTAAATAATTATGAATTATTTATCGTGTTAGCACATCATTCCTCGGGGCATGGAACTCGAGCAAGGTTTGGCTCGGACTTCGGAGATTTAAGCGACGTACGAGCATTACTATATATGTGAAATGCATAAGGTATTTTTGATTGCATTGAATATTGTGCGTATGGTTATACATATATGTTGATATAGCCAAGGAACGACCAAATCTTGATATCGCCGCTTGTAGCGTGCGTGACACCAGAGTAGGATAACTCTTACAAGATATAAGGGGTACTGGGTTTATATGTATCTATTATAAGACATTTGAGATGTCTAGGGTTGTAGAATCATGTATCTATTATAAGACATTTGAGATGTCTAGGTTCGTAGAATCATGTATTCATTATGAGACATTTGAGATGTCTAGGTTCGTAGAATCATGTATTCATTATAAGACATTTGAGATGTCTAGGTATAATGAAGGATTGGTAAAACAAATGCTAGGCATTTGAGCTATCTGTGATTGATAGCGAGGTTGTGAAATCAGTATTAGATATTGAGATATCTATAATTGCATGTTTAATGAATTTACAATCACTATCTGTTGATATTCGAGGATTAGGCATGCGATGAGTTAATCAATGTGTTGATTTACTGATCTTTGAGATTTGATGAGTTTGATGATTGTGAGAACAGGGACAGTACACGGAATCCCGGATGAGGTTGCCATCCAGGGAGTATCATTTAAATTCATTAGTATTTACCTTTGTTGTAAATTATGAATTTCATTATTGTGATTATGGGATTTTGTGTATTGGTATGCTCACCCCGTTGGGGGCTGTCTCTGTTGGGACAGGTGAACAGGTACATCGATGGCTGTGGAGCTGAGCTCGAGCTGTTGATTGGAGGTACTCCCAGGATCGTGGTACCAGGGCTTGATGGAGCACGGTATCGTATAGAGTACTTATATACACCTGATGATTATATACATATTCATGATGCTCGCATGTGAGCACGATTATACTTGTATATGGATTGTATATAAAGGCATGAGCCTTTCTCTCTTTCATTTGAGGTTGCATGCAATTAGAGGTTGAATTGCTAAATGATATGAGAGTCATTGGTGTATTATGTGGGTGTTGAAACCCATTTTTGTCGTCATATGTGTGGTGTCTTCCCTGGCTGGGAATTTACTTGTATTACTGCTTTCTGATGAGTATTATGTGTTCCCTGGCCGGGAATTATCTTATGTGTTGTGCCTTTTTTTTCGGGATAGCTCTATTTATGGGGAGACTCTGCCCAAATTTTTATAAAAGTTCACAAAGTGAAAAGTAGCACTAAGGGATTGGTAAAGGGCAAACATATGAGTCTTTTATTGTTAGGACGATGATCTTATAACATTGAGTATTAAAGGAAAGTTTGTAATTGACATTCAATGGTAAAGTATCATCTGAGCTTCCCGATTAACTGGTTATTGAAATCATGTGCCACACATAGTGGTTAATACACTAATCAGGGGTTAAGGCCTAAGGGGGTCCTTACAGCATGTGCCACATATAAGGGTTAATACACTAATCAAGGGTTAAGGGCTTGGGGTCCTTACAGTTTCATGGTTCTGTTTCTATGTAAATTTTCAAGCAACTATGATCATGTTCTGAATCCAATAGTCATGCTAAATTGTAATCATTATTTATGGGCAAAATTGTCTGTCGTATCCCGAAAAATCTCTGAACATGTGTTTTGCATATATTTTCAGAAGGAACTGGTTGTGGTCGATGGCAGTGATATTATATATTTCATTCAACGACTGCATGAAATTAATTGTGCAATGTATTGTTGCACCTCTTGATGGGCCATAATTATTTCTAACGATATCTGGGTATTGTAATATATTTCATCCCCAACACAATAAAATTTGAATCGACATATCTTCAAAAAAAAAAAGTCAAAATATAACAAGTAATTTATAAATTAAGTTAAATAATTCATATAATATAAATTTGAAAATGATAATATTTATAATATAATAAGATTTTTACCCGAAAAACACTTGAAATGCGGCGAATTAAGGTCGATGGAAATTTGATTCACAATGTCAACTATAAAACAACAGAGAACTCTATAAATTGTTTTGTGAATTCGTTTCGGGGTACAAAAAATGGAGATGAAGGACCGGATTATAAAGTTAAGAAGCCATCATTACAAATGACACCTTCATATTGAAAAAAAATAATATTTTTATTGAAGGCGTCATCTAATATTTCAGTAATTTTTTTTTTAAAAAAGTAAAAAGCCGTCGCAAGTGACGACTTTAAATGAAATCGTCACGTCACCTACGATGGCTACTTAGGCCACTTTAATATAATTTTTCAAAATCGGTTATTTTTTCAAAATAAATTTTTTCGATTATTTTATTAAAAAAACTCACATATGTGTGCATAGTCGTTATGACAATGGAATGGGTATGGGACAGGGCTACTTAATTGGTCGGGTTAGCTCAGAAGCGGACCGGTTTAGCCCAGTTTGGAACTGAATCGGTTTAGCCCAGTTCAGAACCGGAACCAATCCCGAACTGAGCTAACCAGTCGCAAACCGGGCTAGCCGATACAGATCGGTTCTATTATTCCGAAACATGTAGTTTACCGGTTCCGACCCACCTGGTTCCGATTCTAATTGATTGGAACTGGAACCGGGTGAATTTTTTTAATATATATATATAAGAATTTTTTATTTTTACTTCCCGGTTGTGGGTTGGAAGCGGTTCCAAAGTGGAAACCATAACCGGGTCCGATTGGAATCAATCCAAATCGGTCCAATCCCCGGGAAAAGCCCTAGTATGGGATGAGTTTAGTCAAAATCGAGACTCTTCCCGCTAAAAAAAAATTATCCTAGACTCGTCCACTAAACCGACAGGTTCAAATTAAGAAAACTTAACGAAATAACACCTAACAAACTTCCTTTTAATCTTGTAGTTAATCGTCACACTGTTTCTTTCTAGCCATTCTCTTCACTTACTCTTATATATATTAAGAAAACTTAACGAAATAACACATAACAAACTTCCTTTAATCTTGTACTTAATCGTCACACTGTTTCTTTCTAGCCATTCTCTTCACTTACTTTTATATATATATATATATATATATATATAAGGAAGATTTTAGTTTTCAATGGCGGATGAAAGAATTTTTTTTTTTTATTTACTTCCCGGTTACGGGTTGGAAGCGGTTCCAACCCGTAACCCATAACTAGGTCCATTTGAAATCGATCCGGAATCGATCCAATCCAGTCCGATAAAACCCTAGTATGGGATGAGTTTAATCAAAACCGAGACCCGTCCCGCTAAAAAAAAAATAAAAAATCCTAGACTCACCCCGCCAACAAAATCCAACCTGCCCCGCCCAGATACACTAACCGGCAGGTTCAAATTAAGAAAACTTAACGAAATAACACCTAACAAACTTCCTTTTAATCTTGTAGTTAATCATCTCACTGTTTCTTTCTAGCCATTCTCTTCACTTACTCTTTTAATATTTTTACATACAAAAACAACCAAAAAAATACAGGCAGAGATAACGTCCACGGCTTCTCCACTCACTGCTTACCACAAATACTTCTTTCAACAAATTTACCCTTTCTTCTTCTTCTTCCTCCTCTTGTTTTGCCCCACCATTCTTTTTCTTCACTTAGCCGACAATGCACCTCAGAAATTACAAACTTCATATAAAAGTGAGTGAAATTCACTACGTATTCTTTACATAAACTATCGTACACTTCGATATATCTTTCCCTTCTCCCTATCTTGTTCCACTTCTTTCTTCACATGTGGGCAAACAGTGCCAATAATCTGAAGCATTTAGAAGCAAAGGCTTTAAGTTCCTCAAGAGTAAACCCAGAAACAGTTTTGATGTGTCTAAGAACATTTGAATCCTTGCTTCTGCAGGATAAATCAGCCAAGTATGCATTATAGAGCAACAAAACCACTATCTAGGTAATGGCGATAAATTTGACACACATAATATTCAAAACTTCGTGATATTTGTTGTATTGCACATAATTCACTCGGAAAAGCACCATTTCAGTTCGATTCAAAGTGCTTTTCATCGAATGTTCCTTCCTTGTCATCTAGAAAAACATCAGCCAATTCATCAAACTCAATCCGAAAGTTATACACAGATCTTGAAAAACATCACAGATCTTGAAAAACATCAGCCAATTCCTCAAACTCAATCCGAAAGTTATATACAGATCTTGAAAAACATCAGCCAATTCATCAAACTCAATCCGAAAGTAATACACAGATACTGAAAATCATAATATATATCGAAGCTTATCAAGCTGCTCAATCTTGATAGATTATTCATTCAAAAGCATAGCTACATATCATCTAATTCAAGCAATTATAAATAACAGATTTTAAGTAGCATGGAACCTAAACATGGCTGATAAAAGGACAGATTATGCAACAAACTGCCAGCCAAATCCATCAGCCATTATGCCCATGAGGAAAGGTAGCAAAGGAAAATATGAACACAAGAACAAATTTTACATTAATACAGCAACCTGATAGTCAGGTAGAAGGCAGAAATTAATGGTCAATACATAGCCAATTGTGAAAGAAGAATGAATAGGAAGAAGATAAATAGCTTTATTTCAACTGAGTGCTAGTAAATCCATGGGATATAAAAACTGAACCGGACATGGATAACACATGCATCATGAACCCGACAATCAAGAAAAAGAAAACATGATTCAAGACCCGATCAATTCATGGGCGTCAGAAGTAAAAGGTCATAGGTGCGTGATACATTCCATTGCCATTAAGTATCCACCACGCTATTAACAGATAATGAGTATTAGGGATTGCCATCTTGAGTTGAATATGCACATCACGAGATAAGCCAGGTCAATAATACAGAAAAAGGGAAATCATGAACTTACAATTTGGTGCCAATGCCCTACGGAAGATGCATCTGTAAAAAGTTGAAAAACCTAAGGTTTATTGAGACAGAATATAGTAATCCATCATCTTCAAACTACACCAACCTATGATCAAAAAAACCTGTGCCGGTTTCTCAATATTTCAGCCTCTCTAGCAATTTGGATATCTGAAGGCCAGAAAATCTGATGGAAAACTTTGAAAACAAATCGAGGGAGCAATCCTATAACTGTTATAAGCAAAATGGAGAGCCAATAAGTTGGTGACTTTCCCAGATTGTATATTGTACTGCACAAAACCGAGAAAGATTCCAGTTATGAACATTAGAGAAACAATAAAACATAGTAAAACTGTAAAGCTGAATTTCGACAAACTAAATCACTCTGCAAACTAACCCATAATTAGGCAAGATGGGTATAGAATCAAGTACCACCATGCAACCGTATGTTACAATTATTGATCCCCACGTGGCCATATGAGTAATAACTACCCAGCGTTGAATATCCATTGCCAAATGCACATTGACTAAGATGACAACAGCAATTGTCCACAAGCTGCCCATACTCCAAATGTCAATCGTACTCTCATCATAGATGAACAATGGAACATAGAATAGAACAAGGCTCTGCCATAGCGTGTCCACCATCGTAATCCAGAAGAGGGGCATATTGTAGCTCTCTTGTCGATGGCCCGCAGCATAAAGTTTTGGATATTTAAGTAATGTCTTGTGACTTAAATCCTTGTCCAGAATACCAGCAACTATAGTAGGTATTGAAGTATATATAACAGAATAAAAAACACTACTCCAGTCTGTCAGTGCAGAAGTAGTTGAGAAGGCTGTACATAATATATACCTGGAATTTTATTTATTAAAAAAGTCATTAGTTAATAAGAATACGCCACAATAAATCAAAATCGAGGCCAAAAAAGAAAAGTCTCCAGCATTTTTCATCAGCATTGCCGATGTGTAGATTAGCATGTACAGGGGTCAAATATTGTTAAGAAAAATGGATAATACTATCATTAGTCACTGCAAAATACCGAGACCTATGCTGCTATACATTCAACTCTATTTTTTATTAATGTGCACAGAGGATTTGAAAGCTTTTATGGGAATAGAAAAACTCACACCAGCTAATGCAAAATATTAAGACCAAGAATTATATATATACCAGAAAAGCATCAATACGAAAACAGCATTGCGATAGAAGTTATAGAGGACCAGATAACCAATTCGCTGATAATTCCAATGCCCATGCACCAAAAGTAACCTTTTCAAAAATCGAAACTGTCCCATAGCAAAATCTGATGCCATCACTGCTTGTCGCCCTTCTTGACCACAAATTCCGACACCAACATCAGCCATTTGGATCATTGAAACATCATTAGCCCCTGCATTGTGAGCAAAAGTAATTTAAAAAATCTTGTTTGACGATGCAATTTGCAAACAGCCTACATGCACACTACTTTTTTAGGGTACGACCCACTTATAATTCCCATCAGAAGAAATCTAAACAGCCAGGATAAGAAGCTTTCCGGGGATTAACTAAAAAGCAAATGCAATCATCTCCTCCCACACCCGACCTCGCAAAAGGAGACCAAACAAAAAATTGCATTATTATATCTTTAATTTTACATGAACTCAGTGAACTTACTCACCATCACCGATGGCAAGTGTCATGTCATCAGTGCGGCCTTTGATCATGTCAACAATTCCAGCCTTCTGCAACGGTGCAACACGACAACACAGCACTACCCTACACAAGGTTGCAAGGTCGAATAGCTGATACAAAATACAAAGAGAATTGTGAGAAGCTTGGTGAGTACAGGAAAGAGAATTCTCACACTAAAAGATCAAAGTTGGCCAATCAATAACCAAATTCTAGCAACCATAGGAGTAAAACTAAATCAAGAGACCAGAGAAAACAAAGTAAATCAAATTACAACAAAGATAGAGATGATGCATGCATGCCTCAGACTCCAGATCTTTCTCTAATATGTACACCAGACTATTCCCATCAATAATAAGTGCTAGCGGTCCAAAAGTAGGTCCGTCTTCCTGTCCTGCATGCAGCTGTGGTGAAGCTGACTTTGTGTTAGAAGGGATTTCAAGATAATCAATTTCGTCATTTTTTTTCTTCCGCTTAGGACTCTGATTGCAGCAACTAGCGGACTTCACAAAATATTTGGCCCTAGCATCACAGAGAAGTTTTTTGCATTCGTCCTCTGAATTTCCATTTATGATTATCTGGTGCATATCAGTGGTCAAGAGTCTGCAAGAAAGACCAATAGAAATTGCTGTCTCCTGCTTATCCCCAGTGAGAACCCACACCTTTATTCCAGCTTGCCGCAGGGACTCAATGGCTTCTGGTACTCCCTCTTGTAATTTGTCCTCAATGGCTGTGACCCCAAGCAGGGTCAAATCACGTTCAATAAGAGCTGCAGTTTGGCGCAATTTTATTGATCTGTCAGTCAAAGATGTGCTAGCATCTTCATACATGCATTGCCACTCTGCAAGTTGCTCATCGGCAAGGTCCCGAGCAGCGACAACAAGAGTACGCAAACCTTCAGCGGAGTATTCATTCAAATGAGACTGTGTTGTACATATTACAGTATCATCACTGGCGTAGCCCTTCTTTAAAATGCTAAACATAGAAGTATCTGCCCCTTTCACCAATACTTTACAGTATCATTTGGAAATCTAATTATGACAGACATCCTTTTACGCACACTATCAAATTCATGTAGACCCAAAACATCCAACCTGCATTAGAAGTGTATACATTTTAAGTATTCAAAGTAATGTCAAATTGATAGAAAAATGCCGGGGTATATTTCGATAAATTACATTTTGAAGAATATAGCAGCTGATCCAATTTGATATCCTCAAAAAATTCATAGACATGGATGGTGTATGTGCTAAAGGAATAATTAAAACAAATAATATATGCTGCAAAAGAGGACGATGCTCGTTCATAATATTAGCTCACATCACTCAGAAACAAATTTCCAATGAGACCCACACTTTCTCGAAGTAAAGAGAGCCCTCTACCTCAATTTCTCACCATTGGCATCAATAACAATATGCCCAGATGTACGCTCAAAAAGTGTATACCCATAAGCTGAGGCCGCAGCAACCAGAGCCTGTTCATCTGGAGATTCACCTTGG
This sequence comes from Haberlea rhodopensis, assembly GCA_907163345.1. Lineage (NCBI taxonomy): Eukaryota > Viridiplantae > Streptophyta > Magnoliopsida > Lamiales > Gesneriaceae > Haberlea > Haberlea rhodopensis. Next base: position 9,766,783 of record CAJQUN010000006.1, on the reverse strand, counting down.
TAGTCGATAGATTTATGACTATCACCTGGTGTACGGTCCGTACCACTTGCAGGGCATTCAGCTACAATAGGAATCACTGTATTACAGGCTGCCAGGGTCAGAAAGAAGTCATGTGCTGCAATCTTTTCTTCTCCATATAGTTCTTTGTACAACAGTTTCATGAGTTCAGAATTGGGAAAGATCTCAGATTTTAGCCTCCATTGTTGTCTATAGAACTTGGCATCATCCCCTACAGAGGTATGTCAATCATTAGTATATACATGTGCATGTGTGTGTGCGTGTGTGTGTTAACTTGATATATGTGGTAAAACAATCAATGCATAGATATACTGAAGGGAAGTAATATGTTAACGTTGCTAATGCAGATATTCAAGGTTGAAGAAAGCTGCATAAATTCAGTAAAATATAGTTGTTGAAAGCATGCAGGGTGTGGGGTCTAAGACCAATCTTAAAGTTAACACCTTGGGACTCTTTAAAAGCTTCTCCTAAACGAAGCTGAACAAATGAAGGTGTTGTGAATTCAAGGTGAAATGCAGCATACTGTTCCTGTAGACTTGTACACCAATAAATTCTGAAAGCCTGATCTAACGTATACCAGGAAAAACCACTGGCTTTGATCAGAAAACCTGGATAGTTGTAATTAGATATGTAACACGTTCAAACACATGTGAATGGCCTGAAAAGCAAAACGTTTGATATAATATGATCTGTTGTATACATACATATTCAACAACATTCATGGCATTTACCGGTACCCTATTTTGCAAGCTTAACTATGGGGTAATGAATTCAACTTACCGAATTACCTCCATTCCTAGAATGCAACAACAACAAAAAAATAACTTTTAAAGTACTCAATCCTCTAAAGCGTTAAAAAACAATATTTTAACAGAGCCGCAGTATTATAACCTATATAATTATTATCATCAAAAAGTGAAGAAGGACTTCCAGTTATACCTTCAACACCTATATCCTGTGATGGGACAGTCAAAGAGGGACTGCAATCATAATTCTTTCCCCAGATGTTAGCTTTTCTGAATTCCATCTTGTTTTCTGTTAGTGTACCAGTCTTATCAGAAAAGACATATCTTATTTGTCCCAAATCCTCATTGATATTCAAGGATCTGCACTGAAACTTGGAATTGGTACTGCTATCATACATATGCCTGTCGCCGATCATGAAATACGACTGTCCCAACCGTACAAGCTCCATGGTGATATATAGAGATATTGGAATCATTATTTGGAAAACAATAATCGAGCTCAAGAACGAGAAAAAGGTTTCCATAGGAAGTCCATAAAATTTGTATTTTTTTCCAACTTTTCCTTTCTCAAAGTAACTTTTCCTGTAGTAAGGCAATGTATCAAGCTCAGGCTCATGGCGCTTTAGCCATAAACCCATCCCAAAGGCTACAACAAGGCACATGATCAAGAGGAAAACAGATAACCATAAAGTCTCCCTGTTCATGTAGGTTTCCAGTCTGCTTCGTTTAGAAGGAGTCATTGCACTATTTAGCATAGCTTTTGTCTCCTGTCCAGCATAAACCACGACGCCAACTGCCCATTCTGTATTCTTAAGCTGACAGCCACGCAAAATGATGTTTGATTGGCTGAGGGGAAACATATGCCCTTTCAACTCCATGTTCGCGGTGAATTCATAAATGTTCCGGTTGGGCTGCTCACATCTGAGAACCCCTGATACTGTAGACCCTTCAAGTACCAAATTGTTAGTTTCTTGCCGAGCATACCTTGTCTTCAAATTTGACTCGCCATCCAAATTCATCGTCAGAATATAAGCAATTCCACTAGGATGACTCGTGCAAAGTAACACCATATCGCAGGGAATAGCCTCATCAGAACGGATCTTTATCACATCACCAGCCTGTATTTTTTCCCACCTTTTGTGATAAAACTTATCAGATTTCAGCACTAGAGCCTCCCGGTTGTTCTCATTCCTATCTGACCTGTGTCTCCGCCAATCTTCATAACCATCTTTTACAGCTGTGACAGTTAGTACAAAAAGAAGTGGGAAAAGGGAAACTGTTCTCCCAAAGACAGCAAGAGGGGGAAGTTGGTTCAAAGCAGCAATGGCTAAAAAATACAAATAAGCAACTCGATGGAACTGAATAAAAAGATTCTTAGGCAAAAAATTAAGGAATGTATATTTACTGGTCCGGATCTCATTCCCAGAGAAATCAACCTTCTCATTAGTCTTTTTCGGATCATTAATATGGATCAACCTGGGGTTATCATGTTGAGATATATTCTCTGCAAGCTGCATGCTTATCTGAAGGAATCTTTCAGACCTTCGTGACTTGTTCAAGTTGTCCTGCACCTGAGAAGAAGCACGAGCTGAAGCACCAGAAACTTCCGGGGCGCTAATATCAAGCCATGAATCCGCTACACCACCCCATGACACAATGCCTTTCCTCTTGCGTCGGGGGGGTTGCAAATAAAGCTCCCCCGACCGATATTCCTTTCTTTTAGGCCAGAAAGCAGTACTTTCTCGCGAATTCCTTGAAAGAGTAGAAGTTACAGTATCTTCCTGCAACTCCTTCAGATCATACAAATTATTACCTTGTGTTTCGTCAGCAATAGAAGAAGAAATTGATGCAGTGTGGCGCAGACATCCCAATGAGCTGATAGTCAAGGAAGAGTGACGGTTATGGCGAATGGGATGAGGGTGTGGAGCAGAAAGGGGTCCAGATTGAGTCAACAGCGGCTTGCCGGAAGACATAAAGAATCCACCAATGCAAAAAACACATTGGGGAATGGCATAGCTAATCCTCAAGCAAGACAACTGCCGAACCTTATTCAAACACAAGTGGGATCAAACCCCAGAGTATATGTATCTCTATACCTTTTCTCAACCCAAGGAGTATATTACCCGCCCGAACCAACAATATACCAAATGAGGTGGCCAATTGAAGGTATGCTCACAGAATCATCTTTTATTCTAAATATTAGCCAGCATTAGGTAGATAAAATCCAACAAGCCGCACTAGCTAACGTTTCTCCGCCTAAATAACTATACTTGCCAAAGTTTTGAAACCTAAGACAGAAATGTGGCTAAAAAACTGAACAATTTTGCCTTTAAATATACAAGAAAAGAGGCAGGTTCAAAAATTTCTCAAAAAATATCTTCGATCAAACAGAAAGATTCCTACAAATGCGTGATTGCTCCAGGAGAAACGAAAACCATCCACAACCTCGAAGAAAATGCCAGAACTGCAGTAGATAGACAAAATTAGAGACACAACACAAAAGCAAAAAGCCAAATCTGAATCAGGACTTAATGGTCGGCCCGCATTGCGTTCCGAATAAAGATGGAAAATTGAAAGCATAGAGAGAGGTGGGCCTCGTTTGTTTACCGTCTCGGAAAAGGTGAATCGATTAATGCATTGAATACGAATAGGAAATTATGTCAGATTCAGATCTACTGCCTTCTTCGTTTTTGGGCTCTATTATCTCTCCTGAATCACGATCAGCTTTTTTATCCAACAACCAAAATATATTCCATGAAAATACAAAACAAATAGCTGATTAATGAATTTTTATTAAAATTTGAACGTGAATGGATGCTGTTGGACAGATTGGGAAGGAGACCAGGGAGGGGGGGAGGGAAGGGAGGAAGAGAGAGCACGACTTTTGGCTTTACTTCTTAGTTATTTATTTACTAATAATATTTTAGTTTCGGAGCTTCGTTCTTTTTCCCAACAGCTTAATAACGGAACTCAATATATATAAGTTTCTAAATTACGTTCTTTTTCTCAACAGCTTAATAACCAAACTCAACACATATAGGTTGTTAAATTATTAAAATACAACTCGTATAAATAACTTACAATCAATATATTTTATAAGTTATTAAACTAAGTTATTTACTGTCTATAATTATAAAAAAAAACTAACATTAAATAAAATGATAGAATTATAAATAAAATATTATTTGAAACATAAATATCAGATCTTTTGTAATTGCAAATCAAATATAGGTAACGATAGATAATCGACCATATCAACATCATCCTAAAACTGAAACTTAAATTGTTCTCTCATAAAACAAAGCAAAAATAATAAATTAAAATATCAAAATTTACCATTCATCAAATTGAGACGTCATTAACTTTAAACCTTTTACGTATAGGTAAAAAATCAACAATTCATAAGTTCATAAGATAAAAAGCATTTCTTGTTACTACTAGATAAAATTTCCAAAATAAAAAACATTTTCTTGTTATTACATTAGCATAATAAGAGAACTTGAAATAGCTGTTTCTTAATGAATTAACATGTGAGGGCCCGATCCTAAGTGTTGTTTAATTATCACACGATGATTCATTAACGTAAACAGCGGAAGATTTATTTCAAATTTATTGTCAAATAACACATATATAATGATACTGAAAATATGTAATTCCAGTTTCCCAATTCAATATGTTGCTCATCACATAAGCATCAAATATATAACCAACCAGAAATAGAATACTTAAAATACAGATACTCGGGGCATACCCCAGTAATTTAAAATGTAGTTAAAAAGTACTCTAACAATTATTGGGACTCTTAATGACATGTAAAAATCATACAATAGCATCATTACGAGTCTTCGTCAGCCTTCATGATAAAACTCATTTCTACGTACCTCCGACCAAAGCTAATCTACCGAGTACTCCTCGAATCTGTTAGGAATCCGATCAAGCAATACGCAGCGGAAAATAAAATTTGGATTCTTACCATGGACCTATACAAAGTAATCATATCGAGATTGATAAGAATCGTACCCTTGTAGCGTGTTTGTAGCAGAATCCTCGTTGCAATACCACGAGTCACGAACAAAGATTTGCACATTCGTCTCTACGGTATCCATACGACCAAATCGAAAAGGGTGTTCAAGAACAAGTTGCTAGACTCGTTCTTAAATTGGAACTAAACTCACGGTTCAAAACCGATCAACGACGGCCGCTCCTACCACCACTATTCACGGCGGCGGCGTGAAGATGAAGGTTGAGAGGAGGCGGCGGCCGAGAGCTTTTAGTTGGTGGCGATTAGGTTATCAATAATTAAAACTTAATTCCTTCCTTGTTAGCATATTATATTTTATTTATTAGATTTAATTAAAAGGCTTTCAAAAAGCCTTATTGGCTCATACTCAATATCTTAATTAAATTCATATATCTAATATTTGTAATTAAGACTCTTCTTAATTAATTAATTCATCCAATGAATTTTATCTCCCCTTTTGATTTAATCTTTTGTGCGACCCGATAGGATCTTGCAATGTTGGCAGTGACATAAAATCTAATTTTATGTTACAAGCAATGAGCGGTATCTAGCAACACATCAAGGCTACCCAAATTACAAGAATGTCATTGACTCGACATAACCTACGAACCGTGATAATATTAACCATATAACTTAATCCCTTTGTCCAATGTGTTTAGATTGAACACGAGTCATGGAATAGTCATACTCGTATATTCAATCTTTTATTTCTTGATCCCCAAGTAGAACTAGAATAAACGGATAAGCTCGATATCACATATCGACTCATTCGAGCATGGCCATGCATTTTAGTCTTACTTGATCAAGGGCCTAAACACTTCTCCTGTTATATAGGAGGGACGAATCCTTTCTTGATCACTCAACATCCCTCTACATAATTCGTGGTGTATCCAATGATTGTCTTTATAGTTTACCCTGCTACAGGTAACGTTTGACAATATCAAGATACATGACTCCTTATGTTGGGATCTCTGGTGATCTCAAGTCGTAAGGATTACATACATTATTATCACTATGCGAATTGCTTATGACGTTCATATAACTATCCATGTAGCATTCTCATGGTGGGTCTGTCAAGTACATCGTTCTCTAACATGCACCCATGTGTTGATTTGATATCTCATATCTGTGAACAATTCATCAATCAAAACATACTAGTCTCAATGCATTATCATTATCCCGATTCATGATAATACTTGACTATGGACAATCTTTAAGAATAATACGATATTATTCTAAGGACATTAACTTATATATTAGTTCATGTTACACAGATACTCGAATAATATATAATAATGAATTGCCATTAACAAAATCATAATACATTGTATGTTATAAACAATCATCTAATGAGTTGTCTTAGGGCATATCCCAACAGAATCAACCCCGGAATCTATTAACCTGGTCATGTAAATTCCAAAATGACACTAAGTGTTCAAGTAGTGCATTGAATCAAATTCAACTTCTAAGTATTGACCCTTAGCGATTTTCTTAAATTTTCAGCTGACCCATTTTTTAGAAAAAAATCACTAGAATTTCAAACAACATCAAAACGACTCAATTCTAGTTCTCAAAGTTCAGAAACTCAAAATACTAAATTTCATCTATTATGATGTCAAGTTGGTTCAACCATCTAAATGGGGTTTGCACACTAAAAACGTAGCATTTACAAACCTATTTTCCAGCTTGCGCAGTGTTACTATAACTTTTTCGTTTCAAATCCAAATTGAGTGATTCCAGTGGCAAATCACAGCCAACTCAAAGTACTCAAATTCTTAATTTATACATTTTCCAAAATTCCTAGCCAAAAATACTCATGAAACGGAAGAACACACTGCATAGGTATTTTCTCCCACATGCAGGGCTCGGAATGAGCACTAATAGTATAAACTTCGTAACTTCTTCAAAATGAGTCCAAATTAAGTCCTTTTTTAAAAAAAAAAAATCGAAGAGCATTCAAAGACCTACTGTAGGGTCTTCCTACCTTAACATCATATATTATACACGTATTATGGACTAAACATGAATTCATAACCTTTTAAGGGTTCCGGTTGTAGCTTTGAGCTAATAAGATTACAGGCCAACATAAATTTCAAAAGCTATTTAATTACATTCTCAATAATGAATGTTAAAGCTATAGATTTACACTACTCCTAGAGTAGATACTATCAAAATCCTGTATTCCTATATTCATCTTGTTCCTTTTAGCTCACTGCCTCAACCCGACCCGCCCTTCAGTCCAAGAGTGTACCTACAGGGACAACGCATCGTGAGCATACAAGTATTTACTTAACATCATATAAAAGGCATAACAGTAAATGCATAACATCTTAGTTAAGTAAAATTTATTGGTCGTTCTTTAACTTCTTTTTGTTGTCCCTGATTCTCATTCATGTATAAGGGCATCTTACCCCATTGTATGGCATCTTGCCATAACGTAAACATCGTGTGGCATCTTACTACATGGGCATCTTACCCAATCGTATGGCGTCTTACCATATCATAAACATCGTGTGGCATCTTACCACGTGGGCATCTTACCCAATCATATACATCGGGTGGCATCTTACCACATGGGCATCTTACCCAATCATATACATCGGGTGGCATCTTACCACATGGGCATCTTACCCAATCATATGGCATCTTACCATATCATATACATCGTATCATTAAATAAACATCGTATAAACATTATCATAACCTTACTCATCACAATCATCGTCATAAACATCATCATCATAAACTTACTTATCATAATCATCATTGTAAACATCATCATCATAAACTTACTTATCACAATCATCATCATAAACATCATCATCATAAACTTACTTATCATAATTATCATCATAAACATCATCATCATAAACTTACTTATCATAATCATCATCATAAACATCATCATCATAAACTTACTTATCATAATTATCATCATAAACATCATCATCATAAACTTACTTATCATAATCATCATCATAAACATCATATGTATGAATATGGTTTACCGTCCGATGCCCGTACGTTTCTTACGCACCTTAATTTCCAAAAGTGGAGAAGTTGGAGAACTTTATCTCCTGGATGACCTGGGATGGTTCTGCATAACCATACAAATCGATATTAGAAGATAATCATAGTCCAATATCCAAAAATCCCACAAAAACATCAAAAATCACATTTTTATACCTCGCGATCGATCGCCGCCCAGGCCCGATCGATCGCGAGATCATACTGGACGAGGCTCAAAAATTCACATCTTGGCGATCGATCGCCACTTTTGGCGCGATCGATCGCCAGCCTCGCCGATCGATCGCCGAAAGGTGGCGATCGATCGCCAAATGCTACTGGCGCCCACTGCTGGCTCACGATCGATCGCCAGTCCCTGTACATCGAAAAATCGCCATTAATGAGCATTTTTCAAGCTCCACCTCAAACCATTCGAACCCAATCTTTCCTACAACACTAACATCATCATAACACACTAAAACCCACATAAAACACTTCAAAAATCATACCCCAAACATATATAACATATATCCAAAACAAACCCACATATTACTTCAAAATCACTCCATTTCAAATCCAAACATCATCAAAACTTTAGGAAGGGTTCCATACCTCTTGAAGACTCCAAATCTTGATAAAAATCACACAAACTCAAGTTTTGTGGAACTTTCCTTCTCCTTCCTTGGAGGATTTCGAAAATGGGGTTAAAGGGTAGGGTTTGAGAGTGGGTTGGGGATTTAAAGTGTGATTGGTAAAGTGAGATAAAGTGTAGGAAAAAAGGTGGGTATAATGGGGGTTAAAAGGGGTTGTTTAATTTAATTAAAATTTGTACCCCAAACTTAACATGATGTATAAAATACTCCAACATGGTATTTTAAAAGCATTTTACAACATGCTACAAACTCCCCCCCTAAAATCATGCTTTCCTCATAATTGGTAACCAATATAATTAAATCATGCTAACACTTCATTACCCATCACATAAATTAATTACCATGATAAATAATCATATAACCATCATTAATGCCCAAATTGCATATAATCGATTTCGGGGCATCACACCTACAACTTTTATTTGAAGACCGACATCAAATGCAAAGCACAATGTACACAGAAACTCGAAACAGACTGCATGTGACATGCATGAACATGCAAAGTCAAGAATGAGCACTTAAAGTAAAATCGACATGACTTTACCATCTCGTGTCATTCTTTTTTTAAACTGCATAAAATTCAAAGATCTACAACTTTCTTGTTTTGCACAAAGTCAAATTCGAAGGTAGAACACAATTGACAGCAACTAAACTCATACTAAGGCACCTCAAGAAGGTATGGAAGATGCGATGAGTGTCAATGCCAGCAGCGGCCAAGTTCGTGTGCCACCACCTCCAGTAGGTTGAGGACCTGTTGAATATATGTTGTTACTAGGGGAGTTGAGCTTGACACAATTCTTGGGATATCAACCGCCCAAGTTTGAGGGTACTGAGTCGGGGGAAGAAGCTGAAGAATGGCCTGAAAGAATAGAGCAGATATTTGTATCTGCTCCTTGTGCTAGGACTGCTTGGGTAAGATTGGCAAAGTTTCAGTTGTCAAAGAAACCGTCCATGTGGTGGAAAACAATTGTGATGGAGCTACGAGCTCAAGGACAACTGATAGACTGGGATGTGTTTCGAACTCGATTTCTGAATTGATATTTCTCTGTTGCTGCAAGACAACTCAAGGAAGAAGAATTTACAGCTTTGAAGCAAGGAAACATGAGTATAGTTGATTATACTCATCATTATTCGTGTTTGCTGTGATATGTTCCCCACATCGCTACAAATGCAAATGCCAAAGTGAGACATTTCCTTAGAGTCTTGGGGCCTGAACTGTTTCATTGGATAATATCTGTTGGGATATGCCCTAAGACAACTCATTAGATGATTGATTTTGACATATGTAATATGATTTTATTAATGGTAATTCATTATTATAAATTATTCCAGTATCTATGTAATATGAATAAATATATATTAATGTCCTTAGAATAAAATTGTAGTATTCTTAAATATTGTCTCTAGTCAATTATTATCATGAATTAGGATAATGATAATACATTGAGACTAGTATGTATTGATTGATGAATTTGTTCATGGATATGAGATATCAAATCAATACATGGGTACATGTTAGAGAACTATGTACTGGACAAACCCATCATGATAATGTTATATGGATAGTTATATGAATGTCATAAGCAATTCTCATAGTGATAATATTGTCTGCGTTGTGAGTAGCTAGGATTTAATAGCGGATAGAGCCCTTTCTGATCGTCAAAAGAAAGAATTTCAGGCGATGAGGTAAGGTGATAAACATTTCTAATATCGACGGTCTTTCCTTGCTTTCCATGGACTTTCCTTTCCAAGTAGAGCAGCAGGAGGGCTTGCTTTGAAGCGTGAAGTGAGATATCAGATCGGAAGCCCATGGTTATACCGGCGAAAAGATGCTCGACAATATTATACAAGATGCTCAACTATTTCTCAAGACTATATAACTAATCAATGCTACACTCACTGGTAGCGAACAGCAGGAATCGCATACAAAGTTCACAATAAGTATGCCAATCCACCAGTGAAGATAAAGGCACATCCTGAGAAAGAAACTCTAAAATAAAATGCTCGACGAAGGGCCATAAAGTGCGCTTTTAAATAATCCTTATGACTTGAGATCACCAGAGATCCCGACATAAGGAGTTGTGTATCTTGATATTGTCAAACGTTACTTGTAACATGGTAAACTATAAACACAATCATTGGATACACTACGAATTATGTAGAGGGTTGTTGAGTGATCAAGATAGGATTTGTCCCTCCTATATAACTAGAGAAGTGTTTGGGCCCTTGATCAAGTGAGACTAAAATGCATGGTCATGCTCGAATGAGTCGATATGTGATATCGAGCTTATTCGTTCATTCTAGTCTACTCGGGGATCAAGAAATAAAAGATTGAACTATACGAGTACGACTTATTCCATGACTCGTGTTTAATCTAAACACATATGACAAAGGGATTAAGTTACATGGTGAATATTATCACATGCCATATGTAATGTCGAGTCAATGACATTCTTGTAACTTGGGTATCTTTGATGTGTTGCAAGATACTGCTCATTGCTTGTAACATAAAATGAGATTTTATGTCACTACCAACATTACAAGATCCTAACGGTCGCACAAAAGATTAAATCGATAAATGGAGTTAAAATTCATTGGATGAATTAAATTGATTAGGAAGAGTCCTAATCATAAATTAATGGGCCTATTATATGTATATAAATATATATATATATATATACATACATACATAATGAGGCGGCGGTATATATATATACATACATACATACAAAGTTAATTGGGATTAACTAATTCAAAACACATACCTTTCGAAAAGTTCAAAGGTGCAACCATCAGCCTTTGTTCCTTTCCTTGGTTGATTTATCAAGTCTAGCAACTTGATAAATTCAACATCCTTTGTCGATTCGATCGTATGGATACCGTAGAGGCAAAGCTGCGAAGTTTGGCTCGGCTCGTGGACGTTCATCCATGAGGATTCTGCATCAAACCCGCTACAAAGGTATAACTCTCTACACCTGATATGATTACTTCGTATAGGTACTCGGTGGGAATCCAAATTTAATTATTTTCTTTGCGTTCATGCTCGTCGGATTCCTTACAGTGGTATCAGAGTCGTGTATGAAGCTCATATCGGGGTTATGCGATAAAATGTTTTATCATCTTTTTATTGTTATCATGCTAATTCAAAACGGTAACAATTAATAATTACATATGAGATATGTATGTGGGAAACTATCGTAAAAATATATATGATATATTGACGAGTTTTATGTATAAGATACAACTATGAGCGCGCGTACGAACCACGCAAGGTGGGCGACCGTAGCTCGATGGTCGGGCGAACGGGGTTCGCAAGGCGGGCGATCATGCCCATCAGGGGCGGGCGACCGCACCCCTTGCATGGGCGGTAGACTGCCCACAAGGGGTGGACATCCGCGCCCTCGCGTGGGCGGGCATCTGAGGCCATGTGATGCCCCGACCGTGCAATATTTTTCCTATTTTTTTACAGTTTATGAGCCTAGAATAAAATTTTAAAGGGTTTAGAATTTAATTCATTAATTGTTATGACCTAGCATGTCTTATGTGTTGTTTGAGCATGGTGCATGATTATAGCTCTATGACCTATTAGATTTTAATTTTGTGAATGGTTGTAATTTTAAATACGGCCTGCGTGTCGTGCCTTCTCTATTTTTCTGAATGTATTCCCTCCCTATGCTCCCCTCGTATGTAACTCAAGGTATTCTCTATATCATGTAACTATTATATAGTATAGTTTTAGCTTTTGTTGATGGAGATCAATGAAGTTGGACCATGCCGAGACGAGGAGGCCATTCACAAATAGACCGAAGAGGTGCTTGGAGAAGTTACCCTTATGTTGACCATTGAAATTTCTCATCGGCTTGAAGAAATTAGTAGTTTGGGCTATAACCATGTCACGTTTATTTTATTCTGATGTATGTGATGCATGTTTATCATTTGATATTTGATATTTGATATTTAATATTGATGGATGATATATATGTATGTATATATGTATATGTACATGACATATTTTCATTATCAATATTAATAAAATCGTGAGATCTTTAAATCCCTCTAATAATATTAAGTCAAGTTAGATGCCTTCCAATTAAAAGTACTCGTCGAGACTTCGATTGAACATGTGTATGTTTGCCAAAGCAAAGTACCGTGACAATCTTCGTAAGGCACGAAAGGATAAAATTGATATCTGTGTGACTTTAAATTGGGTTCGACTTAACTAGCGTTATCTCAATAGAATTGGGAACCTAGAGGCATGGGGTTGGGTAATAATTCATTAGATGAATTAGAACAAGTGTTGTTCGCCCAACCATCCAAGAGTTACATGTGATGTAATTGACAAAGTGTTGTCTACCTAAATAACCGAGTCTTGAGTGATTAGCCAAAACTAACTCAAGTTTAGGTGAAATATGGATCTTGACCCACTAATAGTTTGAGGGTTGATGATTTCACTAAATAATGGGAGTTTCATTTAATATAAGACATGATTAAATGATTAAAATCATAAAACTTATTTTCCATATTTATATAGTAGATATCCATGGCATCAAACAACGTTACTAGTACATTACCTTTGCGACCGGTCCTTGAGAAGGACAAATTGAATGGGACGAATTTCCAAGAATGGTATAGAAATCTGAGGATTGTCCGCAAACACGAGAAAAAGTAATATGTCCTAGAGGAACCATTACCTGCTGAGGAACCTCCTGCTACGGCCGTAAGGGCCGATAGTGATGCTTACAAGAAGCATCAAAATGACGCTCCTGATGTAGGCTGCCTATTGTTTGCAACCATGAACTCTGAGCTTCAAAAGCAACATGAGGTTATGTATGCGTTCAATATGATTGAACATCTGAAGTAATTTTACCAACAACAAGCTAGACAAGAGAGGCATGACGTCTCTAAACCGTTATTTTAGTACAGAATGGTAGAAGGAACCTTGTTGGAACTCATGTACTCAAAATGATTGGATACATATAGAATCTTGAGAAACTGGGTTTTCCGTTGGACCAAGAGTTGGCCACTGACGTGAACTTGCAAACGTTGCCTTATAGCTACAGTCAATTTTTTTTCTGAATTACAATATGATTGAAATTGAGAAGACTCTACCACAATTGCTTGGTATGTTGAGAACTTACGAGGCAAACACAAAGAAGTCTAAGCCCACAAATGTCCTTATTGTGAATAAGGGCAAGGGAAATGCTAAAGCAAAGGGCTTTAGAAAATATAATAAAGTCTCTGTAAAATCTAAGCCTCATGATACTGCACTTAAGCCAAAGGGAGAAGTGGCTAAGGAATGAAATTGCTTCCATTGCGGTGACCGGACATTGGAAGAGAAAATGTAAGTTATACTTGGAAGATCTTAAGAAGACGAAGGGAAGTGTGACTTATACTTCAGTTATTGTTGTTATAGAAGTCAATCTATCTACTTCTTCATCATGGGTATTACATATTGGATGTGGTTCTCACATTTGTGTTAATGTGCAGGAACTCGAATAATGTTATGATATCTGTGTGAAATAGATATCATAGATTATGTTGACTAATTACGTTGCATGATGCAATGACTGAATAAGAAATGAATTTGAAGAGTGAATAATATTGTGGATTCTTAATGTGGTGGAATGGATAGCAGGACTGATGACGAGAACGACGTTATCAATATACCGAAATAGTAATGGGATAAAGATGTATATGTGATAAATGAAGTGTTTAAAATGAAAGAATAATTGAAATGATTGGCATGATACTCATGAGCGAGTAAGAATTTAGATGTGATACCTAATGATTGTATAGTATGTTGACACTGATCCACAATAATGGATAATAAAGAAGCGTTGGTAAATAAATAGCGTTATTGATTGCACGTAAAAGATAGCAAGGTGAATGAAACAAAACTCTGTTCATATAAAATCATTATGAATTTATCAAAATTAATGCTTTGTTGAGGGCATGCGATAATTGAAATGTGGTATCATGTGAGATACAATGTCTATCGTTATGCAAAAATATGCACATGTGTGTGTGAATTTTAATGATCTATTGAGAACTTTGTGTAATAATGAATGAGGAGATGATAAATTGTTAAGCGCAAAGTTGAAAGAAATGGTGGAATAAAAGATTAGAGTGAACTAGAAAAAATTGACATCAATGAATATGTTAGATCTTTGAACGATGATGTAAAAGTATTGAAACTGTAGAAATGACAGTGCTTGAAAGTTGGTTTAATACACCAAGGATGTTGCGTGTGTACAAGAATGTTAGATTTTAAATCTACCTAGCCGAATTAACATTAATTGTGGAGTTTTAGATGGATGTGATAAGACACTTATAGGTGAATACTAATGAATGAGTATTGATAATTGTTTAATAAATGAGGTAATGATGTCTATGGATTTGTAAATGTGATGGGGAGTTTAAGGATTCTTGCATGAACTATGTATAACTTAGAAATCATTTGATTATTAATGCAACGAGATGTTGTTAAGTTATAACTTGAGATTCATGATTTTGAATTCCAAACGAGAATCTAAATGACATCAATATCATAGTATCATGCTCATCACGATACTTATATGTTTGAAAGCATCAACGTCCCAAATCTCGTCTCCCAGTCATCGACTGGGGTAAAATGAGTACTAGAACAAAATCATACTCATCATAAAAACATATCATCACGCACCTGTCATTTACGCGCTATTGATATTCATTGTACCTCATTCTTTAAATGTGACTATCCTTGCGTCAAAAGTTATATGCATTCCTACATATCTCTTGTTACAATATACCACCATATGCCTATGTGATTACATTATTGCGAGATCAATTTCACATTTCAACAATGTGACTCCTTTCAATTCTTAGTTCAACAGTATTCAATGTTGATCCACTTCAAGAATTCTCAGACACCAGTTCATCGCATATTATTCTTTACCAGGTTCTAACGCCGTATAATTACTAGAACGTTCATTAGCAATTATCATATGTATGAATCATCATTCATACTCGTCTCAGCTACTAATTCTACCTCAAAACATAATAGATCATTACTTGTGAATATCTCTATATTACATATGCATTCACACAACAACATCGTATATTGTTCGTCACGTCAAGTCTAGTTCATTATTAATCATCACATGATTACTTATCATTACTGTTATTACACACCAGTTAATAACAACATAACCTCATACTTATTCTTTACATCACGATAGTTCTACGCCAACTCGTGGCACTTACAATGATCACATGTCCTCACACGACATTCACAGTGATCCCATATCAATCATGACATCCTCGTTCATCTCATTCTTGCATGATTAAATTCAGTTCAATACAACTAGTAATTAATCAATTATTCATCCAAAAATATACAAGAACTAGCATGCTTTCACAGCAATAAACATCATCACAAAACCAATGTCATTACTCAATTCATACCATAGATATGGTGGTGTTACCACCGCGGTTACACCTCGCCCTGTCTCGTCACTGCAACACAAGAACAAATGAACATAATAATATATGTTTCATTTCAATTTCATTATCCATTATTTCGCATGTGCAATCGATTCTCATAATAAATATAACTAAACTGAGATAATGGTATCAACATCTATCAACATATATTCACACGACAAACCAAATACAATGGTTTACTTCGATATGTTAAACCAAATGAAAAGGGTTACCTCAACTCTTTGTTCCCCTGGAACATGTCAATATCCTCTTGGGTGTACCTCTCATGCACCCAAGGAACAACCATGTAATGTGCTTAACACTACTTCTATTTCCATCTGCAATAAATACAACATCAATATACATCGCTAACATAATAGCGACACATCTACATCATTTCTAATACGAAGCGCATAATAATACTCATCGCACTACAACGGTACATAACAATCATCGCCTAATGGCGATACAGATGTAATAACATATCATTTTGTCGTTCATCATAAGACACAATATTGCTATCACCAACTCAAGTCAAGAATATAGTATTACTTGTGTTACTGGTCTCTTCTGCCCCACAACAATACCACATCGAGTGTGTATGTTCATTGCCATCACTGGTTATCGCTCAATATCACATTTCTCGTATTCCATACGATCCTGTAATCATAATTGTTAGCAATAACACAATTCTCCATTACTTCATATCATAAAATACGCATGAAAACATATAATCAACGCACCGCACAAATGCTAAACTATAATAATGTAATTTAGTGTGCCATTCAGTTGTCCCTACACATCCCTTGGCCCTTAACAACCCAAAGAGCTAACCACTGCTCTGATACCACTAATGTAAGGGCCCCATGCCCTTAACCCGCTATTAGTGCATTATCACATATAATCGTGCATAATTTCATGTCATTAGGGAATTCTTGTACATAATTTTTGACATTAATCATCTTATCATTTAATTCCCAACACAATTTGTTAGGAGCGGGGTAGTGTTTAGAAGGGGGGGGGGGTTGAATAAACACTAGATACAATTTCGATTTCTTTTTCTGGTTAACTGTAAACTGTTAAGTATTACAGTTGCTTCTCAATATCAGGCAAGTTAGTAGACACTTGTTGTAGTGCGGAAGACGTCTACAAAACTTGTGAGGAATAAAACTGAAGTAATAAAGCAATAAACATATAACACGAGAATTGTTTCTGGAAGTTCGAAGCACAACGCTTCTACGTCTCCCCTTCTTCCTTTGCAGGAAGGATTCACTAGAAGACTTGGTTTAGACTTTTACAGTATACAACCTTCTTAGGCACTAACACACTTGGCCTAAACTCCTAGCAATCACACACTTCTTTACTTTGATTACAATGGATTCTATGACACTCTTTACAGAATACACTTTCTAGCTTTGAGAGTTTTTTGAGCAGCAGAAAATAATCTGTCACAGATTCAGTTTTGCTGTTTGTCTGCTCTTTGCTGAACGTTTGGAATATCAGTCGGATGACTTTAGTGTTTGCTTTGAAATATATCTCTTAGTTGAAAATCGCTCAGCGCTTCTTTATTCTCTGCTTGGATGTATTTATAGGTTTGGATGTCCAACGGTAGCCTTTCTGTATATGGAAGAGATTAACTTTCCAATTACATATTGTCTTCTTTCCTATTTTGTAAAGCAACGGCTCTTTTCACTCTGACGGTAATGGTGGCGGTGATATAGCAGGGTGCACCGCTCTGTTGTACCTTTGTCAGAGAATGTTGTACTGATTTTGTCTCGTTGCTTAGTGCTCTAACTGGAAGCTTAGACTTCTGCTGGTTCTCTTTGTTCAACTGGTCGTTCATCCTCTTATGACCAGTTGATGTCCTTGTACAGTGAGAGACTATTCAGTTGATAGTTGTCCAGTAGATGTTCATCCAGTTTAAGTTTATCCTGTTGATAGCTTGCACTGTTGATGTCTTCATCCGGTGGATGTCCATCCAGTTGATGTCTTGTCCGGTTGATGACTTCATCCGGTTGATGTCCATCCAGTTGGTGTCTTGTCCAGTTGATGACTTCATCCGGTTGATGTTCATCCAGTTGATGTCTTCATCCGGTTGATGTCTTGTCCAGTTGATGACTTCATCCGGTTGATGTCCATCCAGTTGATGTCTTCATCCAGTTGGTGTCTTGTCCAGTTGATGACTTCATCCGGTTGATGTCCATCCAGTTGGTGTCTTGTCCAGTTGATGACTTCATCCGGTTGATGTCCATCCAGTTGATGTCTTCATCCGGTTGATGTCTTGTCCAGTTGATGACTTCATCCGGTTGATGTCCATCCAGTTGATGTCTTCATCCAGTTGGTGTCTTGTCCAGTTGATGACTTCATCCGGTTGATGTCCATCCAGTTGGTGTCTTGTCCAGTTGATGACTTCATCCGGTAGAAGTCTTTTTCCAGTTTGTCTTTAATATCCGGTAGGACTTCATCTAGTTTGTAATTACCAAAACTTTAGAAATCGTTTTCCCAACAATTTCCCCCTTTTTGGTGATGACAAAACTAAGCAAAGATCTATTTCCAGTTTGAGTAAATAAGATGAGAATCCTGAAATTACTTGAAGACATAATGGAAAAGAAATTTTCATTAAATATAAGCAGATTACAAGTTGTAATCAAACTGGACAGTTTGAGAGAGATTCATCTTTACTTAAGATGAATTCTAATAACTTGACTAGAATCTAAGACCAATTTAGTTTACATAATTTAGCTGATACACGACAAATCTACAAACAAGTATTGTAGACCCGGAGAGCTTCGATCCACCTGGTGTCAGAGAGGAAGAGCTCGATCCACCTTATTTCAGAGAGGAAGAGCTCGATCCACCTTGTTTCCGAGAGGACCTAATAAGAATACTCTATCTCTGCCGGTCTACCTTGTTTCGGAGAGAAGGTCGGGAAGAGTCATATGAATATTCATCAGGCAGCTTCCATGGTCCATGGATTCACCTAATGAGAATAGTCTATCTCTGTCTTCCCCCTTTTTGTCATCAGCACCCAGGCATCTGCTGTTAGTGGTTCCTGACTGATGAGGAGCACCAGAACAGGATCAAAGCGCTGAAGCTTAACAGAGCTGGGTTAGATAAGTAATCAACCCATGAGGGGTTGATTTAGATAAGTAATAAACCCATGAAGGTGAGACAGATCTAACAGAAAACCAGGGAACTTTGAATAGCTTGAAAGTAAGCATGTTAAGTGAATGTGTGTTCTGTGAGCAAACAAGAGTCGCTATTTATAGAAATGAAAAGGTTGCAATTAATGTGAATGTATTTAAGTGAAACAGTAAATACAAAGAAAAAGTCAATAAAAGCAGTAAATAGATACGAGTAATTAATGGAAGAGTCAGAAAATGATACTATTTGCGCCCGAACCAATGTTTGGAATAGTCGCGTTTCTCGGTAGGCGGTTGGCGTGGACTCCGAGATCTTTGTTGAGCAGTTGGTCTGGACTGAGTGGGTGCTCCAGTTGTAGGGGATGAATGGGCAGCGGAACTTGAACCTCGCTGTGTTGAGGGAGCAGTTCGGCTGGGTTCAGGTAATCTGCGAATAATTTGAGGAGCTGCAGGCAGGCTGTTGCAAATATCTTGAATTTGAGATGCAAATGCTGCCTGCATAGTGGCCAACTGATCAGTCAATGTTTTCTTGGCGTCGTCAATCTTTTCTTCAAGAGCCATTGAGGTGGCAGCATGAAGAGATTCATTGTTCTGATTGATCTGAAGACGCGCCTGGCCAATTCTAGTAAAAGCATCCGCCACTGCATTCTCAGCAAATGTTTGAAGTCTGGTGACGGTAGTCGTTAAACTACTTAAGTCCCGGTAGACTTGCTGGAATTGTGAGTCATTGTGCTGCTGATGAGTGCCTAGAATGAGAGTTGCAGTTCGTTCTTCTTGTTTAAGCTTATGAACATCGCTGGCTAGGGCTGATATGGCAGTGGATAGATTGGCTAGCTGTGCAGCAATGTTCGGAGGTTCGTCCATAGGGTTGGTAAAGACAAAAAAATCTTCAGAAAGCTCTTGAACCATGGACGGATCTGCAGCAATCAGTGGAACATCAGTAGGAGGGACAAGGGCGCTGAGATGAGCATCGTCAACTGCAGCGGATGGCAACAAGGAAGCTTCAACAATTGGTGTAGCTGTAGACTCTGAAATAGTGATAGCCAATTGGGCAGCGTCTTCATTTGGTGGAGCAGTTAAAGTAGTTGTGGGTTGATCAACCACAGCAGCTGACATCTGGGTGTGATCATTTGAGTGCGAAGACTCGCTAGGTTCATGATTTGCAGAGGATATGGTAACTTGCTGAACCACTGTCTGTATGACTGCATCCACATTGGTGTGATCAACAGCCATTGGCTGGGGCTGTTGATCCTTGTGAGAGCTGGGAGGAGAGGAGACGCCGAGAGCAGTTGGAGAGGGGAGTTCTTGAACCGAGGAGGCTACTTCCAAGGCAGTTGGTGCGGCCTCCGTTCCAGGGGAAGTAGTCTCCAGAGCAGTAGAAGTGAGCTCCACAGAGAATGGAACAATCTCCAAATTTGCAATGACGGGGTGTAGATCCTGCTGATCAGGACTGGCAACAGTTGTAGTAGTGGAGCAAGAATGAATACCAGTGGATATGCGAAGGTCATGAAGAGCAAGCTCAGCCATTTCGAGCTTGGGTCCAAGAGCATTTAGAACCGCTCTATCATGATTCGCTGTTCCGGAATTCCCGTCAAATTGTTGAAGGCGAGTTTCAACCAGGGCCTGAAGTTCACCCACATAGATCATCAGGCTGAAAACTTCTCGCAGCTTCAAGCTTGTTTCAGGGTCTGGGGATTTGAAGATACGCTAGTATTTTGTTCTCATCTCCCCTAGCCTGATCCAGAATTTGATCAAAATCATCTAAGCGAACCTTGATACGGGCCTTTACCCATCGATCAAAAATCTCCAACTGTGGTTGCAGTTTGGCTTCAACTGTATCCATTACCATTTGAATCTCGAAGGCAACAGGAGTGGACACTGGAGCCGTAAGAGATTTTCCTTTTCCAGTAGGGGTGGTCTTGGGATGACAGTATGGACATAATGACTTGGGCGTCCTGAAGCTGATAGAGCCTGGTGCTTGCTGAGTGCTTACCAGTGTTTTCTGAGTGTCAGCTGGAACCACTGAAGGAACAGGCACCATGGCTAAGGAAGCAGGTGGTTCCTCAGTTGAAGGGATGACAGGGCTGGGTTCCCTATCAGGATTTACATCTGTAGGACCGGCGGAGGAGATAGTGTCGGAGGCGGCAATGTCTAACTGTCGGGCGGTCTGAGGAGCAGCTTTTCGTGTTCTTGGCTTCTTAGGAGGTGGAGGAGGGGGAGAGGACTCAGCGGATTCCGATATAGTCTGTTCAGAGTCACTTATAACCTGAGTCAAGCGACGCTTTGTTACTCCGCCTTCTCTGCCACTTCGTTGGCGATGAAGCTGAAGATACTTATGAGTGATGAGCCTCCCTGGATGAAGGTGAGAAAGAGCTCCTGTCTTAAGGTGTTTGCTCTCAAAAAGACTGCTGAGTGGGAGAGCAAAACCTGATTGACCCTTGCCAGATGCGACCAGACTAGTCAGTATTTGAAATAGCACAACTGACCAGTTTATCTCCAACCCTTTGCATATAGCGCTCATAACGTCAAACTTCTCAGGGGTAATTATATCAAATGATCCTGCCTTACAGAGGAGCCCCTTGGAGATTATGTCCGCCAGTTGTCTATAATGACTCTTCATCAAAACTTTCCGGAAAGGAGGACGTGGAAGGCGATGAGTAGATTCCGAGACTGTGAGACGCATTTCTTCTCTTAGTTCTGCCGGAATAGTAGAGAAATCAGAAAGTCCGGTAGAGGGTAGGCACAGGTGAGTGGCAAATTCTGGTTGGGTGATGGTGACGGATTGTCCAGAGATGGACGCCACCACGGTGTTATCCACAACTTTGGCAGTAGCAAAGAACTCTTGTAGTTCGTTCTTGTAAAAGGAAGGGGTCTGGCTCAAGATTACCAGGAGTCCGGAGGTATCCAGCCTTTGTATCAACTCCTTGGTTTCTTCATCAGAGGATATGGATATTGAATGAAAATCAACGTGAATAGCATTGGTGATAAAACTCGGCTGAACATTCTTCGACATATTGAGTGAGTAGGAGGAAGAAGCAGCAACAATTTGTTAGAGTAAGTTTTCTGAAAGAGAAAAATAATCGCAGTGATTTGTTGGAGAAGAAGAGTAGTGAAACTAAAGGCGGTGAAAAAGGAAGTATATGTAACGTCGTACTGTAGATGAGCGGACACATGTATACGTGGCGATCATCTAACGGTTTAAAAAGATTTAACAAATAAATGAAAGAACAGGATTTAGGCGGGAGTGAAATAATTTATTTTTAACCAAAAGTAATTTTGAATTCCGACGTTCATTAGGTTAATGAGTATCGAGGGTTATTTTTGTCAAAGCATATTTGGTAACATCAACCGGTATGTGGGGTTCGACTGGTAGGAAAACATCCACTGGTTGTGGAGTCCTACTGGTTCGGATACACCTACTGCAGCTGACCATTGTATTACCAGCTGAGCTTAAATAACCATGATAAAATTATAACAGAAATTCCCCCTAAATTTATGCACATAAACTAATTAATTCCCCCTGAATTCATTACCCAAAACAAAATAATCAAGAAGTAATTTCAATTAAACCAAGAATGTTTCGAAAGTAAGAAAACTTAGCGTCCGGTAGAGGCTTTGTGAAGATGTCTGCTGCCTGTTGTTCTGTAGAAATGTACTCCAGCCGGATTTCTTTCTTCATGACATGATCTCTGATAAAGTGATGATGGATGTCAATATGTTTAGTACGAGTATGAAGAACTGGATTGTACGTTATGGCAATGGCAGATGTATTGTCACAGAAAATAGGAGCCTCTGTAGACTCAATTCCATAGTCTCTGAGTTGTTGCTGAATCCATAGCAGTTGAGCACAGCAGCTTCCAGCAGCAAGGTACTCTGCTTCTGCAGTGGAAGTTGCAATGGATGTCTGTTTCTTGCAACCCCATGATATCAATCGATCACCAAGGAATTGACAATACCCACTGGTGCTTTTCCTGTCAATTTTGCATCCAGCATAGTCTGCATCTGAGTATCCGATAAGATTGAAGGTTGAGTCCCTTGGATACCATAGACCGACATTCTCAGTGCCTTTCAAATATTTTAGGATCCTTTTGACTGCAGTGAAGTGCGACTGCTTGGGATTAGCTTGAAACCGGGCGCACATACACACTGCAAACATAATATCTGGTCGGCTGGCTGTCAAATATAGTAAAGATCCAATTATGCCTCGATACATTGTAACTTCGACTGGTATTCCTGAATTATCCAAGTCGAGTTTGGCAGATGAGCTCATTGGTGTAGCAGCAGCTGAGCTGGTACTCATTCCATATTTCTTCAGTAGCTCTTTAGTGTATTTAGACTGATTGATCAGGATTCCTTCACTAGATTGCTTGACTTGCAGTCCTAAGAAAAATGATAGTTCTCCCATCATGCTCATCTCGAACTGGTCCTGCATAATTTTAGAGAATCTTTCGCACAATTTTGAGTTAGTACTACCGAAGATAATATCATCAACATAAATTTGAACAAGCAGAGTATGATCTCCCTTTGTAAATTTAAAAAGGGTCTTGTCCACCGTGCCAATAATAAAATTGTGTTCTGTCAAATATTTTGACAAAGTTTCATACCAGGCACGGGGAGCTTGCTTTAGACCATACAAGGCTTTATTGAGACGAAAAACATGAGATGGCTGCTGATGGTTTTCAAATCCAGGAGGTTGTTCAACATAGACTTCTTCCTGGAGTTTGCCGTTAAGAAATGCACTCTTAACATCCATCTGATAGACTTTAAAGTCTTTAAACGCAGCAAATGCAAGAAATATGCGAATTGCTTCTAGTCGAGCTACAGGGGCAAAGGTTTCATCGAAATCAATGCCTTCTTCCTGTCTGTAGCCCTGTGCAACTAATCTTGCCTTATTTCTGATTACTGTACCGTTTTCGTCTAATTTATTTCTAAACACCCATTTGGTGCCAATTACAGTGTGATGCTATGGTCGTGGTACTAGATACCATACTTTGTTTCGCTCAAACTGATTTAGTTCCTCCTGCATTGCTTCTACCCAACTTGGGTCTAATATAGCGTCATCAATCTTCTTAGGTTCTATATGAGATATGAATGCAGCATGAAGAAATTCATTAATCATTTGTCCTCTGGTGCGTAGAGGAGCAAGAGGGTTACCGATGACCTGCTCAGGTGGATGATCCTTCTTCCACCGGAGCGAAGGTCCAAGAGGATTGAGTTCTTCAGTTGACTGGATGTGAGTAGGCAGATCAGAGGTTCTGATTGACTCATCTTTCTCATTAGTTCCTTCTACTGCAGCAGGGGTAGATGCAATTGTTTCATTTGTAGCTGGCTGCAGTGCTTGTTGGCCAGCAGACTCCTCTGCTTGAGTTTCAGGAACTTCTGGTTCTAAGGAGCAGTCAGTCCTGCTTCTGTAATCAATCTCATCATCAACATTTTCGTCAATGTAAGTGCTTTCCAGTCGATTACTCAAGTTGTTGATTTGTATATCAGATAGTGTATAGTTAGTAGGTTCATCAAATTTTACATGCACTGATTCTTCTACATTAAGAGTTCTATTATTAAATACTCTGAATGCCTTACTAACTGTAGAATAGCCAAGGAATATTCCAGCATCAGATTTGGCATCAAAGGCTGTGAGATGAGTCTTTCCATTGTTGTGAATAAAACATTTGCAACCAAACACATGGAAATAGGAAATAATTGGCTTACTGCCATTCCAGATCTCATAAGGGGTTTTATTTGCTCGCTTATTAATCATTGATCTGTTCTGCGTATAACATGCTGTGTTGACAGCTTCTGCCCAAAATCTCTGCGATATTTCTGATTCCGCGAGCATGGTTCGCGCAGCTTCTTTCAAAGTGCGGTTCCTACGCTCAGCAACTCCGTTTTGTTGAGGAGTTCTAGCTGCAGAGTATTCGTGTTTAATACCAAGGTCATCTAGATATGATTCGAGTGATTGATTGGTGAACTCAGTACCTTTATCACTGCGAATTCTATCTATCCCACACGATTTCTCATTTTGGAGTCTTTTCAGTAATTTGATCAGCTTTGGAGTAGCTTGATCTTTGCCACTTAGGAACAAGACCCACGTGAAACGAGTGTAATCGTCTATTACCACTAGAGTATACTTCATTCCCCCTAGACTTGTTACTGGTATAGGACCAAATAGATCCATATGCAGCAACTCTAGGCACCGAGAAGAAGATTTACTCCCTTTGTTCTTAAAGGAGGATCTGATTTGCTTACCAAGTTGGCATGCTGCACAGATCTTATCTTTTGAGAACTCAATTTGGGGCAGTCCAACAACTAGATCAAGTTTACGCAGACTGGCAATAGTTTTAAAATTTAAGTGACTCAACCGGTTGTGCCAAAGCCAATTTTTGGATGAATTCAGAGCAGCTAAGCAAGTAGAAGAGATAGGCTGATTAAGATTCCAATCAATTTTATATGTGTTATCATGCCTTCTACCTACAAGTAGTATACTACCATCAATAGATTTGATTGTGCATGAGTACTGATTGACTTCTACGGAATGACCATTGTCACACAGTTGACTTATGCTAATCAAGTTGTAGCATAGATTTTCAACTAAAAGAATATCTTTAATGATGATGTTACCGTAGATAATCTTACCCTTACCCACGGTTCTTCCTTTCGCGTTGTCTCCAAAGGTTATTCTGGGTCCGGTGGAGTCCACCAGTTCAGACAGTAAGCTCGCGTTCCCTGTCATATGTCTAGAGCACCCGCTGTCCAGAAACCATTCTGAGCTCCGAACAGGATGCATTCTAGTTTCCTGCAATTAAAGCGATAGCATGATTGGTACCCAATCCTACTTGGGTCCTGGTAGGATTAGTCCTTTCGGAACCCACACTTGTATGACCCTGAATGACTTAGGTCGGTGTGTGTTCTGAAATGTGTGTGCATTTATAGATATATGTGATGATTTTGACTGTGGAGTGTGATAATATGTGTATGCATGTGCTTTTGGTTTGTAGTTCCTGTTATTTAGCATATACCTCTTCTGGACAGGTTTACAGTTGTAGTACCAGTTGGGTTTAACCTCTCTAGCTGCTCGACCAGTAGGTTTAAGTTCATTTCTGAACTTTTGCCTCGGTTTAGCCTCTTTGAGTGGTTCTACATAACCGATACCTCTGTGCTGTGCCTGTTCCTTGATGAGTGTTGCTTTAACAGGTTCTTTAACCAGTTCGTAAGGGTCATATACTGTGCTAGATCTTACAAAGTTCATTGATTGAGCCTTGCCTTTTGTTAGACACAGTTGAGGTTCATTACCAGATGAACTGCTATCATTGCTATTATAGCCTATGCCAGTTAAATCACCAGCCAGCCTTATAGACTCAAGCATTTCATCCTTTCTGGTAGTCGATGCATTCCAAATGCTAACCAGTTTGCTAAGTTTCTGGTAAGCATTCTTGGCTTCATCTCTTTCCTTCACTAGAAGACTGGTTGTTTCTCTTAGGCAGTTCAACTCCCTTGATTGTTCACAATCAAGCTTGTTTTCATGCGTTTCAGTTTGGGTTGTATGCTCAGTCTTATAGCTTTCAAAAGATTCATATAGCGTCCGATACTCATTTATCATGTCCTGCAATGCATTGGTGAGTTCACTATGTGTAAATTCAGATAGGTTTGATTCATGTACCTCATTTTCATTATTTGCCATTAAGCAGTGGACTTCCTCGTCTTCACTCTCGCTGGATGAGCTAGTTAACTCTTCTGAGTCTGATTCAGACTCAGCCCATTTGCTCTTACTTTCTTCTGCCATCAAGACCTTTTGATCTATGTCCTTTTTGGATGATCTTCTGGTTTCTTTGGATTTTCTGTAATCCTTGGATCCTCTTTTGTGATCATCCTTCTTGGGTTTAGGACAGTCCGCAATGAAGTGTCCTGGTTTGAGGCAGTTGAAGCATACTCGCTCTTCTTCTTCTGAATTTCCTTTGGAACTCTGCCTCCGAGGATATGATTGATAAGATCTCTGATTTTTCTTCATGAATTTCCCAAATTTCTTTACAAACATTGCCATAGCATCATTACACATCTTTTCTGGAGTCATTTCTGTAGGGGTGGGCAGAGACTCAGATGCAGTGAGAGCTTTTGTTGGTTGACTGGTGCTTGGTTCATCTTCAACCCGAATGCCTAATTCGAATTCATAGGCTTTTAAATCAGCAAACAGATCATGTAGATCTATTTTGTTGATGTCCTTCGATTCTCTCATAGCAATGGTCTTGACATCCCATTCTCTTGGTAGACCTCTCATTACTTTGAGAGTGACTTCTCTGTTGGGTAACTCCTTACCCAGACTGTTTAGTTCATTGATTATTCCAGTCACTCTTTCATCGTACTCGTTGAGAGTTTCTCCATTTATCATTTTGATATGCTCAAACTTCTGTAAAGCCACGGTAAGCTTGTTTTCTTTGGTTTGATCATTTCCTTCACAGAGTTGAGCAATCTTCTCCCAGATTTCTTTAGCTGTAGGGCACATCTTTATTTTGTTGAACATATTTTTGTCCAAAGTTTTGAATAGAATGTCCTTAGCAACGTTGTCTAGGTTTGCCTTTTTCTTGTCTTCATTTGACCATTGAGATATTTCCTTTTCTACCATTTGTGGATCTCCACTTGTGATAGAAGCAGCTGTATTGATCTTCAAAGGTCCTTCAGTGATTACATACCACATATCATCATCTTGAGCACTTAGATGTGCTTGCATACGGATCCTCCAGTCATCATATTCGTCTTTCTTGAACATTGGAATCTTGCTGAATGAGGCCATCAGTTTTTGATAAATGGTAATTTCTCAAGATTGAGAAGACCTAAGCTCTGATACCACTTGTTAGGATCGGGGTAGTGTTTAGAAGGGGGGGGGGGGGGGGGGGGGGGGGGGTTGAATAAACACTAGATACAATTTCGATTTCTTTTTCTGGTTAACTGTAAACTGTTAAGTATTACAGTTGCTTCTCAATATCAGGCAAGTTAGTAGACACTTGTTGTAGTGCGGAAGACGTCTACAAAACTTGTGAGGAATAAAACTGAAGTAATAAAGCAATAAACAAATAACACGAGAATTGTTTCTGGAAGTTCGAAGCACAACGCTTCTACGTCTCCCCTTCTTCCTTTGCAGGAAGGATTCACTAGAAGACTTGGTTTACACTTTTACAGTATACAACCTTCTTAGGCACTAACACACTTGGCCTAAACTCCTAGCAATCACACACTTCTTTACTTTGATTACAATGGATTCTATGACACTCTTTACAGAATACACTTTCTAGCTTTGAGAGTTTTTTGAGCAGCAGAAAATAATCTGTCACAGATTCAGTTTTGCTGTTTGTCTGCTCTTTGCTGAACGTTTGGAATATCAGTCGGATGACTTTAGTGTTTGCTTTGAAATATATCTCTTAGTTGAAAATCGCTCAGCGCTTCTTTATTCTCTGCTTGGATGTATTTATAGGTTTGGATGTCCAACGGTAGCCTTTCTGTATATGGAAGAGATTAACTTTCCAATTACATATTGTCTTCTTTCCTATTTTGTAAAGCAACGGCTCTTTTCACTCTGACGGTAATGGTGGCGGAGATATAGCAGGGTGCGCCGCTCTGTTGTACCTTTGTCAGAGAATGTTGTACTGATTTTGTCTCGTTGCTTAGTGCTCTAACTGGAAGCTTACACTTCTGCTGGTTCTCTTTGTTCAACTGGTCGTTCATCCTCTTATGACCAGTTGATGTCCTTGTACAGTGAGAGACTATTCAGTTGATAGTTGTCCAGTAGATGTTCATCCAGTTTAAGTTTATCCTGTTGATAGCTTGCACTGTTGATGTCTTCATCCGGTGGATGTCCATCCAGTTGATGTCTTGTCCGGTTGATGACTTCATCCGGTTGATGTCCATCCAGTTGGTGTCTTGTCCAGTTGATGACTTCATCCGGTTGATGTCCATCCAGTTGATGTCTTCATCCGGTTGATGTCTTGTCCAGTTGATGACTTCATCCAGTTGATGTCCATCCAGTTGATGTCTTCATCCAGTTGGTGTCTTGTCCAGTTGATGACTTCATCCGGTTGATGTCCATCCAGTTGGTGTCTTGTCCAGTTGATGACTTCATCCGGTTGATGTCCATCCAGTTGATGTCTTCATCCGGTTGATGTCTTGTCCAGTTGATGACTTCATCCGGTTAATGTCCATCCAGTTGATGTCTTCATCCAGTTGGTGTCTTGTCCAGTTGATGACTTCATCCGGTTGATGTCCATCCAGTTGGTGTCTTGTCCAGTTGATGACTTCATCCGGTAGAAGTCTTTTTCCAGTTTGTCTTTAATATCCGGTAGGACTTCATCCAGTTTGTAATTACCAAAACTTTAGAAATCGTTTTCCCAACACAATTCATCTAGCATTGTATACATTGTACAATGTACCGATCTCATATTCTCAATTCATTATGCAATTCCCTTAATTAATTTGATGCAAATCATAAATGAAAAAAGAGACATCTCATAACTCTTATACAAACATATACTATCTAAATGCTCACAAACGAGCATCGACCCAATTAATGTGTATCAACTGTATAAGAAACATTGTTCCTACAAAATCCGATACCCAGCTCCTAGGAGCATCCTCATTCAATAGCTCAAACTCATCCCCCGAGCCAATGTTGTACCTGTTCAATAGAAACAACCCCCACACAGGGTGAGCATACCAATATCACAATCTTAATATCATCAATTTCACAATTCATAATTTACAGAATATAAAGCTGTGAATTCAGAAAATACTTCATGTATATACCGTTACCATATGAAATTTCACATGTTGTTCATGTTCTCACAATAACGAAAATAATCAAATTCCAAAATCATTTAATCATTACATTGATTAACTATATTCATGCTCAAACCACTCATTCCCTAATCAGTTATAGCTGAATCATTACAATCATGCTTTACAGAAATCAAATATATCACAATTAATGATTTCATAATCTCATCCTATAGTATCACTTAGCTCGCTGAACAGTGGCGGCACTCTAACCACTCGCACGCTCAATAACAGCAGCATCATAATCAATGCTCACTCAACATCGACAATATCTTACTCGTTACTCGCTCAACAGTGACATTTCCACAATTCATAACACATATCCTTTAGCACAACAATAATATACCATTCATTAATCATGACAATAATATATCTAATTATGCTCATATGTCATACGTACCTTATACTCCAATTGTAAGATCCAAACCTTACCTTTACCCCGAGATCTGGTGAATTATGCGCTACACAATTCCATAATTAACGATCAATCACGTGCACATAATCACATACCTAAGCAAGTGCTCAACCTCCACATATCATCAAATCATGATAATTAATCATATAAAAGGTATAGCATTCCTATTGGAATGTAGACATTGCCCCGGGAATGGGCTAATTAAACCTCGATTCCAAAATCCCGACATTTTTCCAAAATTTGAAAAAAAAACAAAACAATTCGGGGCGCGATCGATCGCGCGCACCCGCTGCCAAACAGGAGCCTTCCGCGATCGATCGCGCGTCTCCGCGATCGATCGCCAATCGCCTCGCGATCTATCGCCGAGACTTGGCGATCGATCGCCAGCACTGTACATCTTCAACAATTTACAGTTGCTCGTCGCGATCGATCGGCGCTCCTCGGCGATCGATCGCGACCTGCGATTTTCAATAAAACTCGAGCTTTAATGGTGTTTTTCACACCCAAACTCAAAACCAACACCCCATACACCTCCAACACCTCAAATACACCATTTATAACCAATAAAAACTCCAAAAACTCAACATTGGATTTTTACCAAAAATCCCCAAAACCCATAACCAACTCAAAGCTCTACCAAACTCAACAATACCACTACCAAAACGAAGACAAAGGTGAGGGGAGATGAATACCTGATTATCTTCGAGAAATCCGGCTCCCGAGTCAAGCCACCAACGATTTCTCCTCCAATGGAGAAAAGAGGGAAATGGGGGTGAAGGGGTTGGCGTTGAGGAGGGGAGAGAAGGAGTGGAATGAATTGTGTTATCCCGTAACACCGAGTCCACTTGGTATATATAGCTCTAAAGCTCCAAAATACCGACTCCTCCACAAATACATCATGATTCATAAAATATCATCTATTTTAAAAAAAAAAATCTCTCCAACTCTAATTTCATTACCAGCCCCAGTACAAAGTACTCCGGACCCCAAATCCCACCAAAGACCAAATTCCAAGGTTAACACCACGACGAGAATACAATCTCATCACTTGGATCCAATGCTCCAAAAACCGGATTTAAAATCCCCGGGAGTCCCAAAACCACAATTAATACACAATCGCCACAAATAAAACTCATTAAGGATTATCACTACACCGGGATTAACACCAGTAATTCCCGGACATCACAATTATCCCCCACTAATAAAATTTCATCTCCAAAATTTGCACAGGCGCACTCCACAAACGCCGAGACCACGCAAACCAAACGGATTAACATCGCCGAATCATGAACACATCATGAACGACATTCAACCGCGAGGATACCGACCTCGCACCAAAATCTGGACTGGAGTAAACCTCCCAGACCATCGTAAACTCAAAGAAAGACGTCAGCATTCCCGATGCTAAACATCCCAAAAGCAGCTAGCCAACCCTAACTGCAAAACAATGAATCATTTGTGATTCTAAAATAGATATCGCCTCGAGGATATCTCTACGATCTAGCCCACGATGTTAAACATACCTCATTGTCAAGGGAACCACCAGTACACAACAGTGCACCTAACCATAACCGACTTCCGTTTCCAAACCCGTCTCCATCAAAGGAGTAGTTGCACCACATTGCAACCCGGATCGGGCAATTCATTGCTACCGATCAACACCAAACACACCTCTAAAGATGTTCACATCCGGGTGTTCCAAGAAGATCACATCTTGGTTAAAACACACAATCGAGACTCCACAAGGTCTCAAGTCCTCGAAAGGACATGCAAGAACAATCAATTGCATTCCTGCCATACGTGTCAACCACGACACTAAACAAATCCGAATCCTGGCCATCCCTCGTTTATCCTGGGATTCAACAATCCTAAAACAGGGAGGCTATCGAATTAACCAGCAAGAATTACCATGGTCCCAAAACACGACAATCCCTTCTCAGGGGAAGTCAACAGGACCTCACGATGATTCCTCAGAAGAGATTACCAGTCTCAAGGTGCCACAATCTCACCGGAGGCCCATTCATCAAAGCATATAAATTCGATGCTCGACGAGTACCGAAACACGGGCATTCGTATACACATACATGCCCAAGTACCAACACAACATGCATACTCAATGCAATAAACTCGGGTATCTCCAATCATACCCAAAGTCCCAAAACCAACTGTCAATCCCTAGCTATTCTCATATCGCAGAGAATAATGATTGACAAACAAACGATCAATGGCGTGATTCCAACATCAACACCTCACAAACCGACTTATTGAATCTCCCAAAGATTCCCAATCGGTAGGTATATCAATACCGCCTTCCTCACAAGGAAAGTGTCATGAATCCATGACCCTACAACCTCAAACCACCGTTCGGAAGACCTGGATATATTTATACCAAAATATATCCCGGAACCCAGAAATACACAACTGGTTAGAATAGTGCATCAATGCCACTATTACCCAATCAAAACCCGCATACGCCATGTATACACATCCCAACGATGCTCTGTACCAATGCCATAGTACTCCACAATCGAGCATCTCCCCGGAGACGTCTTGTGATGTCCGGGGATTTATGGTGTTAATCCCGGTGTTGTATTAATCCTTGATGGATTGTTAATTGTGGCAATTAGGAATTAATTGCGGTTTGGCATCTCCCGAGGTTGGTAAATCGGGCATTTGGGGTCGTTGGACCCAAAGGTTGAGATTGTATTCTCATTTTGGTGGAAAACCTATGATTTGGGTTTTAGTGGGACTTGGTGTCCGGGGTGCCTCATGTTGGGGCCAGTCTGGGGATTTGATGTTGGAGAGAGACTTTTTGAAAACAGATGATTTTTAATGAATCATGATGTATTTGTGGAGGTATTGGTATTCTGGGGCATTTTGGCTATATATACCAGTTGGGCTTGGGATTCCGTCATTTGGAATCCACCCCATTCCTCTCCTCTCCCTCTCTCTCGCCCCTCTCACCCCCAAACCCTTCCCCCTTTTTCCTTTGATGAGCAAATCGGTGGAGGCTCGTCCTAGGAGCCGGATTTCTCGAAGATAAGTTGGTAAGTTTCTTCCCCTCGACTTTGTCTTCGATTTGATAGTGATCTTGTTGGTTTTTGGTTAAGTTTTGGTGGGTTTTGAATTTGGGGAGTTTTGGGTTAAAATCCAAAATGTTGATTTCAGTGTTTTCATGGAGTTTAATTGTTGTATTTGAGGTGTTGAGGTTGTATGGGGTGTTGGTTTGGAGTTGGGTGTGAAAAACACCATTAAAACTCGAGTTTTTCGGAAAATCGCAGTCCACGATCGATCTTGGCGAGGCGCCGATCGATCCGACATGCTACTGGATTTGGGAAGGCGATGAGCAGTAGCGGCGATCGATCGCGAGAAGTGGGCGATCGATCGCGAGGGCCTTGGCGATCGATCGCGGCTTGTTTTTTTTCGGGCAGTAGGGTATGGCGATCGATCGCGGCTTGGCGCCAATCGATCGCGGCCCTGTTTCCTTTGTTTTTTTCAAAATTTTGGAAAATGTCGGGATTTTGGAATCGGGTTTTTAAGGGGCCGTTTCCGGGGCAATGTCTACATTCCAATGGGAATGCTATACTTTTAAAATGGATTGGTTGAGGCCAAAATTTAATAAAACGGAATTCCCGGTTGAATTCTTGGTTGTCTTTTAAACTTGTTAATGGTTTATTTTGGGTATTATGCATGCTTAGCCGGGGGGCTTTTATTTTGGTAATCATCATGGATTGACGATATGATTGGGAGTCTTGAACGTGCTCGGACACGTGGTTGCATGCTTATACTTGATTGTGAGTTGTTTATGTGTTTTAGCACATATCTCTCGAGGTAAGGAAACTCAAGCAAAGTTTGGACTCGAGCTACGAAATTATAAGGTACGTATTGACGTACGAGCATAGCCCTTTAATATAATTGCAATCGTTGAGTGCTTGTTACACTGTATTGCAATGAATGTGTGTGGAAATGCATGACACATGGTACTAGCAATAGACGGAGATTTAAATGCATGTCTTATTGTACTTGCTTTAAATGTCTATATATGCATTGAGAATTGCATGGTGCCGCTTTTGAGCGAGCAATGATTGGGATGTTGTCGCCTGTGAGCGAACATCGATTATGACGCCGCTGCCATCGAGCATGCGTGAGCGAGCAATGAAATGGAGATATGAAACCATAAGTGAGGAACATGGATTGTTTATAATCATTGTTTAATGATTTGATGTTATTGATTATGACATTGGTATATGGCTCGCAGAATTGTTAATCAATATAAGGATTAACTGGCATTTGGGAATTTGATGGTTTCAGTGTTTTGAGAACAGGGACAGTACAGGAAACCCCGGATGAGGATGATGCCATCCAGGGAGTATATTTTGTATTTCATAGTATTTACATTGTTGTAAATTATGAATTGTATTTTTGAGGTTATTGGACTGGGATATTGGTATGCTCACCCCGTGTGGGGGCTGTCTCTGTTGGGGCAGGTGGTACAGGTGTAGCAGCAGCTTTGGAGTTGAGCTCGGGCTGTTGATTGAGGTACTTCCAGGATCGAGGTACCAGAGCTGGATGGATAGGCGCTCAGACCCAGAGTCGAGATCGAGTTGCGCTTGAGAGGTGCTTCCAGGATCGGAGCACCAGTAACGGTATCCAGCAGAGTGTTTTATACATTAGATACACGCTTATTCATTGGGGTGCTCTTATGTGAGTAGATATTACGTGTATATGGAATGTATAAACGGGCTACGACTCTTCTCTGTTCATTACGGTTTATACACAATTAGATATAGAACTGCTAAATGAACTAAGAGTATGTTAGTGTATTATGAGGGTGCATGCTATATGGATAATCATGGTTGGGGAATTTGAATATTATGTGGTTTAAATGCAAGAAATTTTCTAGACAGTACATGGTGTTACACTTGCATATGGTTTTTCCCCTGATAGTATGATTATATGCACTAATGATATGGCTTAATACACTAATAACGGATTAAGTGCACGGGGGTCCTTACACGTCTCCTCCAACGTCTCACCGAGGTAAGAAATCCATTACTCGGTCCAACACCAGTAATGCTTACCATTGCTGATTTACAATCAATCCACGACCGATGCAAGCTGTCTCCAAGACAGTACAATCCAAATCTCTCCAAGAGACAAAATCAACATAGTAGTGTTACCCCACTAACTATATCCCACAATTCCAATTGTGACTCCCGTTGCATTCCACATGAAAGGATGCTCAGCCCGAGTTAATAACGACTTGTCGACACTCACGTTGGTATTCCCAAAAAAAATTGAGCTGTCACCGGACAAGTCCCTTAACATTGACGCATAAACGTCCCTGTGAGGCATTCCCTCCCTCAAACCTCATACGACATAGAGACTACAAGAGTCTATCATCAACCCTCGTCGTATCACCGTACGATACACCAAATTCAGTTCCAGCGAGCAGTGTAATGGCTACAACAAGCATACTATATCACTGCAACAATACCTGGCTAGCAATGCGCTGCCCCCATGGGCTTACACCGAGCCTACCAACGTATCATACGTTCCATCTGGTATGCCATACCGTACAAACCATTAGAATAGTGGGTCATCACCCAATATTCCTCTAGAACACCAAAGCATAATGGACATCCCGGTGTCCTTGCTCAACCACGGTGCAATCCTAATCCAATAGTACTTATTCCACACCCTCAGGGTGGTGTGACCAAGTCTACCACACATCACAACCACAAGCGAGTAGTTTCCTCAATGACTACTCTTACCACTAATCACTTGGCCTTAGCCATCCCAGCGAGTGTACCCAAAGGTATCACTACTCGACAAATATTTACCTCTATTACATGATGCGCTACACTCACCGGTATAATGCATCCAATAATCCATCGAGCAATCTGCTCGGCGTAATGGTCTCGTCAACTAGTAACCCAGACACCATCCTGTGCTCGCCATCAGCACTCAAACCATATGGCTAAATACGTGCACTCAGACGTATTATTCATCAAAACGACACTACATGTCTACATAGATTATCCACAATGTCATCGTCATCCCGTGATGGTATATGCCAACACATGTCATCCAAAATCCCATCGTCAACTCGTGACGGTACATGTCGATACACGACATCCATATTCTCATCGTCAAACATATGACATTATATAACCACGTATGGTATTCACAATAATGCTAACAAAGCAGTAATATAACATACCTCATCGCTATCAAGATAGCGGTATACCTGTATCCCTCGTCCACCAGCGGTACACCAGCAGCACCCGTCGCTCGTAGGCGGCATAATCCAGTGCTACGCACATAGCGGTATAACCCATCGCTATTGAATCAGCGGCATGATCCCTCGCCATAGAGTCAGCGGCATAAAACATTGCTATAGATATCCGGCGGTATGAACCATCGCCATAGATGTAGCGGAATGTACCATCGCTATATGATACATGGCGGCATGAACCATCGCCATAGATGTAGCAGAATGACCCGTCGCTATGTAATACCCGGCGGTATGAACCATCGCCAATAGAATACCCGGCGGCATGAATCATCGCCAATAGCATACCCGGCGATATGAACCATCGCCAATAGAATCCCCGGCGGCATGAACCATCGCCAATAGAATGCCCGGCGGCATGAACCATCGCCAATAGAATGCCCGGCGGCATGAACCATCGCCAATAGAATGCCCGGCGGCATGAACAATCGCCAATAGAATACCCGGCGGCATGAACAATCACCAATAAAATGCCCGGCGGCATGAACCATCGCCAACAGAATGCCCGGCGGCATGAACCATCGCCAACAGAATGCCCGGCGGCATGAACCATCACCAATAGAATGCCCGGCGGTATGAATCATCGCCAATAGAATGCCCGGTGGCATGAACCATCACCAATAGAATACCCGGCGGCATGAACCATCACCAATAGAATGCCCGGCGGCATGAATCATCGCCAATGACATAGCGGAAAGAGAGCTTATGACACTCATATAACAATCCATGTAGAATTCTCATGGTGGGTCAGTCTAGTACATAGTTCTCTAACATGTACCCATATATTGATTTGATATCTCATATCCATGAGTAAAGTCATCAATCAATATATACTAGTCTCCATGCATTATAGTTATCCTAATTCACGTTAATACTTGACTATGGACTATTCAAGAATAATACATTATTATTCTGAGGACATTATATATATATATTCATATTACGCAGACAATGAAATAAAGTACAATAATAATTGCCAAAACAAAATTTCATAATACAATGTATACCAAAATCAATCATCCAATGACTGGTCTTTAGGACATATTCCAACATAAATGGATTTTCAATATGAAAAATCAAACATTTGATCTTGTCGGATTACCAAAAGATAGAAAGGCACTGAAGAATTGATGGATTTACATGGTAAAGCATGATGAAAATACTTCTCACCCACGATACAAAGCAAGATTAGTTGTTTTTTGGTCAGAAAAAAGGGGGTTGATTTTGGAGAAATTTTCTCACCGGTTGTAAAGATGTCATCAATCCGAATTGTTCTGAGTTTGGCAGCAGCCTTGATTTGGAGATTGAGGAGATTGATGTAAAAACTGCTTTTCTAAATGGTGATTTAGAGGAAGAGATTTACATGGAGCAACCTAATTGTTTTGTGGTGAAAGGAAATGAGAATTATTTCTGCAAGTTAAATAGAAGCTTGTATAGTTTGAAGCAAGCCCCGAGATAGTAATATAAGAGGTTTGAGCAAGTTATGACTCCAATGAACTTCAGAAAGACTGAATCTGATCACTGAATATTTATGCAGAGATTCTCTGATGATGATATGCTTATTCTTTGTCAAATTTTTTTGCGAATTTTTTTGCGAATTGACAAGTTGAAGAATGAACTTTCTAAAACTTTTGCAATGAAAGATTTAGGAACATCAAATCAAATTTTTGGAATTGGGATCACTCGTGATAGAAATAATAAGAAATTGTGGTTGTCTCAACAAAAGTACATTGAGAAGATACTTCAACATTTTGAAAATAAGGCTAAAGTGGTAAGCAACCTTCTTGCTTCACACTTTAAGTTAAGTAGTAAACAATCTCCTTCCGGTGATGAAGAGAAGAGAGAAATGGAAAGAGTTCCTTATGTATCTGTTGTGGGCAGCTTAATATATGCTATGATTTGCGCGAGACCAGATTTAGCTCATGCAGCTAGAACAGTTAGTCCATTTCTATCTAATCCGAGTAGAGAGCATTGGTTTGCAGTGAAGTGGATTATGAGATATCTTTGTGGCTCTACTGATTTGAGACATTGTTTTGGGTCTGAAGTGCCTATGCTGGTTGGTTATACATATTCAGACATGGCCGAAGATTTGGACTCAATGTGTGATATCCCCGAAATTATTAATTGCAATTTGGGCATTAATTGTGTTTATATGATTAATTATGGTGGTAATTAATTATGTGTTGGGTTTATTAATCTTATGGAAATGCATGGTCATATGGAAAGGGTGACCCGGGAGTGCATTTCAGGGTGCATGTTGTACATGTTGGAAAAAATTGTTATTAGCATGATTTATTTGCCATGGTTAGCAATTAATTGGAAATCATGAGTTTAATTGGTATTTTGGTCCATTTTGGTTTAATGCTTTTAAAAATATCATGTTGGGGTGTTTTATACACCATGGAATTGTGAAATGCACTTCATTTTAATCACCCCACTTTATTTCCCACTTTACCATTCTACTCTTTAATTCCCCAACTTTCCCCCAACCCTAACCTCCTCCATCATTTTCGTTTTTGACCCCAAGGAGGAAGAGAAATCTTTGCTCAAACTCTTGTGGAGTGATTCTTGGTAAGATTTAAGGTCTAGGAAGGGTATATGTCCCTCTTGTTGTTTTTGCAAAGATTTGTGTTGATTTGAGTTTGTTATTTGAGTTTTGATATGGGTTTGTTGTGGGTTGGTGTTGTATGTGGTTGGGGTATGGTTTTATGAGGTTTTTGTGATGATATATTGTTGGGATGTCTTTGGTTTATGATGTTTTGGGTTATTTTGTGGTTTTGAGCCAAGAAAATGGAGTTTGCCCGAAATTGTCGCGGCGACCGATCGATCGGTAGCAGGGCTACGATCGATCGGTGCAAGTGCGAAGAGAGGGGTGAAAATTCTATGCTTACCGATCGATCGGTAAAAGCGACCGATCGATCGGTGGATGGCTAGCGATCGATCGGTATCTTGGACCGATCGATCGGTAAAAGCCGTAGCTTAAAATGGAAATTATTAACAGTTACCGATCGATCGGTAAGGGGATGACCGATCGATCGGTAGAGCATTTTTGCTGAAAATTATTTCCTTGGTATGATTGTAGGATTTTTGGTATTGGACTATTATTGGGTTCTAATATTGAATTGTGTGAATATGTAGAACCATCCCAGGTGGCAACTCAGCCAAGGAATTGAAGTCCTACCACACCTACTTTTTGGAAAGGTACGTAGAGGACGTACGGGCACCCAACGGTACATGTATCTAATATACTCATTGTTTATGCATTGTGGATGCGAGTATATATGTGATTATGCATTGTGCATGCAAATACATGTTGAATTATGCATGATGATTGTAGATGCATATGGTTATTGGTGCACATCCCATGAGTCGTGGTCATCCCTTGATGATTTTAATGCTTGCCGCTATTTGTTTTGGTTCCGCTAAATGTGAAGCGAGGGGTGGGAGCGCCGCATGTCACATTTGAGCGTGGTTATCATATAGGGCGAGGAAATGATATTTGCCGCTCAATGTGAGGCGAGGGGTGGGAGTACCGCATGTCCATTGAAGCGAGGTTATTCTATGCCGCCTATATGTAAATAAGCGAGGGGCATTAAAATACATTGTGATGAACAGACTAGGGATTGGTGACTGGTATTTGGTTTTGATGAGATGGTATTGTGTCATGACATGTGTAGACCATTAAAAATAAAATATTGATTATACTCATGAGTTATGGTACAGGGACAACCAAACGGGAAGCGTTTGAAATGCATGGGAAAAACAGGAAGTGTTTTATTATGGTTATGCATTTACGCTTTATATTCATATTGTGTTGTATATGAATGATACCATTGCTCATGTTTGGGGGTTGTCCTTGTAGGTACATTTTTGGCATGATAAGAAGGGCTAGACGGGTTGAGGTGGTGAGCTTGTGAAGAATTCTTTTGAGGAAGGAAGGACAGGATTAATTTTGTATAGTATCTACTCTAGGAGTAGTATAAAGCTATAATTTGGGAATGTAACTAATCCAGGGATAGTCCTTATTTTTGGCATGTAATTCTTAAAGCTCATAGACTCAACACGATTAATTTACTTTGATCATTTATATTAGCTCTAATTATGCCTTTAATCCGCACTTAAGGAACTAGGGTCCTTACATTAGTGGTATCAGAGCAGTGGTTAGAGAACCCGGGAACGAGTGAAGGGTAGTCTTAGCATGATTGGCTAGGTGCTTACATTTGAAGCATGTTTATGCATGTGGTGCATATTGATGTATATTCTGTTATACTAACATGCTTATTATCATTCCTGTTATCTAACGGCATAACATGTATATTTGTTTTGGAATTGTTGTTAACCTTTGTGTTACAGCATGGCGGCTATGAATGCGGGGAACCTTAACGAAGAGGTTGGCGATGTTGGGAGCGTGAACGCTAGCATTGGACAGGCGAACCCTCTACCTCCACCAGCAGTAGGCATGGAGCCAGTGGCTCAGTTATTGCTACCCGGTGAGATTAGCTTGAGTCAGTTTCTGTCTTACCACCCGCCCCGGTTTGAGGGAACATAATCAGGAGAGGAAGCTGAGGAGTGGCTGGAAAGACTTGAGCAGATATTTGTATCGGCTCCTTGTGTTGTTACAGCTTGGCTGAGGCTGGCAGAGTTCCAGTTGGCAAAGAAACCTCTAATGTGGTGGAGGAGCACGGTAATGGAACTGAGAGCACTGGGTGCTGTGATTGATTGGACACTCTTCAGGACCCGGTTTCTGAACCGGTACTTCTCCGCGGCGGCGAGACAGACAAAGGAGGATGAGTTTGCAAGTTTGAAACAGGGGAACATGACAGTGTCAGACTATGCCATGCGGTACTCTTCATTGCTGAGGTATGTTCCCCACATTGCCACCAATGGACACGCAAAGATGAGGAATTTTATGAAGGCGTTGCGA
Organism: Haberlea rhodopensis; assembly: GCA_907163345.1. Taxonomy (NCBI): domain Eukaryota; kingdom Viridiplantae; phylum Streptophyta; class Magnoliopsida; order Lamiales; family Gesneriaceae; genus Haberlea; species Haberlea rhodopensis. The sequence goes on along the minus strand of CAJQUN010000006.1, from coordinate 9,725,283 downwards.
CCGGAGCTCTTTGACCGGGTTATCACCAATAACCCAACTTCCTTTGATGATGCTCTCACAAGAGCGGAGCTTGCCGAAATTGGAGTTGGAGCTTACCCTGGTGCTGTGCCACCACAAGTACCACAACAAAGACAAGCCATTGATAGCTTAAGGCCCCGAGGAGAGCCATTTAAACCTCGTGGTGCCTCTTCATCTTCACGGTTCGGTGGGAAGAAATTCTTTGGTCAAAAGCAGGAGAGCAAGAAGAGCAATTGGTCCGCCAACCGAGGGTCTACGTAGGGAAATAGATCGGGGGAGCCAATGTGCGACAATTGTGGAGGGCCACATTCTTCGAACAAGTGCCCTGCCTGTTATAGCTGTGGCAAGATGGGCCACATCTCTCGGTATTGCCCCACCCGGGGAGGACAGTCATGGTTTCAGGGCAACATGCCGAGATTTGATGACAGGACAGTACACCAGAGGCAGCAGTTTGTGCCTCGACCATCGGGAGGTCAAACAGTGGGACCGTCCCAGGGACAGGTGTATGCACTGACCAGAGAGCAGGCTCAGGCAGCCCCAGAGGAGGTGATCGCCGGTACGTGTCATTTATTTACGTACCCTGCTTTTATTTTGATAGATACAGGTGCCTCCCACTCTTTTGTATCTGTTGGCTTTGTGGAGAGACACCATATGCGCACGTCTTCTCTACCCACGCCTCTCCTTGTCTCGACACCCACTGGAAGAAATGTCGTTGCTGATCAGTTTATGGCAGATTGCCTCATTTATTTTGAGGGCAACGAGTTGAAGACGGACTTGATTGTTGGGCATGTCAGACTTCGACGGCATTGTGGGTATTGATATTCTGAACAGATATCAGGCAGTGGTAGATTGCCGGCAGAAAACAGTGAAGTTCAGACCTGATTTGGGTAGTCAGTGGACTTTTTATGGCAACGGTTCTCGTGCGAAGATTCCGTTAATTTCAGCGATCAAGATGACTCAGCTGTTGGAACGTGGCCACACGGGCTATCTCATCTATGCCGTGGACACGTCTGGGAAGAATAAGGAATTGAGAGTTGAGGATGTACCAGTGGTAGCAGAGTTTGCTGATGTGTTCCCAGAAGAGATCCCAGGATTCCCACCGGCTAGGGAAGTTGAGTTTGGGATCGAGCTGTTACCGGGGACATCCGCTATCTCTCGTGCACCTTACAGGATGGCACCGACAGAGTTGAGGGGATTGAAGGAACAGTTGCAGGATCTCCTTGACAAGGGATATATACGCCCGAGCGTATCGCCATGGGGCGCACCGGTTCTCTTTGTGAAAAAGAAGGATGGCTCGATGCGTTTGTGCATCGATTACCGGCAACTGAATAAAGCCACAGTGAAGAACAAGTATCCTCTCCCAAGGATTGATGATTTATTTGATCAGTTGCAAGGTACCAGACTTTATAGCAAGATTGATTTGAGGTCCGGGTACCATCAGATTCGAGTTAGAGAGGAAGATGTACAGAAGACAGCATTTCGGACTCGATATGGACATTATGAGTTCCTAGTGATGCCGTTAGGCGTGACGAATGCTCCAGCGGTCTTTATGAGTCTGATGAACAGAGTGTTTCAGCCGTATCTTGATCAGTTCGTCATTGTATTTATTGACGACATTCTCATCTATTCCCGGAGCGAGGAAGAGCACGTGAAACACTTGAGGACAGTGCTCCAGATCCTCCGAGATCACCAGTTGTATGCCAAGCTCAGTAAGTGTGAGTTTTGGTTGAGCAGTGTAGTATTTCTGGGACATGTCATATCGAGCAGCGGAATATCAGTGGATCCCAGGAAAATTGAAGCTGTGATGGAGTGGGCTGCACCCACTTCTGTACCTGAAATACGGAGCTTCCTTGGTTTGGCCGGTTATTATCGACGCTTCGTCGAGGGCTTTTCGAAGGTTGCCAAGTTGTGACACAGTTGACCCAGAAAGGAGTACCATTCTTTTGGTCAGAAGCTTGTGAGGAGAGCTTCCAGGAGTTGAAGCACCGTTTGACGACGGCGCCAGTGTTAGTGATCCCTACGGAGAACTCCAGATTTGTTTTGTATACCGATGCATCACTTCAGGGCCTTGGGTGTGTACTGATGCAAGATAGGCATGTGGTAGCTTATGCATCGAGGCAGTTGAAGCCGCATGAGACGAGATACCCAGTCCATGACTTGGAACTGGCGGCTATCATCTTCGCCCTGAAGATTTGGAGACATTATTTGTATGGTACTTCGTTTACCATTTACACGGATCACAAGAGCCTCAAGTTTTTATTCACTCAGGCGGAGCTGAACATGAGGCAGAGAAGGTGGATGGATTTACTCAAGGACTATGATTGCGAGATTGAGTACCATCCCGGAAAAGCTAATTTGACAGCAGACGCTTTGAGCCGGAAAGTGAGGAGTTCTGCTGAGGACGTCATCCATTTGTCAGCCATGATGACCTCCTATTGCCAGTTAGGCTATGACTTCGACATAGATGCATCACCTGTGTATGTATCGACCTTGTTAGCTGAGCCAGATATCTACGAGAACATCAGGAGAGCTCAGAGGTCAGATGATGAGGTTCAGAGGTGGTTATGTTTAGTACATCTTGGTCAGCCAACGAAGTTCAGAGTGGCCGATGACGGATCCGTGAGATTGGGTAACCGTTGGGTGGTTCCGAGTACGCCGGAGTTGCGTAGAGGAATCTTGGAGCGAGCTCATAGTAGCAGACTTAGCATCCACCCAGGCGGGAAGAAGATATATAAAGATCTGCGTGGTCAGTTTTGGTGGAAAAGGATGAAATCTGATGTCGTCACTTTTGTTAAGAGGTGTTTGATCTGCCAGCAGGTTAAGGCAGAGAGACAGAGACCTGGCGGAGAGTTGAGAAGCTTGGAGATACCGAAGTGGAAGTGGGAACACATTTCCATGGACTTTGTGACTCACCTGCCGAGGAGTGCTTCAGGCTTTGATGCTATTTGGGTAATTGTGGATCGATTGACTAAGGTAGCTCATTTTATCCCCTATAGCATGACTTTCACCTTTTTGAGGATGGCTCAACTGTATATCCGAGATGTGGTGAGATTGCATGGGATCCCCATTTCCATAGTGTCGGATCGAGATCCCCGATTTACATCTCATTTTTGGGAAGGTCTTCAGTCAGCCTTGGGAACTGAAGTTAGATTGAGCACTGCTTATCATCCTCACACGGATGGCCAGACCGAGCGTACTATCCAGACGCTCGAGGACATGTTGAGAGCTTGTGTTTTGGAGTTCGATGTTTCTTGGCAAGATTCGGTACCCTTGGTAGAGTTCTCTTATAATAACAGCTACCAGGCGAGCATTCAAATGGCTCCTTTTGAAGCTCTTTATGACAGACGGTGTAGATCACCCTTGTGTTGGGATGATTTGGACCGCAAATCGGTCGGAGGACCGGAGTTGATTCGGGAAATGGAAGAGAAGATAAAGATGATAAGGCAGAAAATGAAAGCAGCCCAGGACAGACAGGCAACTTATACGAATAAACGGCGGAGACCGTTGGAATTTCAGTTGGGAGATAAGGTCTTTTTGAAGATCTCGCCTTTCAGAGGCGTTGTGCGATTTGGGATTCGCGGGAAACTGTCTCTGAGGTATGTTGGACCGTACGAGATTTTGCAGCGCATTGGCACCTTAGCTTACCGACTTGCTTTGCCGCCTTCTTTATCTGGTATACATGACGTGTTTCATGTATCGATGTTGCGGAAGTATGACCCGGATCCATCTCATGTGTTACAGCCTTCCGAGGTTCAGTTATAGTCCGATGTGTCTTATGTGGAACGGCCTGTTAGAATTTTGGATCGGGCAGACCTTAGACTTTGGAACAAAGTGATACCTATGATCAAGGTTCAGTGGGATCGCAGGGGTGTCGAGGAGGCTACGTGGGAGACGGAGCGGCATATGGTGCAGCACTACCCGGAACTATTCTCTGGTATGTGTTTATGTTTAGTTTCTTTTGGGGGTAAGTGCATGTGATTTCGAGGACAAAATCTTATAAGTAGGGGAGTATTGTGATATCCCCGAAATTATTAATTGCAATTTGGGCATTAATTGTGTTTATATGATTAATTATGGTGGTAATTAATTATGTGTTGGGTTTATTAATCTTATGGAAATGCATGGTCATATGGAAAGGGTGACCCGGGAGTGCATTTCAGGGTGCATGTTGTACATGTTGGAAAAAAATTGTTATTAGCATGATTTATTTGCCATGGTTAGCAATTAATTGGAAATCATGAGTTTAATTGCTATTTTGGTGCATTTTGGTTTAATGCTTTTAAAAATATCATGTTGGGGTGTTTTATACACCATGGAATTGTGGAATGCACTTCATTTTAATCACCCCACTTTATTTCCCACTTTACCATTCTACTCTTTAATTCCCCAACTTTCCCCCAACCCTAACCTCCTCCATCATTTTCGTTTTTGACCCCAAGGAGGAAGAGAAATCTTTGCTCAAACTCTTGTGGAGTGATTCTTGGTAAGATTTAAGGTCTAGGAAGGGTATATGTCCCTCCTTGTTGTTTTTGCAAAGATTTGTGTTGATTTGAGTTTGTTATTTGAGTTTTGATATGGGTTTGTTGTGGGTTGGTGTTGTATGTGGTTGGGGTATGGTTTTATGAGGTTTTTGTGATGATATATTGTTGGGATGTCTTTGGTTTATGATGTTTTGGGTTATTTTGTGGTTTTGAGCCAAGAAAATGGAGTTTGCCCGAAATTGTCGCGGCGACCGATCGATCGGTAGCAGGGCTACGATCGATCGGTGCAAGTGCGAAGAGAGGGGTGAAAATTCTATGCTTACTGATCGATCGGTAAAAGCGACCGATCGATCGGTGGATGGCTAGCGATCGATCGGTATCTTGGACCGATCGATCGGTAAAAGCCGTAGCTTAAAATGGAAATTATTAACAGTTACCGATCGATCGGTAAGGGGATGACCGATCGATCGGTAGAGCATTTTTGCTGAAAATTATTTCCTTGGTATGATTGTAGGATTTTTGGTATTGGACTATTATTGGGTTCTAATATTGAATTGTGTGAATATGTAGAACCATCCCAGGTGGCAACTCAGCCAAGGAATTGAAGTCCTACCACACCTACTTTTTGGAAAGGTACGTAGAGGACGTACGGGCACCCAACGGTACATGTATCTAATATACTCATTGTTTATGCATTGTGGATGCGAGTATATATGTGATTATGCATTGTGCATGCAAATACATGTTGAATTATGCATGATGATTGTAGATGCATATGGTTATTGGTGCACATCCCATGAGTCGTGGTCATCCCTTGATGATTTTAATGCTTGCCGCTATTTGTTTTGGTTCCGCTAAATGTGAAGCGAGGGGTGGGAGCGCCGCATGTCACATTTGAGCGTGGTTATCATATAGGGCGAGGAAAGGATATTTGCCGCTCAATGTGAGGCGAGGGGTGGGAGTACCGCATGTCCATTGAAGCGAGGTTATTCTATGCAGCCTATATGTAAATAAGCGAGGGGCATTAAAATACATTGTGATGAACAGACTAGGGATTGGTGACTGGTATTTGGTTTTGATGAGATGGTATTGTGTCATGACATGTGTAGACCATTAAAAATAATCTATTGATTATACTCATGAGTTATGGTACAGGGACAACCAAACGGGAAGTGTTTGAAATGCATGGGAAAAACAGGAAGTGTTTTATTATGGTTATGCATTTACGCTTTATATTCATATTGTGTTGTATATGAATGATATCATTGCTCATGTTTGGGGGTTGTCCTTGTAGGTACATTTTTGGCATGATAAGAGGGCTAGACGGGTTGAGGTGGTGAGCTTGTGAAGAATTCTTTTGAGGAAGGAAGGACAGGATTAATTTTGTCTGATCATTTATATTAGCTCTAATTATGCCTTTAATCCGCACTTAAGGAACTAGGGTCCTTACACAATGAAATCTACTTCAGGCTATTTTGATTACCTTTGCAGGGGGAGCTGTAGCATGGCGATCCAAGTTACAAAAATATTTAGCTTTATCTACCACATAAGCTGAGTTCATTGCAACTACTAAGGCTTGCAAAGAGTTGCTATGGATGAAGAAGTGTATGCATGAATTTGGATTCACTCAGGAGAGGTATGTATTATTTTGTGATAACCAAAGTGCTAAGAATGCAGCTTTTCATGGTATATCAAAACATATCGATGTGAGGTATCATTGGATTATAGATGTTTTGTTCACATAGAGAAGAATGCAGTTGATATGATGACAAAAGTGGTGTCTCGTGAAAGGCTCAGGCTGTGTGCTGGGATGGCTGATCGTGATTTTATTAAACAATTATTTTCTAGTATGACGTGATTATACCGCAAGTGCAGTATAATGATTTGAAAGTAGGTATGTTGTACTCACATGTACTAATAGTAATTACCAAATTTAATCGGTTTAATTATATTTAGCCTATGATAGTTGGTTGAAAATTATGCAATAGTAAAATAACGAAATAAATCAAAACTCTCAATCAACAAGCGCACTAAAATGAAGAATTCAATAGAGATAAACTATCAAGACATTGGTTCACCTAAGTAATTTCCCATATTCATCAAGTAGTTCTAATCAAGATTAATGCATCGAGTTTTCCAATTATATCTAATATACTCTCTCGAGTTGTATTAAACTTAATATCAAATTGTAGTAAGTAACTCTCGTTCACTGATTTAACAAATTAATATTGCAAAAGCTTTTTGAAAATTTATAGCCTTCGATTACTAGATATATATAGCTATCACACACGTGTTTGACGTCATCTCTCGATCTCGGTATGAAATCCACGGTATGAATTATTAATTCTATATCACAATATTATCTCTCGTATTCAATTGAAATACTAGCATCTTTCAAAGGTGATCAACCCCTTAAAAGCATTAAAAACATAAAACATACACAAAGATATCAAAAACTCAATCAAAAACTAGAATTATAATTGTGGGTTCATACATAGGATCCCCAAGTATTGATACAATACCTAGCCAATAATCATCTCATAGGAAGATGATTATATAAATATTCAAGCAAAACACACATCAAAAACTATAAATAAAATAACCTAAAGGTCTAAAAATACTAATAGACGCGAAGAATTGACTCCGGGCGTTGTTCGTCTTCCGTCACTTATTCAATCCTTGCTTGATGGCTTGAAGATGGTGGAGAAGTCAATTCTATGGTGAATTATGAGCCAAAAGTTCTTTAGGGCCGGCCACTTTGTGTCTTATATAGTGGGGAAGAATTTAGGAATATTCCTTGTAGGACACAAGCTCTAAAAGGTATTTTTTTTTTCCAGATTTTCTCGGTCACCGATCGATAGGTAAGATGTACCAATTAATCAGTATTTCCATGAATTAAAATTTCAAGGTATGGCATGCTACCGATCAATCAGTACATGTGTAGCAATCGATCGGTAGATTCTTCAAAATTTCCCCAACTTTCTGCCTCTCTAGCGATCGATCGCCTATGTCCTACCAATCGATCGCTACGATCGATCGCTGCCTCGAAATCATTAAAAGTCGAGTTTCTTCGCCGCTTCTTCGATCGGTTCCCTCATTTGAGTCATTTTTCATCATTTTAAGCATAAATTCTCCACTTTCATAAAACCCGACCTTGATTCCTGAAATAGACAAAAACAGCACAGAAGCGCATAATATCATCCATGAATCAACATAAACAGTATTAAAATCATAGAAATAAAAGTGTAAAAATCAGACTTATCAACTCCCTCAAACTTATCACTTGATAGTACTCGAGCAAGATTGAGATTCAAAATATAGAGTTCATCCTTAATGCTTTAAAAGAACTAACTAGCAACTCAAATGTATAGCTCAGAAACCTCACTTACACAAAAGCAAGAGTCAATCCAAAAATTAGCCAGACATGTTCTCTCCTAGGTCAAGCAATACATTACAAAATCGGAACGTGCGTGTGTGCTATTGTCAATCTTAAGCTTCATGCATATCTTCAAGATCAAACCATGTTAAACAACTCAATGTCAAGGTTACCATCAAGCACCCCATAGGACTATTTTTCAAGCACTTCTCCACTAAGGTAATTAATCCCTAGACTTGGATCAAAAGGTCTTTTTAAGCTTATAATGTTAGGCCTTTGCTGTCGGTTTCAAAGAAAATGTATGGATATGCAAGGTGGAGAGTATAATAAGTATAATTCATTGTAGCACATTTCACTCTCCTTTTCTTTTCTTCATAACTTGAAGATCACGGGCTATGTTAGATTCCCCCATGGTTCATCATCACAATACTATGTTATTATTTCATTATGCCTTTCCTTTTCTTTTGTTTCAACAGGCATTGAACTTTTTTCTTGTAATAGCTCAAAACATAGTATGTGCAAAAAAATTTCATTATACTCCCTTAGGGTGAGGATACAAATTCTTTTTAGCTCATGAAATGGTAGGTATAATGAGTTTATCAATAAAAGTCGAATGGTGGCTAATTTCCATTCTTATTTAACAAGCTCAAAGTTGGACACTATGGATATATATAGATAAGGTAGGCTTGAAAGGCTCAAAAACGTTCCAAAGATTGCCTAAATAATATCCAAATCAAGTTGATAATTATAAAATTTCGCCTTAAAGTGCAATCATCAAATATGTTCTAGGGTGACGTTCTCAAGACAAATCATTCAGTTCACATAACTTTTCACTATCCAACATGTAATCCACAATCATGACTCAAAGTGCTAAATATATTTCTCAATTTTGACATACTAACTCAACAAAGGATATTCATATACAAGTCAAAAATTGTCAAAACTCAAGTTTGAGATGTAAAGCAAGATTGGTTTCCTCATGTTAACCGTTGCAATTCTAAATTGATTATTTCTCAAGTTAGAACTCATTTTCCATAAAATAGGTGCTCAAGGGAAACACAAGTGATAGTTTCAATAGATAAGAAGCAAAAATCATATCAAAAGACAGCCGACAACAACAACAGATAGCAACATAAAGTAACCAACTCCCCCAAACTTAACATGTGCATTGCCCTCAATGTACATTAACAATAAAAATAATGGCAAAGCAGATACCTCGACGACGATCATCAGTAATCCTCACCCTCATCCTCATGCTCCGGTGGCGGCACTGGGGGTTGTGGCTCGTACGGTGGGAATGGTTGTAATGGTGGGAAGGGAAGTGGTGGTGGAAACTGAATAACTGGGAAGCCTTGTGTCATCGCATTGTTCCATGCGACTTGATATTGCAGGAACCCCTCCTGTCGTAGACGCATAGCTCGTACCTCATGGTGGATCAAGTCTAGAGTAACAGGGGAAGTCCCACGCGCATCAGAAGATATAGTCCGCTGAGATTCGACCTAACTGCCTGAAGGTCTGGCACATGCTCTCCTTGGTGCGGGGGCGGTGGCGGCAGGATCATGAATCACAATAGCATAAATCGGAGGTAAAATCTACTCATCATTGTCCCAAGCAACTCCTTGTCGGCGACATAACTCAGTGATAGTGGCAGGACATGGCAGGCCAGAGATAGGTGAGCCTCGGATGGCGCTCCGGATAGACGACTCCACACGTCGTCCCAAGTTAATAGATTTGCCGGTGAGGATGGCAAAAACCAGGATAGCTCGATTCGTGTTGACCTCGGACGAGTGGGTAGCTGGTATGAGTCGGGAAACGACAATAGAAAACCAAGCATGTGCTTCCTCTGCCAGCTCGGATTAGAACTGTTAGTGGCTCGCCATCATTGTTTCTCCTCCATCAGTCCCCTCGACGCAGATGGTCTATAATATTTCATTGTAGTCCACCTGGGAGTGATCATACACCGAGTATTGATCCTCCACAATGTCGGGAACATTGTAAATGGCAGTGATCATGTGGCGGTTGTAATTGACTCTCTTCCCTTGGACAAATGTATCTGCAGCATCTGGGAATGCCTTCAGGTTGGCATTGAATTCTCTGACTACTGGCACGACTGCATCCCATGGAACCCTAAAAAAGGTCAGCCAATCACGCCTCTGTGCACAACACTGTCTATGGAGTTAAACTCCATGCCTCATTCTCTAACAAAAAAATTTCTCAACATGGCACGGTAGAACTCTAAAGCAGACTCATTCACAAATTTTTGCTCATCGACATCCGGGCGTTCCACAGAATGGATGCCCCGCGCGTTCTTCTCCTCTTGGGTGCCATGACAATACACTAATCCAAACAACAACGAATACCACCAACAAAATCTTCCCACCAACAACACCGTAATATTCAACAATTATAAATTCCACAACCTCAAACTTAACAATTTCAATATCCAAACAATCTTTATTATCACCCACAAATTATACTTACACAAGCTGAAATTCCAAGAAGTGTGTAGCCAAAGCCTCAATAATTCGAAATTTGTAATGGTTGGAGTCCTTGGCTTGCACCTTGGTGTTGATTTCCTCCTCTAAATCTGCAAATCTGGAACAATTAGGACAATTTGAGTGTACTTTGCATAATATAGGAGTGAAATTGAAGAGTTGTGCAAAGATTGGAGTGAAATCTCAAGAGAAATGGCAAAACGACGATTTTTGGGGAGGGTTTTTTAGTTGATTGTGTGTGTAATTGTGTGTGTTAGTGTGTGAGTTCATGTTTTAAAAACACTAAATCTGCGCGCTACCGATCGATTGGTGAAAGGTCGTAGCATTTTTTACGAAATTCACTGAAATACCGATAGATCGGTACATGTTACCAATCGATCGATAAATAATTCTTTTTTTTCACACTTACCTATGAATGCAGTCAACGTTTTTAGTCAACCCCATGCTAATGAAATATGAAAATTAATCTAAGAAATTTAAAAAAAAGATAAGGGGAAAAAAAGTTCTTGATTTTCACTCCCAAGCTAGACTTCTTACCCAATCTCTTTAACGGCTCGAAGTATGCGGATTAGTGTCATCCACATTGCAGTGCCTCAACCGCTCATCATTTACCACATAAGTGCCTAGAATATGATCACTTACCTTAATTGCTCCATGAGCATAGGTAGTAGTCACCGTGAAGGGTCCAACCCATGAAGCCTTTCGCTTGCTTTGGAAAATATGATGTGGTGGCGCTTTATGTAATTGGACTGCCTATCCCTTCATGAATCTTCTTTTCTATGCTTCTTCGCCTTCCTTGGCTTCACCAAGTCATGGCTCTTGCCTTCTTCAGACTTTAGCTCGGTCTTCACCTCCACCTCATCAATACCTTGCACCACATCAACAAGCAAAGTGTCAATCATGTTAAATTTTAAATAATCATGCTCGTTGTGTGCGTTTGTTGATGATTTAAACATATTGAATGTAACACGATCCTCTCCTACACGGAGGATCAACTTCCCTCCTTCAACATCAATGATGGCTCTTCCAGTAGCTAGGAATGGGCGTCCTGGAATCAATGGCATGCTCACATCCTCCTCCATATCCAACACTAGGAAATCCACCGGAAAGTGAATTGATTTATCTTGACTGGAACATCCTCGACGATTCCTAGTGGTTAGGTGATAGACTTGTCCGCCATTAGCAACAACACCCTTGTGGGTTTCGGCTCTCCTAGTCCAAGCCGCCTAAAAATAGACAAAAGGCATTAAGTTCACACTAGCACCCAAATCACATAACGATTTAACGGTAGAAATAGGTCCAATAGTGCACGGAATAGAGAAACTCCATGGATCTTCTAACTTGGTGGCTGGTTTCTTTTGCACAATAGCACTATATTCCTCAGTCAAAAAGACAATCTCGTGATCTCCCAATTTCAGCTTCTTAGATAACATCTTCTTTAAGAATTTAGCATAGTTTGTTATTTCTCGTAACGCATCAATAAATGGTATATCTATATGCAAATTCTTAAGCATGTCTAAAAATTTGGCAAAGTTTTGAATCAACATTCGCCCTATTAACTGGTGCAGGAAATGAGAGAGGAATGTGTACCTTTTCTTGTGTGTGATAGGTGTAGTGGCTCCAGTGGACTTACCCTTGTTGTGTGGTTGCTCCTTCTCCTCTTGCTTAATTGCAATCTTTTCAGTCTCCTTCTCGTCACCAAGTTCCTTTCCACTCCTAAGGGTCACGGCATTGGCTTGCTCCCTTGGATTCTTCTCCGTGTCACTCGGTAGAGTTCCTTGTGCTCTCCCAGCCAAGATAGTTGCCAATTGTCCTACTTGAATCTCCAATTTTTTGATAGATGATTATTGATAATTCATCCTTGTTTCAGTTGAGGATATAAACTTGGTCAGTAACTCCTCCATGCTCGGCTTTGGTGGATAACCCAGTGGTGGTTGTGGATGATACCTCAACCCCGTATTGTATGTATTTGGGTAGGGGTTGTTTTGTGGCCGCTTTCCTACATAATTCACAGCTTCATTAGTCTGAACGAATGGGTTACCGGCTTGGCATTCAACGCTCGGATGATTGCTTGCGCATATGTCACAAGTAACCACTTGATCTTGCATCACTGTCATGCTCATGATGTCTAGCCTCTTGTTCAATGCCTCAATACGGGCTGCCAAAGTAGTAACGTCGCTCACTTGATGAACTCCAGCCTGCTTCTTCGGCACTTTCCTCTCATACTGCCATTGATAGCTATTATCGGCCATCTCCTCCAACGGTGTATAAGCTTCCTCAGGCATCTTTCTCATAACAATACCTCCTGATTCTGCATCAATCATAGAACGATTATCAGAAAATAGACTGTTATATAAAGTTTGTACCTGTAGCCAGATGGGAAGACCATGATGTGGTCATCTCCTCAGTAAATCCTTGAAGCGTTCCCATGCTTCATACAGTGTTTCAGGATCATGTTGCGCAAATGTAGTGATATCATTCTGCATCTTAGCAGTCTTTGATGGTGGGAAGTATTTTGACAAGAAAGTTTGCACCATCACATCCCAAGTAGTAATTGATCCTATAGGCAATGTATGCAACCACGATTTAGCTTTATTATTTAAGGAAAAAAGGGAAAAAACATAACTTGATGATGGCGTCAGTGACGCCATTGTACTTGAAGTGTCACAGATTTCCAAGAAGTTTGATATGTGAGTGTTGGGATCATCAGTGACCGATCTCCCAAACTGCACCGAGTGTTGGATCATTTGTATGATTGCAAGCTTGATTTCAAAGTTCTTCGCATGTATGTTTGGTCTAGAAATACTAAACAATGATCCATGGGATGAAGGATGAGCATAATCCATGAGTGATCGCCTATTAGGCACCTCCTCGCTCCGTCTTTCATCTCTTCCCTCATTGTTTTCAACGATTGCTCTAACTTCTCTTAGTCTCCTAAGAAGAGTTCTTTCAATTTTAGGGTCAAAAGGCTCGAGTGTCGTTTGTTCACTCCTTAGCATGCACTAGGGAGTAATAACCTGCAAAAAAAAAAAAAAAATCCAACCAAAGAGATGGTAGTAGTAGAAAGGGAAAAAATCAAAAAAAGCAAAAAGAAAATGGCTTAATTACAATAACTAATCTAGTATGATATTACTTAAACTTAGTCCCCGACAGTGGCGCCAAAAACTTGATCGCGATTTTATTAAACAATTATGGCGCGATTATACCGCAAGTGCACGGTGTCAAGTTTTAGTATAATGATATGAAAGTACGGATGTCGTACCCACATGGACTAGTAGTAATTACCAAATTTAATCGGTTTAATTATATTTAGCCTACGATAGTTGGCTGAAAATTATGCAACAGTAAAATAAAGAAATATCAAAACTCTCAATCAACAAGAGTACTAAAATGAAGAATTCAATAGAATAAACTATCAAGACATTGGTTCATCTATGTAATTCCCCACAATTCATCAACTAGTAATCAAGATTAATGCACCTAACGAGTTTTAAATCTAATATACTCTCTCGAGTTATATTAAACCTAATATCAAATTACAGTAAGTAACTCTCATTCACTTTTTAACAAATTAATATTGCAAAAGCTTTTTGAAAACTCATAGCCTTCGATTACTAGATATCTATTGCTTTCACACATGTGTTTGACGTCATCTCTCGATCTCGGTCTGAAATCCACGATATGAATTATTAATTCTGTATCACAATATTATCTCTCAAACTCAATCGCAATACTAACATCATTCAAATGTGATCAACCCCTTAAAAGCATTAAAAACATAAAACATACACAAAGATATCAAAAACTGAATTAAAAACTAGAATTAAAATTGTGGGTTCATAATAGGATCCCAAAGTCTTGATAAAATAAACCTATCCTATAATCATCTTCATAGGAAGACGATTATATAAATATTCAAAGCAAAACAACATCAAAAATTATAAATCAAATAAGCTAAAGGTTTAAAAATACTAACAGAAGCGGGGATTTGACTCCGGGCATTGTTCTTCTTCCGTCTCTTGTTCAATCCTTGCTTGGTGGCTTCAAGATGGTGGAGGTGAATTATGAGCCAAGCCAAAAGTTCTTTAGGGCCGGCCACTTTGTGTCTTATATAGTAGGGAAGAATTTAGGAATATTCCTTGTAGGACAAAAACTGAAAAAAGTTTTTGTTTTTTCCAGATTTTCTCTGTTAGCGATCGCGAATTAAAATTTTAAGGTACGGGATGCTGCCGATCGATCGGTACATGTGTAGCAATCGATCGGTAGATCTTCAAAATTTCCCCAACTTTCTACCTCTCTAGCGATCGATCGCCTATCTCCTAGCGAGCGATCGCTGCCTGGAAATCGTTAAAAGTCGAGTTTCTTTGTCGCTTCTTCGATCAGTTCGCTCATTTGAGTCATTTTTCATTATTTAAGCATAAATTCTCCACTTTCATATAATCCGACCTTGATTCCTGAAATAGACAAAAACAACACAGAATCGCATAATATCGTACATGCATCAATATAAACAATATTAAAAATCCTAGAAATATAAGTGTAAAAATCACACTTATCAATGGCGACATCAACTTGCAGTGATGAACTTGTTGCGGTATCTCCTTTTCTACTTATAGGCTGGAGGGGGAGATTTGTTGGGTGCAGCCCAACTTCAGTGAAGCCCACATATTTTCCATTGAGGACTTATTATATTACATTGACTAAGATTACAATTCATATTTTCAATCATATACGAGAGAAGAAAAACAAAAGAGGCAGTAGCATTCTTGAGAAAAAGAACAAAGCATCCTTTGCAGATTTTTTCAAGGCAACGTTTGGAGGCTCATTTGTGGTCCGATTTTGATGAAATTTGGACAGCACTTCAGAAATCGTTGTGCTTCGTTTTGATTGGTGGAAATCAATTTTGGAGCTCCAGAGTTGCAGATCTCTTGGCTGGAATAGTGCTATGAATTTTTGGTGATTTCTTGCCAAACTCTTGTTCTTGATTGTTGATTCTTGTGTTAATGGTTGAGAATCATTTATTGCTCTAAGTTTGAGAGCATCTATGTTTATGTTGCTGTTGTAAGAACTACCCTTTGATTATAGTGGATTTGATTAGGTCTCGTAGGCTTCGTGGTTTTTACTATTCACGTTGAAGGGGTTTTCCACGTCAAAAATCTTGTGTTCATTGGTTATGGTTCATGATGATATATTGCTATATATTTGTGCTTCTTTGATTTGTTGATAGGTGAGTGTTTACCTATTGATTTGGAAATTATTGTTTAGCTTTGTTCCAACGGTATGCACATAACATTATGGAAGCATATCACAACACAATCAACAGCTTGATACTTTATTGACCATATTCAACGTTGTGATATCTTATAATGACTTCTACCAACATAACAGCTTTTATTATTATACAAAGTTGTTACGGTATAAAAATATAAGATGTCCGGATGACTTGTATTCAACGATTCTATGTCAGCGAGTAAATAACATATTCTAATCTGTCAACTGCTCCAAAAGACATCCTCGTCTCATCTTATTAGTATCAGATTAAAGACTATTTCATTGATAATTAAGTTAGCTAATGTTAGAAAACTGACAGTTTTGCTGGATCTCTCACTACCAAACAATGCATTTAAATCTTATTTAATGGGATAATGTAATAAAGTTTGATTCATGGGATTTTATAAGATATTATTTTAGTTGTGGACACAAAGTATCAACGAAAAAATTAGTTTATTTCAATTTCGAAGGGTCCGTTACATGTAAGATAAGTTACCTTTTCTGATGTGGATCATGTCTAATCTTGATCATGTTAGTTCATTCGAAATATACCTAGGATTCAGTCATACAACTTGTTTTTTTTTTTTTTTTGAGTAAATACCGTCTGAATCCTAGTAAATACTTCTTACCAACCAATATTATAATTAGTGAGTTTTGGATTTGGAAACATGAGAAGCAGAAGTACATCAACAAAAATCTGATAATTGTTAAGGAGATATCGGAATATAAAAGAGATCAACATCCATTGATTTCACTGACTTGATATAACGTAGGAGCCAGCAAGATACTTGAATAATGACTCTTTTTTATTTTGATTACATTGATTAAAGGTTACACATAAGTAGGAACATGCATTTGCTTGCCACAGAAAGTCGCAAACGTACTATATAGATATCCTCCGGCTCAAAATTCACTTCACCCTGCAAAACAAACACAAATTAATTAGCCTTCATATGTATTAAAAAAATGGGTTCATTTATCATTTTAAGTCCAACCCGATTTATGATTGATTTTAGGACACAAAAAAAAATGTGTTCATTATGATAACATTGTTGTTTAGAACAAACCATTCATACATCAAACAGAGATATATGAGTTTTAGTTCAGAAAAGATTTAGCGGTACAGACTTGGAGCAATCAGTGGAAGGGCTGATCTTGAATTGAATATTGACGCCACATTGTTCAGGGAGTCCGGCGGCCTTGTCCAGATAGCTAGAGTAGAACCCTGCTAGGGTCTTGAGGCAGCTGCACACGCTTTGGCGGTCCTGGGTGGTACTGGCGGCGTTGTAGATGGTTTTAACCCCAGCGCAGCAGGCCCCTAGATCTCCTTTGTTGGTTAAGTAGGGGAGGCATGGAGTCAGGTTTGAAATAACGGTGTTACATCCCATCGCTGCCTCTCCACGGGGAGCCACAACAACCAGCACCACGGTGGCCAACAGCAGCATGCACATTGCCTTCGTAAACCCTGCCATTGCAGTAACGTATTATATTATTGTAATTTTGATAAAAAAAAACGTTGTTTGTCTGTGTAATGAAGATTGCCAGGTACGTTGTTTATATAGAGAGGAAAAAGTTACGGTAAGGAGACTTAGTTGGAGTGGAGTTAATCCTAACTATCATAATACTAGGATTTAGTGATTGATGAGTGGATTGTATTTATTTAACAAAAGAAATGCTACAAGAATTCGGTGAGTTGTCCACTTATCCGCACTAATGTCATGGGATGGATAATGGCAAGACATTCTTCCTTCTTGTCTTGTCTTTTTTTTTTTTTTCTTGAGAATCTGTCTCTTTACACTATGCCCCATGTGCATCTCATCGGTCTATTCCATCGGATTTGTGTCGCCCTTTTATTCTCCCTTTCTTTGATATTTAAATTTTTTTAAATAATTTACAGTATTTTTTTTAACAAATATTAACTTATTTTAAAATAATTGTATAAATTATTTTAAAACAGTTCTATTGCTATATATTTATTTAAAAATGTTAACTTTATATTAACAATAATATTAAATCGGTATGTTTATATTAATGCATACACTTTAAATTTGTAGATTTTAATTTATAAGTGAGGAATTGAAAATGTTTATCTTTACCTTTTACCCTTTGCAATTTTGGACCTATAATGTATTAAACACTTGAAAATATGATTCTGCTTAGTGTTTACAAGCCAGCTACTCCTTTCCACGCCTTCACAATCACATCTAGATGAAGAAGACTTGTAGAGGTGAAAAGCAACAGCTTCTCGTATTGGAAATTAAAATAGGAAGTAAATTAATTGAGGATTCTTTATGGCACATCATAGTGGTCTTTTGTCTAGCCAATTCAGCATCATCTGAGGTCACAGCCATAGCAGCTTTAACGAATGACGAGTCTTAATAGTAAGTTGTCTTGACAACATTTGGAGGAAATTACGAATCCTATGTATTGGTTATAGATTTTTATTGATTTTTAATGATTTTTATTGAGTTTAAAAGTCTAGAGGTAGTCAATTCAGACTTTTATATACTCCACAAAAGTCTAGTAATATTCAAAACATTCTTTCGTAGAGTTTTTAAAAGTCAGCTGGTATTCAAACTTGACTTTTTAAAACTCTATAAAAGTCTATAGGTATCCAACATCTAATAGACTTTTAATGACTTCTGTTGAAATCTTTAGGTATAAACTTTGATGCCTCATGTACATCCCAAAAAAGTTAAAAATTCTCTACCACTCCCAGTAAAGATTTGGAATGACTTTTAATTCATAATTACCATCATCTCTCTTTACGTTTATTTTCATTTCCGACACGTCCACCTCCCCATTGGCTTTTCCTCCCCTTGTTTCTGCATGTACCCTTTATTTAATTCTTAGTGTGCGGCTGTGCGTGTGTTTCTGTATATCTATGTGTACTATATAGAAGATGCAACACATAAACGTGAAATTGTGATGAATACCGAAAGAATATTCAATTATAGATTTTTTCACATCTTACTTTTTGATCAGATATAATACTAATATTTGCACAAGTATTTTGATAAAATAGAAAGTTAATGTGCTCAATTTTATATTAGATGATAGATTTTTAACAAGATTGTATGGGACTGTATCTATAAACAATTATAATAAATATTTTTCTAAAACAAAAGATATTTATAACGATATAAATTATCATGTTTATTTAAAAAGTGTGTTTTAAATTTTTTTATAGTAGTCAGATACCATCAAAAATATTTTAAGTTTATAAAAATTTATTTAATAGAAAACTTTTGTTTTATTACACAAAATTATAGATGACAATTATATAGCATAATTGACTGAATTCTAAAGGTCGTCATCTTGAAGATGCAAAAACTTTATTTAAACTTTGCCATGCAAAAGAATTAAATAACGATTTTTCACATTTTTTGCTGTTAAATAAGTCAAATTTGTTAACATTAATAGTAAAAAAAAATATGATAAGTTGAAGAAGTTATTTATGTTCAATCGTTAGTTCAAAGAAATCAAATATATGTAATAAACTCTATAAAATTCTTTTTAATAATTCCATGTAATTCTATAAAAGTTATTAGAAATATATCAATTTCATAAAAGTCCACCATTTAAAAAATAGTCATTAAAAGTCGATAAAGTCCATAGAAATCTATTGAAAAAAACCATGAGACTTTGTACGTATCTTTTTATAACTCCTTGTAATTTTATAAAAGTCAATAAAAATCTATCAACTACATAAAAGTTTATAATTAAAAAAGTTATTAAAAATCAATAAAAATCTAGATTTAATACGTCCATACATAGAATATATGACACTGTGCAGTTAAGGGTTGATTAGGTCGGCGTGATGATGCAATTAAATCCGATTTAAATGAGTCTGTCATGTAATCATAACGACAGTCCACATATTAGGTGATATTCATATTTGTCTTATATTCATTTTCAGCTAATATCTTTTTTCTAGAGATATTGATCATTAGTGTAACCTTTTGAAGCAGTCCACATATTAATGATGATATTTTCAATTAAACTACCGATTGGCGACTTGTACACTTATGAATTGGCAAAAATGACCACTACCTAATTATATATATGTTACAGTGATACGACGGGGGTGGGGGTTGGAGGGATTCCACCCACCCCATTACCAGAAAATTGAATCGCCATTTCATTTTGTAATGATTAATCATTATATCACAGAATTTTTTAACTCACCCGAGCTCCAGCTCTTCCATTATGAGCTCCTGCTCTTCACCATCTCCTCCTGAGTACGCAACAACTCGGGCTTTATCTTCTCTTTCCCACTAATGTCATGGGATGGATAATGGCAAGACTTTCTTCCTTCTTGTCTTGTCTTTTTTTTTCTTTCTTGAGAATCTGTCTCTTTACATTATGCCCCATGTGAATCTCATCGGTCTATTCCATCGGATTCATGTCACCCTTTTATTCTCCCTTTCTTTGATATTTAATTTTTTTAAAAATAATTTATAGTATTTTTTTAACAAATATTAACTTATTTTAAAATAATTGTATAAATTATTTTAAAACAGTTCTATTGCTATAAATTTATTTAAAAATGGTAACTTTATATTAACAATAATATTAAATCGGTATGTTTATATTAATACATACACTTTAACTTTGTAGATTTTAATTTATAAGTGAGGAATTGAAAATGTTTATCTTTACCTTTTACCCTTTGCAATTTTGGACCTATAATGTATTAAACATTTGAAAATATGATTCTGCTTAGTGTTTACAAGCCAGCTACTCCTTTCCACGCCTTCACAATCACATCTAGATGAAGAAGACTTATAGAGGTGAAAAGCAACAGCTTCTCGTATTGGAAATTAAAATAGGAAGTAAATTAATTGAGGATTCTTTATGGCACATCATAGTGGTCTTTTGTCTAGCCAATTCAAGATGTTGCATAGCATCATCTGAGGTCACAGCCATAGCAGCTTTAACGAATGACGAGTCTTAATAGTAAGTTGTCTTGACAACATTTGGAGGAAATGACGAATCCTATGTATTGGTTATAGACTTTTATTGATTTTTAATGATTTTTATTGAGTTTAAAAGTCTAGAGGTAGTCAATTCAGACTTTTATGTACTCCACAAAAGTCTAGTGATATTCAAAACATTCTTTCGTAGAGTTTTTAAAAGTCAGCTGGTATTCAAACTTGACTTTTTAAAACTCTATAAAAGTCTATAGGTATCCAACATCTAATACACTTTTAATGACTTCTGTTGAAATCTTTAGGTATAAACTTTGATGCCTCATGTACATCCAAAAAAGTTAAAAATTCCCCAGCACTCATAGTAAAGATTTGGAATGACTTTTAATTCCTAATTACTCTCGTCTCTCTTTACGTTTACTTTTATTTCCTACACGTCCACCTCCCCATTGGCTTTTCCTCCCCTTGTTTCTGCATGTACCCTTTCTTTAATTCTTAGTGTGCGGCTGTGCGTATGTTTCTGTATCTATGTGTACTATATAGAAGATGCAACACATAAACGTGAAATTGTGATGAATACCGAAAGAATATTAAATTATTGATTTTTCACATCTTATTTTTTGATCAGATATAATACTAATATTTGCACAAGTATTTTGATAAAATAGAAAGTTAATGTGCTCAATTTTATATTAGATGATAGATTTTTAACACGGTTGTATGTGTCTGTATCTATAAACAATTATAATAAATATTTTCTAAAACAAAAGATATTTATAACGATATAAATTATCATGTTTATTTTAAAAAGTGTGTTTTAAAATTTTTTATAGTAGTCAGATACCATCAAAAAATATTTTATGTTTATAAAAATTTATTTAATAGAAAACTTTTGTTTTATTACACAAAATTATAGATGACAATTATATAGCATCATTGACTGAATTCTAAAGGTCGTCATCTTGAAGATGCAAAAAATTTATTCAAACTTTGCCATGCAAAAGAATTAAATAACGATTTTTCACATTTTTTGCTGTTAAATAAGTCAAATTTGTTAACATTAATAGTAAAAAAAATATGATAAGTTGAAGAAGTTATTTATGTTCAATCGTTAGTTCAAAGAAATCAAATATATGTTATAAACTCTATAAAATTCTTTTTAATAATTCCATGTAATTCTATAAAGAGCTCGAACGAAGTGCTGAAAGGAAAATATTGAAAATTTATGAGATTACCGTCTTTTCTTATTAAAGACATTTTTGTCATTTCAACTTAAAGTTGACTTAAATGATTGTAAGTTTTTTTCCCGAACTAGAATGAATAAAATTTCATTGTAGTGTACCAGCCTAAATTTTGACTTAAATGATTGTAAGTTGACTTTCTCGCCAATTATGGTTTCTTACAGTTGGTTTTTGTTGGAACCTAAGATGGGGTGAATGAGGTTCCTTGGCTAATTTAACAATTTAAAGTGATTTTGCAAAAGTCAAGTTTGCGCTGCGGAAGAATTGATGTCAATCAGACCAAAAAAAAAAGAAGTAATACTATAAATGCGTAAAGTAAATAAAGCAATAAAGAACACAAGTATTTGTTATAAAAGTTCGGCGATGAATCGCCTACGTCTCTTCTTCCCGGTTAGAAACAGTTTAACCGAGGTTCCACTAGAACAACTTCTTCTTGGCCTTAAGGGCTCCAATGATAGCCACACACAACTTCTTCTTGGCCTTGAGGGCTCCAAGGGTAGCCACAACCTTGCACCTGTAAGTATCCCCATGAGCATACAACGCAGCGGAATAAAATTTTGGGATTACAAACCAGCGATCTATACATAGGGATTCATATCGGATTAGAGAATTACAAGTGTCTTACCCTTGTAGCGTGTTTGAGGCCGAATCCACGGAGCTGCACCACGTCTTACGCCTTCTCCGAGTCACTAAGCAAAACTCGATTGGTTTTGCCTCAACGGTATCCACACGATCAAATCGAGTGAAGGGATGGATTGATAACACGTTGCTAGACAAGTTATTAATCCGATACACGAAGCTAACTCGATTCACAATCGAAGATCACCACCAAAACAACAAGATCACTCCTCGGTTATCAAGGAAAAAACCGAGAGCTCCTCTTGAAGTCGGCGGCCGTGAGCTATCTAGCTTGTGTAGGGTTTTGTATTTTTTGATCTTGTCTTTCAATTAAACTCCATGCAATCATATTAAATATGATTAATTAAAGGCTTTCTTAAAGCTTCATGGGCTTAAGCCCATGATTTAATTAATCCTTATGATTATTAATTAAGACTCCTCTTAATTATTTAATTCATCCCATGAATTTAATTTCCCTTCTCGATTTAATCTATTGTGCGACCCGATAGGATCTCTGTTGGCAGTGACATAAAATCTCATTTTATGTCGCAAGCATTGAGCGGTATCTAGCAACACATCGATGCTACCCAAATTACGAGAATGTCAATGACTCGACATAACCTTTAGAACTTGTGATAATATTAACCATGTAACTTAATCCATTTGTCCTTTGTGTTTAGATTGAACACGAGTCATGGAATAGTCATACTCGTATATTCAATCTCTATTTCTTGATCCCCAAGTAGAACTAGAATAAACGAATAAGCTCGATATCTCATATCGACTCATTCGAGCATGGCCATGCATTTTAGTTCTCACTTGATCAAGGGCAAACACATCTCCTGTTATATAGGACGGACAAATCCTATCTCGATCAGTCAACATCCCTCTACATAATTCGTAGTGTATCCAATAGTCGCCTTTATAGTATACGCTGTTACGGGTAACGTTTGACGATATCAAGATACATAACTCCTTATGTTGGGATCTCTGATGATCACAAGTCGTAAGGATTACATACATTATTATCACTATGAGAATTGCATATGACGATCATATAACTATCCATGTTGCATTCTCATGGTGGGTCTGTTCAGTACATCGTTCTCTAACATGTACCCATATGTTGATTTGATATCTCATATCAATGAACAATTCATCGATCAACATATACTAGTCTCTACGTATTATCATTATCCCTTTCATGATAATACTTGATTAGGAACATCTTTAAGAATAATACAATATTATTCTAAGGACATTAACATATATATTAATTCACAATGCACAGTTAAAAGAATAATATATAATAATGAATTGCCATTCATAAATCCATAAACATTGTATGTCTTAAACAATCATCTAATGACTTGTCTTAGGGCATATCCCAACAAATCTCCCACTTGCACTAAGACCACTCAGACATATACCTAATGCCTAGAGATCTAGTATGACGATCATGCTTCTGCTGTGACAGTGGCTTCGTCAATGGGTCAGATACATTATCATCTGTTGGTACTTTGCATATTTTAACATCTCCCCTTTCAACGATTTCTCGAATGAAATGGAAATGCCTAAGTATGTGCTTGGATCTTTGGTGAGATCTTGGTTCCTTAGCCAATGCGATCGCTCCATTGTTGTCACAATAGAGTTCTATCGGATCTTTAATGCTAGGCACCACTCCAAGTTCAGAAATGAACTTCCTCATCCAAACAGCTTCCTTTGCTGCATCCGAGGCAGCAATATACTCAGCTTCCGTTGTAGAATCGGCTACTGTTTCTTGCTTTGAACTCTTCCAGCTCACAGCACCTCCATTCAGGCAATACACATATCCAGATTGCGATCGAAAATCATCTTTGTCGGTTTGGAAGCTTGCATCAGTGTAACCCATTACATTGAGCTCTTCCTCACCTCCATAAATCAAGAATGTATCCTTAGTCCTTCTCAAGTACTTTAGGATATTCTTGACAGCAATCCAGTGACCTTCACCTGGATCAACTTGATATCTGCTCGTCATGCTCAAAGCATACGATACATCGGGACGAGTACATATCATGGCATACATGATAGATCCAATAGCTGATGCGTATGGAATCTTACTCATGCGTTGTCTCTCATCTGGTGTTGAAGGACACTGTTCCTTCGAGAGATAAATACCATGTGTCATAGGCACGAATCCTTTCTTGGATTCTTGCATGCTAAACCTTTTAAGCACCTTGTCTATGTATGTACTTTGACTTAGACCAAGAAGCCTTCTCGATCTATCTCTATAGATCTTGATTCCTAATACATAGGTGGCTTCTCCTAAGTCTTTCATCGAAAAGCAATTCCCTAGCCAAATCTTTACAGATTGCAAGGCAGGGATATCATTTCCAATAAGAAGTATGTCATCTACATACAACACTAGGAAAATGATTACGCTCCCACTGACCTTCTTGTAGACACAAGGTTCATCTTCATTTTTGATAAAACCAAACTCTTTGATTGCATCATCAAAACGAAGATTCCAACTCCGAGAAGCTTGCTTCAATCCATAAATGGATCGTTGTAGCTTGCATATCTTTCCAGCATCCTTTGGATCGACAAAACCCTCGGGCTGTGTCATGTACACATCCTCGAGCAGATTTCCATTAAGGAAAGCTGTTTTGACATCCATCTGCCAGATTTCATAATCATGAAATGCAGCTATTGCAAGTAAGATCCTTATGGATTTAACCATGGCCACTGGCGAAAAGGTTTCATCATAGTCAATACCATGAATTTGTTTGAATCCTTTTGCAACCAGCCGACCTTTATAGGTTTGTACATTACCATCCATATCGGTCTTTTTCTTGAAAATCCATTTGCACCCTATGGGTCGTACCCCTTCAGGTGGATCAACCAAAGTCCATACTTGGTTTGCATACATGGATTCCATCTCAGATTTCATGGCCTCTTGCCATTTCTCAGAATCATTGCCCATTATAGCTTGTTGATAAGATGACGGCTCATCCTCATCAATAAGTAATAAGTCACCTTGTTGAGTCACAAGAAATCCATATCTCTCTGGCTCCCGGTGTACTCTTACAGACCTACGCTGGGCTTGTGTCTCTTGAGCAGGTGCTTCTTCCACAACAGCTTGTGGTGCCTGCTCTGTTTCCATCTCAATTTCAGGTTCAGTGTTTTCTTGTGGTTGAACTTCACTAAGTTCTATTTTTCTCCCACTGGTTTTTCTAGAAATAAATTCTCTTTCAAGAAATACACCAGTCCGAGCAACAACTACTTTGTTCTCGGTGGGATAATAGAAATAGTATCCTTTCGTTTCCTTAGGATACCCCACAAATAAACACTTATCAGATTTGGGTCCAAGTTTGTTAGTGGCGTGACGTCTAACGAAAGCCTCACAACCCCAAATCTTCATAAAAGACATACTAGGACGCTTCCCAGTCCATATCTCATATGGTGTCTTTTCCACTGATTTAGATGGAACACGGTTCAGTAAGAAAATCGCTGTTTCTAGAGCGTGTCCCCAAAACGATATCGGAAGATCTGCATGACTCATCATTGATCTAACCATGTCTAACAAGGTTCGATTTCTCCTCTCGGATACACCATTCCATTGTGGAGTATACGGAGGAGTGAGTTGTGGGACTATCCCACACTCCTTTAGATAGTCATGAAACTCTTGGCTTAAGTATTCTCCTCCTCGATCTGATCGAAGGATTTTGATACTTTTGCCAAGTTGGTTTTGTACTTCATTCTTGAAATCTTTGAACTTTTCAAAGGTTTCATGCTTATGTTTCATTAGGTACACATACCCATATCTACTGAGGTCATCAGTAAATGTAACGAAGTATTGAAAACCACCTCTAGCTTGTGTACTTATTGGTCCACATACATCACTATGTATTAGTCCCAATAAAACATTTGCCCTTTCAACATGTCCCTTGAAAGGGGCTTTAGTCATCTTGCCCATTAAACAAGATTCGCATGTTTCATATGATTCAAAATCAAATGAATCTAATACTCCATCCTTATGAAGTTTAGATATGCGGTTCTCGTTTATGTGGCCCAAGCGACAGTGCCAGAGATAAGTCGGATTACAATCATTATTTTTAATCCTTTTAGTATTTATGTTATAGATAGGCATATCAAGATTTAATACATAAAGACCATTCACCATTTGTGCACTAGCATAAAACATATCATTTAAATAAATAGAACAACAATTGTCCTTTATTATAAATGAAAAACCATACTTGTCCAAACAAGAAATAGATATAATGTTTTTAGTAATTGAAGGCACAAAATAACAGTCTTTTAAAATCAACGATAAACCAGAAGGTAAAGCTAAATGATAATCTCCTATAGCTAATGCAGCAACTCTTGATCCATTTCCAACTCGGAGATCAACTTCACCTTTCGCCAATGTCCTACTCCTTTTGAGATCCTGCACATTTACACAAATGTGAGATCCACATCCAGTATCTAATACCCATGATGAAGAAGTAGATAAATTGACTTCTATAACAAAAATACCTGAAGCGGAAGTCACACTTCCTTTCTTTAGATCCTCCAGATATACTTTGCAGTTCCTTTTCCAATGGCCGGTCTCACCGCAATGGAAACAGTTCCCTTCCTTTGCTATCCCTCCCTTTGGCTTCAGTGCAGAAGACTTTGGCTTAGATTTAGCAAAGACTTTCTTTGCTTTCTTGTTGCCTTTAGCTTTGGCCCTTCCTTTGCCTTTATTCACAATAAGGACATTTGTGGCCTTAGTCTTCTTAGTGTTTGCTTCATATGTTCTCAACATACCAAGCAACTGGGGCAGAGTCTTTTCCATATCAGTCATATTGTAATTTACTACAAATTGACTGAAGCTCTCCGGCAACGATTGCAAGATTACATCGGTGGCCAACTCTTGGTCCAATGGAAAACCTAGCTTGTCCAGATTCTCAATGTACCCAATCATCTTGAGCACATGAGTTCCAACTAAGCTTCCTTCTACCATCCTGCACTGGAATAACGCTTTAGAGACGTCATACCTCTCTTGTCTAGCTTGCTGTTGGTACAACTGCTTTAAGTGTTCGATCATATCGAACGCCTCCATTTCCTCATGTTGCTTCTGAAGCTCAGAGTTCATAGTGGCAAGCATGAGGCACCCAACATCAAGTGCGTCACTCTGATGCTTCTTGTAAGCATCTTTTTCAGCTCTTGTAGCTGTTAGGGGAGGTTCCTCAGTGAGCAAGGGTTCCTCTAGAACATATTGTTTCTTTTCTTGTTTGAGGACTATCCTCAAGTTCCTATGCCAGTCTAGGAAATTTGTCCCATTTAATTTGTCCTTCTCAAGGACCGATCGCAGTGATAAAGTGCTAGTAACGTTGTTAGTTGCCATGGATATCTACAATATAAATATGCAAAATAAGTTTATGATTTAAATCATTTAACATGGTCTTATATTAAATGATACTCCCACTATTTTATTTGAAAAATATCAACCCTCGAAACTTTTAGTGGGCCAAGATCCATATTTCGCCTAATCTTGAGTTAGCTTTGGCTAATCGCCCAAGACTCGGTTATTTAGGTAGACAACACTTTGTCAATTACATCACATATAATTCTTGGATAGTTGGACGAACAACACTTTGTTCAATTCATCAAATGAATTATAATCCAACCCATGCCTCTAGGTTCCCAATCCTATTGAGATAACCTAGTTAAGTCGTACCCAATTAAAGTATGACGGATATCACTTTTATCCTTTCGCGCCTTACTAAGATTGCCACGGTGCTTTGCTTTGGCAAACCCACACATGTACAATCGAAGTTATTGACGAGTACTTTTATTTGGAAGGCATCTAAAACTTAATATTTTAGAGGGATTTATTGATCTCATGATATTTTTGATAATTTAAAATATATCCACTACATATAGTTGTATACATATCTACATATATGTGTAATACTATTATCAAACTAAAACATAAGATAAATCATGCATCAACATACATAATTAAAACGTGACATGGTTATAGCCCCTACTAATGAGTTTCTCAAGCCAATGAGAAACTCCTATGAGTCAACCTAAGGTAACTTCATAAGCACCTTCCTTTGGCTCCAATTTGTGAATGGCCTCCTCATCCCGGCACGATGCTCCATCTTCATTGATCACCATCAATAAAATAAACTACACTATTTTACAAGATATAGAATTCCTCGATTCACATTCGAGGGGAACATAGGGGAGGGATTACATATAGAATGAAATAGAGAAAGGCACGACACGCAGGTCGTATTATAAATTACAATCATTCACAAATCCTATCTAATAGGTCAAAGGGCTATAACCACGCACCATGCTCAAACAACACATAAAGCATGCATTAACATTTAATTAATTAATTTCTAAACATTTTAAATTTAATTTTAATTAAAACTGTAAAATAATTTTTGAAAAATTATCGTACGCTCGGGTCATCACATGCCACGAACTGAAGCGACTAACACACGAACCACCATGGTTCGAACCAAAACCCACTGGACCAATAGTGGGCCTAGGGTTCGAAACCCTAGCCCATGGCCGAGCCATGGTCCATGCGGCGGCTTGGGTGCGGCGCTGCTAGGGTTCCAAACCCTAGCCGCCTTGCACCATGTCGATTCTATCGAGCCAACTTGCACCTTCTCAATACTTTATCGAGCCAATAGAGTTCAAAACCCTAGATAGTGCGACGGCTTGACCCATGCTCGAGCCAGGGTCCGAACCCTAGCCCTTAAGCGGCGGCCGAGAGGCTTATTTGACTAGGGTTCAAAAACCCTAGCCTATTTGATGCGGCGGCCGAGCCATGGTGACTAGGGTTCGAAACCCTAGCACCTAGGTGGCGTCGGCCGTGAGCCACACACAAGCCAATGTTCCGGTTTTTGATCACGAATTATCATATATTTCGATCCGTCAATTATATCATATATATTATCATACGATGATTTTCACAAAATCGATTTTTCCATATCATATATGAAAATACAGTTTTAAATAGCATGCAATATAAATTCTAACACGATTAAACTATTTAACCACATAAAATCCGATATGAGCCTTGTACACGGCTCTGATACCACTGTAAGTATCCCCATGAGCATACAACGCAGCGGAATAAAATTTTGGGATTACAAACCAGCGATCTATACATAGGGATTCATATCGGATTAGAGAATTACAAGTGTCTTACCCTTGTAGCGTGTTTGAGGCCGAATCCACGGAGCTGCACCACGTCTTACGCCTTCTCCGAGTCACTAAGCAAAACTCGATTGGTTTTGCCTCAACGGTATCCACACGATCAAATCGAGTGAAGGGATGGATTGATAACACGTTGCTAGACAAGTTATTAATCCGATACACGAAGCTAACTCGATTCACAATCGAAATCACCACCAAAACAATAAGATCACTCCTCGGTTATCAAGGAAAAAACTGAGAGCTCCTCTTGAAGTCGGCGGCCGTGAGCTATCTAGCTTGTGTAGGGTTTTGTGTTTTTTGATCTTGTCTTTCAATTAAACTCCATGCAATCATATTAAATATGATTAATTAAAGGCTTTCTTAAAGCTTCATGGGCTTAAGCCCATGATTTAATTAATCCTTATGATTATTAATTAAGACTCCTCTTAATTATTTAATTCATCCCATGAATTTAATTTCCCTTCTCGATTTAATCTATTGTGCGACCCGATAGGATCTCGTAATGTTGGCAGTGACATAAAATCTCATTTTATGTCGCAAGCATTGAGCGGTATCTAGCAACACATCGATGCTACCCAAATTACGATAATGTCAATGACTCGACATAACCTTTAGAACTTGTGATAATATTAACCATGTAACTTAATCCCTTTGTCCTTTGTGTTTAGATTGAACACGAGTCATGGAATAGTCATACTCGTATATTCAATCTCTATTTCTTGATCCCCAAGTAGAACTAGAATAAACGAATAAGCTCGATATCTCATATCGACTCATTCGAGCATGGCCATGCATTTTAGTTCTCACTTGATCAAGGGCCAAACACATCTCCTGTTATATAGGAGGGACAAATCCTATCTCGATCAGTCAACATCCCTCTACATAATTCGTAGTGTATCCAATAGTCGCCTTTATAGTATACCCTGTTACGGGTAACGTTTGACGATATCAAGATACATAACTCCTTATGTTGGGATCTCTGATGATCACAAGTCGTAAGGATTACATACATTATTATCACTATGAGAATTGCATATGACGATCATATAACTATCCATGTTGCATTCTCATGGTGGGTCTGTTCAGTACATCGTTCTCTAACATGTACCCATATGTTGATTTGATATCTCATATCAATGAACAATTCATCGATCAACATATACTAGTCTCTACGTATTATCATTATCCCTTTCATGATAATACTTGATTAGGAACATCTTTAAGAATAATACAATATTATTCTAAGGACATTAACATATATATTAATTCACAATGCACAGTTAAAAGAATAATATATAATAATGAATTGCCATTCATAAATCCATAAACATTGTATGTCTTAAACAATCATCTAATGACTTGTCTTAGGGCATATCCCAACAGCACCAACTTCACCTGTCGGCAACTTTTACAATTTTCCAACTTACGTCAGTGTTGCTGGACCTTTACAATTATTCACAACTTGTGTGCTACAACAAGTTACACATTTCACGGTGTAACCAAATGAGGAACAAAGCTCTCACGCAAATTCAAGATATATGCAACAGCCTGTCTGCCGCTCCTCAAATAATCCGCAGACTGCCTGAACCCAGCAGAACTGCTCCTTCAGCACAGCGAGCTTCAAGTTCAGCTGGTCGTTCATCCCCTGCAACTGGAGCACTCACTCAGTCCAGATCAACTGCTCAACAAAGATCTCGAAGTCCGCGCCAACCGCCTACCGAGAAGCGCGACTATTCCCAACATTGGTTAGGGAGAAAATAGTATTTTCTGATCCCTCTTTAATTACTCTTATCTATTTACTGTTTTTAGTTGACTTTTTCTTTGTATTTACTGATCAACATAAATGCATTCACACTAATTGAAATTTGTTTTGTTCTATAAATAGCGACTCTTGCTTGCTCACATAACACACATTCACTCATCATGATTAATTTCAAGCCTTTAAAAATTCCTTGGTTTTCTGTTAGATATTTTTCCGTTTCATGGGTTTATTACTTATCTAAATCAACCCCTCATGGGTTGATTACTTATCTAACCCAGCTCCATTAAGCTTCAGCGTTTGGATCCTGCTCTGATGCTCATCATCAGTCAGGAACTGCTATCAGGAGTTATCTGGGTGCTGATGACAAAAAGGGGGAAGACAGAGATAGAGTATTCTGATAGGTGAATCCATGAACCATGGAAGCTGCCTGATGAATATACATATGACTCTTCCCGACTTCCTCTCTGAAACAAGGTAGACCGGCAGAGATAGAGTATTTTCATTAGGTAAATCCATAAATCATGGAGGCCAGATGAATATACATATGACTCTTCCCGACATCATCTCTGAAACAAGGTGGATCGAGCTCTTCCTCTCTGAAACAAGGTGGATCGAGCTCTTCCTCTCTGACATTAGGTGGATCGAAGCTCTCCGGGTCTACAGTGCTTGTTTAAAAATTTGTCATGTATCAGCTATATTGTGTAAAACTAGATGTGTCTTAGATTCTACTCAAGTTATTAGAATTCATCTTAAATAAAGATGAATATCTCTCAATTGTCCAGTTTGATTACAACTTGTAATCTGCTTATATTTATAACAAATGAAAATTTCTTTTCCATTATGTCTTCAAGTATTTTCAGGATTCTCATCTTATTTACTCGAGTAGGAAATCGATTATTGCTTAGTTTTGTCATCACCAAAAAGGGGGAAATTGTTGTGGAAACGATTTCTAAGTTTTGGTAATTACAAACACCTACCGGATGCTAGAGTCCTACCGGATGTCAAAGACCAACTGGATAAAGACTCCTACCGGATGTCAAAGACCAACTGGATAAAGACTCCTACTGGATGATAAACACCTACCGGATATTGAAGTCTTACCGGGTGATAAAGGTCAACTGGATGAACACCTACCGGGTGAAGACATCAACCAACTAGATAGACATCAACTGGACAAGACATCAACTGGATGGCTACCAACTGGATAGACATCAACTGGATGGCCACCAACTGGACAAGACATCAACTGGATGGCTATCAACTGGATGGCCACCAACTGGACAAGACATCAACTGGATGGCTACCAACTAGATAGACATCAACTGGATGGCCACCAACTGGACAGACATCTACTAGACAACTATCAACCGGATAGTCTCACACTAAACAAAGACATCAACTGGTCATAAGAGGATGAACGACCAGTTGAACAAAGAAAACCAGCAGAAGTCTAAACTTCCAGTAAGAGTACTAAGCAACGAGACAAAATAAGTACAACATTCTCTGACAAAGGTACAACAGAGCGGCGCACCCTGCTATATCTCCGCCACCATTACCGTCAGAGTGAAAAGAGTCGTTGCTTAACAAAATAGGAAAGAAGACAATATGAATTTGGAAAGCTAATCTCTTCCATAAACAGAAAAGCTACCGTTGGACAACCAAACCTATAAATACGTCCAAGCAGAGAATGACGAGATGCTGAGCGATTTTCAACAAAGAGATATACTTCAAAGCAAACAAGAAAATCATATTACTGATATTCCAAACGTTCAGCAAAGAGCAGACAAACAGCGAAACTGAATCTGTGATAGATTATTTCCAATTGAAGTCTGCTGCTCAAAAACACTCGAAGCTAGAAAGTTTATTCTGTAAAGAGTGTTATAGAATCTCTTCTAATCAAAAGTTAAGAAGATTGTGATTGCTAGGAGTTTAGGCCAAGTGTGTTAGTGCCTAAGAAGGTTGTATACTGTAAAGTGTAAACCAAGTCTTCTAGTGAATCCTTCCTGCAAAGGAAGAAGGGGAGACGTAGAAGCGTTGTGCTTCGAACTTCCAGAAACAACTCTTGTGTTATTTGTTTATTGCTTTATTACCTCAGTTTTATTCCTCACAAGTTCAGTAGACGTCTTCCGCACTATAATAAGTGTCTGCTGACTTGCCTGATATTGAGAAGCAACTGTAATACTTAACAGTTTACAGTTAACCAGAAAAAGAAATCAAAATTGAATCTAGTGTTTATTCAACCACCCCTTCTAAACACTACTCCGATCCTAACAAATTGTTTTTTCTGATTTGATTATTCATAATTGTTATGCATGATTGTTGGATTGATCACCTAGCTTTTGTTCATACAATTTAACGCTAAATTAGATATCAAATACGGAATCGTTTGATCCCTCTAATTTACGAAGCAACTAAGATTGATTAAATTCCGTTTGTGAGTTTGTTAAATTCTTAGGGAAAACAATTGACTAGATTAAACATAGACGCTTGGATTATGTTGTTTAGCTTCATCGATCTCACTAGTTCATATGATATCATCGATTTAAATCTTAATCGCTTGTATTTTGATTGATTGTGTGATAAGGGTTAAACTAGAACGCTTGGGCTACTTAACTAAACTTAAGGTGAGATAGGACTTTGATTATTGGATTAAACGTCCACGATGAATATTCATATGGAAATTGAACCATTTGTGAAGATCGATGATCGAGATAGTAAATGCCAATTGTAAAGTTAACCGAAAACCGAGAACCGCACTTTTCTCATAAGTTAATTCATCTAGATAATTTTGCATATTAGTTTAATTTTGCATCGTAGTATTATTACTTTAACTTCAAAACCCCTTTTTATTTTCGTTTGCATAAGTTAACACAAAGATATAACCTTCCTCATGGGATCGATCCATACTCACGCTACTACATTCATTACTGTTATTAACTTGAGAGGGTTAATTTGGGCGCACGCCATAAACGCTACCAATTAAGCAGATATTTCTATTTCTCAAGTCCACGATAATCAATTATCATTTTTCATGTCATCAATATGACATTCTCGTAAACATCTTTTCCCGTAACAAAAGAGGAAAAATTGTTATCTGTCACTACCATTACTCTAGATACTATCATCTAGAAGAGTTCATATAATAGTATTTATCCATAGTTCGGACACAAAAACTGGAACTGAATTACGACAGTCCCCAAATCCAAGTCCTCATTCAAACCAATTTTCATTGTTTCTCACAACAACTACACTCTATTCCTCAATTGAAAAATTGCTAGTTCCAATATTCTCAAGTTCTAAATTATCATCTTGGCGTACACAGGTTTTGACGTAAACTCATACGTATAACCTTGGTCTTTCAGACTTAAATTCTCGATGTCAATTCGACACAAAGCGTTTTAATTAGTTCTAGTGTCATCCCACTAATCACAAGGATAAGTCCCAAAGTGATAACAAATTTCAATAGCACTAAATTAATTCAATTTACAGTTTACAGTGCCTACAGGTACAATAGATGGCTCTTAAAGTCTGTATCGCTGCTACCTGTCCAAACACTAACTGTTCATCATAAAATCAAGACATCATATACAATCTCAAGTCAGAGATGTTCTCATCACTTATTCTATATCATCATCCGGTCAGCAACTATCAGTGCTAACAAATAAAATTCTTGAATTCTCTAGAATATATGCGACTCAGCATTCAAATTCTCTAGATTATATGCATCTCAGTATATTAAAATACTCAGATATATGACATCTAATTGTCCCTGCTTAGTAATACGTTACATGTATAAAATCTCATTATCGTACATGTAAGCAGGCAAGAGCATATAAAATCACATAATCAGACACAGGCACAAACAATTCATTTGTGTCTATTCTCAGTGTCCTAACTCTAGTTCGAGCATATCCCAGATATATGCTCTGATACCATAATGTCAGGGCCAGATCATAATGTGGTGTTAAATTATCACACAGTGATTAATTTATGTAAACAGCGGAAGATTAATTTCAAATGTCTTGTTAAATGGCCCTAAAATTTTTTCAATTTTCAGTGATACATATATATTGATATCAAAATATATATATATTTCGATTTAGGCCTTTCATTTGCAAATAATAAAGGAAACATTAACCAGCATTATCACATAGTCTCAAAAATATCATATCCCAAGAGCAACATACACGGGGCATACCACAGTAAATATATTTTGTTTAAAAGTCATATACTATTACTGGGAATAAGAAATCATAGATAACCTGAGCTCGCTCATCATGGAGCTCGGTTATCTCTCGATACGTCGCTGTAAGCATCGTCACCATGTCCTCTTGTAAAGCCTGTCATGTCCGAACAACAAAAGACATGACAGCCCCCACAAAGGGGGTCAGTACCCCAGTACGAGAAATAAATAAATCATGTAAAATGACAAAGTATCATGCAATGCATACCAAGTATGAATGCGATGTATGAATGGGTACAAGGAATCAAATATGAAGCACCAAAATTGGAGTCCAAAGGAAGGTATCATCCAATAATATCAGCTCTAGCAGAGGGTGACAACACACGCACATTACGCTAGGAGACTCATCCTATGTGCTATGTTAGTCCATCCATCGTGTCTAGGTCCAGTGACATGCGCGTGACTACAATCGCTACCTATACGGCCTGTCATCGCCGTGCTCGTCGTCCCCGACACTCAGAGTGAATCAACTCAGTCATAATCATGGATATTAAAGAAATGATAGATCAATATGATATGCCCATGAATCATTTATGAATCAACTGACATATGCAACTCAATATATCATGCAATCTCATGTGAAATCAATACATATCATGTGAAATCAATACATATCATGTAATTCACATATTATGTACTACAATGTATCGCAACATGTCATATAGTCACATAATAATCTCATAGTGACAATTAAATCATATAATTCAATTAATGACATGTAAAATCATACAAAACATCATTACACGTCTTCGTTAGACGTCATGATAAAACTCATTTCTACGTACCTCGACCCAAGCTAATCTACCGAGACTTCTCAGATCAACCCCGGAATCTATTAACCTGGTCATATATACTAAAAATCATCACTAAGTGCTTAAGTAGGCACAATAGCTACAACAAGTTCTAAGGATGGTTCATACTGATTTTCCTTCAAAATTCAGACTGACCAGTTTTCGTTCAAAATTCATAATAAATTTATATGATGTCCAAATGACCCAAATCCAGTTCTCAAAGTTCAAAAACTCAAAGGACTTCATTTTCTTATCTAATGATGTCGAGCTAATTCCTCCATTTAAAAGTAGTAAAAACACTAAAAGCGTAGCTTTTGAAATTCTGTTTTCCATCTCAAGTAGTTTTAGTAACATCCACATATCTTTTTCATTTTAACTTCAAATTGGCTGATTTCAGTAGCAAATGACAGTCAACTCAAAGTACTAAAATACTTATTTCTGGACATTTTCCAGAATTCGTATCCAAAAAGGCTCAGGAACTCGGAAAACACACTGCATGGGATTTTCGCCCACATGCAGGACATATATTGTGTACTTAAAGTATAAAATTCATAACTAATTCAAAATAAGTCCGAATTACGTCCTCTTCTTTTTTATAAAGAGAATTCAAAGATCTACAATTTTTATTTGAAGACTAACACCAAATTCGGAATAAAATTTGCCCAGAATGCCGAATTACAGTCCACATGAAACATGCATGGACCCACAAAGGCGAAATTGAGCACTGAACGTAAAATTGACACAACTCTTACGTAGACCAAATTGTATGCTTCTTTTTTTAAAATTGCATAGAATGGAAAGATCTACAACTTTGATTTGAAGACCAAAAACAAATTCGAAATTATAATTTGTCAAAAGTTCAGAATTCTATACTGCATGTGCCTTTTCAGCACATGTAGAGCCAAAACTGTCACTCTTTGGTAAAATGAGCATATATCACTCATATTAAGTCCAAATGATCTCAAAGTTTAACCATAGGACGAAAATGCATATATCTACAACTTTTGTTTCAGGCTAAAAGTCAGATTCAGATGTTAAGGAAATCAAAAATACAGAACAATCTACTGCATGCAACCATAGTTTCTGCTGAAACTTATGACAGCATAAGTTTCACTTCTAATTTCATAATAAAACTCTAAAAATCGACCCAACCATTATATATTCTAAGTTAAATACATAGGGGTTATGATATACCTCCAAAGCTTTCAATTACTCCCAATTCCTTGAAGCTCTTCTTAATTCTTATCCAAATCCAAGCTTGCATGCAAGATTTGAGCAAGTTTTTGATGGAGGAAAAGGGATGGTGTTTTTCGAATTCTTGGAGGGGAGAGGAGAGAAGGAATGGCTTGTTGGGGATGAGAGAGATGAAGGGAAAATCAGATTGATGAAGAAGAAGCAACCTCATGCCTTGATAAAGGAGTTGGGGTGTTGGGAACTAGGTAGAAATTTGGGATTTTTAAATCAATTTCTTATCCCAGTATGTCCATGTGTCCCAAAATTATATTTTATCATTTTTAATGTAGGTGCATGACTGAAAATTATATACCATTTGGTACAATTTTGATGTATATTAATTTGGTTGAAGATAAAGTGTTGTGACCCGGAACACCTCAAATTCAAAGTCTATACTTTTAATCATCTGGGTTTGCTTAATCATTGTTTATGTGGATTATTTAGCCTCGGGGCCTTACAGAACCAGAGGGGATTCTGTCCGAGGATGAGGCTGATGACGATAAGTTTGACATATATGTCATGTCTAAAATAATTGCAGATCAAGATGAGGAGATACAAATCAAACAAGAAGTGTCAGTTATTGTACCAGAAACAACTACGACAAATACTCGTGTCCTCTATCCAACAATTTCATTCTTCTCAATGACATACCCAGAAGTATCTGGAGAGTTAGTAAACGGTCCAACAGGTAGACAGGGAGTTATTACTACTACTCCAAATGAGATATCCATTTAGATATGGTCTTCAAAAGTAAGGTCACTTACAGTCAGCTGAAAAAGATTACTCTGTCCGTGTTGCAAAATCGGAGTACCGCGTCGTCAAGAGTACAAAAACATTGTCAAAAATGGTGTGCATGTACATTACAGAAGATATACCTTGTATATGGTACTTGCACGCTTCGTTGAATAAAAGAATAAAAAAGTTGGATTATTCAAAATACACACTTGCCTTTTGAGTGAAATGCCGATCGATAATGAAAATTTGGACAAAAACATGATTCCAAGCTTGTTAGTGAGAATCGTTCAGCGTGATCCAGCTCACAAAATAAAGTATGTACTTAAAACAATTAAAGATAAATATGGATTTGAGATCTCCTATGCAAGAGGATTGTATAGTTTGCAATATGCTACTGGGAATGTGTATGGAACATGGGAGAGCTTCGTGAAAAAGTTGTCTTACTATCTGGGAGCTTTGCAAAAATGGAATCCCGTCACAATCGTTGAGTGGGTTCACATTGACAATGCCAGGCCAAGAGAAAATACTTTGAATTACATGTTATGGGCCTTCCATCCGTGTGTAGTAGGATTTCGCATTGCCGCCCGGTAATAAGTGTGGATGGAACACATCTGTATATAAAATATCAACATAAAATGTTGATTGTTGTGGCCATGAACACTAATAATCAAGTCTTATCTCTGACATTTGCAATCCTTGATGAAAACTCCGTGTCATGGAAATGGTTAGCAAGCATATTGTGAAAGGATCTGAGTGTATCTGTTTGAGATATAGATGGACCTGCCACATCTGTCGGGATAGGTATATACATAGATGAACCTTCCACATCTGTCGAGATAGGTGTATAAATATATGGATCTGCAATATCACTCTCGATACATGCATGGACCGGCTGTACTGGTTTCCTCATGCCCATGAACTTCTTCGTATGGTTCGGAAGTTCATGTCTCGTTGTTCACGAGCCACTTGCAACACATTTTGTGATATTCCCATATGCTTCTGTTTCATCCACTCCATATACGATAGCATATATTATCCAGTAGCGAGATAATGACCACAACTAATAGTTAACTACCCCATCTAATCAATCTGAAAAGTAAACAATAGTAGTTAATTCTGTAATTTATAAATCCATATTTCATATTCAAAAGGTGATGTTTTAATCTCTTAACTAGCCACATGATGTCACGCTGGGACGTCACCATGTTGGTATCCACTCTCTACAAATTTTCTTTGATGGCCAATATATGTACGAGTGATTCGTTCATACCACTCACTATACCCGACCACTACAACACAATATCGTGGTCTGTCCACACATAGATCATATGCCATCTCTCATTTATGTATATACACAACATGGTAAAAACTCCAATCCTTATCGATACTACCCATTCGGTGAACTGCATGCAACCTATCATCCCGTAATCGTGGATCTGTTGAGATGTAATCAGGACGGTGCATTTCAACAATGCCATAGAAAATTAATGGGCCGCCATATGTCCATAATTGGGGGCTCACATTTTCAATGCACTTATCAGTGTATGATTGCCAATTAAATTACAAATACAAATTGAATTAAAATAATATAAACAATATATTTCTGTTCTAATAACAGCCACAACTAGTAATATATTGCTTACTTGAGTTGATGGCTGCTCATCAAGAACGTCCCTAGTGATGTGTACAAAAAGCCTCATGTTTCTGTAAAGCTTAAATGACATGCCCACCTGTATAATCACAATTTCAAAATCTATAAATGTTTTAAAACATATAAAATAAAACAAAACATAATTACATTACCTTACATCATATGGAGCAACATGTAACATATTCTCCTCATTGATCATGATTGCCCAATGTCGAATCTTGGGTCACTCATTTGAGGAGTTAAACCTGGTATTTGTGACCATGCTCAAATCTAAATATTGTCATATTTCAATATTTGAAAAGCGCAAGGTAAAGTTTACATGTACGATTTGTAAGCGCCACCTATCACTTTTTCTCCTCTCTATGACGAAGTTCAAAACTCACGGTACATATATGACAACACAGTACTACACCAACTATAATTACCAGCATAATTAATATCCTCTAATTCTATAAATAAAATAACTTTATTGTATTGCCGGAGGAATCAGAGCATAAATTCCACATGACATCAATGATACGCAAACTCATGTATATTTGACATCATCTTCTGTTGTACTGTGCACATTAAGAGCATTATTAACCAAATGTCGTTTTAATGCAGATATGTACAACTTTGCACCTTTAAAGTGTGTAGTATTTGGTGTAAATCCCAAAACATATAACAATAGTCTTGCCATTCAGTATAATCCTATCGTAATCAACACCAGATAATACCATGACATCTATTGGCAATGCCCATATCACTGCGATGTCTTGAAGGGAGATGGTTGCATCTCCGGATTTTAAGTGGAATGTGTGTGTTTCACGGCGCCACTTGCCAACTAAATCCGCGATGAGGTGAAAGTCAAGTGCAATTTTACCACACCTATATATATTATAAAAATCCTTATTGTGCAGCACACTCACAACACGCATATCAAGTGGACAAAGATCCCAAAAAACTAATTTATCAGGGTTTCTGCCTCGAAGTGTTCTATCAATGCCCAGACATCATCAGATCGATGAGATAACTGCAATGATACAAGATGACTATCAATCGGGCCTGGTGCTCTTTATAGATCCATCCTGAAATATTGCTTCAAAAATATCAACATATATCCATGTAATGTAATATCAATATAACCAAAATATGAAAATCATCCACATACAATATCATAGACCCTCTGGCCGTTGGGATATACCGACCAATAAAAAACCACCACCTTGCCAAATCCGGCTGCCACGCCACATGTCAGCCGACAAACGCTGGATGCCGCTCATGCCACCCTTCGGACGTCGGCCATG
Source organism: Haberlea rhodopensis (assembly GCA_907163345.1). Lineage (NCBI taxonomy): Eukaryota > Viridiplantae > Streptophyta > Magnoliopsida > Lamiales > Gesneriaceae > Haberlea > Haberlea rhodopensis. The sequence continues at coordinate 9,683,942 of CAJQUN010000006.1, read as the reverse complement.
CTAACTACTCCTCCCTTGGGTCTTAACCCATCTCGGACGTCAGTCATACGGCGGTCTCCACCACTTTTCTCCAAACTATAACTAACTTTTCAAATAACAAATATCAAATATCAAAAGGAAAATGTAAATCATACCAATTTCAAAAATTTAAATTACGTGCAAAAATATTATCTCAGCTTGAAATAATTGTAAACAGCTAAGTTCCACAAATTGTGAAGCACAAAACCTTTGAAATTTTTGAGCAGAGCAAATGTGGAGAAGAGAAAGAGGAGAGAAGGAGAAGGAAGCAGGGAGGCGGCCGCTGGTTTAAAACATTATTGAAGGCGTCATTCAGATGATGCCTTTAATAAAAATATTTTTTTTTATTAATTGCGCTATTTTAGATGTCGCCATCAGTAATGTTTAAAAAAAATGAAAAACGCCATTGAAATAAATTTATTCCGATTATTTTATTAAAATACAAACATATTATCATTAATTAGGATAATATGCAACTTAAAAATATTGGAATTTAAAAATACAATATTGATTACCGTGTTGTAATAATGTGCTTTAATTACTTTTGTTAAATAAATACAATGAATAATTCTTTATTTTTAAATATATATTTTTTACTTTTTCTAAATGATTAGTCAAGAATGAAGCAAATTTCGTTTAATTATTAACAATAATCTTTGATACTTTTCCTGTCTAATTGGATACGTGATATACAAGAACACTTATATAGTTGATAATTTGTAGGATCTTCCTATCTTAACATCATACTAATAACGTATTATGGACTAAACATGCATTCATAACATCTTAGGGTACCGGTTGTAGCTTTGAGCTAATAAGATTACAGGCCAAAAATAAAATTTCAAAACTTAATAATTACATTCTCGGAAATGAATGTTAAAGCTATAGAATTACACTACTCTTAGAGTAGAGACTATCAAAATCCTGTATCCTATGTTCTTTCATGCTCCATTTAGCTCACTGTCTCAACCCGACCCTTAGCCCTTCAGTCCAAAAGTGTACCTACAGGAACAACCCATCATGAGCATGTACATCATTACTTAACATCATAAGGTAATGGCATATAAATAAATGCATGAAAATAATCGTAACATAAACTTCCTGGTTAATCGCATTAACCCACTTTGGTTGTCCCTGTTTCATAGTCATGCATATAATCACTAGCCCTTGACATAAATGATTAAAATCATACTTCACATATATACTCATAATCAACAATGTTATTTAGAAATGGGGATGTTTCTGGCCTTGTTATGTCAGCGGAACAATTGGCCCCCTCGCTTCGACATATAGCGGTACTATGATTACCCCTCACTACACATTGATAGCGGATGTAATCTCCTCGCTAGCTATGTCAGCGGTAAGTACCTTCCTCGCTTTCCCATAACAACTACCAGAACACTCAACCATTCTCAATAACATAGTTAAACATACATTATCATCATCATATCATAACATCATCATCTTATAAACATCATCATCTTATAAACATCACCATCTTGTAAACATCATCATCTTATCATAAACGTCATCATAAACATCATATCATCTTTACTCATCATAAACATCATCATCATAAACTTACTTATCATAATCATCATCATAACATCGTAAATACTTATACAATCATTGCGTAGTCATAGTATAGGAATGTGTTATCGTCCGATGCCCGTACGTTTCTTACGTACCTTAATTCCCAAAAGTGGAGAAATTGGAGAACTTTATCTCCTTGATATTGTTGGTACCTGGGATGGTTCTACACAACCATACAAATCAATATTAGAAGCTAAATAATAGCCAAATACCAAAAATTCGACAAAAATCGTCATTTTCCACTTTTTAAACAGCGGCGATCGATCGCTTAAAATATGGCGATCGATCGCCTGTAGCATTTTTTTGCTACTGGCCTTCGGCGATCGATCGCCACCTGCTGGTGCGCGATTTTCACCATTTTTTAGCATTTTTCAAGCTCATCCTCATACCCTTCAAACCAGTAAGGACCCTAATCCTTAAGTGCGGAATCAAGGCATAATAGAGCTAATATAAATGATCAGAGTGAGAAATAACGTGTTGAGTTTATGAGCTTAAGCATTACATGCCAAAAATAAGGACTACCAAAAAGGATTAATTACATTCCCCATCAAATGAATGCTATCAACTAGTTTTACACTACTCCTAGAGTAGACACTAGGCAAAATAATCCTGTCCTTCATCTACCAAAGATGCTCTTCAAGCTCACTGTCTCAACCCGTCTAGCCCTCCTATCATGCCAAACGTGTACCTACAAGGACAACCCCCAAACATGAGCAATAATAATCATTCATATTCAACACAATATGAAGATAAAGCGTAAATGCATAATCATAATAAAACACTTCCTGTTTTCCCCATGCATTTCAAACGCTTCCCGTTTGGTTGTCCCTGTACCATAACTCATGAGTATAATCAATAGATTATTTTAATGGTCTAAACATGTCATGACATATACCAGCTCATCAATACCAAATACTGATCACCAATCCCTAGTCTGTCCATCACAATGTATTTTAATGCCCCTCGCTTATTTACATATAGGCGGCATAGGATAACCTCGCTTCAATGGACATGCGGGACTCCCACCCCTCGCCTCTCATTGAGCGGCAAATACCCTTTCCTCGCCCTATATGATAACCACGCTCAAATGTGACATGCGGCGCTCCCACCCCTCGCTTCACATTTAGCGGAACCAAAACAAATAGCGGCAAGCATTAAAATCATCAAGGGATGACCACGACTCATGGGATGTGCACCAATAATCATATGCATCTATAAACATCATGCATAACATGTATTTGCATCCACAATGCAATACCACATATATACTCGCATCCACAATGCATAAACAATGAGTATATAAGATACATGTACCGTTGGGTGCCCGTACGTCCACTACGTACCTTTCCAAAAGTGGATTTGATCTGGCTTCAGTTCCTCGGTTGCGTTGCTACCTGGGATGGTTCTACACAATCACACAACCCCATATTAGAAGCCAAATAATAGCCAAATACCAAAAATTTGACAAAATAAACCATTTTCCAAAAATCCACTGGCGGCGATCGATCGCTTCCCCCAGGCGATCGGTCGCCTCAAAATTTTCACTGCGGCGATCGATCGCCTCAAACATGGCGATCGATCGCCATTCCTTTGATTTGGCTACTGCCTCTCGGCGATCGGTCGCCTCATTTTAGGCGATCGATCGCCTAACCCGCAAAAATGTTACTGCCTCTTGGCGATCGGTCGCCTCTTTTCAGGCGATCGATCGCCTCGCACAGAGGCGCGATTTTCTGCCATTTTTTGCTCCAAAATCTCATCCAATCCATACCAACACTTAACCCAACAAATCAACAACATCAAATACAACATAAACCACCAAAATATACTTCAAAACAAGTATAAACTCAACATATAACCAAACCCACAACAACCCAACAAAAACCCATTTTAAAACCATTCAAAATCATACCAAACTCAAACAAAACCTTACAAAATTAACCATGAGGTATCCATACCTCTTGGGGACCTCAAATCACCCAACAAGCTCCACAAATCAAGATTTTTGAAAGGTTTCTCTTCACCCCAAAGCTTGAGCTCGAAAATGGAAGGAAGAAGGGTTTGTGGATTTGATTTTGGTAAAGTGAATGAATTGGTAAAGGTGTGGGGTTATAAGGGTATAAAAGGGGATTGGGTTTAATTAAAAAAATGCAATCCACAATACATGGTGTATAAAACACCCCAACATGATATTTTCCAAAGCATTAAACCAAATGCACCGATATATCAATTAAACACATGATTTCTAATTAATTGCTAACCAAGGCAAATAAATCATGCTTCCAACCATAATTCCCAACATACCCAACATGCACCCTGAAATGCAACCCGATCACATCTACCATGTGACTAAGCATTTCAACATAATAATTCCAACACATAATTAATTACCGCATAATTAATCATATAAACACAATTAATGCACCAAATTGCAATTAATCATTTCGGGGATATCACAATACTCCCCTACTTATAAGATTTTGTCCTCGAAATCACATGCACTTACCCCAAAAGGAAACTAAACATAAACACATACCAGAGAATAGTTCCGGGTAGTGCTGCACCATATGCCGCTCCGTCTCCCACGTAGCCTCCTCGACACCCCTGCGATCCCACTGAATCTTGATCATAGGTATCACTTTGTTCCGAAGTCTACGGTCTGCTCGATCCAGAATTCTGACAGGCCGTTCCACATAAGACACATCGGATTCCAACTGAACTTCGGAAGGCTGTAAAACATGCGACGGATCCGGCTCATACTTCCGCAGCATCGATACATGAAACACATCATGTATACCAGATAAAGAAGGCGGCAAAGCCAGTCGGTAAGCTAAGGCGCCAATGCGCTGCAAAATCTCGTACGGTCCAACATACCTCGGAGACAGTTTCCCGCGCATCCCAAATCGCACAACGCCTCTGAAAGGCGAGATCTTCAAAAAGACCTTATCTCCCAACTGAAATTCCAACGGTTTCCGCCGTTTATTTGCATAAGCTGCCTGTCTGTCCTGGGCCGCTTTCATTTTCTGCCTTATAGTCTTTATATTTTCTTCCATCTCCCGAATCAACTCCGGTCCTCCGAGCGATTTGCGGTCCAAATCATCCCAACACAAGGGTGATCTACACCGTCTGCCATAAAGAGCTTCAAACGGAGCCATCTGAATACTCGCCTGGTAGCTGTTGTTATAAGAAAACTCTACCAGAGGCACTGAATCCTACCAAGAAGCATCGAACTCCAAAACACAAGCTCTCAACATGTCCTCGAGCGTCTGAATTGTACGCTCGGTCTGGCCATCCGTCTGAGGATGATAAGCAGTGCTCAATCTGACTTCAGTTCCCAAGGCTGACTGAAGGCCTTCCCAGAAATGAGATGTGAATCGCGGATCTCGATCTGACACTATGGAAACGGGGATCCCATGCAATCTCACCACATCTCTAATATACAACTGCGCCATCCTCAAAAATGTGAAAGTCATGCTATAGGGGATAAAATGAGCTACCTTAGTCAATCTGTCCACAATCACCCAAATAGCATCAAAGCCTGAAGCACTCCTCGGCAAATGAGTCACGAAGTCCATGGAAATGTGTTCCCACTTCCACCTCGGTATCTCCAAGCTTCTCAATTCGCCGCCAGGTCTCTGTCTCTCTGCCTTAACCTGCTGGCAGATCAAACACCTCTTCACAAAAGCGACGACATCTGATTTCATCCTTTTCCACCAAAACTGACCACGCAGATCTTTATACATCTTTTTCCCGCCTGGGTGGATGCTAAGTCTGCTACTATGAGCTCGCTCCAAGATCCCTCTACGCAACTCCGGCGTACTCGGAACCACCCATCGGTCACCCAATCTCAAAGACCCGTCATCGGCCACTCTGAACTTCGTTGGCTGACCAAGATGTACTAAAGATAACCACCTCTGAACCTCATCGTCTGACCTCTGAGCTCTCCTGATGTTCTCATAGATATCTGGCTCAGCTAACAAAGTTGATACATACACAGGTGATGCATCAATGTCAAAATCATAGCCCAGATGGCAATAGGAGGTCATCATATGTAATACCCCCGAAATGTAATATGATTATGTTCTATGATGATGAATTATGATGTGTTTAAGGGTTATGGTGTATTTTAATTGGGGGCCACGATTTATGTTATGATGATATGATGTGGGGAGCATGTTGGGTATTTTAAGGGATGTATTAATTATATGAAGTTAGAAAATATCGAGTGAGGATATTTTAATACATCGTACTAAATACCGGGACACATTTAAACACCACATAGCACCCCAACCACACCACCCCACCCCCACCACTCGGTCACCTCACCCTCCCCCACTTGTTCAACCCATACCCCCCACTTGCCTAACCCATGCTACCACTCAATCAAAAACTCCATCTCCTTCTCTCCTCCCCTTCTCCTCCATTTTCGTCCCAGAACAAGCTGCTTTAAGGCAAGGAAAGCTTGGTAAAAGTGTTCAAAGTCCTTGCAAAAAGAGGAGCAAGAAGAGGGGTAAGGATGTGTACTCTGTTTTTCGGAGGTCTTTGGTTAAGCTTGGGTTTTGGTGGGATGTTTTATTGCATGATAAATATAAGTATGGGTGGAACCTTGGTAGGGATGCTTACATGGTAGTATTATGTAACTACTAGCATGTTTATTCGAGCATGTTACATGTTTTATATGATAGATTTCTAGTTATGAAACTATGTGCTCGAAAATCTGGGTAATGCCATGATGCCTTGTTTTCTGTAAGTTGGTTGAACTCTAAGTTTATGATGATGTTATGATGCATGTTGGCTTAGGTTTTGTTAAACCTTTGATTTAAGTGCTTACATGGATGTTTTATGAAGTTCTTCACATGTTATTTTCAGCAAGAAAGATGTGTTATGAAGTAGAAAAGATGGTGTGAAATGAGGTGCTCAAAAATCTGGGGAAATCCCGATTTTTTCAGAGCTCTCGATCGATCGAGATTTGGTCCCGATCGATCGAGCGAGACAGAAGGTCTAAACATGTTTTCAAAATTTTGGTGCCGATCGATCGAAGGATTTCTCGATCGATCGGTGAAGCTCCTCGATCGATCGGTAAAATGTTCGATCGATCGAGCGAGGCAGGAAGCCAAGACACTGTTGGTGCACAGTGTCTCGATCGATCGAGACCTAGGGCCGATCGATCGAGAGAGGCAGAAAGTTGAAAATTATGATGATGTTTTATTTTGTTAAGTTTATGATGTAAGATGGTTTTGAGGCATCTAATATGGTATTATGTGGTCTTGTAGAACCATCCCAGGTACCGGCACCATCAAGGAGATAAAGTCTGTTGACTCCTCCTCTTTTTGAAAAGGTACGTAAGAAGCGTACGGGCATCGGACGGTAACACACATCTCTATTCTACAACTATGCTTTTATTGCATGAGTATTCACGATGAAATGACGGTGTTTATACGATGTTTACACGATGATGTTTATATGATGTTTATACGATGAAGTTCATATGATGTTTATTGCTTATACGATGCTTATATGATGACATTTATGTGATGTATTGTGGTAAGACGCCACGGGGTAAGATGCCCTACATGGTAAGAGGCCATGCGATGTATTGTGGTAAGATGCCACGGGGTAAGATGCCCCACATGGTAAGAGGCCATGCGATGTATTGTGGTAAGATGCCACGGGGTAAGATGCCCCATATGGTAAGAGGCCATACGATGATGTTGTGGTAAGATGCCACGGGGGTAAGATGCCCCATATGCATGATTCTAAATCAGGGACAACAATAAGAAGTGAATGTATAACCAGCATATTACTTAACTAATGTTTCATGCATTTACTATGATGTTTATAATGTTAAGTAAGATTATATATGCTCATGATGTGTTGTCCCTGTAGGTACACTTTTGGACGAAAGGACTAAGGGTCGGGTTGAGGCAGTGAGCTACTAGGGACACGGGAATGCATAGGATTCAAGTTATGATTAGTATCTACTCTAGGAGTAGTGTAAATCTAAATGACATTCTTTTGGAATGTAATGAATTATTTTTGAAGTTTTGTATTTTGGCCTGTAATCCTGTTAGCTCGTGTAACAACCAAAACCTTAAAGATGTTACCTTAATGCATGATTTGTCCTTCTTATGTCTTTTAATCACTGTTAAGGTGGGAAGACCCCACATTAGTGGTATCAGAGCAGTGGTTAGATAACTCGGGAATGAGCGAAGGGTAGCCTTAGCAATAAGATAGCTAGGTGCTTACTATTGAACATGTTTTATGTGTATTTTGCATATGAAGTTTCTATGTTATGCTAACATGTTTAATTATCTAACGATGTGCATTATGAACTGCTTTTGGTGTTGTTATTAACCCTTGTGTTGTTATCCCCTTGTGAAGATCCTCGATTGGCGGACCAATTGCCCTTCTTGCCATCCTGTTTCTGACCAAAGTACTTCTTTCCACCATACCGTGAAGATGAAAAGGCACCACGGGGTTTAAATGGCTCTCCTCGGGGCCTCAAGCTGTCATTAGTCTGCCTCTGTTGCGGTACCGGTGGTGGCATAGCACTAGGATAAGCTCCCACTCCAAGCTCGGCAAGCTCCGCTCTTGTGAGAGCATCATCAAAAGAAGTTGGGTTATTGGTGATAACCCGGTCATAGAGCTCCGGTCGCAACCCCTTCATAAAGTTCCTCATCTTTGCGTGCCCATTGGTGGCAATGTGGGGAACATACCTCAGCAACGAAGAGTACCGCGTGGCATAGTCTGACACTGTCATGTTCCCCTGTTTCAAACTTGTAAATTCATCCTCCTTCGTCTGTCTCGCCGCTGCGGAGAAGTACCGGTTCAGAAACCTAGTCCTGAAGAGTGTCCAGTCAATCACAGCACCTAGTGCTCTTAGCTCCATCACCGTGCTCCTCCACCACATTAGAGGTTTCTTAGCTAACTGAAACTCCGCCAGCCTCAGCCAAGCTGTAACAGCACAAGGAGCCGATACAAAGATCTGTTCAAGTCTTTCCAACCACTCTTCAGCCTCTTCTCCGGACTCTGTCCCCTCAAACCGGGGCGGATGGTAAGACAGAAATTGCGTCAAACTGATCTCACCAGGTAGTAATAACTGAGCTACGGGTTCCATGCCTACGGCCGGTGGAGGTAGAGGGTTCACTTGTCCAATGCTTGCGTTTACACTACCAACATCTCCAACCTCCTCATTAGCAGCCATGATGTAACACAAATGTTAACAACAAGTCGAAAGCAATATATATATATGCCGTTAGATAACAGGAATGAGAATAAGCACGTTAGTATAACATGATATACATTATTATGCACCACATGTATAAACATGCTTCAAATGTAAGCACCTAGCCAATCATGCTAAGGCTACCCTTCACTCGTTCCCGGGTTCTCTAACCACTGCTCTGATACCACTAATGTAAGGACCCTAATCCTTAAGTGCGGAATCAAGGCATAATAGAGCTAATATAAATGATCAGAGTGAGAAATAACGTGTTGAGTTTATGAGCTTAAGCATTACATGCCAAAAATAAGGACTACCAAAAAGGATTAATTACATTCCCCATCAAATGAATGCTATCAACTAGTTTTACACTACTCCTAGAGTAGACACTAGGCAAAATAATCCTGTCTTTCATCTACCAAAGATGCTCTTCAAGCTCACTGTCTCAACCCGTCTAGCCCTCCTATCATGCCAAACGTGTACCTACAAGGACAACCCCCAAACATGAGCAATAATAATCATTCATATTCAACACAATATGAAGATAAAGCGTAAATGCATAATCATAATAAAACACTTCCTGTTTTCCCCATGCATTTCAAACGCTTCCCGTTTGGTTGTCCCTGTACCATAACTCATGAGTATAATCAATAGATTATTTTTAATGGTCTAAACATGTCATGACATATACCAGCTCATCAATACCAAATACTGATCACCAATCCCTAGTCTGTCCATCACAATGTATTTTAATGCCCCTCGCTTATTTACATATAGGCGGCATAGGATAACCTCGCTTCAATGGACATGCGGGACTCCCACCCCTCGCCTCTCATTGAGCGGCAAATACCCTTTCCTCGCCCTATATGATAACCACGCTCAAATGTGACATGCGGCGTTCCCACCCCTCGCTTCACATTTAGCGGAACCAAAACAAATAGCGGCAAGCATTAAAATCATCAAGGGATGACCACGACTCATGGGATGTGCACCAATAATCATATGCATCTATAAACATCATGCATAACATGTATTTGCATCCACAATGCAATACCACATATATACTCACATCCACAATGCATAAACAAGGAGTATATAAGATACATGTACCGTTGGGTGCCCGTACGTCCACTACGTACCTTTCCAAAAGTGGATTTGATCTGGCTTCAGTTCCTCGGTTGCGTTGCTACCTGGGATGGTTCTACACAATCACACAACCCCATATTAGAAGCCAAATAATAGCCAAATACCAAAAATTTGACAAAATAAACCATTTTCCAAAAATCCACGGGCGGCGATCGATCGCTTCCCCCAGGCGATCGGTCGCCTCAAAATTTTCACTGCGGCGATCGGTCGCCTCAAACATGGCGATCGATCGCCATTCCTTTGATTTGGCTACTGCCTCTCGGCGATCGGTCGCCTCATTTTAGGCGATCGATCGCCTAACCCGCAAAAATGTTACTGCCTCTTGGCGATCGGTCGCCTCTTTTCAGGCGATCGATCGCCTCGCACAGAGGCGCGATTTTCTGCCATTTTTGCTCCAAAATCTCATCCAATCCATACCAACACTTAACCCAACAAATCAACAACATCAAATACAACATAAACCACCAAAATATACTTCAAAACAAGTATAAACTCAACATATAACCAAACCCACAACAACCCAACAAAAACCCATTTTAAAACCATTCAAAATCATACCAAACTCAAACAAAACCTTACAAAATTAACCATGAGGTATCCATACCTCTTGGGGACCTCAAATCACCCAACAAGCTCCACAAATCAAGATTTTTGAAAGGTTTCTCTTCACCCCAAAGCTTGAGCTTGAAAATGGAAGGAAGAAGGGTTTGTGGATTTGATTTTGGTAAAGTGAATGAATTGGTAAAGGTGTGGGGTTATAAGGGTATAAAAGGGGATTGGGTTTAATTAAAAAAATGCAATCCACAATACATGGTGTATAAAACACCCCAACATGATATTTTCCAAAGCATTAAACCAAATGCACCGAAATATCAATTAAACACATGATTTCTAATTAATTGCTAACCAAGGCAAATAAATCATGCTTCCAACCATAATCCCCAACATACCCAACATGCACCCTGAAATGCAACCCGATCACATCTACCATGTGACTAAGCATTTCAACATAATAATTCCAACACATAATTAATTACCGCATAATTAATCATATAAACACAATTAATGCACCAAATTGCAATTAATCATTTCGGGGATATCACAAAACCCAAACTTTCCAACAACACAAACATCATCATAACTCACTAAAACCCACATAAAACACTTCAAAAATCATACCCCAACCACAAACAACATATACCCAAAAGAAACCCACATAAAAACATAGAAAGCTAACCCATTTCAAAACTAAACATCATAAAACTTTAGGAAAGGTTCCATACCTCTTAAGGACTCCAAATCCTACAATAAATCTCACAAACAAAGGTTTTGTGAAGATTTCTCCTTCCACTTTTGCCAAGTTTCGAAAATGAGGAAGGGTTTAGGGTTGGGAAGTGATTTGGGGATTTAAGAGTGATTGTTAAAGTGAAAATAAGGTGGGGTAAAGTGGGGTTAAAGGGTTATAGTAAAAATTGTACCCCATCAATTAATATGATGTATAAAATGCCCAACATGGTATTTTAAAAGCATTTTATAAAATGCAACAAACTTCCTCTAACTTCATATCTTCCTCATAATTAACACCCAATACAATTAAATCATGTTAACACCCCATTTTCTAACATGCATAACATACACCCTGAAATGCAACCCCGGGTCACGCCTATCATGTGACTAAGCATTTCAACATGATAATTAATTTCAACACATAAATCAATTATCAACATAATTAATCATATAAACATCATTAATGCCCAAATTGCATATAATTAATTTCGGGGCTTCACATAATTTAAGGGAAAAAAGTGTGATATCCCTGAAATTGATCATGTGCTTTATGGTTTTAATGTTGATTTTGATGATATTTTGGTGTTAAATTAATTATGGTTGGGAGAAATGTATGGTTATGCGGTGAGCATGAACTGATGATACATTTAAGGATGCATGTGATGCATAGTGGGGAGGAATAGATGAATTGACATGATTTAATTGAGTTTGGTTCTAATTAATCTGGAAAGAATGTATAATATTTGTTATGGTGCATTTTGTTGGTTAATGCTTTAAAATATCATATTGGGATATTTTATTACATGATGCTAATTAGTTGGACACCATTTTAATTTAAACCCCGACACTTCTTATACCTCACCCCTTATCCCTCACTGGTCCCGCTTATCGTGTACGCCCAAATTAACCATTCTCAGTTAACAACAAATTAATGTAGCAGTGTAAGTAGGGATCGATCCCACAAGGAAGTGAGTATCTTTGTGCTAACAAGTATCAAAATAGCGGGGATTTTGAGAGTAGTAATTATCTAAAATTATGTAGGATGCAAGATTGAAATAAATTAGGAATAAATCAATTAAAGAGAGATCTTGGTTTCGGTCAAAGCTACCATTGGAATTCGTTTATTCATTCATCGATTTTCTCACATATGTAATTTTGATGCATGAATATTCACCATTGATGATTTAACTCATATCCCACCTTAAGTTTAGTTAAATCGAAAACAATATCCAAATTTAACCCTTATCGATTAATCAATCATAACAACAACAGTTAAGATTTAAACTATATGAACAAGTAGGATTGGTGAAGCTAAACAACATAAACAACAACAGTTTATGTATAATCTAGTCAAAAGTTTTCCCTAGGAATTTAATAATCTCAACAGCAGAGAATTATCAATCATAGTTGCTTCGCAAATTCAATTAATCAAACAATTAGGGATTTGATATCAAACATAGCATTAGATTGTATGAAAATTATTAGGTAGCTAATCTAACAATCAACAACACAATCATGGCATGAATAAAAGAAAAACTTATGACATTCTTATGATATTCAATAAAAATCACCAATTCAAAACAACAATCTCTTGAATAAATTAAATCCCAATGGTTTTGTCTTCCTCAACCAAGAGGATGAGCTTAGCTACTCATAATCAATGCAAAAATAACAAAATAATATATGTAAATCATAAACAAAAACTAAGACAAACAAGAATACTCGCCACTCGTCGATGTTGCAATCCCGCATTTGTGTCGATTCTTCAATCTGTCTTCAAAACTTCAAAGTAAATTTTTATTTTAAGTCTAAGCTATGAATAATAGTCTGAATCTTGGTCTAAGAGGCTGAGTTATAGAGGTTAGGAGGCTGATTAGTAGGTTAGAGTCCAATCAAGAAGGAAAGTAATCAAGATTCCAATATTTCCAAAACACGGTTGTCGATCGGTCGAGCACTTCTCTCGATCGATCAAGCTCTTGTAGTCGATCGATCGAGCACTCGTAAATTTTGTTGGGTAATTTTCTGCTTTGCTCGATCGATCGACCTCTTCTGGGCGATTGATCGAGCTCCTCAAATAATTTTTATGCATTTTTCTTGGTCCACTTTGATCCCTTGTCAACTCCAACGCATTTCTTGATCCTTATTCGCCTTTGTTAGATCGATTTCTTGGATTTCCCTACTATTACACAAAATATACAATTAGATAGCATATGTATCAAATTATCCATCAAAACATACCAAATCGTAGACAATTAAGTGCAGTAGATGTGTCTATTTCTAGTCACATCAAATACCCACATACTTAAACTTTACTCGACCTCGAGTAATAACAGACAAAACTACAATTGTAAGGACCCCCGTGCCCTTATCCCGATATTAGTGTATTAATCCTTGTCATTAGTGCATACGATCATGTTATTAAGGGGGAAAGTGATTACATGCGACTCTAGCATGAATACCATCTATAAAATTTCTTTACATTAATCGTATAATGTCTATACTTTCCCAACACATTCCATAAAACATGCCATGCACCTTTAAACATACACTAACATGCTCTCAATTCATTTTGCAATTCATAATTAATTGCGTGCTAACCGTAAATGAATAGAGAAAAGCCGTAGCCCAATTATACATTCCATATACACGTAATATGTACTCACATAAGAGCACCCACTGAATAAGCGTATATCTAATGTATAAAACACTCTACGGGATACCGTTACTGGTGCTTCGATCCTGGAAGCACCTCTCAAGCGCAACTCGATCTCGACTCTGGATCTGAGCGCCTATCCATCCAGCTCTGGTACCTCGATCCTGGAAGTACCTCTAATCAACAGCCCGAGTTCAACTCCAAAGCTGCTGCCACACCTGTACCACATGTCCCAACAGAGACAGCCCCCACACGGGGTGAGCATACCAATATCCCAAATCCAATAACCACAACAATACAATTCATAATTTACATCAATGTATATGCTATGAAATACAAAATATACTTCCTGGATGGTATCATCCTCATCCGGGGTTTCCTGTACTGTCCCTGTTCTCAAAACACTGAAACCATCAAATTCCCAAATGACAGTTAATCATTACATTGATTAACAAATTCATTAGCCATATACCGGTATCATAATCAATGCTATCAAATCATTAAACAATGATTACAAATTCCCCATATATCTCACTTATGGTTCCATAGTTCTATTTCATAGCTCGCTCTACAATAGCGGCGTTCCATTTCCACGCATACTCAACAGCAGCGGCGTCATAATCGATGTTCGCTCACAGGCGACAACATCCCAATCATTGCTCAGCGGGTACCATGCAATTCTCAATGCATACATATACATTTGAAGCAAGTACCATAAACCATGCATTTCAATATCCGTTTATTGCTAATACCATGTGTCATGCATTTTCACACACATTCATTGCAATACAGTGTACCAAGCACTCAACAATTGCAATTATATTAAAGGGCTATGCTCGTACGTCATACGTACCTTATACTTTCCGGAGTTCGAGTCCGACTTCGCCCGAGTCCCCCGATTCGATGAATTATGAGCTAACACACAAAACTCACAATCAACAACAAGCATGCTACCACGTGCCCAAGCACGTTCAAAACTTCCAAACTTATCGTCTATCCATGACGATTACCAATATAAAAGCCACCCGGCTAAGTATGCATAGTACTCAAAATATACTATTCAACAAGTTTAAAAGATAGCCAAGAATTCATCCGAGAATTCCATTTAATTTACTTGGCTCCAACCAAACTATTTTAAAAGTCTAGCATTCCCATTGGAATGAGAACATTGCCCCGGAAGCCGACCATTTAAGTCGCAAATCCAAAATCCCACGAAAAGCCAAGAATTCCAAAAATTACCTGCTGGCGATCGATCGCTATATCGGGCGATCGATCGCCAGACCACTCTGGCGTGAGGCGATCGATCGCTCCAAAAGTGGCGATCGATCGCCACAATGCTGAAAAGCCCACTGCCTGCATGCGATCGGTCGCCTGCTACGGGAGATCGATCGCCATGCCCTGCAACTCAAAAACCACCATTTTTAAAAGCTTGAAACCTCCACAAAACATACCCCAACTCCTCCCAACTCAAAATCACAACAAAACAACACCCAAGAACCTCCAACAAGGGTGTTAGACTTGAATTAAAACAAACCCAAAAGTTTTCAAGATTTTCATCCAAATCACCCAACCCAAACCAACCTCAAAACTCAACCAAAATCAACAAAACTACTATCAAATCAAAGCTACGAGAGAGGAGGAAGAGATTACCAGCTTTTCTTCAAGAGATCCGGCCCCTAAATCGAGCCTCCATCGATTTTGATCATCAAAGGGAAAGGGGAAGGGTTTGGGGTGGGAGAGAGGTGTGAGAGGGAGAGGAGATGAGAGAAATGGAATCCAAATGACGGAACCACGAGTCCAACTGGTATATATAGCAAAAATGCCCCAAAATACCAATACCTTCACAAATACATCATGATTCATTAAAAATCATCTGTTTTCAAAAACTCTCTCTCCAACATCAAATCCCCAGACTGGCCCCAACATAAGGCAGCCCGGACACCAAGTCCCACTAAAAACCCAACTCATAGGTTTTCCACCAAAATGAGAATACAATCTCAACCTTTGGGTTCAACGATCCCAAATGCCCGATTTAACAACCTCGGGAGACCCAAAACCGCAATTAATTCCTATTTGCCACAATTAAAAATCCATCAAGGATTATTACTACACCGGGATTAACACCATTTGTGATGTCCGGGACAAATCCTATCTCGATCAGTCAACATCCCTCTACATAATTCGTAGTGTATCCAATAGTCGCCTTTATAGATTACCCTGTTACGGGTAACGTTTGACGATATCAAGATACATAACTCCTTATGTTGGGATCTCTGATGATCACAAGTCGTAAGGATTACATACATTATTATCACTATGAGAATTGCATATGACGATCATATAACTATCCATGTTGCATTCTCATGGTGGGTCTGTCCAGTACATCGTTCTCTAACATGTACCCATATGTTGATTTGATATCTCATATCAATGAACAATTCATCGATCAACATATACTAGTCTCTACGTATTATCATTATCCCTATTCATGATAATACTTGACTAGGGACATCTTTAAGAATAATACAATATTATTCTAAGGACATTAACATATATATTAATTCACAATGCACAGTTAAAAGAATAATATATAATAATGAATTGCCATTCATAAATCCATAAACATTGTATGTCTTAAACAATCATCTAATGACTTGTCTTAGGGCATATCCCAACAAATCTCCCACTTGCACTAAGACCACTCAGACATATACCTAATGCCTAGAGATCTAGTATGACGATCATGCTTCTGCTGTGACAGCGGCTTCGTCAATGGGTCAGATACATTATCATCTGTTGGTACTTTGCATATTTTAACATCTCCCCTTTCAACGATTTCTCGAATGAAATGGAAACGCCTTAGTATGTGCTTGGATCTTTGGTGAGATCTTGGTTCCTTAGCCAATGCGATCGCTCCATTGTTGTCACAATAGAGTTCTATCGGATCTTTAATGCTAGGCACCACTCCAAGTTCAGAAATGAACTTCCTCATCCAAACAGCTTCCTTTGCTGCATCCGAGGCAGCAATATACTCAGCTTCCGTTGTAGAATCGGCTACTGTTTCTTGCTTTGAACTCTTCCAGCTCACAGCACCTCCATTTAGGCAATACACATATCCAGATTGCGATTGAAAATCATCTTTGTCGGTTTGGAAGCTTGCATCAGTGTAACCCATTACATTGAGCTCTTCCTCACCTCCATAAATCAAGAATGTATCCTTAGTCCTTCTCAAGTACTTTAGGATATTCTTGACAGCAATCCAGTGACCTTCACCTGGATCAACTTGATATCTGCTCGTCATGCTCAAAGCATACGATACATCGGGACGAGTACATATCATGGCATACATGATAGATCCAATAGCTGACGCGTATGGAATCTTACTCATGCGTTGTCTCTCATCTGGTGTTGAAGGACACTGTTCCTTCGAGAGATAAATACCATGTGTCATAGGCACGAATCCTTTCTTGGATTCTTGCATGCTAAACCTTTTAAGCACCTTGTCTATGTATGTACTTTGACTTAGACCAAGAAGCCTTCTCGATCTATCTCTATAGATCTTGATTCCTAATACATAGGTGGCTTCTCCTAAGTCTTTCATCGAAAAGCAGTTCCCTAGCCAAATCTTTACAGATTGCAAGGCAGGGATATCATTTCCAATAAGAAGTATGTCATCTACATACAACACTAGGAAAATGATTACGCTCCCACTGACCTTCTTGTAGACACAAGTTCATCTTCATTTTTGATAAAACCAAACTCTTTGATTGCATCATCAAAACGAAGATTCCAACTCCGAGAAGCTTGCTTCAATCCATAAATGGATCGTTGTAGCTTGCATATCTTTCCAGCATCCTTTGGATCGACAAAACCCTCGGGCTGTGTCATGTACACATCCTCGAGCAGATTTCCATTAAGGAAAGCTGTTTTGACATCCATCTGCCAGATTTCATAATCATGAAATGCAGCTATTGCAAGTAAGATCCTTATGGATTTAACCATGGCCACTGGTGAAAAGGTTTCATCATAGTCAATACCATGAATTTGTTTGAATCCTTTTGCAACCAGCCGACCTTTATAGGTTTGTACGTTACCATCCATATCGGTCTTTTTCTTGAAAATCCATTTGCACCCTATGGGTCGTACCCCTTCAGGTGGATCAACCAAAGTCCATACTTGGTTTGCATACATGGATTCCATCTCAGATTTCATGGCCTCTTGCCATTTCTCAGAATCATTGCCCATAATAGCTTGTTGATAAGATGACGGCTCATCCTCATCAATAAGTAGTAAGTCACCTTGTTGAGTCACAAGAAATCCATATCTCTGTGGCTCCCGGTGTACTCTTACAGACCTACGCTGGGCTTGTGTCTCTTGAGCAGGTGCTTCTTCCACAACAGCTTGTGGTGCCTGCTCTGTTTCCATCTCAATCTCAGGTTCAGTGTTTTCTTGTGGTTGAACTTCACTAAGTTCTATTTTTCTCCCACTGGTTTTTCTAGAAATAAATTCTCTTTCAAGAAATACACCAGTCCGAGCAACAACTACTTTGTTCTCGGTGGGATAATAGAAATAATACCCTTTCGTTTCCTTAGGATACCCCACAAATAAACACTTATCAGATTTGGGTCCAAGTTTGTTAGTGGCGTGACGTCTAGCCTCACAACCCCAAATCTTCATAAAAGACATACTAGGGCGCTTCCCAGTCCATATCTCATATGGTGTCTTTTCCACTGATTTAGATGGAACACGGTTCAGTAAGAAAATCGCTGTTTCTAGAGCGTGTCCCCAAAACGATATCGGAAGATCTGCATGACTCATCATTGATCTAACCATGTCTAACAAGGTTCGATTTCTCCTCTCGGATACACCATTCCATTGCGGAGTATACGGAGGAGTGAGTTGTGGGACTATCCCACACTCCTTTAGATAGTCATGATACTCTTGGCTTAAGTGTTCTCCTCCTCGATCTGATCGAAGGATTTTGATACTCTTGCCAAGTTGGTTTTGTACTTCATTCTTGAAATCTTTGAACTTTTCAAAGGTTTCATGCTTATGTTTCATTAGGTACACATACCCATATCTACTGAGGTCATCAGTAAATGTAACGAAGTATTGAAAACCACCTCTAGCTTGTGTACTTATTGGTCCACATACATCACTATGTATTAGTCCCAATAAAACATTTGCCCTTTCAACATGTCCCTTGAAAGGGGCTTTTGTCATCTTGCCCATTAAACAAGATTCGCATGTTTCATATGATTCAAAATCAAATGAATCTAATACTCCATCCTTATGAAGTTTGGATATGCGGTTCTCGTTTATGTGGCCCAAGCGACAGTGCCAGAGATAAGTCGGATTACAATCATTATTTTTAATCCTTTTAGTATTTATGTTATAAATAGGCATATCAAGATTTAATACATAAAGACCATTCACCATTTGTGCACTAGCATAAAACATATCATTTAAATAAATAGAACAACAATTGTCCTTTATTATAAATGAAAAACCATACTTGTCTAAACAAGAAATAGATATTATGTTTTTAGTAATAGAAGGCACAAAATAACAATCTTTCAAAATCAGTGATAAACCAGAAGGTAAAGCTAAATGATAATCTCCTATAGCTAATGCAGCAACTCTTGCTCCATTTCCAACTCGGAGATCAACTTCACCTTTCGCCAATGTCCTACTCCTTTTGAGATCCTGCACATTTACAGAAATGTGAGATCCACATCCAGTATCTAATACCCATGATGAAGAAGTAGATAAATTGACTTCTATAACAAAAATACCTGAAGCGGAAGTCACACTTCCTTTCTTTAGATCCTCCAGATATACTTTGCAGTTTCTTTTCCAATGGCCGGTCTCACCGCAATGGAACAGTTCCCTTCCTTTGCTATCCCTCCCTTTGGCTTCAATGCATAAGACTTTGGCTTAGATTTAGCAAAGACCTTCTTTGCTTTCTTGTTGCCTTTAGCTTTGGCCCTTCCTTTGCCCTTATTCACAATAAGGACATTTGTGGCCTTAGTCTTCTTAGTATTTGCTTCATATGTTCTCAACATACCAAGCAATTGTGGTAGAGTCTTTTCCATGCCAGTCATATTGTAATTTACTACAAATTGACTGAAGCTCTCAGGCAACGATTGCAAGATCACATCGGTGGCCAACTCTTGGTCCAATGGAAAACCTAGCTTGTCCAGATTCTCAATGTACCCAATCATATTGAGTACATGAGTTCCAACTAAGCTTCCTTCTACCATCCTGCACTGAAATAACGCCTTAGAGACGTCATACCTCTCTTGTCTTGCTTGCTGTTGGTACAACTGCTTTAAGTGTTCGATCATATCGAACGCCTCCATTTCCTCATGTTGCTTCTGAAGCTCAGAGTTCATGGTGGCAAGCATGAGGCACCCAACATCAAGTGCGTCACTCTGATGCTTCTTGTAAGCATCCTTTTCGGTTCTTGTAGCCGTTAGGGGAGGTTCCTCAGCGGGTAAGGGTTCCTCTAGGACATATTGTTTCTTTTCTTGTTTGAGGACTATCCTCAAGTTCCTATGCCAGTCTAGGAAATTCGTCCCATTTAATTTGTCTTTCTCAAGGACCGATCGCAGTGATAAAGTGCTAGTAACGTTGTTAGTTGCCATGGATATCTACAATATAAATATGCAAAATAAGTTTATGATTTAAATCATTTAACATGGTCTTATATTAAATGATACTCCCACTATTTTGTTTGAAAAATATCAACCCTCGAAACCTTTAGTGGGCCAAGATCCATATTTCACTTAATCTTGAGTTAGCTTTGGCTAATCGCCCAAGACTCGGTTATTTAGGTAGACAACACTTTGTCAATTACATCACATATAATTCTTGGATAGTTGGACGAACAACACTTTGTTCAATTCATCAAATGAATTATAATCCAACCCATGCCTCTAGGTTCCCAATCCTATTGAGATAACCTAGTTAAGTCGTACCCAATTAAAGTATAACGGATATCACTTTTATCCTTTCGCGCCTTACTAAGATTGCCACGGTGCTTTGCTTTGGCAAACCCACACATGTACAATCGAAGTTATTGACGAGTACTTTTATTTTGGAAGGCATCTAAAACTTAATATTTTAGAGGGATTTATTGATCTCATGATTAATTTGATAATTTAAAATATGTCCACTACATATAGTTGTATACATATCTACATATATGTGTAATACTATTATCAAACTAAAACATAAGATAAATCATGCATCAACATACATAATTAAACGTGACATGGTTATAGCCCCTACTAATGATTTTCTCAAGCCAATGAGAAAATCCTATGAGTCAACCTAAGGTAACTTCACAAGCACCTTCCTTGGCTCCAATTTGTGAATGGCCTCCTCATCCCGGCACGATGCTCCATCTTCATTGATCACCATCAATAAAATAAACTACACTTTTTACAAGATATAGAATTCCTCGATTCACATTCGAGGGGAACATAGGGGAGGGATTACATATAGAATGAAATAGAGAAAGGCACGACACGCAGGTCGTATTATAAATTACAAACATCCACAAATCCTATCTAATAGGTCAAAGGGCTATAACCACGCACCATGCTCAAACAACACATAAAGCATGCATTAACATTTAATTAATTAAATTCTAAACATTTTAAATTTAATTCTAATTAAAACTGTAAAAATAATTTTTGAAAAATTATCGTACGCTCGGGACATCACATGCCACGAACTAAAGCGACTAAAACACGAACCACCATGGTTCGAACCAAAAAGCCCACGGCTGGACCAATAGTGGGCCTAGGGTTCGAAACCCTAGCCCATGGCCGAGCCATGGCTCATGCGGCGGCGGCACTAGGGTTCCAACCCTAGCCGCCTAACACCCTTTTGATATTTTATCGAGCCATCTTGTTTTAAACGCCGGAATTTGTTAGCCACGAGTCACGGTCATGCCATGCACGGGGTTCGCTCAACCATCTCGAGCTAAGGGTTCGAAAAACCTTGCTCTCATGTGGTAAAGTTACTAATCCATGCATGCGTGAACCATTATCGAGTCAAGGAGTTCAAAACTCATCCAAGCATCAAAACTTTAGAAAATAAGGCGATGATGGTCGAGCCATGCACGGCTATTATGGTTCGAAACCCTAGCCGTCATGAGCTAGCCGTCACGTCCAATGGGTTCTAAACCCTAATTAATTTTCGACACTTCCATGCACAATTATTAGCCACAACGACTAAGCCATCTCGAGCCAAGGGTTCGAAAACCCTAGCCCTCATGTGGCTAGCCATGGTGACATTTGTGATGGTGGTGGCCGAAAATTTGATGCTCAATAAATAATTTTATTCGCCAATTATATCAAATACAATTACTACGATGATTTTCATAAACTAAAATTAATTTCATATCATATATGAATTTAAACAGCTTCAATTAGCATGCAATATTAATTCTAATATGATTAACACAATTTAATCACATAAATCCGATATGAGCCTTGTACACGGCTCTGATACCACTGTAAGTAATCCTTATGGCATACAACGGAGCGGAATAAAAAAATTTTAGGATTACTAACACCGGATCTATACATAGGTAATCATATCGGATTAAGGAATACATAAGAGTCTCACCCTTGTAGCGTGTTTGAAGCAGAATCCACGGAGCAGCACCACGTCCTACGCCTTCTCCGAGTCAATAGCAAAACTCAATGAGTTTTGCCTCAACGGTATCCACACGATCAAATCGGGTGAAGGGATGGTTTAATAACAAGTTGCTAGACAAGTTATTAAACCGGAACAAGATCGAACACTCGATTCTAAATCGAATGGCTCACACAAAACCTCGCAATGGAAACAGTTCCCTTCCTTTGCTATCCCTCCCTTTGGCTTCAATGCATAAGACTTTGGCTTAGATTTAGCAAAGACCTTCTTTGCTTTCTTGTTGCCTTTAGCTTTGGCCCTTCCTTTGCCCTTATTCACAATAAGGACATTTGTGGCCTTAGTCTTCTTAGTATTTGCTTCATATGTTCTCAACATACCAAGCAATTGTGGTAGAGTCTTTTCCATGCCAGTCATATTGTAATTTACTACAAATTGACTGAAGCTCTCAGGCAACGATTGCAAGATCACATCGGTGGCCAACTCTTGGTCCAATGGAAAACCTAGCTTGTCCAGATTCTCAATGTACCCAATCATCTTGAGTACATGAGTTCCAACTAAGCTTTCTTCTACCATCCTGCACTGAAATAACGCCTTAGAGACGTCATACCTCTCTTGTCTTGCTTGCTGTTGGTACAACTGCTTTAAGTGTTCGATCATATCGAACGCCTCCATTTCCTCATGTTGCTTCTGAAGCTCAGAGTTCATGGTGGCAAGCATGAGGCACCCAACATCAAGTGCGTCACTCTGATGCTTCTTGTAAGCATCCTTTTCGGTTCTTATAGCCGTTAGGGGAGGTTCCTCAGCGGGTAAGGGTTCCTCTAGGACATATTGTTTCTTTTCTTGTTTGAGGACTATCCTCAAGTTCCTATGCCAGTCTAGGAAATTCGTCCCATTTAATTTGTCCTTCTCAAGGACCGATCGTAGTGATAAAGTGCTAGTAACGTTGTTAGTTGCCATGGATATCTACAATATAAATATGCAAAATAAGTTTATGATTTAAATCATTTAACATGGTCTTATATTAAATGATACTCCCACTATTTTGTTTGAAAAATATCAACCCTCGAAACCTTTAGTGGGCCAAGATCCATATTTCACTTAATCTTGAGTTAGCTTTGGCTAATCGCCCAAGACTCGGTTATTTAGGTAGACAACACTTTGTCAATTACATCACATATAATTCTTGGATAGTTGGACGAACAACACTTTGTTCAATTCATCAAATGAATTATAATCCAACCCATGCCTCTAGGTTCCCAATCCTATTGAGATAACCTAGTTAAGTCGTACCCAATTAAAGTATAACGGATATCACTTTTATCCTTTCGCGCCTTACTAAGATTGCCACGGTGCTTTGCTTTGGCAAACCCACACATGTACAATCGAAGTTATTGACGAGTACTTTTATTTTGGAAGGCATCTAAAACTTAATATTTTAGAGGGATTTATTGATCTCATGATTAATTTGATAATTTAAAATATGTCCACTACATATAGTTGTATACATATCTACATATATGTGTAATACTATTATCAAACTAAAACATAAGATAAATCATGCATCAACATACATAATTAAACGTGACATGGTTATAGCCCCTACTAATGATTTTCTCAAGCCAATGAGAAAATCCTATGAGTCAACCTAAGGTAACTTCACAAGCACCTTCCTTGGCTCCAATTTGTGAATGGCCTCCTCATCCCGGCACGATGCTCCATCTTCATTGATCACCATCAATAAAATAAACTACACTTTTTACAAGATATAGAATTCCTCGATTCACATTCGAGGGGAACATAGGGGAGGGATTACATATAGAATGAAATAGAGAAAGGCACGACACGCAGGTCGTATTATAAATTACAAACATCCACAAATCCTATCTAATAGGTCAAAGGGCTATAACCACGCACCATGCTCAAACAACACATAAAGCATGCATTAACATTTAATTAATTAAATTCTAAACATTTTAAATTTAATTCTAATTAAAACTGTAAAAATAATTTTTGAAAAATTATCGTACGCTCGGGACATCACATGCCACGAACTAAAGCGACTAAAACACGAACCACCATGGTTCGAACCAAAAAGCCCACGGCTGGACCAATAGTGGGCCTAGGGTTCGAAACCCTAGCCCATGGCCGAGCCATGGCTCATGCGGCGGCGGCACTAGGGTTCCAACCCTAGCCGCCTCGCACCCTTTTGATATTTTATCGAGCCATCTTGTTTTAAACGCCGGAATTTGTTAGCCACGAGTCACGGTCATGCCATGCACGGGGTTCGCTCAACCATCTCGAGCTAAGGGTTCGAAAAACCTTGCTCTCATGTGGTAAAGTTACTAATCCATGCATGCGTGAACCATTATCGAGTCAAGGAGTTCAAAACTCATCCAAGCATCAAAACTTTAGAAAATAAGGCGATGATGGTCGAGCCATGCACGGCTATTATGGTTCGAAACCCTAGCCGTCATGAGCTAGCCGTCACGTCCAATGGGTTCTAAACCCTAATTAATTTTCGACACTTCCATGCACAATTATTAGCCACAACGACTAAGCCATCTCGAGCCAAGGGTTCGAAAACCCTAGCCCTCATGTGGCTAGCCATGGTGACATTTGTGATGGTGGTGGCCGAAAATTTGATGCTCAATAAATAATTTTATTCGCCAATTATATCAAATACAATTACTACGATGATTTTCATAAACTAAAATTAATTTCATATCATATATGAATTTAAACAGCTTCAATTAGCATGCAATATTAATTCTAATATGATTAACACAATTTAATCACATAAATCCGATATGAGCCTTGTACACGGCTCTGATACCACTGTAAGTAATCCTTATGGCATCTAACGGAGCGGAATAAAAATTTTTTAGGATTACTAACACCGGATCTATACATAGGTAATCATATCGGATTAAGGAATACATAAGAGTCTCACCCTTGTAGCGTGTTTGAAGCAGAATCCACGGAGCAGCACCACGTCCTACGCCTTCTCCGAGTCAATAGCAAAACTCAATGAGTTTTGCCTCAACGGTATCCACACGATCAAATCGGGTGAAGGGATGGTTTAATAACAAGTTGCTAGACAAGTTATTAAACCGGAACAAGATCGAACACTCGATTCTAAATCGAATGGCTCACACAAAACCTCACAAATTCTCTTCGGCTATGATGAGAAAGCCGAGAGCTTTTAGGTGGTTTGGAGGCCGTGTGGTCTTGCTTAGATTTAGGTTGAATGATATAAAGTTGTGTCTTACAATTAAATCATAACCTTGTATTTATATTAAAAGGCTTTTAATTAAGGTTCAAGACTTTCTTAAAGTCTTATGGGCCCAAACCCATGATTTAATTAAAACCTTTTAATCACTTAATTAAGACTCTTCTTAATTAATTAATTCATCCAATGAATTTAATTTCCCTTCTCGATTTAATCTTTTGTGCGACCCGATAGGATCTTGTAATGTTGGCAGTGACATAAAATCTCATTTTATGTCGCAAGCATTGAACGGTATCTAGCAACACATCAATGCTTCCCAAATTACAAGAATGTCAATGACTCGACATAACCTTTAGAACTTGTGATAATATTGATCATGTAACTTAATCCCTTTGTCCTTTGTGTTTAGATTGAACACGAGTCATGGAATAGTCATACTCGTATATCCAATCTTTATTTCTTGATCCCCAAGTAGAACTAGAATAAACGAATAAGCTCGATATCTCATATCGACTCATTCGAGCATGGCCATGCATTTTAGTTCTCACTTGATCAAGGGACAAACACATCTCCTGTTATATAGGAGGGACAAATCCTATCTCGATCAGTCAACATCCCTCTACATAATTCGTAGTGTATCCAATAGTCGCCTTTATAGATTACCCTGTTACGGGTAACGTTTGACGATATCAAGATACATAACTCCTTATGTTGGGATCTCTGATGATCACAAGTCGTACGGATTACATACATTATTATCACTATGAGAATTGCATATGACGATCATATAACTATCCATGTTGCATTCTCATGGTGGGTCTGTCCAGTACATCGTTCTCTAACATGTACCCATATGTTGATTTGATATCTCATATCAATGAACAATTCATCGATCAACATATACTAGTCTCTACGTATTATCATTATCCCTATTCATGATAATACTTGACTAGGGACATCTTTAAGAATAATACAATATTATTCTAAGGACATTAACATATATATTAATTCACAATGCACAGTTAAAAGAATAATATATAATAATGAATTGCCATTCATAAATCCATAAACATTGTATGTCTTAAACAATCATCTAATGACTTGTCTTAGGGCATATCCCAACAGGCAATTAGGAATTAATTACGGTTTGGCATCTCCCGAGGTTGTTTAATCTGGCATCTGGGATCGTCGGATCCAAAGATTTGAGATTGTATTATCATTTTGGTGGAAAACCTTTGAGTTGGGTTTTTAGTGGGACTTGGAGTCCGGGGTGCCTTATGTTGGGGCCAGTCTGGGGATTTGATGTTGGAGAGAGAGTTTTTGAAAACAGATGATTTTTAATGAATCATGATGTAATTGTGAAGGTATTGGTATTTTGGGGCAATTTTGCTATATATACCAGTTGGACTCGGGGTTCCGTCATTTGGAATCCATTTCTCTCCTCTCCTCTCCCTCTCACGCCTCTCTCTCACCCAAACCCTTCCCCTTTCCCTTTGATGGGCGAAATCGTTGGAGGCTCGTCCTAGGAGCCGGATTTCTCGAAGATAAGTTGGTAAGTTTCTTCCCCTCGTAATTGTCTTCGATTTGAATGTGGTTTTGTGTGGTTTGGTGGTTTTATGGGTTGGGTTTGAGTTTCGGAATTTAAAGAATTTTGGGTTGGTTGGTTTGAGGAGTTTTTATGGTGTTTATTTTGAGGTTTAATGTTGTAAGGGGTGTGAGGATTGTTGTTGGGCAAAATTTTGCAAGAAAAACGCCATTCTTGGCTTTTACAGGTCGAGGAGATCGATCCCTAGGGCAGGGCGATCGATCGCCGCGACGTTGTTGGAAATTTCAGGAAGATGAACAGTGAGGCGATCGACCGCCTCAAATAAAGCGATCGATCTCCATGAGGCAGTAGCCATTTACGCTAAGAGGCGACCGATCGCCTGAAAAGGAGCGATCGATCGCCTGTTCCTATTTTCGCGAGGCGATCGATCGCCTGAAATCATGCGATTGATCGCCAATGCCTTATTTTGGGGAATTATTTCGTGTTGAGTTTTCGATGCATGCTTCGCCCGGGGCCTTTTTAAAATTGTTAATCGTCATGGATGACGATATATTTGGGGTTTGTGAACGTGCTTGGGCACGTGATTGCATGGTTGAGATTAATTGTGGATTATTATCGTGTTTAGCATATAATTCATCGGTCACGGGACCAAGGCAAGGTTTGGACTTGAACTACGGAAAGTATAAGGTACGTATGACGTACGAGCATAGCCTTTTATATAATTGCAATTGTTGAATGCTTGGTACACTGTATTGAAATGAATATGTGTAGAAATGTATGATATATGATATCAGTAGTGAATGGATATTGGAATTACATGGTTTATGGTAATTTCTACAAACGGACATATATGCATTGTGAATCATATGGTGCCGTCTTGGAGCGAGCAATGATTGGATGTTGTCGCTTTTGAGCGAACATCGATTACGACGCCACTGCCATTGAGCATGCGTGGAAATGGAATGCCGCTATTGTAGAGCGAGCAATGAAATAGAGCTATGAAACCATAAGTGAGAAACATGGATTGTCTATAATCATTGTTTAATGATTTGATGTTATTGATTATGATATTGGTATATGGCTCATGGAATTGTTAATCAATGTAATGATTAACTGGCATTTGGGAATTTGATGGTTTCAGTGTTTTGAGAACAGGGACAGTACAGAAAACCCCGGATGAGGATGATACCATCCATGGAGTATATTTTGTATTTCATAGCAATTTACATTGTTGTAAATTATGAATTGTATTGTTGTGGTTATTGGATTTGGGATATTAGTATGCTCACCCCGTGTGGGGGCTGTCTCTGTTGGGGCAGGTGGTACAGGTGTAGCAGCAGCTTTGGAGTTGAGCTCGGGCTGTTGATTGAAGTACTTCCAGGATTGAGGTACCAGAGCTGGATGGATAGGCGCTCAGATCCAGAGTCGAGATCGAGTTGCGCTTGAGAGGTGCTTCCAGGGTCGAAGCACCAGTAATGGTATCCCGTAGAGTGTTTTATACATTAGATACACGCTTATTCATTGGGTGCTCTTATGTAAGTACATATTACGTGTATATGGAATGTATAAATGGGCTACGACTTTTCTCTATTCATTTACGGTTAGCATGCAATTAAATGAGGAATTGCTAAATGAATTGAGAGCATATTAGTGTATGTTGTAAGGTGCATGACATGTTTTATGGAATATGTTGGGAAAGTATAGACATTACACGATTAATGTAAAGGAATTTTATAGATGGCATTCATGCTAGAGTTGCATGCAATTACTTTCCCCTTGTTAACATAATAGTATGCACTAAGTACAATGGTTAATACACTAACATCGGGTTAAGGGCACGGGGGTCCTTACACCATTAATCTCCGGACCTCACAATTATCCCCCACTAATAAAATTTCGTCCTCGAAATTTTCACCGGCATACTCTTCGTAACACCAGGACTACACAAACAAAGCAAGGTCACAACCCCGATTCTGGACCACATTAGAATCGAATTAACAACCGCGAGAACACCCATCTCGCACCAAGCTCTAAAATAGAGCAAACGCCAAGATCAATACAAACCCGAAAGATAACAACATACCTCGACGTGAATTGTCCCGGAAGTCAGTCCACCATGACTGCAAATCAATCAAAACCCCATTGGTTCTAACATAGATATCTCTCCATGATATCCACCACTCGCCCACGATGCTTAACACACATCGTTATGATGGGAACCACTAGTATACAATCAGTATACTCCCGGAAAAATCCGGTTTCGCTTTCCCGTTCATCTCCTCCAAAGGAGTAGTTGTACCCCTTACAACTCGGGTCGGGTAAACCACTAAACCACACAAAACACATAACTACAGATGACTACAACCATGTGTTCCAAGAAGTCCCATCTTGGTCCAAAACACACTATCGAGACTCTACAAGGTCTCAAGTTCGACAGGGGACATGCAAGACAAACAATTGCATTCCCAAACACGTGTCGATCGTGACACTAAACAAATCCGAGTCCTGGCCACCCCTCGTTTATCCTGGGATTCAACAATCCTAAAACATGAAGGCTATCGAATTATCCAACAAGAACTACCATGGTTCCAAAACACGACAATCCCTCCTCAGGGGAAGTCAACAACCCTCACGATCATTCATCAGAATGCACCGATCTCGATTTGCCACAATCTCCCACCAGAGATTCATCAAACCAAGCACACAAATCCGACGTTCAACAAGGAACGAAATAGAGTCGGCATTCATATACACACACGGGTATACATGTCTAAGCACCAACACAACAGGCACACTCAAAGCAATAGACTCGGGTATCTCCAAACATACCCAAAGTCCCAAAACCTACGGCCAAACCTCGATTATTCTCACTCCACGGAGAATAGTGGTCGACAAACCAAAGCCAAAGGGTGTGATTTCAACATCAACACCACACAACCAACGCAACGAATCTCTCAAAAGATTCAACCGGCAGGTATATCGATACCGCCTTTCCCACAATGATAGTGTTATGAATCCATGACCTTCCAACCTCGAACCACCGTCCGAAAAACTGGATATACATACCAACATATATCTCAGAACCAAAATATACAATTGGTTCAGAATAGTGCATTGAAGCCACTATCATCAAATCAAAACTCGTATACGCCAGGTATACTCAACCAACGATGCCCTGTACTATTGTCATAGTACCACACAACTCGAGCATCCCCCGGAGACGTCTGCTCGAACGTCTCACTGGAAGTACGAAGCCATCACCTAGTCCGACACTAGTAGGGCTTACCCTGGTTGATTCACGATCAACCCTCAACCAATACTAGCTGTCTCCATGACAGTACAATCCAAATCTCTCCAAGAGATAAAGTCAATATAGTAGTGTCACCCCACTAACTATACCACACAATTCCAATTGTGACTTCCGTCGCATACCATATGCAAAGAGGCTCAACCAGAGATAACAACGACTTGTCGACGCTCACGTTGGTATTCCAACAAAATTGAGTTGTCCCAAAACAAGTCTCTTAAAACATTTGACGTATAAACGTCTCCGTGAGGTATTCCCTGCCTCAATTATCATGCCACAAAGAGACTACAAGAGTCTACCAAAAGTCCTCATCGTATCACCATACGATTCGCTGAACTCGAATCCCATGAGCAGTATAATGGCTATCACAAGCACACTATAACACTGAAACAATACCTGGCTAACAATTCTCTGGTCCCTTAGGCTCATACCAACCTATCAACGTGACACACGTCCTATTCCAGTATACCATACCATACAAACCATTCGAGTTGTGGGTCATCACCCACATATCTCTAAACACACCGAAGCATAATGGACATCCCAGTGTCCTTGCTCAACCACGAAGCAATCCTATCCATTAGGACTTATCCCACACCCTCAGGGTGGGTGTAACCATGACTACCACACATCACAATGACAAGCGAGTAGTTTCCTCAATGACTACTCTTACCACCAATCACTTGGCATCAGTCATCCCAACGAGTATACCCAAAGGTATCACTACTCGAAAATATCTACTTCTATTACATGATGCGGTACTATCACCGGTACAATGCATCCAATAATCCATCGAGCAACTTGCTCGGCGAAAAGGTCTCGTCAACTAGTGACCTAGACTCTACCATGTGCTCACCATCGGCACCCAAACCATACAACCAAATACATAAACATGAATGTATTAATCATCAAAACGACGCTACACGTCTACATAGAACATCCACTATGTCATCGTCGACTCGTGACGGTATATGTCGATACACGACGTCCATAGCCTCATCGTCAAACACATGACGGTATAAGTATATCAATGCATATCATCCACAATAATGCTAATAAAACAGCAATAACCCATACCTCATCGCTAATGAGATAGCGGCATACCTGTCTCCGTCATCCAACAGTGGTACGCAATCAGCACCCATCGCTCACAGGCGGCATAATCCAGTGCTACGTACATAGCGGTATAACCCCATCGCTATAGAATCAGCGGAATAATCCCTCGTCATAGAGTCAGCGGCATGAAACATCGCTAATAGAATAGCGGAATGAACCATCGCTATGAATACCCGGCGGCATAAACCATCGCCAATAGAATAGCGGAATGAACCATCGCTATGAACACCTGGCGGCATAAACCATCGCCAATAGAATAGCGGAATGAACCATCGCTATGAACACCTGGCGGCATAAACCATCGCCAATAGAATAGCAGAATGAACCATCGCTATGAACACCTGGCGGCATAAACCATCGTCAATAGAATAGCGGAATGAACCATCGCTATGAACACCTGGCGGCATAAACCATCGCCAATAAAATAGCGGAATGAACCATCGCTATGAACACCTGGCGGCATAAACCATCGCCAATAGAATAGCGGAATGAACCATCGCTATGAATACCCGGCGGCATAAACCATCGCCAATAGAATAGCGGAATGAACCATCGCTATGAATACCCGGCGGCATAAACCATCGCCAATAGAATAGCCGGTCCCTAGTCATTGTCACGGTAGTGTATTTTAATGCCCCTCGCTCAAATAAAACATGCGGTACTCCCACCCCTTGCTTCACATATAGGCGGCATAGAATAACCTCGCTTAAATGGACATGCGGCGTTCCCACCCCTCGCTTCACATTTTAGCGGCAACTATTCTTTCCTCGCCTCATATGATAACCACGCTTCAATGTGACATGCGGCGCTCCCACCCCTCGCTTCACATTTTAGCGGCACAAAACAATAAATAGCGGCAAGCATTTAAAATCATCACTCATCCATAACAATGACTCATGGGATATTCACCAAGTATTCTGTCTATACCTGCAACACAAAGCATATTCCATATTCCAACATACATCATCATGAGTGTATTTTAATGCACCTCGCTCAAATGCGACATGCGGCACTCCCACCCCTCGCTTCAACATTTGGCGGCAGAGCATTAAAATTATCACTCTATTGTACACATGCAACCACAATGCTTAATCCATGATGTATATAAAACACAGGTTACCGTTTCGTATCTTTCAACCCTGGCTTAGCCTTTCGCGTCATAGTGTCCCTACAGGAACAATCCCAAACCATGAGCATACGATAATCCATATTCCCCACAATATGATTATAATGAGTAAATGCATAAACTATGAGTACAAAGTACTTCCTGTATCCCAATGCATTTCAAAATGCTCCTTTTGGTTGTCCCTGCGTCACAACTCACAATAATAATCAACAGATTATATTATGATTCCATAGATGTCATGACATATAATCGTTTCACTATGATCACATGTTACCAATGCACATAAGCAAAATAGTTGTGTCACACAACACTAGCTACTATCATGCATAAATATGTGCTACCCATCCCTATCAGCATCTTCCAGGCCTTCAACAGCCCCAAACAGCTAACCACTGCTCTGATACCACTAATGTAAGGACCCCCGCGCCCTTATCCCGATATTAGTGTATTAATCCATGTCATTAGTGCATACAATCATGTTATTAAGGGGGAAAGTGATTACATGCGACTCTAGCATGAATACCATCTATAAAATTTCTTTACATTAATCGTATAATGTCTATACTTTCCCAACACATTCCATAAAACATGTCATGCACCTTTAAACATATACTAACATGCTCTCAATTCATTTTGCAAATCATAATTAATTGCGTGCTAACCGTAAATGAATAGAGAAAAGACGTAGCCCAATTATACATTCCATATACACGTAATATGTACTCACATAAGAGCACCCACTGAATAAGCGTATATCTAATGTGTAAAACACTCTACGGAATACCGTTACTGGTGCTTCGATCCTGGAAGCACCTCTCAAGCGCAACTCGATCTCGACTCTGGATCTGAGCGCCTATCCATCCAGCTCTGGTACCTCGATCCTGGAAGTACCTCTAATCAACAGCCCGAGTTCACCAAAGCTGCTGCTACACCTGTACCACCTGTCCCAACAGAGACAGCCCCCACACGGGGTGAGTATACCAATATCCCAAATCCAATAACCACAACAATACAATTCATAATTTACATCAATGTAAATGCTATGAAATACAAAATATACTCCCTGGATGGTATCATCCTCATCCGGGGTTTTCTGTACTGTCCCTGTTCTAAAAACACTGAAACCATCAAATTCCCAAATGCTAGTTAATCATTACATTGATTAACGAATTCATTAGCCATATACCGGTATCATAATCAATACTATCAAATCATTAAACAATGATTACAAATTCCCCATATATCTCACTTATGGTTCCATAGTTCTATTTCATAGCTCGCTCTACAATAGCGGCGTTCCATTTCCACGCATACTCAACAGCAGCGGCGTCATAATCGATGTTCTCTCACAGGCGACAACATCCCAATCATTGCTCGCTCAAAAGCGGCACCATGCAATTCTCAATGCATACATAGACATTTGAAGCAAGTACCATAAACCATGCATTTCAATATCCGTTTATTGCTAATACCATGTGTCATGCATTTCCACACACATTCATTGCAATACATTGTACCAAGCACTCAACAATTGCAATTATATTAAAGGGCTATGCTCGTACGTCATACGTACCTTATACTTTCCGGAGTTCGAGTCCGACTTCGCCCGAGTCCCCCGATTCGATGAATTATGAGCTAACACACAAAACTCACAATCAACAACAAGCATGCTACCACGTGCCCAAGCACGTTCAAAACTTCCAAACTTATCGTCTATCCATGACGATTACCAATATAAAAGCCACCCGGCTAAGTATGCATAGTACTCAAAATATACTATTCAACAAGTTTAAAAGATAGCCAAGAATTCATCCGAGAATTCCATTTAATTTACTTGGCTCCAACCAAACTATTTTAAAAGTCTAGCATTCCCATTGGAATGAGAACATTGCCCCGGAAGCCGACCATTTAAGTCGCAAATCCAAAATCCCACGAAAGGCCAAGAATTCCAAAAATTACCTGCTGGCGATCGATCGCTATATCGGGCGATCGATCGCCAGACCACTCTGGCGTGAGGCGATCGATCGCTCCAAAAGTGGCGATCGATCGCCACAATGCTGAAAAGCCCACTGCCTGCATGCGATCGGTCGCCTGCTACGGGTGATCGATCGCCATGCCCTGCAACTTGAAAACCACCATTTTTAAAAGCTTGAAACCTCCACAAAACATACCCCAACTCCTCCCAACTCAAAATCACAACAAAACAACACCCAAGAACCTCCAACAAGGGTGTTAGACTTGAATTAAAACAAACCCAAAAGTTTTCAAGATTTTCATCAAAATCACCCAACCCAAACCAACCTCAAAACTCAACCAAAATCAACAAAACTACTATCAAATCAAAGCTACAAGAGAGGAGGAAGAGATTACCAGCTTTTCTTCAAGAGATTCGGCCCCTAAATCGAGCCTCCATCGATTTTACTCATCAAAGGGAAAGGGGAAGGGTTTGGGGTGGGAGAGAGGCGTGAGAGGGAGTGGAGATGAGAGAAATGGATTCCAAATGATGGAACCCCGAGTCCAAATGGTATATATAGCAAAAATGCCCCAAAATACCAATACCTTCACAAATACACCATGATTCATTAAAAATCATCTGTTTTCAAAAACTCTCTCTCCAACATCAAATCCCCAGACTGGCCCCAACATAAGGCACCCCGGACACCAAGTCCAACTGGTAGGTCTTTATTAGCTTGTAGCTTGGCCTATGTATTGGCTTATGAAAGAAAGGAAAAATGTGTATCAAACAAGAGAGTAAAATGATATGCACAAAAAATTAGCTTCTCTTCTTGCATGATTATTGCAATGTAAACTTTAATCATTTTTTTTTCTTTTGTGCCTTGGCTCCCCTTGGAGTTATATTTGTATTAATCTTTTCAAGGCATCCCTTTTCTTTCATGTATTCTATTCTTTTGACAATGAAGCTCACAAAACATAAATGAATCATTGATAACATAAGTGTTTGTGAATGAAATACATCATACTCCCTTTGTGATGCCCGGAGATTTATGGTGTTAATGCCGGTGTGGTAATAATCTTTAATGGATTTTAATTGTGGCAGTTATGGATTAATTGCGGTTTTGGGACTCCCGGGGATTTTAAATCCGGTATTTTGAATAATTGGATCCAAGGGATGAGATTGTATTCTCGTCGTGGTGATAACCTTGGAATTTGGTCTTTGGGATTTGGGGTCCGGAGTACTTTGTACTGGGCTGGTAATGGAATTAGAGATTGGGAGGTATTTTTTGAAAACAGATGATTTTTAATGAATCATGATGTAGTTGTGGGGGTATTGGTATTTTGGAGCTTTGGTGCTATATATACCAAATGGACTCGGTATTCCGTCATTATACGGAATCTCTCCCCCTCTCCTCCCCCTCTCGCCTCTCTGCCTCACCCCAAACCCTTCCCCTCTTTTCTCTTGGGAACAAATCGATGGGGGTTCGTCTTAGGAGCCCGATTTCTTGAAGAAAAGCTGGTAATCTTCTTCTCCTCACCATTAGCTTCGATTTGATTATGGTATTGTGCTTGTTGGTCAATTATTGGGTTGGATTTGAGATTTGAGGATTTTGGTTAAAAATTTAAAATGTTGTTTTTAGAGTTTTTAATAAGTTTATTTGATGTATTTGAGGTGTCGAGGAAGTTAGAGGTGTTGGTTTTGAGTTTGGGTGTGAAAAACACCATGGAAGCTCAAGTTTTTCGGAAAATCGCAGGCCGCGATCGATCGCCGAGGAGGGCCGAACGATCGCGACGAGCAGCTGTAAAATTGGTGACGAAGAACAGTGCGGGCGATCGATCGTGAGTTCTCAGCGATCGATCGTGAGCGAGTTGGCGATCAATCGCGGAGACTCACGATCGTTCGCGATAAGGCACTGTTGCCCACTGGACAGAGTGATCGATCGCGATGAAATAGGTGATCGATCGCCGCTCGTAGGATTTTGTTTTTTTGGAAAATTTTTGGAAAATGTCGGGATTTTGGAAACGGAGTTTAATTAACCGATTCCCGGGGCAATGTCTACATTCTAATGGGAATGCTATACTTCTAAAATGGATTGGTTGGAGCTAAAATTTAATAAAACGAAATTCTCGGTTGAGTTTTTGGCTATCTTTTAGACATAGAAAATGGAATATTTTGGGTATTATGCATGCTTAGCCGGGGGGGTTTTATTTTGGTAATCGTCATGGATGGACGATAGGTTTGGAAGTTGTGAACGTGCTTGGGCACGTTGTAAGACCCAACGCCCCAACATGTCAATAATGCAATTATGACGTCATATGTATTTGAAAATTTTCATTCTTTAAATGAATCATTACATGCTTCATATACACCCTATGACTTTTATAAAAATTTGGGCAGAGTCTCCCCAAAAATAAGAACACCATATAAACATCATCAACAACATCACAAATATCCAGTACTAACATCCACCAAATAAAGCGACTAAGTAAAGGTGGAGCTCTGCAATATTCAACACTCTTATACAAACCATATACATGCATTAAAATGCACATAGATGAGCGATGAATAAATGAGTATAAATTTACTCGCATATATCACATTCTCTCATTTACCAATACTGATACCGTGCCCCATGTAGTATTCCACACCAATAGCTCGAACTCACTTCAGAACCAATGCCATACCCGTTTTACCTGTTTCAACAGAAACAACCCCCACACAGGGTGAGCACGCTCCAACTCAACAGTCATACTCATATCAATATACAAAATTGAAATTGCAACTAAATAATCTTATTAAAAGCAATAAAATATACTCCCTGCATAGTCCTGGCCAATGAAGGCTTTCTTATACTGTTCCTGTCACAAATCCACAATCGTCAAGATCAATAACATTTTTGAAGATACTCAATATCAAGATAAATCGTTTCCTTGATGCTACATCACTTATTTCAAAATCATAACCAACAAAATTTAAAGGCACTCATGTCCATTAGTTAATCTCATTCCCAACCATTTCTAATATCGGTCATGCCAAAGGCATCGATATTAACTCGTATACCCGGATCACGTACATATACGTATCAACCACTCCACGTGTATTAAACTCAATCACATACTCAATTACTTAACCTTAACATCACATTCAACATACATGTATACATGAATATATAAATACTGGGTATACCTGCTCGTACGTCACCACGTACCTTATAGTCGACAACATGATTAAGCCACACTCGATGTCTGTATGCTCATGTAATATCTGAACAAAGTCACCACTCAATATTAGCTCATTTGCAACACCATTAATATCATTTATATATTTCTCAACTTTATTTCCATATCATCACTCAACAACTCAATATTATGAATCTTGTTACGTAATCAAGGAAATCGATACTGCTATGAGCAACTATACATGTAGTTCATTTTATTGTCATTTACACTCTATCTTTTAAGGATGTGATACTGTCACTTAAATCAATAAAATCCACTCCACTATCTCACGACATCATACACTACGGTAATACGATTATTCAATACTTCCCAACATCTAGAAATAATATCAACTCGTACTTCAAAATCCTTCACTTACACATGTAGTAAGGTCTACACAAATCAAACTAGGATATTAATTCAACTCATGACAACACATAATTTAGTGAAACAGCAACACAGTTTATTCCAAAAGAGTCACAAATTTAACTCAAAATCGTAGTCAAATTCGAGCCAATAACAAGAACTTTAAACCCATAATGCAGCAAAATCTTGGAAGCCAAAACAGCAAGAAAATTGAGCCAACTAGAAACTGGAATTTTCGAAGTAAAAACCAAAAGATTCAAGCCAAAGTAGTATATTTTCAGAAGTAAAATCAGCAAGGGATCATGCCATCTAGCAGCTGGAATTTCCAGAGTAAAACAGCAAGATTGAAACTCAATGCAACATCACGATTTCAGCCTCAATACAGTATACATTTCACACATAATTGTATCAGCTTTTTCGAACCAAAAACCACCTAAACTTCGAAACCATTGCCATGATTTTTCTCCCCAAGAACACACACAAAAACGCCCCCAAAACAGCATACAATTCAAACCATAAAACAACATAAATTTCGAACTAAATAGCTGTGTAAGTTTGGCCGAATACCAACAGAAAATCGCCCCAAATAAATGCATCAAATCAGCAAAATCGAAACCAACGAGTACAAGACTAAGGCATCGTGTAGCAACAAACCCACACAAACCTGATCGAATAAATCTTTCCCAAATCGAAGTGAAATCGTCTCTGCATAGGGTAGACGGCGGCGTGAAGAGATGGGAGAGGAGAAGAGAAATCGACGAGTTTAGTGTGTGAGAAAGGTGTGGTGTGTGTCTTTTAATTAACCCTAGATTAAATCTACACCACCCAATTATCAATTTCCACCCTTCAATTATCATCTCCAACAAAAATAATTATTTTCAAATTAAATTTACCAATTTAGTATTGCTAGAAAACCCCTCTTAGATATAATTTATGATACAAGTTCAACTCGGAATTATTTATTCAAACCCGGGAC
This sequence comes from Haberlea rhodopensis, assembly GCA_907163345.1. Lineage (NCBI taxonomy): Eukaryota > Viridiplantae > Streptophyta > Magnoliopsida > Lamiales > Gesneriaceae > Haberlea > Haberlea rhodopensis. Next base: position 9,644,515 of record CAJQUN010000006.1, on the reverse strand, counting down.
CAAAATGACGTTCCCAAGAATTTAATAATCTCCTTGAATTCAATTAATACTAAAAACTCAACCAAGATTTATTTATCCGACCTGGGTCCAAAATATAATGTCCAATAATTTAAATCCTTAAATGTTATTTAATTACCACAACTAGAACAAATGAATAATTTTCAATTATTCCGGACATCACAATTCTCCCTACCTAATAAAATTTCGTCCTTGAAATTTAAACACATGCTTACCATAAAAGGCAACAATTTAAATTGACGTATCATTATACAGTTCACATTTGTAGGACGACACCATCTTTCGAATCATCATGGCTCGTGAACGCGGCGTACCACACCAACGATCTCAAGACTGCAAGTCACATCACTTTACCATATTCCAACATTAGCATTCAATGAGCTAAAATATATTAATACCACTAACATGTAGATTATACAAGATCGATCATCATCATACTTACATACTTACCATGGATTGAATATTTCATACATTCTCTCTCGCTACCAGCTGTTCATAAAGTATTGAAAATATTTGATTATGTTCCTCTGTAACATCTAAGCAACAATAGATCTCATGAACTAGAATAAGCAATCCCCTTTTTCACGTTTACTTGCCTATCTCATCACTTAAATTTTCTGTAGCATATAGATTTTTAGTTCAAGTCATTTCTTTCACTCCACTGTGTTACATGTTGTAAGACCCCAACGTCCAACACGTCAATAATGCAATTATGACGTCATTTGAGTATGTAAAAATTTCTTTTCATTAAAAGAATCAATACATGCATTCCATAATCCCCAAGACTTTTATAAAAATTTGGGCAGAGTCTCCCCATAAATTGGACTATCCCAGAAAATACACAATTATAATAACCCTCAATATAAAACACCATAATCTAAATATAACATTTCCCAGCCAGGGAAGTCACAACACTAAAAGAACATAAGTAAGTTCCCGGCCAGGGAAAACATAGTACTAAGGAGATATAAAAAGTGGGCTTCAACACCCATATACAGTCCATATACACGACTCCAAGTGCTCACATACATGCAACAAATAATGAATACCCATCTAGTTGCATAAATAATGTATACCCTTTACACACTATCCTCCTACGCTTCAGGAAGCATATTGTCCAACCAAGCTCAAGCTTGCTACACCAAAATAACTTGTAGCTGTAATACCTGTTTCAACAGAAACAACCCCCACACAGGGTGAGCATACTCCAACTCAATATTAATTCACAAGTCAATATACGAAATTATAATGCAACAATTTAGATTATTCAGAACTCATAAAAATATACTCCCTGTACAATTCCGATCCAGCATAGCTATCCTGAACTGTTCCTGTTTCAATCTTATACACTTTCATAACTATCAAGTTCAATATCATTATTCAAACCATGGTACTCATCAATGCCATAAATACGACATGACCACAATTTATCATTTAAACTCAATCATGACGAATCTTATCTCGAAGGCAACTCTGCCTATTAATTAATCTCATTATCGACCACTTCTCATATCGTTCGTGCCAAGGGCATCAATAATCAATTCGTATACCCGGATCACGTACATCGACGTATCCACCATTCCACGTATATTAAACTCAACCATCAAACTCAATCACTTAACCTTAAACATCACATTCAAAATATATGTACACATGAATATATAAATACTGGGTATACCTGCTCGTACGTCACCACGTACCTTATAGTCGATAACATGAACAAGCTAGCATCGACTTCCAGAAGTTCATGGAGTATATATATTGAACACCAATTCAATATTAGCGCACTAATAGTACAATTGTTATCAGTAGGTATTTCCAACTCCCAATCTAATACCGTGAATCGATAGCTCAATAAAATGGACATTGTCACATAATCAAGACAATCTATATTAGTCAAATCAACTACACAGTTAATTCATACACTTGCCATTCAAATACTCAATAAAGTATCCAATTCATGTTATTGCACACATGCAATTATATTCATTAATATACACTTTAATACATGTATATAACACATATTAACATGTATCTAATTCACTATTTACACAACGACACATGCTCTAAGTTATTAGCATCTCTAACCATAGCCCAATACTCTCCAAAACTCTATCATGATAAGAGCCATAAAAGTAGACTTTCTCACTACACACTTAGTAGAGCTTTTGCCAACACTTGAACACCACTTAAGCATATTATCAAACACCTTATGAGCATGATTTTCAAACAACTTATATGAGTTCTTCAAGTTAAAATCAGCCCCTATAAACACCAAGACATCCCCCAAAATCAAGTCATAGACACCCCCCACAAATTCAAATATATAGTATCAAGTTTAACATCAATAAAATCACATTTTTATCGATTTTAACATCTATTTTAAGATTAGAACAAGTATTCAAGCTTTTCATATAATATCTTCATAACAAAAGCGATTAAACAAGACATAACGATTCACGGGCAGCACTACACTCCCAAAACATCAGCAGATTTTTGAACTCAAATCGGCAAAGTTCTCGAACCACACAACATCAATTTTCGGACCCTAATATAGCAGGATTTTCGAACCAAAATACAACAAATTTCAAAATATAAGAGGCATCAACTTTTTCCCATTACAGTAGTAGGGAAAATCGAATTTACAGTGAGGAATTTGTGTCTCCCTCTAACTCATATTCAACCAAGCTATAAACTAAACAAATCAATGAAAATATCGACTAAACATGGAGTAAAGACAGAGCATCAACACACAAAAAAAAAAGCAGCACAATTTCCCTTCAACATCACCATTTCGATCGAACATCACAGGAAAAAGAAAAGGGATGCGATGGAAACAAATACCACTATCTAATTCAAGATCTAACCCAGCTAAAACATGAACAAACAAAATAATTCAAACCCAAAACTCGTGAGCAGCAGGGCACGGAAATCGTCCAAAAAGAGCTCACGAAACATGGCAGAGAAACGAACTTAACCAAAGTTCATACCAGAAAATGAACAACTAACAAACCTTGAGGAGAATCGTTAAAAAATGTTGCTGGAACGTGGACTTCTTCCGGGCTGAACAATCGAGAATGTGAGGAGAAAGGGAGGAGGCGGTTTTGGTCGATGAGATGGGGAAGAGAAAAGTGTTCCTTTTTAACTCCTCACCCTAGATTAAATCATCACCCTTCAATTATTATCTCATAATTTATCATCACAAAGATCCCTTTTAAATTAATTGATATTAGTTCAACCCGAAATTATTTATTCCAACTCTGGTCCAAAAATGAAGTGTCAAAATTAAATCTCGAAATAATTTAGAAAGTACCCCAATTAATCGAATGAATAATTATTAATTATTCCGGGCATCACACATATATTCTGTTAACCAATCTCAGTAATAGTTTACTTTCATCATAGTGCACATCATATAATTGCTAAATCATGCAATCCATGTACATCATGTGTATATCAGAATGTATGACGATACACCAACATTTTATCGTATAAAAACCTCATACCTGTGAGGTTGCAAAATTATGCAATTTATACCAGCCTCGTCATATCGCACCCCCATCCTTGTCCGTATGAAATATTGGTACTCTTGAGCCCTTAAACATCAACTTCTAATATATCATCTTCTGGTTATTATCTAGCGTAATGCAATTACTAGAAAGCCCATTAGTAATTCTCATATGTATATCAACATTATACGCACAACAACCACATATCATCAATATCGAATCATAATGAATGGTCTAACACGAATATTCTTACATCACGATTATACGCACATAGCATCATAATAACGTTCATCCCTCAAATTTAGCTCATAATCCCTTATTTATTCTTATCTATTTGGATAATTTATCTTGTACAATACATCGCTCCTTACTAATCACTTGCATATAAACAATTTAAAACAATGCATCAACATTAACATTGAATGGCTAATCTCAAACCTTTGTAGAGTAAGTCACCTATGTGTACAATAGCATCATGGTATCATGCTCATCACAGTACTCACATGCTTTCAAACATCAGCGTTTCCATATTTCATCACCCAGCTATCATCTGGTATGGAATATTAGACAGAAGCTCATTAGTATTTCTCAAATACTCATAACATAACCACGTAACTCGTCATTTACGCATTATTGATATTCATAATGTTTCCGTCATCAAACATTCCCCGAGTCAAAGGTTTCACGCAATCTTGTATGTATCATGCTACAACAAACTTTCACATATATGTGTGATTGAAATTCAACATATGAATCACTTCTATGCCTCAATGACGTAATTCCTTTTGATCCTTTATTCAACAAAGTACTATTTCATAAATGAATAACATATCATAGTGTAGTATATATTCATGATTCCTCATACATCAGTCTCATCGCATTTGTCATTACTTATATGTCTCAAGTTTCTAACACAATATCAAAATGATCCATCATTTAAAGTGAATGGTCATATATCTCATGTATTCTCATTATGACATTATTATATTTTCTATCACATCATGTTTATCTCATCATTAATCACTCCATGATTATTTATCAGTGTTGTCATTATATACCAGAGAATAACATCATAATTTCGTACTTACTACGTCGACCCGCAACGTTCACAATGATCACACGTCCACACATGACATTCGTAGCGATCTCACGTCATCCCGTGACGTTCCATGTCATCTCATGACCTGTTCATTAATCTCATTCCAACATGGTTACATTTAACTCAACATAACATGATTAACAGATCATTAATCTCACAGTATACAAAATAATCATGTTTTCATAAAACAATATCATTTCAATCTGATCATCATTACCCCACTGTTATCTCGTTTCTGCACAATTAATAAACGAACATATCAATACTACATGTCATTTCAATTGCATTCTCAATTCTTCATCATATATAAATTGATTTTCATAAACCATATAAAGCAGTCGAGATGATTCACGATCCACATATATCAAACAGGTTAAACCAAACGAAATGGTTTACCTCGATTCCTCGTTTCCCCTGGAACATTCCAATATTCTCTTGAGCCTACAGCTCATGTGGCCAAGAAACAATAGTATATTTGTATAACACAATGTTCACTGCTATCTGCAATCAACATATCATTAATATTCATCGCTAACACAATAGCGGTACAATAATATGTATTGCTAACACAATAGCAATATATCAATACTCATCGCCAACACTGGCATGCGTAATCTCATCGTCACTACGGGCATCCATACAATATCCATAATCACAATGAATAAAATTATATTCTTAAAACAATAAGATGTAATAACACTTACTGTACACAGTGGATCCACACTTGATCCTTAAAACTATCCCTGTTCTCAACATAATTATTCCACAAAACATAATTTCATATCAATACACAATTGATATACTCATCATCAATAACATGACCTTCCAAAAATATTCATCGCCTCGACATATCAGCGACATTCACAATATTTCCAGCGCTTCGATGTGATAGCGGCAAATAATATAAATCTCAAATATCACAATATAATCATACCATCATCACGCCAATAAATGTCATCAATATATCGGTGTCAATCAAACACGGTCGTTGCATCACCACTGCAATACAAATGAAAGAAAACAATAATGTCTCTTTATCCACTCTCTCCATGATCGCTTTCACCCGTGCATTTGATCATCAAAATATGTCAAATCAACAAGGTCAATTTAAATTAACGTATATTCATCACCCTCCCTCTGTAGTGGAGGCACATAAAATACATTGCACAGTCTCAATAGTGTTGATCCCGACAATAATCACATTGCATGCTCTCCCTAGCACCGACTCAATATCAATATACATGTCACATGCTCTCTCTAGCATTGACCTTGAAATATACACGTCGCTCGCTTGCCAGCGGCGACCACATCACTCACTTGTCAGTGGTGACCCGAATCACACCGCTCACTCCTCAGTGTGACCCATATCACATCGCTCGCTCGTCAGCGGCAACCACATCACTCACTCGTCAGTGGTGACCCAATATCACATCGCTCACTCACCAGTGGCGACCCATATCACATCGCTCACTCGTCAGCGGCGACCCAAAAATCATATATACACATCACTCGCCTCAGCGGTGACCCCACTCTACATTCACACAACATGATCACATCGCACACTCTAGTGGCGGCCTCTAAATAAACACATCACTCGCCTCAGCGGTGACCCTCTGTACATTCACACACACATAATCGCATCGCACACTCTAGTGACGACCCATAAATGAACACATCACTCGCTACACGCGGTGACCCACATCAATCGCTACTAGGCGGTGACCCTTAAATATATTAGTACGTCGCTCGTACCCACGGCAACCCACATATAATAATAACACGTTGCTCAACACGAAGGCGACCCACACATAATAATAACATGTTGGTCAACCATAAAAGCGACCCTAAACCTAAGCGACACTTCTCTTTTATACAGTGGAAAATATATTCATCCATGCTTGTACATCATTACGTACCTGTGCCATCATGTAACTGACATACACATACCCGATTGTCACATCATCTGTTGTCATACTCCAACATCACAGTATTGCCTACCATTTCCTATCCTCAGATATCATATCTCATTTTCTGATTTCTCCTGCAAAATCAGATTTCTCAACATTGCTTATACATATACATAACATGTACACAAAACTCAACTCAATAAAACACATTTATCCCTCTACTAGTAACAACGTCCACTTATCATCAACATTAATTACCGTCAGCGATGCCATTCATCACACACCTTAAAAGGCATTATCATTTTCACCATAGTCAAGCTAATGATATAAATAAAACGAGTTACCATACTCGAGGTTTTTCAACCATACCACCCTCATTGTGTATGTTCATTGGTATTGCTGGTCATTTATCAATTTTATGTTCTTCGTATCTCATACGATCCTGCAATCACGATGGTTAGCAACAACACCAATTTTCATTGCTTCATATCATAAAGTGCACATAGCAGGCGTCATGTCACAATGACAGAAAACTACAATCATGCATAAAAGTATGTGATATACATGTCTATCAACACATACCTAGGTCATTAAACATCTCAAAGAGCTAACCACTGCTCTGATACCACTAATGTAAGACCCAACGCCCCAACATGTCAATAATGCAATTATGACGTCATACGTATTTGAAAATTTTCATTCTTTAAACGAATCATTACATGCTTCATATACACCCTATGACTTTTATAAAAATTAGGGCAGAGTCTCCCCGTAAACTAGACTCCCCAAAAATAAGAACACCATATAAATATCCTCAACAGCATCACAAATATCCAGTACTAACATCCACCAAAATAAAGCGACTAAGTAAAGGTGGAGCTCTGCAACATTCAACACTCTTATACAAACCATATACATGCATTAAAATGATCATAGATGAGCGATGAATAAATGAGTATAAATTTACTCGCATATATCACATTCTCTCATTTACCAATACTGATACCATGCCCCAGGTAGTATTCCACACCAATAGCTCGAACTCACTTCAGAACCAATGTCATACCTGTTTTACCTATTTCAACAGAAACAACCCCCACACAGGGTGAGCACGCTCCAACTCAACAGTCATACTCATATCAATATACAAAATTGAAATTACAACTAAATAAGCTTATTAAAAGCTATAAAATATACTCCCTGCATAGTCCTGGCCAATGAAGGCTTTCTTATACTGTTCCTGTTCCAATATGTCACAAATCCACAATCGTCAAGATCAATAACATTTTTGAAGATACTCAATATCAAGATAAATCGTTTCCTTGATGCTACATCACTTATTTCAAAATCATAACCAACAAAATTTAAAGGCACTCATGTCCATTAGTTAATCTCATTCCCAACCATTTCTAATACCGGTCATGCCAAAGGCATCGATATTCAACTCGTATACCCGGATCACGTACATATACGTATCAACCACTCCACGTGTATTAAACTCAATTCACATACTCAATTACTTAACCTTAACATCACATTCAACATACATGTATACATGAATATATAAATACTGGGTATACCTGCTCGTACGTCACCACGTACCTTATAGTCGACAACATGATTAAGCCACACTCGACGTCTGTATGCTCATGTAATATCTGAACAAAGTCACCACTCAATATTAGCCCATTTGCAACACCATTAATATCATTTATATATTTCTCAACTTTATTTCCATATCATCACTCAACAACTCAATATTATGAATCTTGTGACGTAATCAAGGAAATCGATACTACTATGAGGAACTATACATTTAGTTCATTTTATTGTCATTTACACTCTATCTTTTAAGGATGTGATACTGTCACTTAAATAAATAAAATCCACTCCACTATCTCACGACATCATACACCACGGTAATACGATTATTCAATACTCCCAACATCTAGAAATAATATCAACTCGTACTTCAAAATCCTTCACTTACACATGTAGTAAGGTCTACACAAATCAAACTAGGATATTAATTCAACTCATGACAACACATAATTCAGTGAAACAACATCACAATAGTTCCAAAACAGTCGTGAATTTAACTCAAAATCGTAGTCCAATTCGAGCCAACATTACAAGAAGTTTAAACCCATAATGCAGCAAAATCTTGGAAGCCAAAACAGCAAGAAAATTGAGCCAACTAGAAGCTGGAATTTTTGAAGTAAAAACCAAAAGATTCAAGCCAAAGTAGCATATTTTCAGAAGTAAAATCAACAAGGGATCATGCCATCTAGCAGCTGAAATTTCCAGAGTAAAACAGCAAGATTCAAACTCAATGCAACATCACGATTTCAGACTCAGTACAGTATACATTTCACACATAATTGTATCAGCTTTTTCGAACCAAAAACCACCTAAACTTCAAACATTGCCATGATTTTTCTCCCCAAGAACACACGCAAAAACGCCCCCAAAACAGCATACAATTCAAACCATAAAACAACATAAATTTCGAACTAAATAGCTTTGTAAGTTTGGCCGAATACCAACAGAAAATCGCCCCAAATAAATGCATCAAAATCAGCAAAATCGAAACCCAAATGAGTACAAGACTAAGGCATCGTGTAGCAACAATCCCACACAAACCTGATCAAAGAAATCTTTCCCAAATCGAAGTGAAATCGTCTCTGCGTAGAAGATGGTAGACGGCGGCATGAAGAGATGGGAGGGGAGAAGAGAAATCGACGAGTTTAGTGTGTGAGAAAGGTGGGGTGCGTGTCTTTTAATTAACCCTAGATTAAATCTACACCACCCAATTATCACTCTCCACCCTTCAATTATCATCTCCAACAAAAATAATTATTTTCAAATTAAATTTACCAATTTAGTATTGCTAGAAAACCCCTCTTAGATTTAATTTATGATACAAGTTCAACTCGGAATTATTTATTCAAATCCGGGACCAAAATGACGTTCCCAAGAATTTAATAATCTCCTTGAAGTCAATTAATACTAAAAACTCAACCAAGATTTATTTATCCGACCTGGGTCCAAAATATAATGTCCAATAATTTAAATCCTTAAATGATATTTAAATACAACAACTAGAACAAATGAATAATTACAGTTATTCTGGACATCACACACGTGATTGCATGCCTATATTTAATTGAGAGTTATTTGCATGTTAGCACTTAACTCATCGGGTCGTGGGACTCCGGCAAGGTTGGACTCGAACTACGGTAATATAAGGTACGTATGACGTACGAGCATATCTTTAATATATTATTGTAATTGTGGTGCATGATATAATATAATTGTGTCGAATTGATGGATAACGGAAATGGAATACAGTTACATAGAATTGGTCGATAATATCAATTGTATGGTGCCGCTATCGAGCGATATTTTGGATGTTGTCGCCATGGAGCGAACATCAGTTATGAATGCCGCTGCTATTGAGCAAGCGAGGAAATGGAACCATTGGTTAGATATCTAGAATATCTGTAATGACTGGATAATGAAATAATGTTATCGATGTTAGAATTTGGAAAGGATTAGTAATCAATGTAATGATTAACTGGCTGTTAGGGATTTGATGATTTGGTTATTTTGAGAACAGGGACAGTACAAGGGATTCCCGGATGAGGATGATGCCATCCAGGGAGTATCTTTTATATTTCATGGCATTTACATTTTTGTAAATTATGAATTATGTTATTGTAATATTGGTTTGGTGGTATTAGTATGCTCACCCCGTGTGGGGGTTGTCTCTGTCGGGACAGTTGAACAGGTTCGTGGTTGGCTTTGGAGTTGAACTCGAGCTGTGGATTGGAGGCACTTCCAGGATCGAGGTACCAGAGCTGGGAGTATGGTATTTTATACATTACGTACACATACGTTTATTTGGTGCTCGCTTGTGGGCAATGTATATGTGTACATGGGTTGTATAAAAGGCAAGTGTCTTTCTCTTTTCATTTATTTGCGGTATGCAATAAATTGGGAATTGCTAGATGAATTGAGAATGTAATTAGTGTATTTCAAGGGTACATGATATGTTAAATGGTTTAGTTGGGGAAACTGGAAATGACATGGAATGAAATAAACGGAGAAATCTTATTATTGGTATATGCTAAGTTATCATATGGTTATTTCTCAACATAGATGGTTACATGTACATGATTATGAGATTAGTGCACTAATTACGGGTTAAGGGCCCGGGGGTCCTTACACCCTTCAGAGGTGTGGATTAAAATCACATTTAGGCTTATTAGGGAAGGATGATAAGCTAGTTAAAGAATGTAGATATATGTCTCTTTTGTATGCTTAGCATACAACCATTCTTTTGCATTAAAGCTCAAAAAGGGTACTACTGATTGATTTTCTTTACATGGTAGGCTTGAAAGGCCCAAACACATCAAAGATTGCATATTTCACTTTCATGTTCGCAAGTAGTCTAGACATACGCCTCAAAGAGCATGTAGTTAAGTTCTAGCATGTATCAGAGCAATGGTTTGCTCTTTGGGGCTGTTGAGGGCCTGGAACATGCTGATAGGAATGGGTAGCACATATTTATGCATGACGGTAGTTATTGTTGTGTGACACAACTATTTGCTTACGTGCTTTTATGATGTGGAATGTGGTATTGCTAACCATGATGGTTGCAGGATCATATGGAATACGATGAAATGATATTGATGGGAACGGATTGCAATTGATATGAAAGTGTTTTAAGAATCTGATGCTATAGGAAAATCAGGAAATGAGAAACATTATTTGCTGTCTAAGGACATGAATGGTGGATAACAGACAGTGGAATATTCGGGTATGATTTCCACATGATTATGAGATTTCAATTGATATTGAGCATGCAAATATATTGCAATTAGAGTCCAGCTACGAGTATATCACCATCAATGGATCATAATATTTGTCGTTCATATGTCGTGGCGATGGTTAATGCCACTGTCATATCATAGCGAGGGATATTATTGAGCCGCCGATATAACGTAGTAGGATTTGTGAATTGTTGTGTTAACCTTGATGCAAGTGTATGGAAATATCGATGAGATTATGAGGAATGGGCAGCACCTCTTGAGTCCAAAGGACAATGTGCACATGTGCGGGGTCACTCTTGCGCCTACGGGGCATGTGGCACGTGCATGTGAGTACCTCTTGGGCCTGCGGAACAAAGTGATACATTCCTGATTATTCCGTTGTCATGTCGAAGTGATGATGCTGTTGTCGTGTCGAAGCGATGGTAAATGCCGTTGTCACGTCGAAGCGATGATGCCGCTGTCATGTCGAAGCGATGATACCACCGTCATGTTGAAGCGATGATGCCGCTATCGTGTCGAAGCGATGATGCCGCTATCGTGTCGAAGCGATGATACATGTCGCTGTCATGTCGAAGCGATGATGCTGCTGTCATGACGTAGTGATGCTATCGGGAACAAAGTGCTGCATTTAATGTGAGCCACCTCTTGGGTCCGAAAGGAACAAAGTGCTACATGAATATGAGTACCTCTTGAGTCCACGATTATACCACTGATTTTATGGCGATGGTTCTTGTCGTCGATTGTATAGCGATGTTTTATGCCGCTGATTATTGGTGATGGTTTATGCTGCCGGGTATTCATAGCGATTGGTTATTCCGCTATTCTATTGGCGATGGTTCATGCCGCTGTGTATTTATAGCGATGGTACATTCCGCTAGTTTATTGGCGATGGTTCATGCCGCAAGGTATTATATAGCGACGGGTCATTCCGCAATTCTATTGGCGATGGTTTATGCCACGGGGTATTATATAGCCATGGGTCATTCCGCTACATCTATTGGCGATGGTTCATACCGCCGGATATCTCTATAGCGATGGTTCATTCCGCTACATCTATGGCAATGGTTCATACCGCCAGATATATATGGTGATGTTTTATGACCGCTGACTCTCTGGCGAGGGATATTGCCGCTGACTCTATAGCGATGGGTTATACCGCTATGTACGTAGCACTGGATTACGCCACCTACGAACGATGGGTGCTGCTTGCGTACCACTGGTGGACGATGGATACAGGTATGCCGCTATCTTGTTAGCATTGAGGTAAGGTGTATTACTATTTTATTAGCATTATTGTCGATGTCATGCGCTGATATACCTGTACCGTATGTGTTTGACGATGAGATTTTGGATGTCATATGTTGGCATATACCGTCATAGGGTGACGATGACATAGTGGATATTCTATATAGACTTGTAGCATCGTGATGACGAATAATACGTCTGGGTGTATGTATTTAGTCGTATGGTTGGAGTGCCGATGGTGGGCACAAGGTAGTGTCTGGGTCACTAGTTGACGTGACCAATATGCCGAGCAAGTTTGCTCTATGGATTATTGGATGCATTGTCCCGATGAGTGTACCGCATCATGCAATAGAGGTAAATATTTGTCAACTGGTGATACCCTTGGGTATACTCACTGGAATGGCTAAGGCCAAGTGATTGGTGGTAAGAGTAGTCATTGAGGAAACTACTCGCTCTTGTCGATGTGACGTTTGGTAGACATGGTTACACCCACCCATGAGGGTGTGGATTTAATCATCATGGATATGATTACTTTGTGATTGAGCAAGGACACCGGGATGTCTGTAGTGCTTGGTGTTTTAGAGAAATATTGGGTGATGACCCACTACTCTAAATGGAGGTTACGGTATGGTATACCGAGTGGAACGTATGATGCGTTGGTAGGCTTGGTATAAGTTTGTGGAGGCAGCGATTTGCTAGCTAGATATCGTGGCAGTGTTATAGTGTGCCTATTGGAGCCATTATACTGCGCGTTGGGGCCGAGTTTGGTAAATCGTACGGTGATACGATGAGGGTTTTTGGTAGACTCTTGTAGTCTCTATGTGGCATGATGATTGAGGCAGGAAATACCTCACGGTGACGTTTATACGTCAAATGTTTTGAAGGACTTGTACTGGGACAACTCAGTTTTGTTGGGAGTACCAACGTGAGTGTCGACAAGTCATTGTTGGCTCTGGTTGAGCATCTTTTCATATGAAATGCAACGGGAGTCACAATGTGGATTGTGGGATATAGCTAGTGAGGTAACACTAGTATATTAATTTTGTCTCTGGGAGAGATTTGGATTGTACTGTCATGGAGACAGCTGGTACCGGTCGTGGGTTGATTGTAAATCAACCGGGGTAAGCCCTACTAGTGTTGGACTAGGTGATGGCTTCGTACTTCCGGTGAGATGTTCGAGGAGACGTCTCCGAAGTAATGCTCGACGTTGTGAAGTACTATGGTATTAGTACGGAGCATTGTTAGAACAAGTATACGTTGTGTATACGATTTTCAATTTGGCAATAGTGGCTTGATGCACTATCTGAACCAGTTGCGTATTTTTGGTTCCGAGATATGTTTTGGTATAAATATATCAAGTTTTCCGAACATTGGTTCGAGGTTGGAGGGTCGTGAGTTCATGACACTTCCCTTGTGAGGAAGGCGGTATTGATATACCTACCGATTGGGAATCCTGGGAGATACAATGAGTCGGGTTGTGTAGTGTTGATGTTGGAATCACACCATCGGTCGTTGGTCCGTCAATCATTATTCTCCGCGAGGTGAGAATCTCTGGGGATTGACAGTTGGTTATGGGACGTTGGGTATGATTGGAGATACCTGAGTCTATTGCATTGAGTATGCAGCTTGTATTGGTACTTAGGCATGTACGCCGATGTAGGTATACGTATGCCAGCATTTTCTTGGTACTCGTCGAGCATCGGATTTATATGCTTTGATGAATGAATCTACGGTAAGAGATTGTGGGGCTTGGGAGTGGTAATCTCAATGACACGATGTATTCTGAAGAATGATTGTGAGGTCTGATTGACTCCCTTGAGGAGGGATTGTCGTGTGTTGAAGCGATGGTAAGTCATTTTTGACTAATTTGTTAACATCCATGTGTTAGATTGTTGAATCCTAGGGTAAACGAGGGATGGCTTTGTGTCGGATTTGTTAAGTGTCGTGGTTGACACGTGTGGCGGGAATGCAATTGATTTTCTTGCATGTCCTTTCGAGAACATGAGACCTTGTGGAGTCTCGATAGTGTGTTTGGGACCAAGATGTGATTTCTTCGAACACACGGATGTAGACATCTTTGGAGATGTGTTTTGTGTTGGTCAGTGTTGTTGCCCAATCCGTGTTGCAATGTGGTGCAACTACTCCTTCGATGGAGATGAGTTTGGAAGCGGAATCTGGATATAGTTTAGATACACTGCTGTGTACTGGTGGTTTCCATGGCAACGATGTATGTTTAACATCGTGGGATGGATTGTAGGGATATCATCGAGGCGATATCTATATTGGAATCACGAATGATTCGGTTGATTTGCAGTTATGGTCTGCTTTGAAATGGTTGGCATTGGGATATGCTGACGTTCTGTTGCGGTTGTAATGGTTTGGGAGGTTTATCCCATTCCAGGTTTTGGTACGAGGTCGGTATCCTCGCGGTCGGTGTGTCATTCATGACATGTTCATGATTCGACGATGTGAATCCGTTTGGATTTTTTTTTGTAATCTCGGCAATACGTGGATACGCCGTGCAAATTTCGAGGATGAAATTTTATTAGTTGGGGATAATTGTGATGCCCGGGGATTTATGGTGTTAATCACGGTGTTGTTGTAATCTTTAATGGATTTTAATTTTGGCAATTATGGATTAATTACGGTTTTGGGACTCCCGGAGATTTTAAATCCTGTATTTGGAGTCATTGGATCAAAGGGATGAGATTGTATTCTCGTCGTGGTGATAACCTTGGAATTTGGGCTTTGGTGGGATTTGGGGTCCGGAGTACTTTGTATTGGGATGGTAATGGAATTAGAGATTGGGAGATATTTTTTGAAAACAGATGATTTTTAATGAATCATGATGTAGTTGTGGGGGTATTGGTATTTTGGAGCCTTAGTGCTATATATACCAAATGGACTCGATATTCCGTCATTATACGGAATATCTCCCCCTCTCCTCTCCCTCTCACCTCTCTCTCTCACCCCAAACCCTTCCCCTCTTTTCTCTTGGGAACAAATCGATGGGGACTCATCATGGGAGCCCGATTTATTGAAGAAAACCTTGTAATCTTCTTCTCCTCACCTTTTGCTTCGATTTAATTATAGTATTGTGCTTGTTGGTCAAGTATTGGGTTGGATTTGAGATTTGGGGGTTTTGGTTAAAAATCTAAAATGTTGTTTTTACAGTTTTTAATGAGTTTATTTGATGTATTTGAGGTGTTGAGGAAGTTAGGGGTGTTGGTTTTTGAGTTTGGGTGTGAAAAACACCATGGAAGCTAGAGTTTTTCGGAAAATAGCAGGTCGCGATCGATCGCCGAGGAGGGCCGATTGATCGTGACGAGCAGCTGTAAAATTGGTGACGATGAAAAGTGCGGGCAGTCGATCGCAAGCGAGTTGGCGATCGATCGCGATAAGGCACTGTTGCCCACTGGACAGGGGCGATCAATCGCGATGAAATCGGCGATCGATCGCCGCCTGTAGGATTTAGTTTTTTTGGAAAATTTTGGAAAATGTCGGGTTTTGGAAACGAGGTTTAATTAACCGATTCCCGGGGCAATGTCTACATTCCAATGGGAATGCAATACTTTTAAAATGGATTGGTTGGAGCCAAAATTTAATAAAACGGAATTCTCGATTGAGTTTTTGGCTATCTTTTAAACATATAAAATGGAATATTTTGGGTATTATGCATGCTTAGACGGGGGGCTTTTATTTTGGTAATCGTCATGGATGGACGATAGGTTTGGAAGTTGTGAACGTGCTTGGGCACGTGATTGCATGCCTATGTTTAATTGAGAGTTATTTGCATGTTAGCACTTAACTCATCGGGTCGTGGGACTCCGGCAAGGTTGGACTCGAACTACGGTATTATAAGGTACGCATGACGTACGAGCATATATTTAATATATTATTGCAATTGTGGTGCATGATATAATATAATTGTGTCAAATTGATGGATAACGGAAATGGAATACAGTTACGTAGAATTGGTCGATAATATCAATTGTATGGTGCCGTTATGGACCGAGCGATGTTTTGGATGTTGTCGCCATGGAGCGAACATCAGTTATGAATGCCGCTGCTATTGAGCAAGCGAGGAAATGGAACCATTGGTTAGATATCTAGAATATCTGTAATGATTGGATAATGAAATAATGTTATTGATATTAGAATTTGGAAAGGATTAGTTAATCAATGTAATGATTAACTGGCTATTAGGGATTTGATGATTTTGGTTATTTTGAGAACAGGGACAGTACAGGGGATTCCCGGATGAGGATGATGCCATCCAGGGAGTATCTTTTATATTTCATGGCATTTACATTTTTGTAAATTATGAATTATGTTATTGTAATATTGGTTTGGTGGTATTGGTATGCTCACCCCGTGTGGGGGCTGTCTCTGTCGGGACAGGTGAATAGGTTCATGGTTGGCTTTGGAGTTGAACTCGAGCTGTGGATTTGAGGCACTTCCAGGATCGAGGTACCAGAGCTGGGAGTATGGTATTTTATACATTACGTATACATACGTTTATTTGGTGCTCGCTTGTGAGCAGTGTATATGTGTACATGCGTTGAATAAAAGGCAAGTGGCTTTCTCTTTTCATTTATTTGTGGTATGAAATAAATTGGGAATTGCTAGATGAATTGAGAATGTAATTAGGGTATTTCAAGGGTACATGATATGTTAAATGGTTTAATTGGAGAAACTGGAATTGACATGGAATGAAATAAACGGAGAAATCTTATTATTGGTATATTATGCTAAGTTAGCATATGGTTATTTCCCAACATAGATGGTTACATGTACATGATTATGAGATAATGCACTAATTACGGGTTAAGGGCACGGGGGTCCTTACACCCTTCAGAGGTGTTCATTAAATTCACATTTAGCCTTATTAAGGAAGGATGATAAGCTAGTCAAAGAATGTAGATATATGTCTCTTTTGTATGCTTAGCATACAACCATTCTTTTGCATTAAAGCTCAAAAATGGTACACTGATTGATTTTCTTTACATGGTAGGCTTGAAAGG
This sequence comes from Haberlea rhodopensis, assembly GCA_907163345.1. Classification (NCBI taxonomy): domain Eukaryota; kingdom Viridiplantae; phylum Streptophyta; class Magnoliopsida; order Lamiales; family Gesneriaceae; genus Haberlea; species Haberlea rhodopensis. The sequence goes on along the minus strand of CAJQUN010000006.1, from coordinate 9,626,878 downwards.
CCCAAACACATCAAAGATTGCATATATCACTTTCATGTTCGCAAGTAGTCTAGACATACGCCTCAAAGAGCATATAGGTAAGTTCTAGCACTTTGGGGCTGTTGAGGGCCTGGAACATGCCGATAGGAATGGGTAGCACATATTTATGCATGATGGTAGTTAGTGTTGTGTGACAAAACTATTTGCTTATGTGCTTTTATGATGTGGAATGTGGTATTGCTAACCATGATGGTTGCAGGATCATATGGAATACGATGAAATGAGATTGATGGGAACGGATTGCAATTGATATGAAAGTGTTTTTAAGAATTTGATGCTGTAGGAAAATCAGGAAATGAGAAACATTATACGCTGTCTAAGGACAGAAATGGTGGATAACAGACAGCGGAATATTCGGGTATGATTTCCATATGATTATGAGATTTCAATTGATATTGAGCATGCAAATATATTGCAATTAGAGTCCTGCTACGGGTATATCACCAGCGATGGATCATAATATTTTCCTTTCATATGTCGAAGCGATGGCTAATGCCGCTGTCATATCATAACGAGGGATATTATTGAGCCGTCGATATAACGTAGTGGATTTGTGAATTGTTGTGTTAACCTTGATGCAGGTTTATGGAAATATCGATGAGATTATGCGGAATGGGCATCACCTCTTGAGTCCAAAGGACAATGTGCACATGTGCGGGGTAACCTCTTGTGCCTACGGGGCATGTGGCACATGCATGGGAGTACCTCTTGGGCCTGCGGAACAAAGTGATAAATTCCTGATTATGCCGTTGTCATGTCGAAGCGATGATGCCGTTGTCGTGTCGAAGCAATGGTAAATGACATTGTCATGTTGAAGCGATGATGTCGCTGTCATGTCGAAGCGATGATACCACCGTCATGTCGAAGCGATGATGCCGCTGTCGTGTCGAAGCGATGATACATGCCGCTGTCACGTCGAAGCGATGATGCAGCTGTCATGACGTAGCGATGCTATCGGGAACAAAGCGCTGCATTTAACGTGAGCCACCTCTTGGGTCCGAAAGGAACAAAGTGCTACATGAATGTGACTACCTCTTGAGTCCACGATTATACCGCTGATTTTATGGCGATGGTTCTTGCCGCCGATTGTATAGCGATGGTTTATGCCGCTAATTATTGGCGATGGTTTATGCCGCCGGGTATTCATGGCGATGGGTTATTCTGCTATTTTGTTGGTGATGGTTCATGCCGATGTGTATTTATAGCGATGGTACATTCCGCTAGTTTATTGACGATGGTTCATGCCGCCAGGTATTATATAGCAATGGGTAATTCCGCTATTCTATTGGCGATGGTTTATGCCGTCGGGTATTATATAGCGATGGGTCATCCGCTACATCTATTAGCGATGGTTCATACCGCCGGATATCTCTATAGCGATGGTTCATTCCGCTATATCTATGGCGATGGTTTATACCGCTAGAAATATGTGGTGATGTTTTATGACAGCTGACTCTATGGCGAGGGATATTGTCGCTGACTCTATAGCGATGGGTTATACCGCTATACGTAGCACTTGATTACGCCACCTACGAACGATGGGTGCTGCTTGCGTACCACTGGTGGATGATTGATACATGTATGCCGCTATCTTGTTAGTGATGAGGTAAGGTGTATTACTATTTCATTAGCATTATTGTCGATGTCATGCGCTGATATACCTGTACCGCCAAGTGTTTGACGATGAGATTTTGGATGTCATATGTTGGCATATACCGTTACAGGATGACGATTACATAGTGGATATTCTATGTAGACCTGTAGCATCATGATGAAGAATAATATGTCTGGGCGTATGTATTTAGTCGTATGGTTGGAGTGCCGATGGTGGGCACAGGGTAGTGTCTGGGTCACTAGTTGACGTGACCAATATGCCGAGTAGGTTTGCTCGATGGATTGTTGGATGCATTGTACAGGTGAGTGTACCGCATCATGCAATAGAGGTAAATATTTGTCGAGTGGTGATACCCTTGGGTATACTCACTGGAATGGCTAAGGCCAAGTGATTGGTGGTAAGAGAGGTCATTGAGGAAACTACTCGATCTTGTCGATGTGACATGTGGTAGACATGGTTACATCCACCCATGAGGGTGTGGATTTAATCCTCATGGATATGATTACTTTGTGATTAAGCAAGGACACCGGGATGTCCGTAGTGCTTGGTGTTTTAGATTGTACTGGGACAACTCAGTTTTTTTGGGAGTATCAACGTGAGTGTCGACAAGTCATTGTTGGCTCTAGTTGAGCATCTTTGCATATGAAATGCAACGGGAGTCACAATGTGGATTGTGGGATATAGCTAGTGAGGTAACACTAGTATATTAATTTTATCTCTGGGAGAGATTTGGATTGTACTGTCATGGAGACAGCTGGTACCGGTCGTGGGTTGATTGTAAATCAACCGGGGTAAGCCCTACTAGTGTTGGACTAGGTGATGGCTTCGTACGTCCGGTGAGATGTTTGAGGAGACATTTCCTGGTAATGCTCGAGGTTGTGAAGTACTATGGTATTAGTACACAGCATTGTTAGAACGAGTATACGTTGTGTATACGATTTTCAATTTGGCAATAGTGGCTTGATGCACTATCTGAACCAGTTGCGTATTTTTGGTTCCGAGATATGTTTTGGTATAAATATATCCAGTTTTCCGAACATTGATTCGAGGTTGGAGGGTCGTGAGTTCATGACACTTCCCTTGTGAGGAAGGTGGTATTGATATACTTACCGATTGGGAATCTTTGGGAGATACAATGAGTCGGGTTGTGTAGTGTTGATGTTGGAATCACACCATCGGTCGTTGGTCTGTCAATCATTATTCTCCGCGAGGTGAGAATCTCTGGGGATTGACAGTTGGTTATGGGACGTTGGGTATGATTGGAGATACCTGAGTCTATTGCATTGAGTATGCAGCTTGTATTGGTACTTAGGCATGTATGCCGGTGTAGGTATACGTATGCTAGCATTTTCTTGGTACTCGTCGAGCATCGGATTTATATGCTTTGATGAATGAATCTCCGGTAAGAGATTGTGGCGCCTTGGGAGTGGTAATCTCAACGACACGATGTATTCTGAAGAATGATTGTGAGGTCTGATTGACTCCCTTGAGGAGGGATTGTCGTGTGTTGAAGCGATTGTAAGTCATTTTTGACTAATTTGTTAACATCCATGTGTTAGGATTGTTGAATCCTAGGGTAAACGAGGGATGGCTTTGTGTCGGATTTGTTAAGTGTCGTGGTTGACACGTGTGGCGGGAATGCAATTGATTTTCTTGCATGTCCTTTCGAGAACATGAGACCTTGTGGAGTCTCGATAGTGTGTTTGGGACCAAGATGTGATTTCTTGGAACACACGGATGTAGACATCTTTGGAGATATGTTTTGTGTTTTTCGGTGGCCGTGTTGTTGCCCAATCCGTGTTGCAATGTGGTGCAACTACTCCTTCGATGGAGATGAGTTTGGAAGCGGAAGCCGGATATAGTTTAGATACATTGCTGTGTACTGGTGGTTTTCATGGCTACGATGTATATTTAACATCATGGGCTGGATTGTAGGGATATCATCGAGGCGATATCTATTTTGGAATCACAAATGATTCGGTTGATTTGCAGTTATGGTTGGCTGACTGCTTTGAAATGGTTGGCATTGGGATATGCTGACGTTCTGTTGCGGTTGTAATGGTTTGGGAGGTTTATCCCATTCCAGGTTTTGGTACGAGGTCGGTATCCTCGCGGTCGGTCTGTCATTCATGACATGTTCATGATTCGACGATGTGAATCCGTTTGGATTTTTTTTGTAATCTCGGCAATACGTGGAGTACGCCGTGCAAATTTCGGGGACGAAATTTTATTAGTGGGGGATAATTGTGACGCCTGGGGATTTATGGTGTTAATCCCGGTGTGGTAATAATCTTTAATGGATTTTAATTGTGGCAATTATGGATTAATTACGATTTTGGGACTCCCGGGGATTTTAAATCCGGTATTTGGAGTCATTGGATCCAAGGGATGAGATTGTATTCTCGTCGTGGTGATAACCTTGGAATTTGGTCTTTGGTGGGATTTGGGGTCCAGAGTATGATCGCTTATTTTTTAAACAATTAATTCCAATCTAGCGATTTTATACCGCAAGTGCACGGTGTCAAGTTTTAGTATAGTGATATTATAAGTAAGGATTTCGAACCCACAGGGACTAACGTATAAGTACCAAATAAAATTAGTGAAATTATATTTAGCTTACGAAAAAGGTGATTAAATAACTAATTAAACTAAAGAATTAAAAACTCAAAACTAACACAACTCCTTTGAAGATGCGAAGGAATTTGGCTCAAGAAATCTATCAAAATGTTCGTTCAATTGTGCGTAGTCAACGATTGGTTTGTTAAAACAACTACTTATCAATCAATTCTTAAGGTGAAGGATTTCCGAATATAATCAATACACTCTCTCGAGCTATACTGAAACTAGTAATAAATTGACGCAAGTAACTCTCGTTCACTTAAACCATAATACCGAATAAATTTCTATGAAAACCGGTGTTCTTTAAATCTTTCAATTTAAAGTGACCATGTATGTGATTTAATCTCTCGATCTAAATCTTAAACATACAACATGAATTATTTTAGCGTATTATAATTTTATCTCTCGATCTCAATTATAATTCACAAATTTTAATCAACGGTAGCTACTCTTTGATAGCATGAAGCATATAATTCATGAACAAAAGATATTGATTCACTCAAACACAACCCAATCAAAGATTGAAACACAAAATTCCTTAAACTTGATAAAATAAACCAGATTAAATTCAAATCAAATTCACAAGATGTTTAATCGTCTCTCGACCACAAAAACATCAAATAAAATATTTAAATCAAATTAATCTAAAGTTTAGAAATACGATAAACGTAGGAGCGACTCCGTGCGTTGAACGATCTTTCTTCTCTCGCTTCCTTCCTTGCACTTCAAAGGATTCTTCAACCTTGTTCTTCCGGAGATGAAAGGCGGCTGAGAATTATGGAATTAGGTCTGATAATACTCTGAATAGTGGATCCAATGTTCGTGCCTCTTTTCCTTATTTATAGAGGAGGGGAGATATGGAAGTGTTTCCAAAATCAGACCAAATCAAGACTTTTATTTTCAGAAAATTCTGCGTCTCGATCGATCGGTCCTTACATCTCGATCGATCGAGCGCCCTCAGCTTCCATGTCTTAGTTTCTCTGCCTCGCTCGATCGATCGAGTTGAAGTGTCCGATCGATCGAGCTTTCTTCATCTTTTCTTGCCAATTCTCTGCCTCTCTCGATCGATCGAGCTGTTGATTCCGATCGATCGAGCTCTGAAATAAATTGTTGGCCAAAACTTCTGCCTTCGTCGATCGATCGAGCTCTTGTTCCGATTGATCGACAATGTCAGAACTCAAATTCATCATTTATTGGCTTGATTTGATCCGTTTTCTTCCTTGTAGCTCAATTCTTCCACATTCCACCTAGATTCCTGAAACAATCAAATAATACCAAAAAGCATAACATCTTCACGGAATCTACACGAAAATATATATAAATCAAAGCCTAAATACGCGTAATAATCAACCCTATCAGAGTACTTTGTACTGGGGCTGGTAATGAAATTAGAGATTGGGAGGTATTTTTTGAAACAAATGATTTTTAATGAATCATGATGTAGTTGTGGTGGTATTGGTATTTTGGAGCCTTAGTGCTATATATACCAAATGGACTCGATATTCCGTCATTATACGGAATATCTCCCCCTCTCCTCTCCCTCTCACCTCTCTCCCTCACCCCAAACCCTTCCCCTCTTTTCTCTTGGGAAAAATCGATGGGGGCTCGTCTTGGGAGCCCGATTTCTTGAAGAAAAGCTAGTAATCTTCTTCTCCTCACATTTACCTTCGATTTGATTATGGTATTGTGCTTGTTGGTCAAGTATTGGGTTGGATTTGAGATTTGGGGGTTTTGGTTAAAAATCTAAAATGTTGTTTTTAGAGTTTTTAATGAGTTTATTTAGTGTTGAGGAAGTTAGGAGTGTTGGTTTTGAGTTTGGGTGTGAAAAACACCATGGAAGCTCGATTTTTTAGGAAATTGCAGGTCGCGATCGATCGCCGAGGAGGGTCGATCGATCGCGACGAGCAGCTGTAAAATTGGTGACGATGAAAAGTGCTGGCGATCGATCGCGAGCGTGTTGGCGATCGACCGCGATAAGGCACTGTTGCCCACTGGACAGGGGCGATCGTTCGAGATGAAATCGGCGATCGATCGCCGCTCGTAGGATTTTGTTTTATTTGGAAAATTTTGGAAAATGTCGGGATTTTGGAAACGAGGTTTAATTAACCGATTCCCGGGGCAATGTCTACATTCCAATGGGAATGGTATACTTTTAAAATGGATTGGTTGGAGCCAAAATTTAATAAAACGGAATTCTCGGTTGAGTTTTTGGCTATCTTTTAAACATATAAAATGGAATATTTTGGGTATTATGCATGCTTAGACGGAGGACTTTTATTTTGGTAATCGTCATGGATGGACGATAGGTTTGGAAGTTGTGAACGTGCTTGGGCACGTGATTGCATGCCTATGTTTAGTTGAGAGTTATTTGCATGTTAGCACTTAACTCATCGGGTCGTGGGACTCCGGCAAGGTTGGACTCAAACTACGGTATTATAAGGTACGTATGACGTGCGAGCATATCTTTAATATATTATTGCAATTGTGGTGCATGATATAATATAATTGTGTCGAATTGATGGATAACGGAAATGGAATACAGTTACATAGAATTGGTCGATAATATCAATTGTATGGTGCCTCTATGGAGCGAGTGATATTTTGGATGTTGTCGCGATGGAGCGAACATCAGTTATGAATGCCGCTGCTATTGAGCAAGCGAGGAAATGGAACCATTGGTTAGATATCTAGAATATCTGTAATGACTGGATAATGAAATAATGTTATCGATATTAGAATTTGGAAAGGATTAGTTAATCAATGTAATGATTAACTGGCTATTAGGGATTTGATGATTTTGGTTATTTTGAGAACAGGGACAGTACAGGGGATTCCTGGATGAGGATGATGCCATCCAGGGAGTATCTTTTATATTTCATGGCATTTACATTATTGTAAAATATGAATTATGTTATTGTAATATTGGTTTGGTGGTATTGGTATGCTCACCCTGTGATAATCGTGAATTATTAGTGTTAATCCCGGTGTGGTAATAATCCTTAATGGATTTTATTTGTGGCAATTATGAATTAATTGTGATTTTGGGACTCACGGGGATTTTAAATCCTATTTTGGAGTCGTTTGGGTCCAAGGGATGAGATCGTATTCTCATCGTGGTGATAACCTGGGAATTTGGTCTTTGGTGGGATTTGGGGTCCGGAGTACTTTGTACTGGGGCTGGTAATGGGAATTGAGGTTGGAGAGATGATTTTTGAAAACAGATGATATTTAATGAATCATGATGTATTTGTGGAAGGATTGATATTTTTGAGTTTTGGTACTATATATATATATACCAAGTGGACTCGGTATTCCGTCATTATACGGAATCATTTCCTTCTCTCCTCTCCCTCACACCTCTTTCCCTCACCCCAAACCCTTCCCCTCTTCTCCTCTTGGAACAAATCGATGGGGGCTCGTCTAGGGAGCCCGATTTTCTTAAAGAAAGGCTGGTAATCATCTTCTCCTCTCCTTTAGCTTCGATTTGATTATAGTTTTGTGCTAAATGGTTGAGTTATGGGTTTGATTTGAGTTTTGGGGGTTTTTGGTTAAAAATCTAAAATGTTGATTTTAGTGTTTTTATTGAGTTTAAATGGTGTATTGGAGGTGTTGAGGAAGTTAGGGGTGTTGGTTTTGAGTTTGGGTGTGAAAAACACCATTGAAGCTCAAAATTTTCGGAAACCCGCAGGTCACAATCGATCCCGGCTTGGCGCCGATCGATCGCGACATGTTACTAGATTTGGGAAGGCGATGAACAGTCTTGCCGATCGATCGTGAAAAGTAGGCGATCAATTGCGAGGGTCTTGGCGATCGATCGCGAGGTTTGGCGATCGATCGTGGATGGCAGTGCAGCGGGCAGTGTACTCGCGTGATCGATCGCGGCACTATTTGGATTGGTTTTTTGGAATTTTTGGAAAATGTCGGGATTTTGGGATCGAGGCTTAAAGGGGTCGTTTCCGGGGCAATGTCTACATTCCAATGGGAATGCTATACTTTTAAATGAATTGATTGGAGCCAAATTTTATATTTTAGAATTCTCGGTCGAGTTTTTGGCTATCTTTTAAACATATAAAATGGAATATTTTGGGTATTATGCATACTTAGCTGGGGGGCTTTTATTTTGGTAATCGTCATGGTTAGACGATAGGTTTGGAAGTTGTGAACGTGCTTGGGCACGTGATTGCATGCCTATATTTAATTGGGAGTTATTTGCGTGTTAGCACTTAACTCATCGGGTCGTGGGACTCAGGCGAGGTTGGACTCGAACTACGGAATCATAATGTAAGGACCCTAGTTCCTTAAGTACGGATTAAAGGCATAATTAGAGCTGACAAAAATTATCAGAGTAATGTGATCGTGTTGAGACTATGAGCTTTAAGAATTACATGCCAAAAATAAGGACTATCAATGGATTAATTACATTCCCAATCTAATGAATGTTATCAATTATAGCTTTACACTACTCCTAGAGTAGACACTATACAAAAGTAATCTCGTCCTTCAATTCCCAAAAGTGTTCTTCACAAGCTCACTGCCTCAACCCGCCTTAGCCCCTTCTTATCATGCCAAAAGTGTACCTACAAGGACAACCCCAAACATGAGCATATAATAATTCATATACAACACAATATGAATTTAAGGCGTAAATGCATAAACCGTAATAAACACTTCCTGTTCTTCTCATGCATTTTAAACGCTCCCTTTTTGGTTGTCCCTGTACCATAACTCATGAGTATAATCAAATAGATTATTTAATGGTCCACACATGTCATGACATAATACCATTCCATTATCACCAATTACCAATCAACAATCCCTAGTCTGTTCATCACAATGTATTTTAATGCCCCTCGCTTTTCATATCGGGGGCATAGAATAACCTCGCTTCAATGGACATGCGGCGCTCCCACCCCTCGCTTCACATTGAGCGGCAAATATTCTTTCCTCGCCTCATATGATAACCACGCTTAAATGTGACATGCGGCGCTCCCACCCCTCGCTTCACATTTAGCGGCAACAAATCAAATAGCGGCAAGCATTAAAATCATCAAGGGATGACCACGACTCATGGGATGTGCACCAATAACCATCATATGCATATACAATCATCATGCATAATTCAACATGTATTTGCATCCACAATGCATATGACTCGCATCCACAATGCATAAACAATGAGTATATTAGATACATGTACCGTTGGGTGCCCGTACGTCTTCTACGTACCTTTCCAAAAGTAGGATGTGGTAGGACTTCACTTCCTTGGCTGTGTTGCCACCTGGGATGGTTCTACATATTCACACAAATCAATATTAGAACCCAATAATAGTCCAATACCAAAAATCCTACAAAAATAACAAAAAACATCACATTTTGTGACTCGCGATCGATCGCTGCAAAGGGCCGATCGATCGCGAGATCACACTGCCCGAATCTCAAATTTTGTTCTTTCGGCGATCGATCGCCACACTTGGCGCGATCGATCGCCAACCTCGCCGATCGAACGCCCAAGTGTGGCAATCGATCGCCAAAAGCTTCTAGAGCACACTGCCAGCTCGCGATCGATCGCCAAAAACGGGCGATCGATCGCCGAGTCCTGCACTTCGAAAAATCGCCATTTTTGCTCCAAAACTCATTTCCAAACCATACCAACTCCCCTACCATCAAACCAACAACATCAAACACAATAAAACCTTCCAAATACACTTTAAACATCTAAAAAATCCAACATTCAACCAAAATAATACCAACCCAAATTAACCCATTTCAAAACCATATCAAAACCACCACAAACTCAAACCAAACACAACAAAAACATTAGGGAGTTACCCATACCTCTTGGGGACTCCAAAACTCACACTAAATCCCACAAAACAAGTTTTTGGAAGGACTTCTCTTCCACTCTTTGCTCAAAAACGAAAATGAGTAGGGAAGGGTTTGTGAGAAGTGATTTGGGGAAAATAGAAAGAGTGATGGGTTTTTGTGGGGTTGGGGGGGTATTAGTGGGTTATTTGGGGATTAATTAAATTTGCATATCCACTATTAATCATGATTTATAAAAAATACCCCAACATGGTATTTTAAAACATTGCACCAATATGCACCAAAATCACAATTAAACTCATGCTTTCCATTTAATTGATAACCATAACAAATAAATCATGCTAATATTCAATTCTCCCACCATGCCCAACATGTACCCTGAAATGCACTCTCGGGTCACTCTTTCCATGTGACCATGCATTTCCATATGATAATTAATTCCAACACATATATTTAATTATCACCATAAAAATCACATAACATAATTAATGCCCAACTTGCATATAATTATTTCGGGGATATCACAATACTCCCCTACTTATAAGATTTCGTCCTCGAAATCACATGCACTTACCCCAACATGAAACAAAACATAAATAACTTACCAGAAAATAGTTCCGGGTAGTGCTGCACCATATGCCACTCCGTCTCCCACGTAGCCTCCTCGACACCCCTGCGAACCCACTGAACCTTGATCATAGGTATCACTTTGTTCCGAAGTCTGCGGTCTGCTCGATCCAAAATTCTAACAGGCCGTTCCACATAAGACACATCGGATTCTAACTGAACCTCGGAAGGCTGCAACACATGAGACGGATCCGGCTCATACTTTCGCAACATAGACACATGGAATACATCATGTATACCAGACAAAGAAGGTGGCAGAGCTAGTCGGTAAGCCAAAGTGCCAATGCGCTGCAAAATCTCATACGGTCCAACATACCTCGGAGATAGTTTTCCGCGCATCCCAAATCGCACAACACCTCTAAAAGGCGAGATCTTCAAGAAGACCTTATCTCCCAACTGAAATTCCAACTGTCTCCGCCGTTTATTCGCATAAGTTGTCTGTCTGTCATGTGCTGCTTTCATTTTCTGCCTTATCATCTTTATCTTCTCTTCCATTTCCCGAATCAACTCCGGTCCTCCAACCGATTTGCGGTCCAAATCATTCCAACACAAGGGTGATCTACACCGTCTGCCATAAAGTGCCTCAAAAGGAGCCATCTGAATGCTCGGTTGGTAGCTATTATTATAAGAGAACTCTACCAAGGCTACTGAATCTTGCCAAGAAACATCGAACTCCAATACACAAGCCCTCAACATGTCCTCGAGCGTTTGGATAGTACGCTCGGTCTGGCCATCCGTCTGAGGATGATATGCAGTGCTCAATCTAACTTCAGTTCCCAAGACTGACTGAAGACCCTCCCAAAAATGAGATGTGAATCGTGGATCTCGATCCGACACTATGGAAATGGGGATCCCATGCAATCTCACCACATCTCGAATATACAACTGCGCCATCCTCAAAAAGGTGAAAGTCATGCTGTAGGGGATGAAATGAGCTACCTTAGTCAATCGATCCACAATTACCCAAATAGCATCAAAACCCGAAGCACTCCTCGGTAAGTGGGTCACGAAGTCCATGGAAATGTGTTCCCACTTCCACTTCGGTATCTCCAAGCTTTTCAACTCGCCGCCAGGTCTCTGTCTCTCTGTCTTAACTTGCTGGCAGATCAAACACCTCTTAACAAAAGCGACGACATCATACTTCATCCTTTTCCACCAAAACTGATCACGTAGATCTTTATACATCTTCTTCCCGCCTGGGTGGATGCTAAGTCTACTACTATGAGCTCACTCCAAGATCCCTCTACGCAACTCCGGCGTACTCGGAACCACCCAACGGTTACCCAATCTCAAAGATCCATCATCGGCCACTCTGAATTTCGTTGGTTGACCGAGATGTACTCAAGATAACCATCTCTGAACCTCATCATCTGACTTCTGAGCTCTCCTGATGTTCTCATAAATATCCAGCTCAGCTAACAAGGTCGATACATACACAGACGATGTATCTATGTCAAAATCATAACCCAAATAGCAATAGGAAGTCATCATGGCTGACAAATGGATGACGTCCTCAGCAGTACTCCTCACTTTCCGGCTCAAAGCGTCTGCTGTCAAATTAGCTATTCCGGGATGGTTGGTAGCATTTATCGTGTACGCCCAAATTAACCTTTCTTCAGTTAATGACAAAAATATGTAGTAGTGGAAGTAGGGATCGATCTCACAGGGAAGGTAAATTTATTTTGTGCCAAAAGTGAATAGTAACGAGGGGGTTATAGGATGAATGATTACTACTAAGCAAATTCTAAAATTAAACTAATTAACGAGATTACTAAGATGATTAAACTTATGAGAGTGAAGCGATTCTTGGTTTCCAGGTAACCGTACTTTTGGAAAATTATCTTTTAATCATCAAATCAAAACATTCGAATCCTTTCAATTATCTTTCGATTGGAAATTCAATTCCTACTCATCTTATTCGTAGTCAAAGAGAAAACAGCATTCAATTCAACCCTTATCAAATCTCTAATCACCACTACAGCCGTTAATGATTAAATCAATGATAGTTTTCAAAACTAATGAGTTCGATAAATCTAATCAATGAAAAATACAGCCGTTAAAATTGATTACCCAACCGTTTCTCCTAAGAATTCAACAACACCTACAGCCGGTTAATTATTGATCTTAGTTGTTTCTTAACAAACTATCGATTATGCAATTGAATATTAGGTGATCGGTCTAATACACAAACACAACAATCATGGAATTCGAAATCTGAGAGACGAATTGAAATCGAAATAAAATTCAACAATCAAACCAAATTTTCATAAAAGGTTCAATTCCAAAAGCAGGTATCCCTTCAACCAAGAATCGAAGAGTTTTAGCCTAGCATAATTAAATCTAAAAACAATAAAAATTCAATGGAAAACATTAAATAAATAAAGGAAAAGAAATTACTAATATAAATCACGATTCCGGCTTGTCGATTCCGGTTCCGTTCTTCGTTGTTCTTGAAGAAAACTTGAAAACAAATTAACCTAAAATCTCCAAAATATTCTAAACTATCAAAAACTATGAAAACTTGCTGCTTATGACTGAATCATCCGAGTTATGGGGGTTGGTGGTTGATAAAATAGGTTACAATATTCTAAACATGGTAAAAGACCTAATTTTCTTATTTTCGGACTCTTCGGCGATCGATCGCCTGATGTGTGGCGATCGATCGCGAGGCTTTTATTTTTCGGAAAAATCATTGAGGCGATCGATCGCTATAAGTGGCGATCGATCGCCGAGATCCAGTAGACTTTGGCGATCGATCGCCACTTCTTCGCGATCGATCGCTGACCCGTAATTTTTGATGCAAATGTTTCTGTCCATAGGCGATCGATTTCCTCTTCCGGGCGATCGATTGCCACCTCCAAAATTACATTTTTGCCCTTTTCTTGATCAACTTTGAGTCCTTGTCATGTCCATGTCTCTCCTTGGTCTTTACACATCGTTTTTAGCCCGTTTTCTTCGATTGTACCTCAATTACACAAATATACGATTAGGTAGCATACGTATCAATTTATCCATCAAAACCTACCAAATCGTAGACAATTAAGCACTCAAGATGTGTCTATTTCTAGTCACATCAAACTCCCCCATACTTACTCTTTACTCGACCTCGAGTAAACAAATAAAACTACAATATTTTTGTTTAGCTCATAGGTTCATAACAAAGCAACTTGTCCTCACTTTAATGCCTCAACAATTTTAACATGCATAATAATAATGAACGGCAGTGAAAAGTTAACAGTGTAACAAGTTCAATCCCTAAACATTTCGTACCTAACGAAGTAGTGAACGTGTGTGTGTGGTCATAAACAAGTGTTGTGTACAAATTATAGATCCAAAATATGCAAAGCCATAATAGTTCAAGTCATACACTAACACAAGTATAAGCTCACTTGCACACTCTTCTCCACTATCTTAGCTACTTTGCAAACACAAATCAAGTAGGTCTTTATTAGCTTGTAGCTTGGCCTAGGTATTGGCTTATGAAAGAAGGTGTAAGGATATTCAAACAAGAGAGTATGATGAAATGCACACTAAAAGCTTCTCTTCTTGTATGAATTTTTCAACTTCGTTCTTCACAAGGTTTATTTCAACACTTTTCTTCTTTTGTGCCTTGGCTCCCCTTGGAGTCATATTTTTATCTATTTTTTTTCAAGGCATCCCTTTTTCTTTCATGCATTCCATTCTTTTGACAATTAAGCTCATAAATATACTTCAACGATTCCCAAGTGCATTTGAATGAAATACATCATACTCCCTTAAAAGGTATGGATCAAAATCACATTTAGGCTTAAAGGGTAGGATGATAAGCTAATCAAGAAATGTTGAATGGGGGTCTTTAGTATGCGTAGCATACTACCATTCTTTTACATTTAAGGCTCAAAATAGGTACTAGAGAATGATTGTGTTTACATGGTAGGCTTGAAAGGCTCAAACGCATCAAAGATTGCCTATATCACTTTCATGTTTGCAAGTAGTCTAGACATACGCCTCAAAGAGCATGTAGTTAAGTTCTAGCATGTATTAGAGACTTCTTAAGACTATCACAAAGTTCACACAATCTTCACTAAGTTATGCACACTTCACAAGTCATGACAATAATGTGCTCAAAATATTCAACTTAATAAGTTAAAGTACACTTTGCATTAGAGTTCAAAGTGTTCCAAAGTTAACAATTCACCTATGTTCAAAAGCATGCATGATATCAATTAGGTTTCATCATGGGCTAGTGAATCTAAGCATGTGTTCATTACTAACTATGAGCTCAAAATTTTAATTTTTTTGATTTTTTTGTATTTTTGAAATAAGAAAAACAATAACACACTACTAATCCCTCCCCCATACTTAAATCTTACATTGTCCCCAATGTAAGGCAAAAGACAAGAGAAAAGAAAAGTTTAACTAAAAAGCAATAAAATAAAAGGGTAAAAGGGAAACTAACTCCCCTTGGGTTGCCTCCCAAGCAGCGCCTCTGTTTAACGTCGGTGGCCCGACGCCAGTCCTCTATCAAGGTGGTTGATACAGTGTTGCTCTATCCTTCCTTAACCACCTCAATATCTTCTTCACTCCTCTGTATTTCGGCTTGTTGCTCTTTGAGTGGTCATCCCCAGTCTTTGTTACTCCTCCAGCATTTGTTGCTTGCTTTGGTCGATCCGGAGGGTGCTTCTTTCCAATGGTACGATCCTGCAATTGAGAAATAAGAGGGTCAGCAGTATCGTGAGTAGACAGAGTAGCAATCATATGAACAGTATGCACTACATTAGAATCCATACCTTTCTTATCGTCAAGGCCATCAGTAGCCTTTCCCATTTCCCACAACTCATCATTATCAAAATTAGAATCATAGTCGTCATGTACATCAATAGCGAAACTAGAATGCTCAAGAGGTTTAATGGGTTCATACATGTTGAATTTTTCAATTTCACCATTAGACTCCATGGTTATCAAACCGCTATTCATATTGATTACTGAATTTGATGATTTCAAGAATGGTCTTCCTAAAATAATTAGACTAGAAGGATCCCCATTTCTCATGTCTAAGACATAGAAATCGGCTGTGAAGACCAAATTCTTTACATGCACAACTACGTCCTCTATTATCACCTTAGGTATGACCGTGGATTTATCAGCTAAGTGAATAACTGCGCTATTCCTTTTTAAAGGTCCCATTTTCAGTTGAGAGTACATTGAGTAAGGCATGACATTTATGGATGATCCTAAATCGAGCATAGCCTTCTCAATCCTAATCGCACTAATCTCACATGGGATAAAGAACATACCTGGATCCTTGCATTTAATGGGGATGCTTCTTTGGTTATCCGCCGAAACATTGTCATTGAGCTCGACCTTGGGCTGCCCCTTGTGTTCCTTGCTTCGATCCTCTTTCACGGTTTCATGCAATGGGACTTGCTCTTTGCAGCGTGGACTCATCTCGTAGAGTCCTTTAAGTCCGGCACCTTTCCTATTGTCCTTCAATGCTTGGGGGAAAGGGGGTGGTTCTTTATATTCAGAAAGTTTGGGGTACTTACCTCGTGGTTCCTCCCCTTGCATTGGCTCGTCAACGTCTGTCTCTGTCTCCGTCATCTCTTCTTTCTGGGGGTGGCGTCAGTACCACCTTTTCTTCAGTTGCATCTTCATTCACATTCACTGTGATAGCACTCACATTTTCCCAGGGGTTCATCTCTGGTTGTGACGGCAGTCCATTTGAAATCCTTGCTTCGATCTTGCTGATTGAAGTTGCCAATTGTCCCATCTGCGTCGTCAAGCTCTGGATGCTTGCCCTCGTCTCCTGTTGAAATTGTAGGCTATTTTCAGCAATAATTTTAATGCTATGTTCTAACCTGTCAGAAGGAGGGTGCACTGGCGGTGGTGGAGGCCTCTGGTATGGCGGTCTATAGGGTGGAGGTTGGTTCATCTGTGGGTTTCCATAACCTTGGTTCGGATGATCTCTCCACCCTTGATTGTAGTTGTGTGGTGGATGGTCATAACTCCTTTGTGGGGGGCCTGGGAATCCTCCCGCAGCATTCACGTTCTCCGTGGTTGTCTCTTGTAGTGAGGGGCATGCGTCTGTGGAATGGTTCGCAGCCAAACAGATTCCACACGGCTTTGTCTTTCCTACATTTCCACCTGCCATACCACGCACAAGAAAAGTGAGGTCTATCAGTTGTTGCTCTAAGTTTGATACGTTTACCTCTTTTCTTTGCGGTTGTCCATGGCGCACAGATCCGAATTGTTGGGAGTTGGCCGCCATATTAGCTATCAACCTTCTAGCTTCCTCCGCTGTTTTATCTATAAATGCTCCTCCGCTTGCCGCATCCACTAAGTTCCTGTCAGAAGAAAGTAAACCTTCATAAAAGTATTGGATGAGAAGGTGTTCACTTATCTTGTGTTGTGGACAACTTGCGCACAACTTCTTGAATCTCTCCCAGTACTCGTGTAGTGATTCCTCGTAGAGCTGCTTCACACCATATATCTCTTTCCTCAAGTTCGTTGCCCTTGAAGCTGGGAAGTACTTTTCTAGGAATACTCTTTGTAAGTCAGTCCACGTGGTGATCGATCCGGATGGTAAGTAGAAGAGCCAGTCTTTTGCAGCGTCCTTTAGAGAAAACGGGAACGCTCTTAGCTTTATTTGATCCTCAGTGATTCCGGTCGGCTTCATGGTAGTGCACACCACGTGGAACTCCATCAGATGCTTATGTGGGTTTTCTCCTGCAAGATCATGAAAAGCTGTCAATAAGTGAATTAAACCAGATTTAAGTTCGAAGTTTACGTTATTGGCCAGAGCAGGGAAACTGATGCAGAGCGGTTGTTGATCCAAGTTAGGATTCGCCAACTGCCTCAAGCTTTGATTTGCAGCCATGTTATTCCTTTCCTCCTCTTCTTATTCCAAAATTCTTCGTGCGTCTCGTCTCCTCTGATGTAGTGTCCTCTCAATCTCAGGATCGTAGTGAAAGTTATCTTGGTGATTGAACGATCCACCTGTACTCATTAACAAACCAAAGTAGTAATACGGGATAAAAATAAAAAATAATCGACACAAAATAAATGTTGCCTTCCCCGGCAACGACGCCAAAATTTGGTAGCGTTTATCGTGTACGCCCAAATTAACCTTTCTTCAGTTAATGACAAAAATATGTAGTAGTGGAAGTAGGGATCGATCTCACAGGGAAGGTAAATTTATTTTGTGCCAAAAGTGAATAGTAACGAGGGGGTTATAGGATGAATGATTACTACTAAGCAAATTCTAAAATTAAACTAATTAACGAGATTACTAAGATGATTAAACTTATGAGAGTGAAGCGATTCTTGGTTTCCAGGTAACCGTACTTTTGGAAAATTATCTTTTAATCATCAAATCAAAACATTCGAATCCTTTCAATTATCTATCGATTGGAAATTCAATTCCTACTCATCTTATTCGTAGTCAAAGAGAAAACAGCATTAAATTCAACCCTTATCAAATCTCTAATCACCACTACAGCCGTTAATGATTAAATCAATGATAGTTTTCAAAACTAATGAGTTCGATAAATCTAATCAATGAAAACTACAGCCGTTAAAATTGATTACCCAACCGTTTCTCCTAAGAATTCAACAACACCTACAGCCGGTTAATTATTGATCTTAGTTGTTTCTTAACAAACTATCGATTATGCAATTGAATATTAGGTGATCGGTCTAATACACAAACACAACAATCATGGAATTCGAAATCTGAGAGACGAATTGAAATCGAAATAAAATTCAACAATCAAACCAAATTTTCATAAAAGGTTCAATTCCAAAAGCAGGTATCCCTTCAACCAAGAATCGAAGAGTTTTAGCCTAGCATAATTAAATCTAAAAACAATAAAAATTCAATGGAAAACATTAAATAAATAAAGGAAAAGAAATTACTAATATAAATCACGATTCCGGCTTGTCGATTCTGGTTCCGTTTTTCGTTGTTCTTGAAGAAAACTTGAAAACAAATTAACCTAAAATCTCCAAAATATTCTAAAGTATCAAAAACTATGAAAACTTGCTGCTAATGACTGAATCATCCGAGTTATGGGGGTTGGTGGTTGATAAAATAGGTTACAATCTTCTAAACATGGTAAAAGACCTAATTTCCTTATTTTCGGACTCTTCGGCGATCGATCGCCTGATGTGTGGCGATCGATCGCGAATCTTTTATTTTTCGGAAAAATCATTGAGGCGATCGATCGCTATAAAGTGGCGATCGATCGCCGAGCTCCAGTAGACTTTGGCGATCGATCGCCACTTCTTCGCGATCGATCGCTGACCCGTAATTTTTGATGCAAATGTTTCTGTCCATAGGCGATCGATTTCCTCTTCCGGGCGATCGATTGCCACCTCCAAAATTACGTTTTTGCCCTTTTCTTGATCAACTTCGAGTCCTTGTCATGCCCATGTCTCTCCTTGGTCTTTACACATCGTTTTTAGCTCGTTTTCTTCGATTGTACCTACAATTACACAAATATACGATTAGGTAGCATACGTATCAATTTATCCATCAAAACCTACCAAATCGTAGACAATTAAGCACTCAAGATGTGTCTATTTCTAGTCACATCAATGGTACTCAATCTCACAATCGTAGTCCTTAAGCAAGTCCATCCACCTTCTCTGCCTCATGTTCACGCCTGAGTAAATAAAAACTTGAGGCTCTTGTGATCCGTGTAAATGGTAAACGAAGTACCATACAAATAATGTCTCCAAATCTTCAGGGCGAAGATGATAGCCGCCAATTCCAAGTCATGGACTGGGTATCTAGTCTCATGCGGCTTCAACTGCCTCGACGCATAAGCCACCACATGCTTATCTTGCATCAGTACACACCCAAGGCCCTGAGTGATACATCGGTATACAAAACAAACCTGGAGTTTTCCGTAGGAATCACTAATACCGGCGCCGTCGTCAACCGGTGTTTCAACTCCTGGAAGCTCTCCTCACAAGCTTCTGACCAAAAGAATGGTACTCCCTTCTGGGTCAACTGTGTCAACAGCTTGGCAATCTTCGAAAATCCCTCGACAAAGCGTCGATAATAACCGGCCAAGCCAAGGAAACTCCGAATCTCGGGCACGGAAGTGGGTGCAGCCCACTCCATCACTGCCTCAATCTTCCTGGGATCCACAGATATCCCGCTGCTAGATATGACATGCCCCAGAAACACTACACTGCTCAACCAAAATTCACACTTGCTGAGCTTGGCATACAACTGGTGGTCTCTGAGAATCTGGAGCACTGTCCTCAAGTGTTTCACGTGATCTTCCTCGCTCCGGGAGTAGATGAGAATGTCGTCGATGAATACAATGACGAACTGATCAAGATAGGGTTGGAACACCCGATTCATCAAGCTCATAAAGGCAGACGGGGCGTTCGTCACACCGAACGGCATCACTAAGAACTCGTAGTGCCCATACCGAGTCCGAAATGCTGTCTTCTGTACATCCTCCTCCCTGACTCGAATCTGGTGAAACCCGGATCTCAAATCAATCTTGCTATAAAGTCTGGTACCTTGCAACTGATCAAACAGATCATCAATCCTTGGGAGAGGATACTTGTTCTTCACTGTGGCTTTATTCAGTTGCCGGTAATCGATGCACAAACGCATCGAGCCATCCTTCTTTTTCACAAAAAGGACCGGTGCGCCCCATGGCGATACGCTCGGGCGTATATATCCAAGGAGATCCTGCAACTGCTCCTTCAATTCTCTCAACTCCGCCGGTGCCATCCTGTAAGGAGCACGAGAAATAGCGATGTCCCCGGTAATAACTCAATCCCAAACTCGACTTCTCTAGCCGGTGGGAAACCTGGGATCTCCTCTGGGAATACATCAGCAAACTCTGCTACCACTGGTACATCCTCAACTCTCAATTCTTTATTCTTCCCAGACATGTCCACGGCATAGATGAGATAGCCCGTGTGGCCACGTTCCTACAATTGGGTCATCTTGATTGCTGAAATTAACGGAATCTTCGCGTGAGAACCGTTGCCATAAAAAGTCCACTGTATCCCCAAATCAGTTCTGAACATCACTGTTCTCTGCCGACAATTCACCACCGCCTAGTATCTATTCAACATGTCAATACCACCGATGCAGTCAAAGTCTGACATGCCCAATACAATCAAATCTGCCTTCAACTTGTTGCCCTCAAAATAAATGAGGTAATCTGCCAGAAACTGATCGGCAACAACATTCCTTCCAGTGGGTGTCGAGACCATGAGAGGCGTGGGTAAAGAAGACCTGCGCATATGGTGTCTTTCCACAAAGCCCACAGATACAAAAGAGTGGGAGGCACCTGTATCTATCAAAATAAAATCAGGGTACGTAAATAAATGACACGTACCGACGATCACCTCCTCTGGGGCTGCCTGAGCCTGCTCTCTGGTCAGTGCATACACCTGTCCCTGGGGCGGTCCCACTGTCTGACCTCCCGATGGTCGAGGCATATTCTGCTGCCTCTGATGCACTGTCCTGTCATCAACTCTCGGCCTGTTTCCTTGAAAATCTGACTGTCCTCCCCGAGTGGGACAATACCGAGAAATGTGGCCCATCTTGCCACAACTATAACAAGAAGGGCAATTATTCGAAGAATGCGGCCCTCCACAATTGTCGCACCTTAACTCCCCCGATCTATTTCCCTGCATAGGTCCTCGGTTGGTCGACCAATTGTTCTTCTTGTTCTCTTGCTTCCGACCAAAGGATTTATTTGCACTGAATCGTGAGGATGAAGAGGCACCACGAGGTTTAAAAATGACTCCCCTCGGGGCCTCAAGCTATCAGTAGCTTGCCTCTGTTGTGGCACCTGTGGGGGTACAGCACTAGGATAGGCCCCAACTCCAATCTCCGCAAGCTCTGCTCTCGTGAGAGCATCATCAAAGGAAGTAGGGTTATTGGTGATAACCCGGTCAAAAAGCTCCGGTCGCAACCCCTTCATGAAGTTTCTCATCTTTGCATGCCCATTGGTGGCAATGTGTGGGACATACCTCAGCAACGAAGAGTAGTGCATAGCATAGTCTGACACTGACATGCTCCCTTGTTTCAAGCTTGCAAACTCATCTTCCTTCATCTGTCTCGCCGCCGCAGAGAAGTACCGGTTCAGAAACCGGGTTCTGAAGAGCGTCCAATCAATCAATGCACCCTGTGCTTTCAGTTCCATTACCGTGCTCTTCCACCACATGGAAGGTTTCTTTGCCAGCTGGAACTCTGTCAGCCTCAGCCATGCTATAACAGCACAAGGAGCGGATACAAATATCTGCTCAAGTCTCTCTAGCCACTCTTCGGCCTCCTCCCCTGATTCTGTCCCCTCAAACCGGGGCGGGTGGTAAGACAGAAACTGAGTCAAACTGATCTCACCAGGTAGTAATAACTGAGCCACTGGTTCCATGCCTACAGCTGGTGGAGGTAAAGGGTTCGCCTGACCAATGCTCGCATTAACACTGCCAACGTCACCCACCTCTTCATTGAGGTTTCCCAAGTTCATTGCCGCCATGCTGTAACACAAGGGTTAAAACAACTCCAAAACAAATATATATGTGTTATGCCGTTAGATAACAGGAATGCTAACAAGCATGTTAGTATAACAGTATATACAACAATATGCACCACATGCATAAACATGCTTCAAATGTAAGCACCTAGCCAATCATGCTAAGGCTACCCTTCACTCGTTCCTGGGTTCTCTAACCACTGCTCTGATACCACTAATGTAAGGACCCTAGTTCCTTAAGTACGGATTAAAGGCATAATTAGAGCTAACAAAAATTATCAGAGTAATGTGATCGTGTTGAGACTATGAGCTTTAAGAATTACATGCCAAAAATAAGGACTATCAATGGATTAATTACATTCCCAAACTAATGAATGTTATCAACTATAGCTTTACACTACTCCTAGAGTAGACACTATACAAAAGTAATCCCGTCCGTCAATTCCCAAAAGTGTTCTTCACAAGCTCACTGCCTCAACCCGCCTTAGCCCCTTCTTATCATGCCAAAAGTGTACCTACAAGGACAACCCCCAAACATGAGCATATAATAATTAATATACAACACAATATGAATTTAAGGCGTAAATGCATAAACCGTAATAAACACTTCCTGTTCTTCCCATGCATTTTAAACGCTCCCTTTTTGGTTGTCCCTGTACCATAACTCATGAGTATAATCAAATAGATTATTTAATGGTCCACACATGTCATGACATAATACCATTCCATTATCACCAATTACCAATCAACAATCCCTAGTCTGTTCATCACAATGTATTTTAATGCCCCTCGCTTTTCATAACGGCGGCATAGAATAACCTCGCTTCAATGGACATGCGGCGCTCCCACCCCACGCTTCACATTGAGCGGCAAATATTCTTTCCTCGCCTCATATGATAACCACGCTTAAATGTGACATGCGGCGCTCCCACCCCTCGCTTCACATTTAGCGGCAACAAATCAAATAGCGGCAATCATTAAAATCATCAAGGGATGACCACGACTCATGGGATGTGCACCAATAACCATCATATGCATATACAATCATCATGCATAATTCAACATGTATTTGCATCAACAATGCATAATTCCATATATCGCATCCACAATGCATAAACAATGAGTATATTAGATACATGTACCGTTGGGTGCCCGTACGTCTTCTACGTACCTTTCCAAAAGTAGGATGTGGTAGGACTTCACTTCCTTGGCTGTGTTGCAACCTGGGATGGTTCTACATATTCACACAAATCAATATTAGAACCCAATAATAGTCCAATACCAAAAATCCTACAAAAATAACCAAAAACATCACATTTTGTGACTCGCGATCGATCGCTGCAAAGGGCCGATCGATCGCGAGATCACACTGCCCGAATCTCAAATTTTGTTCTTTCGGCAATCGATCGCCACACTTGCATATAATTATTTCGGGGATATCACACATAAGGTACGTATGACGTACGAGCATAGCCTTTATTATAATTGCAATTGTTAAGTGCATGGTACACTATATTGCAATAAATGTATATTGATTTGCATAGTTTATGGTAATCACTATGAATGGACATATATACATTGAGAATTATATGGTGCCGCCTCCGAGCGATCAATGATCAATTGTGGTCGCCTTTGAGCGAACAACGGTTATGACGCCACTGCTGTTGAGCATGCGTGAGAAGGAAATGCCGCTATTGTAGAGTGAGCAATGAAATATAACTATGGAACCACAAAGGAGATATATGGAACATTTGTAATCCTCGTTTAATGATTTGATATTATTGATTATGATATCGGTATATGGCTGATGGATGTGTTAATCTATGTCATGATTAACTGGCATTTGAGAATTTGATGGTTTCAGTTGTTTTGAGAACAGGGACAGTGCAGGGAATCCCGGATGAGGATGATACCATCCAGGGATCATATTTTGTATTTCATAGCATTTACATTGTTGTAAATTATGAATTGTATTATTGTGATTATTGGATTTGGGATATTGGTATGCTCACCCCGTGTGGGGGTTGTCTCTGTTGGGGCAGGTGATTAGGTACGTCGATGGTTTTGGAGTTGAGCTCAAGCTATGGAATGTAGGTGATTCCAGGGATCAAAGTATCAGCGACGGTATTGAGCATGATACTTTATACATTAGATACATGCATACTTATTCGATGCTCGCATGTGAGCACTATGATGTGTATATGGGTTGTATAAAGAAGGCAAGGGCCTTCTCTTTTCATTCATGTGATGCATGCAATTATTTATTGAATTCCTAAATGAACTGAGAACATGTTAGTGTATTATATTGATGCATGAGACTTACGGGAACATGGTTGGGGAGAACTGGTCATTATGTTAAATAATGTAAAGAAATTTTATTACAGGCATATTTGCTATGGTGATAAGTGGATTTTTCCCTACATGTTTGATTACATGCACTAAATGCTTGGATTAATACACTAATAACGGGTTAAGGGCACGAGGGTCCTTACATTAGTGGTATCAGAGCACTGGTTTGCTCTTTTGGGGCTGTTGAGGGCCTAGAATCATATTGATGGAAATGAGTAGCACATAAATATGCATGATAGTAGTTAGTGCTGTGTGACACAACTATTTTGCTTATGTGCATTTATAATATGTGATCATAGTGGAACAATAATATGTCATGACATCTATGGAATCATAATATAACCTGTTGATTATGATTGTGAGTTGTGGCACAGGGACAACCAAAGGGAGTATTTTGAAATGCATTGGGATACAGGATGTATCTTGTACTCATAGTTATGCATTTACTCATTATAATCATATTGTGGTGAATATGGATTACCATATGCTCATGGTTTGGGATTGTTCCTGTAGGGACGCTATGACACGAAAGGCTAAGGCCAGGGTTGAAAGACACGAAACGGTAACCTGCATTTTATATACATAATGGATTATGCATTGTGGTCTCATGTATATATCGGAGTGATGATTTTAATGCTTTGCCGCTGTCACTTGAAGTGATGATAGAACATTTGCCGCTGTCATGACAATGAGGTGCATTAAAATACACTCATTGTGGTTGTATATGTTGGAGTGATGATTTTAATGCTTTGCCGCCAAATGTTGAAGCGAGGGTGTTGCCGCATGTCACATTTGAGCGAGGTGCATTAAAATACACTCATGATGATGTATATTGGAATATGGAATGTGCATTGTATTGTAGGTATAGAGGGAATACTTGGTGAATATCCCATGAGTCGTTGTTATGGATGAGTGATGATTTTAAATGCTTTGCCGCTGTCACTTGATGCGTTGATGGAATACTTGCCGCTGTCATATCATAGCGAGGAAGGAATATTTGCCGCCAAATGTTGAAGCAAGGGTATTGCCGCATGTCGCATTTGGGCAAGGTTATTCGATGACGCTGATATGTCAAAGCGATGGGTATTAGTGCCGCATTCATGACAAGCGAGGTGCATTAAAATACACTACCGTAACAAGACTAGGGATCTGCTATTCTATTGGCGATGGTTCATGCCACCGGGTATTATATAGCGATGGTTCATTCCGCTATTCTATTGGCGATGGTTCATGCCGCTGGGTATTATATAGCGAAGGTTCATTCCGCTATTCTATTGGAGATGGCTCATGCCGCCGGGTATTATATAGCGATGGTTCATTCCGCTATTCTATTGGCGATGGTTCATGCCGCCGGGTATTATATAGCGAAGGTTCATTCCGCTATTCTATTGGCGATGGTTCATGCCGCCGGGTATTATATAGCGAAGGTTCATTCCGCTATTCTATTGGCGATGGTTCATGCCGCCAGGTATTATATAGCGATGGTTCATTCCGCTATTCTATTGGCGATGGTTCATGCCGCCGGGTATTATATACCGAGTGTTCATTCCGCTATTCTATTGGCGATGGTTCATGCCGTCGGGTATTATATAGCGATGATTCATTCTGCTATTCTATTGGCGATGGTTCATGCCGCCAAATATTATATAGCGATGGTACATTACGCTACATCTATGGCTATGGTTCATACCGCCGTATATTTATAGCGATGTTTTATGCCGCCGACTCTATGGCGAGGGATCATGCAGCTGATTTTATGGCGATGGGTTATACCGCTACGTACGTAGCACTGGACTATGCCGCCTACGAGCGATGGGTGCTGATTGCGTACCACTGTTGGACGACGGAGACAGGTATGCCGCTATCTTGTTAGCGATGAGGTATGGCACATTACTGTTTTATTAGCATTATTGTGGATGATATGCGTTGATATATGTATACCGTCATGTGTTTGACGATGAGGCTAGGGATGTCGTGTTTCGACATGTACCATCACGAATTGACGATGTTATATTGAATGTCATATGTGGACAGGTACCGTCACTAGATGAAGAAGACATAGTGGATGTCTATGTAGACGCGTAGCGTCGTTTCGATGATTAATACATTTAAGTATATTTATTTAGTCGTGTGGTTAAGTGCCAACGGTGAACACATGGTAGTGTCTGGGTCACTAGTTGACGAGACCATTATGCCGAGCAGGTCGCTCGATGAATCATTGGGTGCGCCGTACGGGAAGTGTACCGCAACACATAATTGAGGTAACTATTTTACGAGTAGTGGTACCTTTGGGCATACTCGTTGGTATGGCTATGGCCAAGTGACTGGTAACAGGAGTAGTTGTTGAGGAAACTACTTGCTCATGCCATTGTGACATGTGGTGGACATGATCACACCACCTCTGAGGGTGTGGAATTAATCCAATGGTATTAGGATTGCTTTGTGGTTGACCAAGGACACCGAGATGTCCTTTGTGCATTGATATTTGAGAAATATTGGGTGATGACCCACTACTCTAATGGATGTTATGGTATAGTGTACCGGGATGGGACGAACGATACGTTGGTAGGCCGGGTATAAGCCTATGGAGGCAGCGTTTTGCTAGCCAGGTATTGTAGCAGTATTATAGTGTGCTTGTTATGGCAATTATACTGCACGTTGAGACCGAGTTCGGTGAATCGTATGATGATACGATGAGGACTTAGAGTAGACTCTTGTAGTCTCTATCTGGCATGATGTTTAAGGTAGGGAATACCTCGCGAGGACGTTTATACGTCGATTTTTGAGGGACTTGTTTAGGGACAACTCTATTTTGTTGGGAATACCAACGTGAGTGTCGACAAGTGGTTGTTAGCCCTGGTTGGCATCTTTGCATGGGAAATGCAACGTGAGTCACAATTGGATTTATGAGATATAGCTAGTGGGGTAACGCTACTATATTGATTTTATCTCTTGGAGTGATTTGGATTGTACTGTCATGGAGACAACTGGTATTGATTAGGGGTTGATTGTGAATCAACCGGGGAAAGCCCTTACTAGTGTTGGACTAGGTGTTGGCTTCGTACTTCCAGTGAGATGTTCGGGGAGACGTCTCCGGGATAATGCTCGGGATTGTGGAGTACTATGGCATTAGTACAGAGCATCATTAGTTTGAGTATACATGAGGTATACGGGTTTCGATTTGGGAAATAGTGGAGTTGATTCACTATTCTAGCCAGTTGTGTATTTCTGGGTTCCGGGATGTATTTTGGTATAAATATATCCAAGTTTTCCGAACTGTGGTTCGAGGTTAGAGGGTCATGGATTCATGACACTTTCCTTGTGAGGAAGGCGATATTGATATACCTACCAGTTGAGTCTTTTGGGAGATTTGTTGGATTGGTTTGTGTGGTGTTGATGTTGAAATCACACCCTTCGTTTTTGGTTTGTCCCTCTTTCTCCGAGGAGTGAAAATAATCGAGGATTGACGGTTGGTTTTGGGACTTTGGGTATGATTGGAGATACACGAGTCTGTTGCATCGAGTATGCATGTGGTGTCGGTACTTGGGCGTGTATGCCGGTATGGGTATACGACTGCCAACTTTTCCTTGATACTCGTCGAGCGTCGGATTTATATGCTTTGATGAATGAATCTTTGGTGTGAGATTGTGACACCTTGAGATTGGTAATCTCGATGGCACGATGTATTCTGAGGAATAATCGTGAGGTCCAATTGACTTCCCTGAGGAGGGATTGTCGTGTTTTGGGACCATTGAAATTCTTGCTGGTTAATTCGATAGCTTCCTTGTGTTAGGATTGTTGAATCCTAGGGTAAACGAGGGATGGCCAGGATTCGGACTTGTTTAGTGTCATGGTTTGTAGGGTCTTCCTACCTTGACATCGTCTTAATCACCTATTAGGGACTAAACATGCATTTAATACGTCTTAGGGTTTCAGTTGTAGCTTAGAGCTAGTAAAATTATGGGCGAGAATTAAATTTTAAAGGCTAAATAATTACATTCACAAAATGAATGTTAAGGCGATAGGATTATTCTACTCCTAGAGTAGATACTATCCAAAAGTTCTTGCATCCTAACTTCTTCCATGCTTCTCAAAGCTCACTGCCTCAACCCGGCCCTTAGTCCATTAGTCCAAAGGTGTACCTACAGGAACAACCCATCATGAGCATATACATCGTCACTTAATAATCATAAGGAAATGGCATATAAATAAATGCATGAAAGTAATTGATAACATATACTTCCTGGTTAATCGTATTAACCCTCTTTGGTTGTCCCTGTTTCATAGTCATGCATAAAATCATTAGTTCTTGCCATAAATGATTAAACATCATACTTCACATATATGCTCACAACAAACTATGTTAATTAGAAATGGGACTGTCCGGGTTCCATTATGACAGCGGTATAATTGGCCCCCTCGCTCGACATAACACATCATATGATACCCATCGCTACACCTTGATAGCGGATGTATCTCTTTGTTCAGCGGATGATACCCCTCGCTACGCCTTGATAGCGGATGTACCCCCTCGCTTAGCGGATGATACCCATCACTACACCTTGATAGCGGATGTACCCCATCGCTCAGCGGATGATACCCATCGCTACACCTTGATAGCGGATGTACCCCATCGCTCATTTATGTGAGCGGCAAGACCTTCCTCGCTTGCCCATAATAACCACCGGACATTCAACCATTCTTAAGAACATAGTTTCATATTCATCATAAACATCATAGCATCTTATAAACATCATCATCTTGTAAACATCATTATCATATAAGCATTATCATCTTATAGACATCATCGTCTCATCATAATCGTCATAGTAACGTCTTATCATCATCATTTATCATAACATAATCTTAAGCATCTTGTCATCTTTATTCATCATAAAATCATCTTTATTCATCATAACATCATCGTAAGTATCTTATCATCTTGATTCATTATCAAATCATCTTCATCATGGACTTACTTATCATAACATCATCTTAAACATCTTATCATTTTTATTCATTATGTACACCATCATGGCATCGTAAATTCTTATGCAATCATAGTATGATCATAATATAGGAGTATGGCCTCTTGCCATATGGGCATCTTACCCCGTGGAGTCTTACCACATAATAACATCGTATCCCATCATCATAAACTTACTTATCAAAATCATCATCATAAGCTTCATCATCATAATCATCATCATCATAACTTGCTTATCATAATCATCATTATAAATATCATATCATCTTCATTTATCATAACATCATCATCATAAACTTGCTTATCATAATCATCACTATAAACATCATATCATCTTCATTTATCATAACATCATCATCATAAACTTGCTTATCATAATCATCATTATAAACATCATATCATCTTCATTTATCATAACATCATCATAAACATCGTAAATACTTATGCAATTAATGCATAGTCAGAGTTAGGAGTGTGTTACCGTCCGATGCCCGTACGCTTCTTACGTACCTTAATTCCAAAAGTGGAGAAATTGAAGAACTCTATCTTCTCGATGTTGTTGGCAACTGGGATGGTTCTACACAACCATACAAATCGATATTAGAAGCTAAACAATAGCCAAATACCAAAAATTCAACAAAAAACATCATTTGCCATGTTTAACACAGCGGCGATCGATCGCTACTTGAGGCGATCGATCGCCTCGCTCTTTTGTCTTGCGGCGATCGATCGCTTAATTTTAGGCGATCGATCGCCTAACACGTGAAATGGCTACTGGCCATCGTCGATCGATCGCCTCATTTCAGGCGACCGATCGCCACCTGCTGGTGCGCGTTTTTTCGCCATTTTTGAGCATTTTCCAAGTTCAATCCCATACCATTCAAACCCAAACTTTCCAATCACACTAACATCATCATAACTTGTTAAAACCCACATAAAACACTTCAAAAATCATACCCCAACAACATACAACACATACCCCAAACAAACCCACATAAATCACTTCAAAATCATCCCATTTCAAATCCAAACTTCATAAAAACTTTAGGAAGGGTTCCATACCTCTTGAAGACTCCAAATCTTAACAAAGATCACACAAACATAAGTTTTGTGGAGTTTCCTCCTTCCTCCTTTGAGGGATTTCGAAAATGGGGTGAGGTTAGGGCTTTGGGAGAGAATTGGGGTTTTTGAGTGGTGGGGAAGAAGTTAAGGGAAAATGGGATAAAAGGGGAATATAGTGGGGTTATTAAAATTGTACCCCAAATTAACATGATGTATAAAATACCCCAACATGGTATTTTAAAAGCATTTACAAAGATGCATTAAACTTCCACTAAATCATGTTTTCCTCATAATTCCCAATCAATACAATTAAATCATGTTAACCCCATTTCCTATCGTGCATAACATGCACCTTGAAACGTAACCCCCGGGTCATGCCTATCTTGTGACTAAGCATTTCATCATGATAATTAATTTCAACACGTAAATCAATTATCCACATAATTAATCATATAAACATAATTAATGCCTTAATTGCAATTAATCATTTCGGGGCGTCACATTACTCCCCTACTTATAAGATTTCGTCCTCGAAATCGCATGCACTTACCCAAAATGAAACTAAACATAAATCATACCAGAAAATAGTTCCGGGTAATGCTGCATCATGTGTCGTTCCGTCTCCCACGTAGCCTCCTCGACACCCCGACGATCCCACTGAACTTTGACCATCGGTAAAACTTTACTTCTTAGTCTGTGATCCTCACGATCCAGAATTCTGACCGGTCGTTCAACGTAGGATACCCCTGAGTCCAACTGCACTTCAGTAGACTGTAATACATGAGACGGGTCTGGCTCATACTTCCGTAACATAGAGGCATGGAAAACATCATACATCCCAGATAAAGACGGCGGTAGAGCCAAACATTAAGCCAAAGTACTGGTACGCTGCAATACTTCATATGGCCCAACATACCTC
Source organism: Haberlea rhodopensis (assembly GCA_907163345.1). Taxonomy (NCBI): domain Eukaryota; kingdom Viridiplantae; phylum Streptophyta; class Magnoliopsida; order Lamiales; family Gesneriaceae; genus Haberlea; species Haberlea rhodopensis. The sequence continues at coordinate 9,595,346 of CAJQUN010000006.1, read as the reverse complement.
GGGGATAACTTTCCCGCATACCAAAACGAACTACACCTCTGGAGGGTGAGATTTTCAAGAAGACCCTGTCTTTTACTTGGAATTCTAGCGGTCATCGCCGCTTGTTGGCATAGGCTGCTTGCCTATCCTGGGTCACCTTCATCTTTTGGCGTATCAACTTAATCTTGTCTTACACATCCTTAATCATATCCGGTCATCCGACCGCTTTACTAGTCAAGTCCTCCCAATACAGCGGTGACCTACATCGTCGTCCGTAAAGAGTTTCAAAAGGGGCCATTTGAATGCTCGCCTGATAGTTGTTATTATAGGAGGACTCCATCATTGGCACTGAATCTTGCCACGGAGTATCAAACTCCAAAACATATGCCCTCAACATGTCCTCGAGCGTCTGAAGGGTACGCTCTGTCTGGCCGTCTGACTGAGGGTGATAGGCCGTACTCAGTCTCACCTCGGTGCCTAAAGACATCTGGAGACCCTCCCCGAAATGTGAAGTAAACCGTGGGTCTCTGTCAGACACAATCGAGACTGGAACTCTATGCAACCTCACTACATCCCGCACATAGAATTGGCCATCCTTAGGTATGTGAAAGACACATGACAAAGGATGAAGTGAGCTACTTCGTCAGCCTATCCACGATCACCAGATCGTATCGAATCCAGAGGCTGCTCTTGGCAGTGGGTTACAAAGTCCATAAATACATGCTCCCACTTCCATTGGGGGTACTTCCGAGCTCTTCAGCTCGCCATAAGGCCTCTGCCTTTCTGCCTTTACCTGCTGGCAGATCAAACATCTTTTGACAAGGCCATAACATCATGCTTCATACGTCTCCACCAGAATTAACCACCTAAGTCCTTGTACATCTTCCTTCCTCCTGGGTGGATAGTGAACCGACTACTGTGGCTCGCTCCAACATTCCCTTACGCAACTCTGGTGTATCTGGGACTACCCACCAGTGGCCCAATCTCAATGAATCATCTTCTGCCACTCTGAACTTTGATGGCCGTCCTTGAAGTACTATAGATGACCATCCCTGAACCTCATCATCCGACCTATGGCTTTCTTGATAACCTCAATTATGTCTGGCTCGGCCAACAAGATCGACACTCGCACCGGCGATGTGTCCACATCAATATCATAGCCCGGACGGCAATAAGAAGTCATCATCGCTGATAAACACATAGTGTCCTCAGCAGTACTTTTCACTTCCGACTTAAGGTGCCTGCTATTAAGTTGCTTTACCAGGATGGTACTCAATCTTACAGTCAAACTCCTTGAGTAAGTCCATTCATCTTCTTTGTCGCATATTCAACTCAGCCTGTGTGAACAAAACTTCAGGCTCTTATGGTCCGTGTAGATGGTAAACGACGTACCATCCAAGTAATGCCTCCAAATTCCAAGGCAAACATAATGGCTGCCATCTCCAAATCGTGGACTGGGTACTTAGCCTCACGTGGTTTCAACCGCCACGATGCATAAGCCAGCACAAGCTTATCTCGCATCAACACATAGCCCAAACCTTGAAGTGATGTATTCGTGTACAAGGCAACCTCTTATCTTCAGAAGGAATCACCAACCCTGGCACTGTCGTCAGACGACACTTCAATCCTTGGAAGCTTTTCTCACAAGCTTCGGACCAAAAGAATGGGACTCCTTCCTGAGTCAACCGTGCCAGCGGCTTAGCGATCTTGATATAACATGATCCAAGAATACTACACTGCTCGACCAGAACTCGTACTTACTGAGCTTTGCATACAACTGATGATCCCTAAGGATCTGGAGTACTGTTCTCAAGTGCTTTACATGTTCCTCTTCAGTTCGAGAGTAAATAAGTACATCGTCAATGGAAACTATAACGAACTGATCCAAACATGGTTGGATCACCCTGTTCATCAGGCTCATAAAATGGTTGGGGCATCCGTCACCCCAAAGGGCATGACTAAGAATCCGTAGTGCCCACACGGTCTTCTGTACATCGTCCTCTCAAACTCGAATCTGATGATCCCCGATCTCAGATCGATCTTACTGTAGAGCCTCGTACTCTGCAGCTGATCAAACAAATCATCGATCCCTGGAAGCGGATACTTATTCTTCACTATGGCTTTGTTCAGTTGTCTGAAATCGGTGCACAACCGCAACGAACTATCTTTCTTTTCGACAAATAGGACTGGTGCATCCCAAGGCGATATGCTAGGGTGTATATAGTCCTTGCCAAGGAGCTCTTGCAACTGAACCTTTAATTCCCTTAACTCCGCTGGTGCCATCCTATACGGGCACGAGAAATGGTAGGCGTCCCTGGTAGTAACTTAATCCCAAACTCGACCTCTCTCGTCGGTGGGAATCCGGGAATCTCTTCCGGAAATGCATCAGGAAACACCGCCACTACTGGCACATCCTCAACCTTTAACTCTTTCTTCTTTCAGTAATAGTCATAGTATAGTTGAAATATCCTTTGTGGTCTCGTTCCAATAACTGTGCCATCTTGACAACAGATATTAACGGAATCCTTGAACGGAAATCATCCCCATAGAATGTCCATCGGACTCCCATATCAGACCTGAATCGGACAGTCCTTGTCTGCAGTCCACAACTGCCTGATACCTGTTCAGAACATCAATGCCTACAAACTGACATCCCCAGAACAATCAAGTCTGTCCTCAGTTCGTTATCCTCAAAATAAATGAGGCCGTCTTAACCAATCTGATCAGTTATCAAACTTCTTCCAGCGGGGGTCGAGACTACAAGAGGCGTGGGCGACGGAGAAGTACATATGTGGTGCCTTTCCACAAAACTTGTTGACATTTGTTGCCATACTGCAAGATAAGGGTTAACAACAATACCCAAAAGCAATTCATATAATACCTCGTTAGATAAATAAAATATGTTAATACGACATCATATACTTCATATGCAACTTATGCACAAAACATGTTTAAAAGTAGGCACCTAGCCAACTTATTGCTAAGGCTACCCTTCACTCATTCCCGAGTTATCTAACCACTGCTCTGATACCACTAATGTAGGGTCTTCCTACCTTGACATCGTCTTAATCACCTATTAGGGACTAAACATGCATTTAATACGTCTTAGGGTTTCAGTTGTAGCTTAGAGCTAGTAAAATTATGGGCCGAGAATGAAATTTTAAAGGCTAAATAATTACATTCACAAAATGAATGTTAAGGCGATAGGATTATTCTACTCCTAGAGTAGATACTATCCAAAAGTTCTTGCATCCTAACTTCTTCCATGCTTCTCAAAGCTCACTGCCTCAACCCGGCCCTTAGTCCATTAGTCCAAAGGTGTACCTACAGGAACAACCCATCATGAGCATATACATCGTCACTTAATAATCATAAGGAAATGGCATATAAATAAATGCATGAAAGTAATTGATAACATATACTTCCTGGTTAATCGTATTAACCCTCTTTGGTTGTCCCTGTTTCATAGTCATGCATAAAATCATTAGTTCTTGCCATAAATGATTAAACATCATACTTCACATATATGCTCACAACAAACTATGTTAATTAGAAATGGGACTGTCCGGGTTTCATTATGACAGCGGTATAATTGGCCCCTCGCTCGACATAACACATCATATGATACCCATCGCTACACCTTGATAGCGGATGTATCTCTTTGTTCAGCGGATGATACCCCTCGCTACGCCTTGATAGCGGATGTACCCCCTCGCTTAGCGGATGATACCCATCACTACACCTTGATAGCGGATGTACCCCATCGCTCAGCGGATGATACCCATCGCTACACCTTGATAGCGGATGTACCCATCGCTCATTTATGTGAGCGGCAAGACCTTCCTCGCTTGCCCATAATAACCACCGGACATTCAACCATTCTTAAGAACATAGTTTCATATTCATCATAAACATCATAGCATCTTATAAACATCATCATCTTGTAAACATCATTATCATATAAGCATTATCATCTTATAGACATCATCGTCTCATCATAATCGTCATAGTAACGTCTTATCATCATCATTTATCATAACATAATCTTAAGCATCTTGTCATCTTTATTCATCATAAAATCATCTTTATTCATCATAACATCATCTTAAGTATCTTATCATCTTGATTCATTATCAAATCATCTTCATCATGGACTTACTTATCATAACATCATCTTAAACATCTTATCGTTTTATTCATTATGTACACCATCATGGCATCGTAAATTCTTATGCAATCATAGTATGATCATAATATAGGAGTATGGCCTCTTGCCATATGGGCATCTTACCCCATGGCGTCTTACCACATAATAACATCGTATCCCATCATCATAAACTTACTTATCAAAATCATCATCATAAGCTTCATCATCATAATCATCATCATCATAACTTGCTTATCATAATCATCATTATAAATATCATATCATCTTCATTTATCATAACATCATCATCATAAACTTGCTTATCATAATCATCATTATAAACATCATATCATCTTCATTTATCATAACATCATCATCATAAACTTGCTTATCATAATCATCATTATAAACATCATATCATCTTCATTTATCATAACATCATCATAAACATCGTAAATACTTATGCAATTAATGCATAGTCAGAGTTAGGAGTGTCTTACCGTCCGATGCCCGTACGCTTCTTACGTACCTTAATTCCAAAAGTGGAGAAATTGAAGAACTCTATCTTCTCGATGTTGTTGGCACCTGGGATGGTTCTACACAACCATACAAATCGATATTAGAAGCTAAACAATAGCCAAATACCAAAAATTCAACAAAAAACATCATTTGCCATGTTTAACACAGCGGCGATCGATCGCTACTTGAGGCGATCGATCGCCTCGCTCTTTTGTCTTGCGGCGATCGATCGCTTAATTTTAGGCGATCGATCGCCTAACACGTGAAATGGCTACTGGCCGTCGATCGATCGCCTCATTTCAGGCGACCGATCGCCACCTGCTGGTGCGCGTTTTTTCGCCATTTTTGAGCATTTTCCAAGTTCAATCCCATACCATTCAAACCCAAACTTTCCAATCACACTAACATCATCATAACTTGTTAAAACCCACATAAAACACTTCAAAAATCATACCCCAACAACATACAACACATACCCCAAACAAACCCACATAAATCACTTCAAAATCATCCCATTTCAAATCCAAACTTCATAAAAACTTTAGGAAGGGTTCCATACCTCTTGAAGACTCCAAATCTTAACAAAGATCACACAAACATAAGTTTTGTGGAGTTTCCTCCTTCCTCCTTTGAGGGATTTCGAAAATGGGGTGAGGTTAGGGCTTTGGGAGAGAATTGGGGTTTTTGAGTGGTGGGGAAGAAGTTAAGGGAAAATGGGATAAAAGGGGAATATAGTGGGGTTATTAAAATTGTACCCCAAATTAACATGATGTATAAAATACCCCAACATGGTATTTTAAAAGCATTTACAAAGATGCATTAAACTTCCACTAAATCATGTTTTCCTCATAATTCCCAATCAATACAATTAAATCATGTTAACCCCATTTCCTATCATGCATAACATGCACCTTGAAACGTAACCCCCGGGTCATGCCTATCTTGTGACTAAGCATTTCATCATGATAATTAATTTCAACACGTAAATCAATTATCCACATAATTAATCATATAAACATAATTAATGCCTTAATTGCAATTAATCATTTCGGGGCGTCACATGGTTGACAAGTGTGGCGGGAATGCAATCGATTATTCTTGCGTGTCCTTTCGAGAACTTGAGACCTTGTGGAGTCTCGTCTGTGTGTTCGGACCAAGATGCGATTTTTTGGAACACGCGGTGGTAGACATCTTTGGAGATGTGTTTCGTGTTGAACGGGGCCGTGTTGTGGCCCAATCCGTGTTGCAATGTGGTGCTACTACTCCTTTGATGGAGATGGACTTGGAAAGCGGAAACCGGATATGGTATAAGTACATTGTAGTGTACTGGTGGTTTCCTTTATGACGATGTATGATTAACATCGTAGGCTAGATCATAAAGATATCATCGAGACGATATCTATTTTGGAATCACGTAAGATTCGTTTGATCTGCAGTTAGGGTTGGCTGACTGCTTTTGAGATGGTTGGCATCGGAGAATGCTGACGTCTTTCTTTGAGTTTAATGTTCGGGAGGGTTACCCCATTCCAGGTTTTGGTGCGAGGTCGGTATCCTCGTGGTTAGTGGGTCGTTCATGACATGTTCATGATTCGACGATGTAGATCCGTTTGGATTATGTGGTTTCGGCAATACGTGGAGTACGCCGTGGAAATTTTGAGGATAAAATTTTATTAGTGGGGGATAATTGTGATACCCGGGAATTATTAGTGTTAATCCTAGTGTGGTAATAATCCTTAATGGATTTTATTTGTGGCAATTATGAATTAATTGTGATTTTGGGACTCACGGGGATTCTAAATCCTGTTTTGGAGTCGTTTGGGTCCAAGGGATGAGATCATATTCTCATTGTGGTGATAACCTGAGAATTTGGTCTTTGGTGGGATTTGGGGTCCGGAGTACTTTGCACTGGGGCTGGTAATGAGAATTGAGGTTGGAGAGATGATTTTTGAAAACAGATGATATTTAATGAATCATGATGTATTTGTGGAAGGATTGGTATTTTTGAGTTTTGGTACTATATATATACCAAGTGGACTCGGTGTTTCGTCATTATACGGAATCATTTCCTTCTCTCCTCTCCCTCACGCCTCTTTCCCTCACCCCAAACCCTTCCCCTCTTCACCTCTTGGAACAAATCGATGGGGGCTCGTCTAGGGAGCCCGATTTCTTGAAGAAAGGCTGGTAAACTTCTTCTCCTCTCCTTTAGCTTCGATTTGATTATAGTTTTGTGCTAATGGTTGAGTTATGGGTTTGATTTGAGTTTTGGCGGTTTTTGGTTAAAAATCTAAAATGTTGATTTTAGTATTTTTATTGAGTTTAAATGGTGTATTGGAGGTGTTGAGGAAGTTAGGGGTGTTGGTTTTGAGTTTGGGTGTGAAAAACACCATTGAAGCTCGAAATTTTCTGAAACCCGCAGGTCGCGATCGATCGCGGCTTGGCGCCGATCGATCGCAACATGTTACTTGATTTGGGAAGGCGATGAACAGTCTGGCCGATCGATCGTGAAAAGTAGGCAATCGATCGCGAGGGTCTTGGCGATCGATCGCGAGGTTTGGCGATCGATCGCGGATGGCAGTGCAGCGGGCAGTGTACTCGCGCGATAGATTGTTCCTGATGGGCGATCGATCGCGACATTGTTTGGATTTTTTTTTTGGAATTTATGGAAAATGTCGGGATTTTGGGATCGAGTTTTAAAGGGGCCGTTTCCGGGGCAATGTCTACATTCCAATGGGAATGCTATACTTTTAAGTGAATTGATTGGAGCCAAATTTTATATTTTAGAATTCTCGGTCGAGTTTTTGGCTATCTTTTAAACATATAAAATGGAATATTTTGGGTATTATGCATGCTTAGCCGGGGGGCTTTTATTTTGGTAATCGTCATGGTTAGACGATTGGTTTGGAAGTTGTGAACGTGCTTGGGCACGTGATTGCATGACTATATTTATGTTGGGATATGCCCTAAGACACATCATTAGATGATTGTTTATGACATACAATGTAATATGATTTTATGAATGGCAATTCATTATTATATATTATTCTTTTAACTGTGCAATGTGAATTAATATATATGTTAATGTCCTTAGAATAATATTGTATTATTCTTAAAGATGTCCCTAGTCAAGTATTATCATGAATAGGGATAATGATAATACGTTGAGACTAGTATGTGTTGATCGATGAATTGTTCATTGATATGAGATATCAAATCAACATATAGGTACATGTTAGAGAACGATGTACTGGACAGACCCACCATGAGAATGCAACATGGATAGTTATATGATCGTCATATGCAATTCTCATAGTGATAATAATGTATGTAATCCTTACGACTTGTGATCATCAGAGATCCCAACATAAGGAGTTATGTATCTTGATATCGTCAAACGTTACCCGTAACAGGGTATACTATAAAGGCGACTATTGGATACACTACGAATTATGTAGAGGGATGTTGACTGATCGAGATAGGATTTGTCCCTCCTATATAACAGGAGATGTGTTAGGCCCTTGATCAAGTGAGAACTAAAATGCATGGCCATGCTCGAATGAGTCGATATGAGATATCGAGCTTATTCGTTTATTCTAGTTCTACTTGGGGATCAAGAAATAAAGATTGGATATACGAGTATGACTATTCCATGACTCGTGTTCAATCTAAACACAAAGGACCAAGGGATTAAGATACATGGTTAATATTATCACAAGTTCTAAAGGTTATGTCGAGTCATTGACATTCTTGTAATTTGGGTAGCCTTGATGTGTTGCTAGACACCGCTCTTTGCTTGTAACGTAAAATGAGATTTTATGTCACTGCCAACATTACAAGAACCTATCGGGTCGCACAAAAGATTAAATCGAGAAGGGAAATTAAATTCATTGGATGAATTAATTAATTAAGAAGAGTCTTAATTAAGTGATTAAAAGGTTTTAATTAAATCATGGGTTTGGGCCTATAAGACTTTAAGAAAGTCTTGAACCTTAATTAAAAGCCTTATAATATAAATACAAGGTTATGATTAATGGTAAGACATAACTTTATATCATTCAACCTATACACAAAAGAGGTATTCGGCCGCCTCTCACACAAGCTCTCGGCTCCTTGGTAGTCGATGGTGCTAAAGTGAATTCCGGCCATCATTTCGATTTAGAATCGAGTGTGCTTCTTGTTCCGGTTCAAGAACGAGTCTAGCAACTTGTTCTTAAACTATCCCTTCACCCGATTTGATCGTGTGGATACCGTTGAGGCAAAACTTGTTGAGTTTTGCTAGTGACTCGGAGGAGGCGTTGGACGTGGTGCTGCTCCGTGGAATCGGCTCAAACACGCTACAAGGGTGAGACACTTGTTATTCCTTTATCCAATATGAAATCCTATGTATAGATCTGCTGGTTAGTAATCCATATAAAATTTTATTCCGCTGCGTTGTATGCTCTTGGATTACTTACAGTGGTATCAGAGCCGTGTACAAGGCTCATATCGGATTTATGTGGTTAAATAGTTTAATCATATTAGAATTATATTGCATGCTATTAAAACTGTATAAACATATATGATATGTTTATATCGAGTTTGTGAAATTCATCGTAAAATTGTATTTGATATAATTGGCGAATAATTGTATACGATACACGAAAGCGTAAAATCGAGGTGTTGGCTCAAGGTGGTTCGACCACTTCATGACTTGACCCTCGGGCTGCCACTAGTGAGCTAGGGTTCGGACCCTTGGCTCATGCATGGGGCCGCGCCGCCGCTTCCAAAAGACTAGGGTTTTGAACCCTAGTCACATAAGCCACTCGGCCGCCGCTTGGGCTAGGGTTTTTCGAAGCCTTGGCTCGAGATGGTTAAGCCGCCACCGTCATGAACCATGCATGGTTGGACCGTGGCTCGTGGCTCATGAATCCGGGGTTTTCGAACTAGGTGGCTCGAAAGAAACCAACATGGTGCAAGGCGGCTTGGGTTTGGAACCCTAGCGGCGCCGCACCCAAGCCATCGGCTCGGACCATGTCGTGGGCTAGGGTTTCAAACCCTAGGCCCATAATTGGTCCAGCCGTGGTGTATGGTTGGTTCGAACCATGGTGGTTCGTAGCTAAGTCGCATTAAGTTCGTGGCATGTGATGTCCCGAGCGTACGATAATTTTTCAAAAAAAATTAGAAAATTAAATTTAAAATGTTTAGAATTTAATTAATTAAATGTTAATGCATGCTTTATGTGTTGTTTGAGCATGGTGCGTGGTTATAGCCCTTTGACCTATTAGATAGGATTTGTGGATGTTTGTAATTTATAATACGACCTGCGTGTCGTGCCTTTCTCTATTTCATTCTAAATGTAATCCCTCCCCTATGTTCCCCTCGAATGTGAATCGAGGAATTCTATATCTTGTAAATAGTGTAGTTTATTTTATTGATGATGATCAATGAAGATGGAGCATCGTGCCGGGATGAGGAGGTCATTCACAAATTGGAGCCAAAGGAAGGTGCTTGTGAAGTTACCTTAGGTTGACTCATAGGATTTTCTCATTGGCTTGAGAAAATCATTAGTAGGGGCTATAACCATGTCACGTTTAATTATGTATGTTGATGCATGATTTATCTTATGTTTTAGTATGATAATTGTATTACACATATATGTAGATATGTATACAACTATATGTAGTGGACATATTTTAAATTATCAAACTAATCATGAGATCAATAAATCCCTCTAAAATATTAAGTTTTAGATGCCTTCCAAAATTAAAAGTACTCGTCAATAACTTCGATTGTACATGTGTGGGTTTGCCAAAGCAAAGCACCGTGGCAATCTTAGTAAGGCGCGAAAGGATAAATGTGATATCCGTTATACTTAAAATTGGGTACGACTTAACTAAGTTATCTCAATAGGATTGGGAACTTAGAGGCATGGGTTGGATTATAATTCATTTGATGAATTGAACAAAGTGTTGTTCGTCCAACTATCCAAGAATTACATGTGATGTAATTGACAAAGTGTTGTCTACCTAAATAACCGAGTCTTGGGCGATTAGCCAAAGCTAACTCAAGATTAGGCGAAATATGGATCTTGGCCCACTAAAAGTTTTGAGGGTTGATATTTTTAAACAAAATAGTGGGAGTATCATTTAATATAAGACCATGTTAAATGATTAAATCATAAACTTATTTTGCATATTTATATTGTAGATATCCATGGCAACTAACAACGTTACTAGCACTTTATCACTGCGATCGGTCCTTGAGAAGGACAAATTAAATGGGACAAATTTCCTAGACTGGCATAGGAACTTGAGGATAGTCCTCAAACAAGAAAAGAAACAATATGTCCTAGAGGAACCCTTGCCCGCTGAGGAACCTCCCCTAACAGCTACAAGAGCTGATAAAGATGCTTACAAGAAGCATCAGAGTGACGCACTTGATGTTGGGTGCCTTATGCTTGCCACCATGAACTCTGAGCTTCAGAAGCAACATGAGGAAATGGAGGCGTTCGATATGATCGAACACTTAAAGCAATTGTACCAACAGCAAGCAAGACAAGAGAGGTATGACGTCTCTAAGGCGTCATTCCAGTGCAGGATGGTAGAGGGAAGCCCAGTTGGAACTCATGTGCTCAAGATGATTGGGTACATTGAGAATCTGGACAAGCTGGGTTTTCCATTGGACCAAGAGTTGGCCACCGATGTGATCTTGCAATCGTTGCCTGAGAGCTTCAGTCAATTTGTAGTAAATTACAATATGACTGACATGGAAAGACTCTACCACAATTGCTTGGTATGTTGAGAACATATGAAGCAAATACAAAGAAGACTAAGGCCACAAATGTTCTTATTGTGAATAAGGGCAAAGGAAGGGCCAAAGCTAAAGGCAACAAGAAAGCAAAGAAGGTCTTTGTTAAATCTAAGCCAAAGTCTTATGCACTGAAACCAAAGGGAGGGATAGCGAAGGAAGGGAACTGTTTCCATTGCGGTGAGACCGGCCATTGGAAAAGAAACTGCAAAGTATATCTGGAGGATCTAAAGAAAGGAAGTGTGACTTCCGCTTCAGGTATTTTTGTTATAGAAGTCAATTTATCTACTTCTTCATCATGGGTATTAGATACTGGATGTGGATCTCACATTTGTGTAAATGTGCAGGACCTCAAAAAGAGTAGATTGTTGGCGAAAGGCGAAGTTGATCTCCGAGTTGGAAATGGAGCAAGAGTTGCTGCATTAGCTATAGGAGATTATCATTTAGCTTTACCTTCTGGTTTATCATTGATTTTAAAAGACTGTTATTTTGTGCCATCTATTACTAAAAACATAATTTCTATTTCTTGTTTAGACAAGTATGGTTTTTCATTTATAATAAAGGACAACTGTTGTTCTATTTATTTAAATGATATGTTTTATGCTAGTGCACAAATGATGAATGGTCTTTATGTATTAAATCTTGATATGCCTATCTATAACATAAATACTAAAAGGATTAAAAATAATGATTGTAATCCAACTTATCTCTGGCACTGTCGCTTGGGCCACATAAACGAGAACCACATATCTAAACTTCATAAGGATGGAGCATTAGATTCATTTGATTTTGAATCATATGAAACATGCGAATCTTGTTTAAAGGGCAAGATGACAAAAGCCCCTTTCAAGGGACATGTTGAAAGGGCAAGTGTTTTATTGGGACTAATACATAGTGATGTATGTGGACCAATAAGTACACAAGCTAGAGGTGGTTTTCAATACTTCGTTACATTTACTGATGACCTCCGTAGATATGGGTATGTGTACCTAATGAAACATAAGCATGAAACCTTTGAAAAGTTCAAAGATTTCAAGAATGAAGTACAAAACCAACTTGGCAAAAGTATAAAAATCCTTCGATCAGATCGAGGAGGAGAATACTTAAGCCAAGAGTTTCATGACTATCTAAAGGAGTGTGGGATAGTCCCACAACTCACTCCTCCGTATACTCCACAATGGAATGGTGTATCCGAGAGGAGAAATCGAACCTTGTTAGACATGGTTAGATCAATGATGAGTCATGCAGATCTTCCGATATCGTTTTGGGGACACGCTCTAGAAACAGCGATTTTCTTACTGAACTGTAGGGTCTTCCTACCTTAATATCATTTAGTACACATAAATTGGACAGAACATGCATTTATAACCTCTTAAGGGTTCCGGTTGTAGCTTGAGCTAAGGAGATTACAGGCCAAAATAAAGTTTCCAAAAGCTATTTAATTACATTCCCAATAAAGAATGTTAAAGCTATAGATTTACACTACTTGTGAGGGCCTGATCCTAATCAGAGGTTTAATTAACACACGGTTGTTATATTAACGTAAACAGCGGAAGATTTAGTTAAAAACTTATAAAAAGTGACCCTCAAAATTTTTCGCATTTTGTTTCTAAAACATTTCCGAATAGTGAAAATATGTATTTCCAATTTTACATCTAACAGGGTATTCATCGCATAAGCATTACGTATAAATTCTCTGTAAAGTAATACTTAAAAATACAGATACTCAGGGCATACTCCGGTAATTTAAAACATAAGTAAAAATACTAAACAACTACTGGGACTCAAAACATAAACCATATACCTGAGCTCGCTCTCAAGGAGCTCTGGTATTTATCGATGCTTCGTCTCGAGCATCCACAGTACGTCCACCTGTACCATCTGTCATGCCATACAACAAAGACATGACAGCCCCCCGCGAAGGGGGTCAGAACCTAGTACGAGAAACAGATAATACCACAGTGTATGACAAATAACATGCGATGCATGCCGTGCATGAATGCAAATGCATATGAAGGGTGTCAAATCTCGAATATCCATATCTCAGGAGTCCAAAGGAAGATCATCAATCACTCATCAGTGCTCGAGCAGGATGTGACACGCTCCTCGCTCCGATCTATCTCTCAGTCGAGCCATCGGCGGTCCATCATCCTCGTGTCTGGGCGACGTCGGCACGCTCGTCGCTCCGGCATCACTCAGCTCACTCTCTCTCCTGCCGAGCCAACGACTGCCCATCATCCCCAGACACGCATCACAGATAACAAAGAAAAGATATAGGTACCAAGAAACGAATCGATAGGCTCAACATGACATGCTCAATGTCCATGCGTGTCAATGCATCATGCAATATCATAATCTCATGTGATGCACCTCAAATCTCATGTCATCATATATCATGCAGTCAATGTACCATGTAATTCACATACTGCAGATCAACTTATCACATAGTCACATAAGGAACAAGTAATGACAAGTAAATCATACCCGGGAACATCACATGTCTTTGCCAGACATTGTGATAAAACCCATTTTCTACGTACCTCAAGCTGTTAGCTAATTACCAAGTGATCCTCGACTCAATCTCAGGATTAATAAACCTGGCCATAACAGTTCAAAATACAACATAATGTCACATACTAGCCTTAAACATATCAAATAAAACTCAAACTTAGACCCAAAACCAATTCTCTAAATTTCAGCCTGCGCAACCGTAGAGATCGGCTCATAACTTGTCTGATACTTAATAAAATCACATGGGTCCAATTTATTTTCAAATTTAACTCAAAAATGAACATTTCATCAGTTCAACTCATCTTCAAATTCGTTCATTTAGCCTAGGTAAAATGGCCAAGAACAATCTGCTGGAAAAACAGGACAATTCACCAAATTCCAGCCTGACCATTTTTGTATAGAAATCATAATAAATTCATATGACATCCAAATGACTTGAGGCTAGTGGGAAAATCACGAAAACGCAATGTACTAAAGTTAATATTTGAAGTCCAGAAGCTAGTTAGCTTATCTAGAGGCACATGCAAAATAAAGTATGGCAGTGTTGAAAATACCTATACACTCTGTTTTGACAGAGTGAGCAGTTCTAGGAAAAAGTGCATATCTTGCACAAATAAACTCCAAATCATGTGAGGCCAGTTTCTAATGCAAGATAACTCAATGTTTTACAACTTTTATTCAGACACCAAGCTCAAAACCGTACCGCATGTTTCCCAGATTTACCAAGAACACACTGCATGTCCAACCCGCCTACATGCATGTTCCAGATTGTGCACCTTGTGGTAAAAATATCATAACTCATTCATTTTAAGTCCAAATCGTCTCATATTTTAACCACAGGACGAAACCACATATATCTACAACGTTTGTATAGAACTCTAAGTCAGATTCAGTCGTTAAGAAAACCGAAAATGCAACACTAGATACTGCATGCAACATCATTTCTGCTGAATCTTATGACAGCATGAGTTTTACTTCTTATTTCCATTTAAAACTCCAAAAATCGACCCAACCAGCATAAAATCGAAGATTAACAATATAAAGGGAATGATATACCTCCAAAGCTTTTAAAAACACCCAAAGCCTTGAAGCTCTTCTAAATTCCTATCCAAATCCTAGCTTGCATGCAAGATTTGAGCATGTTTTGATGGAGGAAAGTGAAGGTGCTTATTTCGAATTTAATGGAGGCAAGAGGAGAGAGGGATAGCTTGTTGGAGATGAGAGGGATGAAGGGAAATCAGATTGTACAATAACAAGCAATCCCAAGGCCTAAAATAATGAAAGGGGCGTGGGATACTAGGCAAGCAAAATGGATTTTTTTAATCTTTTCAAAGCCAACTTCCTCCATGTGTCAAAGAATGATGATTCCTAATATGTATTTTATATGGTGATGGTCGAAATTTACATGCCAACATGTATAATTTTGATGTATTTTATCTTGATTAAAAATAAGGTGTTGTGATCCGGAACACCTCAATTCGAATTCTTCGCTTTTAATCACCCGGGTTTGCTTAATCATCGTTAATCCGGATTAATTAGCATCGGGGCCTTACATTTCTTCCCCTCTTAAAAAGATTTCGTCCTCGAAATCGCAAAACCGTGTATAACTCAATAAATTAAATCATATGAGATGTCCCAATCTCATTCATAGATACATAAGAATCATCATGTATCAGTAACAACTGTTGTGATCGTGTCAACAATATACAACTAAATCAACTTCTCTATGATTCCACAAAGTTCAAAATATCGAGGCAATATCATACCTCACTTAATGAATCATATCGATCATCGCAAAGGTAATATCTTCGTATTTACCTGATTCTCAACTCGTAGGCTAACGATATATTTCTCTTTGGCGTAGCAGATCTGCTCACCTCAAGCCAAATTTTAATCGTTTTCGCAGAAATTTTATCGTTCCTGGCATTTTTTCTCAACAATCTTAAGTTATGCCAAAATTTCTTATCAATTTTCTATCATCACATCAGCGATCGGTAATTCTGGTTCTGCAAAACCTGAACCGATGCCATCCCAAAAAATTTCTGAAACTTAAATTATAGGAAAATTCAACTGGTGAATAATGATTTCTGTCAATTCCCACTAAATCATCACTATTAATCGAGACATGACTTCCAAGATCTGGATATTTTCTCAGTTGATCCATTTGTATGGGTATGCTAAGCAATACTCATTGCTAACTTAGTATCCATTACATTCTGAAAATAGTTTCAAATTCTGATATTATCCTCGGATCTCAATCAGATACATCTATTACAGAAACTCACTGTAACTAAACCACATTATCCATATCTTAAACATGTCGTCTTCTCATAGACATATAGACTATCACATTAAATCAATATCTTGTATTGAATAGTCAATAAATTATATTCAACTTGTTTCACAATCTTTGTTTGTAAATATTTGAGCTATAAAACTCAAAACTAGAAATTTCCCAAATTCATTGTGGTACTTACAATTCCTGTACTATCCCATTAGGTCTCGTATTTTTATCTTGGACTGCTGGCATGTCAAACAATTTGCCACAAAATTCAAAAATTTCTTTCTTTATACCATCTCATCATAAATAGGATCTCGAGAATGATACATCTCATCATTCCCAGAATAACACTATGTTCTCTATAGTGTGCTTTCTGCTGTAATACGTCTTTCAAATCAGTAAAATTTGATGCTATATACTGATTTTTCATTCGCAGCCACCACTAAATGGCATACTAAATTTACTTGGTTGATAAGACAGAACCAATTTCTTAACTCAATATCTGTATGGGTCTGTCCTTCGAGTCTTTCTGATTGTCAAATCAGATGTTATCAAACTGCAAAGCAAACATCGATGCTACCATTGCACCTTGCACTTTTAGGTTCAGTGCATCTGCTACTAGTTTCATTTTCCTTGATTTATATTGACTATCAAAGTCAAATTCTTTAATAAATCCAGTCATCGCTTATATCTCAAGAATATGCAATCATCTTTTCATGATACATTAGAACATACGTATTTGCACAACTACATATCTCCCTGAACCAGTTAAACCAAAACAACATTGGGGTTGTAGTCCATTTCAGTTTCAGTTATGAAAAATGCTTTCTCATTCATCTGACCAAACAAATATCAAATATCTTCTTGGTCAATTAGTTCATAAGACAGGCTATCCTAGAATATCCTTCCGTAAAAGCCTGTAGTATCTGTCAAAATTCATAAAACTTTTCAACTTGAGTACAATGATTGGTCTTGGCCAAATTAGTAATATCTTTACTTTATTGGAATCAACAGGTATCTGGTGAGATGATATCACCTATCCCAAAACAACACTTGATTCAACCAAAATTTACATTTCAATAACTTGGTACACCCTTTGAGCTTCACGAAGCGTCTGGAAAATCAATCACATGTGTTCTGTGTGGTTCCTTCCGGATCTCGTATACACTAGTATACCACTGATGAATATGATTACACATAAAACACTTAACCCATTTCGACACCAAACATCATAAAACCCACATAAAACACTTCAAAAAAACATACCCCAACCATAAACAACACATACCCAAAACAAACCCACATAAAACATCAAAAACTTAACCCATTTCGACACCAAACATCATAAAACTTATAGGAATGGTTCCATACCTCTTGTAGGCTCCAAATCCTAGCAAAGATCACACAAACAAAGTTTTTGTGGAACTTTTCTTCTCCTCTTTTGGTGGAACTCGAAAATGGGTAGGGTTTGGGGTTTGGGAAGTGATTGGGGATTTTAATAAAGTGAAAGGTAAAGGGGTTAAAGTGATGGGTAGAGGATTTAAAAAGGGTTACTTTAACTTAATTAAAAATTGTACCCCAAACTTAACATGATGTATAAAATGCTCCAACATAGTATTTTAAAAGCATTTTACAAAAATGCTCCAAACTTCATCTAAAATCACATCCTCCTCATATTTAATAATTAACACAATTAAATCATGTTAACATCTTAACACCCAACACATAGATCCATCAACACATGATACATCATATAAACATAATTAATGCCTTACTTGCAATTAATTAATTTCGGGGCATCACATTACTCCCCTACTTACAAGATTTCGTCCTCGAAATCGCATGCACTTACCCAAAAGAAACTAAACATAAATCATACCAGAAAATAGTTCGGGGTAATGCTGCATCATATGCCGCTCCGTCTCCCACGTAGCCTCCTCGACACCCCGACGATCCCACTGAACTTTGACCATCGGTATAACTTTGCTTCGTAGTCTGCGATCCTCACGATCTAGAATTCTGACTGGTCGTTCAACGTAGGATACATCTGAGTCTAACTGCACTTCAGTAGGCTGTAAAACATGAGACGGGTCTGGCTCATACTTCCGTAGCATAGAAACATGGAAAACATCATGAATCCCAGATAAAGACGGCGGTAGAGCCAATCGGTAAGCCAAAGTGCCGATACGCTGTAATACCTCATACGGTCCAACATACCTCGGGGATAACTTCCCCCGCATACCAAAACGAACAACACCTCTGAAGGGTGAGATTTTCAAGAAGACCTTGTCTCCCACTTGAAATTCTAGCGGCCGTCGCCGCTTATTTGCATAGGCTGCTTGCCTATCTTGGGCCGCCTGCATCTTTAAGCGTATCATCTTAATCTTTTCCTCCATGTCCTTAATCATATCCGGTCCTCCGACCGCTTTACTCGTCAAGTCCTCCCAATACAGCGGTGACCTACATCGTCGTCCGTAAAGAGCTTCAAAAGGGGCCATTTGAATGCTCGCCTGATAGCTGTTATTGTATGAGAACTCTACCAGTGGTATAGATTCTTGCCACGGAGTATGAAACTCCAAAACACATGCCCTCAGCATATCTTCGAGCGTCTGTATAGTACGCTCCGTTTGGCCATCAGTCTGAGGGTGATAAGCTGTACTTAGTCTCACCTCGGTGCCCAAAGCTGTCTGGAGACCCTCCCAGAAATGAGAAGTAAACCTTGGGTCTCTGTCAGACACGATCGAGACTGGAATCCCATGCAACCTCACTACATCCCGTACATATAATTGGGCCATCTTTAGATACGTGAAAGTCATACTATAAGGGATGAAATGAGCTACCTTTGTCAGCCTATCCACGATCACCCAGATCGCATCAAATCCAGAGGCCGACCTTGGCAAGTGGGTCACGAAGTCCATAGATATATGCTCCCACTTCCACTTAGGTACCTCCAAGCTCTTCAGCTCGCCACCAGGCCTCTGTCTTTCTGCCTTTACTTGTTGGCAGATTAAACATCTCTTAACAAAACTGATCACATCACGCTTCATGCGTCTCCACCAGAATTGACCACTCAGGTCCTTATACATCTTTCTTCCTCCGGGGTGAATACTGAACCGACTACTATGAGCCCGTTCTAAAATTCCTTTACGTAACTCTGGTGTATCTGGGACTACCCATCGGTCGCCCAGTCTTAATGAATCATCTTCAGCCACTCTAAACTTTGTTGGCTGACCTCGAAGTGCTATTGATGACCATCTCTGCACTTCATCATCCGACCTCTGGGCTTTCCTGATAGCCTCAAATACGTCTGGCTCGGCCAATAAGGTCGACACTCGCACCGGCGACGTGTCTACATCGAAGTCATAGCCCAGATGGCAATAGGAAGTCATCAAAACTGATAAACACATAACATCCTCAGCAGTGCTCTTCACCTTCCGACTTAAGGCGTCTGCTATTAAATTTGCTTTACCAGGATGGTACTCAATTTCACAGTCATAATCCTTGAGCAAATCCATCCATCTTCTTTGACGCATGTTCAGTTCAGCCTGAGTGAATAGAAACTTTAGGCTCTTATGGTCCGTAAAGATGGTAAACGTAGTACCATAAAGGTAATGACGCCAAATCTTCAAGGCGAAAATGATAGCCGCCAGTTCCAGATCATGGACTGGGTATCTGGTCTCATGAGGCTTCAACTGTCTCGAAGCATAGGCGACCACTTGTCTGTCTTGCATCAATACGCAGCCCAAACCCTGCAATGATGCATCCGTGTACACGGCAAACCTCTTATCCTCAGACGGAATCACCAACACTGGCGCTGTCGTCAAACGACGCTTCAATTCTTGGAAGCTTTCCTCACAAGCTTCGGACCAAAAGAATGGGACTCCTTTCTGAGTCAGCTGTGTCAATGGCTTAGCGATCTTAGAAAATTCCTCGACAAAACGTCGGTAATAACCTGCTAAGCCAAGAAAACTCCGTATCTCGGGTACAGAAGTGGGTGCTGCCCACTCCATCACAGCTTCAATCTTCCTGGGATCCACAGATATCCCTTGGCTAGATATGACATGGCCTAGGAATACCACGCTGTCCAACCAGAACTCGCACTTGCTAAGCTTTGCATACAACTGATGATCCCTGAGGATCTGAAGTACTGTCCTCAAGTGCCGTATATGATTTTCTTCGGTCCGAGAATAGATGAGTATATCGTCAATGAAGACTATGACGAATTGGTCCAAAAATGGCTGGAACACCTTGTTCATCAAACTCATGAAAACAGCCGGGGCATTTGTCACCCCAAAAGGCATGACTAGGAATTCATAGTGCCCATACCTAGTCCTAAAGGCTGTCTTCTGAACATCATCTTCTCTTACTCGAATCTGATGGTACCCCGACCTCAGATCGATCTTACTGTAGAGCCTCGTGCCCTGCAACTGATCAAACAAGTCATCGATCCTCGGAAGTGGGTACTTATTCTTCACCGTAGCTTTGTTCAGTTGTCTGTAATCGATGCACAAACGCATCGAACCATCTTTCTTTTTCACAAATAAGACTGGTGCTCCCCAGGGCGATACGCTAGGGCGTATATAGCCTTTATCAAGGAGCTCTTGCAACTGAATCTTTACTTCCCTTAGCTCCGTTGGTGCCATCCTATAAGGGGCACGAGAAATGGCAAACGTCCCCGGTAATAATTCAATCCCAAACTCGACCTCTCTCGTCGGTGGGAATCCGGGAATCTCCTCCGGAAAGACATCGGGAAATTCCGCCACTACGGGCACATCCTCAACTTTTACTTCTTCTTTCTTTTCCGTAACATCAACGGCATTTATGAGATATCCTGTGTGGCCTCTTTCGAATAACTGTGCCATCTTGACAGCAGATATCAATGGAATCTTTGAGCGAGAACCATCCCCATAGAACGTCCATGGAATTCCCATATCGGATTTGAACCGTACTGTCCTCTGCCTGCAGTTCACAACTGCCTGATACCTATTCAGAACGTCGATGCCCAGAATGCAGTCAAAATCTGACATTCCCAGAACAATCAAATCTGATCTTAGTTCTTTATCCTCAACATAAATGAGGCCATTGTAGACGATCCGATCAGTAATCATACTTCTTCCAGCGGGGGTTGAGACTATAAGAGGCGTGGGCGACGGAGAAGTGCATATGTGGTGTCTTTCCACAAAACTTGTTGACACAAAAGAGTGTGACGCACCTGTGTCGATCAAAATAAAAGCAGGGTGCGTAAATAAAAGGCACGTACCCGCTATAACCTCCTCCGGAGCCGCTGAAGCTTGCTCCCTTGTCAATGCATAGACTTGTCCTTGAGGTGGCCCCATGGGCTGACCTCCATGCTGACGCGGCACAAATGGGGGTCTGTGCTGTGCTGTCCTATCCGCAGGCCTCCCCGCAGAACCCTGTTGACTTCCCCTGTTGGGACACTGTCTAGCAAAGTGGCCCTTGTCGCCACAAACATAGCACCCCACACAATCTTTCGTCGGATGTGGTTGCCCAGAAAGAGTGCATTGGATCTTCCCGGATCTGTCTCCCTGAGACTGCCCCCTTCCAGATGGGGCATCACTCCTTCGGTTCCCTTTCCATCTATTGTCAGACCTCTTACCACTGAACCTTGACGCCGATGAGTTCCCCCTTGACTTGAACTGATCATTCCTTGGCTTCAAATTATCCGGAGTGGATTTCTGAGAGGGTGCCGACGATGGTACAACATCAGGGTATGCACCCACTCCTAGTTCGGCCAGCTCGGCACGTGAGAGTGCATCGTCAAAGCAAGTAGGGCCATAAGTAATCACCCTATCGTATAGCTCCGGCCTCAAACCTTTCATGAAATTCCTCATCTTTGCTTGCGTGCTCGTGGCAATGTGAGGCACGTATCTGAGCAAGGAGCAAAACTGAAGAGCATAATCTGATACTGACATATTACCTTGCTTGAGGTGAGTGAAGTCATCTTCCTTAGCCAGTCGTGCTGCAGCCGAGAAATAACGGTTCAGAAAGCGAGTTCGAAACATTTTCCAGTTAACTTCATGACCTTGAGCCTCTTGCTCTACCACAGTGGTCTTCCACCACATTAGCGCCTTCTTGGCCAACTGGAACTCTGCTAACCGTATCCATGCTGTCTTCGCACATGGGGCTGCCACAAAGATCTGCTCTATTCTTTCTAACCATTCCTCAGCTCGTTCCCCAGTTTCGGTTCCTTCAAAGGTTGGGGGTCGGTAAGCGAGAAACTGAGTTAAGCTTAGCTCCCCTGGCAACAACTATTGTTCGGCCGGCTCAACATCAAAAGCTGGCGGGGGTAGGAGATTCGTACGCCCCGCACTTGCATTGACGCTCACTGCGTCACCTACCTCCACGTTTGCTGCCATACTGCAACACAAGGGTTAACAACAAGATCCAAAAGCAGTTCGTATAATACTTCGTTAGATAAACAAAACATGTTAGCATAACATCATATACTTCATATGCAACTTATGCACAAAACATGCTCGAAGGTAAGCACCTAGCTAACTTATTGCTAAGGCTACCCTTCACTCATTCCCGGGTTATCTAACCACTGCTCTGATACCACTAATGTAGGGTCTTCCTACCTTAATATCATTTAGTACACATAAATTGGACAGAACATGCATTTATAACCTCTTAAGGGTTCCGGTTGTAGCTTGAGCTAAGGAGATTACAGGCCAAAATAAAGTTTCCAAAAGCTATTTAATTACATTCCCAATAAAGAATGTTAAAGCTATAGATTTACACTACTCCTAGAGTAGAGACTATCAAAATCCTGCATCCTACATTCATCATGCTCCCTTTAGCTCACTTCCTCAACCCGACCCTAGGCCCTTGGTCCAAAAGTGTACCTACAGGGATAATACATCGTGAGCATACACATATTTACTTAACATTATATAAAAGCATACAATAATGCATAACATCTTAGTTAAGTAAAGATTATTGGTCGTCCTTCGACTTCCTTGTTATCCCTGACTCTTATTCATATATTAGGGCGTCTTACCCCATTGTATGGCATCTTACCATATCATCATCATCGTGTGGCATCTTACCACGTGGGCATCTTACCCAATCATATGGCGTCTTACCATATAATAAACATTGCGTGGCATCTTACCACGGGGCATCTTACCCACTCGCATACTTTGGGTGGCATCTTACCACATGGGCGTCTTACCCAATCATACACGTCGTATGACCTTATCATAAACTTCGTCATTATAGACGTCCTCATAAACATCATTATCATAAACATCATCATAAGCATCATCATCGTAACATCATCATAAGCATCATCATCGTAACATCATCGTAAGCATCATCATCGTAACATCATCATAAGCATCATCATCGTAACATCATCATAAGCATCATCATCATAAATATCATCATAGACATCATCATCATAAATATCATCATAGACATCATCATCATAACATCATCTTAAACATCATCATAATATGTAAGGGTATGGTTTACCGTCCGATGCTCGTACGTCTCTTACGTACCTTAATTTCAAAAGAAGGAGAAATCGTAGACTTTATCTCCTTGAAGTCGTGGGTACCTGGGACGGTTCTACATAACCATACAAATTGATATTAGAAGCTAAATATAGTCCAATATCCAAAAATCCCACATAAATATCAAAAATCCATTTTTTTACAGCTCGCGATCGATCGCTGCCCAGGCGCGATCGATCGCGAGATCGCACTGGACGAGGGGCAAAAATTCTTTTCTTGGCGATCGATCGCCACTTTTGGCGCGATCGATCGCCAGCCTCGCCGATCGATCGCCCAAGAGTGGCGATCGATCGCCAAGTGCTACTGGCGGGCACTGGAGGCTCGCGATCGATCGCCAAGAACAGGCGATCGATCGCCGAGTGCTGTGCTCCGAAATTTCGCCATTAATGCTCATTTTTCAAGCTCTTCCTCATGCTACCCAAAACCAAACTTCCTCACAACATCAATAACATAACAACCCACTAAAACCCACATAAAACACTTCAAAAAAACATACCCCAACCATAAACAACACATACCCAAACAAACCCACATAAAACATCAAAAACTTAACCCATTTCGACACCAAACATCATAAAACTTATAGGAATGGTTCCATACCTCTTGTAGGCTCCAAATCCTAGCAAAGATCACACAAACAAAGTTTTTGTGGAACTTTTCTTCTCCTCTTTTGGTGGAACTCGAAAATGGGTAGGGTTTGGGGTTTGGGGTTTGGGAAGTGATTTGGGGATTTTAATAAAGTGAAAGGTAAAGGGGTTAAAGTGATGGGTAGAGGATTTAAAAAGGGTTACTTTAACTTAATTAAAAATTGTACCCCAAACTTAACATGATGTATAAAATGCTCCAACATAGTATTTTAAAAGCATTTTACAAAAATGCTCCAAACTTCATCTAAAATCACATCCTCCTCATATTTAATAATTAACACAATTAAATCATGTTAACATCTTAACACCCAACACATAGATCCATCAACACATGATACATCATATAAACATAATTAATGCCTTACTTGCAATTAATTAATTTCGGGGCATCACATGAACCGTGTTCCATATAAATTAGTGGAAAAGAGACCATATGAGATATGGACTGGGAAGCGTCCTAGTATGTCTTTTATGAAGATTTGGGGTTGTGAGGCTTTCGTTAGACGTCACGCCACTAACAAACTTGGACCCAAATCTGATAAGTGTTTATTTGTGGGGTATCCTAAGGAAACGAAAGGATACTATTTCTATTATCCCACCGAGAACAAAGTAGTTGTTGCTCGGACTGGTGTATTTTTTGAAAGAGAATTTATTTCTAGAAAAACCACTGGGAGAAAAATAGAACTTAGTAAAGTTCAACCACAAGAAAACACTGAACCTGAAATTGAGATGGAAACAGAGCAAGCACCGCAAACTGTTGTGGAAGAAGTACATGCTCAAGAGACACAAGCCCAGCGTAGGTCTGTAAGAGAACACCGGGAGCCACAGAGATATGGATTTCTTGTGACTCAACAAGGTGACTTACTACTCATTGATGAGGATGAGCCGTCATCTTATCAACAAGCTATAATGGGCAATGATTCTGAGAAATGTCAAGAGGCCATGAAATCTGGGATGGAATCCATGTATGCAAACCAAGTATGGACTTTGGTTGATCCACCTGAAGGGGTACGACCCATAGGGGGCAAATGGATTTTCAAGAAAAAGACCGATATGGATGGTAACGTACAAACCTATAAAGGTCGGCTGGTTGCAAAAGGATTCAAACAAATTCATGGTATTGACTATGATGAAACCTTTTCACCAGTGGCCATGGTTAAATCCATAAGGATCTTACTTGCAATAGCTGCATTTCATGATTATGAAATATGGCAGATGGATGTCAAAACAGCTTTCCTTAATGAAAATCTGCTCGAGGATGTGTACATGACACAGCCCGAGGGTTTTGTCGATCCAAAGGATGCTGGAAAGATATGCAAGCTACAACGATCCATTTATGGATTGAAGCAAGCTTCTCGGAGTTGGAATCTTCGTTTTGATGATGCAATCAAAGAGTTTGGTTTTATCAAAAACGAAGATGAACCTTGTGTCTACAAGAAGGTCAGTGGGAGCGTAATCATTTTCCTAGTGTGTATGTAGATGACATACTTCTTATTGGAAATGATATCCCTGCCTTGCAATCTGTAAAGATTTGGCTAGGGAATTGCTTTTCGATGAAAGACTTGGGAGAAGCCACCTAGGTATTAGGAATCAAGATCTATAGAGATAGATCGAGAAGGCTTCTTTGTAAGGACCCTAATCCTTAAGTGCGGAATCAAGGCATAATAGAGCTAATATAAAAGATCAGAGTGTAAAAGAACGTGTTGAGTCTATGAGCTTAAGCATTACATGCCAAAAATAAGGACTACCAAATGGATTAATTACATTCCAATCAATGAATGCGTTCAACTATAGTTTTATACTACTCCTAGAGTAGATACTATCCAAAATAATCCTGTCCTTCAAGTCCCAAAAGCATCCTCAACAAGCTCACCATCTCAACCCGTCTAGCCCTTCTATCATGCCAAACGTGTACCTACAAGGACAACCCCCAAACATGAGCAATAATAATCATTCATATTCAACACAATATGAAGATAAAGCGTAAATGCATAATCATAATAAAACACTTCCTGTTTTCCCCATGCATTTCAAACGCTTCCCGTTCGGTTGTCCCTGTACCATAACTCATGAGTATAATCAATAGATTATTTTTAATGGTCTAAACATGTCATGACATATGCCATCTCATCAATACCAAATACTGATCACCAATCCCTAGTCTGTCCATCACAATGTATTTTAATGCCCCTCGCTTATTACATATAGGCGGCATAGGATAACATCGCTTCAATGGACATGCGGGACTCCCACCCCTCGCCTCTCATTGAGCGGCAAATACCCTTTCCTCGCCCTATATGATAACCACGCTCAAATGTGACATGCGGCGCTCCCACCCCTCGCTTCACATTTAGCGGAACCAAAACAAATAGCGGCAAGCATTAAAATCATCAAGGGATGACCACGACTCATGGGATGTGCACCAATAATCATCATATGCATCTATAAACATCATGCATAACATGTATTTGCATCCACAATGCAATACCACATATATATACTCGCATCCACAATGCATAAACAATGAGTATATAAGATACATGTACCGTTGGGTGCCCGTACGTCCTCTACGTACGTTTCCAAAAAGTAGGTGTGGTAGGACTTCAATGCCTTGGCTGCGTTGCCACCTGGGATGGTTCTACACATTCATACAAATCAATATTAGAACCCAATAATAGTCCAATACCAAAAATCCTACAAAAAAATCCAAAAACACCATATTTTGACCTTCGCGATCGATCGCCCATCACGGCGATCGATCGCCAAACCACACTGTCCGAGAACCAAAATTTTTTCACCCTTCGGCGATCGATCGCCACACTTGGCGCGATCGATCGCCAGCCCCGCCGATCGATCGCCCAAGAGTGGCGATCGATCGCCAAACGCTTGAAAAGCCTACTGCCTGGGCGCGATCGATCGCCTGGAATGGGCGATCGATCGCCAACCTCTGTTACCCGAAAAACTTCCATTTTTGCACCTCAAAACCATTCCAATCCATACCAACACTTATACAATCAATCAACAACATAAATAACAACTTAAACCTCCAAAATATACCTCAAAACAAGTATAAATCCAACATTCAACCAAAACCACAACAACCCAAAACAAACCCATTTTAAAATCCTTCAAAATCATACCAAACTTAAACAAAACCTTACAAAAACAACCATGAGTTATCCATACCTCTTGGGGATCTCAAATCACCCAATAAACTCCACAAATCAAGATTTTGCAAGGACTTCTCTTCACCCCAAAGCTGGAACTCGAAAATGAGGGGAAGGGTTTGTGTGGGAATTGATTTTGGTAAAGTAAAATGAATTGGTAAAGGTGGGATTTGGGTATAAAAGGGGATTGGGTTAATTAAAGCATTCCACAATCCCATGGTGTATAAAACACCCCAACATGATATTTTTAAAAGCACTAATCCAAAATGCACCAAATATCAATTAAACTCATGATTTCCAATTAATTGCTAACCATGGCAAATAAATCATGCTTCCAACCATAATTCCCAACATGCCCAACATGCACCCTGAAATGCTATCCCGGGTCACTCTATCACGTGACTAAGCATTTCCACATAATAATTCCAACACATAATTAATTACCACCATAATTAATCATATAATCACAATTAATGACCAAATGCAATTA
The DNA here is from genome assembly GCA_907163345.1 of Haberlea rhodopensis. Taxonomy (NCBI): domain Eukaryota; kingdom Viridiplantae; phylum Streptophyta; class Magnoliopsida; order Lamiales; family Gesneriaceae; genus Haberlea; species Haberlea rhodopensis. Next base: position 9,567,284 of record CAJQUN010000006.1, on the reverse strand, counting down.
ACCATTTCGGGGATATCCTCCCCTACTTATAAGATTTCGTCCTCGAAATCACATGCACTTACCCCAAAAGAAACTAAACATAAACACATACCAGAGAATAGTTCCGGGTAGTGCTGCACCATATGCCGCTCCGTCTCCCACGTAGCCTCCTCGACACCCCTGCGATCCCACTGAACTTTGATCATAGGTATCACTTTGTTCCGAAGTCTACGGTCTGCTCGATCCAGAATTCTGACAGGCCGTTCCACATAAGACACATCGGATTCCAACTGAACTTCGGAAGGCTGTAACACATGAGATGGATCCGGCTCATACTTCCGCAGCATCGATACATGAAACACGTCATGTATACCAGATAAAGAAGGCGGTAAAGCCAGTCGGTAAGCTAAGGTGCCAATGCGCTGCAAAATCTCGTACGGTCCAACATACCTCGGAGACAATTTCCCGCGCATCCCAAATCGCACAACGCCCCTGAAAGGCGAGATCTTCAAATAGACCTTATCTCCCAACTGAAATCCAACGGTCTCCGCCGTTTATTTGCATAAGCTGCCTGTCTGTCCTGGGCCGCTTTCATTTTCTGCCTTATCGTCTTTATCTTTTCTTCCATCTCCCGAATCAACTCCGGTCCTCCGACCGATCTGCGGTCCAAATCATCCCAACACAAAGGTGATCTACACCGTCTGCCATAAAGAGCTTCAAACGGAGCCATCTGAATACTCGCCTGGTAGCTATTGTTATAAGAAACTCTACCAAAGGCACTGAATCCTGCCAAGAGGCATCGAACTCCAAAACACAAGCTCTCAACATGTCCTCGAGCGTCTGAATAGTACGCTCGGTCTGGCCATCCGTCTGAGGATGATAAGCAGTGCTCAATCTGACTTCAGTTCCCAAGGCTGACTGAAGACCTTCCCAGAAATGAGATGTGAATCGCGGATCTCGATCTGACACTATGGAAACGGGGATCCCATGCAATCTCACCACATCTCTAATATACAACTGCGCCATCCTCAAAAATGTGAAAGTCATGCTATAGGGGATAAAATGAGCTACCTTAGTCAATCGATCCACGATCACCCAAATAGCATCGAAGCCTGAAGCACTCCTCGGCAGGTGAGTCACGAAGTCCATGGAAATGTGCTCCCACTTCCACTTCGGTATCTCCAAGCTTCTCAACTCGCCGCCAGGTCTCTGTCTCTCTGCCTTAACCTGCTGGCAGATCAAACACCTCTTTACAAAAGCTACGACATCACTCTTCATTCTCTTCCACCAAAACTGACCACGCAGATCTTTATACATCTTTTTCCCGCCTGGGTGGATGCTAAGCCTGCTATTATGAGCTCGCTCTAAGATCCCTTTACGCAACTCCAGCGTACTCGGAACCACCCATCGGTCACCCAATCTCAAAGACCCGTCATCGGCCACTCTGAATTTCGTTGGCTGACCAAGATGTACTAAAGATAACCACCTCTGAACCTCATCTTCTGACCTCTGAGCTCTCCTGATGTTCTCATAGATATCTGGCTCGGCTAGAAAAGTCGATACATACACAGGTGATGCATCAATGTCAAAATCATAGCCCAAATGGCAATAGGAGGTCATCATAGCCGACAAATGGATGACGTCCTCAGCAGAACTCCACTTTCCGGCTCAAAGCGTCTGCTGTCAAATTAGCTTTTCCGGGATGGTACTCAATCTCACAATCATAGTCCTTGAGTAAGTCCATCCACCTCCTCTGCCTCATGTTCAGCTCTGCCTGAGTGAATAAAAACTTGAGGCTCTTGTGATCCGTGTAAATGGTAAATGAAGTACCATACAAATAATGTCTCCAAATCTTCAGGGCGAAGATGATAGCCGCCAGTTCCAAGTCATGGACTGGGTATCTAGTCTCGTGCGGCTTCAACTGTCTCGATGCATAAGCTACCACATGCTTATCTTGCATCAGTACACACCCAAGGCCCTGAAGTGATGCGTCAGTATACAGAACAAATCTGGAGTTCTCCGTAGGGATCACTAACACTGGCGCCGATGTCAACCGGTGCTTTAACTCCTGGAAGCTCTCCTCACAAGCTTTTGACCAAAAGAAAGGCACACCCTTCTGGGTCAACTGTGTCAACGGCTTGGCGATCTTCGAAAAGCCCTCGACAAAGCGTCGATAATAACCGGCCAAACCCAGAAAACTCCGTATCTCCGGCACAGAAGTGGGGGCAGCCCACTCCACCACAGCCTCAATCTTCTTGGGATCTACAGATATCCCGCTGCTCGATATGACATGCCCCAGAAATACTACGCTGTTCAACCAGAACTCACACTTACTGAGCTTGGCATACAATTGGTGATCTCTGAGGATCTGGAGCACTGTCCTCAAGTGTCTCACATGTTTCTCCTCGCTCCGGGAGTAGATGAGAATGTCGTCAATAAATACAATGACGAACTGATCAAGATACGGCTGAAACACCCTGTTCATCAAGCTCATAAAGACCGCTGGAGCATTCGTCACACCGAACGGCATCACTAGGAACTCATAATGTCCATATCGGGTCCGGAATGCTGTCTTCTGCACATCTTCCTCTCTGACTCGAATCTGATGATACCCGGATCTCAAATCAATCTTGCTATACACCCTGGTACCTTGCAACTGATCAAACAGATCATCAATCCTTGGGAGAGGATACTTGTTCTTCACTGTAGCCTTATTCAGTTGCCGGTAATCGATACACAACCGCATCGAACCGTCCTTCTTCTTCACAAAGAGAACTGGTGCGCCCCATGGCGACACGCTCGGGCGTATATATCCCTTGTCAAGGAGATCCTGCAGCTGTTCTTTCAACTCTCTCAACTCAGCCGGTGCCATCCTATAAGGTGCACGAGAGATAGCGGATGTCCCTGGCAACAACTCGATCCCAAACTCAACTTCCCTAGCCGGTGGAAATCCTGAGATCTCTTCTGGAAATACATCAGCAAACTCTGCTACCACTGGCACATCCTCAATTCTTAGTTCTTTATTCTTCCCAGACATGTCCACGGCATAGATGAGATAGCCCGTGTGGCCACGTTCCAACAACTGAGTCATCTTGATCGCTGAAATCAACGGAATCTTCGCACGAGAATCGTTGCCATAGAAGGTCCACTGACTGCCCAACTCAGGTCCGAACTTCACTGTCCTCTGCCGGCAATCTACCACTTCCTGATATATGTTCAGAATATCAATACCCAAGATGCAGTCAAAGTCTGACATGCCCAATACGATCAAGTCTGATCTCAATTCGTTGCCCTCAAAATAAATGAGGCAGTCTGCCATAAACTGATCAGCAACGACATTTCTTCCAGTGGGTGTCGAGACAAGGAGAAGCGTGGGTAGAGAAGACGTGCGCATATGGTGTCTCTCCACAAAACCAACAGACACAAAAGAGTGGGAGGCACCTGTATCGATCAAAATAAAAGCAGGGTACGTAAATAAATGACACGTACCGGCGATCACCTCCTCTGGGCTGCCTGGGACTGCTCTCTGGTCAGTGCATACACCTGTCCCTGGGGCGGTCCTACTGTCTAAACTCCCGATGGTCGAGGCCCAAACTGCTGCCTCTGCTGCACTGTCCTATCATCAAACCTCGGCCTGTTGCCCTGAAACTCTGACTGTCGTCCCCGGGTGGGGCAATACCGAGCGATGTGGCCCATCTTGCCACAGATATAACAGGCAGGACACTTGTTTGAAATGTGGCCCTCCACAATTGTCGCACCTAGGCTCTCCCGGCCTATTTCCTTGCGTGGATCCTCGGTTGGCGGACCAATTGCCCTTCTTGCCCTCCTGCTTCTGTCCAAAGAATTTCTTTCCACCAAATCGCGAAGATGAAGAGGCACCACGGGGTTTCAATGGCTCTCCTCGGGGCCTCAAGCTGTCATTATTCTGCCTCTGTTGCGGTACTAGTGGTGGCATAGCACTAGGATAAGCTCCCACCCCAAGCTCGGCAAGCTCCGCCCTTGTGAGAGCATCATCAAAAGAAGTTGGGTTATTGGTGATAACCCGGTCATAGAGCTCCGGTCGCAACCCCTTCATAAATTTCCTCATCTTTGCGTGCCCATTGGTGGCAATGTGGGGAACATACCTCAGCGACAAAGAGTACCGCGTGGCATAGTCTGACACTGTCATGTTCCCCTGTTTCAAACTTGTAAATTCGTCTTCCTTCGTCTGTCTCGCCGCTGCGGAGAAGTACCGGTTCAGAAACCTAGTCCTGAAGAGTGTCAAATCAATCACACCACCTAGTGCTCTTAGCTCCATCACCGTGCTCCTCCACCACATTAGAGGTTTCTTAGCTAACTGAAACTCCGCCAGCCTCAGCCAAGCTGTAATAGCACAAGGAGCCGATACAAAGATCTGTTCAAGTCTTTCCAGCCACTCTTCAACCTCTTCTCCGGACTCTGTCCCCTCAAACCGGGGCGGATGGTAAGACAGAAATTGCGTCAAACTGATCTCACCCTGTAGTAATAACTGAGCTACGGGTTCCATGCCTACGGCCGGTGGAGGTAGAGGGTTCACTTGTCCAACGCTTGCGTTCACACTACCAACATCTCCAACCTCCTCATTAGCAGCCATGCTGTAACACAAATGTTAACAACAATTTCAAAGCAATATATATGTTATGCCGTTAGATAACAGGAATGAGAATAAGCACGTTAGTATAACAGGATATACATTAATATGCACCACATGCATAAACATGCTTCAAATGTAAGCACCTAGCCAATCATGCTAAGGCTACCCTTCACTCGTTCCCGGGTTCTCTAACCTGGCTCTGATACCACTAATGTAAGGACCCTAATCCTTAAGTGCGGAATCAAGGCATAATAGAGCTAATATAAAAGATCAGAGTGTAAAAGAACGTGTTGAGTCTATGAGCTTAAGCATTACATGCCAAAAATAAGGACTACCAAATGGATTAATTACATTCCAATCAATGAATGCGTTCAACTATAGTTTTATACTACTCCTAGAGTAGATACTATCCAAAATAATCCTGTCCTTCAAGTCCCAAAAGCATCCTCAACAAGCTCACCATCTCAACCCGTCTAGCCCTTCTATCATGCCAAACTTGTACCTACAAGGACAACCCCCAAACATGAGCAATAATAATCATTCATATTCAACACAATATGAAGATAAAGCGTAAATGCATAATCATAATAAAACACTTCCTTTTTTCCCCATGCATTTCAAACGCTTCCCGTTCGGTTGTCCCTGTACCATAACTCATGAGTATAATCAATAGATTATTTTTAATGGTCTAAACATGTCATGACATATGCCATCTCATCAATACCAAATACTGATCACCAATCCCTAGTCAGTCCATCACAATGTATTTTAATGCCCCTCGCTTATTTACATATAGGCGGCATAGGATAACCTCGCTTCAATGGACATGCGGGACTCCCACCCCTCGCCTCTCATTGAGCGGCAAATACCCTTTCCTCGCCCTATATGATAACCACGCTCAAATGTGATATGCGGCGCTCCCACCCCTCGCTTCACATTTAGCGGAACCAAAACAAATAGCGGCAAGCATTAAAATCATCAAGGGATGACCACGACTCATGGGATGTGCACCAATAATCATCATATGCATCTATAAACATCATGCATAACATGTATTTGCATCCACAATGCAATACCACATATATATACTCGCATCCACAATGCATAAACAATGAGTATATAAGATACATGTACTGTTGGGTGCCCTTACGTCCTCTACGTACCTTTCCAAAAAGTAGGTGTGGTAGGACTTCAATGCCTTGGCTGCGTTGCCACCTGGGATGGTTCTACACATTCACACAAATCAATATTAGAACCCAATAATAGTCCAATACCAAAAATCCTACAAAAAAATCCAAAAACACCATATTTTGACCTTCGCGATCGATCGCCCATCCCGGCGATCGATCGCCAAACCACACTGTCCGAGAACCAAAATTTTTTCACCCTTCGGCGATCGATCGCCACACTTGGCGCGATCGATCGCCAGCCCCGCCGATCGATCGCCCAAGAGTGGCGATCGATCGCCAAACGCTTGAAAAGCCTACTGCCTGGGCGCGATCGATCGCCTGGAATGAGCGATCGATCGCCAACCTCTGTTACCCGAAAACTTCCATTTTTGCACCTCAAAACCATTCCAATTCATACCAACACTTATACAATCAATCAACAACATAAATAACAACTTAAACCTCCAAAATATACTTCAAAACAAGTATAAATCCAACATACAACCAAAATCACAACAACCCAAAACAAACCCATTTTAAAATCCTTCAAAATCATACCAAACTTAAACAAAACCTTACAAAAACAACCATGAGGTATCCATACCTCTCGGGGATCTCAAATCACCCAATAAACTCCACAAATCAAGATTTTGCAAGGACTTCTCTTCACCCCAAAGCTGGAACTCGAAAATGAGGGGAAGGGTTTGTGTGGGAATTGATTTTGGTAAAGTAAAATGAATTGGTAAAGGTGGGATTTGGGTATAAAAGGGGATTGGGTTTAATTAAAAGCATTCCACAATCCCATGGTGTATAAAACACCCCAACATGATATTTTTAAAAGCATTAATCCAAAATGCACCAAATATCAATTAAACTCATGATTTCCAATTAATTGCTAACCATGGCAAATAAATCATGCTTCCAACCATAATTCCCAACATGCACCCTGAAATGCTATCCCGGGTAACTCTATCACGTGACTAAGCATTTCCACATAATAATTCCAACACATAATTAATTACCACCATAATTAATCATATAATCACAATTAATGCCCAAATGCAATTAACCATTTCGGGGATATCACATTCTTGGTCTAAGTCAAAGTACATACATAGACAAGGTGCTTAAAAGGTTTAGCATGCAAGAATCAAAGAAAGGATTCGTGCCTATGACGCATGGCATTTATCTCTCGAAGGAACAGTGTCCTTCAACACCAGATGAGAGACAACGCATGAGTAAGATTCCATACGCGTCAGCTTTTGGATCTATCATGTATGCCATGATATGTACTCGTCCCGATGAATCGTATGCTTTGAGCATGACGAGCAGATATCAAGTTGATCCAGGTGAAGGTCACTGGATTGCTGTCAAGAATATCCTAAAGTACTTGAGAAGAACTAAGGATACATTCTTAATTTATGGAGGTGAGGAAGAGCTCAATGTAATGGGTTACACTGATGCAAGCTTCCAAACCGACAAAGATGATTTTCGATCGCAATCTGGATATGTGTATTGCCTAAATGGAGGTGCTGTGAGCTGGAAGAGTTCAAAGCAAGAAACAGTAGCCGATTCTACAACGGAAGCTGAGTATATTGCTGCCTCAGATGCAGCAAAGGAAGCTGTTTGGATGAGGAAGTTCATTTCTGAACTTGGAGTGGTGCCTAGCATTAAAGATCCGATAGAACTCTATTGTGACAACAATGGAGCAATCGCATTAGCTAAGGAACCAAGATCTCACCAAAGATCCAAACACATACTTAGGCGGTTCCATTTCATTCGAGAAATCGTTGAAAGGGGAGATGTTAAAATATGCAAAGTACCAACAGATGATAATGTATCTGACCCATTGACGAAGCCACTGTCACAGCAGAAGCATGATCGTCATACTAGATCTCTAGGCATTAGGTATATGCCTGAGTGGTCTTAGTGCAAGTGGGAGATTTGTTGGGATATGCCCTAAGACACATCATTAGATGATTGTTTATGACATACAATGTAATATGATTTTATGAATGGCAATTCATTATTATATATTATTCTTTTAACTGTGCAATGTGAATTAATATATATGTTAATGTCCTTAGAATAATATTGTATTATTCTTAAAGATGTCCCTAGTCAAGTATTATCATGAATAGGGATAATGATAATACGTTGAGACTATATGTGTTGATCGATGAATTGTTCATTGATATGAGATATCAAATCAACATATAGGTACATGTTAGAGAACGATGTACTGGACAGACCCACCATGAGAATGCAACATGGATAGTTATATGATCGTCATATGCAATTCTCATAGTGATAATAATGTATGTAATCCTTACGACTTGTGATCATCAGAGATCCCAACATAAGGAGTTATGTATCTTGATATCGTCAAACGTTACCCGTAACAGGGTATACTATAAAGGCGACTATTGGATACACTACGAATTATGTAGAGGGATGTTGACTGATCGAGATAGGATTTGTCCCTCCTATATAACAGGAGATGTGTTAGGCCCTTGATCAAGTGAGAACTAAAATGCATGGCCATGCTCGAATGAGTCGATATGAGATATCGAGCTTATTCGTTTATTATAGTTCTACTTGGGGATCAAGAAATAAAGATTGGATATACGAGTATGACTATTCCATGACTCGTGTTCAATCTAAACACAAAGGACAAAGGGATTAAGTTACATGGTTAATATTATCACAAGTTCTAAAGGTTATGTCGAGTCATTGACATTCTTGTAATTTTGGTAGCCTTGATGTGTTGCTAGACACCGCTCTTTGCTTGTAACGTAAAATGGGATTTTATGTCACTGCCAACATTACAAGAACCTATCGGGTCGCACAAAAGATTAAATCGAGAAGGGAAATTAAATTCATTGGATGAATTAATTAATTAAGAAGAGTCTTAATTAAGTGATTAAAAGGTTTTAATTAAATCATGGGTTTGGGCCCATAAGACTTTAAGAAAGTCTTGAACCTTAATTAAAAGCCTTATAATATAAATACAAGGTTATGATTAATGGTAAGACATAACTTTATATCATTCAACCTACACACAAAAGAGGTATTCGGCCGCCTCTCACACAAGCTCTCGGCTCCTTGGTAGTCGATGGTGCTAAAGTGAATTCCGTCCATCCTTTCGATTTAGAATCGAGCGTGCTTCTTGTTCCGGTTTAAGAACGAGTCTAGCAACTTGTTCTTAAACTATCCCTTCACCCGATTTGATCGTGTGGATACCGTTGAGGCAAAACTTGTTGAGTTTTGCTAGTGACTCGGAGGAGGCGTTGGACGTGGTGCTGCTCGTGGAATCGGCTCAAACACGCTACAAGGGTGAGACACTTGTTATTCCTTTATCCGATATGAAATCCTATGTATAGATCTGCTGGTTAGTAATCCATATAAAATTTTATTCCGCTGCGTTGTATGCTCTTGGATTACTTACAATTTAATTGGGAGTTATTTGCATGTTAGCACTTAACTCATCGGGTCGTGGGACTCAGGCGATGTTGGACTCGAACTACGGAATCATAAGGTACGTATGACGTACGAGCATAGCCTTTATTATAATTGCAATTGTTAAGTGCATGGTACACTATATTGCAATAAATGCATATTGATTGCATGGTTTATGGTAATCACTATGAATGGACATATATACATTGAGAATTATATGGTGCCGCCTCCAAGCGAGCAATGATCGGATGTGGTCGCCTTTGAGCGAACATCGGTTATGACGCCACTGCTATTGAGCATGCGTGAGAAGGAAATGCCGCTATTGTAGAGCGAGCAATGAAATAGAACTATGGAACCATAAAGGAGATATATGGAACATTTGTAATCATCATTTAATGATTTGATATTATTGATTATGATATCGGTATATGGCAAATGGATGTGTTAATCTATGTCATGATTAACTGGCATTTGAGAATTTGATGGTTTCAGTTGTTTTGAGAACAGGGACAGTACAGGGAATCCCGGATGAGGATGATACCATCCAGGGAGCATATTTTTTATTTCATAGCATTTACATTGTTGTAAATTATGAATTGTATTATTGTGATTATTAGATTTGGGATATTGGTATGCTCACCCCGTGTGGGGGCTGTCTCTGTTGGGGCAGGTGATTAGGTACGTCGATGGCTTTGGAGTTGAGCCCAAGCTATGGAATGGAGGTGATTCCAGGGATCAAAGTACCAGCGACGGTATTGAGCATGATACTTTATACATTAGATATACGCATACTTATTCGATGCTCGCATGTGAGCACTATGATGTGTATATGGGTTGTATAAAGAAGGCAAGGGCCTTTCTCTTTTCATTCATGTGATGCATGCAATTATTTATTGAATTCCTAATTGAACTGAGAACATGTTTGTGTATTATATTGATGCATGAGACTTACGGGAACATGGTTGGGGAGAACTGGTCATTATGTTAAATAATGTAAAGAAATTTTATTACAGGCATGATTTGCTATGGTGATAAGTGGATTTTTCCCTACATGTTTGATTACATGCACTAAATGCTTGGATTAATACACTAATAATGGGTTAAGGGCACGGGGTCCTTACACACCCCATGTGGGGGCTGTCTCTGTCGGGACAGGTGAACAGGTTCGTGGTTGGCTTTGGAGTTGAACTCAAGCTGTGATTGGAGACACTTCCAGGATCGAGGTACCATAGCTGGGAGTATGGTATTTATACATTACGTACACATACGTTTATTTGGTGCTCGCTTGTGAGCAATGTATATGTGTACATGGGTTGTATAAAAGGCAAGTGTCTTTCTCTTTTCATTTATTTGAGGTATGCAATAAATTGGGAATTGCTAGATAAATTGAGAATGTAATTATTGTATTTCAAGGGTACATGATATGTTAATGGTTTAGTTGGGGAACTGGAAATGACATAGAATGAAATAAACAGAGAAATCTTATTATTGGTATATTATGCTAAGTTAGCATATGGTTATTTCCCAACATAGATGGTTACATGTACATGATTATGAGATTAATGCACTAATTACGGGTTAAGGGTACAAAGGTCCTTACACCCTTCAGATGTGTGGATTAAAATCACATTTTGGCTTATTAGGGAATGATGATAAGCTAGTCAAAGAATGTAGATATATGTCTCTTTTGTATGCTTAGCATACAATCATTCTTTTGCATTAAAGCTCAAAAAGGGCACTATTGATTGATTTTCTTTACATGGTAGGCTTCAAAGGCCCAAACACATCAAAGATTGCCTATATCACTTTCATGTTCGCAAGTAGTCTAGACATACGCCTCAAAGGGCATGTGGTTAAGTTCTAGCATGTATTAGAGACTTCCTGATGTATCACAAATTCGCACAATCATCACTAAGCTATGTACACTTCACAAGTCATGATGGATTCGTGCTCAAAATATTCAATTACTAAGTCAAAGCACACTTTGCATTAGAGTTCAAAGTGTTACAAGGTTAACAATTCACCTGTGTTCAAAGGCATGCATGCCATCAATTAGGTTTCATCATGGGCTAGTAATTCTAAGCATGCATTCATTATTGACTATAAGCTCAAAATTTTCAAAATTTTCGATTTTTTTTGTATTTTTGTGATAGGAAAGCAATAACACACCACTAATCCCTCCCCCATACTTAAATCTTACATTGTCCCCAATGTAAGGCAAAAATATAAGAAAACAGAAAAGTTTAACTACGAAAGCAATAAAAATAAAAAGAGAAAAGGAAATAACTCCCCTTGATTGCCTCCCAAGCAGCGCCTCTGTTTAACGTCGGTGGCCCGACCCCAGTCCTTCATGATCAGTCAACCCCAGGTGGGTCTTCGAGTGCCAAGTTAATTGCTCCCTCGTCTTTTATTCCCTCGTAATTGTGTTTCAGTCGATGGCCATTCACCGTGAATTTCTTTGTTGTGTTCAAGCTTTGAATTTCCACTGCACCAGAAGAAGAAACATTGGTAACTAGATAAGGCCCATTCCATTTAGAACGTAACTTACCCGGAAAGAGTCGAAGGCGTGAGTGATAGAGTAGGACTTTTAGACCAACTTCGAATGTCCTTCTCGAGATCATCTTATCATGAAATTCCTTTGTCTTCTCTTTATAAATTTTTGAAGTTGTATACACATTATTTCGGATCTCTTCCAATTCTTGCAGCTGCAACTTCCTATGCTCATCACTTGCATCCAGCTTCATGTTCAAGTTCTTGATAGTCCAATAGGCCCTATGCTCCAATTCTACATGAAGATGACATGGTTTTTCAAAGATTAATCGAAAAGGAGACATACCTATGGGTGTCTTATAGCTGTGCGATATGCCCATAGCGCATCGCCCAAACGTAAGTTCCAATCTTTCCTCGTAGGGTTTATAGTCTTCTCTAAGATGGATTTGACCTCTCGATTGGACACTTCGGCTTGACCATTTGTTTGAGGATGGTAGGCAGTGGAAACCTTATGTGTTACATGATATTTCTTCAACAAACTTACCACCGTCCTATTGCAAAAATTAGCTCTGTCACTGATGATTGCCCTTGGGATTCCAAACCTAGAGAAAATGTTGTGTTTCAAGAATCCTGCAACTACGACAGAGTCATTAGTCCGAGGGGCTATGGCTTCCACCCATTTTGAAAAATAGTCGACTGCAAGCAATATATATATATACATATATATTACCATAAGAGATAGGAAAAGGTCCCATGAAATCGATGCCCCATACGTCGAAAATTTCACAAATGAGAGTATGGGTTGTTGGGGCATCTCCTTGCGATGAGAAATGTTACCTGTCTTTTGGCATTCAGTGCATGACTTGTAAAAGGTATGTGTGTCTCGAAACAGGGATGGCCATAAGAAACCACATTCAAGTACTTTTCTTGAAGTCCTCTTGACTCCAAAGTGTCCTCCACATGCATAAGCATGGCAAATTTTAAGTATTGAAATTACCTCATGGTCAGGGACGCATCGTCTAATGACTTGGTCTGCACAGTGCTTCCAAAGATATGGATCGTCCCATACATAGTACTTAGCACCGCTCTTGATCTTCGCTTTCTTGGCCCTAGATATATCAGCAGGAAATTGATTAGTGGCCAAATAATTAACAATATCAGCGTACCATAGGAATTTCGCATGAATGGAGAAAAGATGCTCGTCAGGAAATTCTTCTTTTAGGCAAAGTTCATCATCGATGTGTGGTAGACGACTCAAGCGGTCCGCTACGGTGTTTTCAGTCCCTTTTTTATCTTGGATCTCCAAATCAAACTCGCTCAATAGTAAGATCCATCATATCAGCCGTGGCTTTGCTTCTTTCTTCTTCATCAAATACCTAAGTGCTGCATGATCAGAGAAAACAACAACTTTAGTACCAAGCAAATATGATCTAAATTTTCAAGAGCAAAAACAACAGCTAAAAACTCCTTTTCCGTTGTGGTGTAGTTGAGTTGGGCTTCGTTCAAGGTCTTGGATGCGTAGTAGATAACATGAGAAACTTTTCCAATTCTTTGACCTAAGATAGCTCCCACAGCATAGTCACTAGCATCGCACATTATCTCAAATGGCTTGGTCCAGTCAGGTGGTTGGATGATGGGTGCGGACGTCAAATTTAATGTGTCAAAGGCCGTCTTGCATGCTTCATCAAACTCGAATACAACTTCCTTTTGCAACAGTTTGCACAATGGTGATGCAATCTTGGCGAAGCCTTGATGTATCTCCTATAAAAATCTGCATGGCCAAGAAAGGAACGCACATCCCGCACACAAATAGGGTAGGGTAGAGTTTGAATTATGTCAATTTTTGCTTTATCTACCTCCATACCTTTGGAAGAAACAACATGGCCCAATACTATACATTGCTCCACCATAAAATGACATTTTTCAGAATTGAGCACAAGGTTAGTTTCAATACAACGCTTAAGGACAAGTGTAAGGTTTAGTTAAACATGTATTGAAGGAGTCACCATAAACAGTAAAGTCATCCATAAAAAGCTCTAATATATGCTCGGTGTACTACGAAAAAATACTAACCATACACTGTTGAAAAGTGGCAGGTGCGTTGCAAAGTCCAAAGGGCATGCGTCTATAAGCGAAAGTTCCAAAGGGGCATGTAAACGTTGTCTTTTCTTGATCCTCTAGGGCGATAGCAATCTAAAAATAACCAGAATATCTATCAAGAAAGCAATAGTAAGAGTGACATTCTAACCTTTCAAGCATTTGATCAATGATGGTAAAGGAAAGTGATCCTTGCGGGTCACGGCATTCAGCTTTCGATAGTCGATGCAAACTCTCCATCCATTTTGAGTGCGGGTGGTGACCAGTTCATTATCCTTGTTTTTCACCACTGTGATGCCAGTCTTCTTTGGTACCACTTGGATTGGGCTCACCCATTGACTGTCAAAAATTGGGTATATCACCCCAACGGCTAGGAGTTTGAGGATCTCTTCCTTCACAACTTCATCGGTGTGTTTAATTTTCTTTGCGGTTGGCGTGTGGGCTTACTTCCATCTTCAAGTATTATCCTACACATGTATGTAGAAGGGCTTATTCCTTTAATATCTGCAATTGTCCATCCGATGGCGGTTTTGTGATCTTTGAGCACTTGAATAAGTTCCTCCTCTTGGTCATCTCCCAATTTGCTAGATATGATCACCGGTAGTGTATCTCATTAGGAATACATACTTTAGGTGGCCTGGTAGCTGCTTCAACTCAATAGTGGGTGCCTGTGATACAGAAGGTAGTGGCCTAGTGTTAGAAATGGGTAATGAAACAAATGAAACGTTACCTTGTATCTCATGGGTAGTATCCAATGTGATGACTACTTTCTCTACTTCGTCACCAAGTGACAACTCTTCCTCATGATGGGTGAGTGGTTTTGTTAGGGATATCTCCAATTCCTCTTTACCTGCAAGCTCAAAGAAACCTTGGGACAAGTAATCAATAATATCGATAGAATAAACAGTATCATCATCGTCACAAGGATATTTCATGACGTCATGTATATTAAATTTAATGACCTCACCATCAAATTCCATAGTGAGTGTGCCACTATGAACGTCTATCTTAGTCTTAGAAGTCCTCAAAAAGGGTCTTCCCAACAATATGGGGATACTATTGTCACCATTTGCCATATCAAGCACGTAAAAATTCGCGGGGAAGACCAAATCATTTACTTTCACCAACACATCCTCTAAATTCCTTTAGGATATGCATTAGACATATCCGCTAATTGGACAACCACCCTATTTTCGCTTAAAGGTCCTAGATTTAATGAAGCATAAAGAGAATATGACATGATATTTATCGATGCTCCTAAATCTAGCATGGCTTTTTCTAGGCGTGTGTTACCAATTGTGCATGGGATAGTGAACATACCTGGGTCCTTGCACTTGGTGGGGATCGTCCTTTGAATAACAACGGAGATGTTCTCCCTTAACTCAACTTTTTGGCATCCCTTCAACTTTTGCTTACGCTTGGCAGTGCATAATTCCTTCAAGAATTTTGCGTAGCGGGGTACTTGCTTAATAGTGTCCAACAGTGGGATATTCACTTCGCATCTTCAGAAGGTGTTGTAAAGATCCTTGATGTTCTCATCTTTCCTACTATCCTGCAAAGCAAGAGGAAAAGGGGGTTCATTTTATATTCAAAAGGTGGAGGAGACTTACATCGAGGTTCCTCCTCTTGTGTAGATTCCTTTCCCCTGTGCTCAAGTTCTTGTTCCTCCTCTTGTGTAGTATGCTGGATTTCCAACTTCGCCGGTTCTTCCAATTCCTTACCATTCCTTAGCTTAATGGCGCTTGCGTTGGATTCATCACTGGCTGGGAGGGTAATTTATGGGATCCTTGAGCTTCCAACCGATTAAGATTGGTTGCAAGTTGTCCCACTTGAGTGTTTAAACTTTGAATGCTCGCCCTTGTCTCCTGTTGAAATTTAGTAACATTTATCTTGAACAATATTCTCAAGTCTATCAGTAGTAGTAGGGAATTGAGAATTTTGTTGTGGCCTTTGGAATGGTGGTCGGTAGGGTGGCGGATTAGACTGCATTTGTGGTTCCGCTTGGTTCCCATATCTCAAGTTTGGATGATCCCTCCATCTTGGGTTGTAAGTGCTAGAGAAAGGGTCATATCTTCGTTGTAGTGTCCCGGAAAGCCACCCGCACACTGGGTGGTTCTTGAAGTGAGGGACATGCGTCGGTTGTATGACTCATCTCTAAGCAAATCCCACATGGCTTAACATTTTGCCAATTCCCTCCTGACATCTATCGAACAAGAGAGGTTAAACTAATTAGTTGTTGTTCAAGGTTAGATATGTTTACCTCAATTTGTTACCTTTGAGGTGGTTCAACACTAAAGTTGCCAAATTGCTATGAATTGGCTGCCATGTTTGCTATCAAATTCCTCGCCTCTTCCGGTGTTTTATCTACAAAAGCTCCACCGCTTGCAACATCTACTGGATTTCTGTCACTGAAAACAAACCTTCATAATAGTATTGAATGAGGAGATGTTCACTTATCTGATGTTGTGGGCAGCTTGCACATAATTTTTTGAAGCGTTCCCAATATTCGTGAAGTGTTTCTCCAGTGAATTGCCTAATGCTGTAGATCTCCTTCCTTATGTTGGCGGCTCTTGATGCTGGAAAATATTTTTCAGAAAGATCCTCTTCAAATCGTTCCATGTAGTGATTGAGCCGGAAGGTAGATAGAATAGCCAATCCTTCGCAGCATCCTTTAATGAGAAAGGAAAGGCTCTCAACTTGATTTGTTCCTCAGTGGTCCCACTTGGTTTCATGGTGGTGCAAACCACGTGAAATTCCATTAAGTGTTTCTAAGGATCTTCACCTGCAAGACCATCAAATGAGGGTAAGAGATGTATTAAACAGACTTTAATTCAAAATTGATATTAATAGCAAGAGTAGGAAAAGTAATGCAAAGGAGCTGCTGATCCAAGTTAGGATTTGCTAGCTGTCTCAGACTCTGGTTCTCTGCCATAGTAATTCGTTCTTCTTCTTCTTCTTCTTGTCTCCTACGAGTATCTCTCCTACGTCGATGTAGGGTTCTTTCAATCTCAGAATCGTATTGATATTCGTCTCCCTCTGAATGATATCATGTGTGCATGGATAAACAAGAGTAGTATAGGAAGACAAATAGCAATATCTAGTAATTAAAAAAAATCAGCACAAAAATAGCAATGCCTTCCCCGGCAACGGCGCCAAAATTTGGTCATGCTTATCGTGTACGCCCAAATTAACCCTTCTCAGTTAACAACAAATTAATGTAGCAGTATAAGTACAGATCGATCCCATAGGGAAGTGAGTATCTTTGTGCAAACAAGTATCAAAATAGGGGGGATTTTGAGAGTAATAATTATCTAAAATTATGTAGGATGCAAGATTGAAATAAATTAGGAATAAATCAATTAAAGAGAGATCTTGGTTTCGGTCAAAGCTACCATTGGAATTCGTTTATTCATTCATCGATTTTCTCACATATGCAATTTTTATGCATGAATATTCACCATTGAAGATTTAATCCTATCCCACCTTAAGTTTAGTTAAATCGAAAACAACATCCAAATTTAACCATTATCGATTAATCAATCATAACAACATCAGTTAAGATTTAAAATAACGATAACATATGAACAAGTAGGATTGGTGAAGCTAAACAACATAAACAACAGCAGTTTATGTTTAATATAGTCAAAAGTTTTCCTTAGGAATTTAATAATCTCAACAGCAGAGAATTATCAATCCTAGTTGCTTCGCAAATTCAATTAATCAAACAATTACGGATTTGATATCAAGCTTAGCATTAGATTGTATAAAAAATTATTAGGTAGCTAATCTAACAATCAACAACACAATCATGGCATGAACAAAAGAAAAACTTATGATATTCAATAAAAATCACCAATTGAAAACAACAATCTCTTGAATAAGTTAAATCCCAATGGTTTTGTCTTCCTCAACCAAGAGGATGAGTTTAGCTACTCATAATCAATACAAAAATAACAAAATAATGTATGTAAATCATAAACAATAACTAAGACAAACTAGAATAATCGCCACTCTTCGAGGTTGCAATCCCACCTTTGTGTCGATTCTTCAATCCATCTTCAAAACTTCAAAGTAAATTTTTATTCTAAGTTTAAGCTATGAATAATAGCCTGAATCTTGGTCTAAGAGGCTGATATTCTCGAGTTATAGAGGTTATGAGGCTGATTAGTAGGTTAGAGTCCAATCAAGAAGGAAAGAAATCAAGACTCCAATATTTCCAAAACACGGCTGTCGATCGATCGAGCACTTCTCTTGATCGATCGAGCTCTTCTAGTTGATCGATCGAGCACTCATAATTTTTGTTGGTTAATTTTTTGCTTTGCTCGATCGATCGAGCTCTTCTGGACGATTGATCGAGCTCCTCAAATAATTTTTTTGCATTTTTCTTGGTCCACTTTGATCCCTTATCAACTTCAATGCATTTCTTGATCCTTATTTGCCTTTGATAGATCGATTTCTTGGATTTCCCTACAATTACACTAATATACGATTAGGTGGCATATGTATCAAATTTTCCATCAAAACATACCAAATCGTAGACAATTAAGCTCAGTAGATGTGTCTATTTCTAGTCACATCACTCACTCCCCCCCCCCCCCAACTCACTCTTAATCACTCAAACCCTTCTCCAAAATCCATTTATCACCTCAACTAGCAAGAGAGGAGGAGAAAGAGTCTCAAAGCTTGTAATCTTTGTTTCTTGCTAGGAAATTGGAGCTAAGTGGTAAGGGAATCCTTCCTTGTATGTTTGGGCATGTTTTGGTAAGTTTTGAGCTTATGTTTTGGGGGAAAGAAATGGGTTTGATATAAAATGTGTTGGTAATTTGTTGGGTTATGGGTTTTTTTTTATGGATATTAATGTGTATTGTGAAGTTAATGTGTTTGGTGTTGAAGGATTTATGGGTTTATGGTAAAAATGTGGGTTGGAGGAAGGTAGTGTGTGAAAATGACGTTTTTCGCACCTAAGACATCGGCGATTCGATCGGCGTAATTTCGCGATCGATCGCGCGTATCATGTCTCGGAAAAGAGTGTTTCCGCGATTGATCAGGACGGGCTCAGTGATCGATCGTGTCATTTTTTGGGCGATAGCATCTCGGGATCGATCGGCGCGTATGGGCGATCGATCGCGAGACACTATATGTTGGAATTTTGGTTATTTTGATGGGATTTTAGTGATGGACTATTATATGGCTTCTAATATTGAGTTGTACAATTGTGTGGAGCCTTCCCAGGTGGCAGCACAACGCAGGGGATAAAGTCCTGCAACCATCCCACATTTTGGAAGAAAGGTACGAAGAGAGACGCGCGGCATCAAACGGTAACATGTATTTTTACATACATATTGGATTATGCATTGTGGTTGCATATATGTGTTGGATGCTTGGTGCATATTATGGTGAGTCGTTGTTATATTCGAGTGATGATTTTAATGTTTGCCGCTGTCATTTCGAAGCGATGAATAAAATAATTGCCGCTGTCATATCGTAGCGATGAAAAAATATTTGCCGCTAATATGTCGAAGCGATGTTAAATGCCGCTGTCAATTGAAGCGAGGGATATTAATGTCGCTGATATGTCGAAGCGAGGGGTATTAAATACACTGTTATAATAAGACTATGATTGGTTAAGGTATTGATGGAATCTGATATATGTCATGACATTTATGGAACTGCATTATAATCTATTGATTA
The DNA here is from genome assembly GCA_907163345.1 of Haberlea rhodopensis. Taxonomy (NCBI): domain Eukaryota; kingdom Viridiplantae; phylum Streptophyta; class Magnoliopsida; order Lamiales; family Gesneriaceae; genus Haberlea; species Haberlea rhodopensis. The sequence goes on along the minus strand of CAJQUN010000006.1, from coordinate 9,547,787 downwards.
TGAATATGAGTTATGGAACAGGGACAACCAAGGGAGCATGTTAAACGCATTGGAATACAAGAAGTATTTTGTATTAACAGTTTATGCATTTCATATTATAATCATGTTGTTGTGAATATGTTTATTATATGCTCATGGTTTGGGGTTGTTCTTGTAGGAGCTTTTGGCATGGAGGGCAAAGGTCAGGGTTGATGCGGTGAGCTGTGTGAGGAGTGCTACTGATATAGAAGGACATGAATTCTTTTGTATAGTTTCTACACAGGGTAGAGTAAATCTATAGCCTTTACATTCATTTTTGCGGGAATGAAACTAATTACTTTTTGGAAATTTTGTTTTAACACTGTAATCCTTAAGCTCAATGCATCAACATGTACCTTTATACTCTGATGAATGCATGTTTAGCTATCTTTATGTTATTAAATTCACACTTAAGATATCGAGGTCTTACAAAAAATAAATAAGAAAATACAAATTTAATATCAATAAAAAAATATGCATAACTCAAGCCACAAAAAAGGCTGATCAATTTATTTTATTTTTTAAAAATGCTCAAATTGACCTAATCACAAACCGTATTATAGCGTCATTTTTCAATTTATTAAATAAAATTGTGATTGAAAAAAATGCACGTCACATCGTATAGTATGCCGTGGCAAATTGAATGAAAAACCACAAAGGCGGCACAACATAATTAGAATATTTTTTTATTATTTATGATCTAGTTATAATATACTCATTTTATATTTAGCCTATAATAACTATTAAACAAAATATAATTCATTAGATCTAGAAATATTCTTAGTGCAATTGTTAGATCGAACGCTTACCACTTTACCAATAACTATAGTTAAAGGTAATGACACAACTTCAATTTTTTCAACCATACACTGACACAATCGCCACGTGTTCGACCGATCACAAATCATAGACAATTGTTGAACCCCAACAACCCATCCCCCAATAATTGCACTCTCTCCAACTCATGAGAATCGAACACGCGACCTTGGCTCTGATACCAATTGTTGGATCGAGCGCTTACCACTTTACCAATAACTATAATTAAGGGTAATGACGCAACTTCAATCTTTTCAATTATACACTACACAAACGCCATGTGTTCGACCGATCACAAAGCAGTGACAATTGTTGAACCCCAACAACAATTTTAACACAATTTTATCAAATATTTGAAATAGAAGACTCCACATTTTTTAGTACAACAAAATGGACACTTATCATCAAAATTCTGTTGTGGCCCCTGAAATCCTGAGTGAAACTTCTCTCAACAAAATTTCAATTCGTCCTGCTTTTATTCGTTTTTTCATCCCTTCGTTTCAGTTTGTTTCAATTTTTAATATTTATAAACTGAATCTTATTTATACAAAAGTAGATTTTAACTTGATGGATGATTCAAGCATCCACAAGTTCTACTCATGTAAATCATAATGAGGGTTTTATCGGTGAGATAAGCTCGTACATAATGAATAGAGTTTATGTGCAATACGCAAATATAACTTCAATCGTAAAATAAAAAAAAACTTAAATTTTATCTATAAAAATGTAAAACTAAAGATCTATCAACCGTGTTCTGTTCCGTGAACCCGATTAATCTTGATTTTGTGATGTTAACAGAACTTATTATTATATTGCTAATATTTTAATCATGTATGCAGTAAGATTGATTCGCTTTAGAGCTGACCAGCGAAGCAAATGAGATAACCCAGTGAAGTCACACCGACTGTGGTAGTTCGATCCCATATATCAACGAAGAATATATTGGTGCTGTCGATTTTACGCTTAACAGAACGTGTTAGTTGAGGTAGTAGCATAACAAAACCGACATACCAACTGGTGAATAACCAACTGAGCAGAACAATCGAGAACTGATAGAATATACCAGTTGGATAACATACACAGCTGAGCAGAAACATGTAAGTTGTATGATCAACTGAATTTTACAAGATCAAACCAGCCGACTGATGAGCGGAGTAGAAGCTGTTGCGCCTTAAAACACTACAATTCTCATTTCTCAAAATAAAATTATCAAATATCAGTTTTTGTTTTAATGATTACAAAACCTGTGATTTTGGCACTAATGAGTTTTGTTAAATGTACATCATTATTTTTATCAAATAAAGTGAAGCAAAGATTGACAAGTGTTGAAATGTAGAAAAGAAAAAATGAAAAATTTCCAAGCGGATCGCCCCAAGCTATGTGGGCGCCAGGAGAGTGCATCGCCGTGCACATCGACCCAAGCGATGGCGAGGAGTGAGCGCAGGTGCTAAACACCCCAGGTGATTCTTCGGACCGTTTCAAGCAATCTTCAGCATCATCTCAGGTGATGGTGATAAGTGCCATTTTCGCACTTATATTTATATATTTTCTCGTTACTTTTTTATAGTGATTCCTGAATAATATTACGCTTTTTGATATAATTTTTTTGCATATTTCAGGAATTTATGTAGAAGTGCGAGAAAATGAAAGAAATAAGCTAAATAAAGATAAAAGAGAAGATTTTAACTCGCAACTTGGACGAAAATCACGTGAAGTGATTCATGAAAATAAAAGGAGCAGATTCAGATTTTACATGTGCCTACATGAATGATTCACGTGGATTTTATTTCCTTAATCAACACAACACATATATCACCGAGAATAAAGGAGAAGAAATTGGACATATTAGGCGAGTGGTAGGAAATTCTTTGACCAATTAAAAGAGAAGATCATCACAAGCATGAAGGGTGACGTGGAATGTGTGTGAAGAAGAACAAAACATTAAGAAAGGAGAATAATTTTATTGGAAAGAAGGAACATTCACATAAATATACAGATTGACGTGGGAAAGGTGTAGGGAATCCGACAAGCATGGAACAAAGCGTAATAAAAAAATTCGGATTCCCATCGAAGGCCTATACAAAGTTATCATATCGGATGACTAGAGTTATACATTTGTAGCGTGTTTGATGCAGAATCCTCGAAACAAAACGTCCACCAATTCATGAGCAAAATTTTACAGCTTTGCCTATACGGTATACACACGATCAAATCGATGAAGGGATGTTGAACTTATCAAGGTTCTAGACTTGATAATTCAACCAGGAAAAAGAGACGAGCCTTCGTACACTTGAGGTGACGGCTGCACCTCGTTCTTCGAATGGTCTGTAGGTTTAGGTTTTAGTTAATTCTCAATTAACCTCTTTCCAGCCTAACATCTGACCTTCTTAACCTAATATGCATGTGTATATATATAGATAAATAAGAGGCGGCTCATATCAGAATATAGGGTTTTCCAAAAAACCCTAAGCCCAATAAATATTTATCTATATATATTTTGCATATTCAAATATATATCTTCATATATAATCGGCCCATAATAATATATATATATACACACACACACACACACATATATATATATATATATATATATATATATTATTTTGTGATTATGACTCTTTGATTCAACCAATGAACTTTATCTCCCTTATTGGATTTAATCATTTGTGCGACCCGTTAGGATCTTGCAATGTTGGTATGTCACAAGCAATGAGTTGTATCTAGCACAACATCAAGGCTACCTAAGTTACAAGAATGTCATTGACTCGACATTACCTATGGCTTGTGATAATATTCACCATGTAACTTAATCCCTATGTCCTATGTGTTTAGATTAAACACGAGTCATGAAATAAGCCATACTCGTATAGTTCAATCTTTTATTTCGTGATCCCGAGTACACTAGAATAAACGAATAAGCTCGATATCACATATCGACTCATTCGAGCATGGTCATGCGTTTTAATCTCACTTGATCAAGGGCGCTGTAAGGACCCCCGTGCCCTTAACCCCCTATTAGTGTATTAACCTATGCATTTAGTGCATACAATCATGTAATAAGGAGAAAACCACATGCTATCATAGCATAATATACCAACAATAAAATTGCATTATTCCATATAATGTTCAAATCCCACATACCACTCAACCCTTAAGTATGCATCTTATAATACACTAACATGTTCCCAATTCATTTAGCAATTCATTAAATAATTGCATGCAACACATAAATGAAAAGAGAAAGGCCCATGCCCTTTATACAAACCATATACACATATAGAAGTTCTCACATACGAGCATCAATCGATGTGTGTGTATTTAACGTATAAAATTCCCTACTCAATACTGGCATCGGTACCTCGATCCTGGAAATTCCTCCATTCCATAGTTCGATCTCAACTCTGTAGCTACCGTTGTACCTGTTCCACGTGCCCCAACAGAGACAACCCCCACACGGGGTGAGCATACCAATACCACCAATCCAATAATCACAATATCACATTACATAATTTGCAGAATGTAAAGCGGTGAATTTAAAAGACAATCCCTGAATAGTGTCATCCTCATACGGAATCCCTTGAGCTGTTCCTATTCTCAAAATAACTGAAATCATCAAATTCCCAAAAACCAGTTAATCATTTCATTGATTAACTAAATCCGTTCACTAATTGCCAAATTCCATAGATAATAAAATACAATCATTAAACAATGATTACAGATATTCCATATATCTAATCACAAATTCCACATTTTCATTACCTCGCATGCCCAATAGTGACGGCATCATAATCGATGTTCACTCCATAGCGACAACATCTCAACCGTTGCTCACTCCATATCGGCACCATTCAAATTGTAATACTTACCAATTTATTGCATTAACAGTAAATCAAGCATTTCACAGTTGCAATAATATAAAAGGCTATGCTCGTACGTTATACATATACTTCATTCCCCCTAGACTTGTTACTGGTATAGGACCAAATAAATCCATATGCAGTAACTCTAGGCACCTAGAAGAAGATTTACTCCATTTGTTCTTAAAGGAGGATCTGATTTGCTTACCAAGTTGGCATGCTGCACAGATCTTGTCTTTTGAGAACTCAATTTGGGGCAGTTCAATGACTAGATCAAGTTTATGCAGACTGGCAATAGTTTTAAAATTTAAATGACTCAATCGTTTGTGCCAAAGCCAATTTTTGGAAGTATTCAGGGCAGCAAAGCAAGTAGAGGAGGTAGGCTGATTAAGATTCCAATCAATTTTATATGTGTTATCATGCCTTCTTCCTACAAGTAATATACTGCCATACTTGGGTCCAGACAGGATTAGTCCTTTCGGGACCCACACTTGTATAACCCTGAGCTGTTTGGGTCTGTGTGTGTCCTGAAATGTGTGTGCATTATATGATAAGGATGTTCTTGGGTGATATGTGCTATATTGAGTGTATGCATGTTGTTTAGGTTTTTGGTTTCTGTTTGGAAGTATATATCTCTTTTGGACAGGCATACAATTATGATACCAGTTAGGTTTTACCTCGCGAGTGGCCTGACCAGTGGGTTTATGTTTATTTCTAAACTTTTGCCCCTGTCTAGCTTTCTCTTTTGGCTCCACATAACCGATACCTTTGTGTGATGCCCGTTCCTTGAGGAGTATTGGCTCAACAGGTTCCTTAACCAACTCACTTGGTTCATATACTGTGCTTGATTTAACAACATTCATAGTTTGAATCTTGTTTCTTTCAGGACACGCTTGAGATTTGATGCCGGATGAATTACTATCATTGTTAGAGTAGCCTATACCGGTAAGATCACCAGCAAGCCTTATTGACTCAAGCATTTCATCTTTTCTGGCAGTAGATGCATTCCATGTGCGAACCAGCTTACTGAGTTTCTGGTGTGCACATGTTGCTTCATCCCTTTCTTTCTCGAGCTGACTTACTTTATCCCAAAATGCTTTTCAACTCAGTCGATTGTTCACAATCACATTCGTTGTTCTGCTGTTTTGTTGGGACTTGTTGTTCAGTCTTGTAGTTCTCGAAGGATTCGTACAACATCTGATACTCATTTATCATGTCCTGTAATGCATTTGTGAGCTCAATATGTGTAAATTCGGAAAGGTTAGGATCATTTACCTCACAGTCATTGTTGGCCATTAGACAATGAACTTCTTCATCTTCACTATCACTGGATGAGCTGGAAGACTCTTCTGATTCTGATTCTGAGTCAGCCCATTTGTTATTGTTTTCTTCTGCCACCAGTACTTTTGTTCTCTGTCCCTTCTAGATGATCTTCTGTTCTCTTTTGACTTTCTATAATCCTTGGATCCTTTCTTTTGATCATCCTTCTTCGGTTTAGGACAGTCAGCAATAAAATGTCCTGGCTTAAGACAGTTAAAGCATACACGATCATCTTCATCTGATCTGTTTTTGAAGGTATGTCTTCTTGGGTAAGACTGATAGGTCTTTTGGCTCTTCTTCATAAACTTTCCAAATTTTTTTACGAACAGCACCATTGCATCTTTGCATATTTTTTCAGGGGTCTGCTCTGTTGTGATAGGTAGAGCTTCAGATGCATTAAGAGCTTTGGTTGGTTGACTGGTGCTGGGTTCATCTTCAATCTGAATACCTAGTTCAAACTCATATGCTTTTAAGTCAGCAAATAAGTCGTGTAGGTCTATCTTGTTTAGATCTTTGGATTCTCTCATAGCAATCGTTTTTACATCACATTCTCTTGGGAGACCTCTCATGACCTTTAGAGTGATTTCCCTATTGGATAGATCTTTACCAAGGCTATTGAGTTCAATTATGATTCCGGTTACTCTCTCATCGTATTCGCTGAGAGTTTATCCGAACACCATTTTGATGTTTTCAAACTTCTGTAAGGCAACAGTGAGCTTGTTTTCCTTGGTTTGATAATTTCCTTCGCATAGATGAGCAATCTTTTCCCAGATGTCCTTTGCAGTGGGACACATTTTGATCTTGTTGAATGCATCTTGATCGAAACACCAACTGCGAGGACACCGACCTCGCGCCAAATCCTGGAATGGAGTAAACCTCTCAAACCATTACAATTTTAAAAGATGTCAGCATGCCTCGATGCTAACCACCCAAAAGCAGTCAGTCAACCATAACTGTTAGTTACTCGAATCATCCCTGATTCCAACGTAGATATCACTTCCATGACATCTCCACCACTTAGTCTACGATGTCAAACACACATCGTTATGAAGGAAACCACTAATATACTACAGTATACACACAATAAACCCGATTTCCACTCTCCAATCCATCTCCATCAAAGGAGTAGTTGCACCACTTCGTCACTCGGATCGGGCAACTCACGGCCACCGATCCACACAAAACACATCTCCAAAGATGCTGATGTGACTAGAAATAGACACATCTTTAGCGCTCAATTGTCTACGATTTGGTAGGTTTTGATGGATAATTTGATACGTATACTACCTAATCGTATATTTCTGTAATTGTAGGTACAATCGAAGAAAACGAGCTAAAAATGATGTATAAAGACCAAGAAAAGACATGGACATGACAAGGACTCAAAGTTGATCAAGAAAAGGGCAAAAAAGTAATTTTGGAGGTGGCGATCAATCGCATGGAAGAGGCAATCGATCGCCTATGGACAAAAAGTTTTGCAACAAAATCAACGAATCAGCGATCGATCGCCACATTCTAGCGATCGATCGCATGAGGCTACTGGAGGGAAGCGATCGATCGCCACTTTATAGCGATAGATCGCCTCAAGTTTTCTGCTGAAAAAAAATAACGTAGCGATCGATCGCCACAGTCATAGCGATCGATCGCCGAAGAGTCCGAGAATTAGGAAATTAGGTCTTTTACCATGTTTAAAAGATTGTAACCTATTTATCAGCCACCAACCTCATATACTCGTTTTCATCACCTCTTTTTGGACAGAATTCCAGACTTTAGAATATTGTTAGATTTTAGAATATTTTTCTTTCAAAGTTTTATCAAGAACAACGCGAAGAACGAAAACGGAATCGACAAGCCGGAATCGTGATTCGACTTAGTAATTTCTTTTCTTTTGTTTATTTAATGATTTCGAACCATATTTTGTTATTTTTAGATTCAATAATGCTATGCTAAATTCCTAGATTCTTGGTTTAAGGAAGACTTGCTTTTGGAATTGAATCTCTTGTGAGAATTTTGGTTTGTCTATTGAATTTAATTTCGATTTCAATTCTATTTCTTGGTATCGATTTGAATGGTTTTTGTGTTTGTTTATTAGATTGATCACCTAGTATTCATATGCATAATCGATAGCTAATTAAGAAGCAACTAAGATTAATAATTACCAGCTGTAGGTGTTATTGAATTCTTAGGAGAAACGATTGGGTAATCAATAATTAACGGCTGTAGTTTCTATTGATTGGATTTATCAAACTCGCTAGTTTTGAAATCTATCATTGATTTAATCATTAACGGCTGTAGTTGTGATTAGAGATTTGATAAGGGTCGGATCGAATGCTGTTTTCTCTTTGACTACGATTAAGGTGGGTAGAAATTAAATTTCCAATCGATGAATAATTGAAAGAATTCGAATGTTAGTGATTTGATGATCAAGAGAGAATTTTCCAAAAGTAAAGTTGACCGACAACCAAGAATCGCTTCACTCTCATAAGTTTTAACCATTTTAGTTAGTCTCGTTAATTAGTTTAATTTTTAGAATTTACTCAGTAGTAATCACTCAACCCAAAACCCCCTTTTTACTATTTGTTTTTTAATTGACACGAAAAAAATACTACCTTCCCTGTGGGACCGATCCCTACTCTCGTTACTACATACTTTTGCTATTAACTTGAGAAGGGTTAATTTGGGCGTACGCGATAAACGCTACCAAATTTTGGCGTCGTTGCCGGGGAAGGCATTGGTATTATTTTGTGTCGATTTTTATTTTATTTTATATTTGTTGTTATCCCACACTTCTACTGTGGTTTGTTGATGAGTACAGGTGAACCCTCTGATCACGAAGAGAATTTTTACTACGATCCTGAGATCGAGAGGACACTACATCGGAGAAGAAGAGAAGCAAGGTTACTTGAGGAAGAAGAGAGGAACACGATGGCTGCGAATCAAAGCTTGAGGCAGTTTGCGAATCCTAACTTGGATCAACAACCTCTCTGCATCACTTTCCCTGCCCTGACTAATAACATAAATTCGAACTCAAGTCTGGTTTAATTCACTTATTGCCAGCTTTTCATGGTCTTGCAGGAGAAAACCCACACAAGCATTTAATGGAATTCCACGTGGTGTGCACCACTATGAAGCCGACCGGAATCACTGAGGATCAAATAAAGTTAAGAGCCTTTCCATTTTCTCTAAAGGACGCTGCAAAAGACTGGCTATTCTACTTACCATCCGGATCGATCACCACGTCGACGGACTTACAAAGAGTATTCCTGGAGAAGTATTTTCCTGCTTCAAGGGCGACTAACATAAGGAAGGAGATCTACGGTGTGAAGCAGTTCCATGAGGAGTCCCTGCATGAGTACTGGGAACGATTCAAGAAGTTGTGTGCAAGTTGTCCACAACATCAGATAAGTGAACATCTGTTGATTCAATATTTCTATGAAGGTTTGCTTTCTGGTGACAGGAACTTGGTGGATGCGGCAAGCGGAGGAGCATTTATCGACAAGACAGCGGAGGAGGCGAGGAGCTTGATAGCTAACATGGCGGCCAACTCCCAACAGTTTGGACATGTTCGCCATGGACAACCGCAAAGAAAAGAGGTAAACGTATCAAACCTGGAACAACAACTGATAGACCTAACTTTTCTTGTGCGTGGTATTGCAGGTGGAAATGTAGGGAAGATAAAGACGTGTGGAATCTATCTGGCTGCAAATCATCCCACAGACGCATGCCCCTCACTACAAGAGACAGCCGCTGAGAACGTGAATGCCGCGGGAGGATTCCTAGGTCCCCCACAAAGGAGCTATGGTAATCCATCGAGCAATTATAATCAAGGTTGGAAAGATCAACCAAGGTTATGGAAACCCACAGATGCACCAACCTCCACCCTATAGACCGCCATATCAAAGACCTCCACCACTTCCAGCGCACCCTCCTTCTGACAGGTTAGAACATAGTATTAAAGTTATTGCTGAAAATAGCTTACAATTTCAACAGGAGACGAGGGCGAGCATCCAGAGCTTGACTACGCAAATGGGACAGCTGGCAACTTCTCTCAACAAGATTGAAGCAAGAATCTCAAATGGACTACCTTCACAACCGGAGGTGAACCCCAGGGAGAATGTGAGCGCTATCACTGTGAATGTGAGTGGAGATATAGCTGAAGAAGAGGTGGTACTGACGCCACCCAATAACAAAGAGAAGACGGAGAAGGAGAAAGAAGTTGCAGAACCCATGCAAGAGGAGAAACCACGAGGTAAGTTCCCCAACTTTTCTGAATATAAAAGTGAACCCCCATTCCCCTTGTATTGAAGATAAATTTGAAGGACAAGGGTCTCAAGAGGCTCTACGAGATGTCCCCACGCTATAATGAAAATGATCCACTCAAGGAAACCAAGAAAGATGATAAGTGCAAGGCACGCGAAGGGCAGCCCAAGGTCGAGCTAGGTGAGAATGTTTCGGCGGACATCCAAAGAAGCATCCCCGCTAAATGCAAGGACCCCGGTATGTTTTCCATCCCATGTATGATTAATGCTAATATGATTGAGAAGGGTATTCTTGATTAGGATCTTCTATAAATGTCATGCCTTACTCAATCTATTCTCAACTAAAACCGGGACTTTTAAAAAGAAATGACACTGTGATTCATTTAGCTGATAAGTCCACGGTCATACCTAGGGGGATAGTAGAAGATGTAATCGTGCATGTAGAGAACTTGGTTTTCCCAGCCGATTTCTATGTCTTAGACATGGAAAATGGTGATCCATCTAGTCTAATCCTTTTAGGGAGGCCATTCTTGAAAACATCAAAATCAGTAATCGAGATGAATAGCGGTATGATAACATTGGAGTCTAATTGTAAATTTGCAAAATTCAACATCTATGAACCCATTAAGACTCTTGAGAATTCGAGTTACGCTATTGGCATACATGATGATTATGATTCAGATTTTGATAATGATGAGTTGTGGGAAATGGGAAAGGCTACTGATGGCCTTGACGACAACAGAGGTATGGATTCTAACTTAGTGCATACTGTTCATACTATTGCTGTGCTATCTACTCACGATACTGCTGACCCTCTTATTTCTCACTTGCAGGATCGTACCGTTGGAAAGAAGCACCCCCCGGATCAACCATGTCAATCAAGTGATGAATGATCAAAGACGGGAGACGACCACTCAAAGAGCAACAAGCCGAAATACCGAGGAGTGAAGAAGATATTGAGGTGGTTAAGGAAGGATAGAGCGACACCGCATCACCCACCTTGATAGAGGACTTCGGGCCACCGACGTTAAACAGAGGCGCTGCTTGGGAGGCAACCCAAGGGGAGTTAGTTTCCTTTCTCCCTTTTATTTTTTGCTTTCGTAGTTAGACTTTTCTCTTTTCTTGTATTTTTGCCTTACATTGGGGACAATGTAAGATTTAAGTATGGGGGAGGGATTAGTGGTGTGTTATTGTTTTCGTATTTCAAAAATACAAAAAAAAATCGAAAATTTGAAAATTTTGAGCTCATAATTAGTAATGAACACATGCTTAGAATCACTAGCCCATGATGAAACCTAATTGATATCATGCATGCTTTTGAACTTAGGTGAATTGTTAACTTTGGAACACTTTGAACTCTAATGCAAAGTTTACTTTAACTTAGTAGTGAATATTTTGAGCACATTATTGTCATGGCTTGTGAAGTGTGCATAGCTTAGTGAAGAATAAATTTTGTGATAATCTTAAGAAGTCTCTAATACATGCTAGAACTTAACTGCATGCTCTTTGATGCGTATGTCTAGACTACTTGCAAACATGAAAGTGATATAGGCAATCTTTGCTGCATTTGAGCCTTTCAAGCCTACCATGTAAACAAAATCAATCTCTAGCACCCTTTTTGAGCTTTAATGTAAAAGAATGGTAGTATGCTAAGCATACTAAAGACCCACATTCGACATTCTTTGACTAGCTTATCATCCTACCCTTTTAGCCTAAATATGCTTTTAATCCATACCTTTTAAGGGAGTATGATGTATTTCATTCAAATGCACTTGGAAATTCATTGAATTATATTTGTGAACTTTATTGTCAAAAGAATGAAATGCATGAAAGAAAAGGAATGCCTTGAGAAATTTGATAAAAATATGACTCCAAGGGGAGCCAAGGCACACAAAAGAAAAAAATGTTGAAATAAACCTTGAGAAAAATGAACAAGGTTTGAAAAATTCATGCAAGAAGAGAAGTTTTAGTGTGCATTTCATCATACTTTCTTGTTTGATATATCTTTATCCTTTCTTTCATAAGCCAATACCTAGGCCAATCTACAAGCTAATAAAGACCTACTTGATTTATGTTTGCAAAGTAGCTAAGATATTGGAGAAGAGTGTGCAAGTGAGCTTATACTTGTGTTAGTGTATGACTTGAACTATTGTGGATTTACATCTTTCGAAGCTATAATTTACACACAACACTTGTTTATGAGCACACACACACGTTCACTACTTTGTTGAGTATAAAATGTTTAGGGATTGATGTGGGGTCCTCTTTACTTAATCCATTATGTATCCATTAAACATACAATGTGAGTCTGAATTAAGTAATGTACCATGCACGGATTAAGAGTTCATACTAGTTAAGTTGTTTACAAGGTTATCAAAAACCTAACAAACTATACATAACATGTACATAAACAACCTAATCCAAAAGAACTCCTAGGCAGTGGTTCCCCTCGCAGCGGAAATCATGACTCACGCTCCCCACGTCTATGAGTCCCTACAGAAACATTCACACAATGAGTATAGATAACAATTATCTCAGTGCAATATCAAATCACAATATCAATATCAATGATAAAGCACAAATAAATCATCAATACGTGAATGTTCTGTATCATGCATCCACAAATGCACTATGTCATGACATGTCTCAACAAGTTCCCTATTATCACGAGCCCCATATGATATGCCTAATCAGCTCAATATGTCAGTGGAACCACATCACATCTGCATGTTAGCAGCACATATCATAGTACCATGCTCATCGGTGATAATAGCCAGAGTATATACCCACACCAGGCGTATATCTCTCAAGCCAAAGCATATGTAGTATATCTATCGTGGCAACGATCCCAGCCAAAGCATATACCACACCAGGCATATCTATCGAGGCAATGATCTCACCAAAGCATATACATATATCTATCAAGGCCTCTATCCCAATCATATGAATCCATGTATGAACATGCATGTGAAGTACCAATCATATGACACAAGATAACATAAATCATATGATATCAAAACCATAACATCATCATCGCATCATATCTATACTCCGTACGTCAACACGTACCTGTATTGCGACACAAAAGCGATAAATCAGGCGTTGATAGATAATTGCCTCTTTGCCCTGTCCCCTGAGATGATGCTACAACAATGCCAACAATATATCATGTTATCATAGGCATTAAAATCAAATTCTACAAAATATAAAATTTTTCAAGATTTGAACTCTGGCGATCGATCGCACATTTCACCGATCGATCGCCAAACTGTTCTGCCTCCCTCGCGATCGATCGCCAAAGTGCTCTGTTTGCTCGCGATCGATCGCCACATTTTCGCCGATCGATCGCCACATGATTTAACCGCCTTAAATTTTACTCTGTCTCGGCGATCGATCGCCACAAAGCTCGCGATCGATCGCCGATGTCCAGAAAGTTCAGAACATGGCGATTTTGAGCTTATCCTCCTAGCTCTTCTCCTACAACTCGAATTTTAACATGTAAACATGTTTCATGCACTATCTAGGAACATCTTCACATGATTCTAACATCATAGATTCCAATTCCTAGTATATAAACATGTTATGATTGTACACATGAACACTTGATATGCTATGTCTCATACATCAACACCAATGACAAAATCAAGTATACAACTATGAATTTCTTACCAAGATGGTACAATTCCACTTCACACACCCTCCTAGCTCAAGTTACAATTGAAACCCAAGCTCAAACCAACAAAACCTTGAAAGAAATGGAGAGGAGCTTGTGTAGAGATTTTTAGGTGAAAAGTGGTGTAGTATGTGATTTCACCTCTAGGCCACTTGATATAGACCCTTAAGTCCCTAATTTACTTGATATCATGTCATTTGGAGATAATTACATGTTAAGTGTCATGTACATGAAGATGACATCCAAATGCAAATGCAACTCACATGTACATTTTAATGCACCTTCAAATGCATATACATTTCATATTTCTTGATATATTATGGTTCAACTCATTGTACACCATTACCATATATCTTTTCATACATGTAGTAAGTCATTCTTGGTTCCACTCGAACCCCCATTATCATACTACCACGTGATATAATTACACCATAATCATATCACACGTATATAACATAAATCGAGGCATTACAATTCTCCCCCACTCATTGAATTTCGTCCTCGAAATTGTATATACAAACATGCATATCATGATACACAACTCAACCATCCTATTATAAAAAGATAGGAAACATAATCATGTATGCAACAGTACAATATGTATATACCAACAGTATCATGAATTGTAAAATCATACCAGAAAACAATTCCGGATACCGTTGCATCATATGCTGCTCCGTCTCCCACGTTGCCTCTTCGATACCCCGTCTGTCCCACTGTACCTTAACCATAGGAATCACCTTATTACGCAACCTGCGTTCAGCTCGATCCAAGATCATAACCGGTCGTTCCTCATACGATACATCTGTATCCAACTGTACATCAGGTAGCTGTAAGACATGACTCGTATCTGGTTCATATTTCCTCAACAGTGAAACATGAAAAACATCATGAATACTACTCAACGCCGGTGGTAGTGCCAATCGATATGCCAACGTACCAATACGTTGCAATTCCTCATACGGACCAACATACCATGGAGACAATTTTCCACGCTTACCAAACCGTACTACACCTTTAAAAGGTGAAATTTTCAAGAACACACGGTCACCAACTTGAAATTCAAGTGGTCTCCGTCGCTTATTGGCATACGCAGCCTGTCTATCCTGAGCAGCTTTAAGTTTCAATCGAATGACCTTTACTTTCTCTTCCATTTCATGAATCATATCTGGTCCAGTTAAGGAAGACTGATCCACATCATCCCAATACAATGGCGATCTACATCGTCGCCCATACAAAGCTTCAAATGGTGCCATCTGTATACTAGACTGATAACTGTTGTTATATGAAAATTCCACTAATGGCAACGAATCTTGCCAAGAGGTATCAAACTCTAATACACAGGCACGCAACATATCCTCAAGCGTCTGTATCGTACGCTCTGTTTGTCCATCTGTCTGCGGATGATATGCTGTACTCAACCGCACTTCAGTTCCCAACGCTGTCTGTAACCCTTCCCAGAAATGAGAAGTAAATCTCGGATCCCTATCCGATACAATGGAAACTGGAATACCATGTAGTCTCACTACATGTTGAATGTATAAATGTGCCATTCGCAGATATGTATATGTCATACAATATGGCACAAAATGAGATACTTTGGTGAGTCTGTCAACAATCACCGAAATGGCATCGCAACCAGAAGACGTCCGTGGTAAATGAGTCACAAAATCCATCGTGATATGTTCCCATTTCCACTGAGGAATTTCCAAACTATGTAATTCACCTCCTGGTCTCTGTCTTTCCGCTTTCACTTGTTGACAGATCAAACACCGTTTCACAAAACTCAATACATCCTGTTTCATACGTTTCCACCAAAATTGGGTACGTAACTCATGATACATCTTCTTTCCTCCAGGATGTATACTGTATCTAACACAATGAGCACGTTGTAGTAGTTCTTGGCGTAGTCCTAATGAAGCAGGTACTACCCAACAATTTCTGTATTTCAACATTCCATCACTTGTAAGTACCATGGGAGATGTTTGTCCTTGATTTATCTTTTCCTTCCATTGTTGTACTTCATCATCAGCCAGTTGTGCCGTTCTGATTTTCTCAAAAATGTCGGGTTCAACCAACAATGTTGATACCTGTACTGGCTCTAATTCCATATCAAAATCATAACCCAAAGTACAACAAGAAGTCATCAAAGCAGATAAATGAATCACCTCGTCAGCCGTATGATGTACTTTCCGACTCAAGGCATCTGCTGTAAGATTAGCCTTTCCTGGATGATATTCAATCTCACAATCATAATCTTTCAACAGATCCATCCATCTCCTTTGTCTCATATTCAACTCTGCTTGAGTGAATAGAAATTTTAAACTTTTATGATCTGTATATATGGTAAACGACGTACCATACAAATAATGTCGCCATATCTTCAATGCACAGACAATGGCAGCCAATTCCAGATCATGTACTGGATATCTCAGTTCATGTGGCTTCAACTGTCGTGATGCATAAGCCACTACATGTTTGTCCTGCATCAATACACAACCCAATCCAAGTAAAGATGCATCAGTATATACTGCAAACCTGTCATGTTCAGATGGAATGATCAAGACTGGAGCTGTAGTCAATCGATGTTTTAATTCTTGAAAACTACGCTCACATGCCTCTGACCATTGAAATGATACTCCCTTCTGTGTCAAATGTGTCAATGGTTTGGCAATTGCTGAAAATCCTTCAACAAACCGTCTATAATAACCAGCCAAACCCAAGAAACTACGAATCTCTGGCACAGAAGTAGGTGCTGACCAATTCAACACTGCTTCCACTTTCTTTGGATCGACTGATATACCTTCTTCTGAAATAACATGTCCTAAAAAGCCGACACTAGTCAACCAAAACTCACACTTACTGAGTTTGGCATACAACTGATGTGTCCTCAACACTTGCAATACCATATGCAAATGTTAAACATGTTCGGCATCACTCCGTGAATATATCAGTATATCATCGATAAAGACAATGACAAATCGATCAAGGTATTCCTGAAAAACACGGTTCATTAAACTCATAAAGATAGCAGGAGCATTTGTCACTCCAAATGGCATTACCAGAAACTCATAATGTCCATAACGAGTTCTGAATGCTGTCTTCTGTATATCTCCTTCCCTCACACGTATTTGATGATATCCGGACCTCAAATCAATCTTAGAATATATCTTTGATCCCTGCAACTGATCAAATAAATCATCAATACGAGGAAGCAGATATTTATTCTTTATGGTTACCTTGTTCAATTGTCTATAGTCAATACACAATCTCATTGTCCCATCCTTCTTCATAACAAATAAAACCGGAGCACCCCAAGGCGATACACTAGGACGTATGTACCCCTTGTCCAATAAGTCTTGCAATTGAGTTTTCAACTCTTTCAATTCAGTTGGTGCCATCCGATAAGGAGCCCGTGAAATTGCAGAAGTACCAGGTATCAAATCAATACCAAATTCCACTTCTCGACTCGGTGAAATCCAGGTATCTCATCTGGAAACACATCCGCATATTCTGCAACCACTGGTATCTCCTCCACTTTCCTTTCTAGTTTCTGTTCCGTGATATCAAGGGCATAAATCAAATAACCCGTATGTCCACGCTCTAACAAACGCGACATTCGGCTTGCTGATATCAAAGGAATCTTTGCCCTCGATCCCTGGCCATAGAATAACCATTGATTTCCAGTATCAGACTGAAATCTCACTATCTTCTGACTACAATCCACAACAGACTGATATTTACTCAACACATCAATTCCAAGGATGCAATCAAAATCTGACATGTCTAACACAATCAAATCAGCTTGAAAGCCATAGTCAGACTCAAACTGAATAGCACAATCAGACACACTCTGACAAGTCATCACAGTAGTTCCCATGGGTGTCGAGACATAAAGAGGCATCAACAGTGGAGACGAGCATATATGATACTGATCAACAAAAGATTGTGCAATAAAAGAATGTGATGCACCAGTATCAATCAACAGTAAAGCAGGATAAGTAAACAAAGTACACTTACCCGCTATCACAGTATCAGGAGCCGCCTCTGCTTCCTCCCTGTTCAGTGCATACACCCGAGCCTAAGGTGTTCCTGCCCTCTGTCCTCCACCAGACTGTGGTACACCCTGTGGTCTCTGCTGCACTGTATTCTCTGACACTGGTCCTCTCCTCTGTTGTCCACCCACTTGAGGACAATCACGAATCACATGTCCTGGTTTCCCACAACGGAAACAAACCACTGTATCAAACTGTGGACAATTCCTTTGATAATGTGGCCCTCCACATTTAAAACATTGTAATCCACGTCCACTATTACTACTACTGCCTTGGGACTGTCCTTTCGATTTTCTATCCTCCCCTTTCCTTGATCCAAAACGTTTTCCACTAAACCTAGATGAAGATGCACCACCTCGTGGTGATTTAAATGATTCCCCTCTAGGTCTCATACTGTCAGATGTAGGTGGTTGGGCTTGTCCAATATCTGTATATACCCCTACAGCAATCTCAGCCATCTCAGCTCTAGTCAACGCTTCTTCATATGATGTAGGGTTATTGGACATGACCCTATCAAACAATTCAGGCCTCAAACCTTTCACAAATTGTCTGATCTTAGCTTTAGTGTTAACAACAATATGTGGCACATACCGGAGCAAAGAAGAATAATGCACAGCATAATCAGATACTGTCATTGATCCCTGTCTCAAATGCGTAAATTCATCCTCTTTCCTCTGCCTTGCAGCAACAGAGAAATAATGCGCCAGAAACTTCGTTCTAAACACATCCCAGTTCACTGTATGTCCTTGAGTCCTCAACTCAAGTACTGTGGATTTCCACCACATCATAGCTTTCTTAGCTAACTGGAATTCAGCTAAGCGTAACCATGCAGTCTTAGCACACGGTGCAGATACAAATATCTGTTCCACACGTTCCAGCCACTCCTCTGCCAGTTCCCCTGACTCAGTCCCCTCAAACCTAGGTGGCTGATAGCTCAGAAATTGCGTCAATGTCAATTCTCCAGGCAACAGTACCTGTTCCACTGGTCCTTGCTCAATCGGTGGTGGTGGTACAGGCACCATCCTCACACTGGCATTGCCACTCATGGCATCCCCAACATCCTCATGATACCCTCTGTCTGTCATAGCTGTAGATCAAGGGTTAACAATAACATTTACAAGTGTATAACATGTTAGAATAACATCATATTCCACATACTAACATGTTAGTACCATTCTCAAAGTGTTTAGGTAACTCCCTAATACACTTCCTCTACCCATGTTCACCCCGTTCTCGAACCACTGCTCTGATACCACTAATGTGGGGTCCTCTTTACTTAATCCATTATGTATCCATTAAACATACAATGTGAGTCTGAATTAAGTAATGTACCATGCACGGATTAAGAGTTCATACTAGTTAAGTTGTTTACAAGGTTATCAAAAACCTAACAAACTATACATAACATGTACATAAACAACCTAATCCAAAAGAACTCCTAGGCAGTGGTTCCCCTCGCAGCGGAAATCATGACTCACGCTCCCCACGTCTATGAGTCCCTACAGAAACATTCACACAATGAGTATAGATAACAATTATCTCAGTGCAATATCAAATCACAATATCAATATCAATGATAAAGCACAAATAAATCATCAATACGTGAATGTTCTGTATCATGCATCCACAAATGCACTATGTCATGACATGTCTCAACAAGTTCCCTATTATCACGAGCCCCATATGATATGCCTAATCAGCTCAATATGTCAGTGGAACCACATCACATCTGCATGTTAGCAGCACATATCATAGTACCATGCTCATCGGTGATAATAGCCAGAGTATATACCCACACCAGGCGTATATCTCTCAAGCCAAAGCATATGTAGTATATCTATCGTGGCAACGATCCCAACCAAAGCATATACCACACCAGGCATATCTATCGAGGCAATGATCTCACCAAAGCATATACATATATCTATCAAGGCCTCTATCCCAATCATATGAAATCCATGTATGAACATGCATATGAAGTACCAATCATATGACACAAGATAACATAAATCATATGATATCAAACCCATAACATCATCATCGCATCATATCTATACTCCGTACGTCAACACGTACCTGTATTGCGACACAAAAGCGATAAATCAGGCGTTGATAGCTAATTGCCTCTTTGCCCTGTCCCCTGAGATGATGCTACAACAATGTATCATGTTATCATAGGCATTAAAATCAAATTCTACAAAATATAAAAATTTTCAAGATTTGAACTCTGGCGATCGATCGCACATTTCACCGATCGATCGCCAAACTGTTCTGCCTCCCTCGCGATCGATCGCCAAACCTCGCGATCGATCGCCAAAGTGCTCTGTTTGCTCGCGATCGATCGCCACATTTTCGCCGATCGATCACCACATGATTTAACCACCTTAAATTTTACTCTGTCTCGGCGATCGATCGCCACAAAGCTCGCGATCGATCGCCGATGTCCAGAAAGTTCAGAACATGGCGATTTTGAGCTTATCCTCCTAGCTCTTCTCCTACAACTCGAATTTTAACATGTAAACATGTTTCATGCACTATCTAGGAACATCATCACATGATTCTAACATCATAGATTCCAATTCCTAGCATATAAACATGTTATGATTGTACACATGAACACTTGATATGCTATGTCTCATACATCAACACCAATGACAAAATCAAGTATACAACTATGAATTTCTTACCAAGATGGTACAATTCCACTTCACACACCCTCCTAGCTCAAGTTACAATTGAAACCCAAGCTCAAACCAACAAAACCTTGAAAGAAATGGAGAGGAGCTTGTGTAGAGATTTTTAGGTGAAAAGTGGTGTAGTATGTGATTTCACCTCTAATTTGTGTTTAGATTGAACACGAGTCATGGAACAGTCATACTCGTATATCCAATCTTTATTTCTTGATCCCCAAGTAGAACTAGAATAAACGAATAAGCTCGATATTTCATATCGACTCATTCGAGCATGGCCATGCATTTTAGTTCTCACTTGATCAAGGGCCAAACACATCTCCTGTTATATAGGAGGGACAAATCCTATCTCGATCAGTCAACATCCCTCTACATAATTCGTAGTGTATCTAATAGTCGCCTTTATAGTATACCCTGTTACGGGTAACGTTTGACGATATCAAGATACATAACTCCTTATGTTGGGATCTCTGATGATCACAAGTCGTAAGGATTACATACATTATTATCAATATGAGAATTGCATATGACGATCATATAACTATCCATGTTGCAATCTCATGGTGGGTCTGTCCAGTACATCGTTCTCTAACATGTACCCATATGTTGATTTGATATCTCATATCAATGAACAATTCATCGATCAACATATACTAGTCTCTACGTATTATCATTATCCCTATTCATGATAATACTTGACTAGGGACATCTTTAAGAATAATACAATATTATTCTAAGGACATTAACATATATATTAATTCACAATGCACAGTTAAAAGAATAATATATAATAATGAATTGTCATTCATAAAACCATATTACAGAATATGTCACAAGCAATCATCTAATGACTTGTCTTAGGGCATATCCCAACAAATCTCCCACTTGCACTAAGACCAATCAGACATACACTTAATGCCTAGAGATCTAGTATGACGATCATGCTAATGCTGTGACAGTGGCTACGTCAATGGGTCAGATACATTATCATCTGTTGGTACTTTGCATATCTTAGGCAAAACACATCTCCTTATTGCGATCGAAAATCATCTTTGTTGGTTTGGAAGCTTGCATCAGTGTAACCCATTACATTGAGCTCTCCTCACCTCCATAAATCAAGAATGTATCCTTAGTCCTTCTCAAGTACTTTAGGATATTCTTGACAGCAATCCAGTGACCTACACCTGGATCAACTTGATATCTGCTCGTCATGCTCAAAGCATACGATACATCGGGACGAGTACATATCATGGCATACATGATAGATCCAATAGCTGACGCGTATGGAATCTTACTCATGCGTTGTCTCTCATCTGGTGTTGAAGGACACTGTTCCTTCGAGAGATAAATACCATGTGTCATAGGCACGAATCCTTTCTTGGATTCTTGCATGCTAAACCTTTTAAGCACCTTGTCTATGTATGTACTTTGACTTAGACCAAGAAGCCTTCTCGATCTATCTCTATAGATCTTGATTCCTAATACATAGGTGGCTTCTCCTAAATCTTTCATCGAAAAGCAATTCCCTAGCCAAATCTTTACAGATTGCAAGGCAGGGATATCATTTCCAATAAGAAGTATGTCATCTACATACAACACTAGGAAAATGATTACGCTCCCACTGACCTTCTTGTAGACACAAGGTTCATCTTCATTTTTGATAAAACCAAACTCTTTGATTGCATCATCAAAACGAAGATTCCAACTCCGAGAAGCTTGCTTCAATCCATAAATGGATCGTTGTAGCTTGCATATCTTTCCAGCATCCTTTGGATCGACAAAACCCTCGGGCTGTGTCATGTACACATCCTCGAGCAGATTTCCATTAAGGAAAGCTGTCTTGACATCCATCTGCCAGATTTCATAATCATGAAATGCAGCTATTGCAAGTAAGATCCTTATGGATTTAACCATGGCCACTGGTGAAAAGGTTTCATCATAGTCAATACCATGAATTTGTTTGAATCCTTTTTGCAACCAGCCGACCTTTATAGGTTTGTACGTTACCATCCATATCGGTCTTTTTCTTGAAAATCCGTTTGCACCCTATGGGTCGTACCCCTTCAGGTGGATCAACCAAAGTCCATACTTGGTTTGCGTACATGGATTCCATCTCAGATTTCATGGCCTCTTGCCATTTCTCAGAATCATTGCCCATTATAGCTTGTTGATAAGATGACGGCTCATCCTCATCAATAAGTAGTAAGTCACCTTGTTGAGTCACAAGAAATCCATATCTCTGTGGCTCCCGGTGTTCTCTTACAGACCTACGCTGGGCTTGTGTCTCTTGAGCAAGTGCTTCTTCCACAACAGCTTGCGGTGCCTGCTCTGTTTCCATCTCAATCTCAGGTTCAGTGTTTTCTTGTGGTTGAATTTCACTAAGTTCTATTTTTCTCCCACTGGTTTTTCTAGAAATAAATTCTCTTTCAAGAAATACACCAGTACGAGCAACAACTACTTTGTTCTTGGTGGGATAATAGAAATAATATCCTTTCGTTTCCATAGGATACCCCACAAATAAACACTTATCAGATTTGGGTCCAAGTTTGTTAGTGGCGTGACGTCTAACAAAAGCCTCACAACCCCAAATCTTCATAAAAGACATACTAGGACGCTTCCCAGTCCATATCTCATATGGTGTCTTTTCCACTGATTTAGATGGAACACGGTTCAGTAAGAAAATCGCTGTTTCTAGAGCGTGTCCCCAAAACGATATCGGAAGATCTGCATGACTCATCATTGATCTAACCATGTCTAACAAGGTTCGATTTCTCCTCTCGGATACACCATTCCATTGTGGAGTATACGGAGGAGTGAGTTGTGGGACTATCCCACATTCCTTTAGATAGTCATGAAACTCTTGGCTTAAGTATTCTCCTCCTCGATCTGATCGAAGGATTTTGATACTCTTGCCAAGTTGGTTTTGTACTTCATTCTTGAAATCTTTGAACTTTTCAAAGGTTTCATGTTTATGTTTCATTAGGTACACATACCCATATCTACTGAGGTCATCAGTAAATGTAACGAAGTATTGAAAACCACATCTAGCTTGTGTACTTATTGGTCCACATACATCACTATGTATTAGTCCCAATAAAATATTTGCCCTTTCAACATGTCCCTTGAAAGGGGCTTTAGTCATCTTGCCCATTAAACAAGATTCGCATGTTTCATATGATTCAAAATCAAATGAATCTAATACTCCATCCTTATGAAGTTTAGATATGCGGTTCTCGTTTATGTGGCCCAAGCGACAGTGCCAGAGATAAGTCGGATTACAATCATTATTTTTAATCCTTTTAGTATTTATGTTATAGATAGGCATATCAAGATTTAATACATAAAGACCATTCACCATTTGTGCACTAGCATAAAACATATCATTTAAATAAATAGAACAACAATTGTCCTTTATTATAAATGAAAAACCATACTTGTCCAAACAAGAAATAGATATTATGTTTTTAGTAATAGAAGGCACAAAATAACAATCTTTCAAAATCAATGATAAACCAGAAGGTAAGCTAAATGATAATCTCCTATAGCTAATGCAGCAACTCTTGCTTCATTTCCAACTCGGAGATCAACTTCACCTTTCGCCAATGTCCTACTCCTTTTGAGATCCTGCACATTTACACAAATGTGAGATCCACATCCAGTATCTAATACCCATGATGAAGAAGTAGATAAATTGACTTCTATAACAAAAATACCTGAAGCGGAAGTCACACTTCCTTTCTTTAGATCCTCCAGATATACTTTGCAGTTTCTTTTCCAATGGCCGGTCTCACCGCAATGGAAACATTTCCCTTCCTTTGCTATCCCTCCCTTTGGCTTTAGTGCAGAAGACTTTGGCTTAGATTTAGCAAAGACCTTCTTTGCTTTCTTGTTGCCTTTAGCTTTGGCCCTTCCTTTGCCCTTATTCACAATAAGGACATTTGTGGCCTTAGTATTCTTAGTATTTGCTTCATATGTTCTCAACATACCAAGCAACTGTGGTAGAGTCTTTTCCATGTCAGTCATATTGTAATTTACTACAAATTGACTGAAGCTCCCAGGCAACGATTGCAAGATCACATCGGTGGCCAACTCTTGGTCCAATGGAAAACCTAGCTTGTCCAGATTCTCAATGTACCCAATCATCTTGAGCACATGAGTTCCAACTAGGCTTCCTTCTACCATCCTGCACTGAAATAACGCCTTAGAGACGTCATACCTCTCTTGTCTTGCTTGCTGTTGGTACAATTGCTTTAAGTGTTCGATCATATCGAACGCCTCCATTTCCTCATGTTGCTTCTGAAGCTCAGAGTTCATGGTGGCAAGCATGAGGCACCCAACATCAAGTGCGTCACTCTGATGCTTCTTGTAAGCATCTTTTTCAGCTCTTGTAGCTGTTAGGGGAGGTTCCTCAGCGGGCAAGGGTTCCTATAGGACATATTGTTTCTTTTCTTGTTTGAGGACTATCCTCAAGTTCCTATGCCAGTCTAGGAAATTCGTCCCATTTAATTTGTCCTTCTCAAGGACCGATCGCAGTGATAAAGTGCTAGTAACGTTGTTAGTTGCCATGGATATCTACAATATAAATATGCAAAATAAGTTTATGATTTAAATCATTTAACATGGTCTTATATTAAATGATACTCCCACTATTTTGTGTGAAAAAATATCAACCCTCGAAACCTTAGTGGGCCAAGATCCATATTTCGCCTAATCTTGAGTTAGCTTTGGCTAATCGCCCAAGACTCGGTTATTTAGGTAGACAACACTTTGTCAATTACATCACATATAATTCTTGGATAGTTGGACGAACAACACTTTGTTCAATTCATCAAATGAATTATAATCCAACCCATGCCTCTAGGTTCCCAATCCTATTGAGATAACCTAGTTAAGTCGTACCCAATTAAAGTATAACGGATATCACTTTTATCCTTTCGCGCCTTACTAAGATTGCCACGGTGCTTTGCTTTGGCAAACCCACACATGTACAATCGAAGTTATTGACGAGTACTTTTAATTTTGGAAGGCATCTAAAACTTAATATTTTAGAGGGATTTATTGATCTCATGATTAATTTGATAATTTAAAATATGTCCACTACATATAGTTGTATACATATCTACATATATGTGTAATACTATTATCAAGCTAAAACATAAGATAAATCATGCATCAACATACATAATTAAACGTGACATGGTTATAGCCCCTACTAATGATTTTCTCAAGCCAATGAGAAAATCCTATGAGTCAACCTAAGGTAACTTCACAAGCACCTTCCTTTGGCTCCAATTTGTGAATGACCTCCTCATCCCGGCACGATGCTCCATCTTCATTGATCATCATCAATAAAATAAACTACACTATTTACAAGATATAGAATTCCTCGATTCACATTCGACGAGAACATAGGGGAGGGATTACATTTAGAATGAAATAGAGAAAGGCACGACACGCAGGTCGTATTATAAATTACAAACATCCACAAATCCTATCCAATAGGTCAAAGGGCTATAACCACGCACCATGCTCAAACAACACATAAAGCATGCATTAACATTTAATTAATTAAATTCTAAACATTTTAAATTTAATTCTAATTAAAACTGAAAAATAATTTTTTTTGAAAAATTATCGTACGCTCGGGACATCACATGCCACGAACTTAATGCGACTTAGCTACGAACCACCATGGTTCGAACCAACCATGCACCACGGCTGGACCAATTATGGGCCTAGGGTACGAAACCCTAGCCCACGACATGGTCCGAGCCGATGGCATGGGTGCGGCGCCGCTAGGGTTCCAAACCCTAGCCGCTTTGCACCATGTTGGTTTTTCATCGAGCCAACTTGCTCGAAACACCGAAATCCATGAGCCACAAGCCACGGTCCAACTGTGGACGGTCCATGACGGTGACGGCTTAACCATCTCGAGCCAAGGGTTCGATAAACCCTAGCCCAAGCGGCGGCCGAGTGGCTTATGTGACTAGGGTTCAAAACCCTAGCCTTTTGAAGCGGCGCGGCCCCATGCATGAGCCAAGGGTCCGAACCCTAGCTCACTAGCGGCGGCCCGAGGGTCAAGTCATGAAGTGGTCGAACCACCTTGAGCCCACACCTCGATTTTATGCTTCGTGTATCGTATACAATTATTCGCCTATTATATCAAATACAATTTTACGATGAATTTCACAAACTCGATATTAACATATCATATATGTTTATACAGTTTTAATAGCATGCAATACAATTCTAATATGATTAAACTATTTAACCACATAAATCCGATATGAGCCTTGTACACGGCTCTGATACCACTGTAAGTAATCCTAAGAGCATACAACGCAGCGAAATAAAAATTTTAGGATTACAAACCAGCAGATCTATACATAGGTTATCATATCGGATTAATGAATACGAAGGTCTCACCCTTGTAACGTGTTTGAAGCAGAATCCATGGAGCAGCACCACGTCCTACGCCTTCTCCAAGTCACTAGCAAAACTCAATGAGTTTTGCCTCAACGGTATCCACACGATCAAATCGGGTGAAGGGATAGTTTAATAACAAGTTGCTAGACAAGTTATTAAACCGGAACAAGGAACCCACACTCGATTCTCAATCGAATACTCGCCGGAATCACAATCCCTCTTCGGCTATCAAAGAAAAGCCGAGAGCAAATTGTCAAGAGGCGGCCGAGACCAACTTTTGTGTGTAGGTTTAATGATATGAAGTTGTCTTACTAATTAAACCCCTTGCAATCATATTTTATATGATTAATTAAAGGCTTTCATAAAGCCTCATGGGCTTAAGCCCATGATTTAATTAATCATTATGATTATTAATTAAGACTCCTCTTAATTATTTAATTCATCTCATGAATTTAATTTTCCTTCTCGATTTAATCTTTTGTGCGACCCGATAGGATCTTGTAATGTTGGCAGTGACATAAAATCTCATTTTACGTCTCAAGCATTGAGCGGTATCTAGCAACACATCAATGCTACCCAAATTACAAGAATGTCAATGACTCGACATAACCTTTAGAACTTGTGATAATATTAATCATGTAACTTAATCCCTTTGTCCTTTGTGTTTAGATTGAACACGAGTCATCGAACAGTCATACTCGTATATCCAATCTTTATTTCTTGATCCCCAAGTAGAACTAGAATAAACAAATAAGCTCGATATCTCATATCGACTCAATCGAGCATGGCCATGCATTTTAGTTCTCACTTGATCAAGGGCCAAACACATCTCCTGTTATATAGGAGGGACAAATCCTATCTCGATCAGTCAACATCCCTCTACATAATTCGTAGTGTATCCAATAGTCGCCTTTATAGTATACCCTGTTACGGGTAACGTTTGACGATATCAAGATACATAACTCCTTATGTTGGGATCTCTGATGATCACAAGTCGTAAGGATTACATACATTATTATCACTATGAGAATTGCATATGACGATCATATAACTATCCATGTTGCAATCTCATGGTGGGTCTGTCCAGTACATCGTTCTCTAACATGTACCCATATGTTGATTTGATATCTCATATCAATGAACAATTCATCGATCACCATATACTAGTCTCTACGTATTATCATTATCCCTATTCATGATAATACTTGACTAGGGACATCTTTAAGAATAATACAATATTATTCTAAGGACATTAACATATATATTAATTCACAATGCACAGGTAAAAGAATAATATATAATAATGAATTGCCATTCATAAAACCATATTACAGAATATGTCACAAGCAATCATCTAATGACTTGTCTTAGGGCATATCCCAACATTCAACACCCGGTAGGTGTCCATCCAGTTGATGTTTGTCACCCGGTAAGTGTTCAACACCCGGTAGGTGTCCATCCAGTTGATGTTTGTCACCACCAAAACTTAGAAAAATTTTCCTAACAATTTCCCCCTTTTTGGTGATGACAAAACTTAGTACTGGAGACTCTTGCTAGATCAAATATGAACAGCAACTCCAGTTAAAGACTAAGAGACAAAAACAAATATCGAATTTGCAATTTGTTAGAATAAATAAGCAGATTACAAGACGTAATCAAACTGAGCCAATGAATGAATATCATTTTTATATAAATGAATTCTGATTACATAATACATCTTACAAATTACATTAAACAACTTACAAGTCATTTAGCATACCTAGTTTTACAATATATCCAAATAGAGAAACATAGCCAGTATGGAGTGATCCGAGCTGGCTAGTTTCAGGGTTATAGACAAAGGGAGGGGGAGAGAAAGTGCATACAGAAAATCTTAGAACATAGAAGGGCCTAGAAAGAGTCCATTGTCTTCAAGGTAGTCCTCTGTTCATTTGGCAAGATCTCTGTCTTTAATAATGAGAATACTCTATCTCTGTCTTCCCCCTTTTTGTCATCAGCACCCAGGCATCTGCTGTTCAAAATTACAGGCTGGTGGAGAGCACCAGAACTGGATCAAGAAGAAGGAGTTAGCAGGGATGGGTTAGATAAGTAATCAACCCATGTAGGGTTGATTTAGATAAGTAATAAACCCATGAATTTGTAAAAACAGTTGCAAGACTGGGAAGAATTGTAGTTAACATATGCATGATGGACGAGTGGAGTTAAAGAACTTAGCATGGTATTTATAGCGAAAAATGAGCAAGTTGTAGTGTGAAGTGTCAGAGCATGCACAAGAAAATATTCAGATAAATATAGAGGTGAAATGACAATTTGGTGTATAAAAAAAATAGATAATGATAAATACAAAAAGACAAGAAAGGTTTGTGGGGTCTTCCCACCTTAACAGTGATTAATAGACATAAGAAGGACGAATCATGCATTAAGGTAACATCTTAAGGTTTTGGTTGTTACACGAGCTAACAGGATTACAGGCCAAAATACAAAACTTCAAAAATAATTCATTACATTCTAAAAGAATGTCATTTAGATTTACACTACTCCTAGAGTAGATACTAATCATAACTTGAATCCTATGCATTCCTGTGTCCCTCGTAGCTCACTGCCTCAACCCGACCCTTAGTCCTTCCGTCCCAAAAGTGTACCTACAGGGACAACACATCATGAGCATATACAATCTTACTTATCATCATAAAAACATCATAGCAATGCATGAAATAATTGTTAAGTAAGTATGCTGGATTTCTCATTAACTTCTTATTGTTGTCCCTGACTTGTAATCATGCATATGGGGCATCTTACCCCCCGTGGCTTCTTACCACAATATCATCGTATGGCCTCTTACCATATGGGGCATCTTACCCCGTGGCATCTTACCACAATAACATCGCATGGCTTCTTACCATGTGGGGCATCTTACCCCGTGGCATCTTACCACAATACATCGCATGGCCTCTTACCATGTGGGGCCTCTTACCCCGTGGCATCTTACCACAATACATCGTGTAAATGTCATCATATAAGCATCGTATAAGCATCATCATATAAACATCGTATGAACTTCATCGTATAAACATCGTATAAACATCATCGTGTAAACATCGTATAGACATCATCATTTCATCGTGAATACTCATGCAATAAAAAGCATAGTTGTAGTATAAAGATGTGTGTTACCGTCCGATGCCCGTACCCCCCTTACATACCTTTTCAAAAGGAGGAGGAGTCAACAGACTTTATCTCCTTGATGGTGCCGGTACCTGGGATGGTTCTACAAGACCACATAATACCATATTAGATGCCTCAAAACCATCTCACATCATAAACTTAACAAAATAAAACATCATTATATTTTTCAACTTTCTGCCTCTCTCGATCGATCGGCCCAAGGTCTCGATCGATCGAGACACTGTGCACAAACAGTGCCTTAGCATCCTGCCTCGCTCGATCGATCGAACATTTTACCGATCGATCGAGGAGCTTCACCGATCGATCGAGAAATCCTTCGATCGATCGGCATCAAAATTTCAAAACATGCTTTAGACTTTCTGTCTCGCTCGATCGATCGGGACCAAATCTCGATCGATCGAGAGCTCTGAAAAATCGGGATTTTCCCCAGATTTTTTAGCACCTCTTTTCACCCCATCTTTTCTACTTCATAACACATCTTTCATGCTGAAACAAACATGTGAAGAACTTCATAAAATATCCATGTAAGCTCTTAAATCAAAGGTTTAACAAAACCTAAGCTAACATGCATCATAACATCATCATAATCTTCATCCTCAACCAACTTTAAACAGAAACAGAGCATGCTTATCTTTTTCCAGATTTTCGAGCATATAGTTTCATAACAAGAAATCTATCACATAAATCATGTAAAAAGCTCGAACAACCATGCTAGTAGTTACTTAATACTACCATGTAAGCACTCCTACCAAGGTTTCACCCAAGTCTACACTTAGCATGCGTTAAAAACAACCCACCAAACCCAAGCCCAAACACAAACCCAGAAAAACAGGGTACCCACTTACCCCTCTCTTTTGCTCCTCTTTTTGCAAGGATTTGAACACCTTCTTACCAAGCTTTTTCCTTGCCTTACAGCTGCTAAGCTGGAACGAAAATGGGGGGAGAAAGAGAAGGAGAAGGGAATGATTTGGCTGCCAAGTGATTGGAAGCATGGGCATGACCAAGTGGGGGGCATGGGCTTTGACAAGTGGGAAAAAGGGGAGGTGGCCGAGTAGGGGGGGGGTGGTGTGGTTGGGGTGCCTTGTGGTGTTTAATTGTGTCCCGGTATTTAGTACGATGTATTAAAATATCCTCACCCGATATTTTCTAACTTCATTTAATTAATACATCCCTTTAAAACACCCAACATGCCCCCTAAACCATATCATCATAACATAAATCGTGGCCCCCAATTTAAATACACCATAACCCTTAAACACATCATAATTCATCATCATAGAACATAATCATATTACATTTCGGGGGTATTACAAGGTTACTGTTTGCCCCCAAACCAATGCGAGGAGTAGTCACGGGTGGAGGGTGGAGTGTCACCCTGAGTTTGTCTGGAGCTGTGGGACCTTTGGTGAGATGGTGGCCTGGACCTACTGGATGCTCCGGCTGCAGCAGATGTGCGTTGAGCCGGATGCTGTTCTCTTTGGTGTTGAGGAGCAGGTCTGCTGGACTCTGACAATCGTCTAACAGTTTGAGGGGCAGCATGGAGGCTATTGTTTAAGTGTTGAATCTGTGAAGCAAAAGCAGCCTGCATAGTGGCCAGTTGATCTGATAATGTTTTCTTAGCGTCTTCTATCTTATCTTCAACAGCCAGTGCGGTGGCAGCATGAAGATTTTCATTTTGCTGGGTGATCTGAAGACGAGCCTGCTCTATCTGAGAGAGTGAGTCTGGAAATGCATCCACAACAAAATTCTGAAGCCTGGTCACAGTAGACGTTAGACTGTTGATGTCCGATAGACATTTTGGAATTGAGAGTCATTGTGCTGTTGCTGATTCCCAAAGATAAGAGCCGCAGAGGGTTCATCCTATTTGAGCTTGTTAACGTCACATGCTAGTGTAGAGATGGTGTTGGACAGATGCACCAGCTGATCAGCAATATTAGTTGGCCCTTCCAAAGAAATATGCGTTGGAAAGTCAAAGAAATCTTCAGGAGGATCGTGGGCCAACGATTTATCCAGATCAGCTGTTGGAGTCTCTGCAGTAGGGGTGAGAATGCTTGTATAACCCTCAAGACCAGCATTGGTCGGTAAAGCAGTTGGTTCAATTATTGGTGCAGCAGGTGCGTCGGCATAAAAAACAACCAGGCTGGTATCAGCTTGTTCCGCTGCAGCTGCAGACGATTGGGTGTGGTCAGCATAATGTGAGGAGGACTCGCTGGGTTCATTATTACCAGAGGAGATGGTAACTTGATGAACCACAGTCTGAATCACTATACCAACATTTACTTGATCAACGACCATCTGCTGTAGATCAGGCAGGAGTTGGAATGTAGGAGAGGAGCGGATCAGTGGTTGAGGTGATCTCTAGTTCAGTAGAGGCTATCTCCAAACCAGTTGGAGCCGTCCTTGCGTAGATGGAAACATCGGAGCAGGAGTGGATACCACTTGATATGCGGAGATCATGAAGAGCATGCTCAGCCATATCCAGCTTGAGTCCTAGTGCATTCAGAACCGCTCGATCATGATTCGCTGTTCCGGAATTACTATTGAATTGCTCAACTCGGGAAAGAACAAGAGCTTGAAGTTCTCTCACAAAATGTATCATGCAGAAGAGATCTCGTAGCTTCAAACTCTTTTCCGTGTCTTGGACCTGAAGACAAGTCAAGATGAGGTTCTCATCTGCCCGGGCTTGGTCAAAAATTTGCGGGAAGTCATCGAGGCGAACGTTGATGCGCGCCTTCACCCATCGATCAAACATTTCAAGCTGCAGATTCAGCTTGGTTTCGACTTCATCCATCACCATTTGTATCTCGAAGGCTACAGGGGTGGTCACCGGTGCCATAAGTCCTTTTCCCTTTCTAGTGGTGGTGTCCTTGGGATGACAGTAAGGAGAGTTGGACTTTGGTTGCCTGAAACTGATTGAGCCAGGAGCTTGTTGGGTGCTCATCAGTTTGGAGGATTGTTCAGGTGGAGCCAACGGTGCAGCAGTTACCATAGCCATTGAAACACTAAGGCAGTAAGTTCCTCCGAATGAGGATGTTCAGGACTTGCTGTCCTGCCAGTGATGACTGTGGCTGGAACTGCAGTGGAGATGGTATCAGTGGCAGTAATGACTATCTTTCGAAGAGCAGGAGGAGCCCCTTTTCTGGTCCTGGGCTTCTTAGGAGGAGGAGGAGATGACTCAGCGGATTCAGATATGGTCTGTTCAGAATCGCTAATAGTTTGAGCTGTTCGGCGCTTTGTCAGACCAACCTCTCTTCCACTCCTTTCCCGATGAATCTGGAGATATTTGGCAGTGATAAGTCTGCCTGGATGAAGTTTGGAGAGGGTCCCTGTCTTAATGTTCTTGCTGTCAAAAAGACTGCTCAGTGGTAGGGCAAAACCCGATTGACCCTTTCTTGAAATAACAAGACCAGTAAGAACTTGAAATAGTAAAACCGACCAGTTGACTTCCAAGCCTTTGAAAATGGCGCTCATGACGTCAATTTTTTTTCTGGAGTGATGATATCAAAAGATCCGGCTTTACACAGTAGCCCCTTGGAAATAACATCCGCCAGTTGACGGAAATGGCTCTTCATTAAAACTTTCTTGAAAGGAGGACATCGGAGACGATCGTTAGAGTCCAAAAATATGATGCGCATCTCTTCCCTGACATCCACTGGAATGGTGGAGAAATCAGTAAGTCCTGTGGAGGGAAGACAAAGGTGAGTGGCAAATTCGAGTTGGGTGATGGTAACCAGTTGACCGGAGATGGAGGCCACCACGGAGTCATTGACAACTTTTGCAGTAGCGAAGAACTCGTGCAATTCTTCCTTGTAGAAAGTTGGAGCCTGGCTGAGGATTACTAGAAGCCCTGATGAATCCAACTTGTGAAATAATTCTTTTGTATCTTTATCAGATGTTGTGGAGATTGAGTGAAAATCCATATGTACAGCATTTGTGATGAAACTTGGCTGAGTATTCTACGACTTTTTTGATGAATATGCAGAAAAGCAGCAATAATCCTGTTGAATAAAATTTATGGGAGGGAAGTTAACGTAGTAATTTTTTGGAAAAAATAAGAGTAAGAAACAAAATAATATTAATGGCGGTCAAAGAAAAAAGTAGATGTAACGTCGTACTGTAGATGAGCGGACACATGGGTACGTGACGATCATCTAACGATTGAAAAGATTTTAACAAAATAAATAAAAGGACAGGATTTGGGCGGGAGTGAAGTAGTTTATTTTTACATAAAAGAAAATCTGAATTCCGATGTTCCATTAGGTTAATGGTTATCGAAGGTTATTTTTGTCAAAGCATATTTGGTAAAGTCTGCTGGTATGTAGGGTCTGACTGGTAAGGAACATCTACTGGTATGTAGAGTCCTACTGGTACATACACACCTACTGCAGTAAACCCTTGTTTTACCAGCTAAGCTTAAATAACCAAGATAAAATTCTAACGGAAATTCCCCCTTAATTCATGCGATATACTGAGTAATTCCCCCTGAATTCATTATCATTATAAATACAATCAAGGATTGATTTCAATTAAGCCAAGAATATTGCGAAAGTAGGAAAACTTAGCGTCCGGTAAGGGTTTTGTGAAAATGTCTGCTGCCTGTTGTTCGGTAGAAATATACTCCATCCGAATTTCTTTCTTCATAACATGATCTCTAATAAAATGATGACGGATGTCAATGTGTTTAGTGCGAGTATGAAGAACTGGGTTGTATGTAATGGCTATGGCAGACGTATTATCACAAAATATGGGTGCCTCAGTGGATTCAATTCCATAATCTCTCAGTTGTTGCTGAATCCAGAGCAGTTGGGCAAAGCAGCTTCCAGCAGCAAGGTATTCTGCCTCTGCAGTAGAAGTTGCTATGGATGTCTGCTTCTTGCAACCCCATGAGATTAATCGATCACCAAGAAATTGACAATATCCACTGGTGCTCTTCCTGTCAATTTTGCATCTAGCATAATCTGCATCTGAGTATCCGATAAGATTAAACGTTGAATCTCTTGGGTACCATAGACCGACATTCTCAGTGCCTTTCAGATATTTGAGAATCCTTTTGACAGCAGTGAAGTGCGACTGCTTGGGATTTGCTTGAAACCGGGCGCACATACAAACTGCAAACATAATGTCTGGTCAGCTGGCTGTCAAGTACAATAATGATCCGATAATGCCTCGATACATTGTAACTTCGACTGGAATTCCTGAATTATCCAAGTCGAGTTTGGCAGATGAGCTCATTGGTGTGGCGGCATCTGAGCTCGTACTCATTCCATATTTCTTCAGCAGTTCTTTAGTATATTTAGACTGATTTATCAGAATTCCTTCACTGGATTGCTTGACTTGCAATCCTAAAAAAAATTATAATTCTCCCATCATGCTCATCTCAAATTGATCCTGAATAATTTTAGAAAATCTTTCGCACAGTTTTGAGTTAGTACTGCCGAAAATAATATCATCAACATAAATTTGAACAAGCAGAGTATGATCACCCTTTGTAAACTTGAAAAGGGTCTTGTCCACCGTGCCAATGGTAAAGTTATGCTCAGTCAAATATTTTGATAAAGTTTCATACCATGCACGGGGAGCTTGCTTCAAACCATACAATGCTTTGTTTAGACGAAAAACATAGGAGGGCTGATGGCTTTCAAATCCAGGAGGTTGTTCAACGTAAACTTCTTCCTGGAGTTTGCCGTTAAGAAACGCACTCTTAACATCCATCTGATAGACTTTAAAGTTTTTAAAAGCAGCAAATGCAAGAAATATGCGAATTGCTTCTAGTCGAGCTACAGGGGCAAAGGTTTCATCAAAATCAATGCCTTCTTCCTATCTGTAGCCCTGTGCGACTAATCTTGCTTTATTTCTGATTACTGTTCCATTTTCATCTAATTTATTCCTAAATACCCATTTGGTACCTATTATAGTGTGATGCTGTGGTCATGGTACTAAATACCATACTTTGTTTCGCTCAAACTGATTTAGTTCTTCCTGCATCGCTTCTACCCAGCTTGGGTCTAACATAGCATCATCAATCTCCTTAGGTTCTAAGTGAGATATGAATGCAGCATGAAGAAATTCATTAATCATCTGTCCTCTGGTGCGTAGAGGAGCTACAGGGTTACCTATGACCTGCTCGGGAGGATGATCCTTCATCCACCGGAGCGGAGGTACAAGAGAGTTGAGCTCTTCATTTGACTGGATATGAGTGGGCAGTTCAGAAGTTCTGATTGATGCATCTTTTCCATTTGTTCCTTCTACTGCAGCAGGAGTATGCGCAACAGTATCATTGTCAGCTGGATACTGTGCTTGTTGACCAGCAGACTCCTCTGTTTGAGCTTCAGGAACTTCTGGTTCTAAGGAGCAGTCAGTCCTGTTTCTGTAATTTATCTCATCTTCCACATTTTCATCAATGTAAGTGATTTCCAGTCGATTGCTCAAATTGTTGATTTGCAGATTAGATACAGTACAGTCAGTAGGTTCATCAAATTTTACATGCACTGATTCTTCTACAGTAAGAGTTCTATTATTAAATACTCTGAATGCTTTACTAACTGTAGAATATCCAAGAAATATTCCAGCATCAGATTTGGCATCAAAAGCGGTGAGATGAGTCTTTCCATTGTTGTGAATAAAGCATTTGCAATCAAACACATGGAAATAAGAAATATTTGGCTTACTGCCATTCCAGATCTCATAAGGGGTTTTATTTGCTCGCTTATTAATCATTAATCTGTCCTG
The DNA here is from genome assembly GCA_907163345.1 of Haberlea rhodopensis. Classification (NCBI taxonomy): domain Eukaryota; kingdom Viridiplantae; phylum Streptophyta; class Magnoliopsida; order Lamiales; family Gesneriaceae; genus Haberlea; species Haberlea rhodopensis. The sequence goes on along the minus strand of CAJQUN010000006.1, from coordinate 9,510,755 downwards.
CGTATAACAAGCTGTGTTGACAGCTTCTGCCCAAAATCTCTGCGATATTTCTGATTCCGCAAACCTAGTTCGCGCAGCTTCTTTCAAAGTGTTGTTCCTACGCTCAGCAATTCCGTTTTGTTGAGGAGTTCTAGTAGCAGAGTATTCCTGTTTAATACCAAGGTCATCTAGATATGATTCGATTGACTGATTGGTAAACTCAGTACATTTATCACTGCGAATTCTATCTATCCCACACGATTTCTCATTTTGGAGTCTTTTCAGTAGTTTGATCAGCTTTGGAGTAGCCTAATCTTTGCCACTTAGGAACAGGACCCATGTAAAACGAGTGTAATCGTCTATTAACACTAGGGTATACTTCATTCTCCCTAGACTTGTTACTGGTATATGACCAAATAAATCCATATGCAGTAACTCTAGGCACCGAGAAGAAGATTTACTCCCTTTGTTCTTAAAGGAGGATCTGATTTGCTTACCAAGTTGGTATGCTGCACAGATCTTGTCTTTTGAGAACTCAATTTGGGGCAGTCCAATGACTAGATCAAGTTTACGCAGACTGGCAATAGTTTTAAAATTTAAGTGACTCAATCGTTTGTGCCAAAGCCAATTTTTGGAAGTATTCAGGACAACAAAGCAAGTAGAGGAGGTAGGCTGATTAAGATTCCAATCAATTTTATATGTGTTATCATGCCTTCTTCCTACAAGTATATACTGCCATCAGTAGATTTGATTGTGCATGAGTGCTGGTTGAACTCTACAGAATTACCATTGTCACAGAGTTGACTTATGCTAATCAAGTTATAACATAGATTTTCAACCAACAGAATATCTTTAATAATAATGTTACCGTAGATAATCTTACCCTTACCCACGGTTCTACCTTTTGCGTTGTCTCCAAAGGTTATTCTAGGTCCGGTGGAGTCCACCAATTCAGACAATAAGCCCTCATTTCCTGTCATATGTCTAGAGCATCCGCTGTCCAGAAACCACTCTGAGCTCCGAACTTGATGCATTCTAGCTTTCTGCAATTTAAGCGATAGCATGATTGGTACCAATCCTACTTGGGTCCAGACAGGATTAGTCCTTTCGGGACCCACACTTGTATAACCCTGAGCTGTTTGGGTCTGTGTGTGTCCTGAAATGTGTGTGCATTGTATGATAAGGATGTTCTTGGGTAATATGTGCTATATTGAGTGTATGCATATTGTTTAGGTTTTTGGTTTCTGTTTGGAAGCATATATCTCTTTTGGACAGGCATACAATTATGATACCAGTTAGGTTTTACCTCACGAGTGTCCTGACCAGTGGGTTTATGTTTATTTCTAAACTTTTGCCCCTGTCTAGCTTTCTCTTTTGGCTCCACATAACCGATACCTTTGTGTGATGCCCGTTCCTTGAGGTGTATTGGCTCAACAGGTTCCTTAACCAACTCACTTGGTTCATATACTGTGCTTGATTTAACAACATTGATAGTTTGAATCTTGTTTCTTTCAATACACACTTGAGATTTGATGCCAGATGAAATACTATCATTGTTAGAGTAGCCTATACCTGTAAGATCACCAGCAAGCCTTATTGACTCAAGCATTTCATCTTTTCTGGCAGTAGATGCATTCCATGTGCGAACCAGCTTACTGAGTTTCTGGTGTGCACATGTTGCTTCATCCCTTTCTTTCTCGAGCTGACTTACTTTATCCCTCAAGCTTTTCAACTCAGTCGATTGTTCACAATCGCATTCGTTGTTCTGCTGTTTTGTTGGGACTTGTTGTTCAGTCTTGTAGTTCTCGGCATAATGGTCTCGTCAACCGGTGACGCAGACACCAACTTGTGCACACCATAGGCACTCAAACCATACGACTAAATACATATAACTAACTGTATTTTTCATCGTAAAGACGGCATCCATCCACATAGAACATCCTCTATGTCATCGTCATCCTGTGACGGTACGTGTCAACACATGACATCCATAATATCATCGTCATCCCGTGACGGTACATATCAATACATGACATCCATAATAATGCTAATAAAATAACAATATACCCTAACTCATCGCTAACAAGATAGCGGCATACTTCTATTCCTCGCCCAATAGCGGTACTCAATCAGCACTCATTGCTATAAGATCAGCGATATGAGCCTTCGCTATATTGAATCAGCGGAATGAACCATCGTTATATATATCCGGCGGCATGAACCATCGCCATAGAACTAGCGGAATGAACCATCGATATATATACCCAGCGGCATGAACCATCGTCATAGAACTAGCGGAATGAACAATTGCTATATATACCGGCGGCATGAACCATCCCCATAGAACTAGCGGAATCAACCATCGCTATATATACCCGGCGGCATGAACCATCGTCATAGAACTAGTGGAATGAACCATCGCTATATATATACCAGGCGGCATGAACCATTACCATAGAACTAGCGGAATGAACCATCGCTATATATACCCGGCGGCATGAACCATCACCATAGAACTAGCGGAATGAACCATCGCTATATATACTCGGCGGCATGAACCATCGCCATAGAACTAGAGGAATGAACCATCGCTATATATATACCCGGCGGCATAAACCATCGCCATAGAACTAGCTGAATGAACCATCGCTATATATATACCCGGCGGCATGAACCATCACCATAGAACTAGCGGAATGAACCATCGTTATATATACCCGGTGGCATGAACCATCGCCATAGAACTAGCGGAATGAACCATCGCTATATATACCCGGCGTCATGAACCATCGCCATAGAACCAGCGGCATGATATCCCTCGCTATATAGCGGCAAATATCCTTCATCGCTACCTCGCTTCGACATACCAGCGGCATAATATCCCTCGCTATAAGCGTCAAATATTCTTCATCACTATGGTATGACAGCGGCATTAATACCCCTCGCTTCGACATATTAGCAGCATAATAGCCCTCGCGATAATATGACAGCGGCGTGCGCTTCTATATATTTGTGGCAGATATTCTTCATCGCTATAATATGACAGCGGCAAGTATTCTATTATATAATGTTGGGATATGCCCTAAGACACATCATTAGATGATTGTTTATGACATACAATGTAATATGATTTTATGAATGGCAATTCATTATTATATATTATTCTTTTAACTGTGCAATGTGAATTAATATTAATGTCCTTAGAATAATATTGTATTATTCTTAAAGATGTCCCTAGTCAAGTATTATCATGAAAGGGATAATGATAATACGTAGAGACTAGTATGTGTTGATCGATGAATTGTTCATTGATATGAGATATCAAATCAACATATGGGTACATGTTAGAGAACGATGTACTGGACAGACCCACCATGAGAATGCAACATGGATAGTTATATGATCGTCATATGCAATTCTCATAGTGATAATAATGTATGTAATCCTTACGACTTGTGATCATCAGAGATCCCAACATAAGGAGTCATGTATCTTGATATCGTCAAACGTTACCCGTAACAGGGTATACTATAAAGGCGACTATTGGATACACTACGAATTATGTAGAGGGATGTTGACTGATCGAGATAGGATTTGTCCCTCCTATATAACAGGAGATGTGTTAGGCCCTTGATCAAGTGAGAACTAAAATGCATGGCCATGCTCGAATGAGTCGATATGAGATATCGAGCTTATTCGTTTATTCTAGTTCTACTTGGGGATCAAGAAATAAAGATTGAATATACGAGTATGACTATTCCATGACTCGTGTTCAATCTAAACACAAAGGACAAAGGGATTAAGTTACATGGTTAATATTATCACAAGTTCTAGAGGTTATGTCGAGTCATTGACATTCTTGTAATTTGGGTAGCATTGATGTGTTGCTAGATACCGCTCAATGCTTGCGACATAAAATGAGATTTTATGTCACTGCCAACATTACAAGATCCTATCGGGTCGCACAAAAGATTAAATCGAGAAGGGAAATTAAATTCATTGGATGAATTGATTAATTAAGAAGAGTCTTAATTAAGTGATTAAAAGTTTTTAATTAAATCATGGGTTTGGGCCCATAAGACTTTAAGAAAGTCTTGAACCTTAATTAAAAGCCTTTTAATATAAATACAAGTTTATGAATTAATTGTAAGAGACAATTTAATATCATTCAACCTAAAATATTGGAAGCTCTCGGCCGCACCATCTCGAACTCTCGGCCTCCATCATAGCCGTGTGGTTCTTGGTGGTATTGTGCCATCATTCGATTGTGAATCGAGTTTGCTTCGTGTATTGGTTTAAGAACTTGTCTAGCAACTTGTTCTTAAACTTTCCCTTCACCCGATTTGATCGTGTGGATACCGTTGAGGCAAAACTCATTAAGTTTTGCTAGTGACTCGGAGAAGGCGTTGGACGTGGTGCTGCTCCGTGGATTCTGCTTCAAACACGCTACAAGGGTAAGACACTTGTTATTCCTTTATCCGATATGAATCCTATGTATAGATCTGCTGGTTAGTAATCCATAAAATTTTATTCCGCTGCGTTGTATGCTCTTGGATTACTTACAGTGGTATCAGAGCCGTGTACAAGGCTCATATCGGATTTATGTGGTTAAATAGTTTAATCATATTAGAATTATATTGCATGCTATTAAAACTGTATAAACATATATGATATGTTAATATCGAGTTTTTGAAATTCATCGTAAAATTGTATTTGATATAATTGGCGAATATTGTATACGATACACGAAAGCATAAAATCGAGGTGTTGGCTCAAGGTGGTTCGACCACTTCATGACTTGACCCTCGGGTCGCCGCTAGTGATCTAGAGTTCGGACCCTTGGCTCATGCATGGGGCCGCGCCGCTTCCAAAAGGCTAGGGTTTTGAACCCTAGTCACATAAGCCACTCGGCCGCCGCTTGGGCTAGGGTTTTTCGAACCCTTGGCTTGAGATGGTTAAGCCGTCACCATCATGGACCGTCCATGGTTGGACCGTGGTTTGTGGCTCATGGATTTCGGTGTTTCGAGCAAGTTGGCTCGATGAAAACCAACATGGTGCAAGGCGGCTAGGGTTTGAAACCCTAGCGGCGCCGCACCCATGCCATCGGCTCGGACCATGTCGTGGGCTAGGGTTTCGAACCCTAGGCCCATAATTGGTCCAGCTGTGGTGTATGGTTGGTTCGAACCATGGTGGTTCGTAGCTAAGTCGCATTAAGTTCGTGGCATGTGATGTCCCGAGCGTACGATAATTTTTTCAAAAATTATTTTACAGTTTTAATTAGAATTAAATTTAAAATGTTTAGAATTTAATTAATTAAATGTTAATGCATGCTTTATGTGTTGTTTGAGCATGGTGCGTGGTTATAGCCCTTTGACCTATTAGATAGGATTTGTGGATGTTTGTAATTTATAATACGACCTGGGTGTCGTGCCTTTCTCTATTTCATTCTAAATGTAATCCCTCCCCTATGTTCCCCTCGAATGTGAATCGAGGAATTCTATATCTTGTAAATAAGGTAGTTTATTTTATTGATGATGATCAATGAAGATGGAGCATCGTGCCGGGATGAGGAGGCCATTCACAAATTGGAGCCAAAGGAAGGTGCTTGTGAAGTTACCTTAGGTTGACTCATAGGATTTTCTCATTGGCTTGAGAAAATCATTAGTAGGGGCTATAACCATGTCACGTTTAATTATGTATGTTGATGCATGATTTATCTTATGTTTTAGTTTGATAATAGTATTACACATATATGTAGATATGTATACAACTATATGTAGTGGACATATTTTAAATTATCAAATTAATCATGAGATCAATAAATCCCTCTAAAATATTAAGTTTTAGATGCCTTCCAAAATAAAAGTACTCGTCAATAACTTTGATTGTACATGTGTGGGTTTGCCAAAGCAAAGCACCGTGGCAATCTTAGTAAGACGCGAAAGGATAAAAGTGATATCCGTTATACTTTAATTGGGTACGACTTAACTAGGTTATCTCAATAGGATTGGGAACCTAGAGGCATGGGTTGGATTATAATTCATTTGATGAATTGAACAAAGTGTTGTTCGTCCAACTATCCAAGAATTATATGTGATATAATTGACAAAGTGTTGTCTACCTAAATAACCGAGTCTTGGGCGATTAGCCAAAGCTAACTCAAGATTAAGTGAAATATGGATCTTGGCCCACTAAAGGTTTTGAGGGTTGATCTTTTTTAAACAAAATAGTGGGAGTATCATTTAATATAAGACCATGTTAAATGATTTAAATCATAAACTTATTTTGCATATTTATATTGTAGATATCCATGGCAACTAACAACGTTACTAGCACTTTATCACTGCGATCGGTCCTTGAGAAGGACAAATTAAATGGGACGAATTTCCTAGACTGGCATAGGAACTTGAGGATAGTCCTCAAACAAGAAAAGAAACAATATGTCCTAGAGGAACCCTTGCCCGCTGAGGAACCTCCCCTAACAGCTACAAGAGCTGAAAAAGATGCTTACAAGAAGCATCAGAGTGACGCACTTGATGTTGGGTGCCTCATGCTTGCCACCATGAACTCTGAGCTTCAGAAGCAACATAGGAAATGGAGGCGTTCGATATGATCGAACATTTAAAGCAGTTGTACCAACAGCAAGCAAGACAAGAGAGGTATGACGTCTCTAAAGCGTTATTTCAGTGCAGGATGGTAGAAGGAAGCCTAGTTGGAACTCATGTGCTCAAGATGATTGGGTACATTGAGAATCTGGACAAGCTGGGTTTTCCATTGGACCAAGAGTTGGCCACCGATGTGATCTTGCAATCGTTGCCTGAGAGCTTCAGTCAATTTGTAGTAAATGGAAAAGACTCTACCACAATTGCTTGGTATGTTGAGAACATATGAAGCAAATACTAAGAAGACTAAGGCCACAAATGTCCTTATTGTGAATAAGGGCAAAGGAAGGGGTCAAAGCTAAAGGCAACAAGAAAGCAAAGAAAGTCTTTGCTAAATCTAAGCCAAAGTCTTCTGCACTGAAACCAAAGGGAGGGATAGCAAAGGAAGGGAACTGTTTCCATTGCGGTGAGACCGGCCATTGGAAAAGGAACTGCAAAGTATATCTGGAGGATCTAAAGAAAGGAAGTGTGACTTCCGCTTCAGGTATTTTTGTTATAGAAGTCAATTTATCTACTTCTTCATCATGGGTATTAGATACTGGATGTCGATCTCACATTTGTGTAAATGTGCAGGACCTCAAAAAGAGTAGATTGTTGGCGAAAGGCGAAGTTGATCTCCGAGTTGGAAATGGAGCAAGAGTTGCTGCATTAGCTATAGGGGATTATCATTTATCTTTGCCTTCTGGTTTATCATTGATTTTAAAAGATTGTTATTTTGTGCCTTCAATTACCAAAAACATTATTTCTATTTCTTGTTTGGACAAGTATGGATTTTCATTTACTATAAAGGACAACTGTTTTTCCATTTATTTAAATGATATGTTTTATGCTAGTGCACAAATGGTGAATGGTCTTTATGTATTAAATCTTGATATACCTATCTATAACATAAATACTAAAAGGATTAAAAATAATGATTGTAATCCGACTTATCTCTGGCATTGTCGCTTGGGCCACATAAACGAGAACCGCATATCTAAACTTCATAAGGATGGAGTATTAGATTCATTTGAATTTGAATCATATGAAACATGCGAATCTTGTTTAATGGGCAAGATGACAAAAGCCCCTTTCAAGGGACATGTTGAAAGGGCAAGTGTTTTATTGGGACTAATACATAGTGATGTATGTGGTCCAATAAGTACACAAGCTAGAGGTGGTTTTCAATACTTCGTTACATTTACTGATGACCTCAGTAGATATGGGTATGTGTACCTAATGAAACATAAGCATGAAACCTTTGAAAAGTTCAAAGATTTCAAGAATGAAGTACAAAACCAACTTGGCAAAAGTATCAAAATCCTTCGATCAGATCGAGGAGGAGAATACTTAAGCCAAGAGTTTCATGACTATCTAAAGGAGTGTGGGATAGTCCCACAACTCACTCCTCCGTATACTCCACAATGGAATGGTGTATCCGAGAGGAGAAATCGAACCTTGTTAGACATGGTTAGATCAATGATGAGTCATGCAGATCTTCCGATATCGTTTTGGGGACACGCTCTAGAAACAGCGATTTTCTTACTGAACCGTGTTCCATCTAAATCAGTGGAAAAGACACCATATGAGATATGGACTGGGAAGCGTCCTAGTATGTCTTTTATGAAGATTTGGGGTTGTGAGGCTTTCGTTAGACGTCACGCCACTAACAAACTTGGACCCAAATCTGATAAGTGTTTATTTGTGGGGGTATCCTAAGGAAACGAAAGGATACTATTTCTATTATCCCACCGAGAACAAAGTAGTTGTTGCTCGGACTGGTGTATTTCTTGAAAGAGAATTTATTTCTAGAAAAACCAGTGGGAGAAAAATAGAACTTAGTGAAGTTCAACCACAAGAAAACACTGAACCTGAGATTGAGATGGAAACAGAGCAGGCAACGCAAGCTGTTGTGGAAGAAACACCTGCTCAAGAGACACAAGCCCAGCGTAGGTCTGTAAGAGAACACCGGGAGCCACAGAGATATGGATTTCTTGTGACTCAACAAGGTGACTTACTACTTATTGATGAGGTTGAGCCGTCATCTTATCAACAAGCTATAATGGGCAATGATTCTGAGAAATGGCAAGAGGCCATGAAATCTGAGATGGAATCCATGTATGCAAACCAAGTATGTACTTTGGTTGATCCACCTGAAGGGGTACGACCCATAGGGTGCAAATGGATTTTCAAGAAAAAGACCGATATGGATGGTAACGTACAAACCTATAAAGGTCGGCTGGTTGCAAAAGGATTCAAACAAATTCATGGTATTGACTATGATGAAACCTTTTCACCAGTGGCCATGGTTAAATCCATAAGGATCTTACTTGCAATAGCTGCATTTCATGATTATGAAATCTGGCAGATGGATGTCAAAACAGCTTTCCTTAATGGAAATCTGCTCGAGGATGTGTACATGACACAGCCCGAGGGTTTTGTCGATCCAAAGGATGCTGGAAAGATATGCAAGCTACAACGATCCATTTATGGATTGAAGCAAGCTTCTCGGAGTTGGAATCTTCGTTTTGATGATGCAATCAAAGAGTTTGGTTTTATAAAAAAGGAAGATGAACCTTGTGTCTACAAGAAGGTTAGTGGGAGCGTAATCATTTTTCTAGTGTTGTATGTAGATGACATACTTCTTATTGGAAATGATATCCCTGCCTTGCAATCTGTAAAGATTTGGCTAGGGAATTGCTTTTTGATGAAAGACTTGGGAGAAGCCACCTATGTATTAGGAATCAAGATCTATAGAGATAGATCGAGAAGGCTTCTTGGTCTAAGTCAAAGTACATACATAGACAAGGTGCTTAAAAAGTTTAGCATGCAAGAATCCAAGAAAGGATTCGTGCCTAAGACGCATGGCATTTATCTCTCGAAGGAACAGTGTCCTTCAACAGAAGATGAGAGACAACGCATGAGTAAGATTCCATACGCGTCAGCTATTGGATCTATCATGTATGCCATGATATGTACTCGTCCCGATGTATCGTATGCTTTGAGCATGACGAGCAGATATCAAGTTGATCCAGGTGGTCACTGGATTGCTGTCAAGAACATCCTGAAGTACTTGAGAAGGACTAAGGATACATTCTTGATTTATGGAGGTGAGGAAGAGCTCAATGTAATGGGTTACACTGATGCAAGCTTCCAAACCGACAAAGATGATTTTCAATCGCAATCTGGATATGTGTATTGCCTAAATGGAGGTGCTGTGAGCTGGAAGAGTTCAAAGCAAGAAAAAGTAGCCGATTCTACAACGGAAGCTGAGTATATTGCTGCCTCGGATGCAGCAAAGGAAGCTGTTTGGATGAGGAAGTTCATTTCTGAACTTGGAGTGGTGCCTAGCATTAAAGATCCGATAGAACTCTATTGTGACAACAATGGAGCGATCGCATTAGCTAAGGAACCAAGATCTCACCGAAGATCCAAACACATACTTAGGCGGTTTCATTTCATTCGAGAAATCGTTGAAAGGGGAGATGTTAAAATATGCAAAGTACCAACAGATGATAATGTATCTGACCCATTGACGAAGCCACTGTCACAGCAGAAGCATGATCGTCATACTAGATCTCTAGGCATTAGGTATATGTCTGAGTGGTCTTAGTGCAAGTGGGAGATTTGTTGGGATATGCCCTAAGACACATCATTAGATGATTGTTTATGACATAAAATGCAATATGATTTTATGAATGGCAATTCATTATTATATATTATTCTTTTAACTGTGCAATGTGAATTAATATATATGTTAATGTCCTTAGAATAATATTGTATTATTCTTAAAGATGTCCCTAGTCAAGTATTATCATGAAAAGGATAATGATAATACGTAGAGACTAGTATTCGTTGATCGATGAATTGTTCATTGATATGAGTTATCAAATCAACATATGGGTACATGTTAGAGAACGATGTACTGGACAGACCCACCATGAGAATGCAACATGGATAGTTATATGATCGTCATATGCAATTCTCATAGTGATAATAATGTATATAATCCTTACGACTTGTGATCATCAAAGATCCCAACATAAGGAGTTATGTATCTTGATATCGTCAAACGTTACCCGTAACAGGGTATACTATAAAGGCGACTATTGGATACACTACGAATTATGTAGAGGGATGTTGACTGATCGAGATAGGATTTGTCCCTCCTATATAACAGGAGATGTGTTAGGCCCTTGATCAAGTGAGAACTAAAATGCATGGCCATGCTCGAATGAGTCGATATGAGATATCGAGCTTATTCGTTTATTCTAGTTCTACTTGGGGATCAAGAAATAAAGATTGAATATACGAGTATGACTATTCCATGACTCGTGTTCAATCTAAACACAAAGGACAAAGGGATTAAGTTACATGGTTAATATTATCACAAGTTCTAGAGGTTATGTCGAGTCATTGACATTCTTGTAATTTGGGTAGCATTGATGTGTTGCTAGATACCGCTCAATGCTTGCGACATAAAATGAGATTTTATGTCACTGCCAACATTACAAAATCCTATCGGGTCGCACAAAAGATTAAATCGAGAAGGGAAATTAAATTCATTGGATGAATTGATTAATTAAGAAGAGTCTTAATTAAGTGATTAAAAGGTTTTAATTAAATCATGGGTTTGGGCCCATAAGACTTTAAGAAAGTCTTGAACCTTAATTAAAAGCCTTTTAATATAAATACAAGTTTATGAATTAATTGTAAGAGACAATTTAATATCATTCAACCTAAAATATTGGAAGCTCTCGGCCGCACCATCTCGAACTCTCGGCCTCCATCATAGCCGTGTGGTTCTTGGTGGTATTGTGCCATCATTCGATTGTGAATCGAGTTTGCTTCGTGTATTGGTTTAAAAACTTGTCTAGCAACTTGTTCTTAAACTTTCCCTTCACCCGATTTGATCGTGTGGATACCGTTGAGGCAAAACTCATTAAGTTTTGCTAGTGACTCGGAGAAGGCGTAGGACGTGGTGCTGCTCCGTGGATTCTGCTTCAAACACGCTACAAGGGTAAGACACTTGTTATTCCTTTATCCGATATGAATCCTATGTATAGATCTGCTGGTTAGTAATCCATAAAATTTTATTCCGCTGCGTTGTATGCTCTTGGATTACTTACATATAATACCCCTCGGTTTGACATGACCGCATCATCAATACCCCTCGCTTCGACATATTAGCGGCATAATATCCCTCGCGGTAATATGACAGCTGTGTGCGCTTCTACATATTTGCGGCAAATATTCTTCTTCGCTATGATATGGTGCGGCAAGTATTCTATCATCGCTTCATAATGAAAGCGGCAAGTATTCTTCTTGATATCTCATCATACCTGTATCGATACAAAGATATCAATATGCGCAATTATTACCACAGTTCACTAATTCTACCATGTTATATCAGCGCCTCAATGATATTCCTCGCTCCGACATATCAGCGACCCTTACACGATATGACAGTGGTAAATGTCCTGATACATCGCTAGTCGATATACCCGTAGTAGTACCAAAATTGCAATACCTTTGCAAGCACAATTTCTCATGTGTGAACTGCACATACCTGCATCCATAATCATAGGGTAACCATACCACATTGTGCCATTGTCTGTGCCATTGTCTGTTCCATTATCCACCATTTCCTGTTCTCAAACATCATACCCAGTTACCCATCCCTGATTTTCCTACAAAATCAGATTCCTCAGCACTTATTACAGCAAGTGCCAAACATTACCATTAATGTTATCCCATATGAGTCCTGCAACCACCATGGTTAGCAATAACACATTACCACTGCTCTGATACCACTAATGTAAGGACCCCCATGCTCTTAACCCGTTGTTAGTGTTAGTGTATTAACCCATGTATTTAGTGCATACAATCATGTAATAAGGGGAAAACCACATGCTATCATAGCATAATATACCAACAATAAAATACCTTACATTATTCCATATAACATACCAACAATTAAATACCTTACAATAATGTATCTAATGTATAAAATTCCCTACTCAATACCGGCATCGGTACCTCGATCCTGGGAGTACCTTCAATCCATAGCTCGATCTCAACTCTGGAGTTACCGCTGTACCTGTTCCACCTGCCCCAACAGAGACAGCCCCCACACGGGGTGAGCATACCAATACCACCATCCAATAATCACAATATCACATTACATAATTTACAAAATGTAAAGCGGTGAATTTAAAAGACAATCCCCGAATAGTGTCATCCTCATACGGGATCCCCTGTACTGTTCCTGTTCTAAAAAATAACCGAAATCATCAAATTACCAAAAACCAGTTAATCATTTCATTGATTAACTAAATTTGTTCACTAATTGCCAAATTCCATAATTAATAAAATCCAATCATAAACAATGATGACCTATATTCCATATATCTAACCACTAATTCCACATTTCGTTACCTCGCACGTCCAATAGTGGCGAAATCATAATTCTTGTTCACTCCTTAGCGACAACATCTCAACTGTTGCTCGCTCCATAGCCGCACCATTCAAATTGTAATACTTACCAATTTATTGCATTAACAGTACATCAAGCATTTCATAAATGCCCAAATGCACATAATTATTTCGGGGATATCACAATACTTCCCTACTTATAAGATTTCGCCCTCGACATGCACTTACCAATCCGAAACTAAACATAAATCACATACCAGAAAATAGTTCCGGGTAGTGCTGTACCATATGCCGCTCCATCTCCCACGTGGCCTCCTCGACACCCATGCAATCCCACTGAAACTTGATCATCGGTATAATCATGTTCCGAAGTCTGCGATCAGCTCTGTCCAGAATCCTGACTGGCCGTTCCACGTAGGTCCCATCAGAATCTAACTGTACCTCGGAAGGCTGCAACACGTGTGACGGATCCGGCTCATATTTCTGTAACATAGATACATGGAACACGTCATGAATACCGGATAATGACGCTGGCAAAGCCAAGCGGTAAGCCAAAGTACCGATGTGCTGTAAGATCTCAAACGGTCCCATATACCTCGGAGACAATTTTCCACGCATACCAACCCGCACAACACCTCTGAAAGGTGAAATCTTCAAAAAGACTTTGTCACCCAACTGAAATTCCAACGGTCTCCGCCGTTTATTTGCATAGGCTGCCTGCCTGTCCTGGGCTGCCTTCATTTTCTGCCGGTTAGCCTTTATCTTATCCTCCATCTCCCGAATCAATTCAGGTCCTCCAACCGATTTACTAGTCAAATCATCCCAATATAATGGCGACTTGCAACGCTGACCATACAGAGCCTCAAATGGAGCCATCTGAATACTCGTCTGATGGCTATTGTTGTAAGAGAACTCTACCAAGGCCAATGAATCTTTCCACGAAGAATCAAACTCTAATACACATGCCCGTAGCATATCCTCGAGCGTCTGTATCGTACGCTCAGTCTGACCGTCCATTTGGGGATGATATGTTGTGCTCAACCTCACTCAGTACCCAAAGCTGACTGAAGACCTCCCCAAAAATGAGATGTAAACCGCGGATCTCTGTCAGATACAATAGACACTGGAATCCCGTGTAGTCTCACTATATCCCAGACATACAACTAAGCCATCCTCAGGTATGTGTACATCATACTGTAGGGAATGAAGTGAGCTAAATTTGTCTGCCTATCCACGATCACCCAAATGGCATCACAACCAGAAGTAGTCCTCGGCAAGTGGGTCACAAAGTCCATAGATATGTGCTCCCACTTCCATTCCGGTATCTCTAAGCTCCTAAGCTTGCCACCAGGCCTCTGCCTTTCTGCCTTCACCTGCTGGCAGATCAAGCACTTTTTAACGAAAGCGATAACATCACGCTTCATCCGTCTCCACCAAAATTGATCACATAGATCTTTATACATCTTCCTCCCACCTGGGTAGATGCTAAGCCTACTGCTATGAGCCCGCTGTAATATCCCTCTACGCAACTCCGGCGTAATCGGGACTACCCAACGGTTACTGAGCCTCAAGGAACCGTCTTCAGCCACTCGACATTTTGATGGCTGTCCATGAAGAACAACGATGACCATCTCTGAATCTCATCATTTGTCTTCTGGGCTTTCCTGATATTCTCATAAATGTTCGGCTCTGCCAATAAAGTCGATACCCGTATCGGTGATGTATCCACATCAAAATCATAGCCCAGATGGCAGTAGGAAGCCATCGTTGCCGATAGCTGCATGGTCTCCTCAGCAGTACTCTTTACCTATCGACTCAAGGCGTCTGCCGTCAAGTTCGCCTTCCCATGATGGTACTCTATTTCACAGTCATAATCCTTGAGTAAATCCATCCATCTCCTTTGCCTCATATTTAGCTCCGCCTGAGTAAACAAGAACTTCAGACTCTTATGATCCGTATAAATGGTAAACGACGTACCATATAAGTAATGCTGCCAAAATTTTAAGGCAAATGATAGCCGCCAGCTCCAAGTCATGAACTGGATATCTAACCTCATGCGGCTTCAACTGCCTCGATGCATAAGCTACCACATGCTTATCTTGCATCATCACACAACCCAAGCCCTGTAGTGATGCGTCGGTATATAGAACAAACCTCTTGTTCTCCGTGGAGATCACTAACATAGGCGTTGTCGTCAACCGATGCTTCAACTCTTGGAAGCTTTGCTCACAAGCCTCAGACCAATAGAATGGTATTCCTTTTTGAGTCAACTGATTCAATGGCTTAGCAATTTTAGAAAATCCCTCGACAAAACGTCGTAATATCCGGCCAAACCGAGAAAGCTCCATATTTCGGGCACAGAAGTGGGTGCAGACCACTTCATCACAGCCTCTATCTTCCTGGGATCCACCGATATCCCACTGCCAGAGATAACATACCCCAAAAATACTACATGCTTAACCAAAATTTGCACTGAGCTTAGCAAACAACTGATTATCTCTGAGGATCTGGAGCACTGTCCGTAAGTGCCTCACGTGCTCCTCCTCACTCCGAGAGTAGATGAGTATGTCGTCAATAAACAATATGACGAACTGGTCAATATATGGTTGAAATACCCTGTTCATTAAACTCATAAAGACAGCCGGGGCGTTTATCACAACGGCATAACCAAGAACTCGTAGTGCCCATACCGAGTCCGGAATGCTGTCTTCTGAACATCCTCTTCTCTGACCCGAATTTGATGGTATCCTGACCTCAAATCAATCTTGCTATACAGCTTTGTACCCTGCAATTGATCAAATAAGTCATCGATCCTTGGTAGGGGATATTTGTTCTTCACCGTTGCCTTATTCAGTTGCCGGTAATCAATGCACAAACCATTGATCCATCATTCTTCTTAACAAATAGAAACGGCCCGCCCCAAGGCGATACGCTAGAACATATATAACCTTTGTCAAGGAGCTCTTGTAACTGTTCTTTCAATTCCCATAACTCTGCAGGTGCCATTCTGTAAGGGGCACGAGAAATAGCGGACGTTCTCGGTACTAATTCAATCCCAAAGTCAACCACTCTAGTCGGTGGGAATCCTGGAATTTCCTCCGGAAACACATCAGCAAACTCTGCTACCACGGGTACATCCTCCACCCTCAACTCTTTATTCTTTTCCCCCATGTCCACGGCATGAATAAGATAGTCCGTGTGTCCACGTTCCAATAACCAGGACATTTTGATTGCCGATATCAACAGAATCTTTGCACGAGAACCGTTCCCATAGAAAGTCCACTGAATCCCGTCATCAGATCTGAACCGAACTGTCATCTGCTGACAATCCACTATTGCCTGATATATGTTCAATATGTCAATACCCACAATGCAATCGAAGTCTGCCATACCCAACACAATCAAATTGTCTTCAATTTATTGCCCTCAAAATAAATGAGGCAGTCCGCAAGAAACTGATCAGCAACAACACTCTTCCCAGTGGGTGTCGAGACCATAAGAGGCGTGGGTAACGGAGACGTGCACATGTGATGCTTCTCCACAAAACCAACAGATACAAAAAAATGGGAGGAATCTGTATCTATAAAAATAAAAGCGGGGTACGTAAATAAGTGGCACGTACCAGCAATCACCTCCTCCGGAGCTGCCTCGGCCTGCTCCCTAGTCAGTGCATAAACATGCCCCTGAGGCTGTCCCATCGTCTGACTTCCCAATTACCTCGGTGCATACTGTTTGTTAGTTCCGGACCTTATCGATGAGATTTTAAAGATGACAAAACAGTTCAGACCGGATCGATAGAAATCAGGTTGACCAGATCGATCGGACTCAACAGAGCAAGATGACAAAGCATTTCAGACCGGATCGATGGAAATTAGGCATACCAGATCGATCGGACATATCAGAGCAAACTGATAAAGAATATTGCATATCAGACCGGATCGATGGATTCCAGAATGAATAGATCGATGTTTCAGATCGATCTCAACCTTTATCAGATCAGAGCAGTCTAGGATACATAAAGGATGGCTTCTCAGTCCGAATCATCAACGGATATTTATTGTAGCATTTAATGCTGCAATTAATGCTACAAAGGACCAAAGACTGAAGATTGCCATAATAGGTAAGAAGACAAAGAAGAGCTTACCTGACAGTCGCCGAAAGCATATACCAGAACGGCAAGTGTCCTGAAGAAGAAGACTGTAGCTTTCTCAGAGTTTAAAAAGAGTCATAGCTGCACATTAAGGGAAACAATGCCGTTGCTACCTTCAACTATAAAAGGATGCAACAAACAGATGCAAAACTCTGGACTCGATAACTCACTGATCAATTGAAAAATATACAAGAAAGCAAAACAGCACACGCCTACAAAGTTCAGAAGCCTTCGAGCTGAAGTTATTTATTTAAGCGCAATTACTTTGTAACATTTGATCATTGAAGGATCACTGTGCGCATTGTGTATTGAAAAATAGAAGTAAGCAACATATCGTAACTGTCAGACAGAGTGAGTCTGAGCAGGTTGAGTGACTAGGAGTTTCAGACTGGTAGTGAGGTAAATCCAGCCTGAATCGGGTTTGTACAAAAGGATTGTATAAATCAAAGTCTTCTAGTATAAACCTTCCTTAATTGGAAGAAGGGGAGACGTAGAAGGATTACACCACCTTCGAACTTCCAGAAACATATCCTGTGTCTTGTCATTCTGCACTTAGCCATCGAGCTGCTCTTACTTACACAAGAGCAGACCGTTTCCGCACTTACTTATTAGTGGTCTGTTCTGTTCAAAGAGTTGATTAAGTAACAGATTTCTTTCACTAATCAGAAAGAAATCACAAGGGATAAATTTTGTAAGGAGTGTTCATTCACCCCCCCCCCCTCTAAACACTCCGGACCGATCCTAACAAGTGGTATCAGAGCAGGTCGTCTTAATCAGCACAAAGAATATTAAGCTGATGGCATCATTCAACAAAATCCCCATGTTCTCAAAAGAAGATTATGATGACTGGAGAATCAGAATGCAAGCTCACCTGGCAGCTCAGGATGACGATATGTGGTTCGTCATCACCGATGGACCAATGAAGATCCTAAAAATAAATACAGCAGTCGCCACTACCAGTGGAGAACCACAAATGGTAGAAAAAGACAGATCCCTCTGGACGAATGAGGATAGAAAGAAAGCAAACCTCGACAATGTGGCCAAAGACATCTTGTTCAAAACTTTGGACAAGAACATGTTCAGCAAAATCAAAATGTGCTCTACTGCCAAAGAAATTTGGGAGAAGATAGCACAACTATGTGAAGGCAACGACCAGACCAAAGAAAACAAGTTAACTGTGGCTCTTCAAAGATTTGAGAGCATAAAGATGAAAAGTGGTGAAACTCTAAATGAGTTTGATGAAAGAGTCACCAGCATCATAAATGAACTAAATGGTCTGGGGAAGGAATATTCTAACAGAGAGATCGCTCTGAAAGTAATGAGAGCTCTGCCAAAGGAATGGGATGTAAAGACAATTGCCATGAGGGAATCAAAAGACCTTAACAAGGTTGAACTTCATGATCTGTTTGCAGATCTCAAGGCCTATGAGTTTGAACTAATAAGCAGAGGTGAAGCAGAGCCATTCATCTCTCAACCCAACAAGGCCCTGGCAGCCATCCCAGACCAGATCGCTTCAACATCAGACCGATCTGCTGAACAGATGAGTAACGATGCTATGTCATTATTTATAAAGAAATTCGGTAAATTTATGTCTAAAAATAAGAGGAACTTCAAACCCTCTCATCATTATAAATCAAGAAAAGATGATAATGTTAACGATCAGGCTTGCTACAATTGTGGTAAGACCGGACACTTTATTGCAGACTGCACCAGACCGAAGAAAGAAGAAAGGAAAGAGAAGCATCGAGATGATAGAAAGAAGAAGCACCACCAAGACCGCAAGAATCATGGAAAATCCCAAAAAGTCTTAGTTGCTGAGGAAGGAAACAGCAAATGGGCTCAGACTGATTCCGATTCAGACAGCTCTGAATACTCTTCCAGCGAAAGCGAAGAAGAGGTTCAATGTCTGATGGCAGATGAAGAAATGAGTCAGACAGATGAGGTATTCGAATTTGAATCAAATGATTTTACACGAGAAGAGCTCATGTCCGCACTGCAAGACATGACAAATGATTATAGGATCTTAGCTGAATCATTTGAGAAGAATAAAGCCAAAATCAGTACTCAAATGGATGAGCACAACAAACCAAGCTGCTCTGAGCAGGGTGAGTGCAAAAATCTCCAGAACGAGCTGAATAAGCTGAAAATCTCTTATGATCAGCTCCATGAAGAAAATAAGAGAATTAGCACACAAAATGCTAAGCTCTCACATATATTCAAAACATGGACAAAATCCAGAACTTCCTTGGAAGAATTACAAGAAGCTCAAAGAAATGTCGGTGATTTCACCGGCATAGGCTTTGACACCAAAGATGAGTCTGAGCTGTTGCTGGTACAGAATCAAGTCAAACAAATGACATTTGTTAAATCCAGCACAGTATATGAAACTGAAGCACCTAAGATTCAAACAGGAGTCTCTTACGTGAATCAAAATTTGAGAAAAGGGATTGGTTATGTCAACCAAGCCAACGATAAGGCACCAGCAAGATTTGTGTCTGTGAGACCAAATCCAAAAGTGCAAAATCTAAGGCAAGGAAGACAATACAATTACTATAACTCAAAACCGATTCAACGAAGATATAGACTACCTTATGAAAATCAAAGGTTTTCACAGCGCACACATTATCACACACAACATCGAGACAGACCAGCACATAGCACACCCTACACACACAAGCCACTAAAGCTGATACAGGTGTGGGTTCCCAAAGGGCTAATCCGTTCTGGACCCAAATAGGATTGGGTACCAACAATAAATATGTGTGATGACAGGTACAGAAGAATCTCGCATCAGATTGGTACTTGGACAGCGGGTGCTCTCGTCACATGACTGGAAACATCAAGCTGCTGTCTGAAGTCACAGAATGCACTGGACCCAAGATCATCTTCGGAGATAACTCAAAGGGTAAGACCGTGGGCAAGGGTAAGATTGTCCATGGTAACATTATTATCAATGATGTGCTGTTAGTTGAAAATCTGTGCTATAATCTGATTAGTATCAGTCAACTCTGTGATAATGGTTATGCTGTAGAATTTCATAAACACACTTGCACTGTTAAATCATCAGACGGTATAACCTTGCTCGTAGGAATCAGGAATGGAAACACATATAAGATTAACTGGAATCATGCTCAACCTGATAATCCTACCTGCTTCATCGCTAACAATGATAATGAACACTGGTTATGGCATAAGCGCTTGAATCATATCAACTTTAAGACCATTGCTAGCCTGTGTAAACATGATTTAGTTATCGGTCTGCCCAAGATCGACTTTGCCAAGGATAAGATCTGCGAAGCTTGCCAAATGGGCAAACAGATCAGATCATCCTTCAAAAACAAGAATGCCAAATCCTCCTCCCGCTGTCTAGAATTACTGCATATGGACTTGTTTGGTCCTATACCAATAACAAGTTTAGGGGGAATGCGGTATACACTTGTTGTTATTGATGATTACTCACGCTTTACATGGACTATATTTTTGAGCAGTAAAGATCAGACCGGTCCGAAGTTGATCAAGCTGCTGAAACGCACTCAGAACGAGAAATCATCCACAATAGACAGGATTCGAAGTGACAAAGGCACTGAGTTTTCAAATCAGAATCTTGAATCCTTTCTAGAAGATCATGGAATCAAGCATGAGTTTTCAGCCGCCAGAACTCCCCAACAGAATGGAGTTGCAGAACGAAGAAACAGAACGCTCAAGGAAGCAGCAAGAACAATGCTTGCTGATTCTGGAATCTCTCAAAAGTTCTGGGCAGAAGCTGTAAATACTGCTTGCTACACTCAAAACCGATCTATGATTAACAAGAAGCTGAATCTCACTCCATATGAAATATGGACTGGTAACAGACCATCTGTTTCTCACTTTCATGTATTTGGCTGTAAATGCTTCGTTCACAACAATGGTAAGAGTCATCTTACAGCATTTGAAGCTAAGTCAGATAATGGTATATTCTTAGGATATTCATCAATTAGCAAAGCTTATCGAGTGTTTAATAATCGAACTTTAACTGTAGAAGAATCTGTTCATATAGTTTTTGATGAATCATTATGTGTTGAGGGCAACAAGGATTCAATTCAAAATCAGATGGAAAATATCCATCTCGAAGCTAACAGTGATGATGAGATTGTAGCTAACAGGTCAAGAGACAATCCACCAGAACCAGAAGTGCCAGACAGACCGGATCAGGCCATTGAAGCTTCTTCAGATCGAGCTGATCCAGATGCTCCTGACTCAAATATTAAAGTAGATACAGATCATGCTGCTACTATTCATCCGACCGAACCAGACTATCCAGAGTCAAGCTATCGATGGACTAAGAAGCATCCACCTAATCTAGTGATTGGTAGTCCGTCTGCACCAATTAGAACCAGAGGACAGATGATGGATGAATTCACTCATGCTGCTTTCATCTCAACTCTGGAACCCAAGAAGATCGATGAAGCTCTGACTGACTTCAACTGGATTAAAGCAATGCAAGAAGAGCTTAATCAATTCGAACAAAATCAAGTTTGGAGTCTAACTCCCAGACCAAGCGATCTGCCTGTTATTGGAACCAGATGGGTTTTCAGAAATAAGCTAGACGCCGATGGAACTGTGGTTAGAAACAAAGCAAGACTGGTGGCACAGGGATTCAGACAAGAAGAAGGAATCGACTTCGATGAATCATTTGCACCAGTCGCCAGACTTGAAGCAATCCGAATCTTTCTTGCATATGCTGCCTTTAAAGACTTCAAAGTATATCAGATGGACGTCAAGAGCGCCTTTCTTAATGGAAAGCTTCAGGAAGAAGTCTACATTGAGCAACCACCTGGATTTCAGAACCATTCGTATCCTAATCATGTATATCTACTGAATAAAGCAGTGTATGGTCTGAAACAAGCTCCAAGAGCCTGGTATGACACTCTATCTCAATTTCTACTGAACCACGACTTCCAGATCGGTTCGGTAGATAAAACTCTCTTTAAATTCATTAAGGGGGAACACACCCTCTTAGTTCAGATTTATGTTGATGACATAATCTTTGGGTCAACTAACCCCAAACTATGCGAGAAGTTTTCTAAGTTAATGCAGGGACAGTTCGAAATGAGCATGATGGGAGAATTGTCTTTCTTTCTGGGTCTTCAAGTAAAACAGCTCAACAATGGCATTTTCATCAATCAGACCAAGTATACCAAAGAGCTCCTCAAGAGATTTGGAATGGAAACATGCTCAACTGCATCAACTCCAATGAGTCCAACAATCAAGTTAGACAAGGACGAAGGGGGAACGGCAGTTGAAGTAACCATGTATAGAGGACTCATCGGATCACTATTATATCTTACAGCAAGCCGGCCCGATATAATGTTTTCAGTCTGTATGTGCGCCAGATTTCAGTCAGAACCAAAGCAATCACATTTCATTGCTGCCAAGCGTATTCTGAAATACTTAAAAGGATCTCAGAACGTTGGTCTTTGGTACTCCAAAGATTCAAACTTCAGCTTGATCGGATATTCAGACGCAGACTACGCTGGGTGTAAGATCGATCATAAAAGCACCAGTGGAACATGTCAATTTCTAGGTGAAAGATTGATCTCTTGGTTCAGTAAGAAGCAGACATCTATTGCCACATCCACAGCTGAGGCAGAATACCTAGCCGCTGGAAGCTGTTGCGCTCAAATGCTCTGGATTCAACACCAGCTCAAAGACTACGGCATTCAAGCTGTTGACTCTCCGATATTTTGCGACAACACAAGTGCAATCGCTATAACGTATAATCCAGTTTTGCACTCTCGAACAAAGCACATTGATATTCGACATCATTTTATTCGAGATCATGTTGGCAAAAAGGAAATTCGGATCGAACACATTTCAACAGAGCAGCAAGCAGCAGACATCTTCACCAAACCACTTCCTGAGGCTAAGTTCAATTATTTCCGTCAAATTCTTGGTTTAATTGACTTATCTTAATTCATTTAGATATTTTTATTCTTTTCGATCTTAACGATTTTTGTCACTACAGATCGATAATACAATGTTCAGAAAGACACAGACCGGTCCGAACTTTCAGACCGATCCTTGTCAGTCTGATTTTATCCTATGATCTGATTGGACAATAATCTGTTTTTAAAATAAAACAAAACAGCCCGGACTGATTAACCTTTTAACTAGTTGTACTTTAACCGCCTTATCTTTCTTTATCCTGACCGTTCATTTTGAATAGTTTATTTCTCAGTCTTGGAGATAAAGACACGTGTCTTCTCTCTCCTATTTAGCGGGCTGCACATTTCATAACTTTTTCACTTTTTACAGTTTACCGCTTTCTACTCTCTCACTCTCTTACTCTCTTACTCTTCGCACCTTCCTTAAACTCCTTTCATATGGCTACCATCACTCATAACTCACTCTCCGTTGAGTTTGATGATATCTACAGGGGAGAAGATGCTGCGATGGTGTCAATTTTCAGAGCCCTGGAATCCTCTGGTTTACGGAATTTTTTGGAGTGCGGATCAGTTGTTTATGAACCAGAGATCCGCGAGCTGTTCGCCAACGCCGTCTCCCGGAAGTCATCCATCTCTACCACTGTCAAGGGCAAATCTTTCGAGATCTCGCCAACAACAATGGCCAAGACCTTTGGCCTCCCCAGTTCCGGCCTGACAGAGTTCGGACAGACTCCTCCAGCATCTCTCTTAGATCTTCAGGGGAAGATCTCTATTTCTGGCCACCGGTTGCAACCCTCATTTAAGAAGAAGGAAATGCTCTTCCATTTCCAGGTGCTGTGCGAAGTGGTCGCCAAGCCACTTTTGGGTAAAGCAGGAAGCTTTGATGCTGTAACCGCCGAGAAGTTCAGGGCCATGGCAGCTATTGTATCTGGACAGAAGATAAACTGGTCCATGATTTTGTATGGAGTACTGCTGGAAACGGTGATTGCATCCAAGCACGCCGTATGCTTTGCTGTTCCTCTCAGCAAGCTCTTGGAGTCCTTAGGCCTCGAGCTGAGCAAGCCATCTGCTCTCCGCCCCTTTAAGGTACTCAACTCCAAAGGGCTTGCACTGCTGAAGTCCAAGAGTGTTCCGCCTACTCCTACCACTCTGGTCTCAGTCAAGATTGAGAAGGACGAGGAACCAGCTGATGTGCGCAAACCTCGGGTCAAGCGGAAGCTGACCATTCAGACTGACTCAGAAGAAACCCAGTCTGCTCACTCATCCCCAACCAAGCCACTTCCCAAAAAGCCCCGAACCCAGATTACCAAACCAACCAGACATCTACCTCCACCCATACTGCAACCCACTAAAGCAACCCCTGCACCTCAACCCCCCACTCAGCCTTCACAAGCCTCAACCCCTGCACCCAAAGTCACCCCTAGAATTCCCTCTGCCAATCCCGTAGTCAAAGGGATAGTTATCACTGAGTTGGGTGACTATACCCAATCAGGGATTAAGTCTCCTTCCTCCACCGGTAAGGGAAAAGACATTCTCACTGAACCCATCTCTTCTAAACCCAAATCTGCTGCACAGACTGCCATCGACATCGCTATGGAGGATGTTGATGAGAAGCTAGCTGAACTCCTTGTGGTCTTTGATGAATATGTCCAGTACCGGACTGTCCACCACATTGACATGTTCTATGGAAAGTTGCACAGACTGAAGAAGATGGAAGACGAGGTTCTGAGAGGCACTGAAACTGATGATGTTCGACTTGCGGTGCAGCGCAGAGGGCTATTTACGGCAAAACACAGATTCAGACTGGCCAATCTGCTTCTCACTGCCAAAAAGAAGAACTTCGATCCGCTTGCTCCTACTGCCAGAGATGATGGGGCTGTGATTGCTCAACTTGAGATGGACATTCATGCTCTATCCCTAGCTGTCCGCTTTCAACGACAGGTGCTAGGTATCTCCACTCCAGCCACCAGCCCGGATCATCCTTCTGTCAGCAAGACTCTGGCAGAACCCTTTATCGAGGTTATTCCTTCTGCTGAAGCAAAACAGACAGAAGACCAACCTGCAGCACTCGTACCAGAACCTACAGCGGAGCAGCCATTGCCTAATGCTCCGTCTGCAACAGATGATGAATCAATGCATGTTCTGTTGGACTCTCCGACAACATCTATCCCATTGAAGTCATCAGCCTCCCATGCTCACAACAGTCCAGCTGAGGCATGTGCACCAACTGAAGCACCAGACCTCATCGATCCGGATTTGGTGGTATCTTCAGTGGTTGCAGCTCTCCAAGATGAGGAACCCTCCAGTCCCCACTCTCCTCCGGGATCATCAGATGAAGATTTGGCATTCATTCATAGTTTTTCTTCGGATCTGGTCGCTCTGATCCGATCCGAAAGTCATCAAGCTGCCATTTCTTCAATCGTGCCGATTGCTGAAGAAGTTGATCATGCTATGTCATCATCAGATCACTCTCCCAGCCAGCTATCTGATGCACCTCCATCCCTGGCACGGACTATCCAGCATTTTTCTGATAACTGTCTGTCATTAACTCAACGAATTCTCGAAGTTCATCAAAGTCAAAGAGTCACAACTTTGGACTTTAATTCTTTCAAAGAGAAAATGACTGCCAGTATCGGAAGCCTCCAGCGCGGCATCAACGATCTGTTTTCTCAACAAGCCTCCTACAAGAACAGTCTGAGGAAGGAGCAGGTCGAGTTAGCCACTGAAGTCAGAGCATCTGTTTCTAACTCCCTCCGCGCTCAAGACGTTCGTCTTGACGCTATCAGCGCGCAGCTAGCCCAAGTTGTTGAATTCCTTCAAGAGATTGCTGCTGACAAAAAGGGGGAAAAGAAGACAGACTTCAAGCCGCCTCCAAGCTCAAGAAGATAGCAGTCTTAGTCTTTTAACTTATCAGACTGTCTGTATTTAGGACTTCTTGATGATCTATAAAATCTTCTTTTGATTAAGTCCTTGTTCATTTATTTTGAACTTTAATAAAGGCTTAATAATAAAAGATTGAATCGATCAAACTTAATAATGTTCATTTATTTTGAACAAAGAAGTAATCGATCCGAAAAGCATTCGCTTCAGAGCTCTTATCAAGACTGGTTAAAAAGACTTAGTAGCTAGGTTTTGTCATCATCAAAAAGGGGGAATTTGTTAGTTCCGGACCTTATCGATGAGATTTTAAAGATGACAAAACAGTTCAGACCGGATCGATAGAAATCAGGTTGACCAGATCGATCGGACTCAACAGAGCAAGATGACAAAGCATTTCAGACCGGATCGATGGAAATTAGGCATACCAGATCGATCGGACATATCAGAGCAAACTGATAAAGAATATTGCATATCAGACCGGATCGATGGATTCCAGAATGAATAGATCGATGTTTCAGATCGATCTCAACCTTTATCAGATCAGAGCAGTCTAGGATACATAAAGGATGGCTTCTCAGTCCGAATCATCAACGGATATTTATTGTAGCATTTAATGCTGCAATTAATGCTACAAAGGACCAAAGACTGAAGATTGCCATAATAGGTAAGAAGACAAAGAAGAGCTTACCTGACAGTCGCCGAAAGCATATACCAGAACGGCAAGTGTCCTGAAGAAGAAGACTGTAGCTTTCTCAGAGTTTAAAAAGAGTCATAGCTGCACATTAAGGGAAACAATGCCGTTGCTACCTTCAACTATAAAAGGATGCAACAAACAGATGCAAAACTCTGGACTCGATAACTCGCTGATCAATTGAAAAATATACAAGAAAGCAAAACAGCACACGCCTACAAAGTTCAGAAGCCTTCGAGCTGAAGTTATTTATTTAAGCGCAATTACTTTGTAACATTTGATCATTGAAGGATCACTGTGCGCATTGTGTATTGAAAAATAGAAGTAAGCAACATATCGTAACTGTCAGACAGAGTGAGTCTGAGCAGGTTGAGTGACTAGGAGTTTCAGACTGGTAGCGAGGTAAATCCAGCCTGAATCGGGTTTGTACAAAAGGATTGTATAAATCAAAGTCTTCTAGTATAAACCTTCCTTAATTGGAAGAAGGGGAGACGTAGAAGGATTACACCACCTTCGAACTTCCAGAAACATATTCTGTGTCTTGTCATTCTGCACTTAGCCATCGAGCTGCTCTTACTTACACAAGAGCAGACCGTTTCCGCACTTACTTATTAGTGGTCTGTTCTGTTCAAAGAGTTGATTAAGTAACAGATTTCTTTCACTAATCAGAAAGAAATCACAAGGGATAAATTTTGTAAGGAGTGTTCATTCACCCCCCCCCTCTAAACACTCCGGACCGATCCTAACACTGTTGTCTTTGTTGTACTGCTCTGTCTGAGGGTCTCCCTACGGTGTCTTGCTGTCTTCCCCGGTTAGGACATTCCCGAACAAAGTGGCCCCTTTTTTCACATTCATAACAAGCAGGGCATTCCCTTATCGGATAAGGTCACCACAATGATAACATTTGATTCCTCCAAACCTACTTCCTTGCGTCTGTCCCCAATTTGATTGTGTATTGCTCCTGCGGTCCCCCATGCGACGAAAATCCGGTCGTCGACCACTGAACCTAGAAGATGATGAACCTCCTCTTGACTTAAATTGGTCACCTCTTGGTTTCAGACTATCAGAGGTTGACTTCTGTGGGGGCACTGGTGGTGGTATTGAATCTGCATATGCACCCACCCCCAACTCTACCAATTCAGCTCGTGTAAGAGGGTCGTCAAAGGAAGTAGGGCCATTAGTGATCACCCTATCATATAGCTCGGGCCTCAAACCTTTCAAAAGTGCCATATTTTTGCTTGAGTGTTAGTGGCGATATGAGTCACATATCTTAGTAATGAAGACTAGTGGAGAGCATAATCTGATACTGCCATGTTGCGGTGCTTCAAATTGGTGAATTCGTCCTCTTTAAAATGTCGTGCAGCAGCTGAGAAGTATCGGGTTAGGAACCGAGTCCTAAATAGTCCCCAATTTATTTCATGCCCTTGTTGTTGTCTTCCACAAACAACAACGCCTTCATGGCGAGTTGGAACTCCGCTAATCTGATCCAAGCCGACTTTGCACAAGGGGCTGCTACAAAGATCTGTTCCATTCTTTCCAACCATTCTTTGGTCTGTTCTCCCGTCTCAATCCCCTCAAACATCGGTGGTCGGAATGCGAGGAATTGGGTCAAGCTCAGTTCTCCTGGCAACAATTGTTGTTCCGTCGGTTCTTGACCCAAGGCAGGCGGTGGTAGAGGATTGGTATGCCCAACACTTGAATTAACACTCACATCATCGACTATCTCAATGTTTGCTGCCATGCTGTAATACAAAGGTTAACAACCATAGCAGAAACAATATATATGTTGCACCGTTAGATAACATGAATAACAATAAGCATGTTAGTATAACAATTATATACACCAATATGCACTACAGGCATAAACATGCTCATAAGTGAACACCTAGCCAACAAGTCGCCACGGCTACCCTTCACTCATTCTCGGGTTTGCTAACCACTGCTCTGATACCACTAATGTAAGGACCCTAGTTCCTTAAGTGAAGCTTTAGGTACAATGAGGACTAAGCATGCATAAATCAGAGTATAAAATTCGTGTTGAGGCCTTGAGCTTCATGCCAAACTAATAATTTCCAAAATGGACTAATTACATTCCGAGTTAAATGAATGTTAAACCTATAGTTTCACACTACTCCTAGAGTAGGGACTATACAAAAGAATTCCAGTAGCCTTTCCAAAGCTCACCGCATCAACCCCGGTCCATAATCCTTTATGCCTCAAAATGTACCTACAAGATCAACCCCACCATGAGCATATACATCATTCATCAACAAAACTCAAGGACAATAATATAATTAATTGCATAAAACATTTATCATGTATACTCCCTGAGTTGCCGCGTTAGTTCATAATATGAATGTTCGACTCCGTATTTCATTCATATTCAACGATATCCATCGATAATCAACTTATCCAAAACAACTATTCCGATCTTGTTATAACAGCGGTATTTTAGTACCCCTCGCTTCGACATATAGCGGCATCATATGATACCCCTCGCTTCGACATGACATCGGTATAACCATCGCTTCGACATGACAGCGGCAAATATCATAATTCCATCGCTTAATATGACAGTGGGAAGTACTATATCCTTCGCTCGAATATAACAACCACCGGAATATCAATCATTCTCAAACACATAACAATGCACATTGCATAAACCCAAATAGCATAATCTCATCACCAATTGCTCGTACATCTCACTACGTACCTTTCTTCCAAAAGTGGAGATGTCACGGGACATTATCTCCTTTGTTGTGTGGCCACCTGAGATGGTTCTACATATTCACACAAACCAATATTAGAAGCCAATAAATAGTCCGATACCAAAAATCCCAAAAAATAACCAAAAAAACACATTCTGGCATCTCGCGACCGAACGCTATTGGGTCCCGATCGATCGCGAGGTCCAGCAGTCCTGAAAGCCAAAATCTGGCGATAGGCGATGGATCGCCATTTTTGGGGCGATCGATCGCTTGCCACGCCGATCGATCGCCTCAACATGGCGAACGATCGCCAATCATTGCGATTGGCTACTGCCCGCGTGCGATCGATCGCTCATTTTGGGCGATCGATCGCCGCTGTCTGCATCTCGAAATTCCACCATTTTTGCACCTCAAACTTTCCCCAAATCCAACCAACTCAAATACCATTATACCAACAACATAAAAACACCATAAACCTTCAATAAACACCTTAATACCTCCAAAAATCCAGCACCCAACCAACTACAACACAAACCCAAAACAAACCCATTTCAAAACTCAAAATACAAACTCAAATCAAAACCAAACCTCACAAAAACAACAAGGAAGAATCTATACCCTTTTAAGACCTCAAATCTTATCAAGAATCTCACAAATGAAGCTTTTGCAAAGATTTCTTCTTCCTCTTTTTACCAAAAACGTGAATGAGGTTTGGGTTAGGGTTGGGAGAGTGATTGTTAAAGAATGAGGGTTAAAGAGGGGTAGTGGGGTATAAGTGTTGGGGGGTTAATAATAACATGTACCCCATTAATTAACATGATCTATAAAATATCTCAACATGATATTTTAAAAGCATTTTACAAAAATGTACCATAACCTTAGTTAAAACATGCTTCACCAAAATAATCTTTATCCTCCAAAAATAAACCATGACAACCCCCAGATTCTCAACATGCATAACATGCACCCCGAAACGCACTACCATGTCATGCCCACCATGTGACTAAGCATTCCACCATAATTATTAATTCCAACACTAAAATAATTAATCACCATAATTATCACATAAACATAAATAAAGGCCCAAATGCACATAATTATTTCCTGGATATCACACACGTAACCAAAAACATGGTTGCGAATCAAACCAGGGATCCGCCGCGCAAAGCTTCGCACAGATCTTCAATGGTGCTCAAACGAATTCGCCTGCAACAATTCAAGAGATTCACACGAGTCTCGTGCGTAGATCATCGAACTCGTTTCTGATTTTCTCCCTCGGCGCACTGGTTCGCGAAACCAACACCATCGAACTCGTTGATTTCAGTTGGGACGGCGCGCAAGGCGGCGGAGAACAGTTTCTCCGTTGTGTGTGCCTCCTCCGTCCACCTCCATGATCGACGATAGCTTTTGGTTTTCCGGTGATGGGTTTACTGGGTGCAATTAAAACTCATTTTTAATCAATTTCTATGTTTTTCCGGATTCTAGGTAATTTTTTGAAACAATTCAAACACGATTAGAAAAATTCGAAACGATCTAATAAAATTAATTATCAATACATTAATCAAAGCACAACCTGGCTCTGATACCATTGTTGGGTTTCTGTACCCCAGTGCCAGATCCAAACGCAGCGGAAATAATACAATAAACAGATCTGACACAGGGACGGGCGATCGTTCCAGATTCATATATAACATGCAAATATCAAAATAAATGCACGAAAAGAGATTACCGATAACAACGAAATCAATTTGATGTCGGTGGTCCTCGATTCCAATCAACCTGACCAGATCTACAGGCCAACACCAGTGCTAGTTTGGCGTCGGCGTTTCTATGAGATTGTGTATTGAATGGTTTGAATGGGAGTCTCTTCGTTTCTCAGAAACTAGAATGACTTATTTATAGGGTCATTGAGTAACTAATGGGCTTTGGGTGCATAAAGCCCAATAGGCCAACTGTGATATCCCCGAAATAATTAATTGCAATTTGGGCATTAATTATGTTCATGTGATTATTTCTGGTGATAATTAAATTATGTGTTAGAATTAATTACCTTGGTGAAATGCTTAGTCACATGGTAGGCGTGACCCGTTGGTGCATTTCAGGATGCATGTTATGCATGTTGGGAAATTGGGGGTTATCATGGTTTAATTAGGATGGTTGATAATTATTTGGTAAAGCATGGATTTAATTGAGATTTTGGTGCATTTTGGTAAAATGCTTTTAAAATATCAAGTTGGGATGTTTATACATCATGCTAATTGATGGGGTACATGTTTTAATCATAACATTTAAACCCCCACTACCCCACCTTACCCTCCTCACTTTACCAATCCCCAATTACTCTCCCAACCCTAACCCTTTCTCCATTTTCGATTTTGGCATAAAAGTGGAAGGGAAATTCTTGCAAAAGCTTTGTTTGTGAGATTATTAGTAGGATTTGGAGTCCTCAAGAGGTATGGATACCTCCTTGGTGTTTTAATGGTGTTTTGTTTGGATTTGAAATGGTTTTGGAGTTTTTGAAATGGGTTTGTTTTGGGTTGGTGTGGTTTTCCGTTGGGTGTTAGATTTTTGGTCATTTTAAAGTGTATGTTAAAGGTTTTTGGTGTTTTTATGTTATTGGTTTGTTGGTGTAAGTGTTGGTGAAGATGGGGAAGAAAATGTGGTACAAAAATGGTGATTTTCGTAGCCCAGGCAGCGGCGATCGATCGCCCGAAGCGAGCGATCGATCGCGCGCAACCAGTGCGCTCCAGAAGCGCTTGGCGATCGATCGCCACTTTTGGGCGATCGATCGGTGGAGCTGGCGATCGATCGCTCCAAATGTGGCGATTGATCACCGAGAGCATAATATTGTGGTTGCATGTGTATATTGGATGCATTGGTGCATGTGATTGTGAGTCGAGATTATATTCCAGTGATGGAGAATACTTGCCGCCAGTGGCGTAGCGATGTGAATACTTGCCGCTGTCATACCGTAGCGATGAGAGAAAATTTGCCGCTAATATGAAGCGAAGAACACGATCGCTGTCATATTTATAGCGAGGGATATTAGTGCCGCTGGTATTGTCTAAGTGAGGGGTATTTCCGCTGTCATGTTAATGCGATGGGTATTATGCCACTGATATAATAAGACTTGGAAATCGAACACGGTGTACATGGAATGGATGCATGTAATAACATACATTATTGGTATTATAATTCTTTGATTATGATTGTGGTACAGGGACAACCAAATGGAGCTTTTAAATGTATTAAATACAGGAAGTGATTCGTATTTACGGTTTATGCATTTAAATTACAATCATATCAATGTGAACATGATTTATATTCATGCTCATGGTTTTGGGGTTGTTCCTGTAGGTACTTTTGGGCAGAAGGGCTAAGGCGGGTTGATGCAGTGAGCTTGTGAGGAGTGTTCTTGGTAGCAGACATAATTCTTGTGTATAGTTTCTACTCTAGGAGTAGTGTAAAGCTATAAGATTAACATTCATTAGTTGGGAATGTAATTAATCCCTTTTGGAAACTTTATTTTGGCAATGTAATCTTAACAACTCAGGGCATCAACACGAACTTTATACTCTTTAGATGTATGTTAACTCTATTTACGCCTTTAATGCGCACTTAAGAAACTAGGGTCCTTAAATTAGTGGTATCAGAGCAGTGGTTAGAGAACCCGGGAACGAGTGAAGGGTAGCCTTAGCAAATGGTTGGCTAGGCATTTATATTTGGACAAGTTTATGCATGTGGTGCATATTGATGTATATATTGTTATACTAACATGCTTATTGTTGCTCATGTTATCTAACGGTATAGCATATGTATTGTTTTGGAATTGTTGTTAACCCTTATGTTGCAGCATGGCGGCTAGGAACTTGGGAAACCTCAATGAAGAGGTAGGGGATGTTGGAAGCGTGAATGCTAGCATTGGTCAGACAAATCCTTTACCGCCACCTGCTGTGGGCGTGGAGCCGGTAGCTCAGCGTTATTACCGGGGGAGCTTAGTCTGAAATTTCTGACTTTCCACCCTCCCATGTTTGAGGGGACAGAAACAGGGGAAGAAGCTGAAGAGTGGCTAGAAAGACTGGAACAGATATTTGTATCCGCTCCTTGTGCTAGGACAGCATGGCTGAGGCTAGCGGAATTCCAATTAGCAAAGAAGTATTCCATGTGGTGGAAGACGACGGTGATGGAGTTAAGGGCTCAGGGTATGGTGATTGACTGGACTTTATTCAGAACCCAGTTTCTAAACCGGTACTTCCCTGATGCGGCTAGGCAAACAAAGGAAGATGAATTCACGAACCTGAAGCAATGGAGCATGACAGTCTCTGACTATGCCATGCATTACTCATCACTATTGAGGTATGTTCCTCACATCGCTACGAACGGGCATGCCAAGATGACGCATTTCTTGAAAGGACTAAGGCCAGAACTATTTGATCGGGTTATCTCCAACAACCCCACTTCTTTTGATGATGCTCTCACTAGAGCGGAGCTAGCAGAGATAGGAGTCAGTGCTTACCCGGACATTGCACCCCCACAAGTCCCACCACCGAGGTCAATGTCTAATAATCTGAGACCACGAGGAGAATCATTTAAACCTCGTGGGGATTCTTCTTCTTCTTCTTCTCGGTTTGGTGGGAGGCGAATGGATAACCGGAGGAGTAGTGCGCCTAGCAATATAGGGCAGACTCAAGTGAGCAGGACCGGAGTAGTGAAGTGTCACTTTTGTGGAGGACCACATCACACGCGCGACTGTACGACTTGTTACAAATGTGGCAAGATAGGCCACATATCTCGGTTCTGCCAGAATGGTGATGGTCAGGTGGATCTCAGAGGAGGCAGAGGGAGGTTTTCTAGTGGGATAGTGCAGCAGAGGCTGCCGGTGGCGCCTCGACAAATGGGAGG
The DNA here is from genome assembly GCA_907163345.1 of Haberlea rhodopensis. Lineage (NCBI taxonomy): Eukaryota > Viridiplantae > Streptophyta > Magnoliopsida > Lamiales > Gesneriaceae > Haberlea > Haberlea rhodopensis. Next base: position 9,476,445 of record CAJQUN010000006.1, on the reverse strand, counting down.
ACAGGCGATGGGGCCACCTCTGGGACAGGTCTATGCACTGACCAGGGAGCAAGCCGATGCAGCTCCAGAGGAGGTGATAGCTGGTACGTGCCTTTTATTTACATATTCCACCTTTATTTTGATAGACACAGGTGCTTCGCACTCCTTTGTGTCTGCGGACTTTGTGGAGAGACATCATATGTGCACGTCTCTGTTACCCACGTCTCTATTTGTCTCGACACCCACCGGAAAGAAAGTTGTTGCTGATCAGTTTCTGATGGACTGCCTCATTTATTTTTAGGGCAATGAGATAAAGGCAGATTTGATTTTTTTGGGTATGTCAAATTTCGATTGCATTGTGGGCATCGACATACTGAACCGATATCAGACAGTAGTGGATTGTCGGCATAGGATAGTTCGGTTCAGATCTGTTATGGGGATTCAGTGGACTTTCTATGGCAACGGTTCTCGTGCGAAGATTCCGTTGATTTCAGCAATCAAGATGTCCCAATTGTTGGAGCGTGGACACACGGGCTATCTTATTTATGCCGTGGACACGACCGGAAAGAGTAAAGAGTTGAGGGTTGAGGATGTACCAGTGGTAGCGGAATTTGCTGACGTGTTCCCGGAAGAGATTCCAGGATTTCCACCGGCTAGAGAAGTCGAGTTTGGGATTGAGTTATTACCGGGGACATCCGCTATTTCTCGTGCCCCTTACAGGATGGCACCAGCAGAGTTAAGGGAGTTGAAGGAGCAGCTACAGGAACTCCTTGACAAGGGTTATATACGTCCTAGCATATCGCCTTGGGGCGCACCGGTTCTCTTTGTGAAAAAGAAGGATGGTTCGATGCGTTTGTGCATCGATTACCGGCAACTGAATAAGGCCACGGTAAGGAACAAGTATCCTCTCCCAAGGATTGATGATTGATTTGATCAGTTGCAGGGTACTAAGTTGTATAGCAAGATTGACTTGAGATCAGGTTACCATCAAATACGGGTCACGGAGGAGGATGTGTAGAAGACAGCATTTCAGACTCGGTATGGACACTACAAGTTCCTGGTTATGCCGTTCGGTGTGACGAACGCCCCGGGTGTCTTTATGAGCTTGATGAACAGGGTATTCCATCCATATCTTGGTCAGTTCGTCATAGTGTTTATTGACGACATACTCATCTACTCCCGGAGTGAGGAAGAGCACGTGAAACACTTGAGGACAGTGCTCCAGATCCTCAGAGATCATCAATTATTCGCCAAGCTCAGCAAGTGTGAGTTTTGGTTGAGCAGTGTAGTGTTTCTGGGACATGTTATATCTAGCAGGTGGATATCAGTGGATCCCAGGAAGATTGAGGCTGTGATGGAGTGGGCTGCACCCACTTCTGTGCCCGAGATACGGAGTTTTCTTGGCTTGGCTGGTTATTATCGACGCTTCGTCGAAGGATTTCCTAAGATTGCTAAACCATTGACTCAGTTGACTCAAAAGGGGATACCTTTCTATTGGTCTGAGGCATGTGAGCAAAGTTTCCAAGAGCTGAAGCATCAATTGACGACGGCGCCTGTGTTGATAATTCCCGCGGAGAACAAGAGGTTTGTTTTGTACACTGATGCATCCCTACAGGGCTTGGGATGTGTATTGATGCAAGATAAGCATGTGGTAGCTTATGCATCGAGGCAGTTGAAGCCGCATGAGGCTAGGTACCTAGTCCATGATTTGGAATTGGCGGCTATTATCTTTGCCCTGCAGATTTGGAGGCATTATTTGTATGGTACATCTTTTACCATATATATGGATCATAAGAGCCTGAAATTCTTATTTACTCAGGCGGAGTTGAATATGCGTCAGAGGAGATGGATGGATTTACTCAATGACTATGACTGTGAGATAGAGTACCATCCGGGAAAAGCAAACTTGACAGCAGACGCCTTTAGTCGGAAGGTGAAGAGTACTGGTGAGGATGCCATGTATTTGTCGGCTATGATGACTTCCTACTGTCATCTGGGCTATGATTTTGATGCGGATACATCACCGGTACGGGTATCGACGTTATTGGCAGAGCCGGACATTTATGAGAAAATCAGGAAAGCCCAGAAAATGGATGATGAGGTTCGGAGATGGTCATCACTGGCACTTCAGGAACAACCATCAAAATTCAGAGTGGCTGAGGATGGTTCTTTGAGACTCGGTAACCGATGGGTAGTTCCGTGTACGCCAGAGTTGCGTAGAGGAATCTTGGAGCGAGCTCATAGTAGCCGATTCAGTATCCACCCAGGAGGGAGAAAAATGTATAAGGATCTTTGTGATCAGTTCTGGTGGAAGAGGATGAAGCGCGATGTGATCGCTTTTGTCAAGAGGTGTTTGATTTGTCAGCAGGTTAAGGCAGAGAGGCAGAGACCTGGTGGCGAGCTAAGGAGCTTAGAGATACCGGAGTGGAAATGAGAGCACATATCTATGTACTTTGTGACCCACTTGCCAAGGACTACTTCGGGTTGTGATGCCATTTGGGTGATCATTGATAGGCTGACGAAGGTAGCTCACTTCATTCCCTAGAGTATGACGTACACATACTTGAGGATGGCTCAGTTGTATGTCCGGGACATAGTGAGACTACATGGGATTCCAGTGTCCATTATATCTGACAGAGATCCATGGTTCACATCTCATTTCTAGGGAGGACTTCAGTCAGCTTTGGTTACTGAGGTGAGGTTGAGAACAACATATCATCCCCAGACGGACGGTCAGACTGAGCGTACTATACAGACGCTTGAGGACATGCTACGGGCTTGTGTATTAGAGTTTGATGCCTCATGGCAAGATTCATTGGCCTTGGTAGAGTTTTCTTACAACAATAGCTATCAGGCGAGTATTCAGATGTCTCCGTTTGAGGCTCTTTATGGTAGGCGTTGTAGGTCGCCATTGTACTGGGATGACTTGACCAGTAAAGCAGTAGGAGGACCCGAACAGATTCGGAAAATGGAGGATAAGATAAAGGTTATCCGTCAGAAAATGAAGGCAGCCCAGGACAGGCAGGCAGCCTATGCAAATAAACGGCGGAGGCCGTTTCCGCCGTTTGAGTTTCAGTTGGGAGACAGAGTTTTTCTGAAAATATCATCGTTCACAGGTGTGGTACGGTTTGGTATGCGTGGAAAATTGTATCCGAGGTATGTGGGACCGTATGAGATTTTACAGCGCATCGGTACCTTGGCTTACCGTTTGGCACTGCCACCGTCGTTGTCTGGTATTCACGACGTGTTCCACGTATCTATGTTGCGGAAATATGAGCCGGATCCGTCACATGTGTTACAACCTTCTGAGGTGCAGTTAGATTCTGATGTATCCTATGAGGAACGGCCAGTCAGGATTCTGGATACAGCTGATCGCAGACTTCGGAACAAAGTGATACCGATGGTCAAGGTTCAGTGGGATCGCAGGGGTGTCGAGGAGGCCACGTGGGAGACGGAGCGGCATATGGTGCAGCACTACCCGGAACTATTTTCTGGTATGTGATTTATGTTTAGTTTCGTTTTGGGTAAGTGCATGCGATTTCGAGGGTGAAATCTTATAAGTAGGGGAGTATTGTGATATCCCCGAAATAATTAATTGCAATTTGGGCATTAATTATGTTCATGTGATTATTTCTGGTGATAATTAAATTGTGTTAGAATTAATTACCTTGGTGAAATGCTTAGTCACATGGTAGTCGTGACTCGGTGGTGCATTTCAGGATGCATGTTATGCATGTTGGGAAATTGGGGGTTATCATGGTTTAATTATGGTGGTTGATAATTATTTGGTAAAACATGGATTTAATTGAGATTTTGGTGTATTTTGGTAAAATGCTTTTATAATATCAAGTTGGGATGTTTTATACATCATGCTAATTGATGGGGTACATGTTTTAATTATAAGATTTAAACCCCCACTACCCCACCTTACCCTCCTCACTTTACCAATCCCCAATTACTCTCCCAACCCTAACCTTTCTCCATTTTCGATTTTGGCATAAAAGTGGAAGGAAAATTCTTGCAAAAGCTTTGTTTGTGAGATTATTAGTAGGATTTGGAGTCCTCAAGAGGTATGGATACCTCCTTGGTGTTTTAATGGTGTTTTGTTTGGATTTGAAATGGTTTTGGAGTTTTTGAAATGGGTTTGTTTTGGGTTGGTGTGGTTTTGGGTTGGGTGTTAGATTTTTGGTCATTTTAAAGTGTATGTTGAAGGTTTTTGGTGTTTTTATGTTATTGGTTTGTTGGTGTAAGTGTTGGTGAAGATGGGGAAGAAAATGTGGTACAAAAATGGTGATTTTCGTAGCCCAGGCAGCGGCGATCGCTCGCCCGAAGCGAGCAATCGATCGTGCGCAACCAGTGCGCAAAGCGCTTGGCGATCGATCGCCACTTTTTTGGGCGATCGATCGGTGGAGCTGGCGATCGATCGCGCCAAATGTGGCGATCGATCGCCGAGAACAGAAAATTTTGGCAACGGGCAGTGTGATCTCGCGATCGATCGGGGCCTTGCAGCGATCGATCGCGAGACACAGAAAAATGTGTTTTTGTTTATTTTCGTGGGATTTTTTATATTGGTCTATTATTGGCTCATAATATTGGTTTGTGTGAATATGTAGAACCATCACAGGTGGTCACACAGCCTAGGAGATAAAGTCCTCCACACACCACATTTTGGAACTAAGGTACGTAGTGAGACGTATGGGCATCTGACGGTTAAACATATTATTACGCATTGAATTGGTTATGCGCTATGGTTGCACACATGAATTAATTATGCATTGTGGTTGCATATATGGTCTTGGTTATGCATCATGGATTGCATACATGCTTTGGTCATGCATTGTGGTTGCATGTGTATATTGGATGCATTGGTGCATGTGATTGTGAGTCGAGATTATATTCCAGTGATGGAGAATACTTGCCGCCAGTGGCGTAGCGATGTGAATACTTGCCGCTGTCATACCGTAGCGATGAGAGAAAATTTGCCGCTATTATGAAGCTAATAACACGATCGCTGTCATATTTATAGCGAGGGATATTAGTGCCGCTGGTATTGTCTAAGCGAGGGGTATTTTCGCTGTCATGTTAATGCGAGGGGTATTATGCCACTGATATAATAAGACTTGGAAATCAAACATGGTGTACATGGAATGGATGCATGTCATGACATACATTATTGGTATTATAATCCATTGATTATGATTGTGGTACAGGGACAACCAAAGGGAGCTTTTAAATGTATTAAATACAGGAAGTGATTCGTATTTACGGTTTATGCATTTAAATTACAATCATATCATTGTGAACATGATTTATATCCATGCTCATGGTTTTGGGGTTGTTCCTGTAGGTACTTTTGGGCGGAATGGCTAAGGCGGGTTGATGCAGTGAGCTTGTGAGGAGTGCTCTTGGTAGCAGGCATAATTCTTTTGTATAGTTTCTACTCTAGGAGTAGTGTAAAGCTATATGATTAACATTCATTAGTTGGGAATGTAATTAATCCCTTTTGGAAACTTTATTTTGGCATTGTAATCTTAACAGCTCAAGGCATCAACACGAACTTTATACTCTTTAGATGTATGTTAACTCTATTTACGCCTTTAAACCGCACTTAAGGAACTAGGTTCCTTACATTAGTGGTATCAGAACAGTGGTTAGAGAAACCGGGAACGAGTGAAGGGTAGCCTTAGCAAATTGTTGGCTAGGTGTTTATATTTGGACATGTTTATGCATGTTGTGCATATTGATGTATATATTGTTATACTAACATGCTTATTGTTGCTCATGTTATCTAACGGTATAGCATATGTATTGTTTTGGAATTGTTGTTAACCCTTATGTTACAGCATGGCGGCTGTGAACTTGGGAAACCTCAATGAAGAGGTAGGGGATGTTGGAAGCGTGAATGCTAGCATTGGTCAGACAAATCCTTTACCGCCACCTGCTGTAGGCGTTGAGCCGGTAGCTCAGTTGTTATTACCGGGGGAGGTTAGTCTGACTCAATTTCTAACTTTCCACCCTCCCATGTTTGAGGGGACAGAAACAGGGGAAGATGCCGAAGAGTGGCTAGAAAGACTGGAACAGATATTTGTATCCGCTCCTTGTGCTAGGACAGGATGGCTGAAGCTAGCGGAATTCCAATTAGCGAAGAAGTATTCCATGTGGTGGAAGACGACGGTGATGGAGTTAAGGGCTCAGGGTATGGTGATTGACTGGACTTTATTCAGAACCCAGTTTCTAAACCGGTACTTCTCTACTGTGGCTAGGCAAACAAAGGAGGATGAATTCACGAACCTGAAGCAAGGGAGCATGACAGTCTCGGACTACGCCATGCACATCACTATTGAGGTATGTTCCTCAGATCGCTACGAACGGGAATGCCAAGATGATGCAAAGGACTAAGGCCAGAACTATTTGTTCGGGTTATCCAACAACCCCACTTCTTTTGATGATGCTCTCACTAGAGCGGAACTGGCAGAGATAGGAGTCAGTGCTTACCCGGACGTTGCACCCCCACAAGTCCCACCACCGAGGTCAATGTCTAATAATCTGAGACCACGAGGAGAATCATTTAAACCTCATGGGGCTTCTTCTTCTTCTTCTCGCTTTGGTGGGAGGCGAATGGATAACCGGAGGAGTAGTGCGCCTAGCAATAGAGGGCAGACTCAAGTGAGCAGGACCGGAGTAGTGGATTGTCGGTAGAGGATAGTTCGGTTCAGATTCTTTATGGGGATTCAGTGGACTTTCTATGGCAACGGTTCTCGTGCGAAGATTCCGTTGATTTCAGCAATCAAGATGTCCCAATTCTTTGAGCGTGGACACACGGGCTATCTTATTTATGCCGTGGACACGACCGGAAAGAGTAAAGAGTTGAGGGTTGAGGATGTACAAGTGGTAGCGGAATTTGCTGACGTGTTCTCGGAAGATTGGTAATATTTATTGCTACTGAAAAAATTTAGGGATACACCAAATGGATGTTGTGAAAACCATGCAATCTCGACCATTATTCGTGATATAACAAACGGAATCCTTGTTTTGGTGCAAAAAATCATGCATTCTCGACCATTATGCGTATGATATAGTCATTGTAATTTGTACCCATTTCTTTTCTCCGAATAGCCGTCGTACAAACCGACTTCTGTTTAACAATTGTAATTGTTGAATTTTTATTTCTTTAATTATTATATTACATATCTAAAGAAACATATGTAACAACCACCTTTTTGCATAATTGCATCCTTAGCAGATGCAAAAAAGATGAGTGGAACTAATATAATCATTTTACTAAATTATTAATTTTTTAATATAGGGTATAGGCATTTCCTACAATATACATAAATCTGGATGACAATAAATCGTAAAAATTGTGGGAACTACACCTAAACTCATCATATACTAATAACACTTGTAAAATACCAAATTCGATTTACTGTGTATTATGTCGGCCGACCCCAGCCCAGGTCGGTTCTCTGAAAGGCTCAACCGTTCCGACACACCTCAGTCCAGCACTTGTCCGACCTGGTATCAGTACCCCAGCTTGCCGACTAATGTCATTCCGCGAGATTTCAGCTCGGAGTATGGGGTTACCGCAAACCCACCAATATTCTCGAGATCAGTTGGGACAGGTGCTAATTCTCCACGGCTAGGCGATTGGGAACGTCAGCAAGGGCGGGATTGTAGCCGAGGTGGGCCGTGTATGTAGCCGGATAACTCGATCCTTGTGACAGCCCCGAGACATTAGAGTGGTCCCTGAGACAGGCTCACCCAAGGTAAAAGCCCGGTCCATGGCAGAGGTGGACCACACAAGTAGATCAGTCAATTAGAGGGCGACCTAGTATAAAAGCACGAGAATAATATCCTCCAGTACGAATAAAATCCAAAAAGATGCACGTCATACAAATTAGACAGTGTATGTCGGTGGTCCATACCTCTATGGCCCTGATCCTCAGTGGCAGTTCACAGTGGTCCCCTGGTTCCCTACAGACTGTTACAAAGGTACTTTTCTGATAAGCATGATTAGTATATATACAAGGTTTGTATTCTTGTGAAAGGGGCATTCATATATTTTCTCTTCCCATTTTCACTTATGTTCTTAGTTTCTTTCCTCGCCACTGACTTCATCATCGGAGGGGCTCCGCCGGAGAACCCTCTCCGGCCCCCTTCTAACCAGTCTTCTTTTCAGGACATCTCATCACGGTGGGGGATGAATCATTTCTCACTTGGGAAGACACTACCAAAATTCCAGGTGACAATTGGCGACGTAGATGCGAACAAGAGCAAAAGACGTTGATAAAAATGGTAAACACACGGAGAATAAACCAGGAGCCAAACCATGACCGTCGGGCACCATCGGTTAACGGGAAAGAGCCACCCCTCATGGTCTATACGACGGTGGGAACCTTAACCTTAGAGCAACTTACATTGCTCATCATTATGATGGTGGAGCAGGCTGTAAAGAGGGCTTTGGATCAATCGGAGAGACCAGACTCAAATTAGCTCGGGAAGTAGGCGCTAGCCAGGTAGTCCTTCATTCTGATTCCCAACTAGCAGCCCAGCAGGTGAAGAGAAATTTTGAGGTCAAGAGCGAGAAGCTGATTGAATATTTGAAAGCCATCCAAGAAATGTCAAATAGCTTTTCTGAAAGGAGTATAGTACAGATACCCGAGAAGAGAACTATGAGGCAGACCAGCTTGCAAAGTGGGCCACCTCATTGGGCCACTATCCCAGAGGGAGGTCGTATTCCAAACCGAGCTGGTACCATCAACACAGCCCGCATTAGGGCCTCCCGTGGTGGAAAGCTGGATGTCCCCCATCCTAAAATATCTGAGGAAGTCCGAGTCCCGTGGATAAAAATGAAGGAAGGAGGTTGAAGAAGGCAGGCTTTTCGGTTTGCTTTGGTTGGTGATATGCTATACAAGAGATCTTTTGTGATGCCCCCGAAATGATTAATTGCAATTAAGGCATTAATTATGTTTATATGATGAATTATGTTGATAATTGATTTACGTGTTGAAATTAATTATCATGTTGAAATGGTTAGTCATGATAGGCGTGACCCAGGGTTGCATTTCAGGGTACATGTTATGCATGTTAAAAAAATGAGGTGTTAACATGATTTAATTATGTTGATGGTTAATTATGAGGAAAGCATGATTTAGTGGAAGTTTAATGCATTTTTTATAAATGCTTTTAAAATACCATGTTGGGGTGTTTTATACATCATGTTAACTTTGGGGTATAATTTTAATATTAACCTTATAACCCCCCTTTTTCCCCCTATACCCACTTACTTTACCAATCACTTTTAAAATCCCGAATTCATTCCTCAGCCCTAACCCATCTCCCATTTTCGAAATTCACCAAGGAAGGAAGAAGAAAACTTCACAAAAACTTTGTTTATGTGATCTTTGTTAGGATTTGGAGCCTACAAGAGGTATGGAACCATTCCTAAAAGTTTTATGATGTTTGGTATTGAAATGGGTTGATTTTGAAGTAAATTATGTGGGTTTGTTTTGGGTATGTGTTCTATGTAGTTGGGGTATGATTTATGTTTAAATGATGATGTTTATTGAAGATTTGTAGTGATTTGGTATGGTTGGTGTTTTGATATTTGAGTTTGTTTGTGTTGGGGAAGGAGAAGGATGAATAGTGCCCGAAAATCGGACCTACAGGACTCGGCGATCGATCGGCACCCTCCACCGATCGATCGCGAGCTACAGGGGAGAAGGCAGTGGCCTTCAGCGATCGATCGCGAGTTTGGCGCGATCGATCGGCGAGGTCGCGATCGATCGGCGCAAACTCGGCGATCGATCGCGAATTGGAAAATTCTGTTGGACGAGGCAGTGTGATCTCGCGATCGATCGGGACTTCATGGAGATCGATCGCGAGACACCAAAATGTGTATTTTTGATGTTTTTGTGGGATTTTTGGATATTGGACTATAATTAGCTTCTAATATCGATTTGTATGGTTATGTAGAACCATCCCAGGTACCCACAACTTCAAGGAGATAAAGTTCTACAACTTCTCCATTTTTGGAATTAAGGTACGTAAGAGACGTACGGGCATCGGACGGTAAACCTTACTCCTATATTATGATCATACTATAATTGTATAAGAACTTACGATGCTATGATGATGTGTATGATGAATAAAGATGATAAGATACTTGATAAGTAAAGATGATTTTATGATGAATAAAGATGATAAGATACTTGATAAGTAAAGATGATTTTATGATGAATAAAGATGATAAGATACTTGATAAGTAAAGATGATTTTATGATGAATAAAGATGATAAGATGCTTGATAAATGAAGATGATTTTCATAATGAATTAAGATGAAGAGACGCTTACGATGATGTTATGATAAGTGCTTATGATAAGTTACGATGACGCTTACGATGATGTTATGATAAATGATGATGATGCTTATGATAAGTTACGATGATGATTACGATAATGTTATGATAAATGATGATGATGCTTATGATAAGTTACGATGACACTTACGATGATGTTATGATAAAAGATGATGATGTTTATGATGAATTAAGATAAAGAGATGCTTACGATGATGTTACGATAAATGATGATGATATGACGTTACTATAACGATTATGATGAGGCGATGATGTCTATAAGATGATAATGCTTACATGATAACGATGTTTACTAGATGATGATGTTTATAAGATGCTATGATGTTTATGATGAATATGAAACTATGTTCTTAAGAATGGTTGAATGTCCGGTGGTTATTATGGGCAAGCGAGGAAGGTCTTGCCGCTCACATAAATGAGCGATGGGGTACATCCGCTATCAAGGTGTAGCGATGGGTATCATCCGCTGAGCGATGGGGTACGTCCGCTATCAAGGTGTAGAGATGGGTATCATCCGCTAAGCGAGGGGGTACATCCGCTATCAAGGCGTAGCGAGGGGTATCATCCGCTGAACAAAGAGATACATCCGCTATCAAGGCGTAGCGATGGGTATCATATGATGTGTTATGTCGAGCGAGGGGGGCCAATTATACCGCTGTCATAATGGAACCCGGACAATCCCATTTCTAATTAACATAGTTTGTTATGAGCATATATGTGAAGTATGATTTTAATCATTTATGTCTAGAACTAATGATTATATGCATGACCATGAAACAGGGACAACCAAAGAGGGTTATTACGATTAATCAGGAAGTATACGTTACCCATTTACTTCACCCATTTATTTATATGCCATTACCCTATGATATTGAGTAATGATGAATATGCTCACGATGGGTTGTTCCTGTAGGTACACATTTGGATTTGAAGGGCTATGGGCAGGGTTGAAGAAGTGAGCTTCGAGATGCCTTATGAATTAGGATTCAGGATTTGGTATAGTCTCTACTCCAGGAGTAGTATAATTCTATAGCGCCATCCATTTGAGAATGTAATTAATTTGTTTGAAGTTTTATTTTGGCCTGTAATCCTAATAACTCACGTTATAACCGGAGCCCTAAGCTGTATGTAATGCATGTTTAGCCCTAATTATTCCTTGGTTATGATGTTAAGGTAGGAAGGCCCTACATTAGTGGTATCAGAGCAGTGGTTAGATAACCCGGGAACGAGTGAAGGGTAGCCTTAGTAATAAGTTGGCTAGGTGCTTACTTTTAACATGTTTTATGCATATGTTGCATATGAAGGATATGATGTTGTACTAACATGTTTTGTTTCTCTAACGATGTATTATATGAACTGCTTTTGGGTATCGTTGTTAACCCTTGTGTTGCAGCATAGCAGCAAATGCAGAAGTAAGTAATACGATGTTATATGCACTTCTCCGTCGCCCACGCCTCTTGTAGTCTCGACCCCCGCTGGAAGAAGTTTAGTAACTGATCAGGTAGTTTATGACAGCCTCATTTAGTTTGAGGGTACCGAGCTGAGGACAGACTTGGTTAATCTGGGAATGTCAGACTTCGAATGCATTGTGGGCATCGATGTGCTGAACAAGTATCAGGCAGTTGTGGACTGCAGGCAAGGACTATCCGAGTCAAGTCTGTTATGGGAGTTCAATGGATATTCTATGGGGATGGTTCCCGTTCAAAGATTCCGTTGATATCTACTGTCAAGATGCCACAGTTATTGGAATGAGACCACAAAGTATATCTCATCTATACTGGTGATATTACTCAAAAGAGGGAAGAGTTAAAGGTTGAAGATGTGCCCGTAGTGGCGGTGTTCCTGATGTATTTCCGGAAGAGATTCCCGGATTCCCACCGACGAGAGAGGTCGAGTTTGGGATTAAGTTACTACCAAGGACGTCTACCATTTCTCGTGCCCGTATAGGATGGCACCAGCGGAGCTAAGGGAGTTAAAGGTTCAGTTGCAAGAGCTCCTTGATAAGGGCTATATACGCCCTAGCGTATCGCCCTGGGGTGCACCAGTTTTGTTTGATAAGAGGAAAGATGGTTCGATGCGGCTGCGCGTCGATTACAGACAACTGAACAAAGTCATAGTGAAGAATAAGTATCCGTTTCTAAGGATTAATGACTTGTTTGATCAGCTGCAGAGTACGGGGCTCTAAGATCGATCTGAAATCGGGGTATCATCAGATTCGAGTTCGAGAGGATGATGTACAGAGGACAGCTTTCCGGACTAGATATGGGCGCTACGGATTCTTAGTCATGCCCTTTGGGGTGACGAATGCCCCAGCTGTTTTATGAGCCTGATGAACAGGGTGCTCCAACCATGTTTGGATCAGTTCGTCATAGTTTTCATTGACGATGTGCCTATTTACTCTCGAGCTGAAGAGGAACACATGAAGCACTTGAGAACAGTACTCCGGATCCTTAGGGATCGCCAGACCCCCGACAAAACTAACTCAGAAAGGAGTGCCGTTTTATTGGTCCGAAGCTTGTGAGGAAAGCTTCCAAGAATTGAAGCGTCGTTTGACTACGACACCTATATTGGTGATTCCTTCTGAGGATAAGAAGTTTGCTATGTACACGAGTGCATCACTGCAGGGTTTGGACCGTGTGTTGATGCAAGATAAGCATGTGGTGGCTTATGCATCGAGGCAGTTGAACCACATGAGGCTAGGTACCCAGTCCATGATTTGGAGCTGGCAGCCATTATATTTGCCTTGAAGATTTGGAGGCATTACTTGCATGGTACGTCGTTTGTCATCTACACGAACTATAAGAGCCTGAAGTTTTGTTCACACAGGCTGAGTTGAATAGGCAACAAAGAAGATAGATGGACTATTCATGTAAAGCAAATTTGACAGCAGACGCCTTAAGTTGGAAGTGAAGTGTACTGCTGGGGACGCTATGTGTTATCAGCGATGATGACCTCTTGTTGCCATCCGGACTATGATTTTGATGTGGACGCGTCGCCATTGCGAGTGTCAACCTTGTTGACTGAGCCAGACATATTCAAGATTACCAGGAAAGCCCAGAGGTCAGAGAATGAGGTTCCGAGGTGGTCATTATTGGTACTTCGGGGTCAGCCATCAAAGTTAGAGTGGCTGAGGACGATTCTTTGAGATTGGACAACCGATGGGTAGTCCCAGATACGCCGGAGTTGCTTAAAAGAATGTCAGAACGGGCTCATAGTAGTCGATTCAGTATCCACCTAGGAGTAGGGAAAATGTATAAGGACCTAAGTGGTCAGTTCTGGTGGAGACGCATGAAGCACGATGTGATCGCTTTCGTTAAAAGATGTTTGATCTGCCAACAGGTAAAGGCAGAAAGGTAGAGGCCTGGTGGCGAGCTGAAGAGCTTGGAGGCACCTAAGTGGAAGTAGAGGCATATCATTATAGACTTTGTGACCCACTTGCCAATGACGGCCTCAGGATTTGATGCGATCTAGGTGATCGTAGATAGGCTGACGAAGGTATGACTTTTGCTTACCTAAAGATGACCCAATAATATGTGCGGGATGTGGTGAGATTACATGGTGTTCCAGTCTCGATGGTGTCTGACAGAGACCCAAGGTTTACTTCGCACTCGAGGATATGATGAGGACATGTGTATTGGAGTTTGATACTGCGTGACAAGATTCTATACCATGGGTAGAGTTCTCCTTTAATAGCAGCTATCAGGCGAGCATTCAAATGGCCCTTTGAAGCTCTTTATGGACAACGATGTAAGTCACCGCTGTATTGGGAGGACTTGACTAGTAAAGCGATCGGAGGACTGGATATGATTAAGGATATGTAAGACAAGATAAAGTTGATACGCCAAAAGATGAAAGCGGCCCAGGATAGGCGAGCGGCCTATGCCAATAAGCGGCGACGACCGCTGGAGTTCCAAATAGGAGACAGGGTCTTCTTGAAAATCTCACCCTTTAGGGGTGTAGTTCGTCTTAGTATGCGGGGGAAATTATCCCCGAGGTATGTTGGTCCATATGAATATTGCAGCGTATCGGTACTTTGGCCTACCGTTTGGCTCTACCGCCGTATTTATCTGGGATTCATGATGTTTGTCACGTTTCTATGTTGCGGAAATATGAGCCAGACCCGTCGCGTGTTTTTACAGCCTACTGAAGTGCAGTTGGATTCAGATGTATCCTGCGTTGAACGACCGATCAGAATTCTGGATCATGAGGATCGCAGATTACGGAGCAAGATTATACCGATGAGTAAAGTTCAGTGGGATCGTCGGGGTGTCAAGGGGGCTATGTGGGAGACGGAGCGGCATATGGTACAGCACTACCCGGAACTATTCTCTGGTATGTGATTTATGTTTAGTTTCTTTTGGGGTAAGTGCATGCGATTTCGAGGACGAAATCTTATAAGTAGGGGAGTAATGTGATGCCCCCGAAATGATTAATTGCAATTAAGGCATTAATTATGTTTATATGATGAATTATGTTGATAATTGATTTACGTGTTGAAATTAATTATCATGTTGAAATGGTTAGTCATGATAGGCGTGACCCAGGGTTGCATTTCAGGGTACATGTTATGCATGTTAAAAAAATGAGGTGTTAACATGATTTAATTATGTTGATGGTTAATTATGAGGAAAGCATGATTTAGTGGAAGTTTAATGCATTTTTCATAAATGCTTTTAAAATACCATGTTGGGGTGTTTTATACATCATGTTAACTTTGGGGTATAATTTTAATATTAACCTTATAACCCCCCTTTTTCCCCCTATACCCACTTACTTTACCAATCACTTTTAAAATCCCCAATTCATTCCTCAACCCTAACCCATCTCCCATTTTCGAAATTCACCAAGGAAGGAAGAAGAAAACTTCACAAAAACTTTGTTTATGTGATCTTTGTTAGGATTTGGAGCCTACAAGAGGTATGGAACCATTCCTAAAAGTTTTATGATGTTTGGTATTGAAATGGGTTGATTTTGAAGTAAATTATGTGGGTTTGTTTTGGGTATGTGTTGTATGTAGTTGGGGTATGATTTATGGTTAAATGATGATGTTTATTGAAGATTTGTAGTGATTTGGTATGGTTGGTGTTTTGATATTTGAGTTTGTTTGTGTTGGGGAAGGAGAAGGATGAATAGTGCCCGAAAATCGGACCTACAGGACTCGGCGATCGATCGGCACCCTCCACCGATCGATCGCGAGCTACAGGGGAGAAGGCAGTGGCCTTCAGCGATCGATCGCGAGTTTGGCGCGATCGATCGGCGAGGTCGCGATCGATCGGCGCAAACTCGGCGATCAATCGCGAATTGGAAAATTCTGTTGGACGAGGCAGTGTGATCTCGCGATCGATCGGGACTTCATGGAGATCGATCGCGAGACACCAAAATGTGTATTTTTGATGTTTTTGTGGGATTTTTTGGATATTGGACTATAATTAGCTTTTAATATCGATTTGTATGGTTATGTAGAACCATCCCAGGTACCCACAACTTCAAGGAGATAAAGTTCTACAACTTCTCCATTTTTGGAATTAAGGTACGTAAGAGACGTACGGGCATCGGACGGTAAACCTTACTCCTATATTATGATCATACTATAATTGTATAAGAACTTACGATGCTATGATGATGTGTATGATGAATAAAGATGATAAGATACTTGATAAGTAAAGATGATTTTATGATGAATAAAGATGATAAGATACTTGATAAGTAAAGATGATTTTATGATGAATAAAGATGATAAGATACTTGATAAGTAAAGATGATTTTATGATGAATAAAGATGATAAGATGCTTGATAAATGATGATGATTTTCATAATGAATTAAGATGAAGAGACGCTTACGATGATGTTATGATAAATGCTTATGATAAGTTACGATGACGCTTACGATGATGTTATGATAAATGATGATGATGCTTATGATAAGTTACGATGATGCTTACGATAATGTTATGATAAATGATGATGATGATTATGATAAGTTACGATGACACTTATGATGATGTTATGATAAAAGATGATGATGTTTATCATGAATTAAGATAAAGAGATGCTTACGATGATGTTACGATAAATGATGATGATATGACGTTACTATAACGATTATGATGAGGCGATGATGTCTATAAGATGATAATGCTTACATGATAACGATGTTTACTAGATGATGATGTTTATAAGATGCTATGATGTTTATGATGAATATGAAACTATGTTCTTAAGAATGGTTGAATGTCCGGTGGTTATTATGGGCAAGCGAGGAAGGTCTTGCCGCTCACATAAATGAGCGATGGGGTACATCCGCTATCAAGGTGTAGCGATGGGTATCATCCGCTGAGCGATGGGGTACATCCGCTATCAAGGTGTAGCGATGGGTATCATCCGCTGAGCGATGGGGTACATCCGCTATCAAGGTGTAGCGATGGGTATCATCCGCTAAGCGAGGGGGTACATCCGCTATCAAGGCGTAGCGAGGGGTATCATCCGCTAAACAAAGAGATACATCCGCTATCAAGGCGTAGCGATGGGTATCATATGATGTGTTATGTCGAGCGTGGGGGGCCAATTATACCGCTGTCATAATGGAACCCGGACAATCCCATTTCTAATTAACATAGTTTGTTATGAGCATATATGTGAAGTATGATTTTAATCATTTATGTCTAGAACTAATGATTATATGCATGACCATGAAACAGGGACAACCAAAGAGGGTTATTACGATTAATCAGGAAGTATACGTTACCCATTTACTTCACGCATTTATTTATATGCCATTACCCTATGATATTGAGTAATGATGAATATGCTCACGATGGGTTGTTCCTGTAGGTACACATTTGGATTTGAAGGGCTATGGGCAGGTTTGAAGAAGTGAGCTTCGAGATTCTTTATGAATTAGGATTCAGGATTTGGTATAGTCTCTACTCCAGGAGTAGTATAATTCTATAGCGCCATCCATTTGAGAATGTAATTAATTTGTTTGAAGTTTTATTTTGGCCTGTAATCCTAATAACTCACGTTATAACCGGAGCCCTAAGCTGTATGTAATGCATGTTTAGCCCTAATTATTCCTTGCTTATGATGTTAAGGTAGGAAGGCCCTACATCTTTGGGGGCGTTTGCTCAGATGCCTTGCTGAGGAAGAAGCTCAGTATGTGCTTCACGAGATACATGAACGTTGTCATGGAGATCACCTCGGGAGCCTAGCCCTGGCCCAAAAAAACCCTAATGGCTGGATACTTCTGGCCTACTTTGAGGAAAGATAAAGTGAAGGTTGTGACTACTTGCAAGGGTTGCCAGAGGTATAGTAAATTCTAGTCACGACTTGCCAAGTTTATGAAGTACATAGTAGCCGCTTGTACATTCGACCAATGGGGGATGGACATCGTGGGACCACTCCCCATGGCCCCAAGGCAGAAAAATTCCTAATAGTGGCTGTGGATTACTTCTCAAAATGGGTAGAGGCTGAGGCCCTGGCCCGCATTACTTAGGAGGATGTCCTGAACTTTCTATGGAAGAATATCGTGTGCCGAGAGATGAAGATTGACCAGGATTTTACCTCCGTGGCTTACCACAGAGTAATGGGCAGGCGGAGGGTCACCAGCAGGTCCGTAGACCAAGCCTTAAGAGCAAGACTATACAGAGTCGGAAAAGATTGGGTTGATGAGCTACCAAGTATCTTATGGGCTTATCACACTACACCGCGAGTCCTTACGGAGGAGACGCCATTCCGTATGGTCTACGACTCAAAAGCAGTATTGCCAGCAGAGATCGGGGCAACTTCAGCAAGGATCCAAGCCTACGATGATGATAATATGGATCGTCGGGCGTTGGATTTTGATTTGATATATGAGAAGAGGGAGAGAGCGGCAACCAGAATGCAGTCCTATAGCAACAAAATAATCAGGGCTTATAACAAATAGTGGTACCCCAGAGTTTCCAAGTGGGGGACCTAGTGCTTAAAAGGGTCCAGCCAGCAGAGGTAAGAAAACTTGACCCTAAATGGAAAGGACCCTAAAAGATAGTCCAGAAGTTAAGCTCATGAGCTTACTTCTTGGAGGATGCGGAGGGACAGAAATTGAAGAGCCCCTGGAATGCATTTCACCTATGAAAATACACACTACACCGCGAGTCCCTACGGGCGAGATGCCATTCCGTATGGTCTACGACTCGAAAGCAGTATTGCCAGCAGAGATCGGGGCAACTTAAGCAAGGATCCAAGCCTACGATGATGATAATATGGATCATCGGGCGTTGGATTTTGATTTGATAAATGAGAAGAGGGAGAGAGCGGCAATCAGAATGCAGTCCTATAGCAACAAAATAATCAGGGCTTATAACAAGTAGTGGTACCCCGGAGTTTCCAAGTGGGGGACCTAGTGCTTAAAAGGGTCCAGCCAGCAGAGGTAGGAAAACTTGACCCTAAATGGGAAGGACCCTACAAGATAGTCCAGAAGTTAAGCTCATGAGCTTACTACTTGGAGGATGCGGAGGGACAGAAATTGAAGAATCCCTGGAATGCATTTCACCTACGAAAATACTACTCTTAAGCACATGTATTTTCCTTTTGTTTTGTGTACTAGCTCCTAGAAATAAGCTTTTATTATGAAGTGTTATTCAGAAATGCAGTCTCAAATGTGATGTCTCCACAAAACTCATTGCTATGGTCCGCCCAACAAGGATTCAGTGCAGGTCAGCCCGTTACATAAAAAGCCCAGGAGAATGAGGCTCTGGCACAAAATTCATTGCTAAGGTCCGCCCTGGCAGTGCAGGTCAGTGCTGTCACATATAAAGCCCAGGTGAATGAGGCCCTGGCACAAAACTCATTGCTAAGGTCTGCCCTAGCATGATTAAGTGCAGGTCAGTCCTGTCACATATAAAGCCCAGGTAAATGAGGCCCTGGCACAAAACTCATTCCTAAGGTCCGCCTTGGCTTGATTCAGTGCAGATCAGCTCTGTCACATATAAACCCAGGTGAATGAGGCATTGGCACAAAACTCATTGCTAAGGTCCGTCCTGTCATGATTAAGTGCAGGCCAGCCCTATCACATATAAAGCCTAGGTGAATGAGACCCTGACACAAAACTCATTGCTAAGGTCCGCCCTGGCATGATTAAGCGCAGGTCAGCCCTGTCACATATAAAGCCCATGTATCAGGGGCACAAAACTCATTGCTAAGGTCCCCCCTGTCATGATTCAATGTAGGCCAACCCTGTCACATATAAAGCCCAGTTGAATGAGGCACTGTCACAAAACTCATTGCTAAGGTAAGCCCTGACATGATTCAGTGAAGGTCAGCCCTGTCACATATAAAGCTCAGGTCGATGAGGCCCTGGCACAACTCATTGCTAAGGTCCGCCGTGGCATGATTAAGTACAGGTCATCCTTGTCACATATAAAGTTCAGGTGAATGAGGCCCTGACACAAAACTCATTACTAAGGTTCGCCCTGACATGAATAAGTGCAGTTCAGCCCTGTCACATATAAAGCCCAGGTGAATGAGGGCCTGTCACAAAACTCATTGCTAAGGTCCGCCGTGGTATGATTCAGTGCAGGTCAGCCATGTCACATATAAAGCCCAGGTGAATGAGGCCCTGGCACAAAACTCATTGCTAAGGTCCGCCCTGGCATGATTCAGTGCATGTCTGTCCTTCTCAGATAACAGTTCATCCCTGTTTTAGATTTAATTCATTAAAGAATTATTTCTAGTAGTGATTGCAGGTCAGTCCTGCTCGGATAATAGGCCAGTCCTGATCGGATAAAAGGTCAACCTTGTTTTAGAATTAATTCATTAAAAAATTATTCATAGTCATGATTACAGGCCTGTCCTGCACAGATAACAGATCAGCCCTGTTTTAGATCTAATTCATTACTTAAAAGAATTATTTCTAGTCTTGGATAACAGGCCAACCCTGTTTTAGATTTAATTCATTACTTAAAAGAATTATTTGTAGTCGTGATTGCAAGTCAGTCTTACTCGAACAGGTCAGCTCAGTTTAAGATTTAATTCATTACTTTGGGTTATTTTATAAATTTGGCAGTCATGTTCGCAAATATTTTAGGGGGATATCTGATCCTAGACTGTGGAAGCTACGTAAAATAAATAAACATTTTATTAAACAAAATGTGGAATACAACCCTGCCTGAGTGAGGTACCTGGTTGTACTCAGCTCGCTTAGTACAGTCCTGAACAAAAAGCAACAGTAAGCATATCATTCCCGATCAATGAAATCAGAAGGGATCATGGTGACCACAGCGTTGAGGTCCAAAAAGTCA
The DNA here is from genome assembly GCA_907163345.1 of Haberlea rhodopensis. Classification (NCBI taxonomy): domain Eukaryota; kingdom Viridiplantae; phylum Streptophyta; class Magnoliopsida; order Lamiales; family Gesneriaceae; genus Haberlea; species Haberlea rhodopensis. The sequence goes on along the minus strand of CAJQUN010000006.1, from coordinate 9,455,808 downwards.
TCGGGATCCTAATCCTCGGGAGGAAAGCCCTGGGCTTTGAATTGGTCCTTGCAGCCCTTGAAGCCAAGGTCGAGGAACAAAAACATCTTCGTTGCAAGGAGCCTCTTGAACTCTTCTAATTTCAGGAAAGCATCCTTTCGCCCGACCTCCCCAGCTACGTATGCCTCCAACTCCGAACGGACCATGTTTAACTCGGCAGTAGAGTTGGTCAGGGCCATATCCTTCTCCAACAAGGCGGAGCGGAGTCGATCGACCTTAGCACGATACTTGGTCAACTCATTCTCTACCGCCTCGATTCGTTTCGCCTGACTTCGCTTGGGCCTCTCTCAATTTAGCCTCCACAGCCTCTGCCCGGTCTTTAGCCTCCCGAGCTTTCTTCCGGGCATCCGACGAGGACTGACCGTAATTGGACCCCCGGTGAACACTTTCACACAGCATTATTAAGCCCTGGAAAAAAATGGAATAAAAAAAAGGGAATAGAATACATAAGAGGGAAGGTCAAATAGGATCACTAAGAACATTACCGATAAAGCTCGGGCCAGCCCATCCTGGGCCAGGGGCCTCCACTTCATCATGGCCATGGCCTGTTGATCTACGCCCATGGTTATGCACTCTAAGATCTCCGTTGGTAACCCGGAGACAGAATCAGTGATCAGGCTGGTGGACTTGGTGTATTCCATGGGGAGGTCGGGAGAACCCGGCCCGGTAGAGCAACCCAATTGTGGGCTTTGAATAGCATCGTATGACGCTTTGACCTCCTGAGGTGTGGGAGAGGTGGTCACTTCTTCCCGGGCCGAGGTGCCAGTGCTCTTCCCAACTCTTTTTTCTCTTGCGCAGTGAAAGAACATTGCTCGCACTCTCCTCTGATTGGAGGATGACCATCGGGGCAGGTCCGGGAGCCGCATGGGGTGAGGAGGCTCGCGCTTTAACTGGGGACTTGGGAGCAACCTTTCCTTTCCCTTTCTTCTGGGAAATCACGGCGGAAAGCATCTGGTTGAATGACATGGTGCCTGCAAAGGAAATGCATATAATAAAATGGTCAGAAAATAACGATGACACAATAAATAGTTCAGCTGAGGGAGGACGTAGCAGTCGGAGTACAAGATGGGTAAGAGCTCAGCCTATAGCACATGAGTATGTCCTCTCGGATTAGGACGGTTGTGTCGAATCGTCGACCCCTTATGACGGACATGACCCTTTGGTAGAAGATATCGTCTTTATACCGGTAGGGAAGATGTCGGTTCTCAGGGAGGGAAACCCTCCAAGACATAGGGCAGGACCAAACAGTGAAGCTTAATGCAAACCCTAGAATTAACTAAACGTCATATGTATTATTATATAATAAGCGAGGAAGGGGTTACTGTTCCAATGAACAGTAACCCCTTCCCTTTTTGTCCTTTTTTTTTTCTTTTTTTTAATTTTTTTTTTTTGTTATTCCTTGCCTTTTTTTTCTTTTTTTTTGTTATTATTTTTTATTTGTTCAATCGGTTATTGTTCCTGTGATATTCGGCCGTCGTTTTTTAATTTTTTATTTCCTTTTTCTTTTAGTTTTTCTTTTATTTTTGTATTTTTTATAAAATATTATGCATGATAAATTTTTCCGCATGATAAATTTCTGATAGATTGCAGGTTGTCGATTTTGCTTGTTTATGTACATTTTGATTTTTTGCTTACCTACGACCTATTGCTGATATATGGTATCACCTTTGTTCTGATGTTTGGCATCAAATATTCCCTTAATGTGAGATTATATCAAAACTCTTGACTCAACAGTGCATCCCTCTTATCTCAATTTTTAAAATTTAAAATATTTTCTTTTTTTTTTTTTTAGAAAAAAACTTGTTGATTTTGTCAAGTATGAATTAAAAAAAACAGGTAGTTCAAAATAGATTTTTGTCGTGACAAACTTTAATAATAATTTTTTATGTGAACTTATTTTAAAAAAAAAGAGTTAAAAATAAGTTTTCGTTGTGGCAAACTTTAATAATCATTTTTTACAAAATATTCGGCATAATGGATTTTTGGTAGATTACGGGTCATCAGTTTTGCTTGTTTGTATACATTTTGAGTTTTGGCTTACCTACGACTCGTTGCTAATATGTGATTGTTCTCGATTACCTTTGTTATGATGTTTGTCATCAAATTTTCCCTTCATGTACAAGGAGATTATATCAAAATAATTAGAAAATATTACATTATGATAATTATATATTACTTGTTTGATAATAATTTGGGACGTCACATTTACATTCATTTTGTCAGAAAGTATATAAATAATTATAAAAGTAAGATGATTAATTAATCATGAGGCCATAGCAAGTAATATAAGAGCAATATCCTAAAATAACAATGCAACTACAACAATGAATATAAACTATAATTCATCTTATGAGATGCTCGCTACTGCTATGAGAAACCGAACACATATCTGCATTATGAAATGAACCATTGTCCTTTTGAAAACTCTCGTGAACAACTTTTGATTGGTTTTTTGGAGTTCATTGAGATATACTTTTATTGTGATATCTGATGTCATCTACTACTGCACTTTCGTTGATGAGTTTTGTTTAGAGAGTCTATTGGGCCCTACAAGGATATCATATGCCAACTCTTGCTATGGTGTACTGTTGGGGAAGACTTTTGTTTACTCTAACCTATTTGATTTTATATACATACGATTTTGTATGTTCAATGCGTATGAATCATCTTTTTATTCTCTAGAACTGTCTGTTGAACTTGTGTCGGACGCTTTATTGGACATATATACCAGATTATAAGCTCACTGCGCGGTGCCAAATTAACTAGTGTTTATATAAATGAGGTATATTGAAATTGCACAAAGAATTCTGGGATGGAAGAGAAATTGGAAGTTATGAGGATGGAGTAAACTCAATAAATTGAACTTATTGAAATATAATAATAGATATAATCAACTGAATAATTTACGCATGTAATATATTATATCATTTCATACTCATATTACAAATTTACAAATATCTCTTTTCAGTATCTTTTAAATTATATGGACGAAATATTCATTTTGTCTCTTCCTCCATATTTTTTTTTTATAGACTATAGATATAGATTAGCTGTTGGTGCTGTGGTTTATCCCAGGACGTGTGAACTGTGTATGTTCAGCAAAAGTAAAGCAAATCATAATAATAACAAAAAACAAGAATAAAAGGTAAAATGAAGAGGTTGGTGTGAACACTTTAAATTATTTTCTATCTCACTTGGTGTGAACACGCCTGGAAATTCCTACGCACACTTTGCTTGTTGTATAATCTCTCTCTATCGAAGACTTGAAATAAAGAATTATACAGCTGCCCCAATTAAAACTAATTTATTTATTGGTCTTGTTGATATCTGGAACGTTTGGATACGAAGAGAGATTTCAACATAAAATCTGCACATGGAATGACGTAGAGCATGACGAAGCAATCTCACGTAATCACCAATGCGCAAGGAAACTAGGCCACGCCCCCCTCAAACTTATCTACTTTCCCACTTCTCTTTAGTTCGTTTTTAGTTAAAACCACTTTATATTTATCAAATTTATTTATTAATTTCCTCATCCAAAACATAATTCTAAATATATAATCATATTTTAATATGATAAGATAATATAACCACATAATTTTCTAAGTGCGTTTGGATTTGTCCTGGTGACTCCATGTCACACGTCTCCATCTTCATGAATTTCCTTCATGTTTCCTTGAATTTGTTTAGTAATTTTAAAACTCTTTTTTTACCAATCAAAGTACTTGCTTCTTGCCATGTCTTTGGTATTATTTATAAAGTAAAACGGGCATTATTTTTAGGAGAATATCGATCCATTGATCAGTAGTCTAAGATAATTGTTATTATTATTATAATCATGGAGTACCACTGCAGTGCTTTAGCAGCAAGCGTGGATAAAGGCAGCGAACGGGTGATGGAGGAGCTCAGTCAAGGCCGCCTGTATGCAGGTCAACTGCGAGCCATGCTCCGAGACGATACATCACTAGTACTCAGTGCGAGTGCTAGCGATTTGGTTGAAAAAATCATGGACTCCTTCACTCACTCCCTTTCCATACTCTTTAGTGCGCCGCAGACCCAACTGAAAGCGGAAGATTCAGCCCACTGTGGCAGAACACCCGTACATAAAGATCGGAGAGGATGTTATAAAAGAAGGTATACACACACACATACATGATGTATATATGTGTATAAATAAATCATGAGTTCAAGTGTTAACAAGTTTGCGTTGAAATTGGCAAATAAAAATCCATACATTCGTTGTCCACTGTATCTAAATATATAGCTGGTGCAGCTTTGAACAAAAGAAATTAATATAATGTTCTTTTAATTCAGGAAAACTTCGGAACTACTGATTAAGGAGACCAGTTGCTTGGTTGAAGACGGTCACGCATGGAGGAAATATGGACAAAAGGTGATACTCAGTGCCAAGCATCCCAGGTAATTAACTATGTATTCTTCACATTCATTATGAGACTATGCATCTTACTTGTTGATCTATGTTTGAGACTAGATACTATGTTTGATCGCAGAAACTACTTCAGATGCACCCACAAGTTTGATCAGGGATGTCAAGCTGCTAAACAAGTTCAGAAAATTCAAGACGATCCATTTCCCCTATTCAGGACCACATACTTTGGCCATCATACCTGCTTATTCAAGTCATCCCATCAAATTATCATCGACACCAATCATCATGATTCTAATTCCATCATATGGAGTTTTGATTCACTCGGAAATGGCTCGTCTCTGATCAAACAAGAAAGCAGTAGTAAGTCAGAAGCATCATCCTCTTCATCCATCGTACTCGATAGTTCTTCCGACTATTTTGTATGTTGTGGAGATAACGATCATCTGAGATGCAGCACATTGATTGACAATAATTTGAGTGCTATTTCATCATCAGTATCAGATTATGCGGGGGATGTGTATTCTTGTGCTACTGCAAGCACTCAACACGGTACCATGGAGATGGATAATCTGATTTTTGATGAGTTTCTTGAGATCTATGAAAAAAATTAATTAGACCGATCAAGAGCGTCTACCTATGTATGTGGATTTATTCAACATATATTAGAATGCATGTACGAGTTCTTGTTGGGAGCGGAACAAGATGAAGTAGCAGCAGCATTGTGTAATATATATAGCTGCTTATGAAAAAAATATATATAGTTGAGGATGATTTTGTGTGGAGATCTATATATATAAACTACCGGTTGAGATGAGCTTATTCTCAAAATGTTTATGTATACGGGCTGACGGATGATTTTTGGGAACGGGGACATTTTAGAGGCCAAAAAAATATAATTTAGGTGGGAAAAATAATTTTTAAGGTGTAAAATATAATTTTTAGAGGATAAAACTACATTTTTTTTAAACTAAAATTTCATTTAGGTAATAATTTTTTTTTTGGGCGGGGATGGGATGGGGCGAGCATAAATCCACCCTCTTGTGTGTGTATATAAATATATATACATCATGCAAAGCACTGCACCCATAATTAGTTTATTTGGTCATCCTTTTCCAAGTCTGACGTTTTTTGAAAGTCTACCTGATTATGTGTTGCTTAAACAATAAAATTTCTAATGTTATTGAATCAAAAGTTTCCCTGGCTTTTTTTTTTTTAAACCCCTCATATATATATATATATATATATATACTCATCTTTCAAAGCAACTTTGCCAACGATATTATGTAAAGTTACAAGAGAAAATACTCAATTCAATGATATCTCATCAGTCCTATTCCATGATATTATGTAAAGTTACAAGAGAAAATACTCACTTCAATGATGAACTACTTCTTTGCTGGAATTACAGACTAAAACAAACACAACAGTGATATCAATTGCCCTCTATTCAGTGAGTACCCAACAAACCAGTCTCTTTCCCCTCAATTTTTTTCCATATTTCAGTCGCATACCACCTACATTCTCAACAACATGAATTCTCTGACGAATGAATTTAAAATTCGATATCACAAATATTTCGAAAGTATACATCCTTCAATACGAATCAAGTCCTTTACAGGAGCCTCTTCCAACATAAATCCGAATTCTTCATTCCAATACGGGTCCAGTTCTTTTTACACACTGTTGGATTACAAAACAAATTATACCGATACCATAAAGTTAAATTGAATTAAGACATACAATATAAGTCGCAAATAATGATTTGGTACAAGGACAAATGTTCTATCCTACCAGAAGGAACAAACATTTTCCCAGTTGAATAAACGTAATTGGAGGACTTGAGGAGAAAGGTCTTTGACAATCAAGTTGAAGTCTTCGTTCCTTTCAGGGTTCAAGTTGTTCATCTTTACAATGGTTTTCTTCGATGGAAGCCTTTCACCAATAAGCTTAAGAGATCAGATTGACTAAGAAAATCTTTGTTCAAAAGATTGTTTGCTCACCCCCAATTTAATTTAATTTTCCAGGTCTTTACCAATGTAGATCATACACGGGATGCACCCGAACACATTGGTATAGTCCCGGGATTGCCATAATATCTCCTCACATTACTCGTAACTCGAAATCTATCTATGGCTGCAGTTACACGACTATTTTGAATACATAGAAGATTCTGTCAGAAAGATTTACCTTACCTTCTACATCAATGAAATTGTTATGTTTGAAAAACATGGGAATTTGGCACCAACGGTTTCAAAATAATCCGTGTCGCTGTAGATATTTGCAGATCCACCAGCTGACCTTAAACAAGATTACGTGATCTCATATTGCAAGAATCAAAATCTGGAAGATCAAGAATCCTAACTCCATGCTTCAAACATGTCACAATTAGTTTAAAAAAATTAAATCTCACCTGGACGATTAGCTATATAGAGAAGTTTTATTACAAGAAGAATGTCTGAATCTCCAGCCCATTTAAGAGCAAGATCAAGAACCAGTTGTTTCTCATTAGAATATTGAGCCTTACTCCTGAAAAAAAACAAGCTTAAAAATTTGTAAAAAATAGTGCTAAATTGCATCGAATGGGATAAGTTTTGTAGTTCACTTACCATAAATTGTGGGAGGAAACGTCCCAAGTGTAAGATGATGAAATAAATGGATTATTTGAAACTTTCCGATATATTCGGCAAAGGTGAGTTCTTTTGAGTTTTTAATGATTTTATAAGATGCCTACACGCAAAACTTGGAATTAATGGACACAAATTCCAGAGATTAAACTAACTAAAAATTGTATATTGTCTCACATTATCAATATAGGGCCACATATTGACTAGAAATTTGTTAAGCCAATCAACCTGCAACACAATACTCATTTCAAGAACAAAAGTTTGACATGAAATTGGAAAAAAACCAGAATTTAGTGAAAAAATGCTCACTCATTCGAAGTCGTGATACACCACTCACTTAGGAAGCTCTAGCAAAGATCAAGTAATAAGCTTGAATCAAGTTCTTCTATTGATTTAGTAGGAGGTCCCTACAAGTTTAATCACAATAAGCAAATGCCCTATCAATACCTCAATGTTCCAATTAACAAATGCATGGAGATGCATGGAGAGATGCCGTAGAGGGAGCTAATCATAAGTATTAAACACAGCTAATCATAAGTATTAATCATAAAATCTTTTAATCACTTAATTAAGACTCTTCTTAAAAGGTTTTAATTAAATCATGGGTTTGGGCCCATAAGACTTTAAGAAAGTCTTGAACCTTAATTAAAAACCTTTTAATATAAATACAAGGTTATGATTTAATTGTAAGATACAACTTCATATCATACTAACCTAAAACAAGGAAAAGTACACGGCCTCCAAAAACCACCAAAGTGCTCTCGGCTTCTCATCATAGCCGAAGAGAAAAGTGAGGTTTTGGGCGTGCCTTTCGATTTAGAATCGAGTGTCTTTCTTGTTCCGGTTTAATAACTTGTCTAGCAACTTGTTATTAAACCATCCCTTCACCCGATTTGATCGTGTGGATACCGTTGAGGCAAAACTCATTCAGTTTTGCTATTGACTCGGAGAAGGCGTAGGACGTGGTGCTGCTCCGTGGATTCTGCTTCAAACACGCTACAAGGGTGAGACACTTGTAATTCCTTAATCCGATATGATAACCTATGTATAGATCCGGTGTTAGTAATCCTAAAAATTTTATTCCGCTGCGTTGTATGACATAAGGATTACTTACAGTGGTATCAGAGCCAGGTTCAAGGCTCATATCGGATTTATGTGATTAAATTGTGTTAATCATATTAGAATTAATATTGCATGCTAATTGAAACTGTTTAAATTCATATATGATATGAAATTAATTTTAGTTTATGAAAATCATCGTAGTAATTGTATTTGATATAATTGGCGAATAAAATTATTTATTGAGCATCAAATTTTCGGCCACCACCATCACAAATGTCACCATGGCTAGCCACATGAGGGCTAGGGTTTTCGAACCCTTGGCTCGAGATGGCGTAGTCGTTGTGGCTAATAATTGTGCATGGAAGTGTCGAAAATTAATTAGGGTTTAGAACCCATTGGACGTGACGGCTAGCTCATGACGGCTAGGGTTTCGAACCCTAATAGCCGTGCATGGCTCGACCATCATCGCCTTATTTTCTAAAGTTTTGATGCTTGGATGAGTTTTGAACTCCTTGACTCGATAATGGTTCACGCATGCATGGATTAGTAACTTTACCACATGAGAGCAAGGTTTTTCGAACCCTTAGCTCGAGATGGTTGAGCGAACCCCGTGCATGGCATGACCGTGACTCGTGGCTAACAAATTCCGGCGTTTAAAACAAGATGGCTCGATAAAATATCAAAAGGGTGCGAGGCGGCTAGGGTTGGAACCCTAGTGCCGCCGCCGCATGAGCCATGGCTCGGCCATGGGCTAGGGTTTCGAACCCTAGGCCCACTATTGGTCCAGCCGTGGGCTTTTTGGTTCGAACCATGGTGGTTCGTGTTTTAGTCGCTTTAGTTCGTGGCATGTGATGTCCCGAGCGTACGATAATTTTTCAAAAATTATTTTACAGTTTTTATTAGAATTAAATTTAAAATGTTTAGAATTTAATTAATTAAATGTTAATGCATGCTTTATGTGTTGTTTGAGCATGGTACGTGGTTATAGCTCTTTGACCTATTAGATAGGATTTGTGGATGTTTGTAATTTATAATACGACCTGCGTGTCGTGCCTTTCTCTATTTCATTCTATATGTAATCCCTCCCCTATGTTCCCCTCGAATGTGAATCGAGGAATTCTATATCTTGTAAAAAGTGTAGTTTATTTTATTGATGGTGATCAATGAAGATGGAGCATCGTGCCGGGATGAGGAGGCCATTCACAAATTGGAGCCAAGGAAGGTGCTTGTGAAGTTACCTTAGGTTGACTCATAGGATTTTCTCATTGGCTTGAGAAAATCATTAGTAGGGGCTATAACCATGTCACGTTTAATTATGTATGTTGATGCATGCTTTATCTTATGTTTTAGTTTGATAATAGTATTACACATATATGTAGATATGTATACAACTATATGTAGTGGACATATTTTAAATTATCAAATTAATCATGAGATCAATAAATCCCTCTAAAATATTAAGTTTTAGATGCCTTCCAAAATAAAAGTACTCGTCAATAACTTCGATTGTACATGTGTGGGTTTGCCAAAGCAAAGCACCGTGGCAATCTTAGTAAGGCGCGAAAGGATAAAAGTGATATCCATCATACTTTAATTGGGTACGACTTAACTAGGTTATCTCAATAGGATTGGGAACCTAGAGGCATGGGTTGGATTTTAATTCATTTGATGAATTGAACAAAGTGTTGTTCGTCCAACTATCCAAGAATTATATGTGATATAATTGACAAAGTGTTGTCTACCTAAATAACCGAGTCTTGGGCGATTAGCCAAAGCTAACTCAAGATTAAGTGAAATATGGATCTTGGCCCACTAAAGGTTTCGAGGGTTGATATTTTTCAAACAAAATAGTGGGAGTATCATTTAATATAAGACCATGTTAAATGATTTAAATCATAAACTTATTTTGCATATTTATATTGTAGAAATCCATGGCAACTAACAACGTTACTAGCACTTTATCACTGCGATCGGTCCTTGAGAAGGACAAATTAAATGGGACGAATTTCCTAGACTGGCATAGGAACTTGAGGATAGTCCTCAAACAAGAAAAGAAACAATATGTCCTAGAGGAACCCTTACCAGCTGAGGAACCTCCCCTAACGGCTACAAGAACCGAAAAGGATGCTTACAAGAAGCATCAGAGTGACGCACTTGATGTTGGGTGCCTCATGCTTGCCACCATGAACTCTGAGCTTCAGAAGCAACATGAGGAAATGGAGGCGTTCGATATGATCGAACACTTAAAGCAGTTGTACCAACAACAAGCTAGACAAGAGAGGTATGACGTCTCTAAGGCGTTATTTCAGTGCAGGATGGTAGAAGGAAGCTTAGTTGGAACTCATGTGCTCAAGATGATTGGGTACATTGAGAATCTGGACAAGCTAGGTTTTCCATTGGACCAAGAGTTGGCCACCGATGTGATCTTGCAATCGTTGCCTGAGAGCTTCAGTCAATTTGTAGTAAATTACAATATGACTGACATGGAAAAGACTCTACCACAATTGCTTGGTATGTTGAGAACATATGAAGCAAATACTAAGAAGACTAAGGCCACAAATGTCCTTATTGTGAATAAGGGCAAAGGAAGGGCCAAAGCTAAAGGCAACAAGAAAGCAAAGAAGGTCTTTGCTAAATCTAAGCCAAAGTCTTATGCACTGAAGCCAAAGGGAGGGATAGCAAAGGAAGGGAACTGTTTCCATTGCGGTGAGACCGGCCATTGGAAAAGAAACTGCAAAGTATATCTGGAGGATCTAAAGAAAGGAAGTGTGACTTCCGCTTCAGGTATTTTTGTTATAGAAGTCAATTTATCTACTTCTTCATCATGGGTATTAGATACTGGATGTGGATCTCACATTTGTGTAAATGTGCAGGATCTCAAAAGGAGTAGGACATTGGCGAAAGGTGAAGTTGATCTCCGAGTTGGAAATGGAGCAAGAGTTGCTGCATTAGCTATAGGAGATTCTCATTTAGCTTTACCTTCTGGTTTATCATTGATTTTGAAAGATTGTTATTTTGTGCCTTCAATTACTAAAAACATTATTTCTATTTCTTGTTTGGACAAGTATGGTTTTTCATTTATAATAAAGGACAATTGTTGTTCTATTTATTTAAATGATATGTTTTATGCTAGTGCACAAATGGTGAATGGTCTTTATGTATTAAATCTTGATATGCCTATCTATAACATAAATACTAAAAGGATTAAAAATAATGATTGTAATCCGACTTATCTCTGGCACTGTCGCTTGGGCCACATAAACGAGAACCGCATATCTAAACTTCATAAGGATGGAGTATTAGATTCATTTGATTTTGAATCATATGAAACATGCGAATCTTGTTTAATGGGCAAGATGACAAAAGCCCCTTTCAAGGGACATGTTGAAAGGGCAAATGTTTTATTGGGACTAATACATAGTGATGTATGTGGACCAATAAGTACACAAGCTAGAGGTGGTTTTCAATACTTCGTTACATTTACTGATGACCTCAGTAGATATGGGTATGTGTACCTAATGAAACATAAACATGAAACCTTTGAAAAGTTCAAAGATTTCAAGAATGAAGTACAAAACCAACTTGGCAAAAGTATCAAAATCCTTCGATCAGATCGAGGAGGTGAATACTTAAACCAAGAGTTTCATGACTATCTAAAGGAGTGTGGGATAGTCCCACAACTCACTCCTCCGTATACTCCACAATGGAATGGTGTATCCGAGAGGAGAAATCGAACCTTGTTAGACATGATTAGATCAATGATGAGTCATGCAGATCTTCCGATATCGTTTTGGGGACACGCTCTAGAAACAACGATTTTCTTACTGAACCGTGTTCCATCTAAATCAGTGGAAAAGACACCATATGAGATATGGACTGGGAAGCGTCCTAGTATGTCTTTTATGAAGATTTGGGGTTGTGAGGCTTTCGTTAGACGTCACGCCACTAACAAACTTGGACCCAAATCTGATAAGTGTTTATTTGTGGGGTATCCTAAGGAAACGAAAGGATACTATTTCTATTATCCCACCGAGAACAAAGTAGTTGTTGCTCGGACTGGTGTATTTCTTGAAAGAGAATTTATTTCTAGAAAAACCAGTGGGAGAAAAATAGAACTTAGTGAAGTTCAACCACAAGAAAACACTGAACCTGAGATTGAGATGGAAACAGAGCAGGCACCGCAAGCTGTTGTGGAAGAAACACCTGCTCAAGAGACACAAGATCAGCGTAGGTCTGTAAGAGTACACCGGGAGCCACAGAGATATGGATTTCTTGTGACTCAACAAGGTGACTTACTACTTATTGATGAGGATGAGCCGTCATCTTATCAACAAGCTATTATGGGCAATGATTCTGATAAATGGCAAGAGGCCATGAAATATGAGATGGAATCCATGTATGCAAACCAAGTATGGACTTTGGTTGATCCACCTGAAGGGGTACGACCCATAGGGTGCAAATGGATTTTCAAGAAAAAGACCGATATGGATGGTAACGTACAAACCTATAAAGGTCGGCTGGTTGCAAAAGGATTCAAACAAATTCATGGTATTGACTATGATGAACCTTTTCACCAGTGGCCATGGTTAAATCCATAAGGATCTTACTTGCAATAGCTGCATTTCATGATTATGAAATCTGGCAGATGGATGTCAAAACAGCTTTCCTTAATGGAAATCTGCTCGAGGATGTGTACATGACACAGCCCGAGGGTTTTGTCGATCCAAAGGATGCTGGAAAGATATGCAAGCTACAACGATCCATTTATGGATTGAAGCAAGCTTCTCAGAGTTGGAATCTTCGTTTTGATGATGCAATCAAAGAGTTTGGTTTTATCAAAAATGAAGATGAACCTTGTGTCTACAAGAAGGTTAGTGGGAGCGTAATCATTTTCCTAGTGTTGTATGTAGATGACATACTTCTTATTGGAAATGATATCCTGCCTTGCAATCTGTAAAGATTTGGCTAGGGAACTGCTTTTCGATGAAAGACTTAGGAGAAGCCACCTATGTATTAGGAATCAAGATCTATAGAGATAGATCAAGAAGGCTTCTTGGTCTAAGTCAAAGTACATACATAGACAAGGTGCTTAAAAGGTTTAGCATGCAAGAATCCAAGAAAGGATTCGTGCCTATGACACATGGTATTTATCTCTCGAAGGAACAGTGTCCTTCAACACCAGATGAGAGACAACGCATGAGTAAGATTCCATACGCGTCAGCTATTGGATCTATCATGTATGCCATGATATGTACTCGTCCCGATGTATCGTATGCTTTGAGCATGACGAGCAGATATCAAGTTGATCCAGGTGAAGGTCACTGGATTGCTGTCAAGAATATCCTAAAGTACTTGAGAAGGACTAAGGATACATTCTTGATTTATGTAGGTGAGGAAGAGCTCAATGTAATGGGTTACACTGATGCAAGCTTCCAAACCGACAAAGATGATTTTCGATCGCAATCTGGATATGTGTATTGCCTAAATGGAGGTGCTGTGAGCTGGAAGAGTTCAAAGCAAGAAACAGTAGCCGATTCTACAACGGAAACTGAGTATATTGCTGCCTCGGATGCAGCAAAGGAAGCTGTTTGGATGAGGAAGTTCATTTCTGAACTTGGAGTGGTGCCTAGCATTAAAGATCCGATAGAACTCTATTGTGACAACAATGGAGCGATCGCATTGGCTAAGGAACCAAGATCTCACCAAAGATCCAAGCACATACTAAGGCGTTTCCATTTCATTCGAGAAATCGTTGAAAGGGGAGATGTTAAAATATGCAAAGTACCAACAGATGATAATGTATCTGACCCATTGACGAAGCCGCTGTCACAGCAGAAGCATGATCGTCATACTAGATCTCTAGGCATTAGGTATATGTCTGAGTGGTCTTAGTGCAAGTGGGAGATTTGTTGGGATATGCCCTAAGACAAGTCATTAGATGATTGTTTAAGACATACAATGTTTATGGATTTATGAATGGCAATTCATTATTATATATTATTCTTTTAACTGTGCATTGTGAATTAATATATATGTTAATGTCCTTAGAATAATATTGTATTATTCTTAAAGATGTCCCTAGTCAAGTATTATCATGAATAGGGATAATGATAATACGTAGAGACTAGTATATGTTGATCGATGAATTGTTCATTGATATGAGATATCAAATCAACATATGGGTACATGTTAGAGAACGATGTACTGGACAGACCCACCATGAGAATGCAACATGGATAGTTATATGATCGTCATATGCAATTCTCATAGTGATAATAATGTATGTAATCCTTACGACTTGTGATCATCAGAGATCCCAACATAAGGAGTAATGTATCTTGATATCGTCAAACGTTACCCGTAACAGGGTAATCTATAAAGGCAACTATTGGATACACTACGAATTATGTAGAGGGATGTTGACTGATCGAGATAGGATTTGTCCCTCCTATATAACAGGAGATGTGTTTGGCCCTTGATCAAGTGAGAACTAAAATGCATGGCCATGCTCGAATGAGTCGATATGAGATATCGAGCTTATTCGTTTATTCTAGTTCTACTTGGGGATCAAGAAATAAAGATTGGATATACGAGTATGACTATTCCATGACTCGTGTTCAATCTAAACACAAAGGACAAAGGGATTAAGTTACATGATTAATATTATCACAAGTTCTAAAGGTTATGTCGAGTCATTGACATTCTTGTAATTTGGGAAGCATTGATGTGTTGCTAGATACCGCTCAATGCTTGCGACATAAAATGAGATTTTATGTCAATGTCAACATTACAAGATCCTATCGGGTCGCACAAAAGATTAAATCGAGAAGGGAAATTAAATTCATTGGATGAATTAATTAATTAAGAAGAGTCTTAATTAAGTGATTAAAAGGTTTTAATTAAATCATGGGTTTGGGCCCATAAGACTTTAAGAAAGTCTTGAACCTTAATTAAATGCCTTTTAATATAAATACAAGGTTATGATTTAATTGTAAGATACAACTTCATATCATACTAACCTAAAACAAGGAAAAGTACACGGCCTCCAAAAACCACCAAAGTGCTCTCGGCTTCTCATCATAGCCGAAGAGAAAAGTGAGGTTTTCGGCGTGCCTTTCGATTTAGAATCGAGTGTCTTTCTTGTTCCGGTTTAATAACTTGTCTAGCAACTTGTTATTAAACCATCCCTTCACCCGATTTGATCGTGTGGATACCGTTGAGGCAAAACTCATTGAGTTTTGCTATTGACTCGGAGAAGGCGTAGGACGTGGTGCTGCTCCGTGGATTCTGCTTCAAACACGCTACAAGGGTGAGACACTTGTAATTCCTTAATCCGATATGATAACCTATGTATAGATCCGGTGTTAGTAATCCTAAAAATATTATTCCGCTGCGTTGTATGACATAAGGATTACTTACAAAATCAACCTCCTGATAAGTCTGATTTTTTTACATTTACAATTCTAGGATTTTTATTATGATTCATGGACGATATTATGTTGTTTATTTCAAGAATCAATGTCGAATTATATAAAAGTGGAAAAATTGAGCCTAAAATGATGAAAAATGACTCAAATCAGCGAACCAATCGAAGAAATAGTGAAAACACAACTTTGGATGAAAATGACCCAGGGTCGAAGGCCGTAGCTAAAGGAATTTAATGTGAAGAAATACCGATCCGTCGGTACTTCTTAACGATTGATCGGTAGGCGGAATATTCTGGAAAAAAAAAAACTTTTTGAGTTTGAATTCTACAAGGAAGTTACTTATTCATCATCCTCTATAAATACCTCAGGGATGAAATCATCAATTTTTGTACCATATTACACACCATATTTTGGCTCACTTTCACCATTGAACTCAGCCTCCCTACCATCCCCAAGCCGCCAAGCAAGGTACACACGGGAGACGGAAAATGAACAACGGC
The DNA here is from genome assembly GCA_907163345.1 of Haberlea rhodopensis. Lineage (NCBI taxonomy): Eukaryota > Viridiplantae > Streptophyta > Magnoliopsida > Lamiales > Gesneriaceae > Haberlea > Haberlea rhodopensis. The sequence goes on along the minus strand of CAJQUN010000006.1, from coordinate 9,439,766 downwards.
CGAAGTCTACACCTTGCGTTTATTAGTTTTTCTAAACTTTAGCTTATTTAATTCATTGATTTTGATGTTATTTAGCCTAATATACATTATTAATCATCTTTCTATGAAGATGATTATAGGCTAAGTTTATTATCAAGACTTGGTGATCCAATATTTGAACTTTAAATTTAATTATTAGTTTTTGATTGATTCCATACTATCTTTGTGCATAATTTATGTTTTTAATACTTTTAGAGGATTAGCTACCCATTGAATGAGTTTAGTTATTGTGATCGAGATCGGAAGATGATATTGTAATACGAACTAGTAAATTTGCCATGGATTTCAGATTGAGATCGGAAGATGAGATCAAATACACGTGTGATAGCTATAGATTACTCAATCGAAAGCTAGTAGTTTTCACAAATCATTTTGCAATAGTGATGGTTTAATAAGGTTATGGGAGTGACTTATTAACGTCATTATTATGTTTAATATAACTTGGAAGAGTATATTAGATAAGTTTGGAAAACTAGTCACCTTGGATTTGTACAGACAATCAATCATTACTAATATGCAAACTTTAGGGGATTACATAGGTGAACCAAAGTTGTGAGGGCATGATCCTAATGTGGTGTTTAATTAACACATAATGATTAATTTGCGTAAAAAGCGGAAGATTTATTTCAAAGGTCTTATCAAACGGCCCTAAAAAATTTTCGTTTTTAGGTGATACATATATACTGATACTTAAAATATGTAATTCCGGTTTCCAATTCAACATGTTGATCATAACATAAATTATCAAGTATATCATCAACCAGTAGTAAAATAATTAAAATACAGATACTCGAGGCATACCCCGGTAATTTAAAACATAAGTAAAAATATTCTAACAACTACTGGGACTCAAAACATAAAATATAAACCTGAGCTCGCTCTCAAGGAGCTCTGGTATCTCTCGATGCGTCGCTGTAAGCATCGTCACCATGTCCTCCTGTAAAGCCTGTCATGTCCGAACAACAAAAGACATGACAGCCCCCACAATAGGGGGTCAGTACCCCAGTACGAGAAATAAATAAATCATGTCAAATAACAAAGTATCATGCAATGCATACCATGTATGAATGCGATGTATGAATGGGTATAAGGAATCGAATCTCAAGATACCAAATATCGGAGTCCAAAGGAAGGTATCATCAAATAATGCCAGCTCAAGCAGAGGGTGACAACACACGCACATTACGCTAGGAGACTCATCCTATGTGATGTGTTCGTCCATCCCTCGTGTCTATGTCCTGTGACACGTGCGTGACTACAGTCGCTACCTATACTGCATGTCATCGCCGTGCTCGTCGTCCCCGACACTCAGAGCGAATCAACTCAGTCATAATCATGGATATCAAAGGAATGATAGATCAATATGATATGCCCATGAATCATTTATGCATCAAATGACATATGCAACTCAATATATCTAAGGATCCCCTGCCTTTATTCCGTTATTAGTGTATTAACCCAAGCATTTAGTGCATATAATTACATATGTAGGGAACAACCACTTGACATGTGATGTCCCCGAAATGATTAATTGTGTTTAAGGCATTAATTGTGTTCACATGATTAATTATTATTAATTATGGTGGTAATTGCCTTATGTGTTAGAATTAATTGCCATGTGGAAATGCTTGGTCATGTGGGCTGGTAGAGCATTTCAGGGTGCATGTTATGCATGTTGGGTAATTGGGTGTTTTAATGGCTTACATGTGTTGTTAGTCATTTATTTTGTGAAACATGCATTTAATTGGGATTTGTTGCATTGTGGTGAAATGTGTTTAAAATACCATGTTGGGGTATAAATTACATCATGTCAATTGTTGGGGTACAAATTTAAACAAAGGATTTAACCCTTTACCCCACCACCTCATTTCACTTTACTCCTTACACTCTTAATCCCCAAATCCCTTTCCCAAAACCCTTATTTTCCTCCAACTCGTTTTTAGCTCCTAAGTGGGAAGGAAGTTCTTGCAAAAGCTTCATTTTAGTGATTCTTGGTAAGATTTAATGCCTATGATGTTTATATATCACTCCTTGTTGTTCTTGAAGTGGTTGGTTTGAGTTTTGGAAGGGTATTAAAAGGGTTTGATATGGGTTTGTTTGGGTTAGTGTGATTTTTGGTGGGATGTTGGATTTTTGGTGGTTTTATGATGTGTATTGAAGGTTTTAAGTGTTTTAATGTTTTTGAGTTGTTGGTATAAATGGTGTTGAGGTTGGTGAAGGTTTTAATGTGCAAAAATGGTGATTTTCGTGGTACAGGGGCTGGCGATCGATCGCCCGTTTTTGGCGATCGATCGGTGAGGTTGGCGATCGATCGCGCCAAAAGTGGCGATCGATCGCCGAAAGCTAAAATTTTAAGGATCGGGCAGTGTGATCTCGCGATCGATCGGGACATCTTGGCGATCGATCGCGAGACACACAAATGTGTGTTTTTGACATTTTTGTGGAATTTTTGGATATTGGACTATAATTGGCATCTAATATTGATTTGTATGGTTGTGTAGAACCATCCCAGGTACCAACAACATCGAGGAGATAAAGTTATACAACTTCTCCACTTTTGAGACTAAGGTACGTAGTGAGACGTACGAGCATCGGACGGTAAAACGTGACATACCTTTGATTATGTATATTGTGGATAGTGAATCCTTATACGTGATGGTATATGTGAAATGACCGTGATTTACTGTGATAATGGAATCAACTATTGTGTTTGATTAATGTGATGGAATTGATGAATGTTCCGGTAGCCTTTATCTCCGAGCGAGGGAGGTACTTGCCGCTGTCATATGAAGCGATGGTAATATGATATTTGCCGCTGTCATGTCTAAGCGAGGTAACATGCCGCTGTCGTTGTCGAAGCGAGGGATATCATATGATGCCGCTATATGTCGAAGCGAGGGGTCCTAAAATTCCGCTGTTGTATTGGGACCGGAACAGTCACAATTCTAGTGATTAATGTGGAATATTGTGGATATAATTGGAAACGCGTTATCGATCATTATATTGTGAACTAATGATTTTGTGCATAAGTTTGTGAAACAGGAACAGCAATGAAATGTGCTAATGTGGTGATCGAAGAGCATATCTATTAATTGTCTCATGCGCTTAATTGTTTTATTAAGTTGAATTGTGTTAAGTGGTGATATATATATATGCTCATGGTGAGTTGTTCCTGTAGGTACGCTTTTGGACCAAAGGGGCTAAGGGTTGGGTTGAACTGTGAGCTGAAGGAGGCATGAAAGAAGATAGAATACAAGATTTTTGATAGTTTTAACATTCGTATTGGGAATGTAATTAACTAACTGTCGAAGTTTTATTTTGGCCTGTAATTTCATTGAGCTCACATAACAACCAGAACTCTAAGATGTCTCTAATACATATTTAGCCCTGTTTATATCTTGATTTCACTGTTAGGGTAGAGAGGCCTTACATGACATCATAGCAAACCATTCCAATAATAAAATTTCTTTACATTATTCCATATAATGTCTAATTTCCCCCAACCAAGTCCACATACGTATCATGCACCATTGCAATACACTAACATATTCTCAGTTCATTTAGCAATTCAATAAATAATTGCTGCAACACATAAATGAAAAGAGAAAGGCCATTGCCTTCTTTATACAACCCATATATACACGATAGTGCTCACATGCGAGCATCGAATAAGTATACGTGTATCCAATGTATAAAGTATCATGCTCAATACCGTCACTGGTACTTCGATCCTGGAAGCACCTCCAATCCATAGCTCGAGCTCAACTCCAAGCCATCGTCGTACCTATTCACCTACCTCAACAGAGACAGCCCCCACACGGGGTAAGCATACCAATTCCACCAAACCGACAATCACACTGATACTATTCATAATTTACAAAAATGTAAATGCTATGAAATATAAAAGATGCTCCCTGGATGGTATCGTCCTCATCCGGGATTCCCTTTACTGTCCCTGTTCTTAAAATAACTGAAACCATCAAATTCCCAAATGCTAGTTAATCATTACATTGATTAACAAATCCATTTGCCACATACCGATATCATAATCAATAATATCAAATCATTAAATAATGATTACAGATACTCCAGATGGTTCCAATATTTCTATTTCATTGCTCGCTCTACAATAGCGGCATTTCATTCTCACGCATGCTGGACAGCAGTGGCGTCATAACCTATGTTCGCTCAAAGGCGGCCACATCCAATCATTGCTCGCTCAAAAGCGGCACCATATAATTCCCAATGCATATATATCCATTTGTAGCAATTACCATAAACCATGCATTTCAATATCCGTTTATTGCTAATACCATATACCATGCATTTTCATATACATTTATTGCAATAAATAGTACCATGCACTCAACAATTGCAATTCTAATAAAGGGCTATGCTCGTACGTCATACGTACCTTATAATTTCGTAGACCGAATCAAACATTGCTTGAGTTCCATGCCCCGAGAATTATGTGCTAAACACATCAAAGAACTCACAAATTAATCACAAGCATGCAACCACGTGCCCAAGCATGTCTACAAACCCCAATTGCATCGTCATCCATGACGATTAACCTTTTCAAAAGACCCCGGGCGAAGCATGCATCGAAAACTCAACACGAAATAATTCCCCAAAAACAGGCATTGGCGATCGATCGCTTCAACTCAAGCGATCGATCGCCTCTCAAAAATAGGGACGGACGATCGATCGCTCCATTCCAGGCGATCGGTCACCTCTCAATGCATTTGGCCACTGCCTCATGGCGATCGATCGCTTCCTTTGAGGCGGTCGATCGCCTCACTGTTCATCTTCCTTAAAATTTCATCAACGTCGCGGCGATCGATCGCCCCGCCCTAGGGATCGATCGCCTCGACCTGTAACAGCCAAAAATGGCATTTTTCTTGCAAAATTTTCCTCAACAACAAACCTCACACCCCATACAACATAAATCCTTAACAAGGGGCCATAAATCAACCCCAAAACACAACAACCCAAAAATCGTTAAAAACCAATTTTAAACCCATCTCCAATCCTTCCCAAACACCACAATAAAACTATCAAATCGAAGATAAATGCGAGGGCTTGAATAATACCTTATTATCTTCGAGAAATTTGGCTCCAAAGTCGAGCCTCCATCGACTTTTCATCAAGGGAGAAAAGAGGGAAGAAGAGGGGTAGGGATCGCTGGGGAGAGAGGGAGGAGATTCTGTGTAATGACGGAAAGGATCATTATCACTCCGGGATTAACATCAATAATTCCCGGGCATCACAATTATCCCCCACTAATAAAATTTCTTCCTCGAAATTTGCACGGCGTACTCCATGTATCGCCGAGACCACACAATCCAAACGGATCTACATCGTCGAATCATGAACATATCATGAACGACATTCCAACCGCGAGGACAACGACCTCGCACCAAAACCCGGAATGGGATAAACCTCCCAAACCATCACAACCGCAACAGAACGTCAGCATACCCCAATGTTAACCATCTCAAAAGCAGTCAGCCAACCCTAACTGCAAATCAAACGAATCATTCGTGATTCCAAAATAGATATTGCCTCGATGATATCTTTACGATTTAGCCTACGATGTTAAATCTACATCGTTTCCAAGGAAAACATCGGTACACAACCGTGTAGCTAAACTACATACGATTTAGCCTACGATGTTAAATCTACATCGTTTCCAAGGAAAACACCGGTACACAACCGTGTAGCTAAACTACATCCGGTTCCCATTTTCCAAATCTATCTCCAACAGAGGAATAATTGCACCACTTGCAACACGGATCGGACAACTCACGGTCACCGATCGACACAAAACACATCTCCAAAGATGTCTACATCCGTGTGTCCCAAGAAATCGCATCTTGGTCCCAAACACACTATCGAGACTCCACGAGGTCTCATGTTCTTGAAAGGACATGCAAGAAAATTAATTGCATTCCCGCCACACGTGTCAACCACGACACCTAACAAATTCGAATCCTGGCCATCCCTCGTTTTTCCTAGGATTCAACAATCCTAAAACAGGGAGGCTATCGAATTATCTAGAAATGAATTTCCATGACCTCAAGGTAATGCAATTCCTCCTCGGAGGAAGTCAACCAAATCTCACGATCATTCTTCAGAATAAATCGTGCCATCGAGATTACCAATCTCAAGGTGATACAATCTCTCACCGGAGATTCATTCATCCAAGCACACTAACCCGATGCTTGACGAGGACAAAATAAAATGTTGGCATTCGTATACACACTGGCATACATGCCTAAGCACCAACACAACATGCATACCCAATGCAATAGACTCGGGTATCTCCACTCATACCCAAAGTCCCAAAACAAACTGTCAATCCCCAGCTATTCTCACCTCGCGGAGAATAATGTTTGACAGACTAACGACCAATGGTGTGATTCAAACATCAACATCACACAAACCGACTCATTGAATCTCCCAAAGATTCCCAATCGGTAGGTATATCAATACCGCCTTCCTCACAAGAAAAATGTCATGAATCCATGACCCTCCAACCTCGAACCATTGTTCCGAAAACTGGATATATTTATACCAAAACATATCTCGGAACCAAAAACACGCAACTGGTTCAGAATAGTGCATTAAAGCCACTATTACCAAATCGAAACCCGTATACTCCATGTATACTCATCCTAATGATGCTCTGTACTAATGTCATAGTACTCCACAACCTCGAGCATTTCCACCGAGACGTCTCCTCGAACGTCTCACTGAAAGGTAAGAAATCCATTACTCGGCCTAACACCATTAATGCTCACCATGGCTGATTTGCAATCAACCCATGACCGATACCAGCTGTCTCCATGACAGTACAATCTAAATCTTTCCAAGAGATAAAATCAATATAGTAGTGTTAAAATCAGTGACGATGAATAGTGCAGGCGATTGATCGCGTGGTCTAGGCGATCGATCGCGAGCATGTTGGCGGTCGATCGTGAGGGTTGGCAATCGATCGTGAGGAGGCGATTTTTGCCCACTGGACAGGGGCGATCGATCGCGCTAAAAGAGGCGATCGATCACCGCCCGTAAGTTTTGTTTTTTTTGGAATTTTGGAAAATGTCGGGATTTTGGAATCGAGGTTTGAGTAGCCCATTTCCGGGGTAATGTCTACATTACAATGGGAATGCTATACTTTTTAAATGGGTTGGTTGGAACCCAAGTTTAATAAAACGGAATTCTCGGTTGGGTTTTTGGCTATCCTTTAAACTTATAAAATGGAATATTTTTGGGTATTATGCATGCTTAGCCGGGGGGCTTTTATTTTGGTAATCGTCATGGATAGACGATAGGGTTGTAAATTGTGAACGTGCTTGGGCACGTGATTGCATGCCTATGTTTAATTAAGAGTTATTTGTGTGTTAGCACATAACTCATCGGACGTGGGACTCAGGAGAGGTTGGACTTGAACTACGGAAGTATAACGTACGTATAACGTACGAGCATAGCCTGTTATATTATTGCAACTGTGAAATGCATGGTACGTGATAATTGCAATAAATGGTTGTTGAAATGCATGGTTTGTGGTACTAGTGATAAATTGTAAGGACCCCAAGCCCTTAACCCTTGATTAGTGTATTAACCACTATGTGTGGTACATGCTTCTATACAAATCAATCGGGAAACTCAGATGATGCTTACAAAATTCTCTTAACATTCAACGTTATAAGATCATCTCTACTAACATATAGACTCATAGAGTTGCCCATTACCATGCCCTTTTTGCCACTTTTTACATTGTGGACTTTTATAAAAATTTGGGCAGAGTCTCCCCATAAATAGAGCTATCCCGAAACCAAAAGCACATCACAGAATACAATTCCCGGCCAGGGAATACACAATACTCAACAGACTACTGAACACAAAGTCAATTCCCAGCCAGGGAAGACACCACACATAAGACGACAAAAGTGGATTTCAACACCCACATAATACACTAACGACTCTCATATCATTAGCAATTCTACCACAATTGCATGCAACATATAATGAAAGAGAGAAAGGCTCATGCCTTTATATACAACCCATATACAAGAATATCCGTGCTCACATGCGAGCATCATAAATATGAATATAAACCTCGGGTGTATATAGTACTCTATACGATACCGTGCTCCATCAAGCCCTGGTACCACGATCCTGTGAGTACATCCAATCAACAGCTCGAGCCCAGCTCCATGGCCATCGATGCACCTGTTCACCTGCCCCAACAGAGACAGCCCCCCAACGGGGTGAGCATACCAATACACAAAATCCCATAATCACCATAATGAAATTCATAATTTACAACAAAAGTAAATACTAATGAATTTAAATGATACTCCCTGGATGGCAACATCCTCATCCGGGATTCCGTGTACTGTCCCTGTTCTCACAATCATCAAACTCATCAAATCTCATAAATCAATAAATCAACACATTGATTTAACTCATAGCATGCCTGATTCTCAAGTATCAATAATCAATGATTTCCAAGTTCATTATACATACAAATATAGATATCTCAATATCTAGTACTGATTTCTCAATTTCGCTATCAATCACAGATAGCTCAAATGCCTAGACATCTCACATGTCTTATAATGAGTACATGATCCCACGATCATTCTCAGGCATCTCAAATGCCGTACAATAGTCACATAGACTCAGTACCCCATATATATCAACATATATATGCATATAGCCATACCCACAACCATCTAATGCAATTACAACACATTATGCATTTCACAATTTCTATCACATAAAGTAGTGCTCGTACGTCGCACGTACCTTAAATCTCCGAAGTCCGAGCCAAACCTTGCTCGAGTTCCATGCTCCGAGGAACGATGTGCTAACACGATAAATTAATTCACAATTAATTACGAACATGCAACTCATGCTCAAGCACACCCATAACCCTCAAAAATATTGTCAACACAAGACAATAAACCAATGTCGAAAATCGCTCAAGAATACCCCACAAATTCTCGAACCTTCACAACACAAATCGAACCCATTTAAACACTATAATTCATCTAAAATATGAATTAATCAATCCATAGCATGAATAATCATCCCACATGCCAAACCCCCAAATTCGAAATCCAAACCCCTAAAATTCGGACACAAGAAGCATCCTTATACAACTAAAGCATGTAATAAACGACCCATAACAAGAATCGCCACACCCCTGCCAAAGATTACAATTTTCGAACCCATTCACGCACACATCACAAATTTCGAACCAACCCTCACGAAATTCGAAATTAATTCGAGCCAATAAATCACAATTAGGCAGGGAATCACATCACAAGCATGGAAAAGGGGTTAGGAAGATTACCCAAACGAAAATCGGAAGAAATCGGACCAAAATCGAAGAACCCTAGAAATTGGGGATCAGCGCACTTCCGCAAAATCCGACTTCCACACGCGATGAAACTTCGAATTGATGGAGGGGAAAGCTGCGTCTCGTCGGGACGAAGCCGGCGGCGGGTCGCACGCGCCGAACGGCGGCCGGACGGCGGCGGGCGCACGGCTGGAAGCGGCGGGTCGAGGGAAGAAATCGGGAATGGCTACGGGAGAGAGAGTGACGGGTTGGAGGAGGAGGAGAAATGATTTCCAATTAAAATCTCGGGCTCAACTGGTATTTATAGCCAAAATACCCCGAAATACTAATAGTCCCACAAATACATCATGATTCATTAAAAATCATCTGTTTTCAAAAACTCTCTCTCTAACTCAAAAACCCCCTACCGGTGCCCACACCAAGCACCCGAGATTCTGAGTCACACTATAAACCCAACTCACAGGTTTTCACCGAAATGAGAATACGACCTCAACCTCGGGATCCCACGATCCCAACTACTCAAATAGACGAGCCCAGAAGGCCCAACACTTCGATTAAACTCCAATTGCCACGTAAAACAACTTTACGGGTTATTAACACTCCGGGATTAACATCCCTAATCTCAGGTCATCACAATATTCCCCACTAAAAGAATTTCGTCCTCGAAATTAGCACCGGTGTATCACATAACACCCAGGCTACACAACAATCATGAAGCCATAACCTCGATTCCTGACCACAACAGAATCGTCTTAAAACCGCGAGGATACTTACCTCTCTTCAAACTCTGAAACAGAGCGACTTACCAACACCAACATATCACCCAAGAGGCAAAACGTACCTCGATGCGGGTCATCCCAAAAGTCAGTCCCTCATGACTGCAAAACAACCAATACTTACGACCGTAGATCGGACAGTCATCCTTAGTTCTAATACAACCAGTAAGAACGCATCCTGGATGACACCTCAACCGTGAGAACGTTGACCTCGTGTCAAACTCTGGAGTGGAATAGACTCCCAAATCCATCATAACGTCAAAGATCGTCAGCACAACTCAACGCTAACAGTCCAAAAGCAGTTAGTCGACTGAAACTGCAAGGATTCGAATCGCTCCCGATTCTATCGTAGATATCATCCAATGACATCTCTATCATGACTCACGATGTCTAACACACATCATTACGAGGAAAAACACTAGTATACCACGGTGCACACATACCAAACCTGGTTTCCACTTTCAAACCTTTTTCCATCGAAGGAGCAGTCGCATCACTGCAACTCAATTTGGCAACTCACGGCCACAGATTCACACAGAAGACATCTCACAAGATGTCCACCTCCAGATACTCCAAGGATCACATCCTGATCATAAATGAACCATCGAGACTCCACAGAGTTCAAATCCTGGAAGGACATGAACATTGCATCCTCAACGCTTGTGTCGACAACGACACCCAATAAATCTGAATTCCTGCCATCCCTTGACAATCCTAGGATTTAACAATCCAACTTGGGAATGCTATCACATAACTCGAAGGAAACACCAACAAGGAAACACCTCAACCCACACAAGATAATCCCTCCTCAAAGGAGTCAACTAACCTCACGATTATGCCTCATAATCATCGTGCCATGGAGATTCCCAATCTCAAGGTGTTCAATATCTCTCATCAGAGATTTAGCCATCCAAAATAGCATACTCTATGCTTGACAAAAAGGAAGTCAAAAACTAGCATCACATGCATACTCAGTGCACTTGGCTCGGGTATCTACAACATACCCCTAAGCCCCCAAACACGACCGTCAATTCTGAGTCAATCCCTATCCAGTGGAGGACGATAATCGACGATTAACAACACGGTGTGATTCCCAAAATCAACACCACACGTACCAACTCACCGAATCTTTCAAAGATTCCCAAATAGGTCTAATACTACCTCCTTCCCCACAAGGGAAGTGCCATCGAACTCGAGATCCACATGTCTCGAACCACTGTTCGGAAAACTGGATACAATAACACCCATTGCATCCCAAGTGCATGGGTTCCCTCAGATCGAGTCAACAACGACTTGATGACTCTCTTGTTGGTACTTCACCATCATGAGCTGTCCCAGACAAGTCTCACCAAGATTCAACATCAACGTATACACGTTTCAGTGAGGCGTGCACAACCTCAACCTCAATTGACGTGGTGACTACTAGAGTCCACCACTACCCACATCGTATCACTATATGATTTGCCAAACTTGATTCCAACGAGTAGTATCATGGCCCCAACAAGCACACTATATCATCACTACGATATCTGGCTCGCAAGTGCTGTCTCCATAGGTTCATATCAAGTCCACCAATAAACCATATGTTCCATCTCGGTATGCCATACCGTACAAACCGTTAGAGTAATGGGTCATCGCCCAACATACCTCTAAAATACCAAGCACAATGGACAACCCGGTGTCCTCTAAAATACCAAGCACAATGGACAACCCGGTGTCCTTGCTCACTTATGATACAATCATAGTCCGATAAGACTTATCTCACACCCTCAGGGTGGGTGTAACCATGTCTACTCTACATCACAACACAAGCGAGTAGTTTCCTCAATGACTACTCTTACCACCAAATACTTGGCCCTAGCCAAACCAACGAGCATACCCAAGGGTATCATTGCTCGACAAATAAATACTTCGAATATGTGCTGCGGTATAATTCCTATACGGCGCACCCAATAGTTCCTCGAGCAACTTGCTCGGCATACTGGTCTCGTCAACTAGTGACTTAGACACTACCATGTGCCACCAAGGCACTCAAACCATATAACCAAATACATAACATAAATGTATTAATCATCAAAACGACGCCACACGTTTACATAGAACATCAACTATGTCATCGTCATCCCGTGACGGCATATGTCAACATATGACATCCAACTAACATCGTCAAACATATGACGTTACCTGTCAATACACGACATCTATAATCTCATCATCAAACACATGGCATATATATAGCAACACATAGTATCCACAATAATACTAACACAAGTAATATGCCATACCTCATCGCTATCAAGATAGCGGAATACCTGTATCCGTCGCTCGATAATAGTGCGTAGTCAGCACCCATCGCTCGAAGGCGGCAAAATCCTGTGCTGAGTACATAGCGGCACAATCCATCGCTATAGAATCGACGGCATGATACCTCGTCATATAATAAGTGGTATGAAACCTCGCTGTACACCTGAGCATGAATCATCGTCCACATAATAGCGGAAAGAGGCATCGCTAGCAATATATATCCGGCGGCAAGAACCATCGCCTATCGATATAGCGGAATGAACCATCGCTATCCATAGACATGGCGGCAAGAACCATCGCCAGTCAATATAGCGGCATGAACCATCGCTATCAATATACATGGCGGTATGAACCATCGCCAGTCAATATAGCGGCATGAACCATCACTATCAATATCCATGGCGGCAAGAACCATCGCCAGTCAATATAGCGGAATGAACCATCGCTATCAATATCCATGGCGGCAAGAATCATCGCCAGTCAATATAGCGGCATGAACCATCGCTATCAATATCCATGGCGGCAAGAATCATCGCCAGTCAATATAGCGGCATGAACCATCGCTATCAATATCCATGGCGGCAAGAATCATCGCCAGTCAATATAGCGGCATGAACCATCGCTATCAATATCCATGGCGGCAAGAATCATCGCCAGTCAATATAGCTGATCCCTAGTCATTGTCACGGTAGTGTATTTTAATGCCCCTCGCTCAAGTAAAAACATGCGGTACTCCCACCCCTCGCTTCACATATAGGCGGCATAGAATAACCTCGCTTAAATGGACATGCGGTACTCCCACCCCTCGCCTCACATTTTAGCGGCAAATATTCTTTCCTCGCCTCATATGCTAACCACGCTTCAATGTGACATGCGGCGCTCCCACCCCTCGCTTCACATTTAGCGGCACTAAATAATAAATAGCGGCAAGCATTTAAAATCATCACTCATCCATAACAATGACTCATGGGATATTCACCAAGTATTCCATTTACACCTGCAATCACAAAGCATATGCCATATCCAATATACATCAACATGAGTGTATTTTAATGCACCTCGCACAAATGTGACATGCGGCGCTCCCACCCCTCGCTTCAACAAATGGCGGCAAAGCATTAAAATCATCACTACATGTACACATACATCCACAATGTATAAATCCATGATGTATATAAAATGCAGGTTACCGTTTCGTGTCTTTCAACCATGGCCTTAGCCTTTCGCATCATAGTGTTCCTACAGGAACAATCACAACCCATGAGCATACAATAATCCATATTCCCACAATATGATTATAATGAGTAAATGCATAAACTATGAGTACAAAGTACTTCCTGAATCCCAATGCATTTCGATATGCTCCACCTGGTTGTCCCTGTGTCACAACTCACAATCATAATCAACAGGTTATATTATGATTCCATAGATGTCATGACATATAATCGTTTCACTATGATCACATATCACAAATGCACATAAGCAAAACAGTTGTGTCACATAACACTAGCTACTATCATGCATAAATATGTGCTACTCATCCCTATCAGCATGTTCCAGGCCCTCAACAGCCCCAAAGAGCTAACCACTGCTCTGATACCACTAATGTAAGGACCCCAAGCCCTTAACCCTTGATTAGTGTATTAACCACTATGTGTGGTACATGCTTCTATACAAATCAATCGGGAAACTCAGATGATGCTTACAAAATTCTCTTAACATTCAACGTTATAAGATCATCTCTACTAACATATAGACTCATAGAGTTGCCCATTACCATGCCCTTTTTGCCACTTTTTACATTGTGGACTTTTATAAAAATTTGGGCAGAGTCTCCCCATAAATAGAGCTATCCCGAAACCAAAAGCACATCACAGAATACAATTCCCGGCCAGGGAATACACAATACTCAACAGACTACTGAACACAAAGTCAATTCCCAGCCAGGGAAGACACCACACATAAGACGACAAAAGTGGATTTCAACACCCACATAATACACTAACGACTCTCATATCATTAGCAATTCTACCACAATTGCATGCAACATATAATGAAAGAGAGAAAGGCTCATGCCTTTATATACAACCCATATACAAGAATATCCGTGCTCACATGCGAGCATCATAAATATGAATATAAACCTCGGGTGTATATAGTACTCTATACGATACCGTGCTCCATCAAGCCCTGGTACCACGATCCTGTGAGTACATCCAATCAACAGCTCGAGCCCAGCTCCATGGCCATCGATGCACCTGTTCACCTGCCCCAACAGAGACAGCCCCCCAACGGGGTGAGCATACCAATACACAAAATCCCATAATCACCATAATGAAATTCATAATTTACAACAAAAGTAAATACTAATGAATTTAAATGATACTCCCTGGATGGCAACATCCTCATCCGGGATTCCGTGTACTGTCCCTGTTCTCACAATCATCAAACTCATCAAATCTCATAAATCAGTAAATCAACACATTGATTTAACTCATAGCATGCCTGATTCTCAAGTATCAATAATCAATGATTTCCAAGTTCATTATACATACAAATATAGATATCTCAATATCTAGTACTGATTTCTCAATTTCGCTATCAATCACAGATAGCTCAAATGCCTAGACATCTCACATGTCTTATAATGAGTACATGATCCCACGATCATTCTCAGGCATCTCAAATGCCGTACAATAGTCACATAGACTCAGTACCCCATATATATCAACATATATATGCATATAGCCATACCCACAACCATCTAATGCAATTACAACACATTATGCATTTCACAATTTCTATCACATAAAGTAGTGCTCGTACGTCGCACGTACCTTAAATCTCCGAAGTCCGAGCCAAACCTTGCTCGAGTTCCATGCTCCGAGGAACGATGTGCTAACACGATAAATTAATTCACAATTAATTACGAACATGCAACTCATGCTCAAGCACACCCATAACCCTCAAAAATATTGTCAACACAAGACAATAAACCAATGTCGAAAATCGCTCAAGAATACCCCACAAATTCTCGAACCTTCACAACACAAATCGAACCCATTTAAACACTATAATTCATCTAAAATATGAATTAATCAATCCATAGCATGAATAATCATCCCACATGCCAAACCCCCAAATTCAAAATCCAAACCCCTAAAATTCGGACACAAGAAGCATCCTTATACAACTAAAGCATGTAATAAACGACCCATAACAAGAATCGCCACACCCCTGCCAAAGATTACAATTTTCGAACCCATTCACGCACACATCACAAATTTCGAACCAACCCTCACGAAATTCGAAATTAATTCGAGCCAATAAATCACAATTAGGCAGGGAATCACATCACAAGCATGGAAAAGGGGTTAGGAAGATTACCCAAACGAAAATCGGAAGAAATCGGACCAAAATCGAAGAACCCTAGAAATTGGGGATCGGCGCACTTCCGCAAAATCCGACTTCCACACGCGATGAAACTTCGAATTGATGGAGGGGAAAGCTGCGTCTCGTCGGGACGAAGCCGGCGGCGGGTCGCACGCGCCGAACGGCGGCGGGCGCACGGCTGGAAGCGGCGGGTCGAGGGAAGAAATCGGGAATGGCTACGGGAGAGAGAGTGACGGGTTGGAGGAGGAGGAGAAATGATTTCCAATTAAAATCTCGGGCTCAACTGGTATTTATAGCCAAAATACCCCGAAATACTAATAGTCCCACAAATACATCATGATTCATTAAAAATCATCTGTTTTCAAAAACTCTCTCTCTAACTCAAAAACCCCCTACCGGTGCCCACACCAAGCACCCGAGATTCTGAGTCACACTATAAACCCAACTCACAGGTTTTCACCGAAATGAGAATACGATCTCAACCTCGGGATCCCACGATCCCAACTACTCAAATAGACGAGCCCAGAAGGCCCAACACTTCGATTAAACTCCAATTGCCACGTAAAACAACTTTACGGGTTATTAACACTCCGGGATTAACATCCCTAATCTCAGGTCATCACATAAATGAATTGTGAAATGTATAGTATATGGTAATTGCTATAAACGGAAATACATTGGGAATTATATGGTGCCGCCTTGAGCGAGCAATGATTGAGATGTTGTCGCCGTTGAGCGACCATCGGTTATGACGCCGCTATTGTTGAGCGTGCGTGGGGTTTGAAATGTCGTTATTGTGGAGCGAGCAATGAAATAGGAACATGGAATCATTGGTTAGATATATGTGATATCTACGGTCTTTTATAATGATTTTTCCATATTGATTGTGGAATTGGCATAATAGAAATGGTATTAGTTAATCTATGTGGCGATTAACTGGCTTTGGGAATTTGATGCGTTTGGTTATTTTGAGAACAGGGACAACACAGGGGATCCGGATGAGGATGATACCATCCAGGGAGTATCATTTAAATTCATGGAATTTACATTCTGTAAATTATGAACTGTAATATTATGATTATTAGATTTGTGGTATTGGTATGCTCACCCCGTGTGGGGCTGTCTCTGTTGGAGCAGGTGATACAGGTGTAGCAGCAGCCTTGGCGTTGAGCTCGGACTATTGATTGGAGGTACTTCCAGGATCGATATACCATAGCTGAATGAATAAGTACACAGATCCAAAGTTGAGATCGAGTTGTTCTTGGGAGGTGCTTCCAGGATTGAAGTACCAGTAACGGTATTTGGTAGTGTATTTTATACATTAGATACACACTCATTCATTGGGTGCTCTCATGTGAGTACGTTTTTATGTGTATATGAATGGGCAATGTCTTTTCTCTCTTCATTTATTGTTGCATGCAATTAGATGTGGAAATTGCTAAATGAAATGAGAGTACGTTAGTGTATTATGAGGGTGCATACTATGTAAATAGTTTGGGTTGGGAAGTTGAATATTATGGAGTTTTAATGCAAGAAATTTTATGGTTGGTATATGATGCTATGCTTGCATGCGGTTCCTTCCCATGATATGTGATTGTATGCACTAATGGCATGCATTAATACACTAATAATGGGTTAAGGGCACGGGGGTCCTTACATTAGTTGATCATTTGTGTAGGAGAGGATCAAGTTACTTTCAATGTTTTTAAAGCAATAAAACAACAACACGATAAGCATATGTGTTTTAATATTGATATTATTGATGAGCTGTCTGCTAATGTTTTTCAAGGTACACACAAGGATGAATTTGAAGCATGCTTAGTAGATAATATAGACGATCCAGACAACATGGATAAAGTGCTTCACAAGAAGCGTGCAAGCAACAATCTTGCATTGTTGGGACAAAAAGGGACATCAAGCCTTCAAAGCCTTCAATTGAAGAGCCACCAACTCTTGAACTTAAACCCTAGCCATCTCACCTCAAGTACATTTATTTGAATGATAATAATTCATTGCATGTGATTGTTTCTTTAGCATTGACAGGTACAAACTAGGAGAAAATTCTGAGGATTCTAAGTGAGCATAAGCAAGTGTTTGGTTGGAAGGTGGTAGAAATCAAGGGGATAAGTCCTTCAACCTGCATGCATAAAATCTTAATGGAGGATCCTCAAGCCCCAAGTGCAACCACAATGCCGGTTGAACCAAAGATACAAGAGGTGGTAAAAGCTGATGTCATAAAGCTTCTGGATGCAGGTATTATCTATCACATTCTGATAGTGCATGGGTCAGTCTTGTGCAATGTGTGCCCAAGAAAGGAGGTATGACTTGTTACAAATGAAAACAATGATTAATCTCTACTAGAACAGTCACAGGTTGGTGAGTATGCATGGATTGTATGAAGCGAGATGAAGCTACATGTAACCCTCTCTCATCCATTGACCAAATGATAGAATGTCTTGCATGATATGATTTATATTGTTTTCTAGATGGTTGTTCTGGATATATCAAATACTATTGCACCTGAGGACCAAGAGAGACCACTTCACTTGTCATATGATACATTTTCCTTTAGGAGAATGCCATTTGGATTATGTAATGCACCTACAACTTTTCAAAGATGCATGGTGTCCATCTTTCTTGACATGGTAGAAAAATGTCTAGATGTCTTTATGGATGATTTTTTATGTATTTGGGGATTCATTTGATTCCTATCTACATAATCTTGACTTGGTAAGGACGAGGTGTGAAGAGACAAACTTCGTACTGAATTGGGAAAAGTGTCACTTCATGGTACAAGAAGGCATAGTTTTGAGACACAAAATATCCCAAAAGGGTATGAAGTGGACAAGCGAAGATTCAAGTGATGCAAGAACTACCTCCACCGGTATCAGTGAAGGGGGTTCAAAGCTTTCTAGGCCATGCGACTTTAATAGGTGATTTATCAAGTATTTCTCAAAAATCTCCAAACCTCTATCTTATTTATTGACTAAGGATTCACATTTTGATTTCTATTCTGAACGTTTGCAGGCGATCGTTGAAGGAAAAGTTTGTCACAACCCCTGTTTTGGTAGCACCTGATTGGGAGCTTCCATTTGAGCTGAAGTGCGATGCTAGTGACACAAAAGTGGGCGTGGTACTTGGTCAAAGGAGGAACAATGTATTTCATACTATATACTACACTATTTACACCTTAAATGAGGCACAACAAAATTATGCCACCACTGAAAAAGAACTTCTAGATGTAGTATTTGCATTTGATAAGTTTCACTCCTACTTGTGCCTCTCTAAAGTAATTGTGTATACTGATCACTCTACAGTAAAGTATCTCTTTGCTAAGAAAGATGCTACGCCACGTTTGATTTGTTGGATTCTCTTAATGCAAGAGTTTGAATTAGAATTAGAGATAAAAAGGGAGTAGAGAACGTTGTGGCTGATCACTTGTCTAGAATTGAGAACTTGACTGAGGAACAGGAAACAGTGATAAATGAAATAAATGAGACATTTCCTGTGATGTCTAGAAATTAATGGTATTAATCCCGGTGTGATAATGATCCTTAGTGGATTTTAATTATGGCAATTATGAATTAATTGCAGTGTTGGGACTCCAGGGGTTTTAAATCCGGTATTTGGGGTCGTTGGATCCAAGGGTTGAGATTGTCTTCTCATCGTGGTGACAAACCTTGGAATTTGGTTTTTTTGGTGGGATTTGGGGTCCGGAGTGCTTTGAGTTGGGCTGGTAATAAAAATTGAGATTGAGAGATTATTATTGAACACAGATGATTTTTAATGAGTCATGATGTATTTGTGGAGGACTTGGAATTTTTGAGCCTTGGTACTATATACCAAGTGGAATCAGTGTTCAATCATTGTTGGTTTTACTTTTCTCTCTCTATTTCTCTCTCACGTTTCCCCCCAATCCCCAACCCTTCCCCTTTTCTCCTTTCAGCAAAGAAAATCGATGGAGGTTCGATTTGGGAGCCGGATTTCTTGAAGATAATAATGTATTGTTCTTCTCCTCGCATTTATCTTTGATTTGGTAGTAGTTTTATGCCCTTTGGTTAAGGTTTGAGTTGGATATGAATTTTTGGGTTGGTATGTTTGGGAAGGAGTTATGATGCATTTGTTGAGGATTTGAGATGTATGGAGTGTGGGTATTTTTATTCTGGAAGTTTTTAACTTTAAAACGCCATTTTTGGCTGAAAAGGTCGGAGCGATCGATCGCTAAGGTCAGAGAGATCAATCGTCACGTCGTTTATTAAAATTTTGAAGACGATGAACAATGTAGCGATCGATCATTTCAAATGTAGCGATCAATCGCCAAGGGGCAGTTGCCTTTTTGTTCTGTGCGAGCGATCGATCGCTGAAGCCCAGCGATTGATCGGCGAGCTAGTGATAATCGCTTCGCTCATGGGCAGTAGCCAAATACGTTGTGAGGCGATCGATCACGTGGAAGGCGGCGATCGATCGCCAATGCTAGTTTTTTTTGGAAATTCTTTGTGTTGTGATTTCAACGTATGCTTTGCCCGAGACTTTTAATGCGTAATCATCATGACTTGGTGATGTATTTGGAGGTTGTGAACGTGCTTGGGCACGTGGTTGCATGCCCATTGTTGATTGTGAGTTATTTTATGTGTTAGCACATGATTCATCGGATCACGGGACTAAGGCAATGTTGGATTCGAACTACGGAACTATAAGGTATGTATAACGTACGAGCATAGCCTTTTATATTATTGCAACTGTGAAATGCATGGTTTATTGTATTTGCAATAAATGGATATACATTGGGAATTATATGGGGTCGCTTTTGAGCGAGCAATGATTGGGATGTTGTCGTTGTTGAGCGAACATCGGTTATGACGTCGCTGCTGTTGAGTGTGTGTGAGGTTAAAATGTTGCTATTGTGGAGCGAGCGATGAAATAGAACTATGGAATCATTGGTTAGATATATGTGACATCTATGGTTATTTGTTTAACGATTTAATCATATTTGATTATGAAACTGGCATTTATGAAACTGGCATGGCAGGAATGGATTTAGTTAATCAATGAGATGATTAACTGGCTTTTGGAAATTTGATGGTTTCGGTTATTTTTAGAATAGGAACAACATAGGGGATCCCGGATGAGGATGATACCATCCAGAGAGTATCTTTTAAAATTCATGGCATTTACATTTTGTAAATTATGAATTGTGATATTTTGATTATGGATCGGTGGTATTGGTATGCTCACCCCGTGTGGGGGCTGTCTCTGTTGGGGCAGGTTGAACAGGTACAACGGTAGCTCTGGAGTTGAGATCGATCTACGGATTGGAGGTGCTTCCAGGATCGAAGTACCGGTGACGGTGTTGAGCACAATATTTTATACATTAGATACACATACATTCATTTGGTGCTCAAATGTGAGCACTGTTTTATGTGTATATGGTTTTTTATAAAAAGGCAAGGGCCTTTCTATTTTCATTCATATGTTGCATGCAATTAATGTGAGGAATTGCTAAATGAATTGAGAACATGTTAGTGTATTATAATGGTGCATGCTATATAAGTGGACTTGATTGGGGAAAATAGGACATTACATGGTTTAATGTAAGAAATTTTATTGTTGGCATGATATGCTATGGTATCATGGGGTTCTTTCCCCCTGATTATATGATTGTATGCATGAATACATGGGTTAATACACTAATAATGGGTTAAGGGCAAGGGGTCCTTACATTAGTGGTATCAGAGCAGTGGTTTGCTCTTTGGGGCTGTTGAGGGCCTAGGAACATATTGATAGAAATGGGAAGCACATACTTATGCATGATGGTAGTTAGTGTTGTGTGACACAACTATATTGCTTATGAGCGTTTATGATATGTGTTCATAATTGGAATATGTTGTTGCTAACCATGGTGGTTGCATGGTCATATGGATATGGATGAGCCTGTGTGGAATGCGGATCACCTCTTGAGTCCAATGGGAAAAGTACACATGTACGGGGGTCACCTCTTGTGTGAGACCCCGTTATCACATCAAGATATTAAGGTGCAATTTAGAGAACTAAACATACATGTGATTATATCAGAGTAATGTGCCGTGTTGATTAACCTGAGCTTAGAGATTACAGTACCAAAATGTTCCAAAAGGAAAGACATACTTCCTACAAAGGTACTACATCATAGTCTTACTCTACTCAGTAGAAGCTATACAAAAACTCTAACATGCTAATCCTGTAGCACTCCTTACAGCTCAGCATATCAACCCCGGCCCTGGTTCTCGTCAACAAAAGCACCTACAAAGACAACCCCCAACACATGAGCATAACACAATTCATATTTAACATAATATGAAAGTAAGGCATAAATGCAAATCTTAAACACAAGTCCTTCCTGTATTTCCAGCATTTATATCGCCCATTGGTTGTCCCTGTACCATAATTCATAATAGAAACACATTATATGAATGTATGGATATGCAATGTCATGACATTCCTTTTCCCTTAAATCCTTATTTCATCCTGAGCCCTTATCATTAGTACATTTTAATGCTTCTTGCTACTCCATGTAAGCGGAATTCTTCATCGCTTCCAATGGACTTTAGCGTTGCTACTCCATGTAAGCGGAATTCTTCATCGCTTCCAATGGACTTTAGCGTAAGCCATTAAAATCCTTACTAAGATAACTTTGACTCGTGAAATATACCTCTTATATTTCACAACATACATATGCAAAAACAATGCATAAAAACATGTATCATAATCTTAATGCACCACATTGCATTCATCATGTGTCATAAAGACAAACATAAAGTACATGTTACCGTTGGGATGCCCGTACGTCGCTTACGTACCTTTCAAAAGATAGAGGAGTCAATCGACTTTATCTCCTCGGTTGTGCTGGCACCTGGGATGGTTCTACATAGCCACACAACACAATATTAGGCACCTCATAATAATCCGGAAGCAAAACCAAATAAAAAAAACAAATTAATCCTTCAATATCATCTCGCGATCGATCGCCCATGAGCCCCGATCGATCGCGAGATGCTACTGCCTCGCATACCAAAAAAAAACATTCAGCGATCGATCGCCCCAATATTGGCGATCGATCGCCAAAACCCACTGGAACGTCGCGATCGATCGCGCCTCCTTGGCGATCGATCGCCAACCTCGTTCCTTTGGCGATTTTCCAGAATTGCTTAACACCGATATTTATACCCTTAAATCTAACATGTAGGACAATATACATACCAAGATCATCATGCTAGCATTTGAACTACACTACCCTGAGTGTATTCAAACCAAATATACACCCTAAGCATAAACCTACATGCATGAACATCGATCATTTAAACAAGTACTGGATCAACTTTTTCTGGAAACAGGGCACATTTTCATTTCCAGAATTCTTGAGCACCCCTTTACATGCTATCAAAACTAACACATATAACATAAACCGTGCTCAACTAAACATGCCATGGGTTTCAAAAACTACCAAGCATATTTCTACATCAAAGGTTTTCCAAAACTTAAGTTTATCATGCATGATAACACCTTCATAAAAGTACTCTTCGCACATATATTTCCAGAAAACAGGGCACTTGAACCTTGCCCAGAATTTTCGAACACTACCTTTCACATGATTAAATCTTTCACATAACACATGCAACATGCTCAAGGAAATATACTGGTACCTTCAACAAGTTACCATGCATAAAACACATCAAAGGTTCAACCAAAACCTAAGTTAGCATGCTTCGAAATATCATGGTAAAACCCTTCCTAACTTGGAAAACAGAGTACTTCTCTGCTCGGGTGTTCGAGGAGCCCTTTTCTCTAGCACAAATCTAGCACATAAAGCATGCAAGTTTCTTAACTAAACATGCTAAGGGCTTCACAAACATCACATAAAGGTATTCATAACAAGATAACATCAAACCCTAAACTAGCATGCCAAATCTGCTACAAAGAACAAGCATGCCAGGAAACTTGAAAACTGGGAAAAAATGTGACTCCTCACCACTTTTGCCCTTCGATTTTCTATATGAAAAGAAGCATGAAACCCGATCACTTTTCTCCTGGAACTCGACCAAGTTGCAGAGAAAATAAGGGAAAAAGGAAGGAAGCTTTTGGAAGAGGCAAGACCCAAAATATCTAAGTCCAAACATGCCTACAAGTCAAACTGCTTTCCCAGAAAACAGGGGTGGGCGTGGGTTTGGTTGCAAGTGGGGGTTGGGTGGTTGCATGTGGGGTGGTTTGTGGTGTTTAATTGTGTCCCGGTATTTCATACGATGTATAAAAATATCCCTCCTCGATATTTTATTATTCTACCACATCAACACAACAATTAAAAACACCTAACATGCTTCCTAAACCACATCATCAAATTAAATAAATTAATCCCACATACAAACGCTTTAAACATATAGGTTCATAATTAACCACCCTTAAATGCATGATTACCCACATAATCATTTCGGGGATATCACAATACTCCCCTACTTATAAGATTTCGTCCCGAAATCAAACATGTAGCTAACTAGAAATAAAACAGTACATAAACGCATACCAGAAAACAGTTCTGGATAGTACTGCACCATGTGTCGCTCTGTCTCCCACGTGGCCTCCTCGACACCCCTACGATCCCACTGAACCTTGATCATAGGAATAACCTTGTTCCGAAGTCTGCGGTCTGCTCTATCCAAAATCCTGATAGGCCGCTCCACATAAGAAACATCGGACTCAATCTGTACCTCAGAAGGCTGCAATACATGTGAAGGATCTGGCTCATACTTCCTTAGCATAGACACATGAAAAACGTCGTGTATGCCAGACAGAGAGGGCGGTAAAGCCAACCGGTATGCCAGAGTACCAATACGCTGTAAGATCTCATACGGCCCTACGTACCTCGGGGATAACTTCCCTCGCATCCCAAACCGTACTACGCCTCTGAAGGGTGAGATCTTCAAAAACACTCTGTCTCCTAACTGAAACTCCAACGGTCTACGCCGCTGATTGGCATATGCTGCCTGTCTATCCTGAGCTGCCTTCATCTTTGTTCTGATAACCTTAACTTTCTCTTCCATTTCCTGAACCAACTCAGGTCCTCCAACCGACTTACGGACCATGTCATCCCAACACAAGGGTGACCTACAACGCCTACCATAGAGGGCCTCGAAAGGAGCCATCTGAATACTTGCCTGGTAGCTGTTGTTGTAAGAAAATTCCACCAAGGCTATCGAGTCCTGCCATGAAGTGTCGAACTCCAGCACACAAGCCCTCAACATATCTTCGAGCGTCTGTATCGTACGCTCGGTCTGTCCGTCCGTCTGGGGATGATAGGCTGTGCTCAACCTCAACTCTGTACCTAGAGCTGTCTGCAGACCCTCCCAAAAGTGAGATGTAAACCGCGGATCTCGATCTGACACAATCGAAACAGGGATCCCGTGCAATCTCACCACATCTCTGACATATAACTGCGCCATTCTTAAGTGCGTGAAGGTCATACAGTAGGGAATGAAATGAGCACTCTTAGTCAATCTGTCCACGATTACCCAGATGGCATCAAAACCCGAAACAGTCCTCGGCAAGTGGGTCACGAAATCCATAGATACGTGCTGCCACTTCCACTCGGGTACTTCTAAACTTCTTAGTTCACCTCCAGGCCTTTGTCTCTCAGCTTTCACTTGTTGACAAATCAAACAACGCTTGACAAAAGAGGTGACATCCTGTTTCATACGCCTCCACCAGAACTGGCTGCGTAGATCCTTATACATCTTCTTCCCACCTGGATGGATACTCATCCTGCTGCAATGAGCTCGCTGTAATATACCTTGGCGCAACTCGGGTGTATCTGGAACCACCCATCTGTCGCCGAGCCTCAGAGAACCGTCATCAGCCACTCTGAATCTCGATGGCTGTCCTGAATGAACCACTAACATCCATCTCTGAACCTCTACATCGGTCCCCTGAGCCTTCCTGATGTGATCAAATATAACAGGCTCAGCTAGCAAGGTCAAAACCTGTACTGGTGAAGAAGATACATCATAATCGAATCCCAAATAGCAGTAGGAGCTAAACATAGCTGACAGAGACATAGCATCCTCTGCTGTGCTCTTCACCTTCCGACTCAAAGCGTCGGCTGTCAAATTTGCCTTTCCCGGGTGATATTCGATTTCACAATCGTAGTCCTTCAGTAGGTCCATCCATCTCCTCTGCCTCATGTTCAGCTCAGCCTGTGTAAACAAGAATTTCAGGCTCTTGTGATCAGTGAAGATGGTAAATGAGGTACCGTATAAGTAGTGTCGCCATATCTTCAAGGCGAACACTATAGCTGCCAACTCCAGATCATGGACTGGATACCTCGTCTCATGTGGCTTCAACTGTCTCGAAGCCTAAGCCACTACATGTCTGTCCTGCATCAGTACGCACCCTAATCCCTGTAGAGATGCATCGGTATAAAGAACAAATCCTTTGTTCTCCTTGGGTATCACTAGAACTGGCGCAGTAGTCAATCTGTGCTTTAATTCCCGGAAGCTCTGTTCACAAGCCTCTGACCAACAAAATGGGACTCCCTTCTGAGTCAGCTGTGTAAGTGGCTTGGCGATCTTTGAGAAACCCTCGACGAAACGTCGATAATAGCCAGCCAGACCAAGAAAACTTCGAATCTCACTGACTGAAGTAGGGGTAGACCAATCCATAACTGCCTCTATCTTCCTCGGGTCTACTGATATCCCCTCTCGTGATATGATATGGCCCAAAAATGCAACACTGTTCAGCCAAAACTCACACTTGCTGAGTTTGGCGTACAACTGATGATCTCTGAGGATCTGGAGTACTATCCTCAGATGATCGGCATGATCCTCCTCCTTCCTCGAATAGACTAGGATGTCATCAATAAACACGATCACAAACTGATCGAGGTACTCCTGAAATACTCTGTTCATCAGGCTCATAAAAACTGCAGGTGCATTTGTCACACCGAACGGCATCACCAAGAACTCATAGTGTCCATACCGAGTTCTAAAAGCCGTCTTTTGGACATCACCAGCTCTAACCCATACTTGGTGATAGCCTGACCTCAAATCTATCTTGGAGTACACCTCCGTACCCTGAAGTTGGTCGAACAGATCATCAATCCTCGGAAGCGGATATCTGTTCTTCACTGTAGCCTTGTTCAGTTGCCTGTAGTCAATGCACAGACGCATTGATCCGTCCTTCTTTTTCACGAACAAGACTGGCGCACCCCAAGGCGATACACTAGGACGGATGTATCCCTTGTCGAGGAGCTCCTGTAACTGTACCTTCAGCTCCCTCAGCTCTGCCGGTGCCATCCTGTATGGGGCACGAGAAATGGCTGATGTCCCTGGCAGCAGCTCAATAGCAAACTCCACATCCCTGACAGGCGGAAATCCCGGAACCTCATCTGGAAACACATCACTGAACTCCGCCACAACTGGAATGTCCTCGGCTCTCACTTCCTTCTCCTCTGAAGCATCCATAGCATAAATAAGGTACCCAGTATGGCCACGTTCCAATAACTGCGACATCTTAACCGCCGAGATTACTGGTATCTTTGGACGAGAGCCGTCCCCATAAAAAGTCCACTGGAACCCCTGATCAGACAGAAAACGAACCATCCTCTTTTGGCAATCTACCATAGCTCGGTATCTGCTCAACACATCAATGCCGATAATGCAGTCAAAGTCTGCCATCTCTAACTGAATCAAATCGGCCCTCAGATCATTGCCCTCAAAATAAATGAGGCAATCAGATAACTGTCGATCCGCAATCACATGCTTCCCCGTGGGTGTCGAGACCATGAGAGGCGTGGGTAACAGAGACGAGCACAAATGGTGTCCTTCCACAAAGGCAGTAGATACAAAGGAATGGGAAGCACCTGTATCTATCAATATAAGTGCAGGGTACGTAAGTAAATGACACGTACCAGCAATGACCTCCTCTGGGGCTGCCTCGGCCTGCTCCCTGGTCAGTGCATATACCTGTCCCTGCGGCGGTCCTGTCGTCTGACCTCCCAGGGGTCGTGGTGCAAACTGCTGCCTCTGTGGTGCCCTCCCAGCATCAAACCTTGGCCTATTCGGCCCTGAATCCGTCTGAACTGCCCGATTGGGGCAACCCCGAGCTATGTGGCCCATCTTGCCACAGATATAGCAACCTCGACAGTCACGTAACAAATGCCATCCTCCACAGTTGGTACACCTGGTTACCTCTGTCCTGTTTCCTTGTGTGTGCCCCCGGGTGTTCTGCTTCTGTCCATGAGACTTCTTCCCACTAAACCTGGAAGATGATGAGGCCCCACGAGCCTTAAACTGATCCCCTCGTGGCTTCAGACTATCAGTAGTAGGCCTCTGTGATGGTACAAAAGGGGGTACAACATCCTTGTATGCGTCTACGGCAATCTCTGCCAACTCTGCCCGTGTCAGGGCGTCGTCAAACGAGCTGGGGTTGTTAGAGATAACCCTATCGAATAGCTCCGGCCTCAGACCTTTCAGAAAGTTCCTCATCTTGGCATGGCTGCTGACAGCAATATGAGGTACATACCTCAGCAGTGAGGAATACTGCATAGCGTAGTCTGCTACAGACATGCTACCCTGCTTCAAACTGTTGAACTCATCCTCCTTCAATTGTCTGGCAGCTGCAGAGAAATACCGGTTAAGGAACCGGGTCCGGAATACAGTCCAGTCAACTGCCATACCTAGAGCTCTCAGCTCCATCACGGTGGTCTTCCACCACATAGCAGGCTTCTTAGCCAGCTGAAACTCTGCTAACCTCAGCCATGCCGTGAGTGCACAAGGTGCAGTCACAAGTATCTGCTCTATACGTTCCAACCACTCCTCAGCTACTTCGCCAGACTCAGTCCCCTCAAACATGGGCGGATGGAAACTCAGAAACTGCTTCAAACTGAGCTCCCCTGGCAGTAATATCTGTACACTGGGCTCCACGCCCACAGCAGGTGGTGGTAAGGGGTTCGGCTGAGCAATACTGGCATGTCTACTGTCCATATCTCCTACCTCTTCATTGAGGTTCGCCATGCTGCAACACAATAGTTAACAACAATACCAAAAGCAGTTCATAATATAAGCCGTTAGATAACAAGAGTAAAATATTCAAAGCATGTTAGTATATCACGTATACAACCATATGTATCACATGCATAAGCATGCCTAAATGAATACCTAGCCAACTTGTCTCTAAAGGCTACCCTTCACTCTTCCCTGGTTATCTAACCACTGCTCTGATACCACTAAATGTGAGACCCCGTTATCACATCAAGATATTAAGGTGCAATTTAGAGAACTAAACATACATGTGATTATATCAGAGTAATGTGCCGTGTTGATTAACCTGAGCTTAGAGATTACAGTACCAAAATGTTCCAAAAGGAAAGACATACTTCCTACAAAGGTACTACATCATAGTCTTACTCTACTCAGTAGAAGCTATACAAAAACTCTAACATGCTAATCCTGTAGCACTCCTTACAGCTCAGCATATCAACCCCGGCCCTGGTTCTCGTCAACAAAAGCACCTACAAAGACAACCCCCAACACATGAGCATAACACAATTCATATTTAACATAATATGAAAGTAAGGCATAAATGCAAATCTTAAACACAAGTCCTTCCTGTATTTCCAGCATTTATATCGCCCATTGGTTGTCCCTGTACCATAATTCATAATAGAAACACATTATATGAATGTATGGATATGCAATGTCATGACATTCCTTTTCCCTTAAATCCTTATTTCATCCTGAGCCCTTATCATTAGTACATTTTAATGCTTCTTGCTACTCCATGTAAGCGGAATTCTTCATCGCTTCCAATGGACTTTAGCGTTGCTACTCCATGTAAGCGGAATTCTTCATCGCTTCCAATGGACTTTAGCGTAAGCCATTAAAATCCTTACTAAGATAACTTTGACTCGTGAAATATACCTCTTATATTTCACAACATACATATGCAAAAACAATGCATAAAAACATGTATCATAATCTTAATGCACCACATTGCATTCATCATGTGTCATAAAGACAAACATAAAGTACATGTTACCGTTGGGATGCCCGTACGTCGCTTACGTACCTTTCAAAAGATAGAGGAGTCAATCGACTTTATCTCCTCGGTTGTGCTGGCACCTGGGATGGTTCTACATAGCCACACAACACAATATTAGGCACCTCATAATAATCCGGAAGCAAAACCAAATAAAAAAAACAAATTAATCCTTCAATATCATCTCGCGATCGATCGCCCATGAGCCCCGATCGATCGCGAGATGCTACTGCCTCGCATACCAAAAAAAAACATTCAGCGATCGATCGCCCCAATATTGGCGATCGATCGCCAAAACCCACTGGAACGTCGCGATCGATCGCGCCTCCTTGGCGATCGATCGCCAACCTCGTTCCTTTGGCGATTTTCCAGAATTGCTTAACACCGATATTTATACCCTTAAATCTAACATGTAGGACAATATACATACCAAGATCATCATGCTAGCATTTGAACTACACTACCCTGAGTGTATTCAAACCAAATATACACCCTAAGCATAAACCTACATGCATGAACATCGATCATTTAAACAAGTACTGGATCAACTTTTTCTGGAAACAGGGCACATTTTCATTTCCAGAATTCTTGAGGACCCCTTTACATGCTATCAAAACTAACACATATAACATAAACCGTGCTCAACTAAACATGCCATGGGTTTCAAAAAAACTACCAAGCATATTTCTACATCAAAGGTTTTCCAAAACTTAAGTTTATCATGCATGATAACACCTTCATAAAAGTACTCTTCGCACATATATTTCCAGAAAACAGGGCACTTGAACCTTGCCCAGAATTTTCGAACACTACCTTTCACATGATTAAATCTTTCACATAACACATGCAACATGCTCAAGGAAATATACTGGTACCTTCAACAAGTTACCATGCATAAAACACATCAAAGGTTCAACCAAAACCTAAGTTAGCATGCTTCGAAATATCATGGTAAAACCCTTCCTAACTTGGAAAACAGAGTACTTCTCTGCTCGGGTGTTCGAGGAGCCCTTTTCTCTAGCACAAATCTAGCACATAAAGCATGCAAGTTTCTTAACTAAACATGCTAAGGGCTTCACAAACATCACATAAAGGTATTCATAACAAGATAACATCAAACCCTAAACTAGCATGCCAAATCTGCTACAAAGAACAAGCATGCCAGGAAACTTGAAAACTGGGAAAAAATGTGACTCCTCACCACTTTTGCCCTTCGATTTTCTATATGAAAAGAAGCATGAAACCCGATCACTTTTCTCCTGGAACTCGACCAAGTTGCAGAGAAAATAAGGGAAAAAGGAAGGAAGCTTTTGGAAGAGGCAAGACCCAAAATATCTAAGTCCAAACATGCCTACAAGTCAAACTGCTTTCCCAGAAAACAGGGGTGGGCGTGGGTTTGGTTGCAAGTGGGGGTTGGGTGGTTGCATGTGGGGTGGTTTGTGGTGTTTAATTGTGTCCCGGTATTTCATACGATGTATAAAAATATCCCTCCTCGATATTTTATTATTCTACCACATCAACACAACAATTAAAAACACCTAACATGCTTCCTAAACCACATCATCAAATTAAATAAATTAATCCCACATACAAACGCTTTAAACATATAGGTTCATAATTAACCACCCTTAAATGCATGATTACCCACATAATCATTTCGGGGATATCACATCTTGAGCCTACGGGGCAAAGTAGCACGTGGATGGGAGTACCTCTTGAGCCTACGGAACAAAGTGATACATTCCTGATATTGCCGTTGACATGTCAACGCGATGATGCCGCTGTCGTGTCGAAGCGATGGTACATGCCACTGTCACATCGAAGCGATGATGCTGCTGTCATGTCAGAGCGATGATACTTGTCGTTGTCATACCGCAGCGATGAAAGAATATTTTCCGCTAATATGTTGAAGCGAAGAACACGACGCTGTCATATTATAGCGAGGGATATTAATTGTCGCTGGTATGTCAAAACGAGGGGTATTGGTGCCGCTGTCATACCATCGCTATGAAGAATATTTGCCGCTTATAGAAGGGATATTATGCCGCTAATATGGCTAAGCGATGAGCTTTCCACTGTCATATGAGAGCGATGAAGAATATTTACCGCTTAAGCGAGGGATATTATGCCGTTGGTATGTCGAAGCGAGGTAGCGAAGAGGGATATTTGCCGCTGTATAGCGAGGGATATCATGACGCTAGTTCTATGGCGATGGTTCATGCCTCCGGATATATATAGCGATGGTTTATTCCGCTACATCTATGGCGATGGTTCATGCACCGGGTAGATATAGCGATGGTTCATTCCGCTACTTCTATGGCAATGTTCATGCCGCCGGGTATTATATAGCGATGGTTTATTCCGCTACATCTATGGCGATGGTTCATGCCACCTGGTAATATATAGCGATGGTTCATTCCGCTACATCTATGGCGATGGTTCATGCCGCCGGGTATTATATAGCGATGGTTCATTCCGCTACATCTATGGCGATGGTTCATGCCGCCGGGTATATATAGCGATGGTTCATTCCGCTAGTTCTATGGCGATGATTCATGCCGCCGAGTATATACATAGCAATGATACATTCCACTAATTCTATGGCAATGGTAACGATGATTTATTCCAGTGATTCCATAGCGATGTTTCATGCCGGTGATTATATAGCGATGGATCATACCGCTGATTTCATAGCTCGGGATTTTGCCGCCTTCGAGTAATGGGTGCTGATTGCGTACCGCTATTGGGAAATGGATACAGGTATGCCGCTATCTTGTTAGCAATGAGTTATCGTATATTGATATTATGATAGCATGGTTGTGGATGTCATATATTGACATATACCACACGTGTTTGCGTTGAGATTGTGGATGTCATGTACTGACATGTACCGTCACGAGTTGACGATGAGATTGTGGATGTCATGTATTGAAATATACCGTCACGTGTCTTACGATGGTTGTGGATGTCATGTATTGACATATACCGTCACGGAGGGTTGACGATGTTGTTGTGGATGTCATGTGTTGACATGTGCCGTCACAGGATGACGATGACATAGAGGATGTTAAGAGAACGTGTGACGTCATTACGATGAAAAATACAGTTAGAAGTATGTATTTAGTCGTATGGTTTGAGTGCCGATGGTGGGCACATGGTAGTGTCTGAGTCACCGGTTGACGAGATCATTATGCCGAGCAGGTTTGCTCGATGGATAAATGGATGCGCAGTACAGGAAGTGTACCGCACCACATATTTGAAGTAAAATATTTTACGAGTAGTGGTACCTTTGGGTATATACTCGTTGGGATGGCTATGGCCAAATGACTGGTATTAGGAGTAGTTATTGAGGAAACTACTTGCTTATACCGATGTGACATGTGGTAGACATTATCACATCCACCCATGAAGGTGTGGAATAAATCCTAATGGATTAGGATTGTGTTGTGGTTGAGTAAGGACATCGGGATGTCCGTTGTGCTCTGGTATTAGAGGAATGTTGGGTGATGACCCACTACTCTAATGGTTGGTACGGTATGGTATACCGGGATTGAACGTATGTTATTTTAGTAGGTTTGGTATAAACCTAAGGAGACAGCAATCTACTAGCCATGTATTGTTGTCGTATTATAGTGAGCTTGTTGTAGCCATTATACTGCTCATTAGAACCGGGTTTGGTGAATCATATTATGATACGATGAAGGTTTATAGTGGACTCTTGTAGTTACTATGTGGCATGAGATTTGAGGCAGGGAATACCTCGCGAGGGCATTTTTACGTTGAATGTTTTGAGGGACTTGTAATGGGACAACTCAACTTTGTTGGGAGTACCAACGTGGGTGTCGAGAAGTCTTTGTTAGCGCTGGTTGAGAATCCTTGCATATGGAATGCAATGGGGGACACAATTGAAATTGTGGGATATAGTTAGTGGAGTGACACTACTATATTAATTGTATCTCTTGGAGAGATTTGGAGTATACTATCATGGAGACAACTGGTATTGGTTGATGGTTGATTGTGAATCAGCCATGGTAAGCATTACTAGTGTTGGAGTGAGTAATGGCTTTATATTTTCGGAAAGACGTACGAGGAGACGTCTCTGGACGATGCTCAAAATTGTGGGGTACTATGATATTAGTACATAGCATCGTTAGATGTGTATACGTTATGTATACAGATTTCGATTTGGTAATAGTAGCAAGGATGCAATATTCTGAATCGGTTGTGTATTTTATTGGTTCCGAGATATATTTTGGTATAAATATATCCAGGTTTACCGAACGGTGGTTCGAGGTTGGAGGGTCATGGGTTCATGACACTTTCCTTGTGAGGAATGCGGTATTGATGTACCTACCTTTTGGGAATATTTGGAAGACTCGATGAGTCGGTTTGTGTGGTGTTGATGTAGGAATCACACCATTGGTCGTTGGTCCGTCAATCATTATTCACCGCGGGGTGAGAATAACTGGGGATTGGCAGTTGTAATTGGGTCTTTTGGGTATGATTGGTGATACCTGAGTTGATTGCATTGAGTATGCATGTAGTATTGGTGCTTAGGCATGTATACCGGTGTGTGTATACGAATGCCATAATTTTTCTTGGTACTTGTTGAGCATCGGATTAGTATGCTTGGATGGATAAATCTCTGGTGAGAGATTTTGGCATCTTGAGATTGAAAATCTCAACGACACAATGTATTCTGAGGAAGGATCATGAGGTTCGGTCGACTTCACCTGAAGAAGGACTGTCGTAATTGGGATCATGGTAGATCATTCCTGGGTAATTTGATAGCATCCCTGTGTTAGGATTGTTGAATCCTAGGGTAGACGAATGATGGCCGGGATTCAATATGTTGGGTGTCGATGTCGACACGGGTGGTGAGAATAAAATTGATTTTGTTTCTTGCATGTTCTCTATGGAAACTTGAGACCTTGTGGAGTCTCGATGATATGTTTGGACCAAGATATGATTTCTTGGAACACACAGATGTCGATATCTGTGGAGATGTATCTTGTGTTGGTCGGTGGCCACGAATTGGCCGAGCCGAGTGGAAATCGGGTTTAGTATAAGTACATTGT
This sequence comes from Haberlea rhodopensis, assembly GCA_907163345.1. Lineage (NCBI taxonomy): Eukaryota > Viridiplantae > Streptophyta > Magnoliopsida > Lamiales > Gesneriaceae > Haberlea > Haberlea rhodopensis. The sequence continues at coordinate 9,404,745 of CAJQUN010000006.1, read as the reverse complement.
GGTGTACTGGTGGTTTCCTTGGTAACGATTTATGTTTAACATCGTAGGCTAAGTCGTAGAGATACATTGAGGCAATATCTATGTTAGAATCACGAATGATTTGTTTGGATAGCGGTTAAGGTTGACTGACTGCTTTTGGGTGGTTAGCATCAAGGTATGTTGACGTCTTTTAAGTTGTAATGGTTTGGGAGGTTTACACAATTCCAGAGATTTGGTGCGAGGTCGGTGTCCTCGCAGTTGGTGTGTCGTTCATGATGCGCTCCCGGTGGATTTAAATTGTGGCAATTATGAATTAATTACGGTGTTGGGACTCCCGGTGGTTTTAAATCCGATATTTGGGGTAGTTGGATCCAAGGGTTGAGATTGTATTATCATCATGGTGATAAACCTTGGAATTTGGTTTTTTTGGTGGAATTTGGGGTCTGGAGTGCTTTGAGTTGGGTTGGTCATAAAAATTGTGATTGAGAGATTATTATTGAACACGGATGATTTTTAATGAGTCATGATGTATTTGTGGAGGACTTGGAATTTTTGAGCTTTGGTACTATATATACCAAGTGGAATCATTGTTTGCTTTACTTCTCTCTCTCTCTCTCTCTCTCTCTCTCTCTCTCTCTCTCTCTCTCTCTCTCTCTCTCTCTCTCTCTCTCTCTCTCTCTCTCTCTCTCACGTTTCCCCCAATCCCAACCGTTCCCTTTTCTCCTTTGAGCAAAGAAAATCGATGGAGGCTCGATTTGGGAGCCGGATTTCTCGAAGATAATATGTATTGTTCTTCTCCTCGCGTTTATCTTCAATTTGGTAAGTAGTTTTATGCCCTTTGGTTAAGGTTTGAGTTAGGTATGCATTTTTGGGTTGGTATGTTTGGGAAGGAGTTATGATGCATTTGTTGAGGGTTTGAGATGTATGTAGTGTGGGTATTTTTATTCTGGAAGTTTTTAACTTTAAAACGCCATTTTTGGCTGAAAAGGTTGGAGCGATCGATCGCTAAGGTCAGAGAGATCGATCGTCGCGTCGTTTATTAAAATTTTGAAGACGATGAACAGTGTAGCGATCGATCATTTCAAATGTAGCGATTGATCGCCAAGGGGCAGTTGCCTTTTTATTCTGTGCGAGCGATCGATCGCTGAAGCCCAGCGATTGATTGGCGAGCTAGCGATCAATCGCTTCGCTCATGGGCAGTAGCGAAATACGTTGTGAGGCGATCGATCACATGGAAGGCGGCGATCGATCACCAATGCTAGTTTTTTTTGGAAATTCTTTGTGTTGTGATTTCAATGTATGCTTTGCCCGAGACTTTTAATGGGTAATCATCATGACTTGATGATGTATTTGGAGGTTGTGAACATGCTTGGGAACGTGGTTGGATGCCATTGTTGATTGTGAGTTATTTTATGTGTTAGCACATGATTCATCGTATCACGGGACTAAGGCAATGTTGGATTCGAACTACGGAACTATAAGGTACGTATAACGTACGAGCATAGCCTTTTATATTATTGCAACTGTGAAATGCATGGTTTATTGTATTTTGCAATAAATGGATATACATTGGGAATTATATGGTGCCACTTTTGAGCGAGCAATGATTGAATGTTGTCGCTGTTGAGCGACATCAGGTATGACGCCGCTGCTGTTGAGCGTGCGCGAGGTTAAAATGCCGCTATTGTAGAGCGAGCGATGAAATAGAACTATTGAATCATTGGTTAGATATATGTGATGTCCATGGTAATTTTTTTAATGATTTAATCATATCTGATTATGAAACTGGCATTTATGAAACTGGCATGGCAGGAATGGATTTAGTTAATCAATGAGATGATTAACTGGCTTTTGGAAATTTGATGGTTTCGGTTATTTTGAGAACATGAACAACATAGGGGTTCCCGGATAAGGATGATGTCATCCAGGGAATATCTTTTAAAATTCATGGCATTTACATTCTGTAAATTATGAACTGTGATATTGTGATTATGGATTGGTAGTATTGGTATGCTCACCCCGTGTGGGGGCTGTCTCTGTTGGGGCAGGTTGATAGGTACAGGGTAGCTCCGGAGTTGAGATCGAGCTATGGATTGGAGGTGCTTCCAAGATCGAAGTACCAGTGACGGTATGAGCACAATATTTTATACACTAGATACACATACATTTATTTGATGCTCAAATGTGAGCACTGTTATATGTGTATATGGTTTGTATAAAAAGGCAAGGGCCTTTCTATTTTCATACATATGTTGCATGCAATTAATGTGAGGAATTGCTAAATGAATTGAGAACATGTTAGTGTATTAAATGGTCCATGTTATGTAAATGGACTTGCTTGGGGAAAATAGGACATTACATGGTTTAATGTAAGAAATTTTATTGTTGGCATGATATGCTATGGTAGCATAGGGTTCTTTCCCCTTGACTATATGATTGTATGCACCAATACATGGGTTAATACACTAATAACGGTTTAAGGGCACGGGGGTCCTGATCGCTTTTATTTTAAACAGTAATTTCTAGCGATTCTACCGCAAGTGCACGGTGTCAAGTTTTGGTATAATGATCTAGAAGTAAGGATTGTCGAACCCACGAGGACTAGTAGTAATTACCAAATTTAACTAGCGTTCTATATTTAACCTACGAAAGTATTTGAAAGATTAACTAATTTACTCAACTTCAAAATTCAACCGCACCACAAAGAATTAAGATAATAAACAGTAGAGATAAATATCGAGACTTTGGTTCACTTGAGTAATCCCCCACAATTTACCTAATAGTTCTAATTAAAATTAATGCATCTAAGGTGACAAGTTTTCCGGTTATATCCAATATACTCTCTCGAGCTATATTAAACCTAACACTGAACTGCAGTAAGTAACTCTCGTTCACTTATTTAACAATTCAATGTTGCATACGTTCTATGAAAACCCCTAGCCTTCGATTACTAGATATCTATAGCTATCACTCGTGTATTTGACGTCATCTCTCGATCTCGGTCTGAAATCCACGGTTTATGTTATTGGTTCCATTTTACAATATCATCTCTCGATCTCAATTGTAAACTAACAACATTCAAAGAGTAGCTAATCCTTTAAAAGCATTAAAAGCATAACATAAACTCAAAAATAACAATAACTCAATCAAAAACTAGAATTAAAACTGTGGGTTCATACACAAGATCCCATTGTCTCGATAACAAACTTAGCCTAGCATATTAACGGAAAAACAACGTTTTATAACATCTAACATCATTATAAACATTGAAATTCAGAAATAAAACTAAAACAAAAGTTCAGAAATACGTAGAAACGCTTGATGTTGAATCGTGCGTCGATCCGATGTTCTCGTCTCTAGCTGCATTGCTTTGAATCCTCTTGAAGGTTTGAAGATGGTGGAGAGTTGAATTCTATGGTAAAAAGTCAGTCCAAAACTCCTCTAGGGCCGGCCACTTTTTCTCTTGAATAGTGGAGAAGAATCCCTTAATTTCGTGTAAGACCCAAACTAATAAAAGGTAAATTGTTTTTCAGATTTTTCGGCTACCGATCGATCGGTAAGATGTACCGATCGATCGGTATTTCCACGAATTAATATTTTAAGGTACGGCATCTACTGATCGATCGGTAAGATGTACCGATCGATCGGTAGAATCTTCAAAATTTACAAGTTGAGTTTCTTCGCAGCTTCTTCGCTCGGTTCTCTCAGTTGAGTCTTTTTTTCAAAATTTTAAGCATAAATTCTCCAATTTCATAATATCCGACCTTGATTCCTGAAATAAACAAAAACAACACAAACGCGCATAATATCGTCCAGGAATCAACTTAAACAGAATTAAAAAAACTAGAAATATAAGTGTAAAAATCACACTTACCAACTCCCCCAAACTTAAGTCTTGATCGTCCTCGAGCAAGAATAAAATTAAAAACAGTGAATTCACAACAGATAAGTGACATGGATTATTTCGTGCTCATATGTTTATCTCAGAACTTTTACTCATACCACAACAAAAATCCCTCAAATCTTTGGACACAAAGTGTTTTCTCCTCAAATCAAATAACAGTCTCAAATTCGGAATGTGTGTGTGTGATGTAGTCAATCCCAAGTATCATACAATCATCATAGATCAAAACAGTGTTAATCAATTACAATCAAGATTTTCATTGAGTATCTCATATACCTAATTTTCTAGCACTTCTCCACTAATGTAATCAATTCCTAGACTTGTGTTAGGATAGGTCGGGAGTGTTTAGAAGGGGGGGGGGGGGGTGAATGAACACTCCTATTAAAAATTAATCCCTTGTGATTTCTTTCGGATTAGTGAAAGAAATCTGATTCTTAATCAACTCTTTTGCATAACAGACCACTGAATATTTTAGTGCGGAACGGTCTGTTCTTAAATTAGTAAGAGCAGCTCGATGGCTTGAATAATAGAACGAGTGCAGAATGATAAAACACAGAGTATGTTTCTGGAAGTTCGAAGGTGGTGTAATCCTTCTACGTCTTCCCTTCTTCCAATTAAGGAAGCATTCCACTAGAAGACTTTGATTTATACAATCATGTTGTACAAACCCGATTCAGCTGGATTTACCTCACTACCAGACTGAAACTCCTAGTCTCTCGATCTGTTCAGACACACTCTGTCTGACTGTTACAATTGTTTCTCACTTCTATATTTCAATACAGAATACACAAGATAGACTTTAGTCTATGCACACAATGATCCTAAATGATCAAATATTACAATATACTTGTGCTTATGAAGATTTTCAGCTTGAGAAAGCCTGCTTGTAAGCTTGTGCTATTTTTCTTTCTTGTGCGTTTTTCGATTGATCAGACTCTATTTGAGCTCTTCTGTTGCATCCTTTTATAGTTGCATGTACCAACGACATTATTTCCCTTAATGTGCAACTCTTGACTCTGTTTAAACTCTGAGTAAGCTACAGTCTTCTTCTTTAGGGTACTTGCCGTTCTGGTTCATGCTTTCGGCGACTGTCAGGTAAGCTCTTCTTTGTCTTCTTACCTTTTATGATAATCTTCAGTCCTTGGTCTTTTCATTCATTAATTGCAGCATTAAATGCTTCAATAAATAATCGTTAATGATTCGGACTGAAGAACCAATCTTTATTCAGCCTTGACTGCTCTGATCTGATAGAAGTTGAGATCGATCTGAAGCTTTGATCTGGTCAGGCTGATATCCATCGATACGTTCTGTTTTGCGATATACCATATCAGCTTGATCTGTTTTGGGCGATCGATCTGGTCAGTCTGATTTCTCTCGATCCGGTCTGATATATTTTGTCATCTTTAAAATCCGGAACTAACAAATTCCCCCTTTTTTATGATGACAAAACCTAGCTTCTAAATCTTTTATCCAGTCTTTTAAGAACTCTGAAGCGTATACTTTCGGATCGATTACTTCTTCTTGTTCAAAATAAATGAACATTATTAAGTTAGAGTTCGGATCGATTAAGCAGTTTTTAGTTCAAAATAAATGAACAAGGACTTAACAACAAAGAAAGATTTTTATAGAGCACAAAAATCTTATATACAGACAGTCTGATTTAAGCAACGAAACTTCTACTTTCTTGAAGACTGAGACTGATGCGGCTTGAAGTCTTTTCTCTTTTCCCCCTTTTTGTCAGCAGCAATCTCTTGAAGAAAATCGACAACTTGTGCTAGCTGAGCGCTGATAGTGTCAAGACGAGTGTCTTGAACACGAAGGGAATTGGCTACGGATGCTCTGACTTCAGTGGCCAGCTTGATGTGCTCTTTTCTCAGGCTGTTTTTATAAGAAGCTTGCTGAGAGAACAGATCATTCAGTCCTCGCTGAAGGCTGCTAATATTGGCTGTCATCTTCTCTTTAAAAGAATCAAAATTCAAGACTGTGGTCCGCTGACTTTGATGAACCTCTATGACTCGTTGAGAGAGAGATAGACAGTTATCAGATAAGTGCTGAAGGGTCCTAGCCAAGGATGGAGGTGCGTCAGAGAGACGGCTTGGAGAGTGATCAGATGACGACAGGGTGTCATCAGCTTCTTCATTAATCGGTATAAGTGAAGATAAGGCAGCTTGGCGTGTTTCGGACTGGATCAGGGTGACCAAGTTGGAAGAAAAATCTTCTAAGAACGCCATATCTTCAGCAGATGATTCTGGAGGAGTGCTAGGTCTCGAAGGCTCCTCAACCTGTATAGCTGCAACAACGTTGGACACCACCAGATCCGGATCGACGAACTCTGGTGAGACAACTGTTCTAAGTGCGGCGGTTGGACTGAGTTGAACATGGGAGACTGATGATCCCAGAGGAATAGACGTTGTTGGGGAGTCCAACAAAATATTCAAGGGTTCATCTTCTGTAGCAGACGGAGCATTAGTCATTGGCTGCTCCGCTGTCTGATCCGCTATTCGATCTGCTGTGTGGTCCACTGTTCGATCTACTGTCTGGTCTGCTGCTCCAGAGGGAACAGTCTCTATGAAAGGTTCTGCCAGAGTCTTGCTCGCAGATGGATGATCCGGGCTGGGTACTGGAGTGGATATGCTGAGCTTCTGTCATTGAAATCGGACAGCTAAGTGAAGAGCATGAATATCCATTTCCAGTTGAGCAATAACAACACCATCATCTTTGGCAGTTGGAGTGCTCGGATCGAAATTTGCTTTCTTAGCGGCCAAGAGCAAATTCGCCAGTCTGAATCTCTGGTTGGCCTGAAAGAGATCTTTGCGAAGAACTGCGACTCTCACATCATCCGTCTCTGTCCCCTTAAGGACTTCTTCTTCCATTTTCTGCAGTCTTCGCAGCTTGCCGAAGAACGTATCAATGTGATTGATCGTTCTGTACTCGACATATTCATCAAAGACCACAATGAGCGCCTGGACCTTTTCTTCAACATCCTCCATAGTGATGTCAATGGCTGTTTGCGCGGCAAATTTGGGTTTGGAGGAGAGGGGTTCAGTGAGAATGGATTTGCCCTTGCCGGTGGAAGATGGAGATTTGATCCCTGATTGGGTGTAGTCTCCCAATTCAGTGATAACAATCCCTTTGACCACGAGAATGGCAGAGGGGACTCGGATGGTCACTTTGGGTGCAGTGGTTGAAGCTGTCGAAGGTTGGGTTGTATGTTGGGGTGCAGGGGTGGCTTTTGTGGGAGGCAAAGTGGGTAGAGTTTTGAGAGGTAAGGTTTTGTGTGGCTTGGTGATCTGGGTTCTTGGCTTTTTGGGAAGGGGCTTGGCTGGTGATGAAGGAGCAGACTGAGTTTCCTCGGAGTCAGTCTGAATGGTTAATTTGCGCTTGACTCGAGGTCTTCGAGCAGCAACCTGTTCTTCTCCTTTCTCAATCTTGACGGCCACCAGATCGGTAGGAGTGGGTGGAGCACTCTTGGACTTCAGGAGAGCCAGTCCCTTAGAGTTGAGAATTTTGAACGGACTTAGAGCGGACGACTTCCCCAGCTCGATGTCCATCGTCTCCAGTAGCTTTCTTAGAGGCACAGCAAAACAGACAGCCTGTTTGGAGGCGATGACTGTCTCAAGTAGAACTCCAAATAATATTGCAGACCAGTTCATCTTCTGTCCTGAGTAAATAGCAGCAATGGCCCGGAACTTCTCAGCAGTAACAGCATCATAGCTTCCGGCTTTGCCAAATAATGGCTAGCCAACGATCTCGCATAACACCTGAAAATGAAAGAACATTTCATTCTTCTTGAATGAAGGCTGCAGGCGGTGGCCAAATATGGATACCCTCCCCTGAAGAGCCGTGAGAGAAGCTTGAGGAATCTGGCCAAACACAGTCAGTCCGGAGTTGGGAAGATCAAAGGTCTTGGTCAGCGTCAACGGAGAGATTTCAAAAGATTTGCCCTTTACGGAGGTGGAGATGGATGTCTTCTGTGATACAGCATTGGCGAACAGTTCGCGAATCTCCGACTCGTAAACCACCGTGCCACACTCAAGAAAATTCCTTAGTCCAGATGATTCCAAAATTTTGAAAATAGAGACATCTCTGGATCTTCAGCCCTGTAGATATCATCGAACTCAACGGAGAGAGAGTTGTGAGTGATAGTGGCCATTGGAGTGTAATGGAGAAATACGAAGAGTTTGAAAATAATATGAGAGAGTAAGATAGCAAACAACGGTAAATTGTAAAAAGTGAATGAAAATGAAATGTTCAGCCCGCTAAATAAGAGAGAGAAGACACGTGTCTTTATCTCGATGACTGATCATTAAATAATTCAAAATAAACGGTCAGGATAAAAGAGAGATAAGGCGGTTAAAATTTGCGATCAGTCCGGGCTGTTTTAAACAATTATTTTATTTAAAGATTTGTTGACCAGACAGATCATGGGATAACATCAGATTTGACATAGATCGGTCTGAAAGTTCGGACCGGTCTGTATCGTTCTGATCATTGTATTATCGATCTGTGCCAGCATACAATCTTTAAAAGATAACTAAAAGAAAGATACTTCTAAAAAAATCAAGTTAAATCTATTAAACCAAGAATTTGACGAAAGTAATTAAACTTAGCCTCAGGAAGTGGTTTGGTGAAGATATCTGCTGCTTGCTGTTCTGTTGAAATATGCTCGATCCGAATTTCCTTTTTGCCAACATGATCTCGAATAAAATGATGTCTTATATCAATGTACTTTGTTCGAGAGTGCAAAACTGGATTATACGTTATAGCGATTGCACTTGTGTTGTCACAAAATATCGGAGATTCAACAGCTTGAATGCGATAGTCTTTGAACTGGTGTTGAATCCAGAGCATTTGAGCACAACAGCTTCCAGCGGCAAGATATTCTGCTTCAGCTGTAGATGTGGCAATAGATGTTTGCTTCTTGCCAAACCAAGAGATCAATCGTTCACCTAAGAATTGACATGTTCCACTGGTGCTTTTGCGATCAATCTTACAGCCAGCATAATCAGCGTCTGAATATCCTATTAAGCTGAAATTTGAATCTTTGGAATACCAAAGACCAACGTTCTGAGATCCTTTCAAGTATTTCAGAATACGCTTAGCAGCAATGAAGTGTGATTGCTTTGGTTCTGACTGAAATCTAGCACACATACAGGCTGAGAACATAATATCAGGCCGGCTCGCTGTAAGATACAAGAGCGAACCGATCAGTCCGCGATACATAGATACTTCAACTGCTGTTCCCCCTTCGTCTTTATCTAACTTGATTGTAGGACTCATTGGAGTTGATGCAGTTGAACATGTTTCCATTCCGAATCTCTTGAGTAGCTCTTTGGTATACTTGGTTTGATTGATAAAAATGCCATTGCTGAGCTGTTTGACTTGGAGACCCAGAAAGAATGAAAGTTCTCCCATCATGCTCATCTAAACTGTCCCTGCATTAACTTAGAGAATTTCTCACATAATTTGGGGTTAGCCCAAAAATGATATCGTCAACATAAATTTGAACTAACAAAGTATGTTCCCCCTTAATAAATTTAAATAGAGTTTTATCTACTGAGCCGATCTGAAAATCATGGTTCAGCAGAAATTGAGACAGAGTATCATACCAGGCTCTTGGTGCTTGTTTCAGACCATATACTGCTTTATTCAGTAGATATACATGATTAGGAAATGAGTGGTTCTGAAATCCAGGAGGTTGTTCAATGTAGACTTCCTCCTGAAGCTTACCATTAAGAAAGGCACTCTTAACGTCCATTTGATATACCTTGAAGTCTTTAAAAGCAGCATAAGCAAGCAATATTCGGATTGCTTCAAGTCTGGCGACTGGTGCAAAAGATTCATCGAAGTCAATTCCTTCTTCTTGTCGGAATCCTTGTGCCACCAGTCTGGCTTTGTTTCTAACCACAACTCCATCTGCGTCTAGCTTGTTTCTGAACACCCATCTGGTTCCAATAACAGGCAGATCGCTTGGCCTGGGAGTTAGAGTCCAAACTTGATTTTGTTCAAATTGATTAAGCTCTTCTTGCATTGCTTTAATCCAATTGAAATATGTCAAAGCTTCATCAATCTTTTTAGGTTCCAGATTTGATATGAAAGCAGGATGAGTGAATTCATCTATCATCTGTCCTCTAGTTCTAATCAATGCAGAAGGACTTCCAATAACTAGATCAGGTGGATGCCTCTTTGTCCATCGATAACTCGATTCTGGATTGTCTGGTTCAGACGGATGAGTAGTAGTGGCATTATCAGCATCTGATTTAACATTAGAGCGAGGAACATTCGGATCGGCTCGATCTGAAGGAGCTTCATTGCCGTGATCCGGTCTGTCTGGTACTTCAGGTTCCGGTGGATTGTCTCTTGACTTGTTATCTACAATCTCATCATCACTGTTAGCTTCGAGATGGATATTTTCCATCTGATTTTGAATTGATTCCTTGCTACCCTCAATACCTAAAGATTCATCAAAAACTACATGAACAGATTCTTCTACAGTTAAAGTGCGATTATTGAAGACGCGAAAAGCTTTGCTATTAGATGAATATCCTAAGAATATCCCATTATCTGATTTAGCTTCAAATGCTGTAAGATGATTCTTACCATTATTGTGAACGAAGCATTTGCAACCAAATACATGAAGGTGAGAGATAGACGATTTGTTACCAGTCCATATTTCATATGGAGTAAGATTCAACTTCTTGTTAATCATAGACCGATTTTGAGTGTAGCACGCAGTATTTACAGCTTCTGCCCAGAACTTTTGCGAAATGCCAGAATCATCAAGCATTGTCCTTGCTGCTTCTTTAAGCGTTCTGTTTCTTCGTTCTGCAACTCCATTTTGTTGGGGAGTTCGGGCGGCTGAAAATTCATGCTTAATTCCATGATCTTCTAGAAAGGATTCAAGATTCTGATTTGAAAACTCAGTGCCTTTGTCACGTCGAATCCTGTCTATGCTTGATGATTTCTCATTCTGAGTAATCATCAGTAAAAACAAGAGTATACCGCATTCCCCCTAAACTTGTTATTGGTATAGGACCAAACAAGTCCATATGCAGTAGTTCTAAGCAGCGTGAGGAGGATTTGGTATTCTTGTTTTTGAAGGATGATCTGATCTGTTTGCCCATTTGGCACGCTTCACAGATCTTATCCTTAGCAAAGTCGATCTTGGGCAGACCGACAACTAAATCATGTTTACACAGGCTAGAAATAGTCTTAAAATTGAGATGATTTAAGCGTTTATGCCATATCCAGTGTTTAATATCATTATTAGCGATGAAGCAAGTAGGATTATCAGGTTGAGCAAAGTTCCAGTTAATCTTATATGTATTTCCATTTCTGATTCCTACAAGCATGGTCATACCGTCTGACGATTTAACAGTGCAAGTGTGTTTGTGAAATTCTACAGTATAACCATTATCACATAGTTGACTTATACTAATCAGATTATAGCATAGATTTTCAACTAACAACACATCATTGATAATAATATTACCATGGACAATCTTACCCTTGCCCACGGTCTTACCCTTTGAGTTATCTCCGAAGATGATCTTGGGTCCAGTACATTCTGTGACTTCAGACAGCAGCTCGATGTTTCCAGTCATGTGACGAGAACACCCACTGTCCAAGTACCAGTCTGATGCAAGTTTCTTTGGTACCTTTCATCAACATAATTATTGTTGGTACCAATCCTACTTGGGTCCAGAACGGATTAGCCCTTTGGGAACCCACACCTGTATCAGCTTTAATGGCTTGTGTGTGTCTGGTGTGCTGTGAGCTGATCTGTTTCGATGTTGTGTGTGATACTGTGTGCGATAAGGAAAACTTTGATTCTTATAGGGTAGTCTATATCTTCTTTGAACTGGTTTTGAATTATAGTAATTGTATTGTCTTCCTTGCCTTAGATCTTGCACCTTTAGATTTGGTCTGAAAGACGCAAAGCTTGCTGGTGCCTTTTCTTTGGCTTGGTTAACATATCCAATCCCTTTTCTCAAACCTTGATTCTCGAAAGAGACTCCCGTTTGAATTATAGGTGCTTCAGTCTCATATACTGTGCTGGATTTAACAAATGTCATTGTTTGATTTTGTTCTTTACCAGCAACAATTCAGATTCATCTTTGGTGCAGTCTTTGATATCAAAGCCTATGCCTGTAACATCACCGACATTTCTTTGTACCTCTTGCAATTCTTCCAATGATGTTCTGGATTTTGTCCATGTTTTGAAGATATGAGAAAGCTTAGCATTTTGTGTGCTAATTCTCTTATTTTCTTCATGGAGCTGATCATAAGTGATTTTTAGCTTATTAGCTCGGTCTGTAGATTGTTGCACTCACCCAGCTCAGAGCAGCTTGGTTTGATGTGCTCATCCATCTGATCATTGGCTTTAGCTTTGGTTTTCTCAAATGATTCAGCTAAAATTCTATAAGCATTAGCCATGTCTTGCAGTGCGGACATAAGCTCTTCACGTGTAAGTTCATTTGAGTCAAGATCGAATACCTCGTCTGTTTGACTCATATCTTTGTCTGCCATTAGACATTGAATATCATCTCCGCTTTCGCTGGAAGAATATTCGAAGCTTTCTGAATCTGAATCAGTCTGAGCCCACTTGTTGTTTCCTTCTTCTGCTACTAGGACCTTTTGGGACTTCCCATGATGACTTTTACGATCTTTGTAGTGCTTCTTTTTCTTGTCATCACGATGCTTTTCTTTACGCTCTTCTTTCTTCGGTCTGGTGCAATCTGCAATAAAATGTCCGGTCTTACCACAATTGTAGCAAGCCTGATCATTAACATCGTCCTTTCTTGATTTATAATGATGAGAGGGTTTAAAATTCCTTTTATTTTCAGACATGAATTTACCAAATTTCTTGATAAATAATGACATAGCATCATTACTTATCTGTTCGATAGATCGATCTGTTGTGGGGGCGGTCTGGTCTGGAATGGCTGCCAGTGCTTTGTTTGGTTGAGAGATGAATTGCTCCGTTTCACCTCTGGTGATCAGTTCGAACTCATATGCCTTTAGATCTGCGAACAGATCATGAAGTTCAACCTTGTTCAGATCTTTGGACTCCCTCATTGCAATGGTCTTAACATCCCATTCTTTTGGCAGGGCTCTCATAACTTTCAGAGCGATCTCTCTGTTTGAGTATTCCTTGCTCAGACCATTCAGTTCATTGATAATACCAGTAACTCTTTCATCAAACTCATTTAGAGTTTCTCCAATCTTCATTTTTATGCTCTCAAATCTTTGAAGAGCAACAGTCAGCTTGTTTTCCTTGGTCTGGTCGTTCCCTTCACATAGCTGTGCTATCTTCTCCCAAATTTCTTTGGCAGTTGAGAAAATTTTAATTTTACTGAACATATTCTTGTCCAATGTCTTGAACAAGATGTCTTTGGCAACATTGTCGAGGTTTGCTTTCTTTCTTTCTTCATTCGTCCAGAGGGATCTATCCTTCTCGACCATTTGGGGTTCACCACCAGTAATGGATACTGCTGTATTGACTTTCAGAATCTTCATTGGTCCATCAGTGATGATGAACCACATATCGTCATCATGTGCTGCCAGATGAGCTTGCATTCTGATTCTCCAATCATTATATTCTTCTTTTGAGAACATAGGAATTTTGTTGAATGATGCCATCAGCTCAAGTGTCTTTGTGCTGATTAAGATGACCTGCTCTGATACCACTTGTTAGGATCGGTCCGGAGTGTTTAGAGGGGGGGGGGGGTGAATGAACACTCCTATTAAAAATTAATCCCTTGTGATTTCTTTCGGATTAGTGAAAGAAATCTGTTTCTTAATCAACTCTTTTGCAGAACAGACCACTGAATATTTTAGTGCGGAACGGTCTGTTCTTAAATTAGTAAGAGCGGCTCGATGGCTTGAATAATAGAACGAGTGCAGAATGATAAAACACAGAGTATGTTTCTGGAAGTTCGAAGGTGGTGTAATCCTTCTACGTCTCCCCTTCTTCCAATTATGGAAGGATTCCACTAGAAGACTTTGATTTATACAATCCTGTTGTACAAACCCAATTCAGCTGGATTTACCTCACTACCAGACTGAAACTCCTAGTCTCTCGATCTGTTCAGACACACTCTGTCTGACTGTTACAATTGTTTCTCACTTCTATATTTCAATACAGAATACACAAGATAGACTTTAGTCTATGCACACAATGATCCAAAATGATTACAATATACTTGTGCTTATGAAGATTTTCAGCTCGAGAAAGTCTGAGCTTATAAGCTTGTGCTGTTTTTCTTTCTTGTGCGTTTTTCGATTGATCAGTCTCTATTTTGAGCTCTTCTGTTGCATTCTTTTATAGTTGCATGTACCAACGGTATTATTTCCCTTAATGTGCAACTCTTGACTCTGTTTAAACTCTGAGTAAGCTACAGTCTTCTTCTTTAGGGTACTTGCCGTTCTGGTTCATGCTTTCGGCGACTGTCAGGTAAGCTCTTCTTTGTCTTCTTACCTTTTATGGTAATCTTCAGTCCTTGGTCTTTTTCTTCATTAATTGTAGCATTAAGTGCATCAATAAATAGCCGTTAATAATTTGGACTGAAGAACCAATCTTTATTCAGCCTTGACTGCTCTGATCTGATAGAAGTTGAGATCGATCTGAAGCTTCGATCTGGTCAGGCTGATATCCATCGATCCGTTCTGTTTTGCGATATACCATATCAGCTTGATCTATTTTGGGCGATCGATCTGGTCAGTCTGATTTCTCTCGATCCGGTCTGATATATTTTGTCATCTTTAAAATACGGAACTAACAACTTGGATCAAAAGGACTTTTAAAGCTTATAATGTTAGGTCTTTTGGTGTCGGTTATAAAGAAAAGATAGGATAAGTGCAAGGAAGAGAGTATATCATGTAAAGTTCATTTTTATGCATCACATATCGGATTTCTCTTCTTTTCTTTTAGCCTTGCCCGTTTTGGGTCTTATTTGATCGATTTTTTCGTTTTTTTTTTCAATCAAGGCTTTCTCTATCCTTTTATTTTTCTCATTCATAAATTCTTTTCTCAATAAGCTCATCAAATATATCCATTTATGTGCATCTAATGAGATTCATCATACTCTCTTGGGTTGAAGATAAAATCTTTCATTTTTTGGATAAACAAGGTAGGTATAATGAGTTGATCAACAAATGTCGAATGGTGGCTAATTTTCATTCTTATTCAATCAAGCTCAAAGTTGGACACTAGGGAAAGATGTAAACAAGGTAGGCTTGAAAGGCTCAAACGTTCCAAAGATCGCCTAAATCATATCCAAGTCTAGTTCATAATTATAAAAATTTCGCCTCAAAGTGCCATCATCAAATAGGTTCTATGATTACTCTAAGATGCTCAAGACATGTCATCAAGTTCACACATATCATCACTACTTTAAATGTAATCAACAAGTTCATGACTCAAGGTGCTCAAATTATTCCTCATTTTCAACATGTCAACTCAACTCAAAATATTCACAACATCTTTACAATCATCAAGATTCAAGTCATAAGTAGAGTAAAACTAATATCATCATAGCATGGAGTCACTACTTTAATCCAATTACACTCAAAACAACTTTCCATTCTCTTCATCGGACTCATCAATATTAGGCCAATAAAATCACAGACTCCACAGCAGTAGACATGATATCAGACGCACCGTTAAACATGCTAAGCCTACTAACATAACTCACAAATCACACAAAATAAAATCATGGATAACATCCCCCCAAACTTGGTACGTGCATTGCCCTCAATGTACAGTAAACAATAAAAATAATAGCAAATAACATACCTTGGCGACGATCGTCAGTAATCGTCGTCCTCCTCCTCATGCTCTGGTGGTGGCACTGGGGGTTGTGGCTGGTATGGTGGGAACGGCTGTAATGGTGGGAAATGAAGTGGTGGTGGAAACTGAATAGCTGGAAAGCTTGTGCCATTGCATTGTTCCAGCCGACTTGATATTACAAGAACTCCTCCTGTCGTAGACGCATAGCTCGTACATCTTCGACAATCAAGTCGAGAGTGACAGTGGGAGTCCCAGGCACAGCAGAAGATGTAGTCGGCTGAGATGCAGTCTGACTGCTTGAAGGTCTGACACGTGCTCTCCCCGGTGTGGTTGCGGCGGCGGTGGCGGCAGGATCTTGAATAACGATAGCTGACATCGACGCTAAAATCTCCTCACTGTCGTCCCAAGAAACACCTTGCCGGCGACACAACTCTGTGATAGTGGCAGAACATGGCAAGCCGGAGATAGGTGAGCCTCGGATGGTGCTCCTGATAGACAACTCCACACGTCGTCCCAAATTAACAGATTTGCCGTAAGTATGGCAAAAACAAGTGTAGCTCGATTTGTGGTGACCTCGGAAGTGTGGGTAGCTGGTATGAGCCGGGAAACCACAATAGAAAACCAAGCCTTTGCTTCCTCTGTCAGCTCGGATTTTAGAACTTTGAGTGGCTCGCCATCGTTGTTTCTCCTCCACTCAGTCCCCTCGATGCAGATGGTCTGTAAGATTTCATTGTAATCCACCTGGGAGTGAGCATACACCGAGTACTGATCCTCCACAATGTAGAGGGCATTTATCGTGTGGCGGTTGTAATTTACTCTCCTCCCCCGGACAAATGTATCAGACGCATCTGGGAATGCCTTCAGATTGGCATAGAATTCTCTTACTACGGGTACCAATGCGACCCATGGAGTTCTCAAAAAGGTTAGCCAATCACGTCTCCGTGCCTCTCTAAACACCGCACCGACTGTGGAGTTAAATTCCAAGCCTCGTTCTCTAACAAAATTTTTTCTCAGCATGGCATGGTAGAACTCTACAGCAGACTTATTGACAAATTTTTGCTCATCGATATCCGGGCGTGCCGCAGAAGTAGATGCCTCGCGCGTTAATTTCCTCTTCGGTGCCATAACACTCCAATAATCCAACCAACAAGGAATACCACCAACAAAATTATTCCACCACCACCACCACAATATTCAACAATTATATCCCACAAAAATCCACCAAACTTAACAATTTCAATACCCAACTCCACCAATAATCCAATCTTTAGCAACACCAACACAATATACTTAAACAAACTGAAATTCCAAGAAGTGCATTGCCAAAGTACCTCAATAATTCGAAATTTGTAGTAGGTTGGAGTCCTTGGCTTGCACCTTGTCAAACTTGTAGGTTGATGTTGATTTAGTCTTCTAAATCTGCAAATCTCGAACAATTAGCACAATTTGAGTCTAATTGCATAATATAGTAGTGAAATTGAAAAAAATGTGCAAAGATTGGAGTAAAATGTGAAGAAAATTGGGAAGAGGCGATTATTTTGGGGAGGGTTTTCGTCTGGAGTGTGTGTAATTGTGTGTGTTAGTGTGTGAGTTCGGGTTTTTAAAAAAACTGAATATGCGCTTTACCGATCAATTGGTAAAAAGTACCGATCGATCGGTAAATTGCCGTAGCTTTTTTTAAAAATTCCCAGATTGACCAATCGATCGGTAGGTTTTACCGATCGATCGGTCCATTGCCGTAGATTTTTATTTTAATTCCTCGAATTAACGATCGATCGGTAAAATTTACCGATCGATCGGTAAATATCTGATTTTTTTTATTTTTTATTTAATGTTGTTAAGAGTCAACAACCAAATTAAAAACGTGAAACTACCTACTAAATTCAAAAACGAAGGAGAGAAAAAAAAATTAGTTCTTGATTTATAGTCCCAAGCTGGACTTCTTACCCAATCGCTTCAACGGCTCGAAGTATGTGGATTAATGTCATCCACGTTGCAGTGTCTCAACCGCTCACCATTTACCACACAAGTTCCTAGAATAGGATCACTTACCTTAATTGCTCCATGAGCATAGAAAGTAGTCACCGTTAATGGTCCAACCCACGAAGCTTTTCGCTTGCTTTGGAAAATGCGAGGTGGTGGCGCTTTATGCAATTGCACTGTCTCTCCCTTCATGAATATCCTTTTCTCCTTGAGCTTCTTAGCCTTTTTTGACTTTATCATGTCATGGCTCTTGCCTTCTTTAGTCTCTAGCTCGGTCTTCACGTCCACCTCATTAGTGCCTTGCACCACATCAACAAGCAAAGTGTCAATCATGTTAACTTTTAGATAATCATGCTCGTTGTGTGCGTGTGTTGAAGATTTGAACATATTGAATGTAACCCGATCCTCTCCTACACGGAGGATCAACTTCCCTTCTTCAACATCAATGATGGCTCTTCCAGTAGCCATGAATGGGCGTCCCAGGATTAATGGCATTCTCACATCCTCCTCCATATCCAACACTAAGAAATCCACCGGGAAGGTGAATTGATCTATCTTTACAGGCACATCTTCAATGATTCCTAGTGGGTAGGTGATAGACTTGTCCGCCCTTTGCAACACTACTCTTGTGGGCTTCAGCTCTCCCAATCCAAGTCTCCTAAAAATAGACAAAGGCATCAAGTTCACACTAGCACCCAAATCACATAATGATTTAATAGAAGAAATAGGCCCAACAGTGCAAGGAATAGAGAAACTCCCTGGATCTTTTAACTTCGTGGCCGATTTCTTTTGCACCATAGCACTACATTCCTCAGTCAAAAAGACAGTCTCGTGCTCTCCCACTTTCTGCTTCTTAGACAACATTTTCTTTAAGAATTTGGCATAATTAGGCATTTCTCGTAATGCATCAATAAAGGGTATATCGATATGCAAATTCTTAAGCATGTCTAAAAATCTGGCAAAGATCAACCTTAGCCCTATTAATTGCTGCAGGGAATGGGAGAGGAATGTGTACCTTTTCTTGTGGTGAGATCGGTACAGTGGCTCCAATGGACTTACCCTTGTTGCAAGGTTGTTCCTTCTCCTCTTGCTTCATTGAAATCTTTTCCGTTTCCTTCTCAGCACCAAGTTCCTTTCCACTCCTCAAGGTCACAACATTGGCTTGCTCCCTTGGATTCCTCTCGGTGTCACTCGGCAGAGTTCCTTGTGCTCTTCCAGCCAAGATGGTTGCCAATTGTCCGACTTGAGTTTCCAAATTCTTGATAGATGCATCTTGGTTACTCATCCTGGTCTCAGTAGATGATATAAACTTGACAAGTAATTCCTCCATGCTCGGCTTTGGTTGGTAACCTGGTTGTGGTTGGGGGTTCAAAACATTCTTTTGGTCGGACCAAGAGAAGTTTGGATGATTCCTCCATGGTTGGTTATAGTTGTTGGAGTAAGAATTACCCTGTTGTGGCCTGTTTCCTACAAAGTTAGCATTTTCAGTAGATTGCACAAAAGGATTACCTGCCTGGCATTCCGTGCTCTGATGGTTGCCTCCACACAAATCACATATGACCACTTGAGCTTGCATCGCTGTCATGCTAAAGCCATCCATTTTCTTATTCAACGCCTCCAATTGAGCTTTTATTGCTGTTACCTCATCAACTTGGTGCACCCCTATCGGTCTCTTGGGCACATTTCTTTCGGACTGCCACTGGTAACTGTTGGCTGCCATCTCTTCCAAGAGTGTATAAGCTGCCTCAGGTGACTTTCTCATAATGGTACCTCCTGCTGCTGCATCAATCATGGATCTATTAGCAGAAAATAAACCATTGTAAAATGTTTGTACTTGAAGCCAAATCGGAAGGCCATGATGTGGGCATCTTCGAAGTAGATCCTTGAAGCGCTCCCAAGCTTCATATAGAGTCTCCGGATCATGTTGCATGAATGTGGTGATATCATTGCACATCTTAGCTGTCTTGGAAGGGGGAAAGTATTTTGATAGGAAGGCTTGAGCCATCCCCGCCCAAGTAGTGATCGACCCTGCAGGCAATGAATTCAACCAGCTCTTAGCTTTATCATTTAAAGAAAAGGGAAAGAGTCGTAACCTGATGGCGTCATCGGTGATGCCATTGTGCTTGAATGTGTCGCATATTTCCAAAAAGTTGGAGATATGAGCATTAGGATCATCAGTATGCGATCCTACGAATTGCATAGAATGTTGAATCATCTGAATTATGGCAGGCTTGATCTCGAAGCTTTTAGCCTGAATCCTTGGTCTTGTGATGCTAGACATGGTGCCTTGAAAAGATGGTTGTGCATAGTCCATCATGGACCTTATAATTGGCACTTCATCATTGTGTTGTTCACCATTCCCTCGATTATTCTCAGCCATCTCTCTTGTTTCCTTCCGAAGTCTTCTGCAAGTTCGTTCAATCTCTAAGTCAAGTGGCTCTAATATAGGTCTGACACTTCGTAGCATGCACTACAAAGACAACTCCCTGCAAAATTCAACACAACGAAGAAACAACAGTAGTGAAATCGTATAAACCGTAATAAAAGTAAAAATAACAAAAATATGGCTAAATTATAGTCAACTAATCTCCTATGATATTACTTAAACTAGTCCCCGGCAACGGCGCCAAAAACTTGATCCCTTTTATTATAAACAGCAATTTCTAGCGATTCTACCGCAAGTGCACGGTGTCAAGTTTTGGTATAATGATCTAGAAGTAAGGATTGTCGAACCCACGAGGACTAGTAGTAATTACCAAATTTAACTAGCGTTCTATATTTAATCTACGAAAGTGTTTGAAAGATTAACTAATTTAATCAATTCCAAAATTCAACCGCACCACAAAGAATTAAGATAATAAACAGTAGAGATAAATATCAAGACTTCGGTTCACTTGAGTAATCCCCCACAATTTACCTAATAGTTCTAATTAAAATTAATGCATCTAAGGTGACAAGTTTTCCGATTATATCCAATATACTCTCTCGAGCTATATTAAACCTAACACTGAATTGCAGTAAGTAACTCTCGTTCACTTATTTAACAATTCAATGTTGCATACGTTCTATGAAAACCCCTAGCCTTCGATTACTAGATATCTATAGCTATCACTCGTGTATTTGACGTCATCTCTCAATCTCGGTCTGAAATCCACGGTTTATGTTATTGGTTCCGTTTTACAATATCATCTCTCGATCTCAATTGTAAACTAACAACATTCAAAGAGTAGCTAATCCTTTAAAAGCATTAAAAGCATAACATAAACTCAAAAATAACAATAACTCAATCAAAAACTAGAATTAAAACTGTGGGTTCATACACAAGATCCCCTTGTCTCGATAACAAACTTAGCCTAGCATATTAATGGAAAAACAACGTTTTATAACATCTAACAACATTTTAAACATTGAAAGTCGGAAATAAAACTAAAACAAAAGTTCAGAAATACGTAGAAACGCTCGATGTTGAATCGTGCGTCGATCCGACGTTCTCGTCTCTAGCTGCGTTGCTTTGAATCCTCTTGAAGGTTTGAAGATGGTGGAGAGTTGAATTCTATGGTGAAAAGTCAGTCCAAAACTTCTCTAGGGCCAGCCACTTTTTCTCTTAAATAGTGGAGAAGAATCCCTTAATTTCGTGTAAGTCCCAAACTCTTAAAAGGTTTTTTTTTTTTTTCAGATTTTCGCGGCTACCGATCGATCGGTAAGATGTACCGATCGATCGGTATTTCCACGAATTAATATTTTAAGGTACGGCATCTACCGATCGATCGGTAAGATGTACCGATCGATCGGTAGAATCTTCAAAATTTGCAAGTTGAGTTTCTTCGCCGCTTCTTCGCTCGGTTCACTCAGTTGAGTCTTTTTTTCAACATTTTAAGCATAAATTCTCCAATTTCATAATATCCGACCTTGATTCCTGAAATAAACAAAAACAACACAAACGCGCATAATATCGTCCAGGAATCAACTTAAACAGTATTAAAAAAACTAGAAATATAAGTGTAAAAATCACACTTATCAGGTCCTTGCATTTCCCGATGAGTATCTATTTCAAGTTCATGATACGACCCCTTGCTATGCGGATTATGCCAATTATCTTGTTAGTGATATCCTCCCACAACTGACTTTTTATCAAAGCAATTTTTTTATCTGATTTGAAACACTACTTGTGGGAGGAACATTTCTTGTTCAAGGTTTTTGTAGACAACATGATTAGGAAATGTGTCCCAGAGGAAGAGGTGAAATCTATTCTATCCACTGCCACGACCGAGAGGTAGGTGGGCACATGGGCCCAACGAAGACAGCTGCCAAGGTACTTGAATCTATTTTTCGAGGCCATCTTTATTCAAAGATGCATTCAGGTACGTCTCCACTTGTGATAAATTTCAAAGAATAGGTGACATTTCTAAGAAGCATGAAATGCCCCTAAATAACTTTCTTGAATGTGATCTCTTTGATGTTTGGGGTATAGACTTTATGGGACCATTTTCATGTTTGTTTTCTAACTACTATGTACTTGTTGCTGTGGATTATGTGTCAAAGTTGGTGGAGGTTGAAGCTTCATGCACTAATGATACTAAAGTTGTGGTGCAATTTTTGAAAAAAAGCATATTTTTACTCGGTCTGGCACCCCTCGAGCGATCATTATTGATGGTGGGTCATACTTTTGCAATAAACTCTTTGAAAAACTTTTGAGCAAATATGGTGTCACCCACAAAGTTGCAACACCCTATTACCCACAAACTAGCGGACAAGTAGATGTGTCAAATAGGAGCTGAAGCAAATTCTAGAGAAAAATGTGAATGTGAGTAGAAAGGATTGGTCCCTTAGGTTAGATGATGCTTTGTGGGCATATAGAACTACATAGAAGACACCTATTGGCACATCACCGTATATGTTGGTATTTGGAAAATCATGTCATCTTCCTGTTGAACTTGAACACAAAGCGTATTGGGCAATCAAAGTCTAAACTGTGATTTAACTGCTGCGGGTGAAAAAGGCTTTTAGAACTGAACGAGATGGAGCAATTTAGGAACCAAGCTTACGAGAATGCGAAGATCTACAAGGATAATACCAAAAAGTGGCAGACACCCGTCTCACAACAAGGGAGTTTTGTGAGGAAGACATGGTGTTGTTATACAACTCCAGGCTACGCTTATTCCCAGGCAAGCATAAATCCCATTGGTCTAGACCATTCAGAGTCTCCAAGGTATACCCATCAGGTGCTATTGAGAGAAGTGAAATCTGTGGGAGAACATTTACTGTCAATGGTCAGCAGTTGAAACATTATCATGGTCACGATTTTGATCCGCTCACCACTGCCCATTTTGACACTTGAGGCAAAAGTTGTAAAAATTCCAACTTTGGCTTATAAATCAAGAAATTTTTCTTTCCCTTATCTTCGTTTTTGAATTCCGTAGTTGTTTTTCATCTGATTTTTGATTTTTGGTAAGTGCTCTGTTCTTGTTTTCCAACCATTTTCCCCATTAGCTGATGAGGAGAAGGACGACGATCACTGACGGTCGTCGTCATAGGTATGTGCTTGTCTTATTTTTCATGCGTAGTACATTGAGGACAATGCACAATTTATGTTTGGGGGAGTGGACTATCACTGTTGCATGGTATTGCAGGGGTGTTTATTGCATAATTGATGGAAATGTGTATTTCTTGAGCACCAACAATTTTTTTTTTTTTTAAAAGGAGTTCAAATATCGAGAAGTTTTGAATCAAAATAGTGGCAATATTCCATGATGATATCAATCTCACTATGCATGTCAACTTGAGTTGTGATGATTAATAAACTTGCTTGTGAATATCCTTATTTGAGTTAGCATGTCAAGAATGAGGAATATTTTGAGCACTTTGACTCATGATCTTGTGAATTACATATGGAGTAATGAAGATTTAAGTGAACTTGATGACTTGTTTTGAGCATTTGCGAGCTACTCTAGAACCTAGTTGAGAACACTTTGAGGCGAAATAATTAGTCACAAACTTGACATGGTAATGATGTAGGCGATTTTGAAATATTTGAGCCTTTCAACTCTACCTTGACATATTATTCCATAGTGTCCTATTTTGAGCATTATGGAAAAAGAATGGAGTATGCATTGCATACAAATAGACCCCCACCCACCTATATAAGCCTAAAGTGAAATTTGTTTTATTACCCTAATGGAGTATAATGAATCTCATTAGATGCACATAAATGTTCATATTTTGATGAGCTTCATGAAAAATACTATGAATGAGATAAAAGAAAGAAAAAGGAAGTGCTCCATGAAGTGGCACAAAAGGAAGAAAAAAAAAGGAGTTGAAATAGCCTTGAGTAAAAAAAATTGAGTCCCAAGGGGGCCAAGGCTTAAAAAGAGAGAACAAACTCTTATTGTGCGGAAATTATATGATTATACTCTTTTCTTTGTGTTTATCCTACCTTTTCTTTGCAACCGACACCTAGGCCTAACACTACAAGCTTAAAAAGACCTTTTCATCCAAGTCTAGGGAGTGACTATGTTGTGTGTTTATCGCGTACACCCAAATTAACCCTCTTACGTTAATAACAATAAAGTACGTAGTAGCGTGAGTAGGGATCGACCCACGCAGAATGATGTATTCTTGTGTTAATTTATGCAAACAAATAGTGGGTTTGGAATTAATTAAAATATTACTAAGAAAAATCTATGAATTAAACTAGTGAGCAAAATTAACTAAGATGATCAGATTATGAGAAAAGTGTTTCTTGGTTTTCAGTCGACGCTACCTTGGAACTATGGATTCAATCATCGATTAACACACAAGATTTAATTTTTAATTTAATATTTATCATTGGAGATTCAACTTCTATCTCACCTTATGCCTAGTTAAAATACCCCACACGTTCTAGTTAACCCGTATCGTTAAATCAATCAAAACAACAGCAATCAAGATTAATATTAACAATATTTTTCCAAATTAGTAGGAATGATAAAACTTAGACAACATAATCCACGCGTATATGATTAATCTAGTCAAGTATTTTTCCTAGAATTTAAAAACACCAACAACAGACAATCATTAATCTTAGTTTCTTCAAAGGCCAAACATTAGATTGTATGTAAAAATTATTAGATGTCCAATCTTAATAATCAAACACAACAATCATGGAAATAAATCATAGCAAAACACTTGATACTCAATAAAAATAAATAAAAAGAACATCAGTCTCATGAAAAACATAAATTCCAATGTTTTGTCTTCCTCAACCAAGAATCAAAATTGCTTAGTCAGTCATAGCTAAATCAAAATAACTAAAAACTAATTAAAAAAGCATAAGGAAAATTATTGACAAACTATAAGGTCGTCGCTCGTTGAGGTCGTCATTCCCGCCTTCGCTTGGATTTTCGTAGCCGCCTTTAAAATATGAAAG
Organism: Haberlea rhodopensis; assembly: GCA_907163345.1. NCBI lineage: Eukaryota > Viridiplantae > Streptophyta > Magnoliopsida > Lamiales > Gesneriaceae > Haberlea > Haberlea rhodopensis. The sequence continues at coordinate 9,379,683 of CAJQUN010000006.1, read as the reverse complement.
AAGAATTCTAAAACTATCTTCTAAGGTCTAAACTGTAAGGCCCCAACACTTAAACTCGTCATTAGTTCATTTATGACGTCATATGTGTATAAATTTTTCATTTTTCTTTTCATTCTTGAAAAAGAATCATTTCATGTTTCCCATAATCCCATGACATAAATAATGTTCAACATTATATGTTCATCTCTACCAACAATTAGACTCAAAGATTTCGCCCATTACCATCTCCATTACACCACTTTTACATTGTGGGTTTTTATAAAAATTTGGGCAGAGTCTCCCCATAAACTGAGCTATCCGGAAATGAAAACACATCACATAACATTACTCCCGACCAGGGACAACACGATACTAAACAGAATATAGAAACACAAGTAAATTCCCAGCAAGGGAAGACACCACACTAATAAGACAACAAAAGTGGGTTTCAACACCCTTATACAGTCCATATACAGATACAAGTGCTCACAGAAGAGCAACGAATAACGGATACACATCCGGATGCATAATTAGTATAAATACCAACCGCTCAACCTCGTATATCGGCCCAATCTCATACTATGCTTCTGGAAGCATCATCCAACAAGGTTCGAGCCTAGTACGCCAAAGCAACATCGTACATGTTGTACCTGTTTAAACAGAAACAGCCCCCACACAGGGTGAGCACACTCCAACTCAATAATCGATCACAAATCAACATACGAAATCATAATGCAACAATTTAGATTATTCAAACTCATAAAATATACTCCCTGTACAATTCCGAATCTGTATAGCTTCCACACACTGTTCATGTTTCAAACTCACGCACTTCATAATGTCAAGTTTAGTATTGTCACTGAAAATGTAATACTCAACAACACTTATGAATTCAATACAATGACAATATATTATTTATGCTCAAACATAAATAGTTCAACATCAATGTGAACCTGGTTATCCCAATGTAACCCTGGTTATCCCACCATCTCATTCTCGATACTTTCTCATATCACTCATGCCCACGGCATCAATACTCAACTAGTATAATCGGATCACGTACCACTACGTTTCCCCCATAACTCGTATATGAAACTCATTTGTTAAAGTCAAACACTTACCTGAAACATCATATTCAAAATTGCATGTATACATGAATGTATAGATACTAGATATACCTGCTCGTACGTCACCACGTACCTTATAGTAGACAACATGAACAAGCTATCATCAACGTCCGAAGCCTCCTGTAGAGTCGATATCGAATATCAATTCAACATTAGCTCATAATCCGAGCAATGAACATCCATCAAATAGTTCTTACTTTCATTTCCATATCACAAATCAATAACTCAATATTATGAATCAAATCATAATCAATACTTTGATGCACACATCTTCACATGAATCATGATATTTCATTGGTGATGCAAAACCCCATTTTCTCCCACCATCATCTACATCACACACACGATGCAGGATACACACACCCATACGTGCAAGATCACGTCCAACTCACATAGCAGTTCACTAGACACACAAGTTCAACAGAGGGAAAGGAAGTGCAAGGGTGTATGCATAATAATATCCAACTGGTGTCTAACTAAAACAATCCAATTAAGCCAATTAACATGCTCCAAACATTCCAACTCACACCGAGGTGATTCAACCCAAGACACGAAAGAAGGGATCCATGTAGACATAAGATTCTACTCTTTTAAATCTAATTCCCATAATCCCATCATAAAGTCATTTATTGATTAAATTCAACTTTAACAAATTAAAGATGCATTGGATTCCAAATTCTTGATTTAGAACTCACTATAAGATTAGTGACTCAACAAGGTGACATAAATCAATAACACATGCTATGCTATCCACTTGAGCATAAATATCACAATAACTCTATTCCATGTCAACACATAATAGCATGCATCTAACCCACTTATTTTCACATTACACATGCTTCCAATTGAACACATCCCATACCATAGTCCAACATCTACCAAATATCACAATGGCTACAAGCCATAAAGTTAGTCATTTTCACCTCACTAACAAAACTTAGACCCACACTTGAATCTCATTTAGCCTATTAACAAACACATACCATGCATGATTTTAATCTTCATCTTTTAACCAATAATAATACTAAGTCAAGACTTATTCCACAATTTATTTTCAACAATTAACCATTCAATAAAGTGAGCCCCAATTAACTTCCAACAATCAAAGCATTCATCATGCTATCCCATTCCCAAATACAACACCTCAATACATGAAGGAATACATACATACACACCATCTTCACCCACAAACACATGCTGGACACACACACTCACGCAGAAACACACACACGCACACGAACACACACTAACAAACCCTTCCAAAATGCTAGCAAAAATCAAACCAAAGCTCATCAAAAATTCGAGGGATTTCAGGGGAATAACGACTAAGGGACGACGAGGATTACCCACAAAAAAATCGGAAGAAAATCGCTCCAAAATCGGACGAATTCGCGATTTTTATCCGCGCGCTTCCTTGCAAGATCCGGACGCGATCGGCGACGAAACTTCAAGATCTTGGTATGGAAAGATGCGCCTGGAAGAGACGAAGACGGCGGCGGTTCGGACGCGCCGGAAAGAGCTCGGACAGCGGCGTGCGCGCGGCCCGAACGTAGCAGGGTCGAGCAGCAGCGAAGGAGAGGGAATCGGGATTTCAGTGCATGTTTTTACACGTTTACTGTGTGTCCGAAAAAATGCCCAACATAACATATTTATTTTTGTATCCTTGTCCGGTTTTGTACATCGAAGTGTCGCCGGTGCACTGATATATTATTTTTACAACTACCAATCGGGATTTATACACACTCCAAAAACCCAAAACTTAAATTCTTAATTTTAATTAACTTATCTCTAAAATATTATCGGAGTATATTTTACAACCTCAAATTATTTTATGATTCGATTAACTCGTCAGTTGACCTTCACTTGGTCAATTCCACTTCTAATTAATTAATTCTAAAATTAATTATCAATAAAAATCCAAATCATATTTAGTCCAACAAATGATTAATAATAATCTGGACATCACAATTCTCCCCAACATATAAAATTTCGTCCTCGAAATTTCAACACATGCTTACCATAAAAACCAACTGTAAAATTTACGTACCGTATATAGTTCAAGATAGTGACTTTACCATCTGTAGGATGACAGTCATCGGGATCATCGTGACTCACACATGTGCCCCATTGCACCAACGATGTCAAGCTTCTTTGTCATATCTCACTACCTGTGTACTTTCATCGACACAATTCCATTGCACAATCTTATTTCCCGTCATATACTTTTATCACAGTACCCATCATATAATCTCGTTAAATCACGCAATCTATACTTTCATGTATGTTCAAGAATATATGACAATACATCAACATTTATCTTAATTAACTTCATACTTGTGTCGTTGCAAATGTATGCAACTTATCCCCACATCATCACCATCATCGTATGAATTAACGGTACTCTTGAGCCTTTACGCATCACTCTTTCATATATCATCTCCTGGCTATTATCTGGTGCAAGGTAATGACTAGAAAACCCATTAGTCATTCTCACATACGTATATACACATTATACACACCAACAGCCACAGACCATCAGTATCAAATCAAGATAAATGGCTTAACACCAATATTTTCATGTCACGATTATACTCATCTAACACAAGGCATCAACATTAATATCGAATAGTTCGTGACATACCTTTGTAGATGGAATCATCTACAATACACAATGGCATCATAATATCATGTTAATCACAGCACTCACATACTCTTAAGTATCAACATTTCCACATTACTTCACCCAATTACTATCTGTCATAGAACAAGTACAAAATAATCTCGTTAGTATTTCTCAAATACTAGTAACATAACACGTACCTTGTCATTTACGCATTTCGATATTCATAATGTTTCTGTCATCAAACATTAATTCTCTGCATCAAAAGTTTCACGCGGTTCTATACACAACATGTTACAGCACACTGTCTCATAGGGTGATTGAAATTTAACATCAGAATTAATTGCATGCCTCAATGACGCAATTTATATCGATCTTTAACTCATCCTCAAAACATAATAATCCATTAATCATGAATATTCACAATGAACACATGTCCACACACGACATTCGTAGTAATCACGTGTCATCCCGTGACATACTCATGCCATCCCGTCACATACTCATTAAACTCATGTCTATCTGATTGTATTCCATTAAACATAATAGGTGATTAATCAATTATTAATCCTACCACATACAAAACTAGCATGCTTTCACAACAATAATTATTATCACAAAATGATTAACATCTATTTTCAATATCTCATCACCATACACCGTAGATATGAGAGTGTTATCACAGAGGTTACACCCCTTCTTGCCTTATTACCGCAAAAAATATGAATGACACATCTAGATTCCACCTCAATTCCATTATCAACTTTTCTACATGTACATGATTTCAAAATCAATATAAATCAACAAAATAACTCGAATCAACATATATCAATATGTTCAATCAACTGAAACAGTTTACCTCGATATTTTGTCCTCCTGGACCGATCCAATATCCTCTTGGGCCTAAATCACATATACCCAATGAGCAATAACATAACTGTACATAGCACAACTTCTATTGCCATCTGCAATCAAAGCATCATCAATACTCATTGCTAACACAATTGCGATACAACAGCATTCATCGTTAATCACAATAGCGGTACTAAAAATATTCATTGCTAACACATAGCAATGCATCAATCTTCATCGCCCTACGGCGGTACATAATACTCATCGCCACCACTGGCATACATATAATATCCATAATCACAATGAATATACATTCTTAAAACAACAAAATGTAATAACACTTACTGTACACAGTTGATCCACACTTGATCTTTTAAATTGTCCATGCTCTCAACATAATTATTCCACAAAATATGATTTCATATCAATACACAAATTGATATACTCACCATCAACAGAATAGCAAAATTAGACGTCGCAATATATATATTTGGCGGCAAGAACCATCGCCATGGAATCAGCGGAATGCACCATCGATAAACACATGTCTGGCGACATGAGCCATCGCCATTGACATAGCGGAAAGAGGCATCGCTACACATGTACCCGGCGGCATAAACCATCGCCAATCACTATAGCGGAATGAGACATCGGTATCAATATACCTGGCGGTATGAATCATCGCCAACCAATATAGCGGAATGAGACATCGCTATCAATACACATGACGGCATGAACCATCGCCAACCAATATAGCGGAATGAGACATCGCTATCAATACACATGGCGGCATGAACCATCGCCAACCAATATAGCGGAATGAGACATCGATATCAATATCGATAATGTGGTTGTTCCGGTCTTGTTATAGCAGCGGAATTTTAGGACCCCTCGCTTCGACATATAGCGGCATCATATGATATCCCTCGCTTCAACAATGACAGCGGCATGTTACCTCGCTTAGACATGACAGTGCCAAATATCATACTACCATCGCTTCATATGACAGCGACAAGTACCTCCCTCGCTCGAATATAACAACTACCGCAACTTCCACTAGCTCCATGTACCTGCATCCAGGTTAATACAACAGTTCACAATATAATGATCGATATCACGTTCCAGTTATAACCATAATATTCCACATTAATCACTAGAATTGTGACTGTTCCGGTCCCAATACAACAGCCGAATTTTAGGACCCCTCGCTTCGACAATGTCAGCGGCATGTTACCTCCCTTAGACATGACAGCGGCAAGTACCTCCCTCGCTCGGAGATAAAGGCTACCGGAACATTCATCAATTCTACCACAATAATCAAACACAACAATTGGTTCCATTATCACAATATATCACTATCATTTCACATATATCATCACATGTAAGGATCCACTATCCACGATATACATAATCAAAGGTGTAACACGTTTTACCCTCCGAAGCCCGTACGTCTCACCTTTCCTGATTTTCCTACAAAATCAGATCCCTTAACACATAATACATGAAGTGCTAGACATCACCATTAATGCCATCACATCGCATTCTACACGATTCCTGCAATTATAATGATTAGCACCACTTTTCATATCATAAAAACACACAAACAACTAGTTGTGTCATACAACATTAATGCCATCATGCATAAATATGTGCTATCAATAACTTCCTAGGCCCTTAACAGCCCCAAAGAGCAACCACTGCTCTGATACCACTAATGTAAGGCCCCAACACTTAAACTCGTCATTAGTTCATTTATGACGTCATATGTGTATAAATTTTTCATTTTTCTTTTCATTCTTGAAAAAGAATCATTTCATGTTTCCCATAATCCCATGACATAAATAATGTTCAACATTATATGTTCATCTCTACCAACAATTAGACTCAAAGATTTCGCCCATTACCATCTCCATTACACCACTTTTACATTGTGGGTTTTTATAAAAATTTGGGCAGAGTCTCCCCATAAACTGGGCTATCCGGAAATGAAAACACATCACATAACATGACTCCCGACCAGGGACAACACGATACTAAACAGAATATAGAAACACAAGTAAATTCCCAGCCAGGGAAGACACCACACTAATAAGACAACAAAAGTGGGTTTCAACACCCTTATACAGTCCATATACAGATACAAGTGCTCACAGAAGAGCAAAGAATAACGGATACACATCCGGATGCATAATTAGTATAAATACCAACCGCTCAACCTCGTATATCGGCTCAATCTCATACTATGCTTCTGGAAGCATCATCCAACAAGGTTTGAGCCTAGTACGCCAAAGCAGCATCGTACATGTTGTACCTGTTTCAACAGAAACAGCCCCCACACAGGGTGAGCACACTCCAACTCAATAATCGATCACAAATCAACATACGAAATCATAATGCAATAATTTAGATTATTCAAACTCATAAAATAAACTCCCTGTACAATTCCGAATCTGTATAGCTTCCACACACTGTTCCTGTTTCAAACTCACGAACTTCATAATGTCAAGTTTAGTATTGTCACTGAAAATGTAATACTTATTTATGCTCAAACATAAATAGTTCAACATCAATGTGAACCTGGTTATCCCAATGTAACCCTGGTTATCCCACCATCTCATTCTCGATACTTTCTCATATCACTCATGCCCACGGCATCAATACTCAACTAGTATAATCGGATCACGTACCACTATGTGTCCCCCATAACTCGTATATGAACTCATTTGTTAAAGTCAAACACTTACCTGAAACATCATATTCAAAATTGCATGTATACATGAATGTATAGATACTAGATATACCTGCTCGTACGTCACCACGTACCTTATAGTAGACAACATGAACAAGCTATCATCAACGTCCGAAGCCTCCTGTAGAGTCTATATCGAATATCAATTCAACATTAGCTCATAATCCGAGCAATGAACATCCATCAAATAGTTCTTACTTTCATTTCCATATCACAAATCAATAACTCAATATTATGAATCAAATCATAATCAATACTTTGATGCACACATCTTCACATGAATCATGATATTTCATTGGTGATGCAAAACCCCATTTTCTCCCACCATCATCTACATCACACACATGATGCAGGATACACACACACATACGTGCAAGATCACGTCCAACTCACATAGCAGTTCACTAGACACACAAGTTCAACAGAGGGAAAGGAAGTGCAAGGGTGTATGCATAATAATATCCAACTAGTGTCTAACTAAAACAATCCAATTAAGCCAATTAACATGCTCCAAACATTCAAACTCACACCGAGGTGATTCAACCCAAGACACGAAAGAAGGGATCCATGTAGACATAAGATTCTACCCTTTTAAATCTAATTCCCATAATCCCATCATAAAGTCATTTATTGATTAAATTCAACTTTAACAAATTAAAGATGCATTGGATTCCAAATTCTTGATTTAGAACTCACTATAAGATTAGTGACTCAACAAGGTGACATAAATCAATAACACATGCTATGCTATCCACTTGAGCATAAATATCACCATAACTCTATTCCATGTCAACACATACTAGCATGCATCTAACCCACTTATTTTCACACTACACATGCTTCCAATTGAACACATCCCATACCATAGCCCAACATCTACCAAATATCACAATGGCTACAAGCCATAAAGTTAGTCATTTTCACCTCACTAACAAAACTTAGACCCACACTTGAATCTCATTTAAGCCTATTAACAAACACATTCCATGCATTATTTTAATCTTCATCTTTTAACCAATAATAATACTAAGTCAAGACTTATTCCACAATTTATTTTCAACAATTAACCATTCAATAAAGTGAGCCCCAATTAACTTCCAACAATCAAAGCATTCATCATGCTATCCCATTCCCAAATACAACACCTCAATACATGAAGGAATACATACATACACACCATCTTCACCCACACACACATGCTGGACACACACACTCACGCAGAAACACACACGCGCACACACACTGCTGCACACACACGAACACACACTAACAAACCCTTCCAAAATGCTAGCAAAAATCGAACCAAAGCTCAACAAAAATTCTAGGGATTTCAGGGGAATAAGGACTAAGGGACGACGAGGATTACCCACAAAAAAATCGGAAGAAAATCGCTCCAAAATCGGACGAATTCGCGATTTTTATCCGCGCGCTTCCTTGCAAGATCCGGACGCGTTCGGCGACGAAACTTCAAGATCTTGGTATGGAAAGATGCGCCTGGAAGAGACGAAGACGGCGGCGGTTCGGACGCGCCGGAAAGAGCTCGGACGGCGGCGTGCGCGCGGCCTGAACGGAGCAGGGTCGAGCAGCAGCGAAGGAGAAGGAATCGGGATTTCAGTGCATGTTTTTACACGTTTACTGTGTGTCCGAAAAAATGCCCAACATAACATATTTATTTTTTGTATCCTTGTCCGGTTTTGTACATCGAAGTGCGTCGGTGCACTGATATATTATTTTTACAACTACCAATCGGGATTTATACACACTCCAAAAACCCAAAACTTAAATTCTTCATTTTAATTAACTTATCTCTAAAATATTATCGGAGTATATTTTACAACCTCAAATTATTTTATGATTCGATTAACTCGTCAGTTGACCTTCACTTGGTCAATTCCACTTCTAATTAATTAATTCTAAAATTAATTATCAATAAAAATCCAAATCATATTTAGTCCAACAAATGATTAATAATAATCTGGACATCACATAAACTATGAAGAATTCCCTGATTTGAGATCCCAATCTTGAGTTATAAGGTAAGATGCTGATAGAGTAGGTAAAAATCTATCCAAAGATGGTAAAAATTGAGTTTCAACGCTCGCATATTTTTTGTTTCATTTTTTCTGGCCTCAAGATCGATCGCGGGAACCCGCCGATCGATCGCGAGGATGAAATTTTTATTGATTAAATTTTTTTCCTCGCGTGATCCGTGCGATGTATCGCTGATCGCTGATCGCTATTATTTTAAACAGTATATTTCCAGTATAGTGATTATGTACCACAAGTGCACGGTTGTCAAGTTTTAGTATAGATTATGTAAAGTATGATTTGTCAAACTCACATAGACTAGTAGCAATTACTAGAGTTAATTAGCCTAACTATATTTAGCCTATGAATATTGAGAGAAATTCAATTATTGCAAACCCAGAAATTTAGCCAATCCAAACAAACAAGCGATTAAAAGATACGAAAATCAATAGAGACGAATATCAAGACTTCGGTTCACTCATGTAATCCCCCATGATTCTCCTTTTAGTTACGGCCTCAAAGTCTACGTTTTAAGGTGACGAGTTTTCCGAGTTTATCCAATATACTATGGTCAAGTTATATTAAACCTAATATTGAAATGTACAAGTCAATGGTCATGTACTCATTTAACATCTGACATTGCATACGCTCTATGAAAACTTCTAGCTTTCTATCTTGGTAGATCTATGGCTATCACAGTGTGCTAGATTTCACGTGATCAGTTTCAATCTAAAGCCCACGTATGAATTATCGTGTCAAATTATAATATCGTATGGTCAAGGCAATTATAATTACTAACATCAATTCAAAGGTAGCTAATCCTTGAAAAACATTAAAAACATAATCATACTCAAAGAATTGTAGAAAAATCAATCTAAAACTCAAACTAAAATCTTGGGTTCATACAAGGGATCCCCAAGTCTTGATAAAGAAGCCAACAACAATCCTTAAATATGAATGTAAAAACTTGTTTAACAACAAATCCAACATCCTAAAATCCAAAAATAAACAATAAAAAGTGTTTAGAAATACTAAAGATGCTATTCGTCGACTCCTTGCTTCGTTGCGTCGTCCCGTTTCTTTGATTCCCGCTTGCTCTTCAATAGCTTCAGAAAGAATGGAGGTGGAGGTTGTCTTTTTAGGTCTTAAACTGAGCAAAAGTCCCCTCTAGTCGTCCATCATAGTCCTTAAATAGTGGTAGAGGAGTTTACCAAAAATTGGACACCAAATAACCAACAAGGAAATAAAATCTCAAATTTTTCGGATTTGGCGATCGATCGCCGTCTGTTGCCGATCGATCGGCAAAACATTCTGGACGAAATAACTTTTTTATATCCGCGATCGATCGCTGTATTTTACCAATCGATCGAGGAATTTTTCTGAACAGTGGTGATCAATCGCGAGATGTTACCGATCGATCGCCTTTTGTTCCTCGTATAATGACTCCGTGGTCGATCGCGCTGATGCTGCCGATCGATCGCGGAGCTCAAAATTTCAATCTCGAGATTCCGGTCATTCTTTCAACGTGTTCGCTGGTCCTTTTTCAATATTTTTAGCTCGTTTCCTCGACTTTTATACAATTGGACCTAGATTCCTAAAATCAATGAAAATATACCAGAAAGCGTAAAATCATCCAGGAATCCAAACACAAAAAGTTGTTCCAATATCATTTCACACATGTTTAACAATCATTTTGGTTGTGCCTTGATATCATCCCTTCTTGTCCAAGCTAAAATACATCCTTGATAAAACCAATCATTTATCATATAAGCTCGCAAATGTCAAATTGTAATTTCGGTATTTCATGACAAACTATTTGGTCTTCCCAACCAAAATGATATATTAACCATGCATATTAAGTAGACACATTAGTACAGCAAATACAAGTTTTGTTGATCAACAAAACCCATAAATAATTTGTAGATTAAATTGCCATTAAACTCGAGAATGCGTTCAAGACTCAACAAGAATGACCCACTATAGTTTTCTCTTTCAAACAAAAGAAATAGAATAAATTAAAGTGCGTGAATAAATTTTTTAATTTATTACAACCACAGAATATGAAATTTTATTTCACACACTCTAAATATGACATTGTATACTTAGAGGAGCCAGAAGCGATGAAATTTTATTTTACATAACGAACCGAATGTGGATGGTAAGATCATCAAACGAATAAGATTAAATGTCAAGAATATAATGACGTATGATACTCTCTCTTTCAAGTAACAAAATTAAATTTTAGAGCATGTAATTAAATGTTAAAAAATGAATAAAAGAATAAATATGAAGTATACTTGCAACCACGGAATCGATGTGATATAATCTTATTTTTAAAAATACAGGGGTTTAAAGCTTATTTTTTAAAAACACAATGGTTTAAATGATAATTAATACTACATAGGGGTCATAAGCTTATGGTCTAAAAAGTTATTGGGATTTAAAAGCTAATTAATTTTATACATGGAAACGTTTTTGAATCTATTGGGATCTTTGCAAGGGGCCTACATGCAATTAGCCTTATAAACCTATTTAACTATTTCTCATACAAAATGATAAAATTAAATTTAAAAAAAAATTTAAAATTTCTGTATCGATATATTAATAAAATATCAGTTATACTTATATCTTTTATTAATGGGAAATTTGCGGGTCGGTACCCTTTCCTAAAACTTAATTCATCCTAGTCTAGTTAAAAAACCTTAGTTCACTTATGTTCATTCTTGGTTGAAATGACTATAAAACCCCCATGTGGTCCATGTGGTCCAAGTGGTCAACATGGTCCAACCAACTCTTAATAAAATTGCATTCTTAACCCTAAGAAAATGTTTAAAGAAAAATAAACATCTATATACTATTTATCATCTTCTTTATCCTATTATTCATGAAACAGTAGCATTTATGAACATGAGGTCCTTCAATTTCTGTCATCTCGGGTGAACACAAGAGCATATTTTTGCAAATGACTCGCAGTTCATATAACGTTCTTCTAATTATAATTCACAACCCGATTTGAAGATCATGTTAAAAATAAATAAAAGGCCCAACATGCTTCCGTATTACAATAAAATTTTAACAAACTAAAATATACCATTTTGACCATAACGGCACCGGGTGAGGTGGGTCGCAACGCCACCAGTCGAAAACTTACTGCCTCCGGACTTTTTTACGAATGGCTCCTCACCATTCAACCTCAGCACACGGGCGAGGCTAGTCTGTCAGTTATCCGACTCCTTCAGAAACCGCACAGCACAGCCCTAATTCGTTTCCTACCTTAGGGCGTAAGGTATAATCAAGATATAAAAAAGATTTAAAGAAATCAGGGAGATAGCTGGGCAACAGCCTTATTTTTATTCTGGAATACTTATAATATCTATTACATTAAAACGTCTCCTTTTGGGAGGAGACGGACTTGTTTAGCCTCTCATATAGATGAGGCTTGACTCAAGAACACATAAACTTTAAACAAACAGAACAATATTACAGACAGACACTTATGAAATGAAAGAAAGAAAAGAAATATTACCAAGCTAAGAAAGCTGAAGATTACAAAGCTTGGAGACTACAATATTTATTTTCAGAAAACTATGGAGAATTTTCGATGTCCCTAGCTTCCTGAATGCCTTGGTATTTATAGAAGTCTGAAGGTGGATGTGAAATCCGGATGTCAGTTCTTGTTTATAATCAGACGTCATTACATGCGTCTTCTCTCTTGTTTGGTATCTTGTGGTCCCTTCGTCTTTCGGCCGAAGAGCGGTCCTACCATTTTGTTTTCTTTTGAAAATGGTAGTGGTCCTCGTCAGACTCACATGACTCTTGTCTCCCTGTGGTCCATAGAAATTTGGTTTTTGCAGTCCGCGTGGGAATCTTCCACGTTTGCCTGGTCCTGTTTTGTCCTCTTTCTTTTGGTCCCTTTTGACAGGGAATCCTTTCCTGAACAATGGCTATTTCTGTTCTGAGTAGCTCGGGCAGATGTAGCTTGCCATATTCCTACATGAGCCATGTTACAGAACTTCCGGCTAGTTTCTTTGGTTGCCGGAATCTTGTTTTCCCATAATATTTGCCTATTCTTTTCAAAGATGTCCTCGGCAAATTTTGTAGTATGGCTTGTCATGGAGTTCACCATGAATGATCCGTTTGCTGTTTTCTGGAAGATTTTGAACGGATACTTGACTTTGTCCAACTCAGTAAGACAGACCCATAATCCTCAAGCTCTTCTGGTAGTAATGTCATCTTCGGTGAGCGGGCAAACTAATGTTGTTCCTTCAGGAGGTGGTTTTATTTGATCCATCGCCTTCCAGTTAGGTCTTTGTAACTTTACAAAATGAAAGCTAGGGTGAAGACCATTTCTTGTGATTTCTGGGGCTGCGGTAATAAATTTCAGCTCCAGAACATCTCCTCGTCCAAGTGTATGATTATTTTGCCATGAGTCATACACTCCTTCATAGATCCAGTCCGGTAATTTTCGATTTCCGGAAAACTTGGTGCTGACTGAGGCTAGGCAGCCAAAATCAAACCACTAACGAACACTTTCTGGTTTGACACCAGGATGCATCCACATTCTTGGCTATTTTCCTGACCAGTCTGCTGTAATTTTTCCAGGAATTATACCCACTCTTGTACAAAGTTTCTCCCATGATCTTTGATATCCTGCAAATATTCTCGTTAGTATTAACCTTAGATTTGCCCGCCGATGGCCTAAGATTAATATCTCCCTCTTTAACCCCAGAGGTGCTAGGTTTGCTTGATTCTTCAGATATCCCAGATACCTTAGAATCAATTTTTCCTTCTGTATCTTCCCCGAAAGGATCAATACTAGGACCTGTAGTGGCGGTACTTGAATCCTCCACAACGATTGATGAGCCCGGCTCTCTGAAACACGACTTTAGCTTCACCGCTGAAGCATCCCGTCGGAGGGGAATATAAAGACTGTCCCATAAACAGGTGTGAGCCTGCATGGTAGCCTTCATATCCTGTTGGACCTTCGTGAGATCCAGTTCCTGTACTTGACCCGCAACCTGAGAATTAATTAACAGGCTGTTGATCTTCTTGTCTAGCTCCTCCAGATTTTCTCGGAGGTGCTTTGATCTCGTGATGATGGAATTAGCTTCACTCGCTTCCATCTCTTGTCAAAAAATCTGCAAGAATATTTTATCAGATTTTACAATGACAATATCATAATCATAATATTGACATTCAGCTTGCCATCTTAAAAGTCTAGCCTTTTCTTGATTGATTCAATTTTATTTTTTTAAAAAGGCATTGACACTCGTATTATCTATTTTTAAGATAAATTTCTTTGCAAGTAGGAAAAGTGGCCATTTCTTAAAAGCCTTTCGAACCGCAAAGAACTCCTTCTCGTCGAGATGTGCCATCTGATAACTTCGTTGTTATCAAATAGCTGTAATATCCCCGAAATAATTAATTGCAATTTGGGCGTTAATTATATTTATGTAATTATTTATGGTGATAATTAAGTTATGTGCTGAAATTAATTATCAGGGTGAAATGCTTAGTCACATGGTAGGCGTGACCTGAGGGTTGCATTTCAGGGTGTATGTTAAGCATGTGGGAAATGAGGTGTTATTATGATTTATTTGTGTTGGTGGTTAATTATAAGAAAAGTATGGATTTAATGAAGTTTAGAGCTTCTTGTAAAATGCTTTTAAAATACCATGCTGGGGTATTTTATACATCATACTCATTGTTGGGTACATGTTAATAATAAACTATACCCACCACCTCTCTTTTCACTTCACATCACACCTTTTCACCTTTTGGAAATCTCTCCCAAACCCTCTTTTCCTTCCATTTTCGTTTCTATCACAAGGTGGAGCAAGAAAACCTTGGCTAAAGCTTGTTGTGGTGATTTCTTGTCAAACTTTGAAGCCAAAAAGGGTAAGGATCCACCCTTGTTAAGTTTTCTTTGATGCTAGTAAGATTTTGTGTATGGTTTGGGAAATATGGGTTGGGTTTGTATGCTATCATGTTTTATTTTAGTGGTTGTGGTCATTGTTGAGTGGTAAGGTGGTCTTACATGATGATATGGAGGTTTAATGATGTGTTGGGTGGTTGATCTTTGAACTATATGAGGTTAGGTGTTGGATGAAGCTCTTACATGGAGTTTCTCGATGGAACAGAGCTGCTCGATCGATCGAAAATAAGTCTCGATCGATCGAGCAGGGTAGAGCCTAACCAAGGCATGAAATGAGCTTACCGATCGATCGGGGAAAAGTTTCGATCGAACGGTGTGAAGTCTCGATCGATCGAGACAAAAATCTCGATCGATCGGAAGAGGCGGAACTTGGATGCCACTTTTGCTTAACTTAGCGATCGATCGGGGCTTGGAGACCGTTCGATCGCAAGGCATACAATGTGGGTTTTGTGATTTTGTCCTATATGATGATATTTTTTGGTAATGGTTCATTTATTGGCTTCTAATATGGATTCATATGATTGTGTAGAACCATCCCAGGTACCAACGACATCAAGGAGATAAAGTTCTTCGACTTCTCCACTTTTGAAAAGGTACGTAGTGAGACGTACGGGCATCGGACGGTAAAATGTACTATTACGTATTAAATTGGTTATGCATTATGGTTGCACACATGGAATGTATTATGCATTTTGGTTGCATATGGGGTCTTGTTTATGCATCATGGATTGCATACATGGTTTGGTCATGCATCTTGGTTGCATGTGTACATGGGATGCATTTGTACATGTAATTGTGAGTCGGGATTATATTTCAGTGATGGAGAATACTTGCCGACAGTGGCGTAGCGATGTGAATACTTGCCGCTGTCATACCGTAGCGATGACATAATATTTACCGCTAATATGAAGCGAAGAACACGACCGCTATCATATTTATAGCGAGGGATATTAGTGCCGCTGGTATTGTCTAAGCGAGGGGTATTTCCGCTGTCATGTTGACGCGAGGGGTATTATGCCACTGATATATTAAGACTCGGGAATTGAACACGGTATACATGGAAATCGGTAGATGTCATGACATACATTATTGGTAATATAATCTACTGGTTATGATTTTGATATAGGGACAACCATTGGAGCTTTTAAATGTATTAAATACAGGGAGTGAATTGTATTTACGGTTTATGCATTTAAATTACAATCATATTTTTGTGAATATGATTTATATACATGCTCATGGCTTTGGGGTTGTTCCTGTAGGTACTTTTGGGCGGACAGGTTAAGGCGGGTTGATGCGGTGAGCTAGTGAGGAGTGCTCTTGGTAGCAAGCACATTCTTTTGTATAGTATCTACTCTAGGAGTAGTGTAAAGCTATAGGATTAACATTCATTAGTGGGGAATGTGATTAATCCCTTTTGGAACTTATTTTGGCACTGTAATCTAATAGCTCAGGACATCAACACGATTTTTATACTCCGTTTATGCATGAAAATTTTATTTACGCCTTTAATCCGCACTTAAGGAACTAGGGTCCTTACATTAGTGGTATCAGAGCAGTGGTTAGAGAACCCGGGAATGAGTTAAGGGTAGCCTTAGCATGGTTGGCTAGGTGTTTATATTTGGGCATGTTTATGCATGTGGTGCATATTGGTATGTAAATTGTTATATTAACATGCTTATTATCGTCCATGTTATCTAATGGCATAACATATATATTGTTTGGAATTGTTGTTAACCTTTGTATTGCAGCATGGCGGATATGAATGTGGAGAACCTCAATGAAGGGGTGGGTGATATTGGAAGCGTGAACGCTAGCATTGGTCAGACAAATCCTTTACCTCCACCTGCTGTGGGCGTGGAGCCGGTAGCTCAGATGTTATTACCAGGGGAGCTTAGTCTGAGTCAGTTCCTAACTTTCCACCCGCCCATGTTTGAGGGGACGGAGACAGGAGAAGAAGCTGAGGAGTGGCTTGAGAGACTAGAGCAGATATTTTTGTCCGCTCCTTGTGCTAGGACAGCATGGCTGAGGTTGGTGGAGTTCCAACTGGCGAAGAAGTCTTCTATGTGGTGGAAGACGACGGTGATGGAACTGAGAGCTCAGGGTATGGTGATTGACTGGACTTTATTTCGTACTCGGTTTCTAAACCGATACTTTTCTGCTGCGGCTAGACAAACAAAGGAGGATGAATTCACGAGCTTGAAGCAGGGGAGCATGTCAGTCTCGGACTATGCCATGCATTACTCATCCTTGTTGAGGTTTGTTCCCCACATTGCAACAAACGGGCATGCCAAGATGAGACAATTTCTAAAGGGACTACGATCGGAACTTTTTGATCGGGTTATCTCCAACAATCCCACTTCTTTTGATGATGCTCTCACTAGAGCGGAACTAGCGGAGATCGGAGTCAGTGCTTATCCGGATGTTGCACCCCCACAAGTCCCACCGCCGAGGCCAATATCTAATAATCTGAGGCCACGAGGAGAATCATTTCAACCTCGTGGGGCTTCTTCCTCATCTTCTCGGTTTGGTGGGAGACGAATGGATAACCGGAGGGGTGGTGCGCCTAACAACAGAGGGCAGACTCAAGTGAGTAGGAGTGGAGTGGTGAAGTGTCACTTTTGTGGAGGACCACATCATATGCGAGACTGTACGACTTGTTATAAATGTGGCAAGATGGGCCACATATCTCGGTTCTGTCAGAGTGGTGATGGTCAGGTGGATCTCAGAGGAGGCAGAGGGAGGTTTCTACCGGGAAAGTACAGCAGGCCGCCGTTGGTGCCTTGACAGATGGGAGGACTGGCGATGGGGCCACCTCAGGGACAGGTCTATGCATTGACCAGGGAGCTGTTAGTAACCCCATGAGCATACAACGCAGCGGAATAAAATTTTGGGATTACAAACCAGCGATCTATACATAGGGATTCATATCGGATTAGAGAATTACAAGTGTCTTACCCTTGTAGCGCGTTTGAAGCAGAATCCACGGAGCTGCACCACGTCCTACGCCTTCTCCGAGTCACTAAGCAAAACTCGATTGGTTTTGCCTCAACGGTATCCACACGATCAAATCGGGTGAAGGGATGGATTAATAACACGTTGCTAGACAAGTTATTAATCCGATACACGAAGCTAACTCGATTCACAATCAAAGATGGCACGAAAAACCACCAAGAACCACACGGCTATGATAGAGCCGAGAGTTCAACTTGGTGCGGCCGAGAGCTTCCTTTGGGTGGCTAGGTTTTGTTCTTTTGATCTTGTCTTACAATTAAAAACCTTGCAATCATATTAAATATGATTAATTAAAGGCTTTCTTAAAGCTTCATGGGCTTAAGCCCATGATTTAATTAATCCTTATGATTATTAATTAAGACTCCTCTTAATTATTTAATTCATCCCATGAATTTAATTTCCCTTCTCGATTTAATCTTTTGTGCGACCCGATAGGATCTCGTAATGTTGGCAGTGACATAAAATCTCATTTTATGTCGCAAGCATCGAGCGGTATCTAGCAACACATCGATGCTACCCAAATTACGAGAATGTCAATGACTCGACATAACCTTTAGAACTTGTGATAATATTAATCATGTAACTTAATCCCTTTGTCCTTTGTGTTTAGATTGAACACGAGTCATGGAATAGTCATACTCGTATATTCAATCTCTATTTCTTGATCCCCAAGTAGAACTAGAATAAACGAATAAGCTCGATATCTCATATCGACTCATTCGAGCATGGCCATGCATTTTAGTTCTCACTTGATCAAGGGCCAAACACATCTCCTGTTATATAGGAGGGACAAATCCTATCTCGATCAGTCAACAACCCTCTACATAATTCGTAGTGTATCCAATAGTCGCCTTTATAGTATACCCTGTTACGGGTAACGTTTGACGATATCAAGATACATAACTCCTTATGTTGGGATCTCTGATGATCACAAGTCGTAAGGATTACATACATTATTATCACTATGAGAATTGCATATGACGATCATATAACTATCCATGTTGCATTCTCATGGTGGGTCTGTTCAGTACATCGTTCTCTAACATGTACCCATATGTTGATTTGATATCTCATATCAATGAACAATTCATCGATCAACATATACTAGTCTCTACGTATTATCATTATCCCTTTCATGATAATACTTGACTAGGAACTTCTTTAAGAATAATACAATATTATTCTAAGGACATTAACATATATATTAATTCACAATGCACAGTTAAAAGAATAATATATAATAATGAATTGCCATTCATAAAACCATAAACATTGTATGTCTTAAACAATCATCTAATGACTTGTCTTAGGGCATATCCCAACAAATCTCCCACTTGCACTAAGACCACTCAGACATATACCTAATGCCTAGAGATCTAGTATGACGATCATGTTTCTGCTGTGACAGCGGCTTCGTCAATGGGTCAGATACATTATCATCTGTTGGTACTTTGCATATTTTAACATCTCCCCTTTCAACGATTTCTCGAATGAAATGGAAACGCCTAAGTATGTGCTTGGATCTTTGGTGAGATCTTGGTTCCTTAGCCAATGCGATCGCTCCATTGTTGTCACAATAGAGTTCTATCGGATCTTTAATGCTAGGCACCACTTCAAGTTCAGAAATGAACTTCCTCATCCAAACAGCTTCCTTTGCTGCATCCGAGGCAGCAATATACTCAGCTTCCGTTGTAGAATCGGCTACTGTTTCTTGCTTTGAACTCTTCCAGCTCACAGCACCCCCATTTAGGCAATACACATATCCAGATTGCGATCGAAAATCATCTTTGTCGGTTTGGAAGCTAGCATCAGTGTAACCCATTACATTGAGCTCTTCCTCACCTCCATAAATCAAGAATGTATCCTTAGTCCTTCTCAAGTACTTCAGGATATTCTTGACAGCAATCCAGTGACCTTCACCTGGATCAACTTGATATCTGCTCGTCATGCTCAAAGCATACGATACATCGGGACGAGTACATATCATGGCATACATGATAGATCCAATAGCTGACGCGTATGGAATCTTACTCATGCGTTGTCTCTCATCTGGTGTTGAAGGACACTGTTCCTTCGAGAGATAAATACCATGTGTCATAGGCACGAATCCTTTCTTGGATTCTTGCATGCTAAACCTTTTAAGCACCTTGTCTATGTACGTACTTTGACTTAGACCAAGAAGCCTTCTCGATCTATCTCTATAGATCTTGATTCCTAATACATAGGTGGCTTCTCCTAAATCTTTCATCGAAAAGTAGTTCCCTAGCCAAATCTTTACAGATTGCAAGGCAGGGATATCATTTCCAATAAGAAGTATGTCATCTACATACAACACTACGAAAATGATTACGCTCCCACTGACCTTCTTGTAGACACAAGGTTCATCTTCATTTTTGATAAAACCAAACTCTTTGATTGCATCATCAAAACGAAGATTCCAACTCCGAGAAGCTTGCTTCAATCCATAAATGGATCGTTGTAGCTTGCATATCTTTCCAGCATCCTTTGGATCGACAAAACCCTCGGGCTGTGTCATGTACACATCCTCGAGCAGATTTCCATTAAGGAAAGTTGTTTTGACATCCATCTGCCAGATTTCATAATCATGAAATGCAGTTATTGCAAGTAAGATCCTTATGGATTTAACCATGGCCACTGGTGAAAAGGTTTCATCATAGTCAATACCATGAATTTGTTTGAATCCTTTTGCAGCCAGCCGACCTTTATAGGTTTGTACGTTACCATCCATATCGGTCTTTTTCTTGAAAATCCATTTGCACCCTATGGGTCGTACCCCTTCAGGTGGATCAACCAAAGTCCATACTTGGTTTGCATACATGGATTTCATCTCAGATTTCATGGCCTCTTGCCATTTCTCAGAATCATTGCCCATAATAGCTTGTTGATAAGATGACGGCTCATCCTCATCAATAAGTAGTAAGTCACCTTGTTGAGTCACAAGAAATCCATATCTCTGTGGCTCCCGGTGTTCTCTTACAGAACTACGCTGGGCTTGTGTCTCTTGAGCAGGTACTTCTTCCACAACAGCTTGTGGTGCCTGCTCTGTTTCCATCTCAATCTCAGGTTCAGTGTTTTCTTGTGGTTGAACTTCACTAAGTTCTATTTTTCTCCCACTGGTTTTTCTAGAAATAAATTCTCTTTCAAGAAATACACCAGTCCGAGCAACAACTACTTTGTTCTCGGTGGGATAATAGAAATAGTACCCTTTCGTTTCCTTAGGATACCCCACAAATAAACACTTATCAGATTTGGGTCCAAGTTTGTTAGTGGCGTGACGTCTAACGAAAGCCTCACAACCCCAAATCTTCATAAAAGACATACTAGGACGCTTCCCAGTCCATATCTCATATGGTGTCTTTTCCACTGATTTAGATGGAACACGGTTCAGTAAGAAAATTGCTGTTTCTAGAGCGTGTCCCCAAAACGATATCGGAAGATCTGCATGACTCATCATTGATCTAACCATGTCTAACAAGGTTCGATTTCTCCTCTCGGATACACCATTCCATTGTGGAGTATACGGAGGAGTGAGTTGTGGGACTATCCCACACTTCTTTAGATAGTCATGAAACTCTTGGCTTAAGTATTCTCCTCCTCGATCTGATCGAAGGATTTTGATACTTTTGCCAAGTTGGTTTTGTACTTCATTCTTGAAATCTTTGAACTTTTCAAAGGTTTCATGTTTATGTTTCATTAGGTACACATACCCATATCTACTGAGGTCATCAGTAAATGTAACGAAGTATTGAAAACCACCTCTAGCTTGCGTACTTATTGGTCCACATACATCACTATGTATTAGTCCCAATAAAACATTTGCCCTTTCAACATGTCCCTTGAAAGGGGCTTTAGTCATCTTGCCCATTAAACAAGATTCGCATGTTTCATATGATTCAAAATCAAATGAATCTAATACTCCATCCTTATGAAGTTTAGATATGCGGTTCTCGTTTATGTGGCCCAAGCGACAGTGCCAGAGATAAGTCGGATTACAATCATTATTTTTAATCCTTTTAGTATTTATGTTATAGATAGGCATATCAAGATTTAATACATAAAGACCATTCACCATTTGTGCACTAGCATAAAACATATCATTTAAATAAATAGAACAACAATGTCCTTTATTATAAATGAAAAACCATACTTGTCTAAACAAGAAATAGAAATAATGTTTTTAGTAATTGAAGGCACAAAATAACAGTCTTTCAAAATCAATGATAAACCAGAAGGTAAAGCTAAATGATAATCTCCTATAGCTAATGCAGCAACTCTTGCTCCATTTCCAACTCGGAGATCAACTTCACCTTTCGCCAATGTCCTACTCCTTTTGAGATCCTGCACATTTACACAAATGTGAGATCCACATCCAGTATCTAATACCCATGATGAAGAAGTAGATAAATTGACTTCTATAACAAAAATACCTGAAGCGGAAGTCACACTTCCTTTCTTTAGATCCTCCAGATATACTTTGCAGTTCCTTTTCCAATGGCCGGTCTCACCGCAATGGAAACAGTTCCCTTCCTTTGCTATCCCTCCCTTTGGTTTCAGTGCATAAGACTTTGGCTTAGATTTAGCAAAGACCTTCTTTGCTTTCTTGTTGCCTTTAGCTTTGGCCCTTCCTTTGCCTTTATTCACAATAAGGACATTTGTGGCCTTAGTCTTCTTAGTATTTGCTTCATATGTTCTCAACATACCAAGCAACTGGGGCAGAGTCTTTTCCATATCAGTCATATTGTAATTTACTACAAATTGACTGAAGCTCTCCGGCAACGATTGCAAGATTACATCGGTGGCCAACTCTTGGTCCAATGGAAAACCTAGCTTGTCCAGATTCTCAATGTACCCAATCATCTTGAGCACATGAGTTCCAACTAAGCTTCCCTCTACCATCCTGCACTGGAATAACGCTTTAGAGACGTCATACCTCTCTTGTCTAGCTTGCTGTTGGTACAACTGCTTTAAGTGTTCGATCATATCGAACGCCTCCATTTCCTCATGTTGCTTCTGAAGCTCAGAGTTCATGGTGGCAAGCATGAGGCACCCAACATCAAGTGCGTCACTCTGATGCTTCTTGTAAGCATCTTTTTCAGCTCTTGTAGCTGTTAGGGGAGGTTCTTCAGCGAGTAAGGGTTCCTCTAGGACATATTGTTTCTTTTCTTGTTTGAGGACTATCTCAAGTTCCTATGCCAGTCTAGGAAATTCGTCCCATTTAATTTGTCCTTCTCAAGGACCGATCGCAGTGATAAAGTGCTAGTAACGTTGTTAGTTGCCATGGATATCTACAATATAAATATGCAAAATAAGTTTATGATTTAAATCATTTAACATGGTCTTATATTAAATGATACTCCCACTATTTTGTTTGAAAAATATCAACCCTCGAAATCTTTAGTGGGCCAAGATCCATATTTCACTTAATCTTGAGTTAGCTTTGGCTAATCGCCCAAGACTCGGTTATTTAGGTAGACAACACTTTGTCAATTATATCACATATAATTCTTGGATAGTTGGACGAACAACGCTTTGTTCAATTCATCAAATGAATTAAAATCCAACCCATGCCTCTAGGTTCCCAATCCTATTGAGATAACCTAGTTAAGTCGTACCCAATTAAAGTATAACGGATATCACTTTTATCCTTTCGCGCCTTACTAAGATTGCCACGGTGCTTTGCTTTGGCAAACCCACACATGTACAATCGAAGTTATTGACGAGTACTTTTATTTGGAAGGCATCTAAAACTTAATATTTTAGAGGGATTTATTGATCTCATGATTAATTTGATAATTTAAAATATGTCCACTACATATAGTTGTATACATATCTACATATATGTGTAATACTATTATCAAACTAAAACATAAGATAAATCATGCATCAACATACATAATTAAAACGTGACATGGTTATAGCCCCTACTAATGAGTTTCTCAAGCCAATGAGAAACTCCTATGAGTCAACCTAAGGTAACTTCATAAGCTCCTTCCTTTGGCTCCAATTTGTGAATGGCCTCCTCATCCCGGCACGATGCTCCATCTTCATTGATCACCATCAATAAAATAAACTATACTATTTACAAGATATAGAATTCCTCGATTCACATTCGAGGGGAACATAGGGGAGGGATTACATTTAGAATAAAATAGAGAAAGGCACGACTCGCAGGTCGTATTATAAATTACAATCATTCACAAATCCTATCTAATAGGTCAAAGGGCTATAACCACGCACCATGCTCAAACAACACATAAAGCATGCATTAACATTTAATTAATTAAATTCTAAACATTTTAAATTTAATTTTAATTAAAACTGTAATATAATTTTTGAAAAATTATCGTACGCTCGGGACATCACATGCCACGAACTAAAGCGACTAAAACACGAACCACCATGGTTCGAACCAAAACCCACGGCTGGACCAATAGTGGGCCTAGGGTTCGAAACCCTAGCCCATGGCCGAGCCATGGTCCATGCGGCGGCTTGGGTGCGGTGCTGCTAGGGTTCCAAACCCTAGCCGCCTTGCACCATGTTGATTCTATCGAGCCAACTTGCACCTTTTCAATACTTTATCGAGCCAATAAAGTTCAAAACCCTAGATAGTGCGACGGCTTGACCCATGCTCGAGCCAGGGTCCGAACCCTAGCCCTTAAGCGGCGGCCGAGAGGCTTATGTGACTAGGGTTCAAAACCCTAGCCTATTGGAAGCGGCGGCCGAGCCATGGTGACTAGGGTTCGAAACCCTAGCACCTAGGTGGCGTCGGCCGTGAGCCATACTCGAGCTAATGTTCCGGTTTTTGATCACGAATTATCATATATTTCGATCCGTCAATTATATCATATATATTATCATACGATGATTTTCACAAAATTGATTTTTCCATATCATATATGAAAATACAGTTTTAAATAGCATGCAATATAAATTCTAACATGATTAAACTATTTAACCACATAAATCCGATATGAGCCTTGTACACGGCTCTGATACCACTGTTAGTAACCCCATGAGCATACAACGCAGCGGAATAAAATTTTGGGATTACAAACCAGCGATCTATACATAGGGATTCATATCGGATTAGAGAATTACAAGTGTCTTACCCTTGTAGCGCGTTTGAAGCAGAATCCACGGAGCTGCACCACGTCCTACGCCTTCTCCGAGTCACTAAGCAAAACTCGATTGGTTTTGCCTCAACGGTATCCACACGATCAAATCGGGTGAAGGGATGGATTAATAACACGTTGCTAGACAAGTTATTAATCCGATACACGAAGCTAACTCGATTCACAATCAAAGATGGCACGAAAAACCACCAAGAACCACACGGCTATGATAGAGCCGAGAGTTCAACTTGGTGCGGCCGAGAGCTTCCTTTGGGTGGCTAGGTTTTGTTCTTTTGATATTGTCTTACAATTAAAAACCTTGCAATCATATTAAATATGATTAATTAAAGGCTTTCTTAAAGCTTCATGGGCTTAAGCCCATGATTTAATTAATCCTTATGATTATTAATTAAGACTCCTCTTAATTATTTAATTCATCCCATGAATTTAATTTCCCTTCTCGATTTAATCTTTTGTGCGACCCGATAGGATCTCGTAATGTTGGCAGTGACATAAAATCTCATTTTATGTCGCAAGCATCGAGCGGTATCTAGCAACACATCGATGCTACCCAAATTACGAGAATGTCAATGACTCGACATAACCTTTAGAACTTGTGATAATATTAATCATGTAACTTAATCCCTTTGTCCTTTGTGTTTAGATTGAACACGAGTCATGGAATAGTCATACTCGTATATTCAATCTCTATTTCTTGATCCCCAAGTAGAACTAGAATAAACGAATAAGCTCGATATCTCATATCGACTCATTCGAGCATGGCCATGCATTTTAGTTCTCACTTGATCAAGGGCCAAACACATCTCCTGTTATATAGGAGGGACAAATCCTATCTCGATCAGTCAATATCCCTCTACATAATTCGTAGTGTATCCAATAGTCGCCTTTATAGTATACCCTGTTACGGGTAACGTTTGACGATATCAAGATACATAACTCCTTATGTTGGGATCTCTGATGATCACAAGTCGTAAGGATTACATACATTATTATCACTATGAGAATTGCATATGACGATCATATAACTATCCATGTTGCATTCTCATGGTGGGTCTGTTCAGTACATCGTTCTCTAACATGTACCCATATGTTGATTTGATATCTCATATCAATGAACAATTCATCGATCAACATATACTAGTCTCTACGTATTATCATTATCCCTTTCATGATAATACTTGACTAGGAACTTCTTTAAGAATAATACAATATTATTCTAAGGACATTAACATATATATTAATTCACAATGCACAGTTAAAAGAATAATATATAATAATGAATTGCCATTCATAAAACCATAAACATTGTATGTCTTAAACAATCATCTAATGACTTGTCTTAGGGCATATCCCAACAGGAGCATGCCAATGCAGCTCCAGAGGAGGTGATAGCTGGTACGTGCCTTCTATTTACATATTCCGCCTTTATTTTGATAGACACAGGTGCTTCGCACTCCCTTGTGTCTGCGGACTTTGTGACGAGACATCATATGTGCACGTATCCGTTACCCACGTCTCTATTGGTCTCGACACCCACCGGAAAGAAAGTTGTTGCTAATAAGTTTCTGATGGACTGCCTCATTTATTTTGAGGGTAATGAGATAAAGGCAGATTTGATTGTATTGGGTATGTCAGACTTTGACTGCATTGTGGGCATCGACATTCTGAACAGATATCAGACAGTGGTAGATTGTCGTCAGAGGACAGTTCGGTTCAGATCTCATTTGGGAGTTCAGTGGACTTTCTATGGCAATGGGTATCGTGCGAAGATTCCGTTGATTTCGGCAATCAAAATGTCCCAATTGTTGGAACGTGGGAACACGGGCTACCTCATCTATGCCGTGGACACGTCGGGAAAGGGTAAAGAGTTGAGGGTTGAGGATGTACCAGTAGTGGCGGAGTTTGCTGATGTGTTTCCGGAGGAGATTCCTGGATTCCCACCGGCAAGGGAAGTCGAGTTTGGGATTGAGCTATTACCGGGGACATCCGCTATTTCTCGTGCCTCATACCGGATGGCACCGACAGAGTTAAGAGAACTGAAGGAGCAGTTGCAGGAACTCCTTGATAAAGGATATATACGCCCTAGCGTATCACCTTGGGGTGCACCGGTTCTCTTTGTGAAGAAGAAAGACGGTTCGATGCGTTTGTACATCGATTACCGGCAACTGAACAAGGCCACGGTAAAGAACAAGTATCCTCTCCCGAGGATTGATGTTTTGTTTGGTCAGTTGCAAGGCACGAAGCTGTATAGCAAGATTGATTTGAGATCCGGGTACCACCAGATAAGGGTCAGGGAAGAGGATGTGCAGAAGACAACATTTCGGACTCGATATGGGCACTACGAGTTCTTAGTGATGTAGTTCGGTGTGACGAACGCCCCGGCTGTCTTTATGAGCTTGATGAACCGGGTGTTCCAACCCTATTTGGATCAGTTCGTCATTGTGTTTATTGACGACATACTCATCTACTCCCGGAGCGAGGAAGAGCACGTGAGACACTTGAGGACAGTGCTCCAGATTCTCAGAGATCACCAGTTGTATGCCAAGCTCAGTAAGTGTGAGTTTTGGTTGAGCAGTGTAGTATTTCTGGGGTATGTCATATCTAGCAGTGGGATTTCAGTGGACCACAGGAAGATTGAAGCTGTGATGGAGTGGGCTGCACCCACTTCTGTGCCCGAGATACGAAGTTTTCTTGGTTTGGCTGGTTATTACCGACGCTTCGTCGAAGGATTTTCTAAGATTGCTAAACCACTGACGCAGTTGACCCAAAAGGGAGTACCCTTCTTTTGGTCAGAGAATTGTGAGGAGAGCTTCCAAGAGTTGAAGCACCGATTGACGACGGCGTCGGTATTGGTGATTCCTACGGAGAATAAGAGGTTTGTCCTTTATACTGACGCATCACTGCAGGGCTTGGGTTGTGTATTGATGCAAGATAAGCATGTGGTAGCTTATGCATCAAGGCAGTTGAAGCCGCATGAGGCTAGATACCCAGTCCATGATTTGGAGTTGGCAGCTATTATCTTTGCCCTTAAGATTTGGAGGCACTATCTATATGGTACATCATTTACCATATATACGGATCATAAGAGCCTGAAATTCTTGTTCACTCAGGCGGAGTTGAATATGCGTCAGAGGAGATGGATGGACCTACTCAAGGATTATGACTGTGAGATTGAGTACCATCCGGGAAAAGCAAACTTGACAGCAGACGCCTTGAGTCGGAAGGTGAAGAGTACTGCTGAGGATGTCATGCATTTGTCAGCTATGATGACTTCTTATTGCCATCTGGGCTATGAATTCGATGTGGACGCATCGCCGGTTTGGGTATCGACCTTATTGGCTGAGCCGGATATCTATGAGGATATCAGGAGAGCTCAGAGGACAGATGATGAGGTTCAAATATAGTCATCATTGGCACTTCAGGGACAGCCATCAAAGTTCAGAGTGGCTGAGGATGGTTCTTTGAGACTAGGTAACCGATGGGTAGTTCCATGTACGCCGGAGTTGCGTAGAGGAATCTTAGAACGAGCTCATAGTAGCCGATTCAGTATCCACCCAGGAGGGAGGAAGATGTATAAGGACTTATGTGATCAGTTCTGGTGGAAGCGAATGAAGCGTGATGTGATCGCTTTTGTTAAGAGATGTTTGATCTGTCAGCAGGTTAAGGCAGAGAGGCAGAGACCCGGTGGCGAACTAAGGAGTTTAGAGATACCAGAGTGGAAGTGGGAACACGTATCTATGGATTTTGTGACCCACCTGCCGAGGACTACTTCGGGTTGTGATGCCATTTGGGTGATCATTGACAGGCTGACGAAGGTAGCTCACTTCATCCCCTACAGTATGACGTACACATACTTGAGGATGGCTCAGCTGTATGTCCGGGACATAGTGAGACTACATGGGATTCCAGTATCTATTGTGTCGGACAGAGACCCGCGGTTCACATCTCATTTTTGGGGAGGTCTTCAGACAGCATTGGGTACTGAGGTGAGATTGAGTACGGCATATCATCCCCAGACGGACGGGCAGACTGAGCGTACTATACAGACGCTCGAGGACATGCTACGAGCTTGTGTGTTGGAGTTTGATGCCTCATGGCAAGATTCTTTGGCCTTGGTAGAGATTTCATACAACAACAGCTATCAGGCGAGTATTCAGATGGCACCGTTTGAGGCTTTGTATGGTAGGCGTTGTAGGTCGCCATTATACTGGGATGACTTGACCAGTAAAGCAGTAGGAGGACCCGACTTGATTCGGGAGATGGAGGATAAGGTGAAAGTTATCCGTCAGAAAATGAAGGCAGCCCAGGACAGGCAGGCAGCCTATGCGAATAAACGACGGAGACCGTTGGAGTTTCAGTTGGGGGACAGAGTCTTTTTGAAGATCTCACCTTTCAGGGGTGTGGTTCGTTTTGGTATGCATGGTAAATTGTCTCCGAGGTATGTGGGACCGTATGAGATTTTACAGCGCATCGGTACCTTGGCTTACCGTTTGGCACTGCCACCGTCGTTATCTGGTATTCACAACGTGTTTCATGTATCCATGCTACGGAAGTATGAGCCGGATCCGTCGCATGTATTGCAGCCTTCTGAGGTTCAGTTGGATTCTGATTCCTATGAGGAACGGCCAGTCGGGATTTTGGATAGGGCTGATCGCAGACTTCGGAACAAAGTGATACCGATGGTCAAGGTTCAGTGGGACCGCAGGGGTGTCGAGGAGGCCACGTGGGAGACGGGGCGGCATATGATGCAGCACTACCCGGAGTTATTTTCTGGTATGTGATTATGTTTGGTTTCATTTTTGGGTAAGTGCATGCAATTTCGAGGGCGAAATCTTATAAGTAGGGGAGTATTGTAATATCCCCGAAATAATTAATTGCAAGTTGGACGTTAATTATATTTATGTAATTATTTATGGGGATAATTAAGTTATGTGCTGATATTAATTATCAGGGTGAAATGCTTAGTCACATGGTAGGCGTGACCTGAGGGTTGCATTTCAGGGTGTATGTTAAGCATGTGGGAAATGAGGTGTTATTATGATTTATTTGTGTTGGTGGTTAATTATAGAAAAGTATGGATTTAATGAAGTTTAGAGCTTCTTGTAAAATGCTTTTAAAATACCATGCTAGGTATTTTATACATCATACTCATTGTTGGGTACATGTTAATAATAAACTATACCCACCACCTCTCTTTTCACTTCACATCACACCTTTTCACCTTTTTGAAATCTCTCCCAAACCCTCTTTTCCTTCCATTTTTGTTTCTATCACAAGGTGGAGCAAGAAAACCTTGACTAAAGCTTGTTGTGGTGATTTCTTGTCAAACTTTGAAGCCAAAAAGGGTAAGGATCCACCCTTGTTAAGTTTTCTTTGATGCTAGTAAGATTTTGTGTATGGTTTGGGAAATATGGGTTGGGTTTGTATGCTATCATGTTTTATTTTATTGGTTGTGGTCATTGTTGAGTGGTAAGGTGGTCTTACATGATGATATGGAGGTTTAATGATGTGTTGGGTGGTTGATCATTGAACTATATGAGATTAGGTGTTGGATGAAGCTCTTTGTAAGGCCCCAACCCCTTAAACTCATCATTAGTTCATTTATGACGTCGCATGTGTATAAATTTTTCATTTTCTTTTCATTCTTTAAAAAGAATCATTTCATGTTTCCCATAATCCCATGACATAAATAATGTTCAACATTATATGATCATCTCTACCAACAAATAGACTCAAAGATTTCGCCCATTACCATCCTCATTACACCACTTTTTATATTGTGGGTTTTTATAAAAATTTGGGCAGAGTCTCCCCATAAATTGAGCTATCCCAAAATAATACACATCACCAATATAATTCCCAGCCAGGGAAAAGCACAATACTTAAAAGAAAACAAGACTCTAGGGAAAACACCATACTAGGAAGACATCAGAAGTGGGCTTCAACACCCTTATACAGTCCATATACATGCTTCCAATTGCTCACATACGAGCAACAAATAAATGAATATCATCTAACTGAATAAATAGTGTATCCTATTTACCCACTCTCATATACGCTTCTGCTTCTGGAAGCGGCATGATCCAACAAAGCTCGAACCAATATCCCAAAGTAGTTTAGTACCTGTTGTACCTGTTTCAACAGAAACAGCCCCCACACCGGTGAGCATACCTTGTCACGATAGTCCTATTCATGACAATGCATAACACTTATAATTAATTCATAATATAACAATTTAAGAGTATTTAAAATCCATAAAAATATACTCCCTGTACAGTTCGGAATCCGTATAGCTTCCACTAGTTGTCCCTGTTTCAGTCTCACATGCTTTCATAAACATCAAGTTCAGTATCGTTAATCACAACATGAAACTCATCAATGCAATAGATTCAATATAATCACAATTCATCATTTATGCTCAATCATAACGAGTCTCATATCGAAGGCAACTCTGCCTGTACGTTAATCTCATTCTCAACCATACCCAACTCCATATCCGGACCACGTACATTTACGTGTCCATCATACCACATATATCTACTCAATTCACATATTCATTTTCTTATATTCAGTTATCACAATTCACAATACATGAATACTGGAATATGAAACAATTCATATTATACCTGCTCGTACGTCACTACGTACCTTAAAATCGACAAGATGGACAAGCTACCCTCAACTTCCAGAAGTTCGTGGAGTATCTATATCGAATTTCAATTCAATATTAGCTCATTAATAATACAATTGTTATCAATAGATATTTCCAACTCCCAATCTAATACCGTGAATCGATAACTCAATTCACATATACTCAATATAATTTCACCATTATAATCAATCTCATTTATCATACTCCGTATACTACACAAACAAATCAATTATCCTTCATTCATTCGAGTTATCACTAACTCAAGTACGTCGTATTTACATTTCTAAGGTTCAATATATAAAACAGTATTCCATTGTTCAAGAATTCCTCAAATAATCATAACCATCATATAAATCAAATTGACACTTTAGAGGCGAAGTCTATTAATTTTCAGCTTTACCACCATCTGGTGTTTTGACTATCATTCTTTCGTTACTCAACTAAATAGCTTGATTCCAATTGAATTATAAAGCTAAGGCATAGATGAACATTTGATATGTTCAACACTTCAGTTGATTTGATCATCTTCCTTGATCAATTTGAGTCTCAATAGACCCAAAAAACAAAATCGAACAGCAGAATTCAGCACTTTGACACATTTTGATAGAAAGTTCATAACTTTTGTATACAATGTCGAAATCACATGATTCCAGTGGGGAAATCAAGATAACTTGACATACTACATTTCATATTTTATGTTTTTAAGCTAGTTCACTCATCTTCATAGCATAAGTTAGCCAAATACGTCGGGTTTCTGTAACTCACGCAACACAGATTCCAGATTGTGCATATTTTAGTAAAACTAGCATAACTCTCTCGTATGAACTCCAAATTGAGTGAATTTACTGTCAAATCGAAGCTAACTTAACATACTACAACTTTTCTTCAGACTATAACATCAATTTCGAAACACATAATTCCCAGAAATTCGTACAAGGTACTGCATTTGATAATAATCTTGCTGTCAACATATTTTCACTTGTTTCTTGTTCATCTACTTCAAGTTTAACATCTACAACACATAATTCATTAATTCTAACATCTATAACAATGTTCAATTATGCAGCAACATGACACACACCCATCTCAAAACACACACACGCACACAATGCAGAACACGGACACACACACCCACAGCTCACAACACACACACGCACGGCATGCTTCACATTCAGCACACACATACACTAACAGCCATGGCAATGAGGAATCAAACACAAATTATAAAATGCAAGGTGGAAGAGGATTCCAGTAATGGCGCAGCAGCTCACAAAAGCGAGCACGGCTTGCTCGAACACACACACACACCGTAACTCACACATTTTGCGCTAAAATGCATGCACACACAACAACGACATAATAATCCCCTAAACAAGAAGCAATAACCCTTAGCAGCAATGTCCAAACCAACCACAACCATTTCCCCCAAAATCGTGACATTACAGCAAAAATCGCAGGATGAAAATCGATCGAAGACTAGAATTATCAAGGGGAAAGAATCGATTAAGGAGTAAGAAGACAAACCTAGAAATTTTGCTGAAATATTAACGAAATCGATCGCCATTTCTTCGCTCTTGAAATCGCACGCGAGAGAGAGGAGTGAGCGCCAGTTTTTTGGCTGATGGGTGAGGAGTGTAGGGAGAAGAAGGATGTGTTCTAATTTAATCTACTCCACATAATTAAATATCTCCTCCCAATTTCTTTTCTTTTCATTTAAATAAAATAAGTTTTATTATTTGCTCAATCCAACTCATACTCATTTTATTCCAGCTCAGGACCCAATTACGATTCCCCATAATTAAACCCCGACATATCATATAAACGTCATAATTAAGTCCAATAATTATTCCCGGACATCACAATTCTCCCCACCTAATAAAATTTCGTCCTCGAAATTTAATTGCATTCTTACCATAAAAGTCAACAATAAAATTTACGTACCAGTATCCCGCTCAAGATAGTGACTTGATCATCTGTAGGACAATAGTCATCCGAATCATCACGACTCACACATGAGCCCCATTACATCAACTATGGTAAGACTGCAAATCACCTCACTTTACTCTATCCCAACATTAGCATTTAATAAGCTAACATATGAATTCCTTTATTCATGTAAATCAATACGAGGTTAACATCATACTTGCCCTGATCAATTTTGTTTACATTTCAAAAGCTCATTCCTATAATTAACTTATCAAGAAAATTGCTAACAGTTCATAAAAGCCAACACTTACAGTGTTTAGTAATCAAGCACTTCTTGTCATACTTCAGTACCTGTGTAGTCGCATCGGCACAGTTTCCTTGCACAAGGTCTAAATCCGTCACAGTTCACTTTTATCATAGTGCACATCATAAAATCGCTAAATCATGCAATCCATGCATATCATGTGTATATAAGAATGTATGACAATACACCAACCTATATCGTATAAATAACTTCATACCTGTGTTGTTGCAAATGTATGCAACTTATACCAACATCCCCACCATTGTCCGTATGAAATAGTGGAACTCTCGAGTCCTTATACATCAACCTCTCATATATCATCTCCTGGCTATTATCTGGTGCAAAGTAATTACTAGAAAACTCATTAGTAATTCTCACATACATATCTCCACATTATACGCGCCAACAGCCAAAGATCATCAATATCAAATAATTCGTCTCATACTTTTATAGACGGAATCATCTACAATACACAATGGCATCATAATATCATGTTAATCACAGCACTCACATACTCTTAAGTATCAACATTTCCACATTACTTCACCCAACTATTATCTGTCATAGGGCAAGTACAAAATAAACTCGTTAGTAGTTCTCAAATACTCATAAGATAACACGTACCTTGTCATTTACGCATTTTGATATTCATAATGTTTCTGTCATCAAACATTAATTCCGTGCATCAAAAGTTTCACACAGTTCTATACACAACATGTTACAGCACACTGTCTCATAGGGTGATTGAAATTTAACATAAGAATTAATTGCATGCCTCAATGACGCAATTTATATCAATCTTTAACTCATCCTCGAAACATAATAATTCATTAATCATAAATATTCACAATGAACACATGTCCACACACGACATTCGTAGTAATCACGCGTCATCCCGTGACATGCTCATGTCATCCCGTGACACACTCGTTAAACTCATGTCTATCTGATTGTATTCCATTCAACATAATAGGTGATTAATCAATTATTAATCCTACCACATACAAAACTAGCATGCTTCCACAACAATAATTATCATTACAAAATGATTAACATCTATTTTCAATATCTCATCACTACACACCGTAGATATGAGAGTTTTATCACAGAGGTTACACCCCTTCTTGCCTTGTTACCGCAACAAAATATGATTATGACACATCTAGGGTTCATTTCAATTCCATTATCAACTTTTCTACATGTACATGATTTCAAAATCAATATATGTGATATCCCCGAAATGATTATGTGATTTTAATCATTTATTTATATTATGATGATTTAGTGTTAATTCATGAGGTTGAATTAATATGGTTGAGGAGTTACATTTCGGGGTGCATACGACATATGTTGGGATGTTGGGGTTGTGGCATTATTATTTGGGGTGTGTGTTGTTTGTTTTGGTAAAGCATTTTTAAATGGGAGTTGAAGTATTTTATTGAGAAAATACTATAAAATATAATGTGAGGATATTTTAATACATCGTGCTAAATACCGGGACCAAAACATAACACATCACTTAACCCCCCACTCAACCACCCCCCTTGACCCATACCCTGCTGCCAGCTGCTTGCCCATGCCCCTTGTCCCATCTCCCACTCCACCTTGTCATAGCTGGAACACCTCCAATTCTCTCCCATTTTTCGTCCAACACCTGATAAGTGAGAAAAGAAGGAGATCCACCATTTTACTGCCTGGAAAGCTTCCAAAAATCGGAGCAAAAAGGGGTGAGAAACCATTTCTGGGTTTGAAATTAAGTTGTTGAGTTCATACTTTTATTGGTGTGAAAAATGGCATGTTAGCTTAGGTTTCTTAAAACCTTCGATTTAAATGCTTACATGGTGTTGTTATGTAGCTCTCAGTATTTTTCCTTATGTATTTTACATGTTTTATGTTGAGGAAATAATCATGTAAAGTAGGGTGTTCGGAAATCTGGGTAGGAGTATGCCCTGTTTTTCTGGAAAATGTGGACTGTGAGTGATTTTGAGGAGGTGATATTATGCATGTTAGATGGGTTTTAGGGTAAACCTTTGATGTGAAAATATGCATGGTAGTTTTGTGAAGCCTTTGGCATTTTTATTCGAGCAATATTCATGACTTATGTGGTAGATTTCATTGCTTGAAAGTGGGTACTCAAAAATCTGGGCAGGAAGACAATGCTCTGTTTTTCGAAAAAGTTGGTTGAGTACTGATGTTATAGGGTGCTTTTAATGCATGTGGGTTTGTGGTTGGGATATATAGCTTGTACGATTACACTCAGGGTAGTGTATTGTAGCTACTAACATGTTTGTTTAGGCATGTTGTATGTCTTACATGTTAGAACGAAAGGTGTGAAAATCAGTGTTAAGCATTCTGGAAAATGTCGCGCACAGACCATGTGGCGATCGATCGCCACAAATGGCGCGATCGATCGCCGAGGTCCAGTAGCCAAAATCAAAGGCACGCGATCGATCGCCGTGAATGGTGCGATCGATCGCCATGGGACAGTGGAGTTTGGCGATCGATCGCCATGGGACAGTGGAGTTTGGCGATCGATCGCCAGAGGCATAGTTTTGAAAAATTGATATTTTGTTGGATTTTTGATTTTGGATTATAAATTGGCACCTAATATTGTGTTGTACACTGGTGTAGAGCCTTCACAGACGGCTACACAACGCAGGGGATAGAGTCCCACCACACACTACATTTTGGAAAGGTACGTAAGCGACCTACGGGCATCCCAACGGTAACATGTACTTATGTTTGTCTGTTTGACACATGATGAATGCAATGTGATGCATTAAGAGTTGATACATGTTATTATGCATTGTTGTTGCATATTGTGATGTGGAATAAAGAGGTGTATTCCACGAGTCAGGGGTGATCACAGTGAAGGTTTTAATGCTTACGCTTGACCGCTAAAAATGTGGAGCAGGAGGGGGGAGGCTCGCTTGCACATGGAGGCGGGGTATACCATACTAAGCGATGATGAGATACCGCTAGTATGAAGAAGCGAGGATGAGATACCGCTTGTTTTGAGATTGTAAAGCGAAGAAGCATTAAAATAACTGATGATGACTGACTCAAGAAAAGAGATGATATGTCATGACATTTATTTGTGAAGCCATATATTCATATAGTGTTTTGATTATGAATTGTGGTACAGGGACAACTAATGAGCATTGTAAATGCGATGGAAATACAGGAAGTGCTTTGTATTTTATGATTATGCATTTACGTCTTACATTCATATTTTGTGGTATATGAATTATGTTATGCTCATGTGTTGGGGGTTGTCTTTGTAGGTGCTTTTGATGATGAGAACCAGGGTCGGGGTTGAAAAGACGAGCTGTAAGGAGTGCTACAGGATTAGCATGTTAGAGAAATTTTGTATAGCTTCTACTTGTGGTAGAGTAAGACTATAGGGTAGTACCTTTTGTAGGAATTTGTGAAATTCCTTTTTAAACTTTTGGTACTGTATCTTTTAAGCTCAGGATAATCAACATGACTCATTACTCTGATTTATTCATATGAATGTTTAGTTCTCTTAATCGCACCTATTAGTATCTTGAGATATCGGGGTCTCACATTTAGTGGTATCAGAGCAGTGGTTAGATAACCAGGGAAGAGTGAAGGGTAGCCTTTAGAGACAAGTTGGTTAGGTATTCATTGTTGGGCATGTTATGCATGTGATGCATATTTTTGTATAAGTGTTATACTAACATGCTTTGAATATGATACTCTTGTTATCTAACGGCTTATACTATGAACTGCTTTTGGTATTGTTGTTAACTTTTGTGTTGCAGCATGGCGGCTATTAACCCGGAGAACCTCAATGAAGAGGTAGGGGATATGGGCAGTATGAATGCTAGTGTTGCTCATATAAATCCTTTACCGCCACCTGCTGTAGGAGTGGAGCCCAGTGCACAGATGTTATTACCAGGGGAGCTCAGTTTGACACAGTTTCTAAACTTCCGTCCACCCATGTTTGAGGGGACCGAGTCTGGAGAAGGGGCCGAAGAGTGGCTAGAACGGATAGAGCAGATACTTGTGACTGCGCCCTGTGCACGTACCGCATGGCTGAGGTTAGCCGAGTTTCAGATGGCGAAAAAGCCTTCTATGTGGTGGAAGACCACTATGATGGAGCTGAGGGCCCAAGGTATGGTAGTGGACTGGACTGTATTCAGGACCCGGTTTCTTAACCGGTATTTTTCTGCCGCTGCCAGACAAGTCAAGGAGGACGAGTTCACTAATTTGAAGTAGGGCAACATGTCAGTTTCAGACTTTGCTTTGCAGTATTCCTCACTGTTGAGGTATGTCCCCCATATCGCTGTGAGCAGCCATGCGAAGATGAGGCATTTCCTGAAGGGACTGAGGCCAGAACTATTTGACCGGGTTGTCTCCAACAACCCCAGCTCTTTTGATGACGCCCTGACACGGGCAGAGCTGGCAGAGATTGCTGTGGGAGCGTATAAAGACGTTATACCCCCTTCCGTGCCATCACAGAGGCCTGTTAGTGATAGTTTGAAACCACGAGGGGATCAGTTCAAGGCTCGTGGAGCATCATCATCTTCCAGATTTAGCGGGAAGAAATCTCAGAGTCAGAAGCAGAGCAATCGAGGACCTACACAGGGGAGTAAGGCAGGAGGGGACAGGTGTGACCGCTGTGGAGGATTTCACTTGTCACGTGACTGCCGAGGCTGCTATGTTTGTGGCAAGGTGGGCCACTTAGCTCGGAACTGCCCCAATCGGGCAAGTCAGGCAGACTCAGGGCCGAATAGGCCAAGATTTGATGCTAGGACGGCACCACCGAGGCAGCAGTTTGTGCCTCGACCACAGGGAGGTCAGGCGACAGGACCACCGCAGGGACAAGTGTATGCACTGACTAGGGAGCAGGCTGAGGCAGCCCCGGAGGAGGTCATTGCTGGTAAGTGTCATTTATTTACGTACCCTGCATTTATTTTGGTAGATACAGGTGCTTCTCATTCTTTTGTATCTGTTGCTTTTGTGGAGAGACACCACTTGTGCTCGTCTCTGTTACCCACACCTCTCATGGTCTCGACACCCACGGGAAAGCATGTGATTGCGGACCGACTGTTATCTGATTGCCTCATTTATTTTGAGGGCAATGATCTGAGGGCCGATCTGATTCAGTTAGAGATGGCAGATTTGACTGCATTATCGGCATTGATGTGTTGAGCAGATACCGAGCTGTGGTAGATTGACGACAGAGGATGGTACGTTTTCTATCTGATCAGGGGTTCCAGTGGACTTTTTATGGGGACGGCTCTCGTCCAAGGATTCCAGTGATCTCAGCGGTTAAGATGTCGCGGTTATTGGAACGTGGCCACACTAGGTACCTTATTTATGCCGTGAATGCATCAGAAGAGAAGGAAGTGAGAGCCGAGGACATTCCAGTTGTGGCGGAGTTCATTGATGTATTCCCAGATGAGATTCCGGGGTTTCCGCCTGTCAGGGATGTTGAGTTCGCCATTGAGCTGCTGACAGGGACTTATGCTATTTCTCGTGCCCCTTACAGGATGGCACCGGCAGAGCTGAGAGAACTGAAGGTACAGTTACAGGAGCTCCTCGACAAGGGATACATTCGTCCTAGTGTATCGCCTTGGGGTGCACCAGTATTGTTCGTGAAAAAGAAGGATGGTTCAATGCGTCTATGCATTGACTACAGGCAACTGAACAAGGCCACAGTGAAGAACATATATCCACTTCCGAGGATTGATGATCTGTTCGATCAGCTTCAGGGTACAGAGGTGTACTCAAAGATAGACTTGAGGTCAGGCTATCATCAGGTGCGGGTTAGAGCAGGCGATGTCCAAAAGACGGATTTTAGAACTCGGTATGGTCACTACGAGTTCTTAGTGATGCCATTCGGAGTGACAAATGCACCTGCAGTTTTTATGAGCTTGATGAACAGAGTATTTCAGGAGTACCTCGATCAGTTTGTGATCGTATTCATTGATGACATCCTCGTATACTCAAGGAGTGAGGAGGAACATGCCGATCATTTGAGGACAGTACTTCAGATTCTCAGAAATCATCAGTTGTACGCCAAACTCAGTAAGTGTGAGTTTTGGCTGAGCAGTGTATCATTTTTGGGCCATATCATATCACGAGAGGGGATATCAGTAGACCCGAGGAAGATAGAGGCAGTTATGGATTGGTCTACCCCTACTTCAGTCAGTGAGATTCGGAGTTTTCTTGGGTTGGCTGGCTATGACCGACGTTTCGTCGAGGGTTTCTCAAAGATCACCAAGCCACTTACACAGCTGACTCGGAAGGGAGTTCCATTCCTTTGGTCGGAAACTTGTGAGCAGAGCTTCCAGGAGTTGAAGCACAGATTGACTTCAGCGCCAGTTTTGGTAATTCCCAGGGAGAACAAAGGATTCGTTCTCTATACCGACGCATCGCTTCAGGGTTTAGGATGCGTGCTGATGCAGTATAAGCACGTTGTGGCTTACGCTTCGAGACAATTGAAACCACATGAGACGAGGTATCCGGTCCATGATCTGGAGCCAGCAGCTATAGTGTTCGCCTTGAAGATATGGCGACACTACATATACGGTATCTCATTCACCATCTTCACTGATCACAAAAGCCTGAAGTTCTTGTTTACACAGGCTGAGCTGAACATGAGGCAGAGGAGATGGATGGATCTGCTGAAGGATTTTGATTGTGAAATCCTATACCTTCCCGGGAAAGCAAACTTGACAGCCGACGCTTTGAGTCGGAAGGTGAGGAGCACAGCGGAGGATGCCATGTGTCTATCAGCTATGTTGGGCTCCTACTGCCATTTGGGATTTGATTATGATGTGTCTACTTCACCAGTACAGGTTTTGACCTTGTTAGCTGAGCCTGCTATTTATGATCACATCAGGAAGGCTCAGGGGACCGATGCAGAGGTTCAGAGATGGATGTCAGTGGTTCATTCAGGACAGCCATCGAGATTCAAAGTGGCTGAGGACGGTTCTCTGAGACTTGGCGACAGATGGGTAGTTCCAGATACACCCGAGTTGCATCAGGGTATATTACAGCGAGCTCATTGCAGCAGGATGAGTGTCCACCCGGGCGGGAAGAAGATGTATAAGGATCTACGCAACCAGTTCTGGTGGAGGCGTATGAAACAAGATGTCACCTCATTCGTCAAGAGATGTTTGATCTGTCAACAGGTGAAGGCTGAGAGACAGAGGCCTGGAGGTGAGCTAAGGAGCTTGGAGATACCACAGTGGAAGTGGGAGCACATATCCATGGACTTCGTGACCCACTTACCAAGGACTGTTTCGGGTTTCGATGCTATATGGGTAGTCGTCGACAGATTGACTAAGAGTGCTCATTTCATTCCTTACTGTATGACCTTCACGCACTTGAGGATGGCACAGTTATATATCAGAGATGTGGTGACTGCACGGGATCCCTGTTTCGATTGTGTCTGATCGAGATCCGCGGTTTACATCTCACTTTTGGGAGGGTCTAAAGATAGCTCTAGGTACGGAGTTGAGGCTGAGCACAGCCTATCACCCTCAGACGGACGGACAGACCGAGCGTACAATACAGACGCTCGAAGATATGTTGAGAGCTTGTGTGCTAGAGTTCGACACTTCATGGCAGGACTCGATAGCCTTGGTGGAGTTCTCTTACAACAATAGCTACCAGGCAAGTATACAGATGGCTCCTTCCGAGGCCCTCTATGGTAGGCGTTGTAGGTCACCCTTGTGTTGGGATGACGTGGATCGCAAATCAGTCGGAGGACCAGATTTGATCCGGGAAATGGAAGAGAAGGTGAAAGTGATAAGACAAAAGATGAAGGCAGCTCAAGACAGACAGGCAGTGTATGCCAATCAGCGGCGAAGACCGTTGGAGTTTCAGTTGGCCCACAGAGTCTTTCTGAAGATCTCACCTTTCAGAGGTGTGGTACGGTTTGGTATGCGGGGGAAGTTATCCCCGAGATATGTGGGGCCGTACGAAATCTTGCAGCGTGTGGGTACTCTGGCTTACCGGTTAGCTTTACCGCCCTCTCTGTCTGGCATTCACGATGTATTCATGTGTCTATGTTGCGGAAGTACGAGCCAGATCCTTCACATGTGTTACAGCCTTCAGAGGTGCAGATTGAGTCCGATGTTTCCTATGTGGAGCGACCTATCAGGATTTTGGATAGGGCAGATCGCAGGCTGAGAAACAAAGTTATTCCTATGATCAAGGTTCAGTGGGATCGTAGGGGTGTCGAGGAGGCCACGTGGGAGATGGAGCGACACATGGTGCAGCACTATCCAGAACTGTTTTCTGGTATGTGATTTATGTTTATTTATATTGGGTAAGTGCATGCTGATTTCGAGGGCGAAATCTTATAAATAGGGGAGTATTGTGATATCCCCGAAATGATTATGTGATTTTAATCATTTATTTATATTATGATGATTTAGTGTTAATTCATGAGGTTGAATTAATATGGTTGAGGAGTTACATTTCGGGGTGCATACGACATATGTTGGGATGTTGGGGTTGTGGCATTATTATTTGGGGTGTGTGTTGTTTGTTTTGGTAAAGCATTTTTAAATGGGAGAAGTATTTTATTGAGAAAATACTATAAAATATCATGTGAGGATATTTTAATACATCGTGCTAAATACCGGGACCAAAACATAACACATCACTTAACCCCCCACTCAACCACCCCCCTTGACCCATACCCTGCTGCCAGCTGCTTGCCCATGCCCCTTGCCCCATCTCCCACTCCACCTTGTCATAGCTGGAACACCTCCAATTCTCTCCCATTTTTTGTCCAACACCTGATAAGTGAGAAAAGAAGGAGATCCACCATTTTTACTGCCTGGAAAGCTTCCAAAAATCGGAGCAAAAGGGGGTGAGATACCATTTCTGGGTTTGAAATTAAGTTGTTGAGTTCATACTTTTATTGGTGTGAAAAATGGCATGTTAGCTTAGGTTTCTTAAAACCTTCGATTTAAATGCTTACATGGTGTTGTTATGTAGCTCTCAGTATTTTTCCTTATGTATTTTACATGTTTTATGTTGAGGAAATAAGCATGTAAAGTAGGGTGTTCGGAAATCTGGGTAGGAGTATGCCCTGTTTTTCTGGAAAATGTGGACTGGGAGTGATTTTGAGGAGGTGATATTATGCATGTTAGATGGGTTTTAGGGTAAACCTTTGATGTGAAAATATGCATGGTAGTTTTGTGAAGCCTTTGGCATTTTTTTCGAGCAATATTCATGACTTATGTTGTAGATTTCATTGCTTGAAAGTGGGTACTCAAAAATCTGGGCAGGAAGACAATGCTCTGTTTTTCGAAAAAGTTGGTTGAGTACTGATGTTATAGGGTGCTTTTAATGCATGTGGGTTTGTGGTTGGGATATATAGCTTGTACGATTACACTCAGGGTAGTGTATTGTAGCTACTAGCATGTTTGTTTAGGCATGTTGTATGACTTACATGTTAGAACGAAAGGTGTGAAAATCAGTGTTGAGCATTCTGGAAAATGTCACGCACAGACCATGTGGCGATCGATCGCCACAAATGGCGCGATCGATCGCCGACGTCCAGTAGCCAACATCAAAGGCACGCGATCGATCGCCATGAATGGCGCGATCGATCGCCATGGGACAGTGGAGTTTGGCGATCGATCGCCAAGTGGTAGCGATCGATCGCCAGAGGCATAGTTTTGAAAAATTGATATTTTGTTGGATTTTTGATTTTGGATTATAAATTGGCATCTAATATTGTGTTGTACACTGGAGCCTTCACAGACGGCTACACAACGCAGGGGTAGAGTCCCACCACACACTACATTTTGGAAAGGTACGTAAGCGACGTACGGGCATCCCAACGGTAACATGTACTTATGTTTGTCTGTTTGACACATGATGAATGCAATGTGATGCATTAAGAGTTGATACATGTTATTATGCATTGTTGTTGCATATTATGCATTGTTGTTGCATAGTGTGATGTGGAATAAAGAGGTGTATTCCACGAGTCAGGGGTGATCACAGTGAAAGTTTGAGTGCTTACGCTTGACCGCTAAAAATGTGGAGTGGGAGGGGGGAGGCTCGCTTGCACATGGAGGCGGGGTATACCATACTAAGCGATGATGAGATACCGCTAGTATGAAGAAGCGAGGATGAGATACCGCTTGTTTTGAGATTGTAAAGCGAAGAAGCATTAAAATAACTGATGATGACTGACTCAAGAAAAGAGATGATATGTCATGACATTTATTTGTGAAGCCATATATTCATATAGTGTTTTGATTATGA
Source organism: Haberlea rhodopensis (assembly GCA_907163345.1). Classification (NCBI taxonomy): domain Eukaryota; kingdom Viridiplantae; phylum Streptophyta; class Magnoliopsida; order Lamiales; family Gesneriaceae; genus Haberlea; species Haberlea rhodopensis. The sequence continues at coordinate 9,335,076 of CAJQUN010000006.1, read as the reverse complement.
ATTGTGGTACAGGGACAACCAATGAGCATTGTAAATGCGATGGAAATACAGGAAGTGCTTTGTATTTTATGATTATGCATTTACGTCTTACATTCATATTTTGTGGTATATGAATTATGTTATGCTCATGTGTTGGGGGTTGTCTTTGTAGGTGCTTTTGATGATGAGAACCAGGGTCGGGGTTGAAAAGCCGAGCTGTAAGGAGTGCTACAGGATTAGCATGTTAGAGAAATTTTGTATAGCTTCTACTTGTGGTAGAGTAAGACTATAGGGTAGTACCTTTTGTAGGAATTTGTGAAATTCCTTTTGAAACTTTTGGTACTGTATCTTTTAAGCTCAGGATAATCAACATGACTCATTACTCTGATTTATTCATATGAATGTTTAGTTCTCTTAATCGCACCTATTAGTATCTTGAGATATCGGGGTCTCACAATATAAATCAACAAAATAACTCGAATCAACATATATCAATATGTTCAACCAACTGAAACGGTTTACCTCGATATTTCGTCCTCCTGGATCGATCCAATATCTTCTTGGGCCTAAATCACATGTACCCAAGGAACAATAACATAACTATATATAGCACAACTTCTATTGCCATCTGCACTCAAAGCATCATTAATATTCATCGCTAACACAATAGCGGTACAACAATATTTATTGCTAACACAATAGCAATATATTAATCTTCATCGCCCTACGGCGGTACATAACACTCATCGCCAATGCTGGCATACATAATATCCATAATCACAATGAATATACATTCTTAAGACAATAAGATGTAATAACACTTACTGTACACAGTTGATCCACACTTGAGCCTTTAAACTGTCCCTGCTCTCAACTTAAATACTCTACAAAATATGATTTCATATCAATACACAAATTGATATACTCACCATCCACAGAATAGCGGAATGAGACGTAGCTATATATACAATCGACGGCAAGAACCATCGCCTTGGAATCAGCGGAATGCACCATCGCTAAACACATGTCTGGCGGCATGATCCATCGCCAATGACATAGCGGAAAGAGGCATCGCTATACATGTACCCGGCGGCATAAACCATCGCCAATCAATATAGCGGAATGAGACATCGCTATCAATATACCTGGCGGCATGAACCATCGCCAACCAATATAGCGGAATGAGACATCGCTATCAATATCGATAATGTGGTTGTTCCGGTCTTGTTATAGCAGCGGAATTTTAGGACCCCTCGCTTCGACATATAGCGGCATCATATGATATCCCTCGCTTCGACAATGACAGCGACATGTATCATATTACCATTGCTTCATATGACAGCGGCAAGTACCTCCCTCGCTCGAATATAACAACCACCGAAACTTCCACTAGCTCCATGTACCTGCATCCAGGTTAATACAACAGTTCACAATATAATGATCGATACCACGTTCCAGTTATAACCACAATATCCCACATTAATCACTAGAATTGTGACTGTTCCGGTCCCAATACAACAGCGGAATGTTAGGACCCCTCGCTTCGACATATAGCGGCATCATATGATATCCCTCACTTCGACAATGACAGCGGCATGTTACCTCGCTTAGACATGACAGCGGTAAATATCATACTACCATCGCTTCATATGACAGCGGCAAGTACCTCCCTTGCTCGGAGATAAAGGCTACCGGAACATTCATCAATTCTACCACAATAATAGAACACAACAGTTGATTCCATTATCACAATATATCACTATCATTTCACATATACCATCACATGTAAGGATTCATTATCCACGATATACATAATCAAAGGTGTAACACGTTTTACCGTCCGAAGCCCGTACGTCTCACATTTCCTGATTTTCCTACAAAATCAGATCCCTTAACACATAATACATGAAGTGCCAGACATTACCATTAATGCCATCCCATCACATTCTACACGATTCCTGCAACCACAATGATTAGTAATACCACTTTCCATATCGTAAAAGCACATAAGCAATTAGTTGTGTCACACAACATTAATACCGTCATGTATAAATATGTGCTACCAATTCCTATCAACAAGTTCCTAGGCCCTCAACAGCCCCAAAGAGCAACCACTGCTCTGATACCACTAATGTAAGGCCCCAACCCCTTAAACTCATCATTAGTTCATTTATGACGTCGCATGTGTAAAAAATTTTCATTTTCTTTTCATTCTTTAAAAAGAATCATTTCATGTGTTCCCATAATCCCATGACATAAATAATGTTCAACATTATATGATCATCTCTACCAACAAATAGACTCAAAGATTTCGCCCATTACCATCCCCATTACACCACTTTTTATATTGTGGGTTTTTATAAAAATTTGGGCAGAGTCTCCCCATAAATTGAGCTATCCCAAAATAATACACATCACCAATATAATTCCCAGCCAGGGAAAAGCACAATACTTAAAAGAAAACAAGACTCTAAATAAGTTCCCAGTCAGGGAAAACACCATACTAGGAAGACATCAGAAGTGGGCTTCAACACCCTTATACAGTCCATATACATGCTTCCAATTGCTCACATACGAGCAACAAATAAATGAAAATCATCTAACTGAATAAATAGCGTATCCTATTTACCCACTCTCATATACGCTTCTGCTTCTGGAAGCGGCATGATCCAACAAAGCTCGAACCAATATCCCAAAGTAGTTTAGTACCTGTTGTACCTGTTTCAACAGAAACAGCCCCCACACGGGTGAGCATACCTTGTCACGATACTCCTATTCATGACAATGCATAACATTTATAATTAATTCATAATATAACAATTTAAGAGTATTTAAAATCCATAAAAATATACTCCATGTACAGTTCGGAATCCGTATAGCTTCCACTAGTTGTCCCTGTTTCAGTCTCACATGCTTTCATAAACATCAAGTTCAGTATCGTTAATCACAACATGAAACTCATCAATGCAATAAATTCAATATAATCACAATTCATCATTTATGCTCAATCATAACGAGTCTCATATCGAAGGCAACTCTGCATGTACGTTAATCTCATTCTCAACCATACCCAACTCCATATCCGGACCACGTACATTTACGTGTCCATCATACCACATATATCTACTCAATTCACATATTCATTTTCTTATATTCAGTTATCACAATTCAACAATACATGAATACTGGAATATGAAACAATTCATATTATACCTGCTCGTACGTCACTACGTACCTTAAAATCGACAAGATGGACAAGCTACCCTCAACTTCCAGAAGTTCGTGGAGTATCTATATCGAATTTCAATTCAATATTAGCTCATTAATAATACAATTGTTATCAATAGATATTTCCAACTCCCAATCTAATACCGTGAATCGATAACTCAATTCACATATACTCAATATATTTCACCATTATAATCAATCTCATTTATCATACTCCGTATACTACACAAACAAATCAATTATCCTTCATTCATTCGAGTTATCACTAACTCAAGTACGTCGTATTTACATTTCTAAGGTATAAAACAGTATTCCATTGTTCAAGAATTCCTCGAATAATCATAACCATCATATAAATCAAATTGACACTTTAGAGGCGAAGTCTATTAATTTTCAGCTTTACCACCATCTGGTGTTTTGACTATCATTCTTTCGTTACTCAACTAAATAGCTTGATTCCAATTGAATTATAAAGCTAAGGCATAGATGAACATTTGATATGTTCAACACTTCAGTTGATTTGATCATCTTCCTTGATCAATTTGAGTCTCAATAGACCCAAAAAACAAAATCGAACAGCAGAATTCAGCACTTTGACACATTTTGATAGAAAGTTCATAACTTTTGCATACAAAGTCGAAATCACATGATTCCAGTGGGGAAATCAAGATAAATTGACATACTACATTTCATATTTTATGTGTTTAAGCTAGTTCACTCATCTTCATAGCATAATTTAGCCAAATACGTCGGGTTTCTGCAACTCACGCAACACAGATTCCAGATTGTGCATATTTTGGTAAAACTAGCATAACTCTCTCGTATGAACTCCAAATTGAGTGAATTTACTGTCAAATCGAAGCTAACTTAACATACTACAACTTTTCTTCATACTATAACATCAATTTCGAAACACATAATTCCCAGAAATTCGTACAAGGTACTGCATCTGATAATAATCTTGCTGTCAACATATTTTCACTTGTTTCTTGTTCATCTACTTCAAGTTTAACATCTACAACACATAATTCATTAATTCTAACATCTATAACAGTGTTCAATTATGCAGCAACATGACACACACCCATCCCAAAACACACACACGCACACAATGCAGAACACGGACACACACACGCACAACTCACAACACACACACCCACGGCATGCTTCACATTCAGCACACACATACACTATAAAATGCAAGGTGGAAGAGGATTCCAGTAATGGCGTAGCAGCTCACAAAAGCGAGCACGGCTTGCTCGAACACACACACCGTAACTCACACATTTTGCGCTAAAATGCATGCACACACAACACGACATAATAATCCCCTAAACAAGAAGCAATAACCCTTAGCAGCATTGTCCAAACCAACCACAACCATTTCCCCCAAAATCGTGACATTACAGCAAAAATCACAGGATGAAAATCGATCGAAGACTAGGATTATCAAGGGGAAAGAATCGATTAAGGAGTAAGAAGACAAACCTAGAAATTTTGCTGAAATATTAACGGAATCGATCGCCATTTCTTCGCTCTTGAAATCGCACGCGAGAGAGAGGAGTGAGCGCCAGTTTTTTGGCTGATGGGTGGGGAGTGTATGGAGAAGAAGGATGTGTTCTAATTTAATCTACTCCACATAATTAAATATCTCCTCCCAATTTCTTTTCTTTTCATTTGAAATAAAATAAGTTTTATTATTTGCTCAATCCAACTCATACTCATTTTATTCCAGCTCAGGACCCAATTACGATTCCCCATAATTAAACCCCGACATATCATATAAACGTCATAATTAAGTCCAATAAAAATTATTAATTATTCCCGGACATCACACTCTTACATGGAGTTTCTCGATGGAACATAGCTGCTCGATCGATCGAAAATATGTCTCGATCGATCGAGCAGGGCAGAGCCTAACCAAGGCATGAAATGAGCTTACCGATCGATCGGGGAAAAGTTTCGATCGATCGGTGTGAAGTCTCGATCGATCGAGACAAAAATCTCGATCGATCGGAAGAGGCGGAACTTGGATGCCACTTTTGCTTAACTTAGCGATCGATCGGGGCTTGGAGACCGATCGATCGCAAGGCATAAAATGTGGGTTTTGTGATTTTGTCATATATGATGATATTTTTGGTAATGGTTCATTTATTGGCTTCTAAGATGGATTCATATGATTGTGTAGAACCATCCCAGGTACCAACGACATCAAGGAGATAAAGTTCTTCGACTTCTCCACTTTTGAAAAGGTACATTGTGATGACCAGGGATTATAGGTGTTAATCCCGGAGTATTAATAATCCCTAAAGTGGTTTTACGTGGCGATTTGGAATTTAATCGAGGTGTTGGGCCTTCTGGGCTCGTTTATTTGGGCAGTTGGGATCGTTGGATCCAGAGGTTGAGATTGTATTCACATTACGGTGTAAAACCTAAGAGTTGGGTTTTTGATGTGTCTCGGAATCTCGGGTGCTATGTGAGCACCGGTAGGGGATTTTGGAGTTAGAGAGAGAGTTTTTGAAAACAGATGATTTTTAAGGAATCATGATGTATTTGTGGGGCTATTAGTTTTTTCGGGGTATTTTGCTATAAATACAAGTTGAACCCGAGAATTTTAAGAAAATATCATTTCAGCCCCTTTTCTTCTCTCCTCACCCGCGCGCGCTGCCTCCCGCTTTTCCCCAGCCCCCGCCGCTTCAGGCGCTCCGCCCGCCGCCGTCCGGCCGCCGTTCGGCGCGTGCGACCCGCCGCCGGCTTCGTCTCGACGAGACGCAGCTTTCCCCTCCATCAATTTGAAGTTTCGTCGCGTGTGGAAGTCGATTTTTGCGGAAGTGCGCCGATCCCCAATTTCTAGGGTTCTTCGATTTTGGTCCGATTTCTCCCGATTTTCGTTTGGGTAATCTTCCTAACCCCTTTTTTTTATTTTCGTGCAATTCCCTGCCATTTTTGTGTTCGATTTGTTCGGATTATTGTTGTTGGTGGGATTGGTTCGAAATTTTGGTTGTATGCATGAAGTGGGTTCGAATTTTGGGGGTTTTGGAAGGGTTGTGGTGATTCTTGTTATGGATTGATTAATTCATGTTGTTGACGCATTATGATGCTTGATTGTGTTCGGAATTGAAGAATTGGATTCGAAATTAGGGTTTGGATTTCGAAAATTGGGGGTTTTTGTCAAGGGATGTTGATTCTTGCTTGGATAGCTTAATTGACATTTTAGATGAATTATGGTATTTTATTGGGTTCGAAATTGTGAGATTAAGGTTCGATTTTGTAGGGCATTCTTGAACAAATTTCGATTGTCTCATTTATTTCCTTCCCTGCATGTACCCTGCCCCGGGTCTTTTAAGAGGATAATTGTCGTGTATTGACAATGTTGTGAGGGATATGGGTGTGCTTGAGCATAGGTTACATGTTCGTAAATAATTGTGAATTATTTATCGTGTTAGCACATCATTCCTCGGGGCATGGAACTCGAGCAAGGCTTGGCTCGGACTTCGGAGATTTAAGGTACGTGCGACGTACGAGCATTACTATATATATGTGAAATGCATAAGGTGTTTTTGATTGCATTGAATGTTTTGCGTATGGTTATACATATATGTTGATATAGCCAAGGAATGACCCAAATCTTGATATCGCCGCTTGTAGCGTGCGTGACACTAGAGTAGGATGACTCTTGCATGATATAAGGGGTACTGGGTTTATATGACTATATTATGAGACATTTGAGATGTCTAGGTTTGTAGAATCATGCATTCTTCGTAAGACATTTGAGATGTCTAGGTTCGTAGAATCATGTATTCATTATGAGACATTTGAGATGTCTAGGTTCATAGACTCATGTTTTCATTATAAGACATATGAGATGTCTAAGTATAATGGAAAGCAAGGTTATGAAATCCATATTAGATATTGATATATCTATTTTTGCATGTATATGAACTTGGAATCATTCATTATTGATATTTGAGAATCAGGCATGCGATGTGTAAATCAATGTGTTGATTTACTGATTTATGAGATTTGATGAGTTTGATGTTGTGAGAACAGGGACAGTACACGGAATCCCGGATGAGGATGTTGCCATCCAGGGAGTATCATTTAAATTCATTAGTATTTACTTGTGTTGTAAATTATGAATTTCATTATTATGATTATGGGATTTTGTGTATTGGTATGCTCACCCCGTTGGGGGCTGTCTCTGTTGGGACAGGTGGACAGGTACATCGATGGCTATGGAGCTGAGCTCGAGCTGTTGATTTGAGGTACTCCCAGGATCGTGGTACCAGGGCTTGATGGAGCACGGTATCGTATAGAGTACCTATATATACACCTGAGGATTTATACATATTCATGATGCTCGCATGTGAGCACGATTATACTTGTATATGGATTGTATATAAAGGCATGAGCCTTTCTCTCTTTCATTTAAGGTTGCATGCAATTAGGTTGAATTGCTAGAATGATATGAGAGTCATTGGTGTATTATGTGGGTGTTGGAACCCACTTTTGTTGACATATGTGTGGTGTCTTCCCTGGCTGGGAATCTACTTGTATTACTGCTTTCTGTTGAGTATTATGTGTTCCCTGGCCGGGAATTTGGTTATGTGTTGTACTCTTTTTTTTGGGATAGCTCTATTTATGGGGAGACTCTGCCCAAATTTTTATAAAAGTTTACAATGTGAAAAGTGGCACCAAGGGGTTGGTAAAGGGCAAACATATGAGTCTTTCATTGACAGGCAATGATTAAGTATCATCAGAGCTTCCCGATTGACATTCTATAGAAAGCATGTACCACACATAGTGGTTAATACACTAATCAAGGTTTAAGGGCTTGGGGTCCTTACATTAGTGGTATCAGAGCAGTGGTTGCTCATTGGGGCTGTTAAGGGCCTAGGAAGTTATTGATAGCACATATTTATGCATGATGGCATTAATGTTGTATAACATAACAAATTGTTTATGTGCTCTTATGATATGAAAAGTGGTATTGCTAACCATTGTGGTTGCAGGAATCGTGTGGAACACGATAGGATGGCATTAATAGCGATGTCTAACACTCTATATGCTACGTGCCAAGGAACCTGATTTTGGAAGAAAATCAGGAGAAGAAAGATATGATGTATTGTCTGAGGACAGACTGGGTAGACAACCGACAGTGGAATACTTCGGTATGGTCTCAATTATTATTGAATATATTAATGCGTTTGTTCATGTAATGCTCAAGCAAGGAAGGTACGTAAGAAACGTACGAGCATCAAACGGTAACATATTCCTAAACTATGACCTTGCATTAATTGCATGAGTATATATGATGATGTTTACGATGATAATGATCACGATGATGTTTATGATGACGTATATGAGAGTGGTAAGGTGCCACACAATGGTTATGATATGGCAAGACGCCATATGATTGGGTAAGATGCCCATGTGGTAAGATGCCACACGATGATTTTATTATGGTAAGATGCCATATAACAGGGTAAGATGCCCATATGGTAAGAGACCATACAATGTTATTATGTGGTAAGACGCCACAGGGTAAGATGCCCACATGGTAAGAGGCCATGCGATGTTATTGTGGTAAGATGCCACGGGGTAAGATGCCCCACATGGTAAGTAGCCATGCGATGTTATTGTGGTAAGATGCCACGGGGTAAGATGCCCCACATGGTAAGTAGCCATGCGATATTATTGTGGTAAGGTGCCACGGGGTAAGGTGCCCCATATGGTAAGAGGCCATACGATATTATTATGTGGATTTACGATGACTCATTCTTTTATGATGATTGACGATGATTTTACATATGCAAGGGCATCCCAAGGGCAACATGTATTATGTGGTTAGTCATTTAACACAAGGTAAATCAAGGTATGCATAAGATAGTGCATTATGATATGATACATGTTGATACGCATTGTTTTGCATATGTATATTGTGAAATATAAAGTGAGGATTTCAATGCTTACACTAAAGTCCATATGAAGCGAGGAAGGATTCCGCTTATATGGAGTGGTGAGAAGCATTGAAATGCACTGATATTTCACGAGTCCAGGTTATCCTAGTGAGGATTTCAATGCTTGCACTAAGGTCCATATGAAGCGAGGAAGGATTCCGCTTATATGGAGTAGTGAGAAGCATTGAAATACACTACTGATAAGTGACTCGATTCGAGGTTTATTTATAGCGATGGTTCATTCCGCTATATCTATTGGCGATGGTTCATTCCGCCAGGTGTATTTATAGCGACGGTTCATTCCGCTATATTTATTGGCGATGGTTCATCCCGCCAGGTGTATTGATAGCGATGGTTCATTCCGCTATATTGATTGGCGATGATTCATTCCGCCAGGTGTATTTATAGCGACGGTTCATTCCGCTATATCTATTGGCGATGGTTCATTCCGCCAGGTATATTTATAGCGACGGTTCATTCCGCTATATTGATTGGCGATGGTTCATTCCGCCAGGTGTATTGATAACGATGCCTCTTTCCGCTACTATGTGGACGATGATTCATACTCAGGTGTATAGCGAGGTTTCATGCCACTTATTATATGACGAGGTGTCATGCCGTCGATTCTATAGCGAGGGATTTTGCCGCTATGTACTCAGCCAGGATTTTGCCGCCTTCGAGCGATGGGTGCTGATTACGCACTATTATTGAGCGACGGAGACAGGTATGACGCTATATTGCTAGCGATGAGGTATGAGATATTGCTATTTTATTAGCTTTAATTTAGCTGGCATGCATTGATATACATGTTTTATTATGCCTATTTTTACTAGCATGATAGTGGATTGACATACGCTGATGTACATGTATCGTCACTAGTGGGCAATGTTTTAGATGCCATGAGTTGGCATGTGTCGTCACGGGATGACGATGACGATGGTGTAGGAGATGTCTTATTAGACATGCATCATCGTTACGATGATCGATGCGTTGAGTATACGTATTCAGTGGTATGCCTTGGGTGCCAGTACCGAGCACAAGGTGGTGTGTGCGACACCGATGGACGTGACCCTTATACCGAGCGGGTTGCTCGAGGAATGGTTGGATGCGCTGTACATGTGATTGTACCGCAGCTTACGATTGGGGGATCTTTTTACGAGTGGTGATACCCTTGAGGTATGCTCGTTGGAATGGCTTTTGGCCATGTGATTTGACGACAGGAGTAATCATGGAGGAAATTACTCGCTTTCTGTCGATGTGACATGTGGTAGACATGATCACACCACCCTTGAGGGTGTAGGATGGGTCCTAAGGGAGTAGGATCAGGTTATGTTAAGTACATAGGGACATTGGAGTGTCCAGGGTGTATCGGCATTGAGGAATGTTGGATAAAGACCCACTACTCTATTGAGTTTTCCTCCCATAGTTTGTTATACCATGTGGAAACGTCCGTCTAATTGGTAGGTTTGAGGTAAACCTAAAGAGGCAGAGACTAGGTTGTCTGCCGCGTGTGTGTAGCACCATGATGGGCTTGCTAGAGCCGTTACACTGCTCGTTGGAACCAAGTTTGGCAAATCGTAAGGTGATACGATGAGGATTGTGGTGGACTCTAGTAGTCACCATGTCATTGAGGTTAAGGTTGTTCATGCCTCACTGAAACGTGTATACGTTTATGTTTAATCTTGGAGACTTGTCTGGGACAGCTCAGGATGTTGGAGTACCAACAAGAGAGTCATCAGGTTGTTATTGACTCAATCTAAAGGAACCCGTGTATTGGGATACAATGGGTGTTATTGTATCCAGTTTTTCCGAACGATGGTTCGAGACTTGTGGATCTCGAGTTCGATGGCATTTCCCTTGCGAGGAAGGAGGTAGTATTATAACTATTTGGGAATCTTGAAAGATTCGGTAAGTTGGTGCAAGTGGTGTTGATTTTGGGAATCACACCGTGTATTGTTAATCGTCGATTTTCATCCTCCACTGAGTAAGGAATGACTCAGAATTGACGGTTGTGTTTGGGGCTTAGGGATATGTGGTAGATACCCGAGCCGAGTGCATTGAGTATGCATGCGATATCAGTGCTTAGGCAGGTATACCGGTGAGTATACGGATGCCAGTTATTGATTTCCTCTCTGTTAAGCATAGAGTTATGCTATTTTAGGAGGGTTAAATCTCTGATGAGATATGGAACACCTTGAGATTGGGAATCTCCATGGCACGATGTTTATGAGGAACAATCGTAAAGTTAGTTGACTCCCTTGAGGAGGGATTTTCTTGTGAGGGTTAAGGTATTTCCCTTATTGGTGTTTTCCTTCGAGTTATGCGACAGCCTTCCCAAGTTTGGATTGTTAAATCCGAGGATTTTCAAGGGATGGCAGGATTTCGGATTGGTTGAGTGTCGCTGACGACACAAGCGTTGAGAATGCAATGGGTTTATTGCATGCCCCTTAAGAATTTTAAACTCTGCGGAGTCTCGGTTGTTATTTATGATCAGGACGTGATTCTTGGAACATCCGGAGGTGGACATCTTGTGAGATGTCTTTTGTTTGAATTTGTGGCCGTGAGTTGCCCAAATTAAGTTGCAATGAGGCGACTACTCCTTCGATGGAGGAAGTTTGAAAGTGGAAACCAGGTTTGGTATGGGTACACCGTGGTTGTACTAGTGTTTCCCTCGTAACGATGTATGTTAGACATCGTAAGTCATAGTAAAATATCATTGGATGATATCTACGATAGAATCAAGAGCGATTCGAATCCTTGCAGTTTCAGTTGACTAACTGCTTTTGGACTGTTAGCGTTGAGTTGTGCTGACGCTCTTTGACGTTATGATGGATTTGGAAGTCTATTCCACTCCAGAGTTTGACACGAGGTCAACGTTCTTACGGTTGAGGTGTCATTCAGGATGTGTTCGTACTGTTGTATTAGAACGAAGGATGACTGTCTGATCTACAGTCGTAAGTATCAGTTGTTTCGCAGTCATGAGGGACTAACTTTTGGGATGACCCGCATCGAGGTACGTTTTACCTCTTGGGTGATATGTTGGTTTTGGTATGTCGCTCTGTTTCAGAGTTAGATGAGAGGTAAGTATCCTCGCGTTTCTTAATACGACTCTGTTATGGTCAAGAATCGAGGTTATGGCTTCAGGTTGAGGTGTAGCCCGGGTGTTACGTGATACACCGGTGCTAATTTCGAGGACGAAATTCTTTTAGTGGGGGATATTGTGATGACCAGGGATTATAGGTGTTAATCCCGGAGTATTAATAATCCCTAAAGTGGTTTTACGTGGCGATTTGGAATTTAATCGAGGTGTTGGGCCTTCTGGGCTCGTTTATTTGGGCAGTTGGGATCGTTGGATCCAGAGGTTGAGATTGTATTCACATTACGGTGTAAAACCTAAGAGTTGGGTTTTTGATGTGTCTCGGAATCTCGGGTGCTATGTGAGCACCGGTAGGGGATTTTGGAGTTAGAGAGAGAGTTTTTGAAAACAGATGATTTTTAAGGAATCATGATGTATTTGTGGGGCTATTAGTTTTTCGGGGTATTTTGCTATAAATACAAGTTGAACCCGAGAATTTTAAGAAAATATCATTTCAGCCCCTTTTCTTCTCTCCTCACCCGCGCGCGCTGCCTCCCGCTTTTCCCCAGCCCCCGCCGCTTCAGGCGCTCCGCCCGCCGCCGTCCGGCCGCCGTTCGGCGCGTGCGACCCGCCGCCGGCTTCGTCTCGACGAGACGCAGCTTTCCCCTCCATCAATTTGAAGTTTCGTCGCGTGTGGAAGTCGATTTTTGCGGAAGTGCGCCGATCCCCAATTTCTAGGGTTCTTCGATTTTGGTCCGATTTCTCCCGATTTTCGTTTGGGTAATCTTCCTAACCCCTTTTTCGTTATTTTCGTGCAATTCCCTGCCATTTTTGTGTTCGATTTGTTCGGATTATTGTTGTTGGTGGGATTGGTTCGAAATTTTGGTTGTATGCATGAAGTGGGTTCGAATTTTGGGGGTTTTGGAAGGGTTGTGGTGATTCTTGTTATGGATTGATTAATTCATGTTGTTGACGCATTATGATGCTTGATTGTGTTCGGAATTGAAGAATTGGATTCGAAATTAGGGTTTGGATTTCGAAAATTGGGGGTTTTTGTCAAGGGATGTTGATTCTTGCTTGGATAGCTTAATTGACATTTTAGATGAATTATGGTATTTTATTGGGTTCGAAATTGTGAGATTAAGGTTCGATTTTGTAGGGCATTCTTGAACAAATTTCGATTGTCTCATTTATTTCCTTCCCTGCATGTACCCTGCCCCGGGTCTTTTAAGAGGATAATTGTCGTGTATTGACAATGTTGTGAGGGATATGGGTGTGCTTGAGCATAGGTTACATGTTCGTAAATAATTGTGAATTATTTATCGTGTTAGCACATCATTCCTCGGGGCATGGAACTCGAGCAAGGCTTGGCTCGGACTTCGGAGATTTAAGGTACGTGCGACGTACGAGCATTACTATATATATGTGAAATGCATAAGGTGTTTTTGATTGCATTGAATGTTTTGCGTATGGTTATACATATATGTTGATATAGCCAAGGAATGACCCAAATCTTGATATCGCCGCTTGTAGCGTGCGTGACACTAGAGTAGGATGACTCTTGCATGATATAAGGGGTACTGGGTTTATATGACTATATTATGAGACATTTGAGATGTCTAGGTTTGTAGAATCATGCATTCTTCGTAAGACATTTGAGATGTCTAGGTTCGTAGAATCATGTATTCATTATGAGACATTTGAGATGTCTAGGTTCATAGACTCATGTTTTCATTATAAGACATATGAGATGTCTAAGTATAATGGAAAGCAAGGTTATGAAATCCATATTAGATATTGATATATCTATTTTTGCATGTATATGAACTTGGAATCATTCATTATTGATATTTGAGAATCAGGCATGCGATGTGTAAATCAATGTGTTGATTTACTGATTTATGAGATTTGATGAGTTTGATGTTGTGAGAACAGGGACAGTACACGGAATCCCGGATGAGGATGTTGCCATCCAGGGAGTATCATTTAAATTCATTAGTATTTACTTGTGTTGTAAATTATGAATTTCATTATTATGATTATGGGATTTTGTGTATTGGTATGCTCACCCCGTTGGGGGCTGTCTCTGTTGGGACAGGTGGACAGGTACATCGATGGCTATGGAGCTGAGCTCGAGCTGTTGATTTGAGGTACTCCCAGGATCGTGGTACCAGGGCTTGATGGAGCACGGTATCGTATAGAGTACCTATATATACACCTGAGGATTTATACATATTCATGATGCTCGCATGTGAGCACGATTATACTTGTATATGGATTGTATATAAAGGCATGAGCCTTTCTCTCTTTCATTTAAGGTTGCATGCAATTAGGTTGAATTGCTAGAATGATATGAGAGTCATTGGTGTATTATGTGGGTGTTGGAACCCACTTTTGTTGACATATGTGTGGTGTCTTCCCTGGCTGGGAATCTACTTGTATTACTGCTTTCTGTTGAGTATTATGTGTTCCCTGGCCGGGAATTTGGTTATGTGTTGTACTCTTTTTTTTGGGATAGCTCTATTTATGGGGAGACTCTGCCCAAATTTTTATAAAAGTTTACAATGTGAAAAGTGGCACCAAGGGGTTGGTAAAGGGCAAACATATGAGTCTTTCATTGACAGGCAATGATTAAGTATCATCAGAGCTTCCCGATTGACATTCTATAGAAAGCATGTACCACACATAGTGGTTAATACACTAATCAAGGTTTAAGGGCTTGGGGTCCTTACATACATAGTGAGACGTACGGGCATCGGACGGTAAAACGTACTATTACGTATTAAATTGGTTATGCATTATGGTTGCACACATGGAATCTATTATGCATTTTGGTTGCATATGGGGTCTTGTTTATGCATCATGGATTGCATACATGGTTTGGTCATGCATCTTGGTTGCATGCGTACATGGGATGCATTTGTACATGTAATTGTGAGTCGGGATTATATTTCAGTGATGGAGAATACTTGCCGCCAGTGGCGTAGCGATGTGAATACTTGCCGCTGTCATACCGTAGCGATGACAAAATATTTACCGCTAATATGAAGCGAAGAACACGACCGCTGTCATATTTATAGCGAGGGATATTAGTGCCGCTGGTATTGTCTAAGCGAGGAGTATTTCCGCTGTCATGTTGACGCGAGGGGTATTATGCCACTAATATATTAAGACTCGGGAATTGAACACGGTATACATGGAAATCGGTAGATGTCATGACATACATTATTGGTAATATAATCTACTGGTTATGATTTTGATACAGGGACAACCAATGGAGCTTTTAAATGTATTAAATACAGGGAGTGAATTGTATTTACGGTTTATGCATTTAAATTACAATCATATTTTTGTGAATATGATTTATATACATGCTCATGGCTTTGGGGTTGTTCCTGTAGGTACATTTGGGCGGACAGGTTAAGGCGGGTTGATGCGGTGAGCTACTGAGGAGTGCTCTTGGTAGCAAGCACATTCTTTTGTATAGTATCTACTCTAGGAGTACTGTAAAGCTATAGGATTAACATTCATTAGTGGGGAATGTAATTAATCCCTTTTGGAACTTATTTTGGCACCGTAATCTAATAGCTCAGGACATCAACACGATTTTTATACTCCGTTTATGCATGAAAATTTTATTTACGCCTTTAATCCGCACTTAAGGAACTAGGGTCCTTACAATAGCCCACTGCAATATCTGCATGACACTTCTCCTTCTGGTGTGATTTTCATTAGAACTGCAGCCCACCAATGATCATTGGCATCTGTGTATAATACCAGTTCATCATTGTCATTTGATATTGCAAGCTTTGGTAGTTACCTGCAAACCTCCTTCAGTTGTTTGACCGCTTGTCTGTGATCGTCGTTCCACTCAAACTTACCATCTTTTTTGAGTAGTGCCTTCCTATGGTTTCCTAAATTGTTGATAAACATCCCAGCGAAATTAACAACTCCTAAAAAACTCTGAAGTTGTTTTAAATCCTTGAGGTCATCCGGATATCCTTGTACTTTTTCAACAATATGATTCTGCAGGATAATTCCAGATTCGTTGATCTCAACTCCAAGGAACTCGATTTGTCTTATAGCGATCACTGCTTTCTTTTCGGAAAGCACTAATCCTTCCTTGTAACAAACATCTGAAAAGATTTTCAAATGTTTAAGATGTTCTTTCATGTTTTTTGATGCAATAACAATGTCATCAATATACACGAACATAAAGCTGAAGTAATCCTTGAAAAGATTATCCATATTTCTCTGATATATCTGGGGAGCATTCGCCAATCCCATTGGCATGACATTCCAGATATAATGTCCTTGTGGTGTGGAGAATGCTGTAAACTTTCTGCTTGCCTCCTCCATTTTAATCTGGTAGAGCCCAGACTTGCAATCGAATTTAGAAAACACTTTGGCATTCTTGATGCTATTTACCAAATGTTCTCTGCTTGGGATAAAATATCCATCGAACTCCAAGATTTGGTTGATCCCTTTATAGTTGATCACAAATCTCGGCTTTCATCGTTTAATTTCTCCATGATTCCGAACAAGAAATCCTGGGCTGTTGTATGGAGAAATACCTGCTGAGATCAACTTAAGGTAAAGATGTTCCTTAAGTATGATCTGCATATCCTTCCGATCTTCCTGGTTCATGGGGATCGGCCTGTACCTAACAAACTCATTTTCTTTTCCAATTTTTACCTTCAAAGTAGCTATGAGCTCATTTTTATTCCACCATGCGAGTGGATCCTCGTTGTAGTTCCTACGAATCTTCATTTTCACGTACTCCATAGTGATTGGCTCTTCGAGGATAGTTTCAGGTTGTGGAACTTCTTCTCGTAAAGCAGTTTTCAGTAGCAACAGGGTTTCTGGAGTTACTCTTTCCTCGTCCTGCTCTCTGAAAAATTAATCCAGTCAAAAGTTTGAGAATCCTTTTCACTAGGACCTTGTTGTCGGAACTGAAGAATTGCCTCTCCAAATTTCCGCTGATCTTTCATCTTTGGGTGTCGAAGTTTTCCTTCATCACCACGCTTGTTGCAAAAACAAATGGGGAATTTTCTGTGAAACGCCTCCCATAATCGTTGTACCATAATCTTATGATCACACAGAGTTGTGAAAATAAGTCTTCGCGTTTCATTCTCGTGAGTGAATGTCTTGAACGTCTGTAGGAAATTGTTTCCTAACAGCATATCCGCACATGTATCATGGAAATATATAGGTGGAGTTTTGATTTTGTACCATGGGGTACCGCGTGCTCCTCCGATAATTATTTCCGCTCCCCGGACTCCTTCATTAAGAATAAGGATCCGTTTGGAAAAGTCTCTTCCGGCAATGGCTGGTAATTTCTCACCAACTTCTCTGGGGAAGATTTCTCGCCTGGCAGTGCATATTCCAGCTCCTGAGTCACTCTAGGATGCAAAATATTCTGCCCGATATTTTTCATATAACATCCCGACGGAGATGTATATGGAGAATGGACTGGTGGCCATCTGATTCGGTATGTCTTTCCGTCGACCTTGAATTCCATTCCATCTTGCAATCTTTCCCAAGGTTTATGTTCCTTGAGAAATTCAATTCCTAGAATAAGCTGTTCTAGGATTCTTCCAGCAATTCCTTCAATTGTGAGGTCAATTTCACCAATTTGAAGGTTTCCTTGAAATTTTCCCAGTGTGGGTTGTTGCAAATAATATAGAACATCGCAGGGGAAGATATTATTCTTCTCGGTGATGTCGAAAACTATCTGCACTTCTCTCCAGCCTTCTGGGCACTTCAGTTTTCCTATTGTTGTGAATACATCAGGAATTTTCTGAATTCTGCTTGAGGCTGCCTTCTGCTTTTCCTTTGGATAGTTGCTGATTAACCTATCATGTTGGAAAGACATCCTTCTTGGCTCGATCATAAGGCTCCTGCTTCTGTTTAGAACAGGTTGATCTTGTATCCTCATGTCGATCTCTCCTATTGTCGGAGTATCAATAATATCCGGCAAAACGGCTTTGGCGAAGTCTTCGAAGATTCTGGGGACTTCGATGAATTCCTTTCTCAAGAATACCTCGGAATGATGAGTATTTGAGAGTGCGTATGATACCTTGTAGGTGATCGAGTAAGGCCTGTTCCCTTCTTTCATCAAGTCTTCTCTTTTAAAATCTTGATGAAGAGTGAGAACTTTGCTGAAGTCTCGACCTCCTAAATTGTATGCAATCCTCGGATAGATGTTGAAGGCCATCTTTCCTGCATACAGATTTCCTGCCACTGCTCCCAAACAAGAATCTTTGACGTTCGGGATTCTTTTGTCAAAGATCGCCAGGTTGAGGGGCGAATCAATTCCTTCTTTGAAAGTTGCCTTGATGATTACTCTAATGGCTCCAATATGAATCCACGAGAGTGTGTTAGTAACTTCTCTTTTGACCTTGTTTTTAATCTCATGGATTTCTCTGTAGGGGATTAACTGCATCTGTAAGGACCCTAGTTCCTTAAGTGCGGATTAAAGGCATAATTAGAGCTAACATAAATTATCAGAGTAAAATGATCGTGTTGAGACTATGAGCTTTAAGAATTACATGCCAAAAATAAAGACTATCAAATGGATTAGTTACATTCCCAATCAAATGAATGTATTTACTATAGCTTTACACTACTCCTAGAGTAGACACTATACAAAAGTAATCATGTCCTTCATCTACCAAAAGTGTTCTTCACAAGCTCACCGCCTCAACCCGCTTTAGCCCATTTTTATCATGCCAAAAGTACCTACAAGGACAACCCCCAAACATGAGCATTGATAACATTCATATTCAACACAATATGAATATAAAGCGTAAATGCATAAATCATAATAAAACACTTCCTGTTTTCCCATGCATTTTATACGCTTCCAGTTTGGTTGTCCCTGTACCATAACTCATGAGTATATTCAAATAGATTATTTAATGGTCCACACATGTCATGACATAATACCATTTCATCATCACCAAATACCAATCACCAATCCCTAGTCTGTTCATCACAATGTATTTTAATGCCCCTCGCTTATTTACATATAGGCGGCATAGAATAACCTCGCTTCAATGGACATGCGGCGCTCCCACCCCTCGCTTCACATTGAGCGGCAAATATTCTTTCCTCGCCCTATATGATAACCACGCTCAAATGTGACATGCGGCGCTCCCACCCCTCGCTTCACATTTAGCGACAACAAATCAAATAGCGGCAAACATTAAAATCATCAAGGGATGACCACGACTCATGGGATGTGCACCAATAACCATCATATGCATATACAATCATCATGCATAATTCAACATGTATTTGCATCCACAATATACTCGCATCCACAATGCATAAACAATGAGTATATTAGATACATGTACCGTTGGGTGCCCGTACGTCTTCTACGTACCTTTCCAAAAGTAGGATGTGGTAGGACTTCACTTCCTTGGCTGTGTAGCCACCTGAGATGGTTCTACATATTTACACAAATCAATATTAGAACCCAATAATAGTCCAATACCAAAAATCCTACAAAATAACCAAAAACATCACATTTTGTGACTCGCGATCGATCGCTGCAAAGGGCCGATCGATCGCGAGATCACACTGCCCGAATCCCAATTTTTGTTCTTTCGGCGATCGATCGCCACACTTGGGCGATCGATTGCCAACCTCGCCGATCGATCGCCCAAGTGTGGCGATCGATCGCCAAAAGCTTCTGGAGCACACTGCCAGCTCGCGATCGATCGCCAAAAACGGGCGATCGATCGCCGAGTCCTGTACTTCGAAAAATCGTCATTTTTGCTCCAAAACTCATTTCCAATCCATACCAACTCCCCCTACCATCAAACCAACAACATCAAACACAATAAAACCTTCCAAATACACTTTAAACATCTCAAAAATCCAACATTCAACCAAAATAATACCAACCCAAAATAACCCATTTCAAACCATATCAAAACCCTCACAAACTCAATCCAAACACAACCAAAACATAAGGGAGGTACCCATACCTCTTGGGGACTCCAAATCTCCCAATAAACTTCACAAATCTCTTCACCCCTTTGCTAAAAATCGAAAATGAGGAGGGAAAGGTTTGTGAGAAGTGATTTTGGGGAAAAAGAAAGAGTGATGGTTTTTTGTGGGGTTGGGGGCTATTAGTGGGTTATTTGGGGGATTAATTAAATTGCATACCCACTATTAATCATGATTTATAAAAATACCCCAACATGGTATTTTAAAACATTGCACCAACATGCATCAAAATCACAATTAAACTCATGCTTTCCATTTAATTGATAACCATAACAAATAAATCATGCTAATATACAATTCTCCCATCATGCCCAACATGTACCCTGAAATGCACTCCCGGGTCACTCTTTCCATGTGACCATGCATTTCCATATGATAATTAATTCCAACACACATATTAATTATCACCATAAAAATCACATAACATAATTAATGCCCAACTTGCATATAATTATTTCGGGGATATCACAGCATCTCAATCTGATTTCCCGCGAATTCCATTGGGATAGCAAATTCACCTGTTGTAACCCTATGGATAATTTGATGATTCCTGCTTCGAAGACCAATCATATCCATAGCTTCTCCATTGCTCCAATTGTAAACCCATCATACATTTGAAGCTTTGGTTCTTCCTTCATGATCCTCATAAGAGTTTTATGAGAAACAGTAGTATGAGAGAAAAACCCTGACGGTTCTTCTCTGATCACGTGCTGAAGGAACTGTAAGGACCCCAAGCCATTAACCCTTAATTAGTGTATTAACCACTATGTGTGGCACATGCTTTCAATAAAAAGCCAATCGGGAAGCTCAGATGATACTTTATCATTGCATGGCAATTACAAAAAAATTCCTTTAACACTCAACGTTATAAGGTCGTCAGCCTAACAACGAAATAGACTCACAAAGTTCGCCCAATACCATCCCTTTTTGCCACTTTTCACATTGTGGACTTTTATAAAAATTTGGGCAGAGTCTCCCCATAAATAGAGCTATCCCGAAATAAAAGCACAACACATAACATAATTCCCGGCCAGGGAAAACATAATACTCATCAGAAAGCAGTAATACCAAGTAAATTCCCAGCCAGGGAAGACACCACACATATGACGACATAAATGGGTCTCAACACCCACATAATACACTAACGACTCTCATATCATTAGCAATTCTACCACAATTGCATGCAACATATAATGAAAGAGAGGAAGGCTCATGCCTTTATATACAACCCATATACAAGAATGTATGTGCTCACATGCGAGCATCATAAATGTGTATATAAACCTCGGGTGTATATAAGTACTCTATACGATACCGTGCTCCATCAAGCCCTGGTACCACGATCCTGTGAGTACATCCAATCAACAGCTTGAGCTCAGCTCCACAGCCATCGATGCACCTGTTCACCTGCCCCAACAGAGACAGCCCCCAACGGGGTGAGCATACCAATACACAAAATCTCATAATCACAATAATGAAATTCATAATTTACAACACAAGTAAATATTAATTAATTTTAAATGATACTCCCTGGATGGCAACATCCTCATCCGGGATTCCGTGTACTGTCCCTGTTCTCACAATCATCAAACTCATCAAATCTCAAAAATCAGTAAATCAACGCATTGATTAACTCATCGCATGCCTAATACTCGAATATCAACAGATAGTGGTTGCAAACTCATTAAACATGCAAATATAGATATCTCAATATCTAATACTGATTTCACAACCTCGCTATCAACCACAGATAGCTCAAATGCCTAGCATTTATTTTACAAATTCTTCATTATACCTAGACATCTCAAATGTCTTATAATGAATACATGATCCCACGATCATTCTCAGGCATCTCAAATGCCCTACAATGGTCATATAAACCCAGTACCCCATATATCATGTAAGAGTCATCCTACTCTAGTGTCACGCACGCTACAAGTGGCGATATCAAGATTTGGGTCATTCCTTGGCTATATCAACATATATATATATAATCCTCATGCGCGATTATTCAATGAAATCAAATTTCATTATGCATTCACAAATGCCCTAATATATAGAAATGCTCGTACGTCGCACGTACCTTAAATCTCCGAAGTCCGAGCCAAACCTTGCTCGAGTTCCATGCCCCGAGGAATGATGTGCTAACACGATAAATAATTCACAATTATTTACGAACATGTAACCCATGCTCAAGCACACCTAACCCTCAAAATATTGTCAACACACGACAATTAACCTCTTAAAAGACCCGGGGCAGGGTACATGCAGGGAGGGAAATAAATGAGACAATATCGAAATTTGTTCAAGAATACCCTACAAAAATCGAACCCGAATCTCACAATTTCGAACCCAAATAAATA
Organism: Haberlea rhodopensis; assembly: GCA_907163345.1. Classification (NCBI taxonomy): domain Eukaryota; kingdom Viridiplantae; phylum Streptophyta; class Magnoliopsida; order Lamiales; family Gesneriaceae; genus Haberlea; species Haberlea rhodopensis. Next base: position 9,312,451 of record CAJQUN010000006.1, on the reverse strand, counting down.
CCATAATTCATCTAAAATGAGAATTAAGCGATCCAAGCAAGAATCAACACCCCTTGCCAAAAACCCCCAATTTTCGAACTCAACCCCTTAAATTCGAACCAAAACAAGCCCTTAAATTCGAACCCTTATAATTCATCAAATTCGAACACAATAATGGCAGGGAAATACACGAAAATGACGAAAAACGGGTAAGGGAGGTTACCCAATCGAAAATCGGAAGAAATCGGACGAAATCCGATGAACCCTAGAAATTGGGGATCGACGCCTTCTGCCAAAATCCGAACGAGAAACGCGATGAAACTTCAAATTGACGGAGGGGATAGCTGCGCCTGGACGAGACGAAGCCGGCGGCGGGTCGCACGCGCCGAACGGCGACGGGACGGCGGCGGGCGAAGCGTTTGAAGCCGCGGGGGGAGCTGTAGTAGACGGGATGGGCGCGCGGGAAGAGAGAGAAAAAATAGGGGCTGAAATGAAATAATTTCTAAAATTTTGGGTTCAATTGGTATTTATAGCAAAAATACCCCGAAAAATTAATAGCCCCACAAATACATCATGATTCATTAAAAATCATCTGTTTTCAAAAACTCTCTCTCTAACTCCAAAACCCCCTACCGGTGCTCACACAGCACCCGAGATCCCGAGACACATCAAAAACCCAACTCATAGGTTTTTCACCCAAATGAGAATACAATCTCAACCTCGGGATCCAACGATCCCAACTACCCAAAAAAACTAGCCCAGAAGGCCCAACACCTCGATTAAATTCCAAATCGCCACGTAAAACCACTTTAGAGATTATTAACACTACGGGATTAACACCTATAATCCCTGGTCATCACAGGAACTCTCCTTCACTCTGATTCTGAGCTAGATTCACCTCCATCCTCAGAATAGATCTCTTCTTCGTAGATGCTTTCATCTGAGGGAATATTCTCAAATTGATACACCTGCACCAAATCCTAAAAATAGACAGCATCTTCAAATTCCTTGGTATGCTCGAACTGTCTTACTCCAAGACTTTGGTTCTCTGGACAATCTGTAGAGATATGTCCTTTCGCTCCTCATATCCAGCAGTTACAATCTCTGAAACTCTCATTTGCACGGGTAGGTGTGCGTCTGAAAGTCCTGTTCGTTGGTCCTCTGCTAGAACTAGCTTGATTAGAACCTGTTGACGAGATTCTGCTCCTTGTTGGTCCTGATCTTTGCCCCGATCTGTAGCTTCGGGCTTTCTGCCTTGACCAGAACTTTTTAGGTCTCCATGAAGACCTACTTCTTCTTGAACCACCTCCCCGGGCATATGGATGACTTCTGTGCTTCTTCATCTTTCGCCTTTGTGGGTAGTTCCCAATGATTGTAGGGATATCATTTCCCGTACAACAAAGATGAGCCATTTTGTTGATTCCTCTGAGCTTCTTGAAATTCTTTTGGAGCTTTGCTTGGTAGCACCACTCCGCAAGCTTGACATTAAGAAATGACATTCTCCTGGACACAGTCTCGATTGCATGAGGTGTATACTCCTGGATAAGCATTTCTCCCCATGGGCTCGGGATTTTGGCAAAGAACAGCTCTGCTGCATCCTTTTCAGCTATCTTCAACTTCCATCGATACTCTGTAAAGAGTTTGATGTATTCGTCTACATAGCAGATGTCATGTAGTTCCAGGCTAATTAGAGCTTGTCTATATTTCTTAGCCTTCTCTTCCTCCATTCCTTCGAAATAGCTTATTCCAATGAAACAGATTTTAAAGAATCTTGCCATCTTATCCACGATCTCTTTCAGGGACTCTCCGGCCAAAACTTCTTCATTGGTTCCTAGGTCTCCAAGATCCCAGGCAATTTTGGCTGATCCTTCCAGACTCATTTTTAGAAGTAAAATGAATCCTTCTTTGCTTAAGTCAAGTGTTCCTGCTGCTATTCTCATTGCTGAAGCCCATTCATCAATAAGAATTTCTCTGTTTTTGAAATCCAAAATATCCATGTTGAGCATAAGTCTATATGGATGGATTGGATCTAGCTGCGATTTCCCGTAGGGCGCCTGATGAATATCTGGCCTTCGGGAACGGTTTCTTGTTCCAACGGGGGGATCCAAAGTTGCTGAGGTGAAATCTTCCCTGTGTGGCATACTTTGATCACCTTCGGGTGGGTTGTGTGATCCGAAACTCTCTTGTGGTGGAGGTCTTTGTACAAGCTCTCCTGTCTTGATTTCTACGAGATTTAATCCCGCAAATGAATCAGCAAGATCATGAAGATCTTCCAGGTTGATTCTTTCCATTACTTTGTGGGATGTAATGGTTCTCCTCGTAAGACTGCAATCATTTTTTCAGTCTCCGTCAAAGGCCTCCGGACCTCCTCTGCTTTCCCTTTTTGATGTAAAAGGGGTTCTGTTCCGTAAGATGGTGGCAACCATCCTCCGTTCCTTCTTCCTGTCGGACTTGGCCTTGACTCCAATTCCTTCACTCGGGATTGAACATCTTGAAGGTTTTCAAGAATCTCCTTCTGATGTTGAATCATAATCTCCATCTGACTCTGAATCCGATGGATCTGGGCAGGGACATGGTATTGAAGGTAACCATAGCGCTGCACTGTCTTCTGGATTTCTCTAAGATCTTGGGATATCTTAGAAGAATCTGGCTCGATTTCTCGAAAGGTTGGTTGTCCCATCCTAATCATCCGGGCCAGACCCTGTTGGATCACTGGTGGCTGGAACCACATCTTCATGTTCAGGATGATCGTCCTCCTGAAGTTCAGCTAACTCGAACTGTAGTTTGAGGTTCACTTGATGGAGCCTCTTAGCCATCCTTTTCGAGTTTCTTGTAATGGTTTATTCCGGGTGTATCTAATAAACTTGTTCCTCGTAAAAGTTTCCACTTATGGCTGAAACATTGTGCTTCTGCCATATGCTTCTGGTTTAGTTTTTCAATTTCTGGAAATACCACCTGTAAGAATGACACTTCGAACATTCGTTCGAGTCCACAATTTTCTTGAATCGTCTCTTCCGCATAGGTTACAAATTAATATTCAAGATATTATCATAGTATTTCCAGAATAAACTTAGGCTCTGATACCATTTTGTGCCAAGGATCGCAAAAAACGGGGACTTGTAAAAAGAAGACATTAAATGCAAATTTTTTTTACAAATATAAGGATATAAAAGATAATTAAATATTATATAGAGACCATTTTGTAAGCTAAACAAAAGCCTAGGGAATATAATGCAATCTCACCTAACCATTGAGGGGTAAAATGGGTCAAATAAAACACCCAATTGATTTGAAAATTTGAAAATTGGACCTATTTGAATAGAAGTTTCTCCAACTTGGATTTTCTTGCACTAAAGTTTTTTTCCCAAGACTTAAGTGATTAAAGTTTCCCAAAAGAGCACTTCCTTGCAATTTCCCCTTTATTAATCTATCCCAAATTCTTTTCATAACTAAATTGATTATGTATGAGAATTGTCAGACCAATTTTTATTGCTGCAGGTTTCATGTTTTTCCACAAAAATATGGAAACTGCTTCAACAATAATTGCTATGAAAATATCATAACATATTAAAGATATGCTATTTTTTATTCTTAATTACTACTACTAAATTAATTTTAGTTTGAATGTGCACGTACCTCCATGCATATTACATTTTCCAACCTAAAAAAAAGCATATTATCTGAAAAAGTAATTATTTAAAATACATATTCATAAGATTTTTTTATCAATATTATAACGACAATATTTGGGGGAAGGGGACTCGATCCTCGTTAATATTAAGGAAGTCAGATGACAAACCACCAGGTTAGTCTTGAGTCGTCTATATTATAAGTTTTTACTGGTAGCACAAATTTCAAGTTAAAAGAATCATGCCTTCTGTTTACCCAGCAAAAAGAACACAGAATTATGCCTTCGGTTGCATCTTGCATAACATTTGTCCGCATAAATTTAATCATCCTGCACATATATATCATGTCTTTTGTTGCATCCCCATCAGCATTTCCAGGAACACAAGTTACACAAGGAATTGAAGGTCTTCAACTTGGTAGTTGGTAGACCTAACAGATATAATATTAGAAGTTAATGGGAACTTGGAAATAACAACAGCATATCCAAAGTCCATGCAATACGTTCCCGCACAAAAGGTTTCCTAATTCTTGGTGGACTTCACCAGTGTCTTGTACACACTACTAATCAGGGTGTCCCTATAAGTTGTATTGTAGCTTGGATCTTTAGTGGACACTCGTAACTCGGAAAACACGACTGCATGCCCAGGAATGTTTCAGCATCATCGATGTGAGCTTGCCATCCAAGATTTGTAGATTCTATTTGTGCATCACTTATTGATTGAGAAATCCTCGAGCATGCAATAGAAATTCAAAAGATAATGCACGCATATACATACTTCATTTCTTTGTTTCTTATTTGAGAAAACTCTTACCAAGAATCTGGATAGATGTGAACAGAAGCAAAATCAACACCAAAAACTTGATGATTGCGGATGAAGTCAGTGCCAATTCGTTGAGTATATTATTATATCATTAACTGGCCACTACTCTTATCAAATAAGATTCCAATGATGTCCCAGAATTGTGAAGTTCGGTTAGTGTTTGGTGCACGCTAGCTTTTATGTTTGGTTTTGAAGCAATCATCATATAATTACGTTGCTTTCTTTGTTGGTTTTATTTCTTAATATACTTCACCACGACGTCATGATTCGCCACCTAACATTAATAACTTATCATAACCATTGCATGCAATCAACTTCATTGTTGAAAGTTGTCTTAAAAGCTAAAGATAGAAAGGGGCACAGGAATTAACAATAATAATCCCTGCAGGCAGTAGGTTTCGTACACTTTGTGGATGAAGATTTCATTGGCGGCTTCCTCTTAGGAACCACCCCTCTTTTCAATGCGGCACCATAAACATAGCAAGCATCTAAAGAACGACCTTGTCGATTCAACTCACTAATTAGTACATTATAATGATTAGCATAAGACTTGTGCAGAAGCATCAAAACCGACAATGCCTTGTCAACATCCCCGATACCACAAAGTGATCGAATGACAATACCAAAGGTGAATGCCCGAGGAGAGTATCCAATCGTTACCATCTCATTCAAAATCATGAAAGCTTTGTCCAACTCCTTTCCATTGCTCAAGGCTTCTACCACCAGATCATACGCACAAGGATAAATAGTGTATTGTCCATTCCTCATTTCATCAAACAAACCAGACACATGTTTCACCAGCTCTCTCTCTTCCCGAGAATGTCTGCATACCCCTCTCAACAAGGTGTTCATCATTCTCTCATCGGCTCTAAAACCAATTTCAACCATTTCCCTGTAGACCCCGAAAGCTGCTCTAATCTTTCCCCATTTAATCAATCCATGGAACAGTGTGCTATAGCTTATGTAGTCCGGCCTGCAATTTCTCTCCTTCATTCGCTTCAACAAGCCAATACCACTTAAAGGCCTTCCTTCCTTGAAGAAGCCATTCAACAAAGTGTTATAAGTCACCACATTTGGAGTCAACTCCATTTCTAGAGATTCATCCAACAATTCCAATGCCTCATTTGACCTGCCCACTTTACACAAACCATTCATCACTGCAGTGTAGGTATAAATATCCAGTCTTAAAGTAGATCTTTTAATGTTCGTCAGCAAGTCATAAGCTTCTTCTACTTTCCCAACATAGCAGAACCCTTTCAATAAACAATTGTATGTGTTGATTGTGGGCTCACAACCGATTCTGGACATAACGTCGAACACTTGCAAGGCATCTTGCAATCGTCCTATTTTACAAAATAAATTGATCAATGTAGTGAAAGTAGCAATAGTGGGTTCAAACCCATCTTCCAACATGCGTTCCAGAAATTTTTTGGCCTCAATCGGTTCATTAAGCTTACAATAAAAGCATACCAAAATTGAATAAGTCCAATTATCTGGAGCAAAACCTAAAGATTGTAACTGGGGTATCAGTTTCAATGCCATTTCAAACTTATCCGACGCAATCAAAGACATCAGCATCCGATTAAAATCTGTTATGGTTGTTGGCAGTCCTCCATTTTTTGGGAACATTTCGATAGCTTCAAGGCTTTGTGAAGAAGGAACAGTATCAAGAAAATCGTGGACTCCTAATTCTCTGGTGCATTTGCATGCAGAAAAACCAGAGGCAAGGGACTGGTATAGGTGGGTTCGGTTGTCGATGCGAGGGAAACGGGTATTCGGTGAAGAGAATGGCGCGGACGAGGGACAAAATGGAGAAGAAAGCAGGTTCATGACTAATTATCATGGGATCAATGATAATACGGTGAATATAAATGATGAAAGGTACATCTTAAGCGAGTCGCACTTTAATGAAACAAAGTCTTTATCCCATTAAACGCGATCCGCTATATAAATCCAGACATGGTCATGGTTCAACAGTGGCCAATTTAGGCATGTCACATCCAGACATGGTCATGGTTCAACAGTGGCCAATTTAGGCATGTCACAACCATAACTAGCCCATCCATAAACTTCCGGTTAAACCCGGCGGTTTGTAACAGACGGTTCACGGGTTTTAAATCATGGTTTCACCGGCCAAAAAACATATATTTTTTTAATGGACGGCCATGATGTACGGACCACTATGGATCAACTGTCTGGATTTCCTGACTGTTGAAGATTTTGAACCAGCGGTTTAACAACAGGTTCAATATTTCCGGCCTTGATTTTTCTTTTTTAAAATCGATGATCCAGATTTGTTACCGTTATAGGTCGATGGCTACAATTAAATGCCCGTTATTTTTCAAATCTATAAAAGACCCATAACCGATTTCATTTGTCATCCAATCTCATGTTCATTCTCCATTCTCAAACATACAATACACATTATCACTCCCAAGTTTGTAACTACTCTTCTTTTACTCCATCTTTTTTCGTTTACTAATTAATCACTGGAAGATTTTAGTGCATCACGAAAAGACAAGGGCAAGAAGAAAGTGACAATTCTAGATATTGATATCCACGATATCGAATTCACCGATAGTGATTTCTCTGCTGCGTTTGGTACCATAGAAAGTGTGCAAATAAAGGTTAGATCTACTCCTCCACAAATCATCAATTTTTAAACATTTTGAGAAGTTGACGCTTCCATCCTGAGAATGCGTGCGAAATGCGTAAGGCACCAACGTCCAATATCATTAATGATGCATTTATGAAGTCATAATTTATAAAAGAGATTCATTTTTTTAAAAATAAAAACCCTCTAAATGCTTCATATTTTCAATAGTGGATTTTTATACAAATTTTGGCAGAGCCCCACTATAAATTGGACATACTAGGAAAAATCAAATCACAAACATTTCCGCTAGACTGACCACAAGTAACAAATCCTCAACAATTTGATCTCAAACATTCACCAAACTAACTTCTTCTAAAATAATACTATATACTCAAATCAGAATCCCTTACTCAATCAATATCTAACAATATAATCAATTCTCAATACTCAATTCATAACGGGCATAAATCAACCAAATGGAAAGAGGAAGTCCAACACTTACATATAGACCAAACCATATACATGCATCGGGATACTCACAAACGAGCAATGAATAAACTATAATTCTACTTGCATGAATCACAATCTCAATCTACCAATACTTGGTATAATGTTTCTGAGGACGTTATTCTCCAATGCATCGAGTTTATTTCTCCAGCCAATATAATACATGTTTCAGCAGAAACTGTTGGGATATGCCCTAAGAAACTCATTAGATGATTGTTTATGACATACAATGTATTATGATTTTGTTAATGGCAATTCATTATTATATATTATTCGTGTAACTGTGTAATATGAATTAATATATAAGTTAATGTCCTTAGAATAATGTTGAATTTTTCTTAAAGATTGTCCCTAGTCAAGTATTATCATGAATCGGGATAATGAAAATGTGAGACCCCGTTATCACATCAAGATATTAAGGTGCAATTTAGAGAACTAAACATACATGTGATTATATCAGAGTAATGTGCCGTGCTGATTAACCTGAGCTTTAGAGATTACAGTACCAAAATGTTCAAAAAGGAAAGACGTACTTCCTACAAAGGTACTACATCATAGTCTTACTCTACTCAGTAGAAGCTATACAAAAACTCTAACATGCTAATCCTGTAGCACTCCTTACAGCTCAGCATATCAACCCCGGCCCTGGTTCTCGTCAACAAAAGCACCTACAAAGACAACCCCCAACACATGAGCATAACACAATTCATATTTAACATAATATGAAAGTAAGGCATAAATGCAAATCTTAAACACAAGTCCTTCCTGTATTTCCAGCATTTATATCGCCCATTGGTTGTCCCTGTACCATAATTCATAATAGAAACACATTATATGAATGTATGGATATGCAATGTCATGACATTCCCTTTTCCTTAAATCCTTATTTCATCCTGAGTCCTTATCATTAGTACATTTTAATGCTTCTTGCTACTCCAAGTAAGCGGAATTCTTCCTCGCTTCCAATGGACTTTAGCGTCGCTACTCCATGTAAGCGGAATTCTTCATCGCTTCCAATGGACTTTAGCGTAAGCCATTAAAATCCTTACTAAGATAACTTTGACTCGTGAAATACATCTCTTATATTTCACAACATACATATGCAAAAACAATGCATAAAAACATGTATCATAATCTTAATGCACCACATTGCATTCATCATGTGTCATAAAGACAAACATAAAGTACATGTTACCGTTGGGATGCCCGTACGTCGCTTACGTACCTTTCTAAAGATAGAGGAGTCAATCGACTTTATCTCCTCGGTTGTGCTGGCACCTGGGATGGTTCTACATAGCCACACAACACAATATTAGGCACCTCATAATAATCCGGAAGCAAAACCAAATTAAAGACCAAATTAATCCTTCAATATCATCTCGCGATCGATCGCCCATGAGCCCCGATCGATCGCGAGATGCTACTGCCTCGCATACCAAAAAAAAAACATTCAGCGATCGATCGCCCCAATATTGGCGATCGATCGCCAAAACCTACTGGAACGTCGCGATCGATCGCGCCTCCTTGGCGATCGATCGCCAACCTTGTTCCTTTGGCGATTTTCCAGAATTGCTTAACACCGATATTCATACCCTTAAATCTAACATGTAGGACATAATACATACCAAGACCATCATGCTAGCATTTGAACTACACTACCCTGAGTGTATTCAAACCAAATATACACCCTGAGCATAAACCTACATGCATAAACATCGATCATTTAAACAAGTACTGGATCAACTTTTTCTGGAAACAGGGCACATTTCCATTTCCAGAATTCTTGAGCACCTCTTTACATGCTATTAAAACTAACACATATATCATAAACCGTGCTCAACTAAACATGCCATGGGTTTCACAAAACTACCAAGCATATTTTTACATTAAAGTTTTTCCAAAACTTAAGTCTATCATGCATGATAACACCTTCATAAAAGTACTCTCCGCACATATATTTCCAGAAAACAGGGCACTTGAACCTTGCCCAGAATTTTCGAACACTACCTTTCACATGATTAAATCTTTCACATAACACATGCAACATGCTCAAGGAAATATACTGGTACCTTCAACAAGTTACCATACATAAAAACACATCAAAGGTTCAACCAAAACCTAAGTTAGCATGCTTCGAAACATCATGGTAAAACCCTTCCTAACATGGAAAACAGAGTACTTCTCTGCTCGGATGTTCGAGGAGCCCTTTTCTCTACCACAAATCTAGCACATAAAGCATGCAAGTTTCTTAACTAAACATGCTAAAGGCTTCACAAACATCCCAAAAAGGTATTCATAACAAGATAACATCATACCCTAAACTATCATGCCAAATCTGCTACAAAGAACAAGCATGCCAGGAAACTTGAAAACTGGGAAAAAATGTGACTCCTCACCACTTTTGCCCTTCGATTTTCTATATGAAAAGAAGCATGAAACCCGATCACTTTTCTCCTGGAACTCGACCAAGTTGCAGAGAAATGAAGGGAAAAAGAAGGAAGCTTTTGGAAGAGGCAAGACCCAAAATATCTAAGTCCAAACATGCCTACAAGTCAATCTGCTTTCCCAGAAAACAGGGGAAGGGCGTGGGTTTGGCTGCAAGTGGGGGTTGGGTGGTTGCATGTGGGGTGGTTTGTGGTGTTTAATTGTGTCCCGGTATTTCATACGATGTATAAAAATATCCCTCCTCGATATTTTATTATTCTACCACATCAACACAACAATTAAAAACACCTAACATGCTTCCTAAACCACATCATCAAATTAAATAAATTAATCCCACATACAAACGCTTTAAACATATAGGTTCATAATTAACCACCCTTAAACGCATGATTACCCACATAATCATTTCGGGGATATCACAATACTCCCCTACTTATAAGATTTCGTCCCGAAATCAAACATGCTGCTAACTAGAAATAAAACAGTACATAAACGCATACCAGAAAACAGTTCTGGATAGTACTGCACCATGTGTCGCTCTGTCTCCCACGTGGCCTCCTCGACACCCCTACGATCCCACTGAACCTTGATCATAGGAATAACCTTGTTCCGAAGTCTGCGGTCTGCTCTATCCAAAATCCTGATAGGCCGCTCCACATAAGAAACATCGGACTCAATCTGCACCTCTGAAGGCTGCAACACATGTGAGGGATCTGGCTCATACTTCCTCAGCATAGACACATGAAAAACGTCGTGTATGCCAGACAGAGAGGGCGGTAAAGCCAACCGGTACGCCAGAGTACCAATACGCTGTAAGATCTCATACGGCCCTACGTACCTCGGGGATAACTTCCCTCGCATCCCAAACCGTACTACGCCTCTGAAGGGTGAGATCTTTAAAAACACTCTGTCGCCTAACTGAAACTCCAACGGTCTACGCCGCTGATTGGCATATGCTGCCTGTCTATCCTGAGCTGCCTTCATCTTTGTTCTGATAACCTTAACTTTCTCTTTCATTTCCTGAATCAACTCAGGTCCTCCAACCGACTTACGGTCCATGTCATCCCAACACAAGGGTGACCTACAACGCCTACCATAGAGGGCCTCGAAAGGAGCCATCTGAATACTTGCCTGGTAGCTGTTGTTGTAAGAAAATTCCACCAAGGCTATCGAGTCCTGCCATGAAGTGTCGAACTCCAGCACACAAGCCCTCAACATATCTTCGAGCGTCTGTATCGTACGCTCGGTCTGTCCGTCCGTCTGGGGATGATAGGCTGTGCTCAACCTCAACTCTGTACCTAGAGCTGTCTGCAGACCCTTCCAAAAGTGAGATGTAAACCGCGGATCTCGATCTGACACAATCGAAACAGGGATCCCGTGCAATCTCACCACATCTCTGACATATAACTGCGCCATTCTTAAGTGTGTGAAGGTCATACAGTAGGGAATGAAATGAGCACTCTTAGTCAATCTGTCCACGATTACCCAGATGGCATCAAAACCCGAAACAGTCCTCGGCAAGTGGGTCACGAAATCCATAGATACGTGCTGCCACTTCCACTCGGGTACCTCTAAACTTCTTAGTTCACCTCCAGGCCTTTGTCTCTCAGCTTTCACTTGCTGACAAATCAAACAACGCTTGACAAAAGAGGTGACATCCTGTTTCATACGCCTCCACCAGAACTGGCTGCGTAGATCCTTATACATCTTCTTCCCACCTGGATGGATACTCATCCTGCTGCAATGAGCTCGCTGTAATATACCTTGGCGCAACTCGGGTGTATCTGGAACCACCCATCTGTCGCCGAGCCTCAGAGAACCGTCATCAGCCACTCTGAATCTCGATGGCTGTCCTGAATGAACCACTAACATCCATCTCTGAACCTCTACATCGGTCCCCTGAGCCTTCCTGATGTGATCAAATATAACAGGCTCAGCTAGCAAGGTCAAAACCTGTACTGGTGAAGAAGATACATCATAATCGAATCCCAAATGGCAGTAGGAGCCAAACATAGCTGACAGAGACATAGCATCCTCTGCTGTGCTCCTCACCTTCCGACTCAAAGCGTCGGCTGTCAAATTTGCTTTTCCCGGGTGATATTCGATTTCACAATCGTAGTCCTTCAGCAGGTCCATCCATCTCCTCTGCCTCATGTTCAGCTCAGCCTGTGTAAACAAGAACTTCAGGCTCTTGTGATCAGTGAAGATGGTAAATGAGGTACCGTATAAGTAGTGTCGCCATATCTTCAAGGCGAACACTATAGCTGCCAACTCCAGATCATGGACTGGATACCTCGTCTCATGTGGCTTCAACTGTCTCGAAGCGTAAGCCACTACATGTCTGTCCTGCATCAGCACGCACCCTAATCCCTGTAGAGATGCATCGGTATAAAGAACAAATCCTTTGTTCTCCTTGGGTATCACTAGAACTGGCGCAGTAGTCAGTCTGTGCTTTAATTCCCGGAAGCTCTGCTCACAAGCCTCTGACCAACAAAATGGGACTCCCTTCTGAGTCAGCTGCGTAAGTGGCTTGGCAATCTTTGAGAAACCCTCGACGAAACGTCGATAATAGCCAGCCAGACCAAGAAAACTTCGAATCTCACTGACTGAAGTAGGGGTAGACCAATCCATAACTGCCTCTATCTTCCTCGGGTCTACTGATATCCCCTCTCGTGATATGATATGGCCCAAGAATGCAACACTGTTCAGCCAAAACTCACACTTGCTGAGTTTGGCGTACAACTGGTGATCTCTGAGGATCTGGAGTACTATCCTCAGATGATCGGCATGATCCTCCTCATTCCTCGAATAGACTAGGATGTCATCAATAAACACGATCACAAACTGATCGAGGTACTCCTGAAATACTCTGTTCATCAGGCTCATAAAGACTGCAGGTGCATTTGTCACACCGAACGGCATCACCAAGAACTCATAGTGCCCATACCGAGTTCTAAAAGCCGTCTTTTGGACATCACCAGCTCTAACCCGTACCTGGTGATAGCCTGACCTCAAATCTATCTTGGAGTACATCTCCGTACCCTGAAGCTGGTCGAACAGATCATCAATCCTCGGAAGCGGATATCTGTTCTTCACTGTAGCCTTGTTCAGTTGCCTGTAGTCAACGCACAGACGCATTGATCCATCCTTCTTTTTCACGAACAAGACTGGCGCACCCCAAGGCGATACACTAGGACGGATGTATCCCTTGTCGAGGAGCTCCTGTAACTGTACCTTCAGCTCCCTCAGCTCTGCCGGTGCCATCCTGTATGGGGCACGAGAAATGGCTGATGTCCCTGGCAGCAGCTCAATAGCAAACTCCACATCCCTGACTGGCGGAAATCCCGGAATCTCATCTGGAAACACATCACTGAACTCTGCCACAACTGGAATGTCCTCGGCTCTCACTTCCTTCTCCTCTGAAGCATCCATAGCATAAATAAGGTACCCAGTATGGCCACGTTCCAATAACCGCGACATCTTAACCGCCGAGATTACTGGTATCTTTGGACGAGAGCCGTCCCCATAAAAAGTCCACTGGAACCCCTGATCAGACAGAAAACGAACCATCCTCTTTCGGCAATCTACCATAGCTCGGTATCTGCTCAACACATCAATGCCGATAATGCAGTCGAAGTCTGCCATCTCTAACTGAATCAAATCGGCCCTCAGATCATTGCCCTCAAAATAAATGAGGCAATCAGATAACTGTCGATCCGCAATCACATGCTTCCCCGTGGGTGTCGAGACCATGAGAGGCGTGGGTAACAGAGACGAGCACAAATGGTGTCCTTCCACAAAGGCAGTAGATACAAAGGAATGGGAAGCACCTGTATCTATCAATATAAGTGCAGGGTACGTAAGTAAATGACACGTACCAGCAATGACCTCCTCTGGGGCTGCCTCGGCCTGCTCCCTGGTCAGTGCATACACCTGTCCCTGCGGCGGTCCTGTCGTCTGACCTCCCAGGGGTCGTGGTGCAAACTGCTGCCTCTGTGGTGCCCTCCCAGCATCAAACCTTGGCCTATTCGGCCCTGAATCCGTCTGAACTGCCCGATTGGGGCAACCCCGAGCTATGTGGCCCATCTTGCCACAGATATAGCAACCTCGACAGTCACGTAACAAATGCCTTCCTCCACAGTTGGTACACCTGGTTACCTCTGTCCTGCTTCCCTGTGTGTGCCCCCGGGTGTTCTGCTTCTGTCCATGAGACTTCTTCCCACTAAACCTGGAAGATGATGAGGCCCCACGAGCCTTAAACTGATCCCCTCGTGGCCTCAGACTATCAGTAGTAGGCCTCTGTGATGGTACAAAAGGGGGTACAACATCCTTGTATGCGTCTACGGCAATCTCTGCCAACTCTGCCCGTGTCAGGGCGTCGTCAAACGAGCTGGGGTTGTTAGAGATAACCCTATCGAATAGCTCCGGCCTCAGACCTTTCAGAAAGTTCCTCATCTTGGCATGGCTGCTGACAGCAATATGAGGTACATACCTCAGCAGTGAGGAATACTGCATAGCGTAGTCTGCTACGGACATGCTACCCTGCTTCAAACTGTTGAACTCATCCTCCTTTAATTGTCTGGCAGCTGCAGAGAAATACCGATTAAGGAACCGGGTCCGGAATACAGTCCAGTCAACTGCCATACCTAGAGCTCTCAGCTCCATCACGGTGGTCTTCCACCACATAGCAGGCTTCTTAGCCAGCTGAAACTCTGCTAACCTCAGCCATGCCGTGAGTGCACAAGGTGCAGTCACAAGTATCTGCTCTATACGTTCCAACCACTCCTCAGCTACTTCACCAGACTCAGTCCCCTCAAACATGGGCGGATGGAAACTCAGAAACTGCTTCAAACTGAGCTCCCCTGGCAGTAATATCTGTACACTGGGCTCCACGCCCACAGCAGGTGGGGGTAAAGGGTTCGGCTGAGCAATACTTGCATTTCTACTGTCCACATCTCCTACCTCTTCATTGAGGTTCGCCATGCTGCAACACAATAGTTAACAACAATACCAAAAGCAGTTCATAATATAAGCCGTTAGATAACAAGAGTAAAATATTCAAAGCATGTTAGTATATCACGTATACAACCATATGCATCACATGCATAAGCATGCCTAAATGAATACCTAGCCAACTTGTCTCTAAGGCTACCCTTCACTCTTCCCTGGTTATCTAACCACTGCTCTGATACCACTAAATGTGAGACCCCGTTATCACATCAAGATATTAAGGTGCAATTTAGAGAACTAAACATACATGTGATTATATCAGAGTAATGTGCCGTGCTGATTAACCTGAGCTTTAGAGATTACAGTACCAAAATGTTCAAAAAGGAAAGACGTACTTCCTACAAAGGTACTACATCATAGTCTTACTCTACTCAGTAGAAGCTATACAAAAACTCTAACATGCTAATCCTGTAGCACTCCTTACAGCTCAGCATATCAACCCCGGCCCTGGTTCTCGTCAACAAAAGCACCTACAAAGACAACCCCCAACACATGAGCATAACACAATTCATATTTAACATAATATGAAAGTAAGGCATAAATGCAAATCTTAAACACAAGTCCTTCCTGTATTTCCAGCATTTATATCGCCCATTGGTTGTCCCTGTACCATAATTCATAATAGAAACACATTATATGAATGTATGGATATGCAATGTCATGACATTCCCTTTTCCTTAAATCCTTATTTCATCCTGAGTCCTTATCATTAGTACATTTTAATGCTTCTTGCTACTCCAAGTAAGCGGAATTCTTCCTCGCTTCCAATGGACTTTAGCGTCGCTACTCCATGTAAGCGGAATTCTTCATCGCTTCCAATGGACTTTAGCGTAAGCCATTAAAATCCTTACTAAGATAACTTTGACTCGTGAAATACACCTCTTATATTTCACAACATACATATGCAAAAACAATGCATAAAAACATGTATCATAATCTTAATGCACCACATTGCATTCATCATGTGTCATAAAGACAAACATAAAGTACATGTTACCGTTGGGATGCCCGTACGTCGCTTACGTACCTTTCTAAAGATAGAGGAGTCAATCGACTTTATCTCCTCGGTTGTGCTGGCACCTGGGATGGTTCTACATAGCCACACAACACAATATTAGGCACCTCATAATAATCCGGAAGCAAAACCAAATTAAAGACCAAATTAATCCTTCAATATCATCTCGCGATCGATCGCCCATGAGCCCCGATCGATCGCGAGATGCTACTGCCTCGCATACCAAAAAAAAAACATTCAGCGATCGATCGCCCCAATATTGGCGATCGATCGCCAAAACCTACTGGAACGTCGCGATCGATCGCGCCTCCTTGGCGATCGATCGCCAACCTTGTTCCTTTGGCGATTTTCCAGAATTGCTTAACACCGATATTCATACCCTTAAATCTAACATGTAGGACATAATACATACCAAGACCATCATGCTAGCATTTGAACTACACTACCCTGAGTGTATTCAAACCAAATATACACCCTGAGCATAAACCTACATGCATAAACATCGATCATTTAAACAAGTACTGGATCAACTTTTTCTGGAAACAGGGCACATTTCCATTTCCAGAATTCTTGAGCACCTCTTTACATGCTATTAAAACTAACACATATATCATAAACCGTGCTCAACTAAACATGCCATGGGTTTCACAAAACTACCAAGCATATTTTTACATTAAAGTTTTTCCAAAACTTAAGTCTATCATGCATGATAACACCTTCATAAAAGTACTCTCCGCACATATATTTCCAGAAAACAGGGCACTTGAACCTTGCCCAGAATTTTCGAACACTACCTTTCACATGATTAAATCTTTCACATAACACATGCAACATGCTCAAGGAAATATACTGGTACCTTCAACAAGTTACCATACATAAAAACACATCAAAGGTTCAACCAAAACCTAAGTTAGCATGCTTCGAAACATCATGGTAAAACCCTTCCTAACATGGAAAACAGAGTACTTCTCTGCTCGGATGTTCGAGGAGCCCTTTTCTCTACCACAAATCTAGCACATAAAGCATGCAAGTTTCTTAACTAAACATGCTAAAGGCTTCACAAACATCCCAAAAAGGTATTCATAACAAGATAACATCATACCCTAAACTATCATGCCAAATCTGCTACAAAGAACAAGCATGCCAGGAAACTTGAAAACTGGGAAAAAATGTGACTCCTCACCACTTTTGCCCTTCGATTTTCTATATGAAAAGAAGCATGAAACCCGATCACTTTTCTCCTGGAACTCGACCAAGTTGCAGAGAAATGAAGGGAAAAAGAAGGAAGCTTTTGGAAGAGGCAAGACCCAAAATATCTAAGTCCAAACATGCCTACAAGTCAATCTGCTTTCCCAGAAAACAGGGGAAGGGCGTGGGTTTGGCTGCAAGTGGGGGTTGGGTGGTTGCATGTGGGGTGGTTTGTGGTGTTTAATTGTGTCCCGGTATTTCATACGATGTATAAAAATATCCCTCCTCGATATTTTATTATTCTACCACATCAACACAACAATTAAAAACACCTAACATGCTTCCTAAACCACATCATCAAATTAAATAAATTAATCCCACATACAAACGCTTTAAACATATAGGTTCATAATTAACCACCCTTAAACGCATGATTACCCACATAATCATTTCGGGGATATCACAGAAAATGCATTGAGACTAGTATGTTTTGATTGATGAATTGTTCATAGATATGAGATATCAAATCAACACATGGGTGCATGTTAGAGAATGATGTACTGGACAGACCCACCATGAGAATTCTACATGGATAGTTATATGAACGTCATAAGCAATTCTCATAGTGATAATATTGTATGTAATCCTTACGACTTGAGATCACCAGAGATCCCAACATAAGGAGTCATGTATCTTGATATTGTCAAACATTACCTGTAACAGGGTAAACTATAAAGACAATCATTGGATACACCACAAATTATGTAGAGGGATGTTGAGTGATCAAGAAAAGATTTGTCCCTCCTATATAACAGGAGAAGTGTTTGGGCCCTTGATCAAGTAAGACTAAAATGCATGGCCGTGCTCGAATGAGTCGATATGTGATATCGAGCTTATTCGTTTATTCTAGTTCTACTTGGGGATCAAGAAATAAAAGATTGAATATATGAGTATGACTATTCCATGACTCGTGTTCAATCTAAACACAATGGACAAAGGGATTAAGTTACATGGTTAATATTATCACAGTCCGTAGGTTATGTCGAGTCAATGACATTCTTGTAATTTGGGTAGCCTTGATGTGTTGCTAGATACCGCTCATTGCTTGTGACATAAAATTAGATTTTATGTCACTGCCAACATTGCAAGTTCCTATCGGGTCGCACAAAAGATTAAATCAAAAAGGGGAGATAAAATTCATTGGATGAATTAATTAATTAAGAAGAGTCTTAATTACAAATGTTAGATATATGGATTTAATTAATATATTGGGTATGTGCGAATAAAGCATTTTGAAAGCCTTTTAATTAAATCAATATATAATAAACTAACAAGGCTTTGATTAAGTTATTAAGTGTTAATTAAAACTCAAACCTAATAGCCACCTAAAGACTTGCTCTCGGCTGCCGCCTCTTGCAACTTGTTCTTGAACACCTTTTTCGATTTGATCGTGTGGATACCGTAGAGACGAAGGTGCAAATCTTTGTTCGTGACTCGTGGTCTTGCAACGAGGATTCTGCTACAAACACGCTACAAGGGTATGATTCATCAATCTCGGTATGAATAACTTTGTATAGGTCCAGTGGTAGGAATCAAGTTTTATTTTCCGCTGCGTATTGCTTGATTGATTCCTAACAGTGGTATCAGAGCCGTGTACAAAGCTCATATCGGATTTATGTGATTAATTGTTTAATCATGTTTTGAATCTTTTGCATGCTATAAAACTGTTTAAATCATATATGATATGTGTTAATCGATTTTGTGGGAATTATCGCAATATTATATGTGATATAATTGACCGATCGAACTATATGATAATTCGTGATCAAAACCGAGCCATTGGCTCACTTGACCCTCACGGGCGCCGCATGAAGCTAGGGTCTCGGACCCTTGGCTAATGCATGGCCGAGCCACCACCGTTGGACTAGAGTTCGAACCCTAGGAACCATGGCTCTCGGCCGCCGTCGCTATGAACTAGGGTTTCGAACCCTTTGGGCTCGATGTGGTCCAAGACGGCGTCGAGATGGCTAGGGTTTCGAACCCTAGTCACATGCGTGGTTTGGCCTTGGGTTGGGCTAAGGTTTCGAACCTTGGACCGATCCATGGCTTGAGGCGCACCAAGTATTCGTGGCATGTGATGTCCCGAGCGTACGATAATTTCATAAAACTTTATTTTACAGTTTTAATTGGAATTAAATTTTAAAATGTTTAGAATTTAATTCATTAATTGTTATAGCATGTTTTATGTGTTGTTTGAGCATGGTGCATGGTTATAGCCCTATGACCTATTAGATAGGATTTTGTGAATGTTTGTAATTTAATACGGCCTGCGAGTCGTGCCTTCTCTATTTTTTTCTAAATGTTATCCCTCCCCTACGTTCCCCTCGAATGTAACTCGAGGAATTCTCTATATCATGTAATTGTTATATAGTATAGTTTATTTTGTTGATGGAGATCAATGAAGATGGACCAAGGTGCCGGGATAAGGAGGTCATTCACAAAAGGGAGCCAAAGAGGTGCTTGGAGAAGTTACCTTGGGTTGACCTTTTAGTATTTTCTCATTGGCTTGAGAAAATCATTAGTTGGGGCTATAATCATGTCACGTTTATTTTATGTTGATGTATGAGATGCATGTTTATCGTTTTATTTAATATTGATGCTTGATATACATATATGTAGATATGTATATATTCATATATTTACCAGATTTTCAATATTAATAAAATCATGAGATCAATAAATCCCTCTTATAATATTAAGTCAAATCAAGATGCCTTCCAATTAAAAATACTCGTCAAGACTTCGATTGAACATGTGTGGGTTTGCCAAAGCAAAGCACCGTGACAATCTTAGTAAGGCGCGAAAGGATAAAAGTGATATCCATGTTATTTTAAAATTGGGTTCGACTTAACTAGGTTACCTCGATAGGATTGGGAACTTAGAGGCATGTGGTTGGATAATAATTCATTAGATGAATTTGAACAAAGTGTTGTTCGTCCAACCATCCAAGAATTACATGTGATGTAATTGACAAAGTGTTGTCTACCTAAACCGAGTCTTGGGTGATTAGCCAAAGCTAACTCAGGATTAGGTGAAATATGGATCTTGGCCCATTAAGTTTACGAGGGTTGATATTTTAAACAAAATAGTGGGAGTGTCATTTAATATAAGACCTTATTAAATGATTAAAATCATAAACTTATTTTGCATATTTATATTATAGATATCCATGGCTTCAAACAACGTAACTAGTGCACTATCATTGCGATCAATCCTTGAGAAGGACAAACTGAATGGGATTAATCTCCTAGACTGGTATAGGAATTTGAGGATTGTCATCAAATAAGAAAAAAACAATATGTCCTAGAGGAACCCTTACCTGCTGAGGAACCTCTCGTAACGGCTGCTAAAACCGATAAGGATGCTTACAAGAAGCATCAGAATGACGCACTTGATGTTGGTTGCCTTATGCTTGCCACCATGAACTCTGAGCTTGCATATCTACTAACTTACATTCACATATCTTACTGAATAACATCTGTGTAACTAAATATATAATTACTTCTAACTTTACCTTCTCATACATTGTCAGGCCCCCGAGACCGGGATTGATGACACCGGCGTTATTCCCAAATTAAAAAAATTCGAAAACAACAAGCCCGGATACATATCTCAAATAACCATTCTTTCATTCCATAACAAACTTTAATTGTCTTAACAACTGAACTGATATTAATTTAATATTGATTTACAACAGATTGAAAATACAAAACAGTGCGAAAGCATAAACTAATAAAACTAATTTAATCATCGGTAGTGCTAGGCTTCATGTCAGCAGGAATAGATCACCATCCCCAAAACTGATATTGTTCATCGTCTTCTACCTTTGACTCAATCTTATCTGGGAGGGGCGTAAGGGGTGAGTGTTTTGGGAAATAAGCAAGCGAGGGCCAATCGATATGACAATATAATACATATTCATAATTTTTCCAAACATATATCATAATTGAACATAAACTGATATGAATGCATCTTAACATAATTGCTCCCATCGAGCCATGAATTATCATAATTGCTCCCATCGAGCCATAACATAACGTATCATATAAGCAATACTTTCATATACGTTAAGCACAATAAATCCTCTAATTTTCACTTTGTACTGATATTAGTCTCTAGACTTAACCCTCCTAAAGATGAGTCTTCACATCGGATCACCCACGATAAAGGGTTTGGACTTCCCAGAACAACGATTAACCACCGTATCAGGTCATGTAAACGGTTATAATCCCACCGCATCAGGGCTTTAAAGAATTCTTTCCAATCAGATTTTGAAATTTAGCGTGCTTAAAAATATAATTTTCATCAGAACTGCACAGTTTCAACATAACTCACATTATCGATTGAAGTTTCAAAACATACATATGTTTTTTCAAAAACGAAATGAGTATATAACAAAAATCCACTTACAGAAATTATCTCAGAAATTGATGCAAAAGCTTCGAAATCGGGTCTTCTTCCTAACTTGAAAATGATTGCTTGTACTATGTGAAAATATGTAGAGTTTTTTGTAATTCTTGCTTTGGAAATATTCGGATATTTATAGGGTTAAAAGCCAAGGTGTTACAATTCATGATCTACATTAACTAAACCCATGAAATTCTGTAACCGTAGCCTCTATTATCATTCTTTGTAAATGAGGGTTTCCTGGGGTTGACTAAGTCTCTTGATCTGATTTAGATCAGTAGAGCTGATGGTTATCTTCATAGGTTGAGCTGGGACATTGCGTAAGTAAAGCTTATTTAAGAATCGGTAGAATCTTCGGTACAATAGAGTAAATTCCCATAGGTTCATCAGATTTAAAACATCTACTGAGCTAGTTCTTAAATGGCTGCTGATCGGTAGTGTATATGGATCAGTAGAGTACTCAAATCGGTAGATTTTGGATCTTCACATCTGCTGAACTAGTTCTTAAACGTCTACTGATCGGTAATGTATATGGATTAGTAGAGTACTCGATCGGTAGATTTCGGATCTTCACATCTGTTGAACTAGTTCTTTAAAAGTCTACTGATCGGTAGTGTATATGGATCAGTAGAGTACTCGAATCGGTAGATTTCAGGTCTTCACATCCCTCCCTCCTAATTGGATGTTTTGTCCTCGAAACTCGAATCAGTTTGATCTTGGAAAAGGTAGGGGTATTTCTCTCGCATCAATTCTTCTCCTTCCCATGTATCTTCTCTTTCAGTATGGTTTGACCATTAGATTTTGACGTATGGAGTGGTCCTTCGTCTCAGAACTTTGTTTTTGGAATCCACAATACGTATAGGAATTTCTTAGTACTTAAAAGTCTCATCCAAGCTCCCTTGAGCCACTAGGGGTTCTGCTTCAAGTACATGATTTAGGTCGGCAATGTATTTCCTTAGTTGTGATACTTGGAAGACATTGTGAATTCTTGATAGACTTGGTGGTAGTGCTACTTTATAAGCTAGTATTCCCACCTTTTCTAGAACTTCGAATGGTCCCACATATCTCGGACTCAACTTTCCCCCTTTGTCAAACCGAATAACTACTTTCATTGGTTTTCACCAATCTCAATATCTACTGGTCTCCTCTTCATATCAACCCAACTTTTCTGTCGATCTTTGGCTACCTTGAGTCTGTCTCTGATGCTATAGATCTTGTCTGTAGTATCTTGCACTAACTCAGGTCCCGTGATAGCTCTTTCTCATACCTAATCCCAGTATAATGGTGATCGACATTTGGGCCCATAGAGTGCTTCGTACGGTGCCATCCCAATACTACTACGGTAGCTGTTGTTATAAGCGAACTCAAGTGAAGGAAAAAGTTCACTCCAATTTGCAGTGAAATCCAAGGTACAAGCTCTTAGCATATCCTCGAGGGTTTGGATAGTTCTCCCTGTCTGACCATCGGTCTGTGGGTGATAGGCCGTACGAAGAGTTATTTTACTTCCCATAGCCTGCTGAAAACTTTTCCAGAAGCGTGATACGAACCTAGGATCTCTGTCAGATAGGATACTCACCGGGACTCCATGAAGTCTCACTTTATTGTCCATATATAGAATTGCCAACTTGTCTAAGTTATAGTTCATATGGACAGGTAGAAAATGGGCTGATTTATTTAGTTTATCCACGATTACCCATATTCCGTCATGGCTCTGTCTTGATTTTGGTAGACCCACGACAACATCCATGGATATGTGTTCCCATTTTCATTCAGGAATTTCAGGAGGTTGAAGAAGTCCTCCGGGTCTTTGATGCTCAGCCTTAACTTGTTGACATACTAAGCATCGGGCGACGAATTCTGTAACATCTTTTTTCATTGTATTCCACCAGAAGCTTTCCTTCAAATCCTTGTACATTTTTGTACTTCCAGGGTAGACTGCAAATTTTGATTTATGCGCTTCGGACATCACCTCTTGTCTAATGTTGCCCACTTTTGGCATGCACAATCGTCCCTTCATCCATAGAATTCCGTCATTATCAGTTTTGAAGTCAGTGTTTTTTCCCTCTTTGACTTGTTCTTTTATCTTTGTTAGACCAGGGTCTTGATCTTGACTTAATTTGGTGGTCTCTCGGAGGCAAGGTTGGGCTTAGAGCAAAGTTAAGATCATTTTTCCTTTGCCTTTCCGACTCAATGAGTCTGCTACTTTGTTTGCCTTGCCGGGATGGTAATTAATTGTGAGATCGTAGTCCTTCAGGAGTTCAATCCATCGTCTCTGCCTCATATTCAATTTGTTAGGATCGGTCCAGAGTGTTTAGAGGGGGGGGGGTGAATGAACACTCCTTCTAAAAATTAATCCTTCGTGATTTCTTCCGGATTAGTGAAAGAAATCTGTTTCTTAATCAATTCTTGTACAAAACAGACCACTGAAAATATAAGTGCGGAACGGTCTGTTCTTGTATGTAAGAGCGGCTCGATGGCTAGTGAGAAAGAACGAGTGCAGAGATAAGATACACAGGATATGTTTCTGGAAGTTCGAAGGTGGTGTAATCCTTCTATGTCTCCCTTTCTTCCAATTAAGGAAGGTTTATACTAGAAGACTTTGATTTATACAATCCTGTTGTACAAACCCGATTCAGACTGGATTTACCTCACTAACAATCTGAAACTCCTAGTCACTCAATCTGCTCAGACACACTCTGTCTGACAGTTACAATATGTTTCTCACTTCTATTTTCAACACAGAAAATACAAGATGCGCACAGTGATCCTAAAATGATCAAATGTTACAAATAAGACGTGCTTAAGAATGATTTCAGCTCGAGAGCTTCTGAACTTGTAAGCTTGTGCTGATTTTTGCTTTCTTGTGCGTTTTTCAATTGAACAGCAAGAGTCAGTAGTCAACCTTTGAAGTTCCTTTTGTTGCATCCTTTTATAGTTGAATGTACCAACGACATTATTTCCTTTAATATGCAACTTTGACTGCTTAAACACTGAGTAGGCTTCAGTCTTCTTCTTCAGGAAACTTGCCGTTCTGGTTCATACTTTCGGCGACTGTCAGGTAAGCTACTCTTTGTCTTCTTACCTATTATGGCAATCTTCAGTCTTTGGTCCTTTGTAGCATTAATTACAACATTAAATGCTACAATAAATAGCCGTTAATGATTCGGACTGAGGAGCCATTCTGTATGTATCCTAAGCTGTTCTGATCTGATAAAGATAGAGATCGATCTGAAGCCACGGTTGAGTCAGTCTGATATTCATCGATCCGGTCTGATAAGTAATGAGACTTATCAGCTTGTTCTGTTGTTGAGCTATCGATCTGGTCAGTCTGATTACCCTCGATCCGGTCTGATATGCTTTGTCATCTTATCAGCTTGATCTGTTTTGGGCGATCGTTCTGGTCAGTCTGATTTCTCTCGATCCGGTCTGATTTGTTTTGTCATCTTTAAAATCTCATCGATAAGATCCGGGACTAACAAATTCCCCCTTTTTGATGATGACAAAACCTAGCTTCTAAGTCTTTTTAATCAGTCTGAAGATAACTCTGAAGCGAAAACTTTCGGATCGATTACTTCTTCTTTGTTCAAAATAAATGAACATCATTGAGTTGGATCGATTAAACTTTTATTATTAAGCCTTATGTTGAAGTTCAAAATAAATGAACACAGACTTAATCAAAAGAGGATTTTATTGATCACCAAGAAAATCCTAAATATACAGTCTGAAAAAAATTATTTTCTAGAAGACTGAGACGGAGGCGGCCTGAAGTCTTTCTTCTTTTCCCCCTTTTTGTCAGCAGCAATCTCTTGAAGAAAGTCGACAACTTGAGCTAGCTGCGCGCTGATGGCGTCAAGACGAACGTCTTGAGCTCGGAGGGAATTGGCAACAGATGCTCTGACTTCAGTGGCTAGCTCGATCTGCTCTTTTCTCAGACTGTTCTTGTAAGAGGCTTGTTGAGAAAACAGATCGTTTATGCCTCGCTGAAGGCTTCCGATACTGGCAGTCATCTTCTCTTTGAAAGAATCAAAGTCCAAAGCTGTAAGCCTCTGACCTTGATGAACTTCAAGAACGCGTTGAGAGAGAGACAGGCAGTTGTCGGAGAGATGCTGAAGAGTCTTTGCCAGAAATGGAGGTGCATCAGAGTGTTGGCTGGGAGAACGATCTGATGAGGACAAAGCCTGTTCATCATCTTCAGCAACCGGGACAAGTGAAGATACAGCAGCTTGGTGACTCTCAGACCGGATCAAGGTGACCAGATCCGAAGAAAATGTTTGAAGGAAAGCCATATCTTCATCGGATTGGACTGGAGGAGTGCTAGGTCTGGAAGGCTCCTCAGTCTGGAGAGCTGCAACAATGGTGGACACCACCAGATCCAGATCGACGAATTCGGAGGCGCCAACGGTTGCCAGTTCTACTGTTGGACTGACTTGAGTGCGGGAGGCTGAGGACCCCAAAGGAATGGAAGTTGTTGGAGAGTCCAACAACACATTCAATGGTTCATCATCGGGCACAGACGGAGCATTAGTGTAAGGACCCCGTATACTTAACCCTTTATTAGTGTACTAATCATTAATGTGTGGCATAAGCTTTCAATAAAATTTTTCGGGAAACACAGATGATACCTTACCATTTAATGGCAACACAACATTTTCTTTAACATACAGTGTTATAAGCTCTCATCCTAACAACAATAGACTCATAGAGCTTGCCCATTACACCACTTTTTACTTGTGGACTTTTATAAAAATTTGGGCAGAGTCTCCCCATAAATAGAGCTATCCCGAAATAAAAGTACAGCACATAACATAATTCCCGGCCAGGGAAAACATAATACTCATCAGAATACAGTAATGTCAAGTAAATTCCCAGCCAGGGAAGACACCACACACATGATAACAAAAGTGGGTTTCAACACCCACAATACACTAATGACTCTCTTATCATTTAGCAATTCTACCTCTAATTGCATGCAACATGGAATGAAAGAGAGAGAAAGGCTCATGCCTTTACATACAACCCATATACAAGCATAATCTTGCTCACATGCGAGCATCATGAATATGTATATAACCCTCATGGGCGTATGAGTACTTTATACGATACCGTGCTTCATCGAGCCCTGGTACCACGATCCTGGGAGTACATCCAATCAACAGCTTGAGCTCATATCCAAAGCCATCGATGTACCTGTTCACCTGCCCCAACAGAGACAGCCCCCCAACGGGGTGAGCATACCAATTCCACAATTTCATAATCATAATGACATAATACATATTTTACGAAAATGTAAATATTGTGGAACATATATGATACTTCCTGGATGGTATCATCCTCATCATAGCGTACCCCTGTAATAACCCTGTTCTCAAAACAGATAAATCATCAAATCTTGAATATGCAGTTAATCATCATATTGGTTAACCCTAGCCAGTCTCAAATCAGTAACCTTTCATAACATCTTACTTTATTTGGCAATGATTGGTAACATTTCATAACATCATTTCATAACATCGTTTCATAACATCGTTTCATAACATCTTTTCATAACATCTTACTTAATTTAGCAATAATTAGCAACATTTCATAACATCATTTCATAACATCTTTTCATAACATCTTACTTAATTTAGCAATAATTAGCAACATTTCATAACATCATTTCATAACATCGTTTCATAACATCTTTCATAACATCTTACTTAATCTAGCAATTATCATAATTCTAGATATCATATTGAGATTTCCTTAACTTCCGATACTGGTTAATCACTTCTCTGATTAACTACGTCTCTGTTCCTATTATTACCCATAGGGAAATAAAATACAGATATCCTAGATATCTAATCAAATACCACATTCTCATTTCTTACTTCAAGGTAACGTCATACTATGGGTGTTTGCTCCGTAGCAACCACACCTCATCATTGGCTCGCTTCATAGCGGCACTGAGCATTCCACCATGTGAAACAGCATATCGTAACCAAGTCCAGATACCATCATAGTAAAACATATCATATATCTTAAATCATGCATCATACTTGTAAAACATCATTTAAACTATGCTCGTACGTTAAACGTACCTTAAATCCTCGAAGTCCGAGCCAAACCTTGCTCGAGTTCCATGCCTCGAGGAACGATGTGCTAAAACGATAAATAATTCACAATTATTTACGAACATGTAACACATGCTCAAGCACATTCATAACCCTCAAAATATTGTCAACACACGACAATAAATCATTTAAAAGACCCGGGGCAGGGTACATGCAGGGAGGGAAAACGAATGCGATAATATCGAAATTGTTCAAGAACATCCTACAAAATTCGAACCCTAAACTCACAATTCGAACCCAACCAGCATCATAATACACCTAAGATGTGAATTAAACCATCAATGGCAAGAATCATCACCTTTGCCAAAAACCCCAAATAATTCGAAAATTAAACCCTACGAAATTGGGGAAATTCGAACCATAACATCTTAATTCGATCCCACTTAAGCATCATAATTCATTTAAGCATGAATAAATCAAATCCTAACAAGAATTATCATCCTCATGCCAACAATCCCCAAAATCGAACATAAATCCCCCACACATCATGAAATTCGAACCAACCTCCACAAATTCGAACTCAATCCTCAAAATTCGAACATAATAATTCACAATAGGTAGGGAAAATACATCATAAGCATGGAAAAGGGGTAAGGAACGTTACCCAACGAAATCGGAAGCAAAATCGGACGAAATCCGATGAACCCTAGAAATTGGGGATCGCCGCTCTTTCTCAAAATTCGACCTCAAATCGCGATGAAACTTTCAATTGCCGGAGGGGAAATGAGCGCCTGGACGAGACGAAGCCGTGGGTAGGTCGGACGCGCCGATCGGCGGCGGGACGGCGGCGGCCGAAGCGCTTTTGCGCGCGGGCAGGGGCTGGCAGCGGGAGATCGCGCGCGGGGGAGGAGAAGAAGATTTGGGGCTGAAAATGAAATAAATTCTAAAATTTTGGGTTTAAATGGTATTTATAGCAAAAATACCCCGAAAAATTAATAGCCCCACAAATACATCATGATTCCTTAAAAATCATCTGTTTTCAAAACTTCTCTCTCTAACTCCAAAACCCCCTACCGGTGCTCACATAGCACCCGAGATTCCGAGACATATCAAAAACCCAACTCTTAGGTTTTTCACCGTAATGTGAATACAATCTCAACCTCTGGATCCAACGATCCCAACTACCCAATTAAACGAGCCCAGAAGGCCCAATACCTCGATTAAACCCACATTGCCACGTAAAACCACTTTAGGGATTATTAATACTCCGGGCTTAACATCTATAATCCCTGGTCATCACAATATCCCCCACTAAAAGAATTTCGTCCTCGAAATTAGCACTGGTGTATCGCGTCACACCCGGGCTACACAACAACATGAAGCCACAACCTCGATTCTTAACCATAACAGAATCGTATTAATGAACGTGAGGATACTTACTTCTCTTCAAACTCTGAAACAGAGCGACATACCAAAACCAACATATCACCTAAGAGGCAAAACGTATCCTCGATGCGGGTCATCCCAAAAGTCAGCCTCTCATGACTGCAAAACAACCAATATTTACGGCTGTAGATCGGACAGTCATCCTGAATGACACCTCAACCGTGAGAACGTTGACCTCGTGTCAAACTCTGGAGTGGAATAGACTTCCAAATCCATCATAACGTCAAAGAGCGTCAGCACAGCTCAACGCTAATAATCCAAAAGCAGTTAGTCAACTGAAACTGTAAGGATTCGAATCGTTCCTGATTCCATCGTAGATTTCATTCCTTGACATCTCTTATCATGACTCACGATGTCCAACATACATCGTTACGAGGGAAACACTAGTATTCCACGGTGTACACATAACAAACCTGGTTTCCACTTTCAAACCTCCTCTATCGAAGGAGCAGTCGCATCATTGCAACTCAAATACATGGATTCTCAGATCGAATCAACGACGACTTGACGACTCTCTCGTTGGTACTTCACGTCATGAGCTGTCCCAGACAAGTCTCCCCAAGATTTAAACATAAACATATATACGTTTCTGTGAGGCATACTCAACCTCAACTTCAAATGACGTGGTGACTACCAGAGTTCACCACAATCCACTTTGTATCACCTTACGATTTGCCAAACTTGGTTCCAACGAGCAGTATAACGGCTCTAGCAAGCCCATCATGGTGCTGCACACACGCGGCAGACAAACTAATCGCTGTCTCACTAGGTTCACCTCAAACCTACCAATCAGATGGACGTTTCCACACGGCATACCATACCATGGGAAGAACAATCAATAGAGTAGTGGGTCTTTACCCAACATTCCTCCAATGCTGATATACCCTGGACACTTCAATGTCCCCATGTACTTAACATAACCTGATCCTACTCCCTTAGGACCCATCTTACATCCTCATGGGTGGTGTGACCATGTCTACCACATGTCATATCAATGGAAGCGAGAAATTCCTCCACGATTACTCCTGTCGTCAAATAAACATGGCCAAAAAGCCAATCCAACGAG
Source organism: Haberlea rhodopensis (assembly GCA_907163345.1). Lineage (NCBI taxonomy): Eukaryota > Viridiplantae > Streptophyta > Magnoliopsida > Lamiales > Gesneriaceae > Haberlea > Haberlea rhodopensis. Next base: position 9,282,228 of record CAJQUN010000006.1, on the reverse strand, counting down.
CATACCTCAAGGGTATCACCACTCGTAATATGATTGCCTCAAACAATGTCTGCGGTACAATCACATGTACAACGTGTCCATCCATTCTTCGAGCAACCCGCTCGGTATAAGGGTCACGTCGATCGGTGACGCACACGTCTCCTTGTGCCCGACACTGGCACCCAAGGCATACAACTGAAAACGTATACTTAACGCATTGCTCATCGTAACGATGATGCATGTCTAATAAGACATCTCCTGCACTATCGTCATCGCCATCCCGTGACGACACATGCCCACTCATGGCATCTAAGGTATCGTCAACTAGTGACGGTACAAGTCAACAATGACATCTAAATGACCCAGTCAACTCGTGACGGTCCATGTACATCAACATATATCATTCATCATCATGCTAGTAAAATAGTCACAATAAAACATGTATCACAACGCATGCCAGCTATAATAATGCTAAATAGAATAGCAATATCTCATACCTCATCGCTAACAAGATAGCGGCATACCTATCTCCGTCGCTCCATAATAATACGTAATCAGCACCCATCGCTCGAAGGCGGCCAAAATCCTGTGCTGAATATATAGCGGTACAGTCCATCGCTATAGAATCGACGGCATGATACCTCGTCATATAATAGGTGGCATGAAACCTCGCTATACACCTGAGCATGAATCATCGTCCACATAATAGCGGAAAGAGGCATCGCTATCAATACATCTGGCGGAAAGAACCATCGCCAATCAATATAGCGGAATGAGGCATCGCTATCGTACATCTGGCGGAAAGAACCGTCGCCAATCAATATAGCGGAATGAGGCATCGCTATCATACATCTGGCGGAAAGAACCATCGCCAATCAATATAGCGGAATGAGGCATCGCTATCATACATCTGGCGGAAAGAACCATCGCCAGTCCTCATAAAAGAATGAGTCATCGTAAATCCTCATAATAATATCGTATGGCCTCTTACCATATGGGGCACCTTACCCCGTGGCACCTTACCACAATAACATCGCATGGCTACTTACCATGTGGGGCACCTTACCCCGTGGCACCTTACCACAATAACATCGCATGGCTACTTACCATGTGGGGCACCTTACCCCGTGGCACCTTACCACAATAACATCGCATGGCTACTTACCATGTGGGGCACCTTACCCCGTGGCACCTTACCACAATAACATCGCATGGCTACTTACCATGTGGGGCACCTTACCCCGTGGCACCTTACCACAATAACATCGTATAAACATCATCATATAAACATCGTATGCACATCATCATATAAACATCGTATGCACATCATCATATAAACATCGTATAAACATTATCATATAAACATCGTGTAATCATCATCATAAACATCATATCATATTTACTCATCGTAAACATCATTATAAACTTACTTATCATAATCATCATCATATAAACATCATATCGTCTTTACTTATCGTAAACATCATCATAAACTTACTTATCATAATCATCATCATATAAACATCATATCGTCTTTACTTATCGTAAACATCATCATAAACTTACTTATCATAATCATCATCATATAAACATCATATCGTCTTTACTTATCGTAAACATCATCATAAACTTACTTATCATAATCATCATCATATAAACATCATATCGTCTTTACTTATCGTAAACATCATCATAAACTTACTTATCATAATCATCATCATATAAACATCATATCGTCTTTACTTATCGTAAACATCATCATAAACTTACTTATCATAATCATCATCATATAAACATCGTATAAGCCTCATCGTATAAACATCGTATAACCTCAGCGTATACACATCATCATATAAACATCATCATTTCATCGTGAATACTCATGCAATAAAAGCATAGTTGTAGTATAAAGATGTGTGTTACCGTCCGATGCCCGTACGCATCTTACGTACCTTCCTCGCTTGAACATTACATGAACAAACGCATTAGTATATTCAATAATAATTGAGACCATACCGAAGTATTCCACTGTCGGTTGTCTACCCAGTCTGTCCTCAGACAATACATCATATCTTTCTTTTCCCTGATTTCCTTCCAAAATCAGATTCCTTGGCACGTAGCATATAGAGTGTTAGACATCGCTATTAATGCCATCATATCGTGTTCCACACGATTCCTGCAACCACAATGGTTAGCAATAACACTTTTCATATCATATAAGCACATAAACAATTAGTCATGTCGTATAACATTAATGCCATCATGCATAAATATGTGCTATCAATAACCTCCTAGGCCCTTAACAGCCCCAATGAGCAACCACTGCTCTGATACCACTAATGTAAGGACCCCGTATACTTAACCCTTTATTAGTGTACTAATCATTAATGTGTGGCATAAGCTTTCAATAAAATTTTTCGGGAAACACAGATGATACCTTACCATTTAATGGCAGCACAACATTTTCTTTAACATACAGTGTTATAAGCTCTCATCCTAACAACAATAGACTCATAGAGCTTGCCCATTACACCACTTTTTACTTGTGGACTTTTATAAAAATTTGGGCAGAGTCTCCCCATAAATAGAGCTATCCCAAAATAAAAGTACAGCACATAACATAATTCCCGGCCAGGGAAAACATAATACTCATCAGAATACAGTAATGTCAAGTAAATTCCCAGCCAGGGAAGACACCACACACATGATAACAAAAGTGGGTTTCAACACCCACAATACACTAATGACTCTCTTATCATTTAGCAATTCTACCTCTAATTGCATGCAACATGGAATGAAAGAGAGAGAAAGGCTCATGCCTTTACATACAACCCATATACAAGCATAATCTTGCTCACATGCGAGCATCATGAATATGTATATAACCCTCATGGGCGTATGAGTACTTTATACGATACCGTGCTTCATCGAGCCCTGGTACCACGATCCTGGGAGTACATCCAATCAACAGCTTGAGCTCATATCCAAAGCCATCGATGTACCTGTTCACCTGCCCCAACAGAGACAGCCCCCCAACGGGGTGAGCATACCAATTCCACAATTTCATAATCATAATGACATAATACATATTTTACGAAAATGTAAATATTGTGGAACATATATGATACTTCCTGGATGGTATCATCCTCATCATAGCGTACCCCTGTAATAACCCTGTTCTCAAAACAGATAAATCATCAAATCTTGAATATGCAGTTAATCATCATATTGGTTAACCCTAGCCAGTCTCAAATCAGTAACCTTTCATAACATCTTACTTTATTTGGCAATGATTGGTAACATTTCATAACATCATTTCATAACATCGTTTCATAACATCGTTTCATAACATCTTTTCATAACATCTTTTCATAACATCTTACTTAATTTAGCAATAATTAGCAACATTTCATAACATCATTTCATAACATCTTTTCATAACATCTTACTTAATTTAGCAATAATTAGCAACATTTCATAACATCATTTCATAACATCGTTTCATAACATCTTTTCATAACATCTTACTTAATCTAGCAATTATCATAATTCTAGATATCATATTGAGATTTCCTTAACTTCCGATACTGGTTAATCACTTCTCTGATTAACTACGTCTCTGTTCCTATTATTACCCATAGGGAAATAAAATACAGATATCCTAGATATCTAATCAAATACCACATTCTCATTTCTTACTTCAAGGTAACGTCATACTATGGGTGTTTGCTCCGTAGCAACCACACCTCATCATTGGCTCGCTTCATAGCGGCACTGAGCATTCCACCATGTGAAACAGCATATCGTAACCAAGTCCAGATACCATCATAGTAAAACATATCATATATCTTAAATCATGCATCATACTTGTAAAACATCATTTAAACTATGCTCGTACGTTAAACGTACCTTAAATCCTCGAAGTCCGAGCCAAACCTTGCTCGAGTTCCATGCCTCGAGGAACGATGTGCTAAAACGATAAATAATTCACAATTATTTACGAACATGTAACACATGCTCAAGCACATTCATAACCCTCAAAATATTGTCAACACACGACAATAAATCATTTAAAAGACCCGGGGCAGGGTACATGCAGGGAGGGAAAACGAATGCGATAATATCGAAATTGTTCAAGAACATCCTACAAAATTCGAACCCTAAACTCACAATTCGAACCCAACCAGCATCATAATACACCTAAGATGTGAATTAAACCATCAATGGCAAGAATCATCACCTTTGCCAAAAACCCCAAATAATTCGAAAATTAAACCCTACGAAATTGGGGAAATTCGAACCATAACATCTTAATTCGATCCCACTTAAGCATCATAATTCATTTAAGCATGAATAAATCGAATCCTAACAAGAATTATCATCCTCATGCCAACAATCCCCAAAATCGAACATAAATCCCCCACACATCATGAAATTCGAACCAACCTCCACAAATTCGAACTCAATCCTCAAAATTCGAACATAATAATTCACAATAGGTAGGGAAAATACATCATAAGCATGGAAAAGGGGTAAGGAACGTTACCCAACGAAATCGGAAGCAAAATCGGACGAAATCCGATGAACCCTAGAAATTGGGGATCGCCGCTCTTTCTCAAAATTCGACCTCAAATCGCGATGAAACTTTCAATTGCCGGAGGGGAAATGAGCGCCTGGACGAGACGAAGCCGTGGGTAGGTCGGACGCGCCGATCGGCGGCGGGACGGCGGCGGCCGAAGCGCTTTTGCGCGCGGGCAGGGGCTGGCAGCGGGAGATCGCGCGCGGGGGAGGAGAAAAAGATTTGGGGCTGAAAATGAAATAAATTCTAAAATTTTGGGTTTAAATGGTATTTATAGCAAAAATACCCCGAAAAATTAATAGCCCCACAAATACATCATGATTCCTTAAAAATCATCTGTTTTCAAAACTTCTCTCTCTAACTCCAAAACCCCCTACCGGTGCTCACATAGCACCCGAGATTCCGAGACACATCAAAAACCCAACTCTTAGGTTTTTCACCGTAATGTGAATACAATCTCAACCTCTGGATCCAACGATCCCAACTACCCAATTAAACGAGCCCAGAAGGCCCAATACCTCGATTAAACCCACATTGCCACGTAAAACCACTTTAGGGATTATTAATACTCCGGGCTTAACATCTATAATCCCTGGTCATCACAATTAGGTAATGGCTGTTCCGCTGTCTGCGCTGCAGATTTGGGTTTAGAGGAGAGGGGTTCGGAGAGAATGGCTTTTCCCTTGCCGGTGGAGGAAGGAGACTTGATCCCTGATTGGGTATAATCACCCAACTCAGTGATAACTATTCCTTTGACCGTGGGAGAGGCAGAGGGGACTCGGATAGTGACTTTGGGTGCAAGAGTTGGAGCCTGTGAGGGTTGGATGGAAGGTTGTGGTGCAGAAGTGGCTGTAGGTGGAGGCAATATGGGTAATGCTTTCAGGGGTAAAGGCTTGCTGGGCTTGGTAATCTGGGTTCTTGGCTTTTTGGGAGGTGGCTTTATTGGTGGCGAAGGAGCATACTGAGTTTCTTCCGAATCAGTCTGGATGGTTAGTTTGCGCTTAACGCGAGGTTTGCGCGCAGCAGCCTGTTCTTCACCCTTCTCAATCTTGACAGCAGCCAGAGTAGCGGGAGTGGGCGGAGCACTCTTGGACTTCAGCAAAGCAAGTCCTTTGGAGTTTAAAATCTTGAAGGGGCTGAGAACGGACTGCTTTCCCAGCTTGATTTCCAAGGCCTCCAGTAGTTTACTGAGGGGAACAGCAAAGCAGACAGCTTGTTTCGAGGCAATCACTGTTTCCATCAGAACTCCAAACAGAATCACGGACCAGTTCATCTTCTGTCCGGATACGATAGCCGCCATAGCTCTGAACTTCTCTGCGGTCACTGCGTCAAAACTTCCTGCTTTCCCCAACAGAGGCTTGCCCACTATCTCGCACAGCACCTGGAAATGAAAGTGCATTTCCTTCTTCTTGAACGATGGTTGCAGGCGGGAGCCAAGAATAGATATCTTCTTTTGAAGATCCGAGAGTGACGCCTGAGGAATCTGTCCAAATTCCGTCAGTCCGGAATTGGGGAGACCAAAGGTTTTGGCCAGCGTCAACGGCGAGATCTCAAAAGTTGTGCCCTTGACGGTAGTAGATATTGATGTCTTCTGGGGGACGGCATTGGCAAACAGTTCGCGGATTTCTGATTCATAAACACCGGTGCCGCATTCCAGAAAGTTTCTCAGACCAGAAGATTCCAAAGCTCTGAAGATGGATACCATCTCTGCATCTTCTGTCCTGTAGATTTTATTAAACTCAACGGAGAGAGAGTTGTGAGTAATGGTAGCCATTTGAGAGAAAGTAAAAGGGTGCAAGGATGAAGGAGAGTGAGAGAGTAAGACAATAGATAGCAGTAATATGTAAAAAGTGAAATAAAATGAGATGTTCAGCCCGCTAAATATGAGAGAGAAGACACGTGTCTTTATCTCGATGACTGATGAAAAGAAATTCAAAAATAAACGGTCAGGATAACATATAGTTAAGGCGGTTAAAATGCGATCAGTCCGGGCTGTTTTTGTGAAAACAAAAAATGTATTGTCCAAACAGATTATGGGATAACATCAGATTGACATAGATCGGTCTGAAGGTTCGGACCGGTCTGTGTCTTTCTGAACATTGTATTATCAATCTGTGGTAACAAGAATCTTTAAACGCGAAAGAAAACAAATTTAAACTATTAAGATAAGTCAATTAATCCAAGAATTTGACGAAAATAATTAAACTTAGCCTCTGGGAGCGGTTTGGTGAAGATGTCTGCTGCTTGCTGCTCTGTTGAGATGTGCTCGATCCGAATTTACTTTTTGCCAACATGATCCCGAATAAAGTGATGACGTATATCAATGTGCTTTGTTCGAGAGTGAAAAACTGGATTATACGTTATAGCGATTGCACTTGTGTTGTCGCAGAATATAGGAGAGTCAACAGCTTGGATGCCATAGTCTTTGAGCTGGTGTTGAATCCAGAGCATTTGAGCGCAACAGCTTCCAGCAACTAGATATTCTGCTTCAGCTGTGGACGTGGCAATCGATGTCTGCTTTTTACTGAACCAAGAGATCAATCTTTCACCTAGAAATTGACATGTTCCACTGGTGCTTTTACGATCAATCTTACAACCAGCGTAGTCTGCGTCTGAGTATCCGATTAGGCTGAAGTTTGAATCTTTGGAGTACCAAAGACCAACGTTCTGAGATCCTTTTAAGTATTTCAGAATACGCTTGGCAGCAATAAAATGTGATTGCTTTGGTTCTGACTGAAATCTGGCGCACATACAGACTGAAAACATAATATCAGGCCGGCTCGCTGTAAGATACAATAGCGATCCGATTAGTCCTCTATACATGGTTACTTCAACTGCTGTTCCCCCTTCATCTTTGTCTAACTTGATTGTGGGACTCATAGGAGTTGATGCAGTTGAGCATGTTTCCATTCCAAATCTCTTGAGGAGCTCTTTGGTATACTTGGTCTGATTGATGAATATGCCATTGCTGAGCTGTTTTACTTGGAGACCCAAAAAGAATGAAAGTTCTCCCATCATGCTCATCTCAAACTGTCCCTGCATTAGCTTAGAGAATTTCTAGCACAATTTGGGGTTAGTTGACCCAAAGATTATGTCATCAACATAAATCTGAACTAATAGGGTATGTTCCCCCTTAATAAATTTAAATAGAGTTTTATCTACTGAGCCGATCTGGAAATCATGGTTCAGCAGAAATTGAGATAGAGTGTCATACCAGGCTCTTGGAGCTTGTTTCATACCATACACTGCTTTATTCCGTAGATATACATGATTAGGATACAAATGGTTCTGAAATACAGGTGGTTGCTCAATGTAGACTTCTTCCTGAAGCTTTCCATTAAGAAAGGCGCTTTTGACGTCCATCTGATATACTTAGAAGTCTTTAAAAGCAGCATATGCAAGAAATATTCGGATAGCTTCAAGTCTGGCGACTGGTGCAAATGATTCATCGAAGTCATCCTTCTTCTTGTCTGAATCCCTGTGCCACCAGTCTGGCTTTGTTTCTAACCACAGTTCCATCTGCGTCTAGCTTATTTCTGAAGACCCATCTGGTTCCAATAACAGGCAGATCGCTTGGTCTGGGGGTCAAACTCCAAACTTGATTTTGTTCGAATTGATTAAGCTCTTCTTGCATTGCTTTAATCCAATTGAAGTCAGTCAACGCTTCATCGATCTTCTTGGGTTCCAGAGTTGAGATGAAGGCAGCATGAGTGAACTAATCCATCATCTGTCCTCTGGTTCTGATCGGTGCAGAGGGACTACCAATCACTAGATTAGGTGGATGCTTCTTAGTCCATCGATAGCTTGACTCTGGATTGTCTGGTCCGGTCGGATGAACGGTATTAGCATGATCAGCATCTTCTTTAACATCTGAGTGAGGAACATCCGGATCAGCTCGATCTGGGGAAGCTTCAATGGCTTGATCCGGTCTGTCTGGTACTTCTGGTTCTGGTGGATTGTCTCTTGACCTGTTAGCTACAATCTCATCATCACTGTTAGCTTCGAGATGGATATTTTCCATATGATTTTGAATTGAATCTTTGTTGCCCTCAACACATAATGATTCATCAAAAACTACATGAACAGATTCTTCTACAGTTAAGGTTCGATTATTGAAAATTCGATAAGCTTTGCTAGTTGATGAATATCCTAAAAATATTCCATTATCTGACTTAGCTTCAAATGCTGTAAGATGATTCTTACCATTGTTATGAACGAAGCATTTGCAGCCAAACACATGAAGGTGAGAAATAGACGGTCTGTTACCAGTCCATATTTCATAAGGGGTGAGATTCAGCTTCTTGTTAATCATAGATCGATTTTGAGTGTAGCAGGCAGTGTTTACAGCTTCTGCCCAGAACTTTTGCGAAATGCCAGAATCAGCAAGCATTGTTCTTGCTGCTTCCTTGAGCGTTCTGTTTCTTCGTTCTGCAACTCCGTTCTGTTGAGGAGTTCGAGGGGCTGAAAACTCGTGCTTGATTCCATGATCTTCTAGAAATGATTCAGGATTCTGATTTGAAAACTCAGTGCCTTTGTCACTACGAATCCTGTCTATACTGGATGATTTCTCGTTCTGAGTTCGTTTCAGCAGCTTGATCAACTTCGGACCGGTCTGATCTTTACTGCTCAAAAATATAGTCCATGTAAAGCGTGAGTATTCATCAATAACAACAAGAGTATACCGCATTCCCCCTAAACTTGTTATTGGTATGGGACCAAACAAGTCCATATGCAGTAATTCTAAACATCGGGAGGAGGATTTGGCATTCTTGTTCTTGAAGGATGATCTGATCTGTTTGCCCATTTGGCAAGCTTCGCAGATCTTATCCTTAGCAAAATCGATCTTGGGCAGACCGATAACTAGATCATGTTTACATAGGCTGGAAATGGTCTTAAAGTTTATATGATTCAAACGCTTATGCCACAGCCAATGTTTATTATCATTGTTAGCGATGAAACAAGTAGGATTATCAGGTTGAGCATGATTCCAGTTAATCTTATATGTATTTCCATTCCTGATTCCTACGAGCAAGGTTATACCGTCTGATGATTTAACAGTGCAAGTATGTTTGTGAAATTCTACAGCATAACCATTATCACAGAGTTGACTAATACTGATCAGATTATAGCACAGATTTTCAACTAACAGCACATCATTGATAATAATGTTACCATGGACAATCTTACCCTTGCCCACGGTCTTACCCTTTGAGTTATCTCCGAAGATGATCTTGGGTCCAATACATTCTATCACTTCAGACAGCAGTTCAATGTTTCCAGTCATGTGACGGGAACACCCACTGTCCAAATACCAGTCTGATGCGAGTTTCTTCGGTACCTGTCATCAAATATAATTATTGTTGGTACCCAATCCTATTTGGGTCCAGAACGGATTAGTCCTTTGGGAACCCACACCTGTATCAGCTTCAATGGCTTGTGTGTGTAGGGTGTGCTGTGTGCTGGTCTGTTTCGATGTTGTGTGTGATAATGTGTGCGCTGTGAAAACCTTTGATTTTCATAAGGTAGTCTATATCTTCGTTGAATCGGTTTTGAGTTATAGTAATTGTATTGTCTTCCTTGCCTTCGATCTTGCACCTTTGGATTTGGTCTGATAGACGCAAATCTTGCTGGTGCCTTTTCTTTGGCTTGGTCAACATAACCAATTCCTTTTCTCAGATTTTGATTCACGTAAGAGACTCCTGTTTGAATCTTAGGTGCTTCAGTTTCATATACTGTGCTGGATTTAACAAATGTCATTTGTTTGACTTGATTCTTTACCAGCAACAGTTCAGATTCATCTTTGGTGCATTCTTTGGTGTCAAAGCCTATGCCGGTGAAATCACCGACGTTTCTTTGAACCTCTTGTAATTCTTCCAAGGATGTTCTGGATTTTGTCCATGTTTTGAATATATGTGAGAGCTTAGCATTTTGTGTGCTAATTCTCTTATTTTCTTCATGGAGCTGATCATAAGAGATTTTCAGCTTATTCAGCTCGATCTGGAGATTTTTGCACTCACCCTGCTCAGAGCAGCTTGGTTTGTTGTGCTCATCCATTTGATCACTGACTTTAACTTTATTCTTCTCAAATGATTCAGCTAAGATTCTATAATCATTAGCCATGTCTTGTAGTGCGGACATGAGCTCTTCTCGTGTAAATTCATTTGAGTTAATATCATATACCTCGTCTGTCTGACTCATCTCTTCGTCTGCCATAAGACATTGAATATCTTCTTCGCTTTCACTGGAAGAGTATTCAGAGCTTTCCGAGTCTGAGTCTGTCTGAGCCCATTTGCTGTTTCCTTCTTCAGCTACTAGGACTTTTTGGGATTTTCCATGATTCTTGCGGTCTTTGTAGTGCTTCTTCTTTCTATCATCACGATGCTTCTCTTTCCGTTCTTCTTTCTTCGGTCTGGTGCAATCTGCAATAAAGTGTCCGGTCTTACCACAATTGTAGCAAGCCTGATCATTAACAGTATCATCTTTTCTTGATTTATAATGATGAGAGGGTTTGAAGTTCCTCTTATTCTTAGACATAAATTTACCGAATTTCTTGATAAATAATGACATAGCATCGTTACTTATCTGTTCAGCAGATCGGTCTGATGTTGAAGCGATCTGGTCTGGAATGGCTGCTAGGGCCTTGTTTGGTTGAGAGATGAATGGCTCTGCTTCACCTCTGCTTATCAGTTCAAACTCATAGGCCTTAAGATCTGCAAACAGATCATGAATTTCAACCTTGTTGAGATCTTTTGATTCCCTCATGGCAATGGTCTTAACATCCCATTCCTTTGGCAGAGCTCTCATCACTTTCAGAGCGATCTCTCTGTTAGAATATTCCTTCCCCAGACCATTCAGTTCATTTATGATGCCGGTGACTCTTTCATCAAACTCATTTAGAGTTTCTCCACTTTTCATCTTTATGCTCTCAAATTTTTGAAGAGCAACAGTTAACTTGTTTTCTTTGGTCTGGTCGTTGCCTTCACATAGCTGTGCTATCTTCTCCCAAATTTCTTTGGCAGTAGAGCACATTTTGATTTTGCTGAACATGTTCTTGTCCAAAGTCTTGAACAAGATGTCTTTGGCCACATTATCGAGATTTTCTTTCTTTCTCTCCTCATTCGTCCAGAGGGATCTGTCCTTTTCTACCATTTGTGGTTCTCCACCGGTAATGGCGACTGCTGTATTTATTTTTTGGATCTTCATTGGTCCATCAGTGATGACGAACCACATGTCGTCATCCTGAGCTGCCAGGTGAGCTTGCATTCTGATTCTCCAGTCATCATAGTCTTCTTTTGAGAACATAGGAATTTTGTTGAATGATGTCATCAACTCGAGTGATTTAGCTGATTAAGATAACCTGGCTCTGATACCACTTGTTAGGATCGGTCCGGAGTGTTTAGAGGGGGGGGGGGGGGGGAGGGGGGGGGGGGGTGAATGAACACTCCTTCTAAAAATTAATCCTTCGTGATTTCTTCCGGATTAGTGAAAGAAATCTGTTTCTTAATCAATTCTTGTACAAAACAGACCACTGAAAATATAAGTGCGGAACGGTCTGTTCTTTTATGTAAGAGCGGCTCGATGGCTAGTGAGAAAGAACGAGTGCAGAGATAAGATACACAGGATATGTTTCTGGAAGTTCGAAGGTGGTGTAATCCTTCTACGTCTCCCCTTCTTCCAATCAAGGAAGGTTTATACTAGAAGACTTTGATTTATACAATCCTGTTGTACAAACCCGATTCAGACTGGATTTACCTCACTACCAATCTGAAACTCCTAGTTACTCAATCTGCTCAGACACACTCTGTCTGACAGTTACAATATGTTTCTCACTTCTATTTTCAACACAGAAAACACAAGATGCGCACAGTGATCCTAAAATGATCAAATGTTACAAATAAGACGTGCTTAAGAATGATTTCAGCTCGAGAGCTTCTGAACTTGTAAGCTTGTGCTGATTTTTGCTTTCTTGTGCGTTTTTCAATTGAACAGCAAGAGTCAGTAGTCAACCTTTGAAGTTCCTTTTGTTGCATCCTTTTATAGTTGAATGTACCAACGACATTATTTCCTTTAATATGCAACTTTGACTCTGCTTAAACACTGAGTAGGCTTCAGTCTTCTTCTTCAGGAAACTTGCCGTTCTGGTTCATACTTTCGGCGACTGTCAGGTAAGCTACTCTTTGTCTTCTTACCTATTATGGCAATCTTCAGTCTTTGGTCCTTTGTAGCATTAATTACAACATTAAATGCTACAATAAATAGCCGTTAATGATTCGGACTGAGGAGCCATTCTGTATGTATCCTAAGCTGTTCTGATCTGATAAAGATAGAGATCGATCTGAAGCCACGGTTGAGTCAGTCTGATATTCATCGATCCGGTCTGATAAGTAATGAGACTTATCAGCTTGTTCTGTTGTTGAGCTATCGATCTGGTCAGTCTGATTACCCTCGATTCGGTCTGATATGCTTTGTCATCTTATCAGCTTGATCTGTTTTGGGCGATCGTTCTGGTCAGTCTGATTTCTCTCGATCCGGTCTGATTTGTTTTGTCATCTTTAAAATCTCATCGATAAGATCCGGGACTAACACAATCTTTACGAGTAAATAAATATTTAAGGCTTTGATGGTCTATGAAAACTTCGCACTTGGCGCCATACAGGTAGTGTCACCAATTTTTTAAGGGAAGACCACATCGGCTAATTCGAGGTCATGCGTATGGTAGTTTTGCTCCTGAGGCTTGAGTTGCCTTGAGGCGTAAGCAATTACCCTTCATTCTTGCATAAGTACACATCCATTTCTTCTTTCGATGCATCACTATAAATAGTGAAACCCATGCCTTCAGTCGGTAGTACCAATACCGGTGCAGATGAAAGTTGTTTCTCCAAAGTCTCAAAATTTTTCTCACACTCTTCACTCCAGATGAATTTCGAGTTCTTTTGTGTGAGTCTTGTAAGAGGTACTGCTGTTGACGAAAATCTTTCAACAAATTACCGGTAATAACCAACTAGCCCCAAGAAGCTTCAAATTTCTGTCACAATCGTTGGCCTATTCCACTCCAAAACTGCCTCTACCTTCTTAGGATCTACGGACACACCTGCCTTTGATATTATGTGCCCTAAGAAAGATACGCTTTCTAGCCAGAATTCACATTTATTAAATTTGGCGAGCTCCTTCTCTTTCAATGTCTGGAGAGTGAGACAAAGATTTTGTTCATGTTCCTCTTTGCTCGATGAATAAATGAGAATGTCGTCTATAAACACCACCACAAAGTTATCTAGGAATGGCTTGAATATTCGATTCATCAAATCCTTGAATACTGCTGGAGCATTTGTCAAGCCAAATGGCATCACCATGAATTCATAATGCCCATACCTCGTTCTAAAGGCGGTTTTCGGTACGTCACCTGCTTTTATCTTGCGTTGATGATAGCCTGACCTTAGATCAAGCTTAGAAAAGGCTTTAGCTCCTTTGAGTTGATCGAACAGATCATCTATCCTTTGGAAGATGTTTTTTGTTCTTGATTGTGATCTTATTCAGTTCTCGGTAGTCGATACACAATCTCATGCTCCCGTCTTTCTTCTTCATAGACAATACTGGAGCTCCCCATGGAGATACACGTTGTCTGATTTGTCTCTTGTCTAAGAGCTCCTGAAGTTGTTCCTTCAGTTTTTTTAATTCGGCTGGAGCCATTCGATAGGTGCCTTTGAAACTGGTGCAGCGCCTAGCACCAAGTTGATTTCAAACTCCAATTCACGGTTTGGAACTGAACCTGGCAGCTCTTCAGGGAAGACATCCGAAAACTCTTGTACTACCGCAATGTCTTCTAACCTGGGTTTGTCTTCTTCTTTTACCTCGTTTATTGTTGCTAGGTATACTTTGTCACCATTCTTCATGGATTTCCAAATTTGTGCTACAGATAGTAGGAATTTTCGTTCCTTGCCTTTACCGTGATACATGATCTCTCCCGCGTCTGGAGTTCGTAGTTTGACATTCTTGTTGCGGCAGTCAACTACCGCATGTTGTTTAGCTAATCAATCCATTCCAAGTATAACATCAAATTCCACCATGTTGAGTTGAATTATCGTGGCATTAAATTAACACTGAGATTGCAATCTCGTTGTACACTATGTGCTATTAAGGTTTTATTAGCGTGTGTTACTACACTGCATGGTTTACTGAGTAATTCCGGTTTAAGAGCTAATTTCTTAGCAAACCTTTTGGATATATATGAATGTGTGGAACCACAGTCAAACAATGCATAAGCAGGTAATTCGTTTAATAAAATGGTACCTGCTACGACGTCATTCGCCTCCTCTTGTGTTATAGCAAAAACACAAGCATTTGGTTTGTTCTCCCTTGGTTTGTTTGTAGGACAACCAATACTTCTAATTGTCCCCTTTACATCAGGTTCAGGGCATTCTGCAATCCTATGTCCAAAATTTCCACATCGGAAACATGCTCTTTATTTTTTCTACGGCATTCTCCAGGATGGTTGTAGCCACAATTTGAACATTTTGGATATCTCTGTTGGTTTGGGCGTGATGTTGGTCCTTTTTGCTGATTATTGGACTGATTAGGCCGCTTGAAATTTTGGCAATTGGCGGCGTGTTGGTTGGGGGGAGTTCGCTTAATTTTGAATTCCTCTTCACGACGTCTTATATCAGCTTCAGCCCTGATGGTTGCTCCCATTAAGTCTCCAAAGTTTGTGGTTTCATAGATTGCGAGGGCAGATTGGATACGACTGTTTAACCCAATCCTGAAGCGATGTAGTTTCAGGGTCTCATTTGCCATAATAGTTGGTGCATAAGTTCCCAAAGAGTTGAACTTTGAGGTATATTCCACCACCGACATATCAGGTGTTTTGTCAAGTGCTCAAATTCCCTCAGTTTTGATTTTGCACTGCTGTTGGAAAATATTGCTTTAGAAATGCGCTTCGAAACCGTTGCCAAGTGATTGGTCCTATTTCTACCATCAACGGTGACACGTTTTCCCACCATTTACCCTCCTGATCAATTAGAAATGATGTTGTGACTTCAACCTTGATACTTTCAGGCACTTCAAGTAGTTTGTGGCGATTTTCTACTTGCTTAAGCCAATTCTGGGCCATTTAGGAATCTGAGTTGCCATAAAATGTCGGAACCCTGTTCTTTCGAAGAGACTCATAATGGTACTTGACTCCTTGTGAAGGTGGCGCTGGCTGAGGATGTGGCTAGTTGTTAGCAGGGTTAGCCAGGCTTTGTAGTGTCGTAGCCACAATGGTGGCTATTGCCGTCAAGTCTTCGCGACTCAGACCCACCCTCGGGGGTTGTGGCGATAAAGGTGAAGGATTCTGGTTCCCATCTCCTGCTCCATTCGATGGATCCTATCGGTCTGTGCTCGGTTTGACTTCACTTACTGAAATTTAAAATTAGAAGAGGGCTTTCGATTTATTTTTTTTAATAAGGATCAAATTCCCAGAGTTAATTGAAAAATTGTTTTACGGTTATTAAGAAATTGGGGAATGAGTTTCGTGGTTTTATACACGAAACACGATCGGTTTAGATCAGCTGATAGGTTCGGTTCTGGTCCACTGATCTGCTCAGCTAGTTGCTTCTATTGACTGATCAACTGAACAATTATGTTGACGATCTGGCCAAATATGTACAATTGGTAAATCTGCTCATCTGGTTAATCTGCTCATCTGGTCAATTTGCTCAGCCGGTCAAATCTGCTCAGCTGATCAAATCTGTATATCTGGTCAATCTACTCAGCTGGTCAATCTACTCGACTGACTGGTACATCTGCTGAGTTGACTGGTCAACCAAATTTATTTATTTTTGATTAGTTCAACTATAGCCTATTTTACGGGCAAGTTCTACATATCAGCTCTGCTAATCTGCACTGATCTATAGGCTATCCAACTTCTACTACTCAACTGGTCTATTTTAAAACTATCAGCCCTACTGATAGATTTCCCAACTGATTCACCTGTTCAGCTGGTCTATATAAACAGATTCAACAGCTGGCACTTATATGTTCTAGATAACTGCTCTAGAGTGCTGAATTCAATCAGAAGTTTTTCCCATCGGGATTATGGAAACCCGGTAGCTCTGATACCACTAAAATGTCACGCCCCGAGACCGGGACTGATGACACTGGCCTTATGCCCAAATTAATTTTTTTTGAAAACAACAGGCATCGGATAAAGATCTCAAATAAACCATTCTTTCATTCCATAACAAACTTTAATTGTCTTAACAACTGAACTGATATTAATTTATACAACCGATTGAAAATACAAAATGGTGCGGAAGCATAAACTAATTTAATCATCGGTAGCGGTAGGCTTCATGTCAGCAGGAATAGATCACCTTCCCCAAAACTGATATTGTTCTTTCTACCTCTGACTCAATCTTATCTGGGAGGGTGGTAAGGGGTTAGAGTTTTGGAAAACACCAAGCAAGCGAGGGCCAATCGATATGACAATATAATACATATTCATAATTTTTTCCAAAACATATAACATAATTGAACATAAATTGATATGAGTGCATCTTAACATAATTGCTCCCATAGAGCCATGAATTATCATAATTGCTCCCATCGAGCAATAACATAACATATCATATTAGCAATACTTTTCATATATGTTAAGCACAATAAATCCTCTAATTTCCTCTTGGTTTTGATATCAGTCTCTAGACTTAACCCTCATAGAGATGAGGTCATCACATCGGATCACCCACGAATAAAGGGTCTGGACTTCCCAGAATAACGGTTAACCACCATATCAGGTCATGTAAATGGTTATAGTCCCACCGCATCAGGGCCATAAAGAATTCATTCCAATCAGATTTCAAAATTTAGAGTGCTTAAAAATATAATTTTCATCAGAACTGCGTAGTTTCAACATAACTCACATAATTGAAGTTTCAAACCATACATATGATTTTCACAAACAAAATGAGTATATAACAAAAAGCCACTTACAGAAATTATCTCAGAAATTGATGCAAAAGCATCGAAATCGGGTCTTCTTCCTAACTTGAAATGATTGGTTGTACTGTGTGAAAATATGTAGAGTTTTGCGTAATTCTTGCTTTGGAAATGTTCAGATATTTATAGGTTAAAAGTCAGGGTGTTATAATTCATGATCTACATTAACTCTGCTATAACTCCACTTCAATGTCAAAACCATGAAATTATTGTAACCATAGCCTCTATTATCATTCTTTGTAATCGAGGGTTTAGTGGGGTTGACTAAGTCTCTTGGTCTGATTTAGATCAGTAGAGCTGATGGTTATCTGCATACGTTGAGATGGTACGTTGTGTAAGTAAATCTTATTTAAGAATCGGTAGAATCTTCGGTACAGTAGAGTAAATTCCCATAGGTTCAGCAGGTTTAAAACATCTGCTGAGTTAGTTCTTAAACTTCTGCTGATCGGTAGTGTATATGGATCAGTAGAGTACTCGAATCGGTAGATTTCAGATCTTCACCTCTGCTGAACTAGTTCTTAAACGTCTAGTGATCGGTAGTGTATATGGATCTGTAGAGTACTCGAATCGGTAGATTTCGGATTTTCACATCTACTGAACTAGTTCTTAAACGTCTACTGATCGGTAGTGTCATGTCTTTTGTTGTTCGGGCATGACAGGCTTTACAGGAGAACGTGGTGATGATGCTTTTGGTGACGCATCAAGAGATAACCGAGCTCCATGATGAAGAGCTCAGGTTATGTTTGGTTTTTCTTTCCCAGTAATCGAATGGATTTTTAAAACAAAATAAATTACTGGGGTATGCCCCGTGTATGTTGTACTCGGGATCTGATATTTTCGGGACTTTGCAATAACATTGAATCATGTTTTTTTACTATCTGCAAATGAATGGCTTAACTAGAATCGTATATGTATTTTGATATAAATATATATATGTATCACTAAAAATGCAAAAATTTTTAGGGCCATTTAACAAGACATTTGAAATTATTCTTCCGCTGTTTACGTAAATTAATCACTGTGTGATAACTAAACACCACATTAGGATCGGTCCCTCACATTATGGTATTAGAGCGTAGTCTGGGATACGCTCGAAATAGAGTTAGGACACTGACTTTAGTCACAAATAAAATGTTTGTGCATGTGATTGACTACATGTCCTTTTATGATTGTACCTGTTCCGTACTTTGTATATATGCTGAATTCCATTATGTTATGAAATTATTTGTATCAAATTATAGGTGAACTTCCTATAAAACCTTTTATGCTATACTATTCTGATTAGGAATAGATTTTTGGGATCGGGACAATGGCACCTGGAGCTAGAGGTCGAAAGGGGAAAGGTGTGATGCATGAATCTGCATCTAACACTCATCATGCTGATGATGTGGATGATTTAACGCAACAAGTTCAAGAGTTGGATATGGAGTCAGTTGTAGCTCGTTTCCAGAATATGCGTCCATCAAGATTCAATGGAATTGATTCTGGAGAAAAAGCTGAATCGTGGATCCGAGAAATGGAATATTTATTTGACCTTGTCAATTACGCACCGTCTATACGTTTGAAGCTTGTAGTTTATCAGTTGAAAGAGAGAGCCCAACTGTGGTGGGAAGCCGCGAGGAAAGGATTGATTGAGTCTGGAATTACTATCACTTGGGAGGTATTTCAAATGAAATTCTTGGAACAATATTCCCCTCCATCCTACTACACTGCAAAGGAAGCTGAATTCAATAATCTTGTTCAAGGAAATTTGTCTATGGCTGAGTATGCATCACAATTTTCTGCACTTTTGAGCTATATACCTTATGTGGCGACAAATTCTAGGGCGATGTATACTAGATTCGTGGATGGACTGCATCCTTCTATCTACACGTTTGTAACTTCTGGGGATATCACTACATATCCTGAGGCAGTTGAGAGGGCAAAAAGAGCTGAAGTTGGACTGAGGAGAGGAGGTTTGCAGTTTGTTCCCCAATTACCTCAGGGAAATATACCTTCTTCTCTGGGTCCTTTCCAGCAACATCCCCCACCGCGCCAGCAGCAGACGAGGCCACATCAGTTTCATAAGCAACAAAGTTTCAAACCAAAGGGTAAGAAGTTTAAGAAGTTCAGATCAAGCTCTTCAAGTTCCAGCGGTTCATGGGGTACTGGAGGAGCACCAACTCCTGGTATTCTTCGTGCATCATGTGGAGGTAGACATTCCACTGACCAGTGTCTAGGAATGAGAGGAACTTGTTATAATTGTGGACAGACTGGACACTAGTCACGAGCATGTCCGTTAAGAGATCAAGGACCAGTACAGCCACAGCAGACAATGCCTCATGCTAGGGGAAAATTTCAAGATGGTTCACAGTCTAGACCTGTATAGTCCTTTCAGCAGTCCAGTTACCCGCAGATTAGGGGTACTACTCCTCCTACTTTTCCAGGTCCCCAACAAGCACGAGTTTATGCTTTGACCGAGGATCAAGCCAGAGAGGCGCCTGGAGGTGTGATTGCAGGTAACTGTATTATTTTTGCTAATACTGCTCGAGTTCTGTTTGATACAGGAGCATCGCATTCATTCATTTCATTAGATTTGTTGATGAGCATAATTTAGAAACTGTATCACTGCATGAAACTTCAACGTATCTACACCAGCTGGTAGAATTATTCTATCTAGCTATGTTGTGCTGAACTGCATACTACAATTTGAAGAGAGTATTATGATCACTAATTTGATGGTTTTACCCATGAACGACTTTGACTGTATTATTGGTATGGATACTCTCACAAACTATCGGGCTACCGTTGATTGCTTTAAGGGGGTGGTTCGATTTCGACCTTATCATGACCCCAAATGGAATTTCCATGGCCGAGGATCGCAGGCTAAAATACCTTTGGTATCAGCAATGGAAATGTTTAGATTGTTATCCCTAGGAAATGAGGGATATATTATTTATGCGATCGATGGTACAAAGAAAGAGCCACTTTTGTCAGGCATTCCGGTGGTAAGGGAGTTTGCAGATGTATTTCCAGATGAAATTCTGGGTTTTCCACCGGAGAGGGAGATTGATTTTAGCATTGAGTTGATGCCTGGTACCGCACCAATTTCCAAAGCACCTTATAGAATGGCACCAGCAGAACTCAAAGAATTGAAAGAGCAATTGCAGGACCTTCTTGACAAAGGTTATATACGACCGAGTATGTCGCCTTGGGGAGCACCTGTACTTTTCGTAAGGAAGAAAGATGGTACAATGCGAATGTGTATCGACTACATAAAACTCAATCGGGTTACCGTCAAGAATAAATACCCGTTACACAGAATTGATGATTTGTTTGACCAGCTTCAAGGAACTTCGGTTTATTCTAAAATTAATTTGCGATCAGGTTATCATCAACTTCGAGTTCGGGAGGAGGATATTCCGAAGACGGCTTTTCGAACTAGGTATGGACATTTCGAATTCATGGTAATGCCATTTGGTCTGACGAACGCACCAGCGGTATTTATGGATATGATGAATAGAGTATTCAGAAAATTCTTGGATCGATTTGTGATTGTATTCATTGATGATATCTTGGTGTACTCAAAAACAAAGAAAGACCACAAAGAACATTTACGGTTAGTACTCCAGACTCTTCGTTCGGCCCAATTGTATGCAAAATTATCGAAATGTGAATTTTGGCTGGATCGAGTCATGTTTTTTGGGACATGTGATATCTGCCCAAGGAGTTTCTGTAGATCCAAGTAAAGTGGAAGCAGTATTAAATTGGCCAAGACCAACAACTGTGCCAGCGATTCGAAGTTTCATGGGTTTGGCAGGTTATTACAGGCGTTTTATCGAGGGATTCTCTCAAATAGCCAAGCCTATCACCCATTTGACCAAGAAAAATCAGAGTTTCATCTGGTCAGACGATTGCGAATTAGTTTTCAAGAGTTGAAACAAAGATTGACTACAGCCCCATTATTGGCCCTGCCATCTGGATCAGGAGGATTTGTAGTTTGTGCCGATGCATCGATTAAAGGATTGGGTTGTGTACTCATGCAGCAAGGAAAGGTGATCGCTTATGCGTCAAGACAATTAAAATCTCATGAGACACGATATCCTGTTCATGATCTCGAGTTAGCCGCCATCATTTTTGCCTTGAATATATGGCGTCATTACCTATATGGGGAGAAATTTATTATATACTCTGACCATAAAACTTTGAAGTATATATTTACTCAATCCGAGTTAAACATGAGACAGAGAAGATGGTTGGATTTGCTAAAAGATTTTGATTGTGACATACAGTATCAACCAGGAAAAATGAATCAAGTAGCAGATGCGTTGAGTCGGAAAGTGCAAAATGCCATGATAGCATCCATTCATATATGGCAAAATTATGATGAGTTGTGCACTTCAGGATGGACATATCAACCACAACAAGATTATTTCTTTGTGTCGACTTTACAAGTGGAACCGCAAATTATCTCAAGGATCAGAAAAGCCCAAGAGACAGATCCTTTTATTCACCACTTAAAGGAACTAGTAATGTCAAATCAAACCACGAGATTAGCATATCACCAAGTGGTTGGTTATAGATGGATAAAAGATTGGTAGTGCCAAATTTAGTGGAATTAAAAGAGGCTCTATTCCAAGAAGCTCATTGTAGTCATTTTAGTATCCATCCAGGAAGCCGAAAAATGTACCATACAGTGAGACCACATCTTTGGTGGAAAGGTATGAAGAAAGATATTGTTGATTTCGTATCAAAATGTCTGACTTGTCAACAAGTCAAGGCAGAGAGAATGAGACCTGGTGGTTTACTTCAAGGTTTGGAATTACCTCAATGGAATTGGGAGCATATTGCAATGGATTTCGTGACCCATTTACCCCGATCAAACAGGGATGTGATGCAATTTGGGTTATAGTCGACCAATTGTCCAAGTCAGCACATTTTATCCCATTTGATCGTACTTACTCCTACAAGAAGATGGCACGACTATATGTGGATAATATAGTTCGGATACATGGAGTTCCGGTTTCTATTGTTTCGGACAGAGATCCGAGGTTTGTATCAAAGTTTTGGAGCAGTTTTCAAAATGCCATGGGTACCATATTGGCAATGAGTACTGCCTATCATCCACAGACAGACGGACAGACTGAAAGAACTATTCAGACATTAGAAGATATGTTGCGTTCTGTGGTGATGGATTTTGGTCGTAATTGGCAAGAATCACTACCATTGGTGGAATTCTCCTACAATAATAGTTTCCAAGCAACTATCGGGATGGCTCCATTTGAGGCTTTATATGGCAAGAAGTGTCGAACACCGGTATGTTGGGATGAAATTAGAGAAAGGCAGTTGGCTCAACCCGAATTTGCTGATGAGATGCAAGGAAAAATATAATTGATTCGAAAACGCATGAAAGCATCTCAAGACAGACAAGCCAGTTATGCTAATAAACGAAGAAGACCCTTAGAATTTCAAGTTGGGGATAGGGTTTTTCTCAAAGTATCGCCTTTCCGGGGAACAATTCGTTTTGGGCGTCGAGGGAAGTTGTCACCTCGATACATTGGACCTTATCAGATTCTCGAGAGGATTGGTTCGTTGGCTTACCGTTTAGCATTGCCACAACATTTATCGTTAATTCATGATGTGTTTCATGTATCCATGCTAAGGAAGTATGAACCAGATCCCTCTCATGTTCTTCAACCCGAGGAGATTGAAGTAGACAGTTCCTTATCCTATGTTGAACAACTTGTCAAGATTTTGAATAGGAAGGAGAAAGTGCTACGAAATAAAACCATTCCATTGGTTTTGGTACAATGGAGTCGTCATGGTACAGAAGAGTCGACATGGGAATTAGAGGCCAAAATGAGACAAGAATGGCCACATCTATTTGAAGATACTCTTTTGTATTCCATGCCTTGTACTTATGATTATCCAATGTATCTGTAATCGAATGGAAATAATCTAAGTTGAATAAATTCTTACCTTTTGATTTCGAGGACGAAATCTTTTAAGAGGGGAAGAAGTGTAAGATCCCTTTATTAATTAAGTACGCTTAACCTTGAGTTAGTAAACCCGGGTCATTAAAAAGCGAAGAATTCGAGTTGAAGTGTTCCGGATCACAACACCTAATTATAATTAACATAAAATACATCAAATTATACATTTTTAATGCTATATTTTCGGCCACCACTATGTCCACACTACCATGGACACATCATGGGGACACATGGCCTTAGAAGTGGAGGAAAATAATAAAAAAATTGTCATGGGAAGGCTTTGTAACTCACGCCCATCACTCTTTTTATGCATTGGAATTGCATGTCTTGATCGTATCTGATATCTATCATCTTCTCCACTCCAAAAAGCAAGCCAACCTTCTCTCCTCTCCTCCATTAAAATTCGAAACTTCATCCCCATTTTCTTCTATCAAAAATCTTCCCAAACCTTGCATGCAAGCTTGGTTTTGGATAGGATTTAGGAAGAGCTTCAAGGATTTGGTGTTTTTGAAAGCTTGAGAGGTATATCATCCTCTTTTTATTTCTAATCGGGGTCGAATTTTTGAGTCTTGTTTTGCAAAAAGAAGAGTAACTCATGCTATCCTAAGTTTCAGCAGAAACTATGGTTGCATGCAGAAAGTTGTCCCATACTTTCGAGTTCTGTAACTTCCGAATCTGAAGTTGAGAAAAACACAAAAGTTGTAGATATATGAGTCACGGTTCTATGGTTGAACTCTGAGACCATCTGGACTTGATATGAGTAAGATATACTAATTTTACTAAAGCATGCCAGATTCAACTCTGCATGTGCTGGAAATGCACATGCAGTGTAGAATTTCGAACTTTTCACCAAGTTTATTTTCAAATTTGTGGTCGGTGTTTATATAACCGTGTAGATCTTTTCTTTCTCTTGAATTTAAAAAACGAATGACCTATTTTGGACTCAGTTTCAATTAGTTATGAATTTTATACTTTAAGTGTACAAATCATGTCCTGCATGTGGGCGGAAATGCCATGCAGTGTATATTTCGAGTTCCTGAGCATTTTGGCCTAGGAATTTCAAAAAATCTCCAGAAATAAGTATTTATACTCATTGCATCTCCCACCCCTTCATTGAGGTGTTCCAAGTTCATGGCTGCCACGCTGTAATACAGGGGTTAACAATAAAAGATACCAGAAACAATTCATGTAATATACCATTAGTTAACATGAATACAATTCTCCAAGCATGTTAGCATAATACATATATACTCAAATATGCACCATATGCATGAACATGCTCATAAGTGAACACCTATTCAACTTGTTCACTAAGTCTACCCTTCGCACATCCCTGGTTCTCTAACCACTGCTCTGAGACCACTACTGTAAGGCCTCACTACCTTAAGTGTGGATTAAGTGCATTAAGAGAGCTAAACATGCATTCATCAGAGTATAAGGGTTCATGTTGATGCTTTGAGCTTAGGATTACAGTGCCAAATAAAACTTCCAAAAGGAAATAGTTACATTCCCACAAAATGAATGTAAAGACTATAGATTTACTCTACCCTGTGTAGAAACTATACAAAAGAATTCATGTCCTGCTATACAAGTAGCACTCCTTATACAACTCACTGTATCAACCATGTCCTTAGCCCTCCATGCCAAAAGCTCCTACAAGAACAACCCCAAATCATGAGCATATAATAATCCATATTCACAACAATATGATTATAATGTGTAAATGCATAATCCGTAACTTCATGTATTCAAATGCATTTAAAACGCTCCCTTTGGTTGTCCCTGTACAACAACTCATAATCATAATCAATGGATTATAATACAGTTCCACAAATGTCAACCCACACTAATCACCCATCATAGTCTTGTTATCACAGTGTATTTTAATGCACATCGCTTTGTCATGACCGCGGCACTAATGTGACATCCCCGAAATGGTTAATTGCTATGTGGCTTTAATTGTGTTTACATGATTAATTATGTGGTAATTGATTATGTGTTGGGATCTATTTACCTTATGTGGAAATGCATGGTCATGTGGATAGGGTGACCCGGGGTTGCATTTCAGGGTGCATGTGGTGCATGTTGGGTAAATATTATTGGAAGCATGATTTATTTGCCTTGGTTAGCAATTAATTGGAAATCATGTGTTTAATTGATATTTGGTGCATTATGAGTAAATGCTTTGAAAAATATCATGTTGGGGTGTTTTATACACCATGGAATTACTTTGGTATGCTTTTTTAATTAAACCAACTCATTTATTACCCCACACCTCATCCATCCATCACTTTTTAACTTTACCAAAACAACACCCAAACCCTTCCTTTCCCTTCCCATTTTCGAGCTTGAGCTCAAGGGTGAAGAGAAGTTCTTACAAAATCTTGTTTTGTGGAGATTATTGGGTGATTTGAGGTCCCCAAGAGGTATGGATACCTCATTGTAAATTTTGTAAGGTTTTGTTTAAGTTTGGGTTGATTTTGAAGGGTTTTAAAATGGGTTTGTGTTGGGTTGTTGTGGTTTTGGTATTAATTTGGTTGGATGTTGCATATTTGAGTTTATGTAGATGTTTATTGTTGGTTTTGAGTAGTTGGGTGTGGTTGTTGTTGAGTTATTGTGGGTTTGTTTGAGTTTGGGAAGGAGAAGGGTGAATAGTGCCCGATTCTCGCTTGCCCAGAGCTCGGCGATCGATCGGCGTTTTTCTCGCGATCGATCGCGAGCCACAGAGCTGAGGCAGAGAGCTTCAGCGATCGATCGCGAGATGGGCGCGATCGATCGGCGAGGCCGCGATCGATCGGCGCTAGCTCCGCGATCGATCGCGGATTGTTGGATTTTGTTGGGCGAGGCAGTGTGATCTCGCGATCGATCGGGGCTTGATGGCGATCGATCGCGAGACACCAAAAATGATGTTTTTGGTTATTTTTGTGGGATTTTTGGTATTGGACTATTATTGGGTTCTAATATTGGTATTTGTGAATATGTAGAACCAACCCAGGTGGCAACGCAGCCAAGGAATTGAAGTCCTACCATATTCCACTTTTTTTGGAAAGGTACGTAGTGGACGTACGGGCACCCCAACGGTACATGTATCTTATATACTTATTGTTTATGCATTGTGGATGCAAGTATATATGTGGTATTGCATAGTGGATGCAAATACATGTTATGCATGATGTTTATAGATGCATATGATTATTGGTGCACATCCCATGAGTCGTGGTCATCCCTTGATGATTTTAATGCTTGCCGCTATTTGGTTTGGTTCCGCTAAATGTGAAGCGAGGGGTGGGAGCGCCGCATGTCACATTTGAGCGTGGTTATCATATAGGACGAGGAAAGGGTATTTGCCGCTCAATGAGAGGCGAGGGGTGGGAGTCCCGCAGTCCATTGAAGCGAGGTTATCCTATGCCGTCTATATGTAAATAAGCGAGGGGCATTAAAATACATTGTGATGGACAGACTAGGGATTGAGGATCAGTATTTGGTATTGATGAAATGGTATATGTTCATGACATGTTTGGACCATTTAAAATAATCTGTTGATTATACTCATGAGTTATGGTACAGGGACAACCAAACGGGAAGCGTTTGAAATGCATGGGGAAAACAGGAAGTGTTTTATTATGATTATGCATTTACGCTTTATCTTCATATTGTGTTGAATATGAATGATTATTATTGCTCATGTTTGGGGGTTGTCCTTGTAGGTACTTTTTGGCATGATAGAAGGGCTTGAACGGGTTGAGGTGGTGAGCTTGACGAGCATTCTATTGAGGATGAAAGGACAGGATTATTTTGGATAGTATCTACTCTAGGAGTAGTATAAAACTATAGTTGCACACATTCTTTTGATTGGAATGTAATTAATCCATTTGGTAGTCCTTATTTTTGGCATGTAATGCTTAAGCTCATAGACTCAACATGTTCTTTTAGACTCTGATTTGTTTATTTTAGCTCTATTATGCCTTGATTCCGCACTTAAGGATTAGGGTCCTTACATTAGTGGTATCAGAGCAGTGGTTAGAGAACCCGGGAACGAGTGAAGGGTAGCCTTAGCATGATAGGCTAGGTGCTTACATTTGAAGCATGTTTATGCATGTGGTGCATATTAATGTATATCCTGTTATACTAACGTGCTTATTCTCATCCCTGTTATCTAACGGCATAACATATATACTGCTTTGGAATTGTTGTTAACATTTGTATTACAGCATGGCGGCTAATGAGGAGGTTGGAGATATTGGTAGTGTGAACGCAAGCGTCGGTCAAGTGAACCCTCTACCTCCACCGGCCGTAGGCATGGAACCAGTGGTTCAGTTATTGCTACCGGGTGAGATTAGCTTGACACAATTTCTGTCTTACCATCCGCCCCGGTTTGAGGGGACAGAGTCCGGAGAAGAGGCTGAAGAGTGGTTGGAAAGACTTGAGCAGATCTTTGTATCGGCTCCTTGTGCTGTGACAGCTTGGCTGAGGCTGGCGGAGTTTCAATTAGCCAAGAAACCTCTGATGTGGTGGAGGAGCACAGTAATGGAAATGAGAGCACTGGGTGCTGTGATTGACTGGACACTCTTCAGGACTAGGTTTTTGAACCGGTATTTCTCCGCTGCAGCAAGACAGACAAAGGAGGATGAGTTTACAAGTTTGAAGCAGGGGAACATGTCAGTGGCAGACTATGCCACACGGTACTCTTCGTTGTTGAGGTACGTTCCCCACATTGCCACCAGTGGACACGCTAAGATGAGGAACTTCATGAAAGGGTTGCGACCGGAGCTCTATGACCGGGTTATCACTAATAACCCAACTTCTTTTGATGATGCTCTCACAAGAGCGGAGCTTGCTGAGCTAGGAGTGGGAGCTTACGCTATGCCACCATCAGTACCGCAACAGAGGCAGACTAGTGACAGCTTGAGGCCTCGGGGTGAGCCATTTAAACCCCGTGGTGCCTCTTCATCCTCACGGTATGGTGGAAAGAAACACTTTGGTCAGAAGCAGGATGGCAAGAAGGGCAATTGGTCGGCCAATAGAGAATCTTCACAAGGGGATAGGCCGGGAGAGCCGAGGTGCAACAATTGTGGAGGGCCACATTCTTCAAACAAGTGTCCTGCATGTTATGTCTGTGGCAAGATGGGCCACATCGCTCGGTATTGCCCCACACGGGGAGGACAGTCAGAGTATCAGGGCAGCAGGCCGAGGTTTGAGGATAGGACAGTGCAGCAGAGGCAGCAGTTTGGGCCTCGACCATCGGGAGGTCAGACAGTAGGACCACCCCAGGGGCAGGTGTATGCACTGACCAGGGAGCAGGCCCAGGCAGCCCCAGAGGAGGTGATCGCCGGTACGTGTCATTTATTTACGTACCCTGCTTTGATTTTGATCGATACAGGTGCCTCCCATTCTTTTGTATCGGTGGGTTTTGTGGAAAGACACCATATGCGCACGTCTTCTTTACCCACGCCTCTCCTTGTCTCGACACCCACTGGAAGAAATGTCGTTGCTGATCAGTTTATGGCAGACTGCCTCATTTATTTTGAAGGCAACGAATTGAGGGCAGACTTGATTGTGCTGGGTATGTCAGACTTCGACTGCATCTTGGGTATTGATGTTCTGAACAGCTATCAGGCAGTGGTAGATTGCCGACAGAGAACAGTGAAGTTCAGACCTGAGTTGGGCAGTCAGTGGACTTTCTATGGCAACGGTTCTCGTGCGAAGATTCCGTTGATTTCAGCAATCAAGATGACTCAGCTGTTGGAACGTGGACACACGGGCTATCTTATTTATGCCGTGGACACGTCTGGAAAGGATAAGGAACTAAGAGTTGAGGATGTGCCAGTAGTGGCAGAGTTCGCTGATGTATTTCCAGAAGAGATCCCAGGATTCCCACCGGCTAGGGAAGTTGAGTTTGGGATCGAGCTGTTGCCAGGGACATCCGCTATCTCTCGTGCACCTTATAGGATGGCACCGGCTGAGTTGAGAGAGTTGAAAGAACAGTTGCAGGATCTCCTTGACAAGGGATATATACGCCCGAGCGTGTCGCCATGGGGCGCACCAGTTCTCTTTGTGAAAAAGAAGGACGATTCGATGCGGTTGTGTATCGATTACCGGCAGCTGAATAAGGCTACAGTGAAGAACAAGTATCCTCTTCCAAGGATCGACGATCTGTTTGATCAGTTGCAAGGTACCAGGGTGTATAGCAAGATTGATTTGAGATCCGGGTATCATCAGATTCGGGTCAGAGAGGAAGATGTGCAGAAGACAGCGTTCCGGACCCGATATGGACATTATGAGTTCCTAGTGATGCCGTTCGGCGTGACGAATGCTCCAGCAGTCTTCATGAGTCTGATGAACAGAGTGTTTCAGCAGTATCTTGATCAGTTCGTCATTGTGTTTATTGACGACATTCTTATCTACTCCCGGAGCGAGGAGGAGCATGTGAAACACTTGAGGACAGTGCTTCAGATTCTCAGAGAGCATCAGTTATATGCTAAAGCTCAGTAAGTGTGAATTTTGGCTGAGCAGTGTAGTGTTTCTGGGGCATGTCATATCGAGCAGCGGGATATCTGTAGATCCCAAGAAGATTGAGGCTGTGATGGAGTGGGCTGCCCCCACTTCTGTGCCTGAGATCCGGAGTTTTCTTGGTTTGGCCGGGTATTATCGGCGCTTTGTCGAGGGCTTTTCGAAGATTGCCAAGCCGTTGACACAGTTGACTCAGAAAGGAGTGCCTTTCTTTTGGTCAGAAGCTTGTGAGGAGAGCTTCTAGGAGTTGAAGCACCGGTTGACGACGGCGCCAGTGTTAGTGATCCCTACGGAGAACTCCAGATTTGTTCTGTATACTGACGCATCACTTCAGGGCCTTGGGTGTGTTCTGATGCAAGATAAGCATGTGGTAGCTTATGCATCGAGGCAGTTGAAGCCGCATGAGACCAGATATCCAGTTCATAACTTGGAATTGTCGGCTATCATCTTCGCCCTGAAGATCTGGAGGCATTACTTATATGGTACTTCATTCACCATATACACGGATCACAAGAGCCTCAAATTTTTATTCACTCAGGCAGAGCTGAACATGAGGCAGAGGAGATGGATGGACCTACTCAAGGACTATGATTGCGAGATAGAGTACCATCCGGGGAAAGCTAATTTGACAGCAGACGCTTTGAGCCGGAAAGTGAGGAGTTCTGCTGAGGACGTCATTCATTTGTCGGCTATGATGACCTCCTATTGCCACCTGGGCTATGATTTTGACATTGATGCATCGCCTGTGTATGTATCGACCTTGTTAGCTGAGCCAGACATCTATGAGAACATCAGGAGAGCTCAGAGGTCAGACGATGAGGTTCAGAGGTGGTTATCTTTAGTACATCTTGGTCAGCCAACGAAGTTCAGAGTGGCCGATGACGGGTCTTTGAGATTGGGTGACCGTTGGGTGGTTCCGAATACGCCGGAGCTGCGTAAAGGGATCTTGGAGTGAGCTCACAGTAGCAGACTTAGCATCCACCCAGGCGGGAAGAAGATGTACAGAGATCTGCGTGGTCACTTTTGGTGGAAAAGGATGAAGTCTGATGTCGTCGCTTTTGTAAAAAGATGTTTGATCTGCCAGCAGGTTAAGGCAGAGAGACAGAGACCTGGCGGCGAGTTGAGAAGCTTGGAGATACCGAAGTGGAAGTGGGAACACATTTCCATGGACTTCGTGACTCATTTGCCGAGGAGTGCTTCAGGCTTCGATGCTATTTGGGTGATTGTGGATCGATGGACTAAGGTAGCCCACTTTATTCCCTATAGCATGACGTTCACATTTTTGAGGATGGCGCAGTTGTATATTAGAGATGTGGTGAGATTGCATGGGATCCCCGTTTCCATAGTGTCAGATCGAGATCCGCGATTCACATCTCATTTCTGGGAAGGTCTTCAGTCAGCTTTGGGAACTGAAGTCAGATTGAGCACTGCTTATCATCCTCAGACGGATGGCCAGACCGAGCGCACTATTCAGACGCTCGAAGACATGTTAAGAGCTTGTGTTTTGGAGTTCGATGCCTCTTGGCAGGATTCAGTGCCTTTGGTAGAGTTTTCGTATAACAATAGCTACCAGGCGAGTATTCAGATGGCTCCGTTTGAAGCTCTTTATGGCAGACGGTGTAGATCACCCTTGTGTTGGGATGATTTGGACCGCAAATCGGTCGGAGGACCGGAGTTGATTCGGGAAATGGAGGAAAAGATAAAGTCGATAAGGCAGAAGCGGCTCAGGACAGACAGGCAGCTTATGCGAATAAACGGCGGAGACCGTTGGAATTTCAGTTGGGAGATAAGGTCTTTTTGAAGATCTCGCCTTTCAGAGGCGTTGTGCGATTTGGGATGCGCGGGAAACTGTCTCCGAGGTATGTTGGACCGTACGAGATCTTACAGCGCATTGGCACCTTAGCTTACCGACTGGCTTTGCCGCCTTCTTTATCTGGTATACATGATGTGTTTCATGTATCTATGCTGCGGAAGTATGAGCCGGATCCGTCTCATGTGTTACAGCCTTCCGAAGTTCAGTTAGAGTCCGATGTGTCTTATGTGGAACGGCCTGTCAGAATTCTGGATCGAGCAGACCGTAGACTTCGGAACAAGGTGATACCTATGATCAAGGTTCAGTGGGATCGCAGGGGTGTCGAGGAGGCTACGTGGGAGACGGAGCAGCATATGGTGCAGCACTACCCGGAACTATTCTCTGGTATGAGTTTATGTTTAGTTTCTTTTGGGGTAAGTGCATGTGATTTCGAGGACGAAATCTTATAAGTAGGGGAGTATTGTGACATTCCCGAAATGGTTAATTGCTATGTGGCTTTAATTGTGTTTACATGATTAATTATGTGGTAATGATTATGTGTTGGGATCTATTTACCTTATGTGGAAATGCATGGTCATGTGGATAGGGTGACCCGGGGTTGCATTTCAGGGTGCATGTGGTGCATGTTGGGTAAATATTATTGGAAGCATGATTTATTTGCCTTGGTTAGCAATTAATTGGAAATCATGTGTTTAATTGATATTTGGTGCATTATGAGTAAATGCTTTGAAAAATATCATGTTGGGGTGTTTTATACACCATGGAATTACTTTGGTATGCTTTTTTAATTAAACCAACTCATTTATTACCCCACACCTCATCCATCCATCACTTTTTAACTTTACCAAAACAACAACCAAACCCTTCCTTTCCCTTCCCATTTTCGAGCTTGAGCTCAAGGGTGAAGAGAAGTTCTTGCAAAATCTTGTTTTGTGGAGATTATTGGGTGATTTGAGGTCCCAAGAGGTATGGATACCTCATTGTAAATTTTGTAAGGTTTTGTTTAAGTTTGGGTTGATTTTGAAGGGTTTTAAAATGGGTTTGTGTTGGGTTGTTGTGGTTTTGGTATTAATTTGGTTGGATGTTGCATATTTGAGTTTATGTAGATGTTTATTGTTGGTTTTGAGTAGTTGGGTGTGGTTGTTGTTGAGTTATTGTGGGTTTGTTTGAGTTTGGGAAGGAGAAGGGTGAATAGTGCCCGATTCTCGCTTGCCCAGAGCTCGGCGATCGATCGGCGTTTTTCTCGCGATCGATCGCGAGCCACAGAGCTGAGGCAGAGAGCTTCAGCGATCGATCGCGAGATGGGCGCGATCGATCGGCGAGGCCGCGATCGATCGCGGATGTTGGATTTTGTTGGGCGAGGCAGTGTGATCTCGCGATCGATCGGGGCTTGATGGCGATCGATCGCGAGACACCAAAAATGATGTTTTTGGTTATTTTTGTGGGATTTTTGGTATTGGACTATTATTGGGTTCTAATATTGGTATTTGTGAATATGTAGAACCAACCCAGGTGGCAACGCAGCCAAGGAATTGAAGTCCTACCATATTCCACTTTTTTTGGAAAGGTACGTAGTGGACGTACGGGCACCCCAACGGTACATGTATCTTATATACTTATTGTTTATGCATTGTGGATGCAAGTATATATGTGGTATTGCATAGTGGATGCAAATACATGTTATGCATGATGTTTATAGATGCATATGATTATTGGTGCACATCCCATGAGTCGTGGTCATCCCTTGATGATTTTAATGCTTGCCGCTATTTGGTTTGGTTCCGCTAAATGTGAAGCGAGGGGTGGGAGCGCCGCATGTCACATTTGAGCGTGGTTATCATATAGGACGAGGAAAGGGTATTTGCCGCTCAATGAGAGGCGAGGGGTGGGAGTCCCGCAGTCCATTGAAGCGAGGTTATCCTATGCCGTCTATATGTAAATAAGCGATGGGCATTAAAATACATTGTGATGGACAGACTAGGGATTGAGGATCAGTATTTGGTATTGATGAAATGGTATATGTTCATGACATGTTTGGACCATTTAAAATAATCTGTTGATTATACTCATGAGTTATGGTACAGGGACAACCAAACGGGAAGCGTTTGAAATGCATGGGGAAAACAGGAAGTGTTTTATTATGATTATGCATTTACGCTTTATCTTCATATTGTGTTGAATATGAATGATTATTATTGCTCATGTTTGGGGGTTGTCCTTGTAGGTACTTTTTGGCATGATAGAAGGGCTTGAACGGGTTGAGGTGGTGAGCTTGACGAGCATTCTATTGAGGATGAAAGGACAGGATTATTTTGGATAGTATCTACTCTAGGAGTAGTATAAAACTATAGTTGCACACATTCTTTTGATTGGAATGTAATTAATCCATTTGGTAGTCCTTATTTTTGGCATGTAATGCTTAAGCTCATAGACTCAACATGTTCTTTTAGACTCTGATTTGTTTATTTTAGCTCTATTATGCCTTGATTCCGCACTTAAGGATTAGGGTCCTTACAACTAATACCCATCGCTTCGACATATCAGCGACATCGAATAACCTCGCTTTAATGTGACAGCGGCATTCACCCTCGCTTCAACATATTTGCGGCAAATATTCCTTTCCTCACTATGATATGACTGCGGCAAGTATTCTCTCATCGCTTCAAATGACAGCGGCAGAGCATTAAAATCATCACTCGAGTATAACAACGACTATCCGTAATATGCACCAAGCATCCAATATATATATATATATATATATATATATATATATATATATATGGTACCTTTCCAAAATATGGGATGTTTGCAGAACTTTATCCCCTGCATTGTGCTGTCATGTTGTCACCTGGGAAGGCTCTACACAATTGCACAACTCAATATTTGAAGTCATATAATAGTCCATCACCAGAAATCCCAACCAATTAATCACAATGGGCCGATAAAAGCTCCCCGAAACGCGAAGGAGAACCCAAAATATACATTTAAGCAATACGCTTTACCGATCGATAGGTCACCACCACCGATCGATCGGTAAAAACCCATAAATCCAATATTTGCTACGGCTTTGCACCGATCAACGGCCGAAGCTACCAATCGATCGCTAACCACCGCCGATCTATCGGTAAATACTTTTACCCATCGCTACGCACTTGCACCGATCGATCGCTACGATGCTACCGATTGATCGGTCGCTACAAAATTTCCGGAAAAACACCATTTTTGTGCGTAAAAACCATCCCATAAACATATACCTCACAACCCAACAATATTCCTCAACCCAACACATTTAAAGCTCCATAAAAACCACCAATACACACAAAACTCAAAACCTACAAAAATACAACAACATAAATCGTTTCCCCCAAATCTATAAACCCAAAATCAACGATACATGCTCAACACCTAGCAAGGAAGATTGCTTACCACTTGAGCTACAAAAA
This sequence comes from Haberlea rhodopensis, assembly GCA_907163345.1. Taxonomy (NCBI): domain Eukaryota; kingdom Viridiplantae; phylum Streptophyta; class Magnoliopsida; order Lamiales; family Gesneriaceae; genus Haberlea; species Haberlea rhodopensis. The sequence continues at coordinate 9,246,960 of CAJQUN010000006.1, read as the reverse complement.
TAGCAAGAAATCAAGCAACCAAGTTTGAAATCTCTTCTTTCTTCTCTTGGTTTGAGCCGATAAAGTGGGTTGGGGGAAGAGGAGTGATAAGAGTGATGGGGAGAATGGGATAAGTAAGGGGTGAGGTGATAGTATAACCCATTTTAAAAAAATGAGGTCCATGTATTTAGCATGATGTAGTAAAATATCCGAACATGATATTTTAAAAGTATTTACCGAAAATGCACCATAATCACAATTAAACATGATTTTTCTATAACACTAGAATAAAGCCCAATATATCATGCCAAATTTACACCAATCCCCACAATGCATCACATGCACCCTGAAATGTATAACCAGTTCATGCCCACCGCATAACTATACATTTCTCAACCATAATGATAATCATAGCATAATCATTATTAAAAGCTATAAACACAGGTTTAATTTAAGGGATATCACATGACCCAAGAGGCATAAATCGAACAAACAATAGCTAAAAAATTCCCTTGGACGAAAACAAGACCAACTGTTCTTCCTTCCCCCAAAACCAAACAAGTTCCACAAAACTTCAAAGAAAGTTTGAGCAAGAAGCAAGGTAAGGATTCATGTATTAAAACATGAATAAATCGCTTGAAGGAGGGGAGAAAAATTGCCCCTAAGTAACCGAGAGGGGGAGACGCCCGAGAGGGAAAGATTGGGCGTAGAGTGAGCTTGGGTTTTATTGTATGTTTTTACAATCGAACTCTAGTTTTAAACCCACACCAATCAATTATCATCTCATTCAATAAAATTATTTCATATAATTCTCAATAGTTTATTATTACAAGAACTCCTTTAAATTTAATTTATTCTACGAGCTCGATCCGGAATTATTTATTCCAACCCGAACCAAAATATGTTCCCCAAGAATTGAACTCCGAAATTAACTAATAACTTACCTCAACTAAATCAAGTAAATAAATGAAAATAATTTTGGGCATCACAAAATGCAAATATTGCAACATGTTATATAAATTTCAATGTTGTGGTGGTTATCGATAGTTGAAGCGACATATCGAGATGAAACATCCAGTGGAGTTTGGTAATGATGCTTCTCAAACTCAACTATCTAGATTTCATTCTTCAAGTGAGGTACTAACTCTCCACTTTTCAAATACATGGATGCACACTTAAGATAATCAACGGCAAAATTTATCTCCGCAGAACATTTTTCTTTTAGTATTGCATCTAGAGTTGGTTTCCAAGATTTATGTCGCCAGTCACTTCAACCTGCTGCCAATCGTGTTCCTAGTACCACAGTCATACGAACACTGAAATGAATAGTTAGTCAAAAAAGAAAGATTTAATTACATTGTTTAGTAACTTGAATAACAAGGTTTCTATATATTCTAATATTTGGAGTGCTCATTGGCGAAATAATTCTTATAAGGAAGTTACTTGCAATTGGATTGATGGTTCATGGTCAATCCAGAAAGGTTACTCGCATATCGAGTGGTCGCTGAAGTACGCACCGCCGAGAATATTTCCCAATTGATTTGTGTAATAAGAATATTGTTTACTTCCAAAAAATTTTATGTATCATTTGATAATACTAGTTCTAACACATTGAGTATAGAAGAACATAAGCATGTTTGTCAACCTGCAATTGGTGGTTTATTTTTTCATATCCGATATATTCGTCATGTTTTGAACTTATGTTTGCAAGATGTAATAAGATCATTTGATAATCATATTAAACCAATTAAATTGCCCTTGTCTTATTTGTGATCTCATCCAAATTTGATGACAATGGGGTAAATTTTTATAAGATTAATGGCATGCGACCTATAAAATTTCCACGAGATATATAGACATGTTGGAAGTCAACATAGAAAGTATTGAATGATTCGTATGAGTATAAAGAGTTATTGTGTTCATTTTTTGCACATCATGGTGAAAACTCTAAAATCTATATATTTCGCACCAATGAAATATATGTAAAAGTATTTGTGAAATGTTGAAGATATTTACTGATGCGACTGCATAATTATCTGGAGTGTATTAGCCCACATTTCATTTAGTTTTAATGAACTTGTGTAATGTAGACCTAAATTTCAATGAACATATTACTAATGATGTGTTAGCTTCTTCTGTGCTAGCAATGATTGAAAAATATTTTCATCATATTCCTGAAATTTTTCTAGTTGCCTTGTGTTAGATCCTAGACTTAAATTGGATGTTATGCATGAAATGTTAGTGATGTATTATGAAGCATTGACTCCTCTTCATGATTTTTCCTCACCTGATCCTTCGATTATAGTAAATTGTATTGGAAGTTGTTTGCATGATCTTTATAGAGAACATAGTTTTAAATATGGTGTACAATCAAATGAACCGGAATTATAAAGTACTATAACTAGTAATTCTGGCAGTTTTAAACTCACCAAATCACAACTTCTGTTAGAAGAACGCACCCAACATTCCTGAGTATCATCAAATTCCATCATGGAAATTGAGGATTATTTTATGACTTCATTTTATTTCAGTGAAGCAAATAGCGAGTATAATTTTGATATTTTGCGGTGGTGGTCACAAAAGACACAATGTTTTCCGATTTTATCCATCATAGCAATGGAGATCTTAGCTTGCCCCGTGTCAAATGTAGGAGTGAGGGGCGCCTAGCTTTAAGATTCACTTTGCTCGGAGAAGAGAAAAAGGCAATACAGCTTCTAGACCAATTACTGTAGTCTGATTCTTTTTCAACGACGAAGTTACTAGCTACTAGTTGGGATGATCAAAAATTTCTCCAGATTCTTAAGAGTCCCAAGCACTAATGGACGATTGGGTGAGGGCGACGAAACGACAACAATGAATGGAATCAAGCTCAGAACATAATGAATGTGATACTGAATGAACTACTACTACGGAGAAGGGTAATAGAAATGATTGAGCTACGCCACTTCCATAGGTAAGAAGGGTTAAAATATAAGAGAACTACGTGGGCTTTGATTCCTCTACACCCTAAGATGAACTTAAAAAGTTCAAGCCCCCACCACATTTCCTTTGTTCTTTTTATACTTTTTTTTATAGTACTTTTAATCCTTTTAAAGTTTTAAAATACAATTTTATTTTATTTAAAAAAAATATATGGTTCGAACTGTAACCTTAACCGGTGGTGAACCGTAACCGTAATCGTAACCTTTAACCGGCGGTACACGAACCTTCTACGAATGTCAAGGTTTATGTTTGGGATTTTGAGACATCTAACCGTCGGTTCCGATATGTGGTCATATCTATATGGATCCTCCCGATCCATATATAAGAAATTCGGGGATTGGCGATGCTTCGCTCGAAGATCATTTAATTACCCGGTGCACACCCAGAAAACTTTAAGCTAGTTTTCCTCTTTAAATGAATTTATATATCTGGTTGACTGGTTGTTATTAAGATTAATCAGATGTATACCACACATTCAAGTCCAAATTTACTTGTTAACTACTCGCATCAAAATTAAAAGGAAATCGAACATGTTCAGAAACTGGCGAGCTGGGGCAGTATTTGTAAATTATATTGCATCATAAAAAAAAAATAAAGCTACCTCACCTATGAAGCTCCAGCATTAGTATGTAAAAAAACCTGAATGTTTAATAGAGCTAGCAGTTAGCTACTCATGAAGAATATGTCCCCAAAGATCTCCAAATCGTGGGGTCCTAGGATCTGCGCCATCTTTTCTCGCTCCATATTTACCAAGAAATATTGGTCTCAACAACTTTCGTATTGCCTCTTGAAAACCCCCCCACCTCCCTCGTTTAGCATTCTTCCCCATCTGTCGCGGCTGAGCTAGGCATCGTGGCTCGGACAGGTTCAGCCCCATCATGGCTTGGTTGAGTTGCATCTCAAAGGAGAGCCTCTCATATTGGTCCAGCAACGTCCAAACCTCTTAGAAATTCTAGCATCCATTTCTTCCATTGTGTACAATTCGGAGAACTTCAGATTCTTGACAATAACGTAAGTTACATATATATGATGTTCTGCTTTCAGCATGAGCAGCTTGTCCACAATTTGGAAGCACTAATTAGCTTATTACCCGACACTGATGGGAATCCATGAGACAAGCAGTCAGTTAAAACGGCCGAAAGTTAGAGCTGCGATTGCTAAGCGATATATTCAGCTTTAATAAATAACGCATATCTACATATGGTGGTTGCTGCCTTACAGATAAATTTCATTGCCAAAGTTTGATTTTCAAAATTTTATTTATTGCAATAAATGGCTGTTTGTGCCAACTTTTTTAAACTATCTAATGCGTGTTGGGTCGAAGAACAATGATTCATTTAATATGCATTTATTTGGTACTAGCATGGCAATGTAGGTAGTTTTGGTAATTTATTTATTTTTCGAAAGCAAGGCATGCTTTTATTAAAAATAATATAAACATAGAAATAAGGTGATAAGATTAAGATCTCCCTAATAGCTAAAAACCATGGGACCCAAAAACAAAATAAGTTACATGGGTTAAATTAATTTCCAAATCAAGCTATTTGTTTCTTGGATGCATACAAATTAAAGAGGTGCAAGCATACCTACTGCGCTACTGATGGTGCCACTTTTTGCGATATATTTTTCCTTGATGGGAAGTGGTTGTAGCCGTGGTTTAGGACCCATCCAGATAAGGATGAGGGCTGCTGAACCCCATAGAACGAAGCCCCAAAGAATAAGCCCGAGATGGACACCCAAATCCCAATAGGTTGAGCAAAATTGGCCCATAACTATCACTGGCTTTGACTTTTTTCGGCACGTCACCAGGAACCAGTACTCCAACTCCTTCAACATTGTGGGATGCGGTGGAAATGTTTTACTAGAGAAAATTGGACGCTCATTTGGTCGTGAATATTTGGAAGACCCGTAATAAGATTATTTTCAAAAGTTTGGATTATTCAATAGGTACAACTGTTGATACAATAAAAGCAAATTTGTGGCTGCGTTGAAAAGAAAGTATCAAAATAAGTTTCTTTTTTTCATTCCTATCACTTGTCTTAGAAGTTGCAAATGAGTTATGTATGTATTGGCTTGGTTGATGATTTGAGGTGAGTATCACAAGAATGTTAAGGTTGTACTTGAACCGATGAATTTGATTTGGAGTGAGAAATATGATTTTAAAAAAGAATTTGAGGACTTGGTTTCAAATCAAATGGCAAACATCTTTGGTGGATTTGAAATTCACTTGATATTTATCCATGCAAGCGGTTCAAGGAATTTAAGGTTATAGATTTTGAATTTATCGTTTCAAATCCATCGATCCAAGCACATCCTAATAGAACCATCGTCTCGATCATGTGCAAGCAGTAAAAGACGAAATAGGGCCCAAGCTAAAATTAACTTGCTTTTCTAATGCACCACTAAATTCTCCCATCTTTAATTTATATTTTTGTTCTATCTTGTCTTCTTATTTCATTTGACGTTGATGAAAAATAGAAAAGGTGAACTCCTGTAATATTTGTAAAGTGTAACAAGTTGGATTAACTACAAAAACACTAGACAAATGGCAAATATACATATACTTTCATACTTGTTGTTTGGGATGGACTAAAAATTTATACTCCCACTTAAATTTAAAAATGAAATATTGGATCTACCTACATACGGTTTCCAAATCCAAATCTTAATCCTAATGAAAGAATAATCAAACATAATAGTTGTTGTGTCTACAGACAATGCCTTTGCTCAACAGCATCCAGACAGATGTAGTCGAAGCCAGTAAGATTACAATTTCAGTTATATTCTTTGACTATGTTTTGGGTTGTCGTTTCAGCTTTCATATGTAAGAAAATGCTACACCAGCATATCGTGTAATACAAGCAAAGCCACATCAATCCTTTTGACAAACAAATAAGTAGATGGTAATGACTTTCAAAACATTATTATTCCCTTAAGGCATGTGAAGATCCAATGGCATATATTGCATCATGATAGCCCGGATCTCTGAGTCCATACGTAGAATTTTTTTTTATTTAATCAAAAAGCAAGAAATAGGTACCAAACTTCGAAAGCCAATCAATACAAAACTTCGAAAGCCAATCAATACACGTACTCAGATCATGTACTAGTACGCAACATTCCCCCAACTCTAATCACAACCAAAACCACCATCACAAAACATACCATCTTTTTTTTTTTTTTTAGAGCGAGGAGTGACTAAATATTTTTCCACCTACGAGACTCGAATTCGAGTCTCTCCAAAGTTAATGTAAGCTCTTACCAGCTGGGCTAGACTCATGATCTCACAAACCAACCCATACCATCTATTTTCGGTACTACAATCTTTACCTGTTAAAAGCATCATGATCATTAAGCATCACACCCATTTCAACTTTGTTGCACATAGTGTACTACTTGCTTATACATGTGTCATGCTCAAGTATGTATAGCGAGTTCCCACCTCAACTGCATTCATAATTCCCCAGGTGTTTGTGCATTTTCAGTTTACTCAGTAGCATGCCACCTTTTCCTAGCATTCATCAATGTCTGAAGAAAACAACCCAACTTAGTCTCTCAATCAAATTGCGGACAATTCCTCTATGTTTGATATCTTTGTTTCTTTTATTTTGCCCCCGTCAACGTGACTTCCTCCTCAAAATTAAACGTTTCATACCCCTTGATCGCGCTATTTATTTTAAACAATTATTTTCGATTGTAGCGCGATTTAACCGCAAGTGCATGATGTCAAGTTTTAGTATAATGATATGAAAGTAGGGATGTCGTACCCTGGACTAACGTATAAGTACCAAATAAAAATTAGATAAATTATATTTAGCCTACGAATAAAGGAATAATCAATTAAACTAAAGAATTAGAATGTGAAATCAAAATCAACTAATTGAAGATGCAAAGGAATTTCACTCAAGAAATTTATCAAGATGTCGGTTCACTTGTGTTATCGTCAATGATTTATTTGTGAAACACAATTTACTATTAATTCTTAAGGTGACGGGATCCTTTAAAACATTCAACAAACTTTCTCAAGATATATTGAAATTAATATCAAATTGAAACAAGTAACTTTGGTTCACTTAATCACCAAATTGATATTTCATAAATCTCTATGAAAACCTCTAACGTTAGATAATACATCTAAAGTTATCACTCGTATGTGATTTTATCTATCGATCTCAATCTTGGACATACAACATGAATTACTAGCGTATTATAATTTAATCTTTCAATCTCAAATAATTCTCAAAAATCAGTCAAAGTTTGCAAAGCTTTGAAAGCATTAATATTATAATTCATGCACAAAAGAATCAATCTACTAAAAACATTCAAATCATTAACCCAAACACAAGCTCCCCTAATCTTGATAAAATAAACTTTAGTTCATGTTTAAATCAAAATAACAAGATGCAAAAGTGTTTTTCAACCAAATCCACATCATGAATTATTCAAAAACAAAGGTTTAGAAGTACGATAAACGGTTGGTGTCTACTCCGTGCGTTGAACCGTGACTTCTTCTCTTGCTTCCTTCCTTGCTCAAAGGTTTTTGGTTATGGTGTATGGATGATGGAGGAGGGATGAAGAGGCTGATATTAGGTGTGGAATAAGGTGCCCCACCTATTTTTGTGCCCTAGGTCCTTTATATAAGAGAGGAGTTGGATGGAAGTGTCCTAATTGGACCAAACTCAAAAAGGAAATTTTTTTTTCTGAAAATTCGTCAAGGCGACCGATCTCAGCTTGAGTGGCGATCGATCGCTTACCATTCTGCCTCGCTGCGATCAAGTTCTTCATGATAGCGATCTCGCCTTTTTGTGCAAAAATTTCTTCACTTCACTGCCTTGCAGCGATCGATTTCTTCTTCCTGGAGATTGATCGCATACTTCCAAATTTCACATTTCAACTCTTTCCAATGAGTTGACTCGATTTGGTCCTTTCATCTCATTTTCTCCACTTTTATGCACTTTTACCTAGATTCCTGAAACAAACAAATATATACCAAAAACGTAAAATCGTCCAGGAATCAACACGGAACTCAATAAAAATCATAGCAAGATAAGTGTAAAAACGACACTTATCACCCCTCTTCAACATACCCAGACCCATGAACACTGTGCTCATCAGGATGATCCATAAACTCTTAATCTTTACCAACAAAGATTGATATGCTTTGTTGAAAATATGTGAAGCAAGCTCGCTACTTGTAATGCCTCGATATGACATAGACACGTGTGTTATGATTATGGCGTAATTATGAATAATTACGGTATGATGTGGACTCAGGTTCGGGTTGAACCGAGCAGGAGTAAGGCCATGCATGAATGAAATTTAGTTGGAAATTAATAAATGAATATGTATATGTGAGAAATCAAAGATGGTGAGTTAATAATAGAGACATGTGTTAGGGACTTAACATTATTGTGTTACAGTGGAAAAGAGACTTGAAATTGCATCACATAGTTGGATACTATTGTGTCCTACATTTGACATGAATTTGAGGGGATTTGTATCTGAATTTGTGTTGTACTTACACCATAAACACCTACAAATCTCTACACACTCTCTTCACTCATCTTGCTCCTCTTTTGACTTATGGTTTGAGGGTGAGCTTGGAAATTCATTTCAAAGTTGTGGAGTAACAACATCGAAGGAAATTTGTATGAATTTAATTTATGAGCTTGTATACATATATATATATATATATATATATATATATATATATATATATATATATATATATATATGTAGGATAGGTGGTCAAGTTATTGTGAAGCAAGTTTGCATTACTTTTGATGGAAGTAAAGAGTATGAAATTGTGGTTTTATGAAAGAAGTGTGTATAGCATGCTTGAGTGTAACTTTGATGCAAGTTTAGCAATGTGATAGCAAGCATGGAGGTAGAAACATGGGGATAAACTTGAAAATCGCTAAAGTATGAAATTTGGTTACGACCGATCGATCGGTAGACGTACCGATCGATCGCTGAAACAGGGGAGGTGTAAGGCAGTTCATGTAGCGATCGATCGCTGAAGGCGACCAATCGATCGCTTGAATGCCATAGCTTTTGTATATTAAGATTTAATACCGATCGATCGCTAGTTTTGTACCAATCGATCGCTAGGAGTGACCGACCGATTACTAGGAACAGAATATGAAATATGTTGTATTTTCATAGTAATTGTTTCATAGTATGGTTGATGACATTATGCATTGTTGGGATTTATGTAGCATCATCACAGGGGACGGGACAACGAGGCGGGTAAACATTGACGCCTGATTTTATCTGTTGTGTCGCAGAACAGGTACGTGTTGACGTACCAGTATATGATATTATTGTGATAATGATGTGGACATTGTATCATATGATTAGTGGTAACATATGCATGTACATTCATGATATTCATATTGTTGAGATGGATGCCACGATAGATATGTAACATATGATTTGGCTGAGATCAGTGCCACGATAGCTATGCCATTGTTGGGCATATGCTTTGGCTGTGATTATTGCCACGATAGGTATGCTGCATATGCTTTGGCATGAGAGGTATACGTCGGTTGGGTATATGCTCTGGCTGTTATACATGTGAGGACGGTACTATGATATGTGCTGCTAATATGAAGATGTGAGGAGGTTCCACTGACATATTGAGCTGAGATAGGCATATCATATTGGTCTTGCTATAACAGGATGATGGTTGAGACATGTCATGACATATTTGCATTCGATGATGCATGATACACAACAATCACAGTTGATGTTTATAGTGTTTTATCCTTTTATGTTTCATATTGATATAGCACTGAGATGGCTGTTTTTCTATACTCATTGTAATACCCCCGAAATGTTATATGATTATGTGCTATGATGATGATTTATGTTAAGTTTAAGGGTTGTGGTGTAATTAATTTGGGGGAATATAATTACGATATGATGATATGATTTAGGGGGCATGATAGGTGTTTTAAAGGATGTATTAATTTAAATGAAATTATAAAATATCGAGTGAGGATATTTTAATACATCATACTAAATACCGGGACACAATTAAACACCACATGACCGCCCCAACCCTCACCACCCCCCCTACTCGGCCACCTCACCCCCCACTAGGCCAACCCATTCCCTCCACTTGCACAACCCATGCCTCCTTCTCCCTTTCTTACTCCACCTCCCAATCAATCCTCCTCCTTCTCTTCCCCCTCCATTTTCGTCCAGACAAGCTGCAATTAGGCAAGGAGAAGGCTGGTGAGAAGGTGTTCAAAACCTTACAAAAAGAGGAGCAAAAGAGAGGGGTAAGTGGTTACCCTGTTTTCTGGGTTTGTGCTTGAGCTTGGGTTTGATGGGTTATTTTTAACGCATGCTAAGTGTAGGTTTGGGTGAAACCTTGGTATGAATACTTACATGGTAGTTTTGTGTAACTACTAGCATGTTTGTTTGAGCATGTTACATGTTTTATGTGATAGATTTCTAGTTATGAATCTATGTGCTCGAAAACCTGGGCAAGGAAGGAGATACTCTGTTTTCTGTATAAGTTGGTTGAGGATGAAGATTATGATGATGTTATGATGCATGTTAGCTTAGGTTTTGTTAAACCTTTAATTTGAACAAATGCATGGTAGTTTTGTGAAGCTTGTAACATTTTTGTTCAAGCATGTTTTATGCCTTATGAAGTAGAAATGATGGTATGAAAAGAGGTGCTCAAAAATCTGGGGAAGTCCCGATTTTTCAGAGCTCTCGATCGATCGAGATTTGGTCCCGATCGATCGAGCGAGGCAGAAAGCTTAAGGCATGGTTTGAATTGCAGGCGCCGATCGATCGAAGGATTTCTCGATCGATCGGTGAAGCTCCTCGATCGATCGGTAAAATGTTTCGATCGATCGATCGAGGCAGAATGGTTGAGCACTGTTGTGCACAGTTTCTCGATCGATCGAGACCTCGGGGCCGATCGATCGAGAGAGGCAGAATGTTGAAAAATAAAATGATGTTTTATTTTGTTAAGTTTATGATGTAAGATGGTATTGAGGCATCTAATATGGTATTGTGTGGTCTTGTAGAGCCACCCCAGGTACCAGCACAATCAAGGAGATAAGTCTGTTGACTCCTCCCCCTTTTGAAAAGGTACGTAAGAGACGTACGGGCATCGGACGGTAAAACACATCCCTACACTATGACTATGTATTTACCTCATGAATATATACGATGAAATGATGATGTTTATACGATGTTTATATGATGATGTCTATACGATGTTTATACGATGATGTTTATACGATGTTTATATGATGATGTGATGCAATGTTTAATGTGGTAAGATGCCACGGGGTAAGATGCCCCACATGGAAAGAGGCCATGCGATGTTTATTTGTGGTAAGATGCCACGGGGTAAGATGCCCCACATGGTAAGAGGCCATGCGATGTTTATTTGTGGTAAGATGCCACGGGGTAAGATGCCCCACATGGTAAGAGGCCATGCGATGTTTATTTGTGGTAAGATGCCACGGGGTAAGATGCCCCACATGGTAAGAGGTCATGCGATGTTTATAATGTGGTAAGATGCCACAGGGTAAGATGCCCATATGCATGATTATGAATCAGGAACAACAAGAAGAAGGTAACGAATAACCAGCATGTTCACTTAACTAAGATGTCGTACATTTACTGTTATATTTTGTTATGATGTTATAAGATGATGATGCTATAAGATGATGATGCTACAAGATGATGATGCTACAAGATGATGATGCTATAAAATGATGATGCTTATATGATGATGATGTTATAAGATAATGATAATTACAAGATGATGATACTTATATGATGATGATGTTATAAGATAATGATAATTACAAGATGATGATGCTTATATGATGATGATGTTATAAGATAATGATAATTACAAGATGATGATGCTTATATGATAATGATGTTATAAGATGATAATATTTATAAGATGATGATTTTAATCATTCATGTCAAGAATTTATGATTTTATGCATGACTATGAAACAGGGACAACCAAAGAGGGTTAATGCGATTAACCAGGAAGTATACGTTACCAATTATTTTCATGCATTTATTTATATGCCATTGCCTTATGATGTTAAGTAATGATGTACATGCTCATGATGGGTTGTTTCTGTAGGTACGCTTTTGGACTAAAAGACTAAGGGGTTCGGGTTGAGCAGTGAGCTACGAGGAAAACAGGAACATGTAGGATTCAGCTTCTGTTTAGTATCTACTATAGGAGTAGTATAAATCTAACATGTTAACATTCATTATGGGAATGTAACTAATAAGCTTGAAGTTTTATTTGACCTGTATTTCTGTTAGCTCATGTAACAACTAGAACCCTAAGATGTTATTAATGCATGATTAGTCCTTCTTATGTCTCTAAAACACTGTTAAGTTGGGAAGACCCCACACTCATGTTGTCTGATTATTTCTGTAGGGACTCATAGACGTGGGAGAACGGGATTGTGAGTCTTATTCCGTTGCGAACTGAACCACTGCTTAGGAGTTGTAGTGAACTAGGTTGTTTTGCTTTACATATGATGTATATTATGATAGATTTTTGTCAACATTGTAACAACCTACAGAGTATAACCCTTAATCAATGTATGATGTACATAATTCCTACTCACATATCTATAATGAACTAATACATAACGGATTAAGTAACGAGGACCCCACACCACTAGTTATTGACACCTTCTTCTTATATCTGTATTGGATTATCAGGAGATAGGGTGGCTCTAATACCAAAATATGTTGGTTATGATACTAAATAATAGAAGTATGATTTATATTGTTATTCATCAGTTGCTTAAATAAATGGTCAACCTAAAACAAGATATAGATTCCCTGGATAACTTACCCTGTAGGTTTTACCGTATAAGCAACAGTGCCGGCATGGCCTGTGATGCTACAGTGTCGTGCCGTGCCTATATCCTTGGCCCAGGCACCGCCCATGTCACGTGCCATGGGTGTGCTGGGCCAAGGGTATAGGCCCGTGGGCCATGCCGTTGAACGGGCCCTTTTGTAATTTTTCCCTAAAATTATGGCAATCAATCGGCAAATGGTGGCCGATCAATCCCCAAAGGCCGTAGTTGGGCAAAAAAACTTGGCATTTGTCGATCGATTGACAATGCATGTGTAGGCAAATGCAACAGTCGTGCTTTACCGATTGACCGACACATGCATTGCTGGCAAAGCATAACGGTCAAAAAATGACCGTTTTCTTTCTTTTTTTTTTATTTTTTTATTAATTTTGGTTGTTATAAATTGTAAGACCCCAACTCCTAACATTGTCATTAGTGCATTAACACGATCATTTGTGTATACATTTATCAGACTATGAAACTCTTACTACAAATATCTCATATGCACAATCCTCCATAAATTTAGTTTTCACTCAAACACTAATTATTTATGCACACTACATAATGTACACCCATATACTCAATTCATTATGTAACTTATCTTTCGATTAAATTTCAAGTAACTCCCAAATGACAAGAGAAATCCCAAACCTTTATACATGTCATATACACATATTCATAATACTCTCAAACGACCTTCGAGTAAATGAATATGTATCTCATTGTTAGGCACCCCATAAGCTTACTTTCAAAAACTTCTCCACTAATGTAGTACTCCCTAGACTTGGATCAAAAAGTCTTTTTAAGCTTATAATGTGAGGCGTAGGTGTTGGGTACAAAGAAAAGATAGGAAATTCAAAGAAAGGAGTATAACATATAAAGTTCATGTATTTGCACAATTTGAGCTTTTCTTCTTCTTCTTTTTTCCTAGCCTTGACCCCCCTCGGGTTTCATTTTATCTTGTCTCAAAGCTATTTCAACTCTTTTCTTCTTCTTTTCTTCTTTTTTTTTCAATCTCAGCTATGGTATTACTTTTTTTTTTACGCTCATCAAAATATGAAAATTCATGTGCATCAAATGAGATTTATTATACTCCCTTAGTTTACCTGGAAAGAGTCGTAGTCTGGAATTGAACAAGAGTATCATATCCCCTTCATTGTATTCTCTCTTTTGTATACGAGAGTCATGCCACTTCTTAGTTTTCTCTTTGTAAATCTTAGCATTCTCATATGCCTGATTCCTAAATTCCTCCATCTCATTCAGTTGTAAAAGAAGTTTTCACCTACCACATGACAATCAAAGTTTACCAGTTTAATAGCCCAGTATGCTTTATGTTCAAGTTCAACAGGAGATGACATGTCTTACCAATTACCATTCTATATGGTGATGTGCAAAATAGTTGTCTTAAAAGTAGTACGATAGGCCCTTAAGGCATCATCTAAGCACAAGAATTTTCAACTCTCGGTTTGAAACCTCTAATTGTCCGCTAGTTTGTGGGTGGTAAGGCGAAGACACTTTGTGGGTGACACCATATTTATTCAAAAGATTTTCGAGTTGTTTGTTGCAAAAATGAGTGCCACCATCACTAATGATTGCTCGAGGGGTGCCAAAGCGAGTAAAAACAATTTCTTTTTTAAAAATTGCACTACTACTCGAGCATCATTTGTACGCAAGGCTTCCGCCTCAACCCACTTTGACACATAATCCACCGCTACAAGTATGTATTTATTTGAGCATGAACTTGGAAGGGTCCCATGAAATCTTGCCCCACACATCAAAAAGCTCACGTTCAATAATATTATTCAGAAGCAGTTCATTCTTCCTAGAAATATTCCCGACCCTTTGACATATATCACAAGTTGAAACATACCTTAATGCATCCTTAAACAAAGATGGCCAATAGAAATCGAAGTCAAGTACCTTAGCAGCTGTTTTGGTTGGGCCAAAGTGCCCACCTACCTCTCCATCGTGGCAACGCTTTAAGATAGATTGCATATCACCCTCAGATATACATCTCCTTATCATGTTATCTGCACAAACTTTGAAAAAGTATGGCTCCTCCCACATACGATGTTTAACCTCAGACAAATAAGTTTTCTTTTGATAAAAAATCAGATTTTGTGGGAGGATACCACTAACAATATAATTCGCATAATGAGCATACCAAGGTAAAAAATCAACGTGAAACAATTGTTCATCAGGAAATTTCTCATTAATTTCTTCCACATCACTCTCAGTTGTATCATCACCATTTTCAATTCTGGACAAATGATCTGCCACAACCTTTTTTACACCATTTTTATTTCTTATTTCTAAGTCGAATTCTTGCAACAAAAGTATCGACCTAATCAGGCGTGGTTTGGCATCTTTCTTTGCAAGTAAGTACTTAAGTGCAGCACGATCAGTGTAGACAATAACTTTGGCATCTTTCAAATGGCAGTTCCCATTCAGGTGCTACCAAGACAGGTGTTGTTACTAACTTCTCCTTGAGGTCTCGAATGCCTGCACACAATCAGAGTTAAAATCAAAAAAATGCATCTTTAGTTAATAAATGAGATAAGGGTTTAGAAATTTTTGAAAAAACCTGAATGAAACGACAATAAAATCCCGCATTGCCTAGGAAGCTTCGGATTCCTTTCACTGTTGTTGGTGGTGGCAAATATTGTATCACTTGGATTTTTGCTCGGTCCACTTCAATACCCTTCTCGGATATCTTGTGTCCCAAGACTATACCTTCTTGGACCATGAAGTGACACTTCTCCCAATTCAACACAAGATTTGTCTCCTCACTTCTCGTCAAAACCAAAGCCAAGTTATATAAGTAGATATCAAATGAAGATCCAAAAACAGAAAAGTCATCCATAAATTCTTCTAATAATTTCTCTATCATGTCATGAAATATGACCAACATGCATCTTTGAAACGTAGCAGGTGCATTACATAATCCAAATGACATTCGTCTAAAAGCAAATGTATCATAAGGTCAAGTGAAGGTAGTCTTCTCTTGATCCCCATGTGTAATAGCAATTTGATTATATCCCGAATACCCACCTAGGAAGCAATAAAAGCCATAACCTGCTAATCTCTCTACCATTTGATCAATGAAGGGAAGGGGAAAGTGATCCTTACTAATAGACTCATTTAACCTCCTATAATCAATGCACACTCGCCACCCCGTGACTGTTCTAGTTGGTATTAATTCATTGTTCTCATTAGGGATAACAGTAATATCGCCCTTCTTTGGCACACATTGAATAGGACTTACCCATGAACTATCAGATATAGGGTAGATAATTTATGCGTCCATTAGCTTAATGACCTTTTGAGTACCTCTTGCATTTTTGGATTGAGACGATGTTGTGGCTGTATCACGGGCTTGAATGTGTCCTCCATCAGAATTTTATGCACGCATACCGACAGACTAATTCCTTTAATGTAAGCCATCTTCCATCCAAACGCCTTCTTGTGCTCCCTAAAGACTTTAAGAAGCTTTTCCTCGTTTTCACCTGTCAAAGATGAAGAAATAATGATTGTCAATGAATTTACAGCATCTAAAATATTTACTTGAGATGAGACGGGAGAGGCTTGAGTTCAAGAATGGGTGGTTCTTCAATGGATGATCTTTGAGGCATAATGTCCCTTTGTCCCAACTCTCCAAGATTTCCCGTAGCTCGTTTTATGTAAGGAATGGTACTTTTCAAATAAGCTATACTCTCAATTTCCTCCTTATCATGTTGTTTATCTGCTTCCACAAGGCATGCTTCCAATTTATCCTTGAATGTACCTTGCAACACATCAACAGTCAAAGCATCAATAATATCAACATTAAAACACATGTGCTCGTCGTGTGGGTGTTGAAGTGCTTTAAAGACATTAAACACAACTTGATTCTCCCATACTTGGAGGATCAACTTCCCTTGTTGAACATCTATTATTGCCTTTCCAATTGCTAGGAACAGCCGGCCCAAGATCAGTGTTGTCTCAGTGTCCTCTTCCATGTCTAACACAAGAAAATCAACGGGGAATATGAATTTGTCCACTTTGACTAGCACGTCTTCAATAATCCCCCAGGGGTACATGATAGACCTATCCGGCAATTGTAATGAAACCTTAGTAGGTTTTGACTCTCTGGTCCCAACCTCCTAAAAATGAAAAATGACATCAAGTTAATACTCGCACCCAATTCACACAATGATTTAGTAAATGAAATTGATCCTATAGTGCAAGGTATAGTAGAACTCCCTGTGTCCTTTAACTTTGGAGGCATTTTGTTTTGCACAATTGCTGAACACACCTCCATTAAAGTTATCGTTTAATACTCGCCTAACTTCCGCTTGTTAGATAGAATATCCCTCAAAAACTTATTATAACTAGGCATTTGAAGTAGAGCATCAGCAAATGGTATATTAATATGCAATTTCTTAAATACCTCAAGAAACTTACCATATCCAGTGTCCATCTTAGCCCTTTTTAATGTGGCGGGAAATGGGGGAGGTATTACTACCTTATTGGTGTGTGTGATCACCTTTGTGGGTTGCCTTTTCCTCGACCTTACCCTTGTCTTATTTGGTGTTGACAGTGCTTTCCTTTGCTTCAGTCTATGGTCTTAGCTCATTTTCATTCCTCAGTGTTATGGCATTTGCTTGCTCCTTTGGATTCTTCACTGTATCACTTGGTTGTGTACCTTGAGTTCGTCCGGATATCAATGTTGCAAGTTGTCCCACTTTTACTTCCAAGTTCTTTATCGATGTTTGTTGATGATATTAACTTGGTCATAAGCTCCTCCATATTCAGTTTAGGTGCATATCCATGTGGTGGTTGTGGGTTCAACACATTCTGTTGGTTGGACCATGACAGATTTGGATGATTCCTCCATCCTGGGTTGTAAGTGTTTGAGTAAGGATTATTGGGTTGCATGTTTCCTACAGAATTAACAGATTCATTAGACTGGATAAATGGATTACCTGCCTGGCATTCAATGCTTGGATGATTGCTTCCACATAAGTCACAAATGATAATTTGAGCTTGCATCGCTGTCACTCTCATGCTATCCAACTTTTTGTTCAATGCTTCTAGCTGGGCCGAAATTGCAGTGATATCATCAATCTGATGAACTCCACTTGGTTTCTTTGGCACGTTCCTCTCTGATTGCCACTGACAGATATTAGAATCCATTTCCTCCAACAGTTCATAAGCTGCTTCCGACGTTTTTGGCATAATGGATACTCCTGAGGCTGCATCAAACATAGAACTGTTAGAAGAAAATAAATCTTTATGAAAAGTTTGTACTTGGAGCCAAACAGGAAGACCATGATGTGGGCATCTCCTAAGCAAGTCTTTGAAACGTTCACACGCCTTGTATAAAGTTTTAGGATTATGAACGTGGTGATATCATTTCGCATCTTTGCAGTTTTGGAAGGTGAGAAATATTTAGACAAGAAAGCTTGTGTCATCCCCTCCCAAGTAGTAATGGATCCTACAGCTAAAGAATTTAACCAAACTTTAGCTTTATCTTTCAATGACAATGGAAATAAACCTGATGGCATCGTCGGTAACACCATTGTGTTTGAATGTGTCACAAATCTCTAGAAGTTGGAGATGTGAGCATTTGGGTCCTCAGTGGCCACTCCCCCAAACTGTACAGAATGCTGGATCATTTGAATTATTGCAGGCTTGATCTCAAAGTTATTAGCTTGAATACTTGGCCTCGTTATGTGTAAGACCCCAACACTTAAACTCGTCATTAGTTCATTTATGACGTCGTATGCGAATAAATTTTTCATTTTCTTTTCATTCTTTAAAAAGAATCATTACATGTTTCCCATAATCCCATGACATAAATAATGTTCAACATTATATGATCATCTCTACCAACAAATAGACTAAAAGATTTCGCTATTACCATCCCCATTACACCACTTTTATATTGTGGGTTTTTAGAGAAATTTGGGCAGAGTCTCCCCATAAACTGAGCTATCCGGGGATAAAAACACATCACTAGTAATAACTCCCAACTAGGGACAAACACAATACTAAACATAATACTAACACTAAGTAAATTCCCAGCCAGGGAAAACACCACACTAATAAGACATCAAAAGTGTCAACAGTGGGTTTCAACACCCTTATATAGTCCATATACAGACACAAGTGCTCAAAGAAGAGCATCGAATAACAGATACTCATCCAGATACATAATTAACATATACCATAGCTCAACCTCGTATATCATCTCAATCTCATACTACGCTTCTGGAAGCATCATCCAACAAGGTTCGAGCCTAGCACCCCAAGGCAGCATCGTACCTGTTGTACCTGTTTCAACAGAAACAGCCCCCACACAGGGTGAGTATACTCCAACTCAATATTCAATCACAAATCGCTATACAAAATCATAATGCAACATTTTAGATTATTCAAAACTCATAAAATATACTCCCTGTACAATTCCGAGTTTGTATAGTTTCCACGCACTGTTCCTGTTTCAAACTCACGCACATTCATAATGTCAAGTTTAGTATTATCATTGAAAACATGATACTCAACAACACTGTGAAATCAATACAACAACAATATATTATTTATGCTCAACATAAATAATTCAACATCAATGTAAACCTGGTTATCCCACTATCTCATTCTCGGCACTTTCTCATATCGCTCATGCCCAAGGCATCAATACTCAACTAGTATACCCGGATCACGTACCTCTACGTATCCACCATTCCACGTATATTAAACTCAACTACCAAACTCAATCACTTAGCCTTAAACATCACATTCAAAATACATGTATACATGAATATGTAAATACTGGGTATACCTGCTCGTACGTCACCACGTACCTTATAGTCGACAACATGAACAAGCTATCATCAACGTCCGAATTCTTGTATAGTGTCTATATCGAATATCAATTCAATATTAGCTCATATTTAAAGCAATTAATATCATTAAGCACTCTACATTTTCATGCTTCATAGTGTACACAAACAAGCCAATAATCCTCTATTTGAGTCATCTCCAACTCGACTATATAGTAAGTAAATTCATAAAATCAAGACAATCCATATTGCTCAAATCAATTATACAGTTAGTTCATAGAATTGTCATTTAAATACTCAATAAAATCTCCAATTCATGCAATTGTACACATGCAAGTATATTCCTTAATATACACTTTAATACATGTTATAACACCTATTAGCATGTATCTAACTCAACCATTCACACACTACACATGCTCAAAGTTATTAGAAAATCAAACCATAGCCCAATACTCTCCAAAAACTCTATCATGATATGAGCCATAAAAGTAGACTTTCTCACTACACAATTAGTAGAGCTTTTGCCAACACCTGAACACCACTTGCGCATATTATCAAACATCTTATAAGCAAGTTTTTCAAGTTGAAGTTGGTTTTTATAATCAACCAAGACAGCCCCAAAAATCGATTCATAGAAACCCCCCCCCCCCCCCCCCCCCCCACAAACTCAAAAATGTAGTATCAAGTTTATGCCTCCAAACTACAAGAATTTCAAACCATTGCTAGCATGATTTTCGGACCACCAAGCTGCTCATTTCACACCCTTTCAGCAGCAGAATCCCAGCCAAACAACAACTAAAAGTTCAGCACTAAAATAACAGATTATTCGAGCAAACATCAGCATGGAAATCGAGCCAACAAGCTGCTGGAATTTCGAAGTAAAAATAGCAAGATTCAAACCCAACCCAGCACAAATTTCGAACCAAAACAACAA
Organism: Haberlea rhodopensis; assembly: GCA_907163345.1. Classification (NCBI taxonomy): domain Eukaryota; kingdom Viridiplantae; phylum Streptophyta; class Magnoliopsida; order Lamiales; family Gesneriaceae; genus Haberlea; species Haberlea rhodopensis. The sequence goes on along the minus strand of CAJQUN010000006.1, from coordinate 9,226,366 downwards.
CAATTTAAGCCATATAACAGAAGGAAATTTTCGAACTCCATAGCCTCAAATATTCGAACCAACAACAGCAAAACTCGAACGAAATCAGCAATAAAATTGGATCAAAATAGCAACAAATCGATTCAAAGAAAACATCAAAGATTTCTATCCAAAGCAGCATGAATTTCGAACCTAATAACAGCAAAAAACCGTCCCAAAAAACGTCTAAAAAAGTGCCCCAAAAACGCACCAAAAACGAGCCCCAAATCAGCATAAAACTCATACCAAATCACATATAAATCGAGGAGCAAGAGTAGTAAATAGCTAAGGCACAAACAAGCACAAGATTCGAGCTTGAAAAATGGGAGGAAAAACGTCCATGGCTGGCCGAGAGAGGAGTCGGGCGAGGAGAGTGGGAGGGAAGGAGGCGGCGAGAGAGAGTGTGTAGATGGGGAATGTGTGTGTAGAGTTAAACCCTAAGTTTAATACAACCTTGCAAAATTTCAATTTACCCCTTAACTTACTATCTCATTCATTTTTTTAATTCTCACTACTATAATACTACAAGAACCTCCTTAAATTAATTTACAATACAAGTTCAATCCAGAATTATTTATTCTAATCCCGAACCAAAATGACATTCCCAAGAATTAAAGAATCTCCTTGAATTTATTTAACATTATAAATTCGATCCCGAAATCATTTATCCAAACTCCGCTCCAAAATCTGATACCCAAAAATTAAATCCCGAGATATCATAGAAATATCATAATTAAATCCAAATAAATAATTATTAATTATTCCGGACATCACATTATGTTTGACAGTGATCCATGGAAAGCTGGTTGTGTAAAGTCCATCATAGATCTCGGATTCGGCACTTGATCTCATTATGTTCTTCATTTCTTCCGCCTCCTTCTCGATTGTTGTCTTCCATCGCTCAATTTATAGGTCAATATGTTCGAGTATGGGCTGGCTGCTCCTTAGCATGCACCAAGGAGATAACTACCTGTACAGATCAACCAAAAAGAGAGAACAAATGTAGTATCCCAAGTAACAAAAATTGAAAACAAACAAAAATAAAAAAGAACGGCTAAATAACAATTAACTAATTTTGTATGATATTATACAAATTAGTCCCCGGCAACGGCGCCCAAAACTTGATCGCTAGCGCGATTTAACCGCAAGTGCACGCTGTCAAGTTTTAGTATAATGATATGAAAGTAGGGATGTCGTACCCATAGGGACTAACATATAAGTACGAAATAAGAATTAGATAAAATATATTTAGCCTACAAATAAAGGAATAATCAATTAAACTAAAGAATTAGAATCTGAAATCAAAATCAACTAATTTAAGATGTGAAGGAATTCCACTCAAGAAATTTATCAAGATGTCGGTTCACTTGTGTTAACGTCAATGATTCGTTTGTGAAAAACAATTGACTATCCAGTTAATTCTTAAGGTGACGGGTTCCCTTAAAACATTCAACAACTTTCTCAAGCTATATTGAAATTAATATCAAATTGAAACAAGTAACTTTCGTTCACTTAATCACCAAATTGATATTTCATAAATCTCTATGAAAACCTCTAATGTCAGATCATACCATCTAAAGTTATCACTCGTATGTGATTTCGTCTATCGATCTCAATCTTGAACATACAACATGAATTACTATAGCGTATTATAATTTAATCTTTCAATCTCAATTATAATTCTCAAAAATCAGTCAAAGTTTGCAAAGCTTTGAAAGCATTAAGATTGTTATTCGTGCACAAAAGAATCAATCTACTAAAAACATTCAAATCATCAAACCAAACACAAGCTCCCCTAATCTTGATAAAATAAACTTTAGTTCATGTTTAAATAAAAATAACAAGATGCAGAAGTGTTTTTCAACCAAATCCACATCATGAATTCTAAAATATTCAAAACAAAGGTTTAGAAGTACGATAAACGGTTGGCGTCTACTCCGTGCATTGAAACGTGACTTCTTCTCTTGCTTCCTTCCTTGCACCTCAAGGGTTTTGGTTATGGTGTGTGGATGATGGAGGAGGGATGAAGAGGCTTGATTGGCGATCGATCGCCTTACCATTCTGCCTCGCTGTGATTGATTTCTTCATGATAGCGATCGATCGCCTTAAAGTACAAAAATTTCTTCATTTCACTGCCTTGCAGCGATCGATTTTTCATCCTGGAGATCGATCGCATACTTCCAAATTTAACAATTCAACTCTTTTCAACTTCTTTCCAATGTGTTGACTCGGTTTGGTCCTTTCAGCTCATTTCCTCCACTTTTATGCACTTTTACGTAGATTCCTGAAACAAACAAAGATATACCAAAAACGTAAAATCGTCCAGGAATTAACACGAAACTCAATAAAAATCATAGCAAGATAAGTGTAAAAATGACACTTATCACCCCCTCTTCAAGATACCCAGACAGAGTTCATGGGACATGAACACCGTGCTCATCAGGATGCTCCATAAACTCTTAATATTTACCAACAAAGATTGATATGCCTTGTTGATAATATGTGAAGCAAGCTCGCTACTAGTTATTGATACCTTCTTCTTATATCTGTATTGGATTATCTGGCGATAGGGTGGCTCTGATACCAAAATATGTTGGGAATGATACTAAATAATTAGAAGTATGATTTATATTGTTATTCATCCGTTGCTTAAATAAATGGTCAACCTACAAAACAAGATATAGATTCCCTGGATGTACATAGAAGCAGCAGTTGGCAAATACAAAATAGAAAGACGAACAGTTGGTGATGTGACTAGAAATAGACACATCTATTGTGCTTAATTGTCTACGATTTGGTATATTTTGATGGATAAATTGATACATATACTACCTATTCGTATATTTGTGTTAATGTAGGGAAAGGTGAAGAAATCAAGCTACAATGATGAAAGAAGCAATAAAGTTGAAGAAAAGAGGAAAAAACCAGAATCCAAGACACATGTTGCTCCTTTCTCCTCAAATTTCAATATGTTCGAGCCATGTTTTGGAAATGTGGTCCATACAAACGTTGTAGAACTTTGAGTTATCTTCGCGTGGACAGCTGATTCATCAAATTCAGAGTTTCTACGAGAAAGTTACGGCCAAAATACGAAACTCGCCAGAAAAATGGAGGACAGACGTAATTACGCCTTACGCCATTCTCAGGCGTAATTACGCCAATGCTATGGCATGGACAGGCGTAATTACGCCATTCTGAGGCGTAAATATGCCAAAAACGCGGGAAGCCATATTTTTGACACGTCAACAGGAGTCTTTACGCCATTTTCTGGCGTAGCTACGCCAGCAGAGTTTTGGAAAGTGTAAAAACTTACTTTCTTTCCTTCCCACATGGATTCTAACCTACTCCATCAGCCTCCCTACATGTATCCCTCGAAATTCAGACCTTTGAACCATCTAGATAGTTAGGGTAGAGTAGTTTAGGATAGTTTTACAAATTTTCTCTCAATTTTGTTGAAGAACGCTACGAAAATCGAAGCGAATGCGGGATTGACACCTCGACAAGCGGAGATTGGATTAGTTTTCTTTCCTTTGTTTTTATTTAATGCTTTATCTTAGATTATGTCTAGCTAGTTTTTAATTCTTGGTTGAGGAAGACAAATCCTTGGATTTTATTTATCTTGGGGAGATTCTTACGCTTTAATTATCAATTTTATTGAGTATCAAGAGTTTTTTCTGATTTTATTGATATGGATCAAACATCCAATGATTAATATTCATATGAAAAATTGAGTCTTTTGTGAATCGATGAAATAGATGATAATTCCAAGGAAGAGTCGACTGATACCAAGAATCGTTTTCATTAGTTTAATCTTTAGTTTTAATTTTAATTAGTATAATTCATTCACAACCACATCTTTTATTGTTTTGATTTTGATTTTCATTAACACAAAGATTCACACCTCCTCGTGGGATCGATCCCTACTCACGCTACTACAGTATTGTTATCAATCTTGAGGATTGAGTGGGGTTAATTTGGGCGTACACGAGGCGTTGTATATTTTTGTGTTAATATTTTCTGTTTTGTTTCTTTCTCTTTCTTTTTCCCCCACCGTTACTCTTGTTTGTTCGTGCTTACAGGTTGAGTTCTGAAAAATTGGATATTTTCATGGAGGACTATAGGCGACTAGATGAATTTGTAAGGACCCCCGTGCCCTTAACTCGTTATTAGTGTATTAATCCATACCATTAGTGCATATAATCATACTATCATGGGGAAAAGCCATATGCAAGTACAACACCATATGCTATCCAGAAAATTACTTGCATTTGATCCACATAATATTCAAATCCCCCACCAAGATTTCATATATAACATGCACCCTCATAATACACTAACATGCTCTCAGTTCATTTAGCAATTCCATATTTAATTGCATGCAAACATAATGAACAGAGAAAAGCCATAGCCCATTTATACATTTCATATACACGTAAAATGTACTCACATAAGAGCACCCAATGAATAAGCGTGTATCTAATATATAAAACACTCTACGGATACCGTTACTGGTACTTCAATCCTGGAAGCACCTCCCAAGCACAACTCGATCTCAACTCTGGATCTATGCACTTATTCAACTAGCTCTGGTACCTCGATCCTGGAAGTACCTCAAATCAACAGACCGAGCGCAACTCCAAAGATGCTCCTACACCTGTAACACCTGTCCCAACAGAGACAGCCCCCACACGGGATGAGCATACCAATGCCACCAATCCAATAATCATAATATTGCGGTTCATAATTTACAGAATGTAAATGCCATGAATTTAAATGATACACCCTGGATGGTATCATTGTGAGGACCCTAATCCTTAAGTGCGGATCAAAGGCATAATTAGAGCTAATATAAATGATCAGAGTAAATTAATCGTGTTGAGGCTATGAGCCTAAAAGTTACATGCCAAAATGAGGACTATCAATGGATTAATTACATTCCCCATCAAAAGAATGTTATCAATTATAGTTTTACACTACTCCTAGAGTAGACACTATACAAAATAATCCTGTCCTTCATCTACCAAAAGTGCTCTTCAAGCTCACGGTCTCAACCCGTCTTAGCCCCCTTCAAATCATGCCAAAAGTACCTACAAGGACAACCCCCAAACATGAGCAATAATATCATTCATATTCAACACAATATGAATATAAAGCGTAAATGCATAAAACACAATTAAAACACTTCCTGTTTTCCCATGCATTTCAAAACGCTTCCAGTTTGGTTGTCCCTGTACCATAACTCATGAGTATAATCAATAGATTATTTTTAATGGTCTAGACATGTCATGACACAATACCATCTCATCAATATCAAATACCGGTCACCATTCCCTAGTCTGTCCATCACAATGTATTTTAATGCCCCTCGCTTATTTACATATAGGCGGCATAGAATAACCTCGCTTCAATGGACATGCGGTACTCCCACCCCTCGCCTCACATTGAGCGGCAAATATCCTTTCCTCGCCCTATATGACAACCACGCTCAAATGTGACATGCGGCGCTCCCACCCCTCGCTTCACATTTAGCGGAACCAAAACAAATAGCGGCAAGCATTAAAATCATCAAGGGATGACCACGACTCATGGGATGTGCATCAATAATCATATGCATCTACAATCATCATGCATAAATCAACATGTATTTGCATCCACAATGCATAATTCCACATATACTCACATCCACAATGCATAAACAATGAGTATATTAGATACATGTACCGTTGGGTGCCCGTACGTCCTCTACGTACCTTTCCAAAAAGTAGGATATGGTAGGACTTCAGTTCCTTGGCTGTGTTGCCACCTGGGATGGTTCTACACATTCACACAAATCAATATTAGAACCCAATAATAGTCCAATACCAAAAATCCCACAAAAAAATCCAAAAACATCAATTTTGGTGTCTCGCGATCGATCGCCATATAGCCCCGATCGATCGCGAGAACACACTGCCTCGCCCAACAAAAAAATTCAATCCGCGTTCGATCGCTGAAGGCTACTGCCTTCAGCCCTGCAACTCGCGATCGATCGCTGGTGGCGCCGATCGATCGCCGAGCTCTGCATATCCGATTTTTGAGCACTATTCACCCATCTCCTTCCCCAACCCAAACAAACTCATATAATCAAACACCAACCATACCAAATCACTACAAATCTTCAATAAACATCATCATACAACCATAAATCTAACACTCACCCAAAAATAACACCAACTCATACAAACCCATTTCAAAACCCTTCAAACCATTTCAAACTCAAATAAAATACTACAAAATCAACAATGAGGTATCCATACCTCTTGGGGACTTCAAATCTCCCAATAAACTCCACAAAACAAGATTTTTGGAAGGGTTTCTCTCCACCCTTAAGCACAAAAACGAAAATGGACAAGGGAAGGGTTTGGGAGGTGTTATTTGGGAAAGTTAAAAAGTGAGAGTGAAATGTATGGTGGGGGGTTTGGGGTAATAAAGTGGGTTAATTAATTAAAATGCATTCTACAATCCCATGGTGTACAAAACACCCCAACATGATATTTTTAAAAGCATTAATCCAAAATGCACCAAATATCAATTAAACTCATGATTTTCCAATTAATTGCTAACCATGGCAAATAAATCATGCTAATAACAATTTTCCCCAACATGCACAACATGCACCCTGAAATGCACCCCCGGGTCATCCTTTCCATGTGACCACGCATTTCCACACATAAGTAAATCCAGCACATAATCAATTAAATACCATCATAGTTAATCATATAAACACAATTAATGCCCAGTTGCAATTAATCATTTCGGGGATATCACAATACTCCCCTACTTATAAGATTTCGTCCTCGAAATCACATGCACTTACCCCAAAAGAAACTAAACATAATCACATACCAGAGAATAGTTCCGGGTAGTGCTGCACCATATGCCGCTCCATCTCCCACGTAGCCTCCTCGACACCCCTGCGATCCCACTGAACCTTGATCATAGGTATCACTTTGTTCCGAAGTCTACGGTCTGCTCGATCCAGAATTCTGACAGGCCGTTCCACATAAGACACATCGGATTCTAACTGAACTTCGGAAGGTTGTAACACATGAGAAGGATCCGGCTCATACTTCCGCAACATCGATACATGAAACACGTCATGTATACCAGATAAAGAAGGCGGTAGAGCTAGTCGGTAAGCTAAAGTGCCAATGCGCTGCAAAATCTCGTACGGTCCAACATACCTCGGAGACAGTTTCCCACGCATCCCAAATCGCACAACGCCTCTGAAAGGCGAGATCTTCAAAAAGACCTTATCTCCCAACTGAAATTCCAACGGTCTCCGCCGTTTATTCGCATAAGCTGCCTGTCTGTCCTGGGCTGCTTTCATTTTCTGCCTTATCATCTTTATCTTCTCTTCCATCTCCCGAATCAACTCCGGTCCTCCGACCGATTTGCGGTCCAAATCATCCCAACACAAGGGTGATCTACACCGTCTGTCATAAAGAGCTTCAAAAGGAGCCATCTGAATACTCGTCTGGTAGCTATTATTATAAGAGAACTCTACCAAAGGCACTGAATCTTGCCAAGAAACATCGAACTCCAAAACACAAGCTCTCAACATGTCCTCGAGCGTCTGAATAGTACGCTCGGTCTGGCCATCCGTCTGACTGAAGACCTTCCCAAAAATGAGATGTGAATCGCGGATCTCGATCCGACACTATGGAAATGGGGATCCCATGCAATCTCACCACATCTCGAATGTACAACTGCGCCATCCTCAAAAAGGTGAAAGTCATGCTATAGGGGATGAAATGAGCTACCTTAGTCAATCGATCCACAATCACCCAAATAGCATCAAAGCCTGAAGCACTCCTCGGCAGGTGAGTCACGAAGTCCATGGAAAAGTGTTCCCACTTCCACTTCGGTATCTCCAAGCTTTTCAACTCGCCGCCAGGTCTCTGCCTCTCTGCCTTAACCTGCTGGCAGATCAAGCACCTCTTTACAAAAGCGACGACATCAGATTTCATCCTTTTCCACCAAAACTGACCACGTAGATCTTTATACATCTTCTTCCCGCCTGGGTGGATGCTAAGTCTGCTACTATGAGCTCGCTCCAAGATCCCTCTACGCAACTCCGGCGTACTCGTAACCACCCAACGGTCACCCAATCTCAAAGATCCGTCATCGGCCACTCTGAATTTCGTTGGCTGACCAAGATGTACTAAAGATAACCACCTCTGAACCTCATCATCTGACCTCTGAGCTCTCCTGATGTTCTCATAGATATCTGGCTCAGCTAACAAGGTCGATACATACACAGGTGATGCATCAATGTCAAAATCATAGCCCAGATGGCAATAGGAGGTCATCATGGCTGACAAATGGATGACGTCCTCAGCAGAACTCTTTACTTTCCGGCTCAAAGCATCTGCTGTCAAATTAGCTTTTCCGGGATGGTACTCAATCTCACAATCATAGTCCTTGAGTAAGTCCATCCACCTCCTCTGCCTCATGTTCAGCTCTGCCTGAGTGAATAAAAACTTGAGGCTCTTGTGATCCGTATAAATGGTAAACGAAGTACCATACAAATAATGTCTCCAATTCTTCAGGGCGAAGATGATAGCCGCCAATTCCAAGTCATGGACTGGGTATCTCGTCTCATACGGCTTCAGCTGCCTCGATGCATAAGCTACCACATGCTTATCCTACATCAGTACACACCCAAGGCCCTGAAGTGATGCATCGGTATACAAAACAAATCTGGAGTTCTCCGTAGGGATCACTAACACTGGCGCCGTCGTCAAACGGTGCTTCAACTCCTGGAAGCTCTCCTCACAAGCTTCTGACCAAAAGAAAGGTACTCCCTTCTGGGTCAACTGTGTCAACGGCTTGGCAATCTTCGAAAAGCCCTCGACGAAGCGTCGATAATATCCGGCCAAACCAAGGAAGCTCTGAATCACAGGCACAGAAGTGGGGGCAGCCCACTCCATCACAGCTTCGATCTTCCTGGGATCCACAGATATTCCGCTGCTCGATATGACATGGCCCAGAAATACTACACTGCTCAACCAAAACTCACACTTACTGAGCTTGGCATACAACTGGTGATCTCGGAGACTCTGGAGCACTGTCCTCAAGTATTTCACGTGCTCTTCCTCGCTCCGGGAATAGATGAGAATGTCGTCGATGAACACGATGAAGAACTGGTCAAGATACGACTGAAACACTCTGTTCATCAAGCTCATAAAGACTGCTGGAGCATTCGTCACACCGAACGGCATCACTAAGAACTCATAATGTCCATATCGAGTCCGAAGCGCTGTCTTCTGTACATCTTCCTCTCTGACTCGAATCTGATGGTACCCGGACCTCAAATCAATCTTGCTATACAGTCTGGTACCTTGCAACTGGTCAAACAGATCATCAATCCTTGGGAGAGGATACTTGTTCTTTACTGTGGCTTTATTCAGTTGCCGGTAATCGATGCACAACCGCATCGAACCGTCCTTCTTCTTCACAAAGAGAACCGGTGCGCCCCATGGCGATACGCTCGGGCGTATATATCCCTTGTCAAGGAGATCCTGCAACTGTTCCTTCAATTCCCTCAACTCCGTCGGTGCCATCCTATAAGGTGCATGAGAGATAGTGGATGTCCCCGGTAACAACTCGATCCCAAACTCAACTTCTCTAGCCGGTGGGAATCCTGGGATCTCTTCTGGGAACACATCAGCAAACTCTGCTACTACTGGTACATCCTCAACTCTCAACTCCTTATTCTTCCCAGACGTGTCCACGGCATAGATAAGATAGCCCGTGTGGCCACGTTCCAACAGTTGAGTCATCTTGATCGCTGAAATCAACAAAATCTTCGCACGAGAACCGTTGCCATAGAAATCCACTGACTACCCAAATCAGGCCTGAACTTCACTGTCTTCTGCCGGCAATCTACCACTGCCTGATATCTGTTCAGAATATCAATGCCCAAGATGCAGTCGAAGTCCGACATACCCAACACAATCAAGTCTGTCTTCAACTCGTTGCCCTCAAAATAAATGAGGCAATCTGCCACGAACTGATCAGCAACGACATTTCTCCCAGTGGGTGTCGAGACAAGGAGAGGCGTGGGTAGAGAAGACGTGCGCATATGGTGTCTCTCCACAAAGCCAACAGATACAAAAGAGTGGGAGGCACCTGTATCTATCAAAATAAAAGCAGGGTACGTAAATAAATGACACGTACCGGCGATCACCTCCTCTGGGGCTGCCTGAGCCTGCTCTCTGGTCAGCGCATACACCTGTCCCTGGGACGGTCCCACTGTCTGACCTCCAGATGGTCGAGGCCCAAACTGCTGCCTCTGGTGTACTGTCCTATCATCAAACCTCGGCATGTTGCCCTGAAACTCTGACTGTCCTCCTCGGGTGGGGCAATACCGAGAGATGTGGCCCATCTTGCCACAGCTATAACAGGCAGGGCATTTACTTGAAGAATGTGGCCCTCCACAATTGTCGCATCTTGGTTCCCCCGATCTATTCCCTTGTGAAGATCCTCGATTGGCCGACCAATTCTTCTTGTTATCCTGTTTCTGACCAAAGAACTTCTTTCCACCAAACCGTGAAGATGAAGAGGCACCACGAGGTTTAAATGGCTCTCCCCGGGGCCTCAAGCTGTCATTAGTTTGCCTCTGTTGTGGTACTTGTGGTCGCACAGCACTAGGATAAGCTCCCACTCCAAGCTCGGCAAGCTCCGCTCTTGTGAGAGCATCATCAAAAGAAGTTGGGTTATTAGTGATAACCCGGTCATAGAGCTCCGGTCGTAACCCCTTCATAAAACTCCTCATCTTTGCGTGCCCATTGGTGGCAATGTGGGGAACATACCTCAGCAACGAAGAGTACCGCGTGGCATAGTCTGACACTGTCATGTTCCCCTGTTTCAAACTTGTAAACTCGTCCTCCTTCGTCTGTCTCGCCGCTGCGGAGAAGTACCGGTTCAGAAACCGGGTCCTGAAGAGTGTCCAATCAATCACAGTACCCAGTGCTCTTAGCTCCATTACAGTGCCCCTCCACCACATTAGAGGTTTCTTAGCTAACTGGAACTCCACCAGCCTCAGCCACGCTGTAACAGCACAAGGAGCCGATACAAAAATCTGCTCAAGTCTTTCCAGCCACTCCTCAGCTTCCTCTCCTGATTCTGTTCCCTCAAACCGGGGCGGGTGGTAAGACAGAAACTGAGTCAAGTTAATCTCACCGGGTAGCAATAACTGGGCCACTGGCTCCATGCCTACTGCTGGTGGAGGTAGAGGGTTCACTTGTCCAACGCTAGCGTTAACACTGCCCACATCGCCAACTTCTTCGTTAAGGTTCCCCGCATTAATAGCAGCCATGCTGTAACACAAAGGTTAACAACAATTCCAAAACCAATATACATGTTATGCCGTTAGATAACAGGAATGATAATAAGCATGTTAGTATAACAGAATATACATCAATATGCACCACATGCATAAACATGCCTCAAATGGAAGCACCTAGCCAATCATGCTAAGGCTACCCTTCACTCGTTCCCGGGTTCTCTAACCACTGCTCTGATACCACTAATGTAAGGACCCTAATCCTTAAGTGCGGATCAAAGGCATAATTAGAGCTAATATAAATGATCAGAGTAAATTAATCGTGTTGAGGCTATGAGCCTAAAAGTTACATGCCAAAATGAGGACTATCAATGGATTAATTACATTCCCCATCAAAAGAATGTTATCAATTATAGTTTTACACTACTCCTAGAGTAGACACTATACAAAATAATCATGTCCTTCATCTACCAAAAGTGCTCTTCAAGCTCACGGTCTCAACCCGTCTTAGCCCCCTTCAAATCATGCCAAAAGTACCTACAAGGACAACCCCCAAACATGAGCAATAATATCATTCATATTCAACACAATATGAATATAAAGCGTAAATGCATAAAACACAATTAAAACACTTCCTGTTTTCCCATGCATTTCAAAACGCTTCCAGTTTGGTTGTCCCTGTACCATAACTCATGAGTATAATCAATAGATTATTTTTAATGGTCTAGACATGTCATGACACAATACCATCTCATCAATATCAAATACCGGTCACCATTCCCTAGTCTGTCCATCACAATGTATTTTAATGCCCCTCGCTTATTTACATATAGGCGGCATAGAATAACCTCGCTTCAATGGACATGCGGTACTCCCACCCCTCGCCTCACATTGAGCGGCAAATATCCTTTCCTCGCCCTATATGACAACCACGCTCAAATGTGACATGCGGCGCTCCCACCCCTCGCTTCACATTTAGCGGAACCAAAACAAATAGCGGCAAGCATTAAAATCATCAAGGGATGACCACGACTCATGGGATGTGCATCAATAATCATATGCATCTACAGTCATCATGCATAAACAACATGTATTTGCATCCACAATGCATAATTCCACATATACTCGCATCCACAATGCATAAACAATGAGTATATTAGATACATGTACCGTTGGGTGCCCGTACGTCCTCTACGTACCTTTCCAAAAAGTAGGATATGGTAGGACTTCAGTTCCTTGGCTGTGTTGCCACCTGGGATGGTTCTACACATTCACACAAATCAATATTAGAACCCAATAATAGTCCAATACCAAAAATCCCACAAAAAAATCCAAAAACATCAATTTTGGTGTCTCGCGATCGATCGCCATATAGCCCCGATCGATCGCGAGACCACACTGCCTCGCCCAACAAAAAAATTCAATCCGCGATCAATCGCTGAGTTTACGCCGATCGATCGCGACCTCGCCGATCGATCGCGCCAAACTCGCGATCGATCGCTGAAGGCTACTGCCTTCAGCCCTGCAACTCGCGATCGATCGCTGGTGGCGCCGATCGATCGCCGAGCTCTGCATATCCGATTTTTGAGCACTATTCACCCATCTCCTTCCCCAACCCAAACAAACTCATATAATCAAAGATCAACCATACCAAATCACTACAAATCTTCAATAAACATCATCATACAACCATAAATCTGACACTCACCCAAAAATAACACCAACTCATACAAACCCATTTCAAAACCCTTCAAACCATTTCAAACTCAAATAAAATACCACAAAATCAACAATGAGGTATCCATACCTCTTGGGGACTTCAAATCTCCCAATAAACTCCACAAAACAAGATTTTTGGAAGGGTTTCTCTCCACCCTTAAGCACAAAAACGAAAATGGACAAGGGAAGGGTTTGGGAGGTGTTATTTGGGAAAGTTAAAAAGTGAGAGTGAAATGTATGGTGGGGGGTTTGGGGTAATAAAGTGGGTTAATTAATTAAAATGCATTCTACAATCCCATGGTGTACAAAACACCCCAACATGATATTTTTAAAAGCATTAATCCAAAATGCACCAAATATCAATTAAACTCATGATTTTCCAATTAATTGCTAACCATGGCAAATAAATCATGCTAATAACAATTTTCCCCAACATGCACCCTGAAATGCACCCCCGGGTCATCCTTTCCATGTGACCATGCATTTCCACCCATAAGTAAATCCAGCACATAATCAATTAATTACCATCATAATTAATCATATAAACACAATTAATGCCCAGTTGCAATTAATCATTTCGGGGATATCACAATCATCCTCATCCGGATCCCCTGTATTGTCCCTGTTCTCAAAATAATCAAACCATTAAATTCCCAAAAGCCGGTTGATCATCTCATTGATCAACTAAAATCCTCCCTACTATACCAGTTCCACAATCAAATATGATTAAATCATCAAATAAAGTACCACAGATATCACACGTATCTTGCAATGATTCCATATTTTCATTTCATAGCTCGCTCCACAATAGCGGCATTTATCCCCACGCATGCTCAACAACAGCGGCGTTATAACCGATGGTCACGCAATGGCGACAACTTCTCAATCATTGCTCGCTCAAAGGCGCCACCATATGATTCCCAATGTACGTTCATATAACATAGTTACCATACATCATGCATTTCAATAACCATTAATTGTAGATGCCACCTACCATGCATTTCAATACTCATTTATTATAAATGTCACATATCATGCATTTCAATGCTCATTTATTCAAATACCATACACCATGCATTCCACAGTTGCAATATTGTAATAGGCTATGCTCGTACGTTATACATACCTTATAATTCCGTAGTTCGAGTCCAACCTTGTCTGAGTCCCACGACCCGATGAGTTTAAGTGCTAACATGCAAATAACTCCCAATTAAACATAGGCATGCAATCACGTGCCCAAGCACGTTCATAATTTCCAACCCTATCGTCTATCCCTGACGATTACCAAAATAAAAGCCCCCGGCTAAGCATGCATGATACCCAAAATATACCATTTAACAAGTTTAAAAGATAGCCAAGAATTCAACCAAGAATTCCGTTTTATTAAACTTTGGCTCCAACCAATCTATTTTAAAAGTATAACATTCCCATTGGAATGTAGACATTGCTCCGGAAACGGGCCATTCAAACCTCGATTCCAAAATCACGACATTTTTACAAAATTTCCAAAAAATAAAATCCTGCAAGCGGCGATCGATCGCCTGAAATATCACGATCGATCGCCTCGATCCAGTGGCCAAAATCGCCTACTCGCGATCGATCGCTACCCCTCACGATCGATCGCCAACCTGCTCGCGATCGATCGCCTAAACCACGCGATCAATCGCCTGCACTTTCATCTTCATCAATTTCGGCAGCTGCTCGTCGTGATCGATCGCCTCTCCTCAGCGATTGATCGCCACCTGCGATTTTCTGAAAAATTCGAGCTTCCATGGTGTTTTTCACACCCAAACTCAAACTCAAAACCAACACCCCATACACCACCAACACCTCAAATACACCTTTAAAACTCAATAAAAACTACAACAACAAACTTTAAGATTTTTACCCAAAATCTACAAACCCAAATATAACATTAATACTCAACCAAAAACAACAATATTACTACCAAATCGAAGACAATAACGAGGGGAAGACTAATACCTGATTATCTTCGAGAAAACCGGCCTCCGAGCCAAGCTACCATCGATTTTACCATCAAGGGAGATGAGGGGAAAGGGTGGGGGGGGGAGAAGGGTTAGGCGTAGAGAGAGAGAGGAGAGAGGGAAGGGTTCCGTGCCAAATGACGGAATACCGAGTCCACTTGGTATATATAGTACCAAAACTCAAAAATACCAATCCCTTCACAAATACATCATGATTCAGTAAATATCACCTGTTTTCAAAAATCATCTCTCTAACCTCAATTCCCATTACCAGCCCCAGTACAAAGTACTCCGCACCCCAAATCCCACCAAAGACCAAATTCCAAGGTTATCACCACGATGAGAATACAATATCATCCCTTGGATCCAACGACTTCAAAAATTGGATTTAAAATCCCCGAGAGTCCCAAAACCGCAATTAATTCATAATTGCCACAAATAAAATCCATTAAGGATTATTACCACACCGGGATTAACAGCATTAATCCCCGGGCATCACAATTATCCCCCACTAATAAAATTTCATCCTCGAAGTTTGCACGGCGTGCTCCACGTAACGCCGAGGACACGCAAATCAAATGGATCCACGATGTCGAATCATGAACATAACATGAACGACACACCAACCGCGAGGATATCGACCTCGCACCAAACCTGGAATGGAGTAACCTCTCCAACTGACACAAATCCACGGAAGACATCAGCATTCCCCGATGCTAATCACCTCAAAGGCAGTCAACCAAACGTAACTGCAGATCAAAGGAGTCATACGCGATTCCAAAATAGATATCGTCTCGATGGTATCCTTACGATCTAGCCTACGATGTTAATCATACATCGTTACTAGGGAAACCACCAGTACACTACAATGTACTTATACCATATCCGGCTTCCTCTCTCCATTCCGTCTCCATCAAGGAGTAGTTGCACTACATTGCAACATCGATTGGGCCACAACACGGCCCCGATCAGCACGAAACACATCTACAAAGATGTCTACAATCGCGTTTTCCAAGAAATCACATCTTGGTCCAACACATCATCGAGACTCCACAAGGGCTCAAATTCCCGAAAGGACTTGCAATAACAATCAATTACATTCCCACCACACGTGTCAACCGCGACACCTAACAAATCCAAAACATGGTCATCCCTCATTTACCCTAGGATTCAACGATCCTAACACAGGGATGTTATCAAATTACACAGAAATGAATTTCCAAGACCCCAAGGTACTACAATTCTTCCTCGGAGGAAGTCAACCAAACCTCACGATCATTCTTCAGAATAAATCGTGCCATCGAGATTACCAATCTCAAGGTGATACAATCTCTCACTAGAGATTCATTCATCCAAGCACACTAACCCGATGCTCGACGAGGGACAAATAAAAACTGGCATTCGTATACACACACGGGTACACATGCATAAGTACCATTACAACTTGCATATACAATGCAATTGACTCGGGTATCACCAGTCTTACCCAATTGTCCCAAACTCAACCGTCAATCCTCAATTATTCTCACCCAACGGAGAACGATTGACGAACCAAAGGCCAAAGGGTGTGATTTCAACATCAACACCACACAAACCAATTCAACTAATCTTCCAAAGATTCCCAACCGGTATATGAATATCGCCTTCCTCACAAGGAAAGTGTCATGAACCATGACTCTCCAACCTCGAACCGCCGTTCGGAAAACTGGATATATTTATACCAAAATATATCTCAGAACCAATAAATACACAACCGATTCGGAATAGTGTATCCTTGCAACTTTTACCAATCCGAACCCGTATACACAACGTATACTCATTTTAACAATGCTCTGTACTAATACCGTAGTACTTACAATCACGAGCATTTCCCCGGAGACGTCTCCTCGAACGTCTCACCGAAAGGTAAGAAATCCATTACTCGGTCCAACACCAGTAATGCTTACCATGGCTGATTTACAGTCAACCTACGACCGATACCAGCTGTCTCCATGACAGTACAATCCAAATCTCTCCAAGAGATAAACTCAACATAGTAGTGTTACCCCACTAACTATATCCCACAAACCAATGACCCTCATTGCATGCCATATGCAAGAATGCTCAACCAGAGCTAACAACGACTTGTTGACACTCACGTTGGTATTCCCAACCAAATTGAGCTGCCCCAAAACAAGTCCCTCAAAAATATTTGACGTAGAAACGTCCCCGTGAGGTATTCTCTGGCTCAATCATCACGCCACATAGAAACTACAAGAGTCTACCATACTCCTCATTGTATCACCTATGATTCACCCAGCTCGAATCCAACGAGCAGTATAATGGCTAACACAAGCACACTAACTCACCGCAACAATACCTGGCTAGCAATACGCTGCCCCCATAGGCTTATACCAACCTATCAACGTGATACATGTCTCATCCCGGTATACCACACCGTACAAACCATTAGAGTTGTGGGTCATCACCCAACATATCTCTAAAACACCAAAGCATAATGGACATCCAGGTGTCCTTGCTCAACCACTATGCGATCATAATCCATTAGGACTTATTCCACACCCTCGGGGTGGGTGTAACCATGTCTACCACACATTACAATGACAAGCGAGTAGTTTCCTCTATGACTACTCTTACCACCGATCACTTGGCCTTAGCCAATCCAGCGAGTATACACAAAGGATATCATTACTCGACAAATATTTACCTCTATTACATGATGCGGTACACTCACCGATACAATGCATCCAATAACCCATCAAGCAAACCTGCTCGGCATAGTGGTCTCATCAACTAGTGACCCAGACACTACCATGTGCTCACCATTGGCACTCAAACCATACGACTAAATGCATATACATAAATGTATTATTCATCGAAACAACGCTACGTGTCCACATAGACATCCACTATGTCATCGTCATCCCGTGACGGTACATGTCGATACACGACATCCATATTCTCATCGCCAAACACATGACAATATAAAACCACACATGATATTCACAATAATGCTAACAAAGCAGTAATATAACATACCTCATCGCTATCAAGATAGCGGTATACCTGTATCCATCGTCCACCAGCGGCATCAGCAGCACCCATCTCTCGTAGGCGGCATAATCCAGTGCTACGCACATAGCAGTATAATCCGTCGCTATAGAGTCAACGGCATGATCCATCGTCATAGAGTCAGTGGCATAAAGCATCGCTATAGCGGAATGTACCATCGATGTAAAATACCTGGCGGCATGAACCATCGCCCATAGAATAGCGGAATAACCCATCGCTATGAATACCGCTATGAATACCCGGCGGCATGAACCATCGCCAATAGAATAGCGGAATGAACCATCGCTATAAATGCCCGGCGGGATGAACCATCTCCAATAGAATAGCGGAATGAACCATCGCTATGAATACCCGGCGGCATGAACCGTCGCCAATAGAATAGCGGAATGAACCATCGCTATGAATACCCGGCGGCATGAACCATCGCCAATAGAATAGCGGAATGAACCATCGCTATGAATACCCGACGGCATGAACCATCGCCAATAGAACAGCGGAATGAACCATCGCTATGAATACCCGGCGGCATGAACCATCGCTATGAATACCCGGCGGCATGAACCATCGCCAATAGAATAGCGGAATGAACCATCGCTATGAATACCCGGCGGCATAAACAATCGCCAATAATCAACGGCATAATCGTGGACTCAAGAGGTACTCACATTCATGTAGCACTTTGTTCCTTTCGGACTCAAGAGGTGGCTCACATTAAATGCAGCACTTTGTTCCCGATCACATCTCTACGTCATGACAGCGGCATCATCGCTTCGACGTGATAGCGGCATCATCGCTTCGACGTGACAGCGGCATGTATCATCGCTTCAACACGACAACAGCATCATCGCTTCGACATGATGGTGGTATCATCGCTTCGACATGACGGTGGTATCATCGCTTCGACGTGACAGTGGCATTTACCATCGCTTCGACACAACAGCGACAATTACCATTGTTTCGGCATGACAGTGGAAATACCCCTCGCTTCGACATATTAACGGCATAATATCCCTCGTAATAGTAATATGACAGCGGAATTATGCTTCGCTTCGACATATTTGCGAATTCTTCATCGCTATCATATGACAGTGGCAAGTATTCACATCGCTACGCCATGCATGCAACCGTAATGCATAACCCGTATTCCAATAAACATCGCCATGAGTGTATTTTAATGCACCTCGCTTCAAATGTGACATGCGTAATTTTACCATCGCTTCAACATTTAGCGGCAAAGCATTAAAATCATCACTCCGATGTATATCTATGCAACCGTAATGCATAATCCATGTCTCATATGACCCTGCAACCACCATGGTTAGCAACAACATATTCCAATTATGAACACATATCATGAACGCACATAAGCAATATAGTTGTGCCACGCAACACTAACTACCATCATGCATAAGTATGTGCTTCTCATTCCCATTAACATGTTCCTAGGCCCTCAACATCCCCAAAGAGCTAACCACTGCTCTGATACCACTAATGTAAGGACCATCGTGCCTTAACCCGTTATTAGTGTATTAATCCATACGATTAGTGCATATAATCATACTATCATGGGGAAAGCCATATGCAAGTACAACACCATATGCTATCCAGAAAATTACTTGCATTTGATCCACATAATATTCAAATCCCCCACCAAGATTTCATATATAACATGCACCCTCATAATACACTAACATGCTCTCAGTTCATTTAGCAATTCCATATTTAATTGCATGCAAACATAATGAACAGAGAAAAGTCGTAGCCCATTTATACATTCCATATACACGTAAAATGTACTCACATAAGAGCACCCAATGAATAAGCGTGTATCTAATGAATAAAACACTCTACGGATACCGTTACTGGTACTTCAATCCTGGAAGCACCTCCCAAGCACAACTCGATCTCAACTCTGGATCTATGCACTTATTCAACTAGCTCTGGTACCTCGATCCTGGAAGTACCTCAAATCAACAGCCCGAGCGCAACTCCAAAGCTGCTGCTACACCTGTAACACCTGTCCCAACAGAGACAGCCCCCACACGGGGTGATCATACCAATACCACCAATCCAATAATCATAATATTACAGTTCATAATTTACAGAATATAAATGCCATGAATTTAAATGATACTCCCTGGATGGTATCATCCTCATCCGGGATCCCCTGTATTGTCCCTGTTCTCAAAATAATCAAACCATTAAATTCCCAAAAGCTGGTTGATCATCTCATTGATAAACTAAAATCCTCCCTACTATACCAGTTCCACAATCAAATATGATTAAATCATCAAATAGAGTACCACAGCTATCATACGTATCTTGCCAATGATTCCGTATTTTCATTTCATAGCTCGCTCCACAATAGCGGCATTTATCCCCACGCACGCTCAACAATAGCGGCGTTATAACCGATGGTTACTCAATGGCGACAACATCTCAATCATTGCTCGCTCAAAGGCGCCACCATATGATTCCCAATGTACGTTCATTTAACATAGTTACCATACATCATGTATTTCAATAACCATTTATTGTAGATGCCACCTACCATGCATTTCAATACTCATTTATTATAAATGTCACATATCATGCATTTCAATGCTCATTTATTCAAATACCATACACCATGCATTCCACAGTTGCAATATTGTAATAGGCTATGCTCGTACTTTATACGTACCTTATAATTCCGTAGTTCGAGTCCAACCTTGCCTGAGTCCCACGACCCGATGAGTTTAAGTGCTAACATGCAAATAACTCCCAATTAAACATAGGCATGCAATCACGTGCCCAAGCACGTTCATAATTTCCAACCCTATCGTCTATCCCTGACGATTACCAAAATAAAAGCCCCCGGCTAAGCATGCATGATACCCAAAATATACCATTTAACAAGTTTAAAAGATAGCCAAGAATTCAACCGAGAATTCCATTTTATTAAACTTTGGCTCCAACCAATCTATTTTAAAAGTATAACATTCCTATTGGAATGTAGACATTGCCCCCGAAACGGGCCATTCAAACCTCGATTCCGAAATCCCGACATTTTTCCAAAATTTCCAAAAAATAAAATCCTGCAAGCGGTGATCGATCGCCTGAAATATCGAGATCGATCGCCTCCATCCTGTGGCCAAAATCGCCTACTCGCGATCGATCGCTACCCCTCACGATCGATCGCCAACCTGCTCGCGATCGATCGCCTAAACCACGCGATCGATCGCCTGCACTGTTCATCTTCATCAATTTCGGCAGCTGCACGCCGCGATCGATCGCCTCTCCTCAGCGATCGATCGCCACCTGCGATTTTCTGAAAAATTTGAGCTTCCATGGTGTTTTTCACACCCAAACTCAAACTCAAAACCAACACCCCATACACCACCAACACCTCAAATACACCTTTAAAACTCAATAAATACTCCAACAACAAACTTTAAGATATTTACCCAAAATCTACAAACCCAAATCTAACATTAATACTCAACCAAAAACAACAATATTACTACCAAATCGAAGACAATAACGAGGGGAAGACTAATACCTGATTATCTTCGAGAAAACGGCCTCCGAGTCAAGCTACCATCGATTTTCCCATCAAGGGAGAAGAGGGGAAATGGGGGGGGGGGGGGGAGAATGGTTAGGCGTAGAGAGAGAGAGGAGAGAGGGAAGGGTTCCGTGCCACATGAAGGAATACCGAGTCCACTTGGTATATATAGTACCAAAACTCAAAAATACCAATCCCTTCACAAATACATCATGATTCATTAAATATCACCTGTTTCAAAAAATCATCTCTCTAACCTCAATTCCCATTACCAGCCCCAGTACAAAGTACTTCGGACCCCAAATCCCACCAAAGACCAAATTCCAAGGTTATCACCACGATGAGAATACAATCTCATCCCTTGGATCCAACGACTCCAAAAATTGGATTTAAAATCCCCGAGAGTCCCAAAACCGCAATTAATTCATAATTGCCACAAATAAAATCCATTAAGGATTATTACCACACCGGGATTAACAGCATTAATCCCCGAGCATCACAGAATTGGAGTCTCTTGTGCACCAACTTGGCGTAGGGAGTGGACAAAGTGTATCAAACTCAAGTTGGAGTGATCATCCCAATCTCAACTATGATAATCAATGGATGAGCCCACCTCCACCTTACATGCAGTCCAACATACCACAATACCCACCATGGCCACAACAACCACAATACCATACCCCTGGTGAGTCTTTAGAGGATCTTGTTTCAACACTTAATGATAGAACTTTGCAATTCCAACAGGAATTCAGGGCTAGCACTCAGAATTTGGGTAACCAAATGGATCAACTAATAAGATCGGCCGATCAGATAGCAGCACAAAAGGAGACCATGATTGCATTCAAATCATGGAGTGATGAAGAAGAGGAGACTATGGAGAAGGTGGTACTGATGCCACCAGAGCTAGAAGAGGAGACACATGTGCCAATAGAAGAAAAGGAATTTGTACATCCTACAACTCCGCAAGGTATGTTTCCCACTGAGAGCTATGTTGAATACTTAGATAAATCATGTGTTGTGACAGAGGAGTCGGCGAAAGAGTACTGTGATGAACAGAATCCTTGGGACTATTTTATCAAAGACAACATCACCTTGGACAGTGGCAAAGAGGTAGAAACTCCAGAAACGATGGTACTTAGGCCATCAATACTTGAACAAGAAACAGAGGTCGAGGTGGATAAGAAGGAATCTCACCCATATGAGATTCCCAAAGGTGAGCATAAGGGACAACAAGTTAATGGATGCCATGAGGTAGATCTTGATCGACCTCAACTGACTTCTTTGGAGGAAGGCGACGAAATGAAAAGACAAAAACCCTCCAAGAGGTGCAAGGCGAATATGCATCGCTTAAGCGAGAGGACTGGCGTCGGGCCACCAACGTTAAACAGATGCGCTGTTTGGGAGGCAACCCAAGGGGAGTTAGTTTCATTTCTCCCTTTTATTTTTTTTATTGTTTTTTTAGTTAGACTATTCTTTTTTCTTGTATTTTTGCCTTACATTGGGGACAATGTAAGATTTAAGTATGGGGGAGGGATTAGTGGTGTGTTATTGCTTTCCTATTACAAAAATACAAAAAAATAAAAAAATCGAAAATTTTGAGCTCATAGTTAGTAATGAACACATGCTTAGAATCACTAGCCCATGATGAAACCTAATTGAGGATATGCATGCTTTTGAACATAGGTGAATTGTTAACCTTGGAACACTTTGAACTCTAATGCAAAGAGTGCCTTGATTAGTAATTGAATATTTTGAGCACGAATCCGTCATGACTTGTGAAGTGTGCATAGCTTAGTGAAGATTGTGTGTATTTTGTGATAGTCTAGAAGTCTCTAATACATGCTAGAACTTAACTACATGCTCTTTGATGCATATTGTAAGGACCCTAATCCTTAAGTGCGGAATTAAGGCATAATAGAGCTAATAACAATGATCAGAGTATAATAAACAAGTGGAGTCTATGAGCTTAAGCATTTACATGCCAAAATAAAGGACTACAAAAAGGATTAATTACATTCCAATCAATGAATGTATCCACTATAGTTTTACGCTACTCCTAGAGTAGGCACTATACAAAAGAATCCTGTCCTTTAATCTACCAAAGATGCTCGTGAAGCTCACTGTCTCAACCCGTTCAAGCCCATCTATCATGCCAAAAAGGTACCTACAAGGACAACCCCCAAACATGAGCAATAATAATCATTCATATTCAATACAATATGAAGATAAAGCGTAAATGCATAATCAATATAAAACACTTCCTGTTTTCCCATGCATTTCAAACGCTTCCCGTTTGGTTGTCCCTGTACCATAACTCATGAGTATAATCAACAGATTATCTTTAATGGCCAAAACATGTCATGACATCATATACCATCTCAACTGTACCACATATTGGTCACCATTCCCTAGTCTGTCCATCACAGTGTATTTTAATGCCCCTCGCTTATATTCATATGGGCGGCATAGGATAACCTCGCTACAATGGACATGCGGCGCTCCCACCCCTCGCTTCACAGAGAGCGGCAAATACCCTTTCCTCGCCCCATATGATAACCACGCTCAAATGTGACATGCGGCGCTCCCACCCCTCGCTTCACATTTAGCGGAACCAATACAAAAAGCGGCAAGCATTAAAATCATCAAAGGATGACCACGACTCATGGGATGTGCATCAAATAATCATAATATGCATCTAACATCAATATGCATAAATTACCATGTATATGCATCCACAATGCAATACCTCATATGGCATAAATCAACATGTATATGCATCCACAATGCAATACCACATACATACTCGCATCCACAATGCATAAACAATGAGTATATAAAATACATGTTACCGTTGGGTGCCCGTGCGTCCACTACGTACCTTTCCAAAATGTGGAATGTGATTGGACCTCAATTCCTTGGCTGCGTTGCCACCTGGGTTGGTTCTACATATTCACAAATACCAATATTAGAACCCAATAATAGTCCAATACCAAAAATCCCACAAAAACACCCAAAAACACCATTTTTGGTGTCTCGCGATCGATCGCCATCAAGCCCCGATCGATCGCGAGAACACACTGTCTCGGGCAACAAAATTGCACAATCCGCGATCGATCGCGGAGCTAGCGCCGATCGATCGCGGCCTCGCCGATCGATCGCGCCAAGCTCGCGATCGATCGCTGAGGCTCACTGCCTCAGCCCTGATGCTCGCGATCGATCGCGAGAAAATCGCCGATCGATCGCCGAGCTGTGGTCAAGCGGGATTTGGGCACTATTCACCCATCTTCAACCCCTTCTCATACACACCCACATACCCCAACATAAATCAAACCCAATAACTCAAAACCACCCATAAACATCAACATAAACTCAAATAAACAACATCCAACCAAAACACTACCAAAATCATAACACCCAACACAACCCATTTTAAACCCTTTAAAACCAAACTAAACTCAACCAAAACCTTACAAAATTAATACATGAGGTACCCATACCTCTTGGGGATCTCAAATCACCCAACAATCTTCCACAAATCAAAGTTTGCAAGGTCTCCTCTTCACCTCAAAGGTGAAACTCGAAAATATGGGAAGAGGGGAAGGGTTTGGGTGTTGGAGATAATTTGGTAAAGTAAAATATGAGTGGATGGGGTGGGGTTGGGTATAAAGGTGAGTTTTTAAATTAAAAAGCAATCCAAGGCAATTCCATGGTGTATAAAACACCCCAACATGATATTTTCAAAGCATTTACTCAAAATGCACCAAATATCAATTAACACATGATTCCTCATAAATTGCTAACCAATGCAAATAAATCATGCTTCCAATAATATTTACCCAACATGCACCACATGCACCCTGAAATGCAACCCCGGGTCACCCTATCCATATGACCATGCATTTTCCATAAGGTAAATAAATTCCAACACATAATCAATTACCACATATTTAATCATGTAAACACAATTAAAGCCAAATAGCAATTAACCATTTCGGGGATGTCACAATACTCCCCTACTTATAAGATTTCGTCCTTGAAATCACATGCACTTACCCCAACAGAAATTAAACATAAACCCATACCAGAGAATAGTTCCGGGTAGTGCTGCACCATATGCTGCTCCGTCTCCCACGTAGCCTCCTCGACACCCCTGCGATCCCACTAAACTTTGATCATCGGTATCACTTTGTTCCGAAGTCTACGGTCTGCTCTGTCCAGAATTCTTACAAGCCGTTCCACATAAGACACATCGGATTCCAACTGAACTTCGGAAGGCTGTAACATGTGAGACGGATCCGGCTCATACTTTCGCAGCATCGATACATGAAACACATCATGTATACCAGATAAAGAAGGCGGCAAAGCCAGTCGGTAAGCCAATGTGCCAATGCGCTGCAAAATCTCGTACGGTCCCACAAACCTCGGAGACAGTTTCCCGCGCATCCCAAACCGCACAACGCCTCTGAAAGGCGAGATCTTCAAAAAGACCTTATCTCCCAACTGAAACTCTAACGGTCTCCGCCGTTTATTCGCATAAGCTGCCTGTCTGTCTTGGGCTGCTTTCATTCTCTGCCTTATAGTCTTTATCTTCTCTTCCATTTCTCGGATCAACTCAGGCCCTCCGACTGATCTACTGTCCAAATCATCCCAACACAAGGGCGATCTACATCTTCTGCCATAAAGAGCTTCAAACGGAGCCATCTGAATACTTGCCTGGTAGCTATTGTTATACGAAAACTCTACCAAAGGCATTGAATCCTGCCAAGAGGCATCGAACTCCAATACACAAGCTCTTAACATGTCCTCGAGCGTCTGAATAGTGCGCTCGGTCTGGCCATCCGTTTGAGGATGATAAGCAGTACTCAATCTGACCTCAGTTCCCAAAGCTGACTGAAGGCCTTCCCAGAAATGAGATGTGAATCGCGGATCTCGATCTGACACAATAGAAACGGGGATCCCATGCAATCTCACCACATCTCTAATATACAACTGCGCCATCCTCAAGAATGTAAATGTCATGCTATAGGGAATAAAGTGGGCTACCTTAGTCAATCTGTCCACAATCACCCAAATAGCATCGAAGCCTGAAGCACTCCTCGGCAAATGAGTCACGAAGTCCATGGAAATGTGCTCCCACTTCCACTTCGGTATCTCCAAGCTTCTCAACTCGCCGCCAGGTCTCTGTCTCTCTGCCTTAACCTGCTGGCAGATCAAACACCTCTTCACAAAAGCGACGACATCGGACTTCATTCTCTTCCACCAAAACTGACCACGCAGATCTCTGTACATCTTCTTCCCGCCTGGGTGGATGCTAAGTCTGCTACTGTGAGCTCGTTCCAAGATCCCCTTACGCAACTCCGGCGTACTCGGAACCACCCAGCGGTTACCCAATCTCAAAGATCCGTCGTCGGCCACTCTGAACTTCGTCGGCTGACCAAGATGCACTATAGACAACCATCTCTGAACCTCAGCATCTGCCCTCTGAGCTCTCCTGATGTTCTCATAAATATCTGGCTCAGCTAATAAGGTAGAGACATACACTGGTGATGCATCTATATCAAAATCATAGCCGAGATGACAATAGGAGGTCATCATAGCCGACAAATGGATGACGTCCTCAGCAGAACTCCTCACTTTCCGGCTCAAAGCGTCTGCTGTCAAATTGGCTTTCCCCGGATGGTACTCTATCTCGCAATCATAGTCCTTGAGTAGGTCCATCCATCTCCTCTGCCTCATGTTCAGCTCCGCCTGAGTGAATAAAAACTTGAGGCTCTTGTGATCCGTGTATATGGTGAAAGAAGTGCCATATAAGTAGTGCCTCGAGATCTTCAGGGCGAAGATGATAGCCGCCAATTCCAAGTCATGAACTGGATATCTGGTCTCATGCGGCTTCAACTGCCTCGATGCATAAGCTACCACATGCTTACTTTGCATCAGAACACATCCAAGGCCCTGCAGTGATGCATCCGTATACAGAACAAATCTGGAGTTCTCCATCGGGATCACTAATACTGGCGCCGTCGTCAACCGGTGCTTCAACTCCTGGAAGCTCTCCTCACAAGCTTCTGACCGAAAGAAAGGCACTCCTTTCTGAGTCAACTGAGTCAGCGGCTTGGCAATCTTCGAAAAGCCCTCAACAAAGCGCCGATAATACCCGGCCAAACCAAGAAAACTCCGGATCTCAGGTACAGAAGTGGGGGCAGCCCACTCCATCACAGCCTCAATCTTCTTCGGGTCCACTGATATCCCGCTGCTCGAAATGACATGCCCCAGAAACACTACACTGCTCAGCCAAAATTCACACTTACTGAGCTTAGCATACAACTGATGCTCTCTGAGAATCTGAAGCACTGTCCTCAAGTGTTTCACATGATCTTCCTCACTCCGGGAGTAGATAAGAATGCCGTCAATGAACACGATGACGAACTGATCAAGATACGGCTGAAACACTCTGTTCATCAGACTCATAAAGACGGCCGGGGCGTTCGTCACACCGAACGGCATCACCAAGAACTCATAATGCCCGTATCGAGTCCGGAACGCTGTCTTTTGCACATCTTCCTCTCTGACCCGAATCTGATGATACCCGCATCTCAAATCAATCTTGCTATACACCCTGGTACCTTGCAACTGATCAAACAAATCGTCTATCCTTGGAAGAGGATACTTATTCTTCACTGTAGCCTTGTTCAGCTGCCGGTAATCGATGCACAGCCGCATCGAACCGTCCTTCTTCTTCACAAAGAGAACTGGTGCGCCCCATGGCGACACGCTCGGGCGTATATACCCCTTGTCCAAGAGATCCTGCAACTGTTCTTTCAACTCTCTCAACTCTGCCGGTGCCATCCTATAAGGTGCACGGGAGATAGCGGATGTCCCTGGCAGCAACTCGATCCCAAATTCAACTTCCCTGGCCGGTGGAAATCCTGGGATCTCTTCTGGAAATACATCAGCAAATTCTGCCACAACTGGTACATCCTCAACCCTCAGTTCTTTACTCTTTTCAGACGTGTCCACGGCATAAATAAGATAGCCCGTGTGCCCACGTTCCAACAGCTGAGACATCTTGATCGCTGAAATCAACGGAATCTTCGCACGAGACCCGTTGCCAAAGAAAGTCCACTGACTGCCCAACTCAGGTCTGAACTTCACTGTTCTCTGCCGGCAATCTACCACTGCCTGGTATCTGTTCAGAACATCAATTCCCAAGATGCAGTCAAAGTCTGACATACCCAGCACAATCAAGTCTGATCTCAACTCGTTGCCCTCAAAATAAATGAGGCAGTCTGCCATAAACTGATCAGCAACAACATTTCTTCCAGTGGGTGTCGAGACCAATAGAGGCGTGGGCAAAGAAGACGTGCGCATATGGTGTCTTTCCACAAATCCCACAGACACAAAGGAATGGGAGGCACCTGTATCTATCAAAACAAAAGCAGGGTACGTAAATAAATGACACGTACCGGCAATCACCTCCTCCGGGGCTGCCTGAGCCTGCTCCCTGGTCAGTGCATATACTTGTCCCTGGGGTGGTCCCACTGTCTGACCTCCCGATGGACGAGGCCCAAATTGCTGCCTTTGCTGCACTGTCCTGTCCTCAAACCTTGGCCTGTTGCCCTGATACTCTGACTGGCCTCCCCTGGTGGGACAATACCGAGCAATGTGGCCCATCCTGCCACATACATAACATGCAGGACACTTATTTGAAGAATGCGGCCCTCCACAATTGTTGCACTTAGGCTCTCCCGGCCTCTCCCCTTGTGAAGATCCTCGATTGGCCGACCAATTTCCTTTCTTGCCATCCTGTTTCTGGCCAAAGTATTTCTTTCCACCATACCTCGAAGATGAGGAGGCACCACGGGGTTTAAATGGCTCACCCCGAGGCCTCAAACTGTCACTAGTCTGCCTCTGTTGCGGTACCGGTGGTGGCATGGCATAAGCTCCCACTCCTAGCTCAGCAAGCTCCGCTCTTGTGAGAGCATCATCAAAAGAAGTTGGGTTATTGATGATAACCCGGTCATAGAGCTCCGGTCGTAGTCCTTTCATGAAATTTCTCATCTTGGCACGTCCATCAGAGGCAATATGGGGGACATACCTAAGTAGTGATGAGTACTGTGTGGCATAATCTGCCACTGTCATGTTTCCCCTGCCTCAGGCTTGCAAATTCATCCTCTTTTGTCTGTCTTGCTGCCGCGGAGAAGTATCGGTTCAAGAACCTGGTCCTGAAGAGCGTCCAGTCAATCACAGCACCCAGTGCTCTCATCTCCATCACTGTGCTCCTCCACCACATCAATGGTTTCTTAGCCAATTGGAACTCCGCCAGCCTCAGCCAAGCAGTAATAGCACACGGAGCCGATACAAAGATCTGTTCAAGTCTCTCCAGCCACTCTTCAGCTTCTTCTCCGGACTCTGTCCCCTCAAACCGGGGCGGATGATAAGACAGAAACTGCGTCAAGCTAATCTCACCCGGTAGCAATAACTGGACCACTGGTTCCATTCCTACAGCCGGTGGAGGTAGAGGATTAGCCTGTCCAATACTCGCATTTACACTCCCAACATCTCCGACTTCCTCATTAGCAGCCATGCTGTAACACAAATGTTAACAACAATCCAAAGCAATATATATATCATGTCGTTAGATAACAGGAGTGATATAAGCATGTTAGTATAACAGGATATACAGTAATATGCACCACATGCATAAACATGCTCCAAATGTAAGCACCTAGCCAACCATGCTAAGGCTACCCTTCACTCGTTCCCGGGTTCTCTAACCACTGCTCTGATACCACTAATGTAAGGACCCTAATCCTTAAGTGCGGAATTAAGGCATAATAGAGCTAATAACAATGATCAGAGTATAATAAACAAGTGGAGTCTATGAGCTTAAGCATTTACATGCCAAAATAAAGGACTACAAAAAGGATTAATTACATTCCAATCAATGAATGTATCCACTATAGTTTTACGCTACTCCTAGAGTAGGCACTATACAAAAGAATCCTGTCCTTTCATCTACCAAAGATGCTCGTGAAGCTCACTGTCTCAACCCGTTCAAGCCCATCTATCATGCCAAAAAGGTACCTACAAGGACAACCCCCAAACATGAGCAATAATAATCATTCATATTCAATACAATATGAAGATAAAGCGTAAATGCATAATCAATATAAAACACTTCCTGTTTTCCCATGCATTTCAAACGCTTCCCGTTTGGTTGTCCCTGTACCATAACTCATGAGTATAATCAACAGATTATCTTTAATGGCCAAAACATGTCATGACATCATATACCATCTCAACTGTACCACATATTGGTCACCATTCCCTAGTCTGTCCATCACAGTGTATTTTAATGCCCCTCGCTTATATTCATATGGGCGGCATAGGATAACCTCGCTACAATGGACATGCGGCGCTCCCACCCCTCGCTTCACAGAGAGCGGCAAATACCCTTTCCTCGCCCCATATGATAACCACGCTCAAATGTGACATGCGGCGCTCCCACCCCTCGCTTCACATTTAGCGGAACCAATACAAAAAGCGGCAAGCATTAAAATCATCAAAGGATGACCACGACTCATGGGATGTGCATCCAATAATCATAATATGCATCTAACATCAATATGCATAAATTACCATGTATATGCATCCACAATGCAATACCTCATATGGCATAAATCAACATGTATATGCATCCACAATGCAATACCACATACATACTCGCATCCACAATGCATAAACAATGAGTATATAAAATACATGTTACCGTTGGGTGCCCGTACGTCCACTACGTACCTTTCCAAAATGTGGAATGTGATTGGACCTCAATTCCTTGGCTGCGTTGCCACCTGGGTTGGTTCTACATATTCACAAATACCAATATTAGAACCCAATAATAGTCCAATACCAAAAATCCCACAAAAACACCCAAAAACACCATTTTTGGTGTCTCGCGATCGATCGCCATCAAGCCCCGATCGATCGCGAGAACACACTGTCTCGGGCAACAAAATTGCACAATCCGCGATCGATCGCGGAGCTAGCGCCGATCGATCGCGGCCTCGCCGATCGATCGCGCCAAGCTCGCGATCGATCGCTGAGGCTCACTGCCTCAGCCCTGATGCTCGCGATCGATCGCGAGAAAATCGCCGATCGATCGCCGAGCTGTGGTCAAGCGGGATTTGGGCACTATTCACCCATCTTCAACCCCTTCTCATACACACCCACATACCCCAACATAAATCAAACCCAATAACTCAAAACCACCCATAAACATCAACATAAACTCAAATAAACAACATCCAACCAAAACACTACCAAAATCACAACACCCAACACAACCCATTTTAAACCCTTTAAAACCAAACTAAACTCAACCAAAACCTTACAAAATTAATACATGAGGTACCCATACCTCTTGGGGATCTCAAATCACCCAACAATCCTCCACAAATCAAAGTTTGCAAGGTCTCCTCTTCACCTCAAAGGTGAAACTCGAAAATATGGGAAGAGGGGAAGGGTTTGGGTGTTGGAGATAATTTGGTAAAGTAAAATATGAGTGGATGGGGTGGGGTTGGGTATAAAGGTGAGTTTTTAAATTAAAAAGCAATCCAAGGCAATTCCATGGTGTATAAAACACCCCAACATGATATTTTCAAAGCATTTACTCAAAATGCACCAAATATCAATTAACACATGATTCCTCATAAATTGCTAACCAATGCAAATAAATCATGCTTCCAATAATATTTACCCAACATGCACCACATGCACCCTGAAATGCAACCCCGGGTCACCCTATCCATATGACCATGCATTTTCCATAAGGTAAATAAATTCCAACACATAATCAATTACCACATATTTAATCATGTAAACACAATTAAAGCCAAATAGCAATTAACCATTTCGGGGATGTCACACATATGTCTAGACTACTTGCAAACATGAAAGTGATATAGGCAATCTTTGATACGTTTGAGCCTTTCAAGCCTACCATGTAAAGAAAATCAATCACTAATACCCTTTTTGAGCCTTAATGCAAAAGAATGGTTGTATGCTAAGCATACAAACAACCCCCATTCGACATTCTTTGACTAGCTTATCATCCTTCGCTAATAAGCCTAAATGTGATTTCAATCCACACCTTTGAAGGGAGTATGATGTATTTCAGTCACATGCACTTATGTATTCAATGATTCAAATGTTTGTGAGCTTCATTGTCAAAAGAATGAAATGCATGAAAGAAAAGGGATGTCTTGAGAAATTTGATAAAAATATGACTCCAATGGGAGCCAAGGCACAAAAGAAGAAAAATGTTGAAATAAACCTTACAAAAATATACAAGGTGTGAAAAAGAACAAAGTTGAAAAAAAAATCATGCAAGAAGATAAGCTAATTATTGTGCATTACATGATTCTCTCTTGTTTGATATATCTTACCCTTTCTTTCATAAGCCAATACATAGGCCAAGCTACAAGCTAATAAAGACCTACTTGATTTGTGTTTGCAAGTAGCTAAGATAGTGGAAAAGAGTGTGCAAGTGAGCTTATACTTGTGTTGGTGTACAACTTGAACTATTGTAGGTTTACATTTGTTGGATCTATAATTTGCATACGACACTTGTTTATGATCACACACGCACGTTCACTACTTTGTTAAGTATGAGATGTCTAGGGATTGAAATTGTTCCACTGTTAACTTTTCACCGCCTTTCATTACTATGCATGTTTAAAATTATTGAGGCATTAAAGTGAGAACAAGTTATTTTGTTGTGATGCTATGAGCCAAACAAAAAGATTGTAGTTTTGTCTGAATTACTCGAGGTCGAGTAAAGTTTAAGTATGGGGGTGTTTGATTTGACTAGAAATAGACACATCTATCGCGCTTAATTGTCTACGATTTGGTATATTTTGATGGATAAATTGATACATATGCTACCTAATCGTATATTTTTGTAAATGTAGGGAAAGGTGAAGAAATCAAGCTAAAATGATGAAAGAAGCAATAAAGTTGAATAAAAGAGGAAAAAACCAGAATCCAAGACACATGTTGTTCTTTTTTCCTCACATTTCTATATGTTAAAGCCATGTTTTGGAAATTTGGTCCATAGAAAAGTTGTAGAACTTTGGTTATCTTCGCGTGGACAGCTGATTCATCAAATTCGGAGTTCGTACGAGAATATTACGGCCAAAATACGAAACTCGCCATAAAAATGGAGGACAGGCGTAATTACGTCATTCTCAGGCGTAATTACGCCAATGCTACGGCATGGAAAGGTGTAATTATGCCATTTGGAGGCGTAAATACGCCAGAAATGCGGGAAGCCATATTTTTGACACGTCATCAGGCGTCTTTAAGCCATTTTCTGGCGTAGCTACGCCAGCAGAGTTTTGGAAAGTGTAAAAACTTGATTTCTTTCCTTCCCACATGGATTCTAACCTACTCCATCAGCCTCCCTACATATATTCCTCAAAATTCAGACCTTTGAACCATCTAGATAGTTAGGGTAGAGTAGTTTAGGATAGTTTTACAATT
Organism: Haberlea rhodopensis; assembly: GCA_907163345.1. Taxonomy (NCBI): domain Eukaryota; kingdom Viridiplantae; phylum Streptophyta; class Magnoliopsida; order Lamiales; family Gesneriaceae; genus Haberlea; species Haberlea rhodopensis. Next base: position 9,192,159 of record CAJQUN010000006.1, on the reverse strand, counting down.
TTTCTCTCAATTTTGTTGAAGAACGCTACGAAAATCGAAGCGAAGGCGGGACTGACACCTCGACGAGCGGAGATTGGATTAGTTTTCTTTCTTTTGTTTTTATTTATTGCTTTATCTTAGATTATGTCTAGCTAGTTTTTAATTCTTGGTTGAGGAAGACAAATCCTTGGCTTTTATTTATCTTGGGGAGATTCTTACGCTTTAATTATCAATTTTATTGAGTATCGAGAGTTTTTCTAATTTTATTGATATGATTGTTGTGTTTGTTTATTGGATTGACAACCTAATAACTTGCATGAAATCTAACGCTAAATTAGATATCAAATACGGAATCGTTTGATCCCTCTAAGTTACGAAGCAACTAAGATTGATGAATTTCCGCTTGTGAGTTTGTTAAATTCTTAGGAAGAACACTTGACTAGATTAAACATAGACACTTAGATTATGTTGTTTAGCTTCATCGATCTCACTAGTTCATATGCTATCATCGATTTAAATCTTAATCGCTTGTATTTTGATTGATTGTTTGATAAGGGTTAAACTAGAACGCTTGGGCTACTTAACTAAACGTAAGGTGAGATAGGACTTTGATTATTGGATCAAACGTCCAACGATGAATATTCATATGAAAAATTGAGTCTTTTGTGAATCGATGAAATAGATAATATTCCAAGGAAGAGTCGACCGATACCAAGAATCGCTTTCATTAGTTTAATCTTTAGTTTTAATTTTAATTAGTATAATTCATTCACAACCCCATCTTTTATTGTTTTGATTTTGATTTTCATTAACACAAAGATTCACACCTCCTCGTGGGATCGATCCCTACTCACGCTACTACAGTATTGTTATCAATCTTGAGGATTGAGTGGGGTTAATTTGGGCGTACACGACAAACGCGCACCAGTTGGTTGTTATAAATTGTAAGACCCCAACTCCTAACATTGTCATAGTCCATTAACTTGGTCATTTGTGTATACATTTATCAGACTAGGAAACTGTTACTACAAATATTTCAAATGCACAATCCTCCATAAATTTAGTTTTCAGTCAAACACTAATTGTTTATGCACACTACATAATGCACATCCATATACTCAATTCATTATGTAACTTATCTCTCAATTAAATTTCAAGTAACTCCCAAATGACGAGAAATCCCAAACCTTTATACATGCCATATACACATATTCATAATACTATCAAACGACCTTCGAGTAAATGAATATGTATCTAATAGTATAAAGCATATTACACAATACCAATACTGGTATCTCGCTCGTCAATCGATGGCTTTGACTCAGTTCCAGAATCCAAGTCGTACATGTTCTACATGTTTAAATAGAAACAGCCACCACACGAGGTAAGCATATCAACAACATAATCTCAAAATCATTGAATTCCAATTTAATAATTACAAAATATAATGTTGCACTTTAAGCAAATACTCCCTGAGTGTACCAACCTTACTAGATCTCTCACGATGTTCATGTTATAACAATATACAAAATCATCAATTACAAAGTCATTTAAATCATCTCAATAATGATTACTATACGCATACACAAATTGTCAGTTCCTCAATCGATAATAAACAAATCCAGGATGACAAAGATTTATTGAAATTAAATACAACGCAGTTATCAATTTATTAGTCATAACTCATCATATCACCTCGCACGCTCAACAGTGGTGACATCACCATCCATCGCACGATCATTAGCGGCATCACAATCCATCGCACACTCAATAACGGCATCACAATACGTCATAGCACTATTCATTGGTGATCTCAATACTTACCAACAAATTACTCAACAATTATGTCAATTAATATAACAATCAGTACTTGTACATCTCTACGCACTAATTCAAACACATCAAGAATATATCATTCATTGCATGTAGCAATAATACATTTACCTATGCTCGTACATCACACATACCTTAAGGTCGACGACATGATTTAGAAATCCTCGATGATCGCGCTTTTCTTTAGCAAATTAATATTAAGTGGTGCATGATATAAATCAACAACACAAATCGACTGCAATTGTACGGTGTAAGTTTTAATATAGTGATTCGAAAATACGAGTGTCGAACATTGGACTAATAAGTAAGTACCAAATAAGATTTTTTAAACTATATTAACCTATGAATATTGAAGTAGTGAGTAAACTAATAACTAAATTAAACTAATGCTAATGCAACCAAAACAATCGATGATCACGAGAAAAGTCCACTAATAGATTATCAAGATAATGGTTCATCTAAACATTTGCCTTACAATTCTTTTATTCTTTATGATTCAATATCCGTCCATTCTCTAAGGTGACGAGTTTTCCGAATTTATTCAATATACTCTATCGAGCTATATTAAACCTAACATCAAATTTGCAAGAAGTAACTTTTGTTCACTTAATTAACAATTCGATATTGAATGAAACTTTATGAAAACTAAGGCTATCCCTCGTATGTGATTTTATCTTTCGTTCTCAATCCTAAACATATGGCATGAATTATTACGACGTATTATAATATTATCTTTCGATCTCAATTATAATAACTAGAATCATTCAAAGATGGTCAAACCTTCAAAAGCATTAAGAACATAAAACATGCACGTAGAAGATGTAGGAATTCAATCAATCAATAATATTAAAGGAAACAATGTTTAAGATAGTTCTTAATCATCCAAAACACATTAAATCCAATAATTATTTAAATCTAAAGCTTAAAAAGTAAGAGCAAACTCCCAAGTTGACCTCATTCTTCTTGATCCTTCTTCTCTTTCTTCTTTCTCGACCGTGCTCCTCGATTATCTTGGTGAAGATGTTCCAAAACCTAGGATGAATTATGTGGTATGAAGGTTGATGATGGTGAAGGTGGAAGCTGGAAGATGGAGGATGAAGACTACTCCTAGGTTAGAATATATGGTTCTTCCTAGGGGTGAGCAAACGGTCGGTTAAACCGAACTTTTTGACCGAACCGAATAATTTTGAAAGTTCGGTTCGGTTAGTTCGGTAGTTCGGTTATTTTTTTAAAAAACATCGGTTAAATCGGTTAAATCGGTTTCGGTTACGGTTTTAGTTTTTAAAAGTTCGGTTAACCGAATAAACCGATTAGGATTGTTTAAATTAAAAAATTGGATTTGGGCCACCATCCATGCTACTGGGCTTGTTTATAAAATTTGGATTAACCTTATTGAAATGCTTGATTACTTATTAGCCTTCCAAAAGTTATACTCCCATAAGTCCATAACCCATTCAACCCTAACTCATAATTGAAACTTGAAAGTGTAATGAAGGATCGGTGGACATGAAGCGCAGAATAGGTGAAGCCGTCTACTCGATCTTCGCTGAATTTTTTTTAGAGAAAAGTTCGGTTATATCGGTCATCAACCGATATAACCGATATTTTTATCGGTTTCGGTTACATCGGTTATTATGAAAAAAAGTTCGGTTCGGTTATATGAAACATAAGTTCGGTTTATCGGTTATAGCAAAGTTCGGTTCGGTTATTAACCGAACCGACCGATTGCACACCCCTAGTTCTTCCCACAAAATCTGATATATGGGGTGATATATATGTCAAAAATAATCCAAGAGTCCTCCCCAACTTGGTAAGATTCGTCCCTATCTTTAAAAATAGCAACTTGAAATTTCCTTCCGCAATAGGACACTAGGCGCCTCGTCCATCAGCGTCGGGGCTCCTGTTTTGGTCAAAAATGGATTTTTTACCATCCAGACTGGCGATAGGGAGCCTAAAATCAGGCGCCCTAGCGCCTCTTCTTTTGCCCGACTGACATGCCTTTACTATTTTTGACATAACTTTGTCATACGATCTTAGATTAAATGAGTTAGGTATCCACGCGACGATAACTGAAAGTTCTACAGCTTTTATGTTGATCACACTTCCAAAATATGGCTTGAACATGAATAAAGTTGAGGATAAAGAAGTGACATGTGTCTTGTATTTCGATTTCTCTCTTTTCTTCTACTTTCTTCATTCTTTCGTCGTTTTTAGCTTCTTTTCTTCATCGTCCTCAAGCAAGCACTAGAATCAAAGTTCTTGATTTTTGAAACGAATTAGCTCATGGCTAGCATTTACCTCAGAATCTCACTTTCACACATACAAAAGTTGAACAAGACCTGCTTTCTCCTAAATCAAGCAACACATCTTCAAGATCAAATCATGATAATCAACTCAAAGTCAAGATTATCGTTTAGCACCCATAGGCCTATTTTCAACCAACTTCTCCAGTAGTTACTCCCTAGACTTAGATCAAAAGGTCTTTTTAAGCTTGTAATGTTAGGCATTTGGTTTCGGTTACAAAGAAAATGATAATATAAGCACAAAGAAAAGAGTATAATCATATAAAGTTCATATTTTAGCATATAACTTGAGCTTCTCATCTTTTTTTCTAGCCTTGGCAACTCTTGGTCATAATTAAGGCTCTTTCTTTTTCTCTTTTTCTCATTCATCATTTTTTTTTATAAGCTTCTCAAAATATAACAATATAAGTGCATCCAATGAGATTCATTATACTCCATTAGGGTAAGGATAAAATTTTTCATTTAGGCTCGTGAGAGTAGATATAATGAGTTTAAAAAAGAATGTCGAATGGTCTAATTGTATGCAAAACATACACCATTCTTTTTCAACTAGCTCAAAGTGGGACACTAGGGAATGATATATATCAGGTAAGCTTGAAATGCTCAAACGTGTCAAAGATCGTCTAGAGCATTTCCAAGTCAAGTGTGTAACTATAAAATTTCGTCTCAAATTGTCATCATCAAATAAGTTATCGGGTGACTCTAAAATGCTCAAGACAAATCATCAAGTTCACAACAATTATCACTCTTCAACATACAATCCACACAATCATCACTCAATTTGCTCCATATATTCCGCATTTTTGACATGCTAACTCAAAACAGGATATGCATGCATAAGTCTAAAAATCATTAAAATTCAAGTCCATATGCATAGTGTGATCAAAATCATCATTGAATAATAGTCACTACTATAATTCATTCTTTACGTTTGAACTCATAAAATTTTTTAGCTCGTAATAATTGGATGATTCAAGTGTCAATTTCGCATACATCATGCAGATTAAGACAAATAAAAGTCATGATGATTAAACAAGTGAAACATGCAAGCCAATCCCACAAACTTAAATCAAACATTATCCTCAGTGTTTAAAAGAATCAAAAGTGAAAACAGTAAACTCCCCTGATAAATACGATTGCATGAGGACTAAGGTGATTGGCTTTTGAAAGCTCCATTGTTGTAGGGATTCACTCCAACTGAGTACCTCACAAGAAAAGAATACAAATAGTAAAATAATCGACTCGAGAGATAATAAAAACTAAAAACAAAAACCAAAAATCAAATAAACTAAACAACAAAAGATATGCCTTGGGTTGCCTCCCAAGAAGCACTGATTTCTAGTCGTCGGTTTGATCATCAGAAGCAACCACCAAAGAGCGGTTGCCGCGCATAGTAAGTATTGTATGATATTGCACATGGGGTCTTGATTCAGTATGCCCTCAATCTTGGCCAGATTGTTCCAATGTAAGTTCGTCGCTCCAACAACATCCGTCTTGAATTGATGGGAGAAGGATTCTTGGCTTGGCTTCATCTCTTGTAGGATATAGCATGGTGAAGTTGACATCGATCTGAAGAATGAGTCCACATATGGCATAGAACATGTCGCCATCGATGGGTGCTCATCACAATTGTCGAAGTTCAGTTTCCAACATCACACTCGGCTCATCTATCAATGGGAACTCCTCATATAGCTTTTCTAGTGTAAATTTAATCACTCACATTCCCTTGATTCTTCTTCATAAATCGGATCACTCTCCCAAAATTGGTTGGTGGAGTCCTCATCATCATGTAACCAAACATGATTTGTAGATCCCGTCTTCTCTTCTTGGCAGCTTGTTAAAAGTATCTTCGTAAGGTTTTCTACTTGCTGCTTCAAGTGACGTATAATGTTGGTTTGGTGTTCTAGAATTGTTTTAGATGACGCCATGAATCTTAGTAGTGTATCATCCAACTGAATCATGTCTCCTTCAAAACTACCCCATTCCTCTCCTTGATGCTCGAATCGTTGGTGTGTAAATTGCGGGTAGTGGGGGCTCTGGCTGTGTTGGTGGTTCCAACCCTGCAGAGAAGGATCCCAATACCAATTGTAGTCGAAGTCTGACATATCATTGAGCAGGTGCAACACACCGTCCTAATCTCTATCAAACATGGGGCTCCCTATTGCCAAAGCTCCATTGAATACCCGTCCTTATGACTCTGCATCCAATCCATTATACAAAAATTGTAGTAGGGAGTAGTTCGAAAAGTAATGGTACCAGAATATGTGCCAGTTTCTTGAATCTCTCCCACGTTTCATAGAACGACTCTGAATGTTGTTGGGCAAAACTTGTGAAGACTTGCTAATGAAACATCCGAAGTACTCGCAAGAAAACCAATCAAACAATTACAATTTTTATTTTTATTTTTGAAATTTTATATATAAACAAAAACAATGGTTAAATTAAAGAATATCGTATGATATTACTAAAATTAGTCTCCGGCAATGGCGCCAAATCTTGATAGCGCTTCTCTTTAGCAAATAAATATTAAGTGATGCATGATATAAATCAACAACACAAATCGACCGCAAGCGTATGTTATCAAGTTTTAATATAGTGATTCGTAAGTACGAGTGTCGTACCTTGGACTAATAAGTAAGTACCAAATAAGATTTCTCTAAAATATATTTAACCTACAAATATTGAAGTAGTGAGTAAACTAATAACTAAATTAAACTAGTACTAATCCAACCAAAACAATCGATGATCACGAGAAAAGTCCACTAGAAAATATTATCAAGATAATGGTTAATCTAAGCAATTCCCTTACAATTCTTTTATTCTTTATGATTCAACATCCACATCCATCCATTCTCTAAGGTGACGTTTTTAGAATTTATTCAATATATTCTATCGAGCTATAAAACTAACACCAAATTGCAACACGTAACTTTCGTTCACTTAAATAACAATTCGATATTGAATGATACTTTATGAAAACAACTAACTTTAGATTAAATAAGCAAAGGTTATCACTCGTATGTGATTTTATCTTTCGATCTCAATCTTAAACATACGGCATGAATTACTATGTCGTATTATATTATTATCTTTCGAAAAAAATTATAATAACTAGAATGATTCAAAGATGGACAAACCTTCAAAAGCACTAAGAACATAAAACATGCACATAGAAGATGTAAGAATTCAATCAATCAATAATATTAAAGGAAAAACAATGTTTAAGATATTTCTCAATCATCCAAAACACATTAAATCCAATAATAATTCAAAACTAAAGATTAAAAAGTAAGAGCAAACTTCGAAGTCGACTTTGCTTCTTTCTCGATCCTTTTGCTTCTTTCTCGATCGTGCTCCTCAATTATCTTGTTGAAGATTCCCAAACCTAGGATGAATTATGTGGTATGAAGGTGGATGATGGTAAAGGTGGAAGATGGAAGATGGAAGATGGAGGGTGGAGGCTACTCCTATGTTAGAATATATGGTTCTTCCCTCAAAATTTGATATATGGAGTGATATATGGGTCAAAAATCATCCAAGAGTCCTCCACAACTTGATTAGATTCGTCCCTTTCTTTAAAAACAGTAACTTAAAATTTCCTTCCACAATAGGGCGCTAGGGCGCCTCATCCATCAGTGTGGGGGCGCTTATTTTGTCAAAATGAAGTTTTTATCAGCCAGAATGGCGCTGAGGCACCTAAATTCAGGCGACCTAGCGCCTCTTCTTCTGCCCGACTGACATGACTTTACTATTTTTGTCATATATTTCTCATACAATCTCAGAATTAAAAGAATTAGTTGTCCACGTAAAGATAACAAAAAGTTCTACTGCTTTTGTGTTGATCACATTTCCAAAATATGGCTTGAACATTAAAAAATTTGAGGAGAAACATGAGCCTTGTATTCCGGTTTTTCTCTTTTTTTTCCTACTTTTTTCATTGTTTTTAGCTTCTTTTCTTCAGTCCTCGCATTTCACAAAGATTCCTGAAACATACAAAACATTATGATATTGTTCAAGAATCATTATGAAACATAAAGAGAAAACATAGAAATATAAGTGCAAAAATGACACTTATCACTCGACAACCGTAGGCTTGGACAATATCTATATTGAATTTTAATTCATTATCAACATCTCATTAATCATTTAAAACATAGATTTGGCATGCCTTTCTATTAAAAACAGTGACCATTTATCACGCTCCGTATACTACCCAAAACAACTCATTCATCCGATAATAATTGAGTTGTCAATTAACTCTATCAAGTAGTTCATTATTTCTAAGGTTCTATATGTATTTATCGATCCCGCAGAACTCATTAATAAAGTCGATACTTCATAGAACCGCAATTCTTGGCGTTACATTTATGTTCAAAAAGCAATCTCGTGTCCAATAATAAATCAACAATCGACCAATAAAAGCTCGTCAAAATTCAAAGGAGAACTAAAATTTATATTTTCAAAAAGTCCACATTATCGATCGATCGGTGAGCCCCTATCGATCGATACGTAAGAATCTAGATTTTTGAGCTTGGCTACGACCTTCGACCCATCGATCGGTTGGATCCACCGATCGCTCGCTCGCATCCATTGATCGATCGTTAGGACTTCCCGATCGATCGGTAATTGCCAGAATTTTCCATCCTTTACTACGGTCTTGCACTGGTCGATCGCTACAATGTTGCCGATCGATTGGTCGCTGCACAGATTCGAAAATCGTCATTTTCATTTCTTCAAACCTCAACCAATCATACCACAACCTCATACAACTCGAATCCAACAACATATAAACATCCTTAGACACTCAACAATGATTATAACACATTTTATTTCAAGAAAAAAAAGCGAGCCCCCCATCGATTTCTTCAAAGGAAATGCAAAAAGGTGAAAAAGGATAAGGGTACGATCGGTGAGGAGGAGAGATAGAGAAGGAAAGCGAGTAATGCCTATGTAAGCTTCCTGGAACTGTAATGACCAAATAATATAATCAATTCTCCAATGATGGTACCCAAACTTGTAAGACCCCGATCATTATGTTGTTAGTCACAAACTGCAATGCTCAGCCATATACTTGTAAACCATAATTAGGTGAGGGATTTTATAAAACTTTCGACTGAGTCTCTTCATAAATTGGATATGCGGGTAAAATTATAAAACATCAATCTATTAATAACACATTTCATCAATCAATGACAAGGTAATATAATCAATTCTCCAATAATCACAAAAATAATGCATCTAGCTAATACCCGGACTAATATCCGGAAAAAAACATACATCATACCAATATTCAGTCCATAAATCAAATTTTCCTCATAATAGAATGTACATATAGCAACAAATTGAAAAGAGGAACTACAAAACATTTATACAAACTATATATAGACATCAAGATGCTCACAGACGAGCAGTGAAAAAACGAATACGAAGCTAAATGATAAATAACATATGCCCTCAACCAGTACTTGTATAATGCTTCTGATGAGCACATTATCCAGTGGGGGCCCTAGCTTACTTTCCTGGAACAACGTAGTACATGTTTACCTGTTTGAACAGAAACATCCCACACACCAGGTGAGCTACACCAACATGATAATCAAAATCATATCAATATACAAAATTGTAATACAAAAGAATAATGAAAATTTATAAAATGTATTCCTTGAATGAGTCTGAACCAGTATAAGCTTCCTTGAACTGTTCCTGTTTTATTTCACAATTTCACAATCATCCAGTTACATGTCGACTGATTCCTGGACAATATTACGCGTTTTGGTATATATTTCAGGAATCTATATCCAAATGCATAAAAGTGGAGGAAATAAGCTAAAATGATAAAAAAAAGACCAACGGAGCAAACACGTTGAAGAAAGGACGAAATCGCAAATATTGAATTTCAGGAGTCGCGATCGATAGGCAATTTAGGGCGATCGATCACCGTGGCTCAGAAGATTCTCGCGATCGGTCGGCAATTGAGGGCGATCGAAAAATAAAAATAGTATGTTTTGGCGATCGATTGGCAGGATGTCGCGATCGATCGCCAAACCCAAAAAACATCGAGATTTTATTTCCCTCTTTGTTATTTTGTGTCCAAACTTTGACAAACTCCTCTACCACTATATATGGATTTTAGAAGAAATTAGGAGTCTTTGGCTCATACTTTACAACCTAGGAATAGCCTCCATCTTTCATCCTCCATATCACCATCATCGACTGCCATCCTTCAACCCATCCTAGGATTTGGAACAAGCCAACAAGATAATGGAGGAGCAGGATCGATAAAGAAGCGAGGAAGGATCGAGCATCAACAAAAGAAGTCGACTTGAGAGTTTACTTTTACTTTTCTATTTTAGTTTTGAATGAATATTGGATTTATTGTGTTTTTGATGATTGAGAGATATCCTAAACATAATGGAGGAGCACAATCGATAAAGAAGCAAGGAAGGATCGAGAATCAACAAAAGAAGTCGACTTGAGAGTTTACTTTTACTTTTCTATTTTAGTTTTGAATGAATATTGGATTTATTATGTTTTTGATGATGAGAGATATCCTAAACAGTTTTTCCTATTGATATTGTGATTGAATTAATACATCATCTATGTGCATGTTTTATTGTCCTTCATGCTTTTGAAGGATTGATTTACTTTAAATGATAATTTATTATAATTGAGATCGAAAGATAAAATTATAATATGACATACTAATTCATGTCATGTGTTAAAGATTAGATCGAAAGATAAAATCACATACGAGTGATAGTTTTATGTTATTTAATCTAAAATTAGTGGTTTTCATAAATGTTCATTCAATATCGAATTGTTAAACGAGAGTTACTTATTGCAATTTGATGTTAGATTTAATATAGCTCGAGAGAGTATATTGAATAAAATCAAAAACCCGTCACCTTAGATATGTATGAAGAAAAGAATTGTAAGGGTTGGGGTAGGTGAATCATTTTCTTGATAATTCTTTCTTGTGTACTTTTTTCGTGATCGTCGATTGTTTTGGTTGGATTAGAGTAGTTTAATCTAGTTATTAGTTAATTTATTAATTAATTATCGTAGGTTAAATATTGTTTAAAGAAATCTTATTTGGTACTTGCTTGTTAATCCAAGGTTCGAAAATCGTACTTACGAATCACTATATTAAAACTTGACACCGTACGCTTGCGGTCGATTGTGGTGTTGATTTATATCATGCAACTGGTGTTGATTTATATCATGCACCGCTTAATATTTATTTGCTAAAGAAAAGCGTGATCAAGTGCCCATAATCTCCTAGCAAATTAGGTGTAAAACTCACACTTATCAACTCCCTAAACTTATCATTTGATCGTCCTGGATTAAGCATTAAAATTACAAGGTAGAGTTCATTCTCGATACTTGAAACAATTATTTCATGACCTGCATTATTCTCAAAAAATTTCATGCACAGATACAAAAGTTGAACGAGACATGTTTTCTCCTAAATCAAGCAACACGTCGCAAACTGTTAACGTGTGTGTCCTATACCGGAAGGGATAATAAAAGTGGGAATGCTGTCACTAAGTCAATCTCAAGTTTCATGCATATCTTCAAGATCAAATTATGCTAATAAACTCAAAGTCAAGATTACTATCAAGCACTCAAAAGCCTAATTTCAAACACTTCTTCACTAATGTAATCACTCCCTAAACTTGGATCAAAAGGACTTTTTAAGCTTGTAATGTCCGGCGTTTGGAGTCGGTTTTAAAAAAAAATGGTAGGATAAGCGCAAAGAGATAGTATGACTTATAAAGTTCATTTTTTAGCACATATTGAGATTCTCTTCTTTTTCCTAGCCTTTACCACTTTGGGTCTTATTCATTTATTTTTTCTCAAGGCTCTTTCTTTACATCTTTTCTTTTACTCTTTTTCTCATTCATCAATCTTTTTCAATAAGCTCATCATGATATAACAATTCACGTGCTTCGAATGAGATTCATTATACTCTCTTAGGGTAAGGACAATTTTTACTTTAGGCTTATAAATGTGGATATAATGAGTTTACCAATGAATGTCGAATGTGGGTTTACTTGTATGTTAAACATACACCATCTTTTTCAATTAGGCTCAAAAGTGGACACTAGTGATTTAATGTAAACAAGGTAAGCTTGAAAGGCTCGAACATTCCAAAGATCGCCTAAATCATGTCCAAGTCAAGTTCATAGTTATAAAATTTCGCCTCAAAGTGCCATCAAATAGGTTCTACAATACTCTAAGATGCTCAAGACAGATCATAGTTCACAAAATTATTCACTATCCAACATGTAATCCACAAGATCATGACTCAATGTGCTCAAAGTATTCCTCGTTCTTGACATGCTAACTCAACAAAGGATATTCATGTACAAGTCTCATAATCATCAAAATTTAAGTTCATATGCATAATGAGATTAATTTCATCATGGAATAAAGTCACTACTATAATTCATTATTTTCTCAAGTTTGAACTCATATAAAAAAAAAATAGCTAATAATAATCGGACGATGCAAGTGTCAACTAAGCACACATCATGTATATTAAACAAGTAAAACATGCAAGCCACTATACTCCCCCAAACTTAAATGAAACATTGTCCTCAATGTTTAAAGAATCAAAGGGGAAAAGGTAAACTCCCCTGATCAAGACGCTTGATGAGGGTTGAGGAAGATTCTCTTTTGAAAGCTCCATTATTGTAGGGGTTCATCGCTCCAACTGAGTACATAGCAAGAGAAGAATGCAAATGGTAAAATAGTCGTCTCGATAGATAAACAAACTAAAAACAAAAAAACTGAAAATAAAACAAAACTAAATAGCAAAAGGATATGCTTGGGTTACCTCCCAAGAAGCCCTGATTTCTAGCCGTCGGCTTGACCATCAGAAGCAACCATCAAAGAGTGGCTGCCACCCATAGTAAGTATCATATGATAGTACTATTGGGTCTTCATTCAGTATGCCCTCAAGATTGAAATGATTTGAACAGTGTAAGCTCGTTGCTCTTCTTGACTTAGCTTAATATCTTAGAGGATATATTGTGGTGATGTTGGCATCGATGGAAAGAATGGATCCACATATGGCATAGAACAAGTCGCCATCGATGGGTGCATACTCAACTTCCCTTGATTTTTTCACATGCGTTGGATCACTCCCCCAAACTTGATTAGTTGAGTGATCATCATCATGTAACCAAGCCTGATTTGTAGATCTCGTCTCCTCCTCTTGGCAGCTCATTGAAATGGTATCTATAAAGATTGCTAATTGCTGCTCTAGGTGACGTATAGAATTGGTCTGGTTTCTAAATGTTGCTCAGTTGATGCCATGAATCTAAGTAACATATCCTCCAATTGAGCCATTACTTCTGCAAAACTATCTCTCATCTCTCCAAGATGCTCGAATGGTTGGTTTATAAGATTAGGGTAGTGAGGCTCCGGTGGGTATTGGTGATTCCAATCTTGTAGTGAAGGATCACAGTGCTAGTGGTAATCGAAGTCCGTCATATCATTGAATTAGTGCAATGCAATGTCTTCATCTCTATCAAACAGGGGACGGAATGTGTTTGCTAAGTTGTTGAATCTCTCCCAACTGCATAGAACGGATCGGAACGTTGTTGGACAAAGCTTGTGAAGGCTTGTTGACGTAGCATCTCCAAGTACTTCACAAGACAAACAAAATAAACAAAAATGGTTAAATTACAGTTAAAGAACCTCGTATGATATTACTAAAGTTAGTCCCTGGCAACGGCGCCAAAAACTTGATCGCGCTTTTCTTTAGCAAATAAATATTAAGTGGTGCATGATATAAATCAACAACACAAATCGACCGCAAGCGTACGGTGTCAAGTTTTAATATAGTGGTTCGTAAGTACGAGTGTCGAACCTTGGACTAACAAGCAAGTACCAAATAAGATTTTTTTAAACTATATTTAACATACGATAATTAATTAATAAATTAACTAATAACTAGATTAAACTACTCTAATTCAACCAAAACAATCGACAATCACGAGAAAAGTCCACAAGAAAGAATTATCAAGACAATGATTCACCTAACCCGACCCTTACATCTCTAAGGTGACGGGCTGAATTTATTCAATATACTATCTCAAGCTATATTAAATCTAACAACAAATTGCATCAAGTAACTCTCATTCACTTAATTAACAATTCGATATTGAATGAACCTTTTATGAAAACCACTAACTTTATATTAAATAACCTAAAGCTATCACTCGTATGTGATTTTATCTTTCGATCTAATCTTTAACACATGTCATGAATTACTATGTTGTATTATAATTTTATCTTTCGATCTCAATTATAATAAATTATCATTCAAAGTGGATCAATCCTTGAAAAGCATGAGAACAATAAAACATGAACATAGATGAAGTATGAATTCAATCACAATATGTTTAGGATATCTTTCAATCATCAAAAACACAATAAATCTAATATTCATTCAAAACTATAATAGAAAAGTAAAAGTAAACTCCTAAGTCGACTTCTTTCTTTGATTCTCGATCCTTCCTTGCTTCTTTCTCGATCGTGCTCCTAGATTATCTTGTTGGCTTATTCCAAATCCTAGGATGGGTTGAATGATGGAGGTGGATGATGGTGATATGGAGAATGAGAGGCGGAGGCTATTCCTAGGTTGTAAAGTATGAGCCAAAGACTCCTAATTTCGTCTAAAACAATCCATATATAGTGGTAGAGGAGTTTGGCAAAGTTTGGACACAAAATAACCAATAAGGAAATAAAATCTCGATTTTTTCAGGTTTGGCGATCGATCGCGACATCCTGTCGATCGATCACCAAAACATACTATTTTTATTTTTCAAAATCCGCACACTGGCATTCGATAGTCCTCAATTGCCGATCGATCGCGCCGTTCGATCGCGAGAATCTTCTAGGCCAAGGCGAATCGCCCTAAATTGCCGATCGATCGCAACTCCTGAAATTCAATATTTGCGATTTCATCATTTCTTCAACGTGTTTACTCGGTTTGGTCATATTTCATCGTGTTTAGCTTATTTCCTCAACTTTTATGCATTTGTACATAAATTCCTGAAATATACAAATATATACCAAAACGCGTAATATTGTCCAGGAATCACTACAAAAGCGCCACTAATCTCCTAGCAAATTAAGTGTAAAAACACTTATCATCGACATCCATAACATAATATTCACCACCTAAATAAGTCCATAATTCAACAATACACTACTTCCCACTCACGTGTGACTAACAACATAACAAAGGTAGTATGCCCATCAACCACGACAATCCTCAATGATTTCCCCATATCCACCATGCCATAGGCATCCAACTCAATTCGCATCTCCACTTACTTACGTTAAAATACTTACAACACTTGTATGCATATTTACATAATTACTTCGTATCATACTTGCTCGTACGTTACTACGTACCTTAAAACGACAACAAGATTAAGCCATCCCCGACATCCGGAGGCGCAGGGAATATCTATATCAAAATATCAACTCAAATATTAGTTCATTTACATCAACTACTCTGTTCAAGGTAATATCAAGCTTCAATACCTAAATATGAACTTCTACCTCAAAAGTCATCAAGACTTACAAGAAGTGTAAAAGGTGTTTTGAAATATAACCATGTATAAGTCTTAAATTCAGCAATGCCCTTATATATATTTTCATCAAATAATCCATGATGTTGGTTTAGATAATTATTCTTGATTGGACTTTTAAGCTTGATTCTTGAAATCCCAAAAGTTCCATCAAGATCCTAAGGAAGATATGAAAATCGAATAGTCTTGAGTTATAGACAAGACTCATGACTCGCAATCAACCCCACACCATACAAACATTCCTTACTTGTTTAAAACCAGAGTTAAAGAAAGTTATTATGTTTTTTCTTAAATTCCATAAACATGGTTTTCATGACTCTAAGACACTTTAAGTTTTCAAAGAAATGAGCTATGAATCAAGTCACACCTATACGTAACACATTTCCTTTAAACATGTAGTCAAGATCCATTTGACCAACAAAACACCAACTTATTCCAATTTAAGGCTTGAATTCAAAATGGTATAATTTTAATCTCCAACATTTCGAGCAACAAGGTACCAACTCAATGCACAAAACAAAATAGATATGAATATGCAAATGGATAGTGGGTAGATCATTATTAACCAATAAATCCATTCATACTAGTATGACTCGACATGGACAAGCACAAACTCGACACTCAGCACGAAAGAATCTAATCTAACAACGAGGAAATCCCTCCTCAATAGCAAGGCTGAGACACATTAGCAGGGAAGGACAAAATGCAATAATGTGTGAGTGTTATCATCATCTAGTAATTAAACAAGTTGCAACACGACTAAACCAATCCTTAGGTGAATAAAATGGAAGCTATATTCCTTAACAACATTTCAGAATCGGTAATCTCACTTTCCACATCACAAAAAGAAGTTTTGATCGACATAGCATGCTTCAGCACACACACATTCACGTTGAATCACACGCATACACACGATACAACCAACAACCATGGCAATGAGGAATCAAACTCAAACCATAAAATGCAAGGTGGAAGGATTTCAATAATGGCGCAGCAACTCATGTATGCACACACATCTTGAACAAACACACACTCACACCGTAACTCACCCTCACATCCCGTGAAAACGCACGCACACACAGCAATGTTAGACACACACACAACAATGACATAATAATCCCCTAGACAAGAAGCAATATCCTTGGTAGCAATGTCCAACCAACCGCAACACATTTCCCCTAAATCAAGGCGTAACCGAACGAAACCCACAATACTCGACGGCAATGAACGATCAAGGGATAAAGGAAGAGAATAATCCACAAACCTTGAGCACAATCACAAAATAAATTTCTGATATCGCCTTGCTCTTCTCGTTTGTCGCCGGTGAAGAAAAAGGACAAGAAATGGAAGCAAATGAGGGAAAATCGATGGTAGGAGAAAGGAAGAGAGAGAAAGCGCGCCTCAAATAAATGTCATGCATACACTTAATAATTGAGATTATTTAAATAAATAACTAATTTTGAAATATAATACTTTTAATTTTTGTTATTTGTTTAATATTTTTTTTTATATGTTTGAAGGTCATTTTTTAAAATAAAATTTTAAATAAGATCACAAATCAAAAATAATAATTTGACCAAGAGCATTTTTCAAATTATTCCCTTAATAATATCCATTCCTCACAATTTTATTTAAATAAAAAAATAAATATTAATATTGGCACAAACACCCTATAATTATTTAATTTGTTCAGCAATTTCCACACACTTCATTCTACTTAAATTCCAAACGCATCCAAAGTATCCCAAAAATTAATTCCACAAATGTTTCACATTTTCCAACAATTAATATTAAACTAAATATAAATTATTTTGAGCATCACAAAACTATTTTTTCCTAATGTCATAGTGGAGGTAGTAGTAGTTTGAATTTAGAGTTTTTCGTTTATTC
Organism: Haberlea rhodopensis; assembly: GCA_907163345.1. Taxonomy (NCBI): domain Eukaryota; kingdom Viridiplantae; phylum Streptophyta; class Magnoliopsida; order Lamiales; family Gesneriaceae; genus Haberlea; species Haberlea rhodopensis. The sequence goes on along the minus strand of CAJQUN010000006.1, from coordinate 9,174,545 downwards.
GGTTTGAAAGAGATAAGAGAGAATTAAATATATAGTATGTGCGGACGAGAAATTCAATAATTATATTCATTAGATTTGCAATCTCAACATAAAAAGTTTTCAAAAATACTATTAAATCAGATGCATTCACAATTTTTAATGAATATAAAGCAAATTTTATTTCATATTTAAGAAATCTTTCTTCAAAAGTAGCACTAACCAATGATATTTGGACCATTTATCTTGGCAATGCATCATATTTGTTACATGACATTGGATTGACGATAAATTGATGCTACATAAGGTTTTGCAAATATTATTGGCCTCATACGGGTGGAGTTATTTCTAATCTCATTATGCAAGTACCTAATGAATATAATATTAGTAACAAAATATTTTCTATTTCTTTTGATAATGCATATAATAATACCTCCACAATTACTCATTTAAAAGCTTATTTGAAACCAATTTCAAATGGCGGTCTTTTTCATATTTGTTGTACAAGTCATATTTTAAATTTTTGTGTGCATGATGGGTTGAAACCACTAATGACTAATTTAGAAAAAATAAAAACTACTCTTAGATTTCTTAATGGCTCAGTTGCTAGAAAATAAGACTTTAAAAGTTTATGTCTTTCTCATGGTAACAATTATAATTTTTTCCTTATGATGTTCCTGCTAGGTAGAATTTCACATATTTAATGTTGCAAACATGTTTACCTTATAAAGATGTCACTACCTTGTTTTTAATGAAAGGATGTCTGAACAATCTCATATTTATAATGTTGATTGAGAAATTGCTTCTAGTATTATAAATTTGTTGGAACCTTTTTATGATGCTACTAAATTATTTTCGGGGTATTACTATCCAACTTCTTCAAGTTTTAATATAAAATTTATGAAATTAGTTAATGTTTTACATTATATAAAGGAAATCGTTTATTTATATGAACCAACGGAGTTTAAATTAAAAAATATTGAAAAAATTATCCATCTTTTGAATTGTTTAGCCCCAATTATGGGTCATAGTTTAAAATTATATAGTGTATAAATTATAGTTGAATCTTATTAAACTAACATGAATTATATAATGTTAATGTTAATCAAGAAAAAAACACATTAATAATAGTTCTTTGTTTTCTTTATATGATTCATTATATAATTCTAGGTCATTTCTAATAGTGTGGACAATGTTAGGAAAAAATAAGATTCTACTTCGAGTTCTTCTAGTTCTACTTAATATTCATTTACGGAGTTTCAAATATATTTAAATTAAGAATTAATTTTAGTGAACATGAATTATAAACATTTGATGTTTTGGCATGATGGAAAGATAATGTTAAACTTTAGTCAGTTCTCCTTTCGGAGTCTTGTTTTAGTGTAGGTGTCAGATTCATTGATGAAAAAAAAAGTATAATGAAAGCAAACACCGTAGAGATGTGCAGTATATTAAAAGATTGGTTGGATGCCGATAGCCTTTACAAGTTGTATGAGGATATGATGTATCTTCTAAAGAAAGAAAGTTGAATGTTTTATGTTAATATTTTGTGATTTTATTACTTTGTTACGTGAATGTAAATATGTAATTTATTGTTATTCAATTCTTAGTCAATAAATTTGAATTTTTCACGTATATTGTAGTATGCACTAACATAAAACCGACTGGTATAACAGATGAGCAAATTAAACTACGAGCCTTTCCATTCTCCTTGAAGGATGCTGCTAAGGATTGGCTATTCTACATACCCTCTGGATCAATCACTACATGGAACGAGCTGAAGGGGATCTTCTTAGAGAAGTACTTTCCTGCATCGAGGGGTACGAACATAAGGAAATATATCTATGGATCAAGCAATACCAAGAGGAGTCACTTCACAAGTACTGGGAGCAGTTCAATAAGTTGTGTACAAGCTTCCCATAACACCAGATAAGTTAACACCTCTTGATTCAATACTTTTGTGAGGGTCTCCTTTCTATCATAGGAATCTAGTGGATGCTGCTAGTGTAGGAGCTTTATTGACAAGACACCATAGGTGACAATGAACTTGATAGCAAATATGGTTGCCAATTCCCAACAATTTGGAACAGCTCGACATGGACCGACGCCAAGTACGCAGCACGAGGTAAATATGTCTAACCTTGAACAAAAACTGATTGACTTAACCTCTCTTGTACCTCATTTTGCAGGAGGTAATGTACTAAAGGCAAAACCATCTGGGATCTATCTGGGAATCACTCTACTGATGCGTGCCCCTCACTTCAAGAGACACCTGCCTTTCACTTCAAGAGACACATGCTGCAAAAGTGAATGCATGGGTGGATTTCTGGGTAAACCACGAAGAAGCTGTGAGCCATCATCAAGCAATTACAATCAAGGTTGGACGAATCATCCGAACCAGTGTTATGGACATCCACCGATGCACCACCTGTTGGGATATGCCCTAAGATAACTCATTAGATGAGTGTTTATGATATACAATGTATTATGATTTTGTTAATGGAAATTCATTATTATATATTATTCGTGTATCTGTGTAATATGAATTAATATATAAGTTAATGTCCTTAGAATAGTATTGTATTGTTCTTAAAGATTGTCCCTAGTCAAGTATTATAATGAATCGGGATAATGAAAATGCATTGAGACTAGTATGTTTTGATTGATAAATTGTTCATAGATATGAGATATCAAATCAACACATGGGTGCATGTTAGAGAACGATGTAGTGGACATACCCACCATGAGAATGCTACATGGATAGTTATATGAACGTCATAAGCAATTCTCATAGTGATAATAATGTATGTAAGCCTTACGACTTGAGATCACTAGAGATCCCAACATAAGGAGTCATGTATCTTGATATTGTCAAACGTTACCTGTAACAGGGTAAACTATAAAGACAATCATTGGATACACCACGAATTATGTCGAAGGATGTTGAGTGATCAAGAAAGGATTTGTCCCTCCTATATAACAGGAGAAGTGTTTGGGCCCTTGATCAAGTAAGACTAAAATGTATGGCCATGCTCGAATGAGTCGATATGTGATATCGAGCTTATTCGTTTATTCTAGTTCTACTTGGGGATCAAGAAATAAAAGATTGAATATATGAGTATGACTATTCCATGACTCGTGTTCAATCTAAACACAATGGACAAAGGGATTAAGTTACATGGTTAATATTATCACAGTCCGTAGGTTATGTCGAGTCAATGACATTCTTTTAATTTGGGTAGCCTTGATGTGTTGCTAGATACCGCTCATTGCTTGTGACATAAAATTAGATTTTATGTCACTGCCAACATTGCAAGTTCCTATCGGGTCGCACAAAAGATTAAATAAAAAAAAGGGGAGATAAAATTCATTGGATGAATTAATTAATTAAGAAGAGTCTTAATTGCAAATGTTAGATATATGGATTTAATTAATATATTGGGTATGGGCCAATAAAGCTTTTTGAAAGCCTTTTAATTAAATCAATATATAATAAACTAACAAGGCTTTGATTAAGTGATTAAGTGTTAATTAAAACTCAAACCTAATAGCCACCTAAAGACTTGCTCTCGGCTGCCGCCTCTTGCACTCGACCTCACGGCCGCCGCCGCCGTGAATAGTGCTTTTGAACGGTTGTCGTTGATCGTTTTGAACCGTGAGTTTAGTTCTTGTTTAAGAACGAGTCTAGCAACTTGTTCTTGAACACCTTTTTCGATTTGATCGTGTGGATACCGTAGAGACGAAGGTGCAAATCTTTGTTCGTGACTCGTGGTCTTGCAACGAGGATTCTGCTACAAACACGCTACAAAGGTATGATTCTTATCAATCTCGGTATGAATAACGTTGTATAGTTCCAGTGGTAGGAATCAAGTTTTATTTTCCGTTGCGTATTGCTTGATTGATTCCTAACAGTGGTATCAGAGCCGTATACAACCTATTGTTATCTAACGGCTTGTATTATGAACTGCTTTTGGTATTGTTGTTAACCCCTGTGTTACAGCATGGCGGCTATTAATCTGGAGAACCTCAATGAATAGGTGGGAGATGTAGGCAGTATCAATGCCAGTATTGCTCAGTCGAATCCTCTACCACCACCTGTTGTAGGCGTGGAGCCTAGTGCACAGATACTGCTACCAGGGGAGATAAGTTTGACCCAGTTCTTGAGCTATCATCCATCGCTATTTGAAGGGACTGAGACTGGGGAAGCAGCCGAGGAATGGCTAGAGAGACTGGAGCAGATATTTGTGTCAACGCCCTGTGCACGGACTGCCTGGCTGAGGTTGACAGAGTTTCAACTGGCGAAAAAGTCTTCCATATGGTGGAAAACAACAGTTATGGAGCTGAGGGCTCAGGGTATGCCAGTAGATTGGACTGTGTTCAGGACCCGGTTCCTTAACCGGTATTTCTCCACCGCTGCCAGACAAGTAAAAGAAGATGAGTTCACCAACCTGAAGCAGGGCAGCATGACTGTATCAGATTATGTCATGCAGTATTCTTCATTGTTGAGGTATGTACATCATATCGCTGTGAACGGTCATGCCAAGATGAGGCACTTTCTGAAGGGACTGAGGCCAGAGTTATTTGACCGGGTTGTCTCTAACAACCCCAGCTCATTAGATGATGCACTGACTAGAGCAGAGCTGGCAGAGATTGGGGTTAGCGTGTACAAGGAAGTTGTACCCCCTTTCGTACCACCACAGAGACCGGTTGTTGACAGCCTGAGGCCACGAGGAGACCAGTTTAAGCCTTGTGGGGCTTCTTCATCTCCTAGATTTGGTGGGAAGAAATTTCAGAATCAGAAGCAAGGCAATCGGGGACCAGCACAGGGAAGTAGAATAGGAGGGAACAAATTTGACAACTGTGGAGGATCTCACTTGACACGAGACTGTCAAGGCTATTATATTTGCTGCAAGATGGGCCACCTAGCTCGGGTTTGCCCCAATCGGGGAGGTCAGGCAAACTTTAGGCCGAATAGGCCAAGATTTGATGCCGGGACGGCACCACAGAGACAGCAGTTTGCACCCCGACCGCAGGGAGGTCAGGCAGCAGGGCCGCCGCAGGGTCAAGTATATGCACTGACTCGAGAGCAGGCAGAGGCAGCTCCGGAGGAGGTGATTGCTGGTACGTGCTACTTGCTTACGTACCCTGCATTTATTTTGGTAGATACAGGTGCTTCTCATTCTTTCATATCTTCTGCTTTTGTGGAGAAACACCATCTGTGCTCGTCTCTGTTGCCCACGCCTCTTATGGTCTCGACACCCACGGGAAAGCATGTGATTGCGGATCGACCATTATCTGATTGCCTCGTTTATTTTGAGGGCAATGATCTGAGGGCTGATATGATTTTGTTGGATATGGCAGATTCTGACTGTATTGTCGGTATTGATGTGTTGAGCAGATACCAGGTCGTGGTTGATTGCCGATAGAGGATGGTGCATTTTCTGTCTGATCAGGGGTTTCAGTGGACCTTCTATGGGGACGACTCTCGTCTAAGGATCCCGTTGAAAAAAATACACCTATTTAGGATTGATAAAAATGAAATACAGGTCTATACAGGTGTATTTTACTTTTTTGAGTCTCCTACCTCTCATCATTACACTTCAGTGGGCCTAAAATGTAAAATACACATGTATAGACCTGTATTTCATTTTTATCAATCCTATATAGGTGTATTTTAAGATGTCACGATTGTTAGAACGCAGTCACGCATGCTATCTTATTTATGTCGTGCACGTATCATGGGAAAAGGAAGAGTTGAGGATCGAGGATATACCAATAGTTGCGGAATTCACCGATGTGTTTCCGGATGAGATTCCAGGATTTCCGCCGATCAGAGATGTTGTGTTTGAGATTGAGTTACTGCCAGGGACATCTGCTATTTCCCGTGCCCCTTATAGAATGGCACCGGCAGAGCTGAGGGAGCTGAAAGTGCAGTTGCAGGAACTCTTCGACAAGGGGTACATTCGCCCTAGTGTATCGCCTTGGGGTGCGCCAGTCTTGTTCGTGAAGAAAAAGGATGGTTTGATGCGCTTGTGCATCGATTACCGTCAGTTGAATAAGGTGATGATTAAGAATAAATACCCTCTTCCGTGGATTGACGACCTATTTGATCAGCTTCAGGGCACATAACTGTATTCCAAGATTGACTTGAGGTCAGGATACCACCAGATACGAGTTAGAGCTGATGACATATAAAAGAGAGCTTTTCGGACTCGGTATGGAACTCGAATGCCCCGACTATCTTTATGAGCCTGATGAACAGAGTGTTTCAGAAGTATCTTGATCAGTTCGTGATCGTATTTATTGACGACATTCTAGTTTATTCCAGAAGTAAGGAGGAGCATGCCAATCATTTGAGGACGGCGCTTCAGATCCTCAAAGATCATCAGTTCTACGCCAAGCTCAGCAAGTGTGAGTTCTGGCTGAACAGTGTAGCATTTCTAGGTCATATTGTGATGACCAGGGTTTATAGATGCTAATCCCGGAGTGTTAATGACCCCTAAAGTTGTTTTACGTGGCAATTTGGAGTTTAATCGAAGTGTTGGGCCTTCCGGACTCGTCTATTTGAGTAGTTGGGATCGTTGGATCCCGAGGTTGAGATCGTATTCTCATTTCGGTGAAACCTATGAGTTGGGTTTTTAGTGTGACTCGGAATCTCGGGTGCTTTGTGTGGGCATCGGTAGGGGGTTTTTGAGTTAGAGAGAGAGTTTTTGAAAACATATGATTTTTAATGAATCATGATGTATTTGTGGGGCTATTAGTATTTCGGGGTATTTTTGCTATAAATACCAGTTGAACCCGAGATTTTAATTATCGGAACCATGTTTCCCCACCTTCTTTTCTCTCCCCCGCGTACGCGATTTCCCGTCACCTTCGACCCACGCCGCTTCCATGCGTGCGCCCGCCGCCGTCCGGCCGCCGTTCGGCACGTCCGACCCGCCGCCGGCTTCGTCTCTTCCAGGCGCACCTCCCCGTACCAACAATTCGAAGTTTGGTCGCGATTTGAGCTCGGATTTCTGCAGAAAGCGCTAGGGTTCGAAACTGGAATTCTGTCCGATTTGGGGCTCGATTTTTGGTACGATTTTGGGGCTTTTTTTCAGGCGATTTTGGGGCGTTTTGTGCTTTGATTGGGGTCGAATATTTCTTTCTTTGAGGTTCAAAGAAATTCGTTGCCATTGGTTCGATTTTGGGTGTTCTATTTTTCGAAAAACCTTGCTGATTTTGGATAAATTATTATGCTTCACATGGTTCAGCTTTTGAGTCTCTTTGGTGATGCATTATGGTTCGAATTTAACGCTGATTGTATGGGGTTAGGATTCGAATTTGGGGGTTTTGGCAGGGGGTGGTGATTCTTGTTATTGATGGATTAATTCATGTTTTAGATGAATTATGGTGCCTAATTGGGTTCGATTTGTGATGTGAAGGTTCGAAAATTTGTAGGGTGTTCTTGAAAATTTTCGGTATTGTCTCATTTGTTTCCCTCCCTGCATGTACCCTGCCCCGGGTCTTTTAAATGGTTAATTGTCGTGTGTTGACAATTTTTTTGAGGGTTGAGTGTGCTTGAGCATGGGTTGCATGTTCGTAAATAATTGTGAATTATTTATCGTGTTAGCACATCATTCCTCGGGGCATGGAACTCGAGCAAGGTTTGGCTCGGACTTTGGAGATTTAAGGTACGTGCGACATACGAGCATTACTTTATATGAGAGCATTTGTGAAATGCATAATGTATTTTGATTTCATCGATGGTTGTGCGTATGGTCATATTTATGTGTTGATATATATGGGGTACTGGGTCTATATGACTATTGTACGGCATTTGAGATGCCTGAGAATGATCGTGGGATCATGTACTCATTATAAGACATGTGAGATGTCTAGGCATAATGGAAAATTGGTAAAATAAATGCTAGGCATTTGAGCTACATGTGATTGATAGCGAAATTGAGAAATCAGTATTAGATATTGAGATACCTATATTTGTATGTATAATGAACTTGGAATCATTGATTATTGATATTTGAGAATCAGGCATGCGATGAGTAAATCAATGTGTGGATTTACTGATTTTTGAGATTTGATGAGTTTGATGATTGTGAGAACAGGGACAGTACACGGAATCCCGGATGAGGACGTTGCCATCCAGGGAGTATCATTTAAAATTCATTAGTATTTACTTTTGTTGTAAATTATGAATTTCATTATTGTGATTATGGGATTTTGTGTATTGGTATGCTCACCCCGTTGGGGCAGGTGAACAGGTACATCGATGGCTTTGGAGTTGAGCTCGAGCTGTTGATTGGATTTACTCCCAGGATCGTGATACCAGGGCTTGATGGAGCACGGTATCGTATAGAGTACCTATATACACCTGAGGGTTATATACATATTCATGATGCTCGCATGTGAGCACGATTATACTTGTATATGGATTGTATATAAAGGCATGAGCCTTTCTCTCTTTCATTTGATGTTGCATGCAATTAGAGGTAGAATTGCTAAATGATATGAGAGTCATTGGTGTATATGTGGGTGTTGAAACCCATTTTTGTCGTCATATGTGTGGTGTCTTCCCTGGCTGGGAATTTACTTGGTATTGCTGCATTCTGATGAGTATTATGTTTTCCCTGGCCGGGAATTATGTTATGTGTTGTGCTTTTATTTTGGGATAGCTCTATTTATGGGGAGACTCTGCCCAAATTTTTATAAAAGTCCACAATGTAAAAAGTGGCACAAAGGGGATGGTAATGGGCGAACTTTATGAGTCTATTTGTTGTTAGGCTGATGATCTTTTAACATTGAGTGTTAATGGAAATTTTGTAATTGCCATGCAATGATAAAGTATCATCTGAGCTTCCCGATTGACTTTTTATTGAAAGCATGTGCCACACATAGTGGTTAATATACTAATGATGCGTTAAGGGGATGGGGTCTTACATTAGTGGTATCAGAGCCAGGTTAGCTCTTTGGGGCTGTTGAAGGCCTAAAACATGCTGATAGGGATGGGTAGCACATATTTATGCATGATAGTAGCTAGTGCTGTGTGACACAACTATTTTGCTTATGTGCGTTTGTAACATGTGATCATAGTGAAACGATTATATGTCATGACATCTATAGAATCATAATATAACCTGTTGATTATGATTGTGAGTTGTGACACAGGGACAACCAAGTGGAGCATTTTGAAATGCATTGGGATGCAGGAAGTACTTTGTACTCATAGTTTATGCATTTACTCATTATAATCATATTGTGGGGAATATGGATTATCGTATGCTCATGGTTTGGAATTGTTCCTGTAGGGACACTATGACGTGGAAAGGCTAAGGCCATGGTTGAAAGACACGAAACGGTAACCTGCGTTTTATATACATCATGAATTATGCATTGTGGTTGCATGTGTACATGTAGTGATGATTTTAATGCTTTGCCGCCAAATGTTGAAGCGAGGGGTGGGAGTACCGCATGTCGCATTTGAGCGAGGTGCATTAAAATACACTCATGATGATGTATGTTGGAATATGGATTATGCTTTGTGATGCAGGTATGGGTGAAATACTTGGGGAATATCCCATGAGTCATTGTTATGGATGAGTGATGATTTTAAATGCTTGCCGCTATTTATTATTTTGTGCCGCTAAAATGTGAAGCGAGGGGTGGGAGCGCCGCATGTCACATTGAAGCGTGGTTAGCATATGAGGCGAGGAAAGAATATTTGCCGCTAAAATGTGAAGCGAGGGGTGGGAGCGCCGCATGTCCATTTAAGCGAGGTTATTCTATGCCGCCTATATGTGAAGCGAGGGGTGGGAGTACCGCATGTTTTATTTGAGCGAGGGGCATTAAAATACACTACCGTGACAATGACTAGGGATCGGCTATATTGACTGGCGATGGTTCTTGCCGCCATGTATATTGATAGCGATGGTTCATTCCGCTATATGGATTGGCGATGGTTCATGCCGCCAGGTGTATTGATAGCGACGGTTCATTCCGCTATATTGACTGGCGATGGTTCTTGCCGCCAGATATATTGATAGCGATGGTTCATTCCGCTATATTGACTGGCGATGGTTCTTGCCGCCATGTATATTGATAGCGATGGTTCATTCCGCTATATTGACTGGCGATGGTTCTTGCCGCCATGTATATTGATAGCGATGGTTCATTCCGCTATATTGACTGGCGATGGTTCTTGCCGCCATGTATATTGATAGCGATGGTTCATTCCGCTATATGGATTGGCGATGGTTCATGCCGCCAGGTGTATTGATAGCGACGGTTCATTCCGCTATATTGATTGGCGATGGTTCTTGCCGCCGGATATATTGATAGCGATGTCTCATTCCGCTATTCTATTGGCGATGATTTATGCCGCCGGGTATTGATAGCGATGCCTCATTCCGCTATATTGATTGACGATGACTTATGCCGCCGGGTGTTCATAGCGATGGTACATTCCGCTACATCTATGGCGATGGTTCATGCCGCCAGATGTCTATAGCGATGTTTTATGCCGCTGACTCTATGACGAGGGATTATGCCCCTGATTCTATAGCGATGGGTTATGCCGCTATGTACATGACGCTGGATTACGCCACCTACGAGCGGTGGGTGCTGATTGCGTACCACTGTGGATGACGGAGACAGGTATGCCGCTATATTGTTAGCAATGAGGTATGGCATATTACTGTTTATTTAGCACTATTGTGGATTTCATGTGTTGATTTACTTATGTTGTCATGTGTTTGACGATGAGATTATAGACGTCGTGTATCGACATTTACCGTCATGAGTCGACAATATTATTTCAAAGTCATATGTTGACAGGTACCGTCACGAGATGACAATGGCATAGTGGATGTTCTATGTAGACGTGTAGCGTCGTTTTGATGATTAACACATTTATGTTATGTATTTGGCTGTATAGTTTGAGTGCCGATGATGAGCACATGTGTAAGGACCCCCTTAGCCCTTAACCCCTGATTAGTGTATTAACCAGTATGTGTGGCACATGCTTTCAATAAAAAGTCAATCGGGAAGCTCAGATGATACTTTACCATTGAATGTCAATTACAAAATTTTCCTTTAATACTCAATGTTATAAGATCATCATCCTAACAATAAAAGACTCATATGTTTGCCCTTTACCAACCCCTTGGTACCACTTTTCACATTGTGAACTTTTATAAAAATTTGGGCAGAGTCTCCCCATAAGTAGAGCTATCCCAAAAAAAAAGCACAACACATAACATAATTCCCGGCCAGGGAACACATAATACTCATCAGAAAGCAGTAATACAAGTAAATTCCCAGCCAGGGAAGACGCCACACATATGACTACAAACGTGGGTTTCAACACCCACATAATACACCAATGACTCTCATATCATTTAGCAATTCTACCTCTAATTGCATGCAACCTCAAATGAAAGAGAGAAAGGCTCATGCCTTTATATACAACCCATATACAAGTATAACCGTGCTCACATGCGAGCATCATGAATGTATATATAACCTCAGGTGTATATAAGTACTCCATACGATACCGTGCTCCCTCAAGCCCTGGTACCACGATCCTGGGAGTGCATCCAATCAACAGCTCGAGCTCAACTCCAAAGCCATCGATGTACCTGTTCACCTGCCCCAACAGAGACAGCCCCCACGGGGTGAGCATACCAATACACAAAATCCCATAATCACAATAATGAAATTCATAATTTACAACAAAGGTAAATACAAATGAATTTAAGTGATACTCCCTGGATGGCAACCTCATCCGGGATTCCGTGTACTGTCCCTGTCCTCATAATCATCAAACTCATCAAATCTCAAAAATCAGTAAATCAACACATTGATTAACTCATCGCATTGCAAATCCTCGAATATCAACAGATAGTGATTGAAAATTCATTAAACATGCAATTATAGATATCTCAATATCTAATACTGATTTCACAACCTCGCTATCAATCACAGATAGCTCAAATGCCTAGCATTTGTTTTACCAATCCTTCATTATACCTAGACATCTCAAATGTCTTATAATGAATACATGATTCTACGAACCTAGACATCTCAAATGTCTCATAATGAATACATGATTCTACGAACCTAGACATCTCAAATGTCTTATAATAGATACATGATTCTACAACCCTAGACATCTCAAATGTCTTATAATAGATACATATAAACCCAGTACCCCTTATATATTGTAAGAGTTATCATACTCTAGTGTCACGCACGCTACAAGCGGCGATATCAAGATTTGGTCGTTCCTTGGCTATATCAACATATATGTATAACCATACGCACAATATTCAATGCAATCAAAAAAATACCTTATGCATTTCACATATATAGTAATGCTCGTACGTCGCACGTACCTTAAATCTCCGAAGTCCGAGCCAAACCTTGCTCGAGTTCCATGCCCCGAGGAATGATGTGCTAACACGATAAATAATTCATAATTATTTACGAACATGTAACCCATGTTCAAGCACACCCATAACCCTCAAAATATTGTCAACACACGACAATTAACCTTTTAAAAGACCCGGGGCAGGGTACATGCAGGGAGGGGAACGAATGAGACAATATCGAAATTTGTTCAAGAATACCCTACAAAAATCGAACCCTAATCTCACGATTTCAAACCCAATTAAATACCATAATTCATCTAAAATGTGAATTAAGCTATCCAAGCAAGAATCAACACCCCTTGCCAAAAACCCCCAATTTTCGAACTCAAAACCCTTAAATTCGAACCCAAACAAGCCCTTAAATTCGAACCCTTAAAATTCATCAAATTCGAACACAATAATGGCAGGGAAATACACGAAAATGACGAAAAAGGGGTAAGGGAGGTTACCCAATCGAAAATCGGAAGAAATCGGACGAAATCCGATGAACCCTAGAAATTGGGGATCGACGCCTTCCTGCCAAATCCGACTTCAAAACGCGACGAAACTTCGAATTGACGGAGGGGTTAGCTGCGCCTCGACGAGACGAAGCCGGCGGCGGGTCGCACGCGCCGAACGGCGGCGGGACGGCGGCGGGCGCACGGCCTGAAGCCGCGGGTGCTGGTCCAGACGGGAACTCGCGCCGGGAGAGAGAGAGAAGAGAAATTGGGGCTGAAATGGAATTTTATGTAAAATTTTGGGTTCAATTGGTATTTATAGCAAAAATACCCCGAAAAATTAATAGCCCCACAATTACATCATGATTCATTAAAAATCATCTGTTTTCAAAAACTCTCTCTCTAACTCCAAAACCCCCTACCGGTGCTTACACAGCACCCGAGATCCCGAGACACAACAAAAACCCAACTCTTAGGTTTTTCACCCAAATGAGAATACAATCTCAACCTCTGGATCCAACGATCCCAACTACCCAAATAAACGAGCCCAGAAGGCCCAACACCTCGGTTAAACCCCAAATCGCCACGTAAAACCACTTTAGGGATTATTAACACTACGGGATTAACACCTATAATCCCTGGTCATCACAATATCCCCCACTAAAAGAATTTTGTCCTCGAAATTAGCACTGGTGTATCACGTAACACCCAGGCTACACAACAACATGAAACCATAACCCCGATTCTTGACCATATGAGAATCGTATTAATAAACGCGAGGATACTTACCTCACATCAAACTCTGAAACAGAGCGACTTACCAAAACCAACCTATCACCCAAGAGGCAAAACGTACCTCGATGCGGGTCATCCCAAAAGTCAGTCTCTCATGACTGCAAAACAACCTATACTTACGACTGTAGATCGGACAGTCATCCTTGGTTCTAATACAGCTAGTAAGAACGCATCCTGAATGACACCTCAACCGTGAGAACGTTGACCTCGTGTCAAACTCTGGAGTGGAATAGACTTCCAAATTCATCATAACGTCAAAGAGCGTCAGCACAGCTCAACGCTAATAATCCAAAAGCAGTTAGTCAACTGAAACTGTAAGGATTCGAATCGCTCCTGATTCTATCGTAGATATCATTCCATGACATCTCTAACAAGACTCACGATGTCTAACATACATCGTTACGAGGGAAACATTAGTACACCACGGTGTACACATACCAAACCTGGTTTCCCGCTATACAGACCACCTCCATCCAAGGAGCAGTTGCACCCTCTGCAACTCGGATCGGGCAACTCACGGCCACCGATCCACACAAAAGACATCTCACAAGATGTCCACCTCCGGATATCCCAAGAACCACATCCTGGTCATAAATAAACAACCGAGACTCCACAGAGTTTAAAATTCTGAAAGGACATGCAATAAACCCATTGCATCCTCAACGCTTGTGTCGACAGCGACACCCAACCAATCCGAGTTCCTGCCATCCCTTGATAATCCTAGGATTTAACAATCCAAACTTGGGAAGGCTATCGCATAACTCGGAGGGAAACACCAATAATGAAATACCTTAACCCTCACAAGATAATCCCTCCTCAAGGGAAGTCAACTAACTTCACGATTATTCCTCATAATCATCGTGCCATGGAGATTCTCAATCTCAAGGTGTTTCATATCTCTCATCAGAGATTTAACCATCCAAAAATAGCATAACTCTATGCTTGACAAAAGGAAATCCACAACTGGCATCCGTATACTCATCGGTATACCTGCCTAAGCACGAACACCTCATGCATACTCAATGCACTATGCTCGGGTATCTGCAACATACCCCTAAGCCCCAAACACAACCGTCAATCCTGAGTCATTCCCATCCAAAGGAGAATGAAAATCGACGATCAACAACACGCGGTGTGATTCCCAAAATCAACACTACATGCAATAACTTATCGAATCTTTCAAAGATTCCTTATTGGTATAATACTACCTCCTTCCTCACAAGGGAAGTGCCATCGAACTCGAGATCCACAAGTCTCGAACCTCCGTTCGGAAAAACTGGATACAATAACACCCATTGTATCCCTAATACACGGGTTCCCTTAGATTGAGTCAATAACGACCTGATGACTCTCTTGTTGGTACCCCAACATCCTGAGCTGTCCCAGACAAGTCTCACCAAGATTAAACATAAACGTATACACGTTTCAGTGAGGCATGCACAACCTCAACCTCAACCTCAAATGACATGGTGACTACTAGAGTCCACCACAATCTACATCGTATCACCTTACGATTTGCCAAACTTGGTTCCAACGAGCAGTATAACGGCTCTAGCAAGCCCCTCATGGTGCTGCACACACACGACAGACAAACTGGTCGCTGCCTCTCTAGGTTCACCTCAAACCTACCAATAAGACGGACGTTTCCACATAGTATATCATACTGTGGGAAGAAAACTCAATAGAGTAGTGGGTCTTTATCCAACATTCCTCTAATGCCGATACACCCTGGACACTCCAATGTCCCTATGTACTTAACATAACCTGATCCTACTCCCTTAGGACCCATCCTACACCCTCAAGGGTGGTGTGACCATGTCTACCACATGTCACATCGACAGAAAGCGAGTACTTTCCTCCATGATTACTCCTGTCGTCAAATCACATGGCCAAAAGCCATTCCAACGAGCATACCTCAAGGGTATCACCACTCGTAATATGATCACCCCAAACATAAGCTGTGGTACAATTACATGTACAGCGCATCCAACCATTCCTCGAGCAACCCGCTCGGTATAAGGGTCACGTCCATCGGTGCCGCACACACCACCTTGTGCTCGGTACTGGCACCCAAGGCATACCACTGAATACGTATACTCAACGCATCGATCATCGTAACGATGATGCATGTCTAATAAGACATCTCCTACACCATCGTCATCGTCATCCTGTGACGGCACATGCCAACTCATGGCATCTAAGACATTGCCAACTAGTGACGATACATGTACATCAGCGTATGTCATCCACTATCATGCTAGTAAAATAGGCATAATAAAACATGTATATCAATGCATGCCAGCTACAATAAAGCTAATAAAATAGCAATATCTCATACCTCATCGCTAACAATATAGCGTCATACCTGTCTCCGTCGCTCAATAATAGTGCGTAATCAGCACCCATCGCTCGAAGGCGGCAAAATCATGTGCTGAGTACATAGCGGCAAAATCCCTCGCTATAGAATCGACGGCATGACACCTCGTCATATAATAAGTGGCATGAAACCTCGCTATACACCTGAGCATGAATCATCGTCCACATAGTAGCGGAAAGTGGCATCGCTATCAATACACCTGGCGGAATGAACCATCGCCTATCAATATAGCGGAATGAACTATCGCTATAAATATACCTGGCGGAATGAACCATCGCCAATCAATATAGCGGAATGAACCATCGCTATAAATCGTGTCCTCATAGAGAAAAGAATACAAATCGTCACAAGAAATTATGGTTCCTCCTTCCTTTTCCACGTAAGCAGAATTCTCGCTCCTTATGGAAATCCACGTAAGCGGAATTTTTCCTCGCTTCCTATGGAATCCATGTCAGCAGAATTCTTGCTTCTTATGGAATTGAGTCACTTATCAGTAGTGCATTTCAATGCTTCCTACTACTCCACATAAGCGGAATTTTTCCTCGCTTCATATGGACCTTAGCATAAGCATTGAAATCCTCACTAGGATAACCTGGACTCGTGAAATATCAATAGTGCATTTCAATGCTTTTTACTACTCCATATAAGCGAAATTCTTCCTCGCTCATATGGACCTTAGTGTAAGCATTGAAATCCTCACTTTATATTTCACAATATACATATGCAAAACGATGCGTATCAACATGTATCATATCATAATGCACTATCTTATGCATACCTTGATTTACCTTGTGTTAAATGACTAAACACATAATACATGTTGCCCTTGGGATGCCCGTACATATGTATAATCATCATTCCTTTTTGTACTCCATATTTCCTGTAACCTGCAACCATCAGGGTTAACAGCAATAGCCATATACGCTATGCATCAACATTCAATACATAATAAAAACACATTATAAGAATGTATGGTTTCACAAATAAATGTCATGACATCCTTCCTCCTTAAATCCTTATTTCAATCCTGAGCCCTTATCATTAGTACATTTTAATGCTTCTTGCTACTCCATGTAAGCGGAATCCTTCCTCGCTTCCAATGGACCTTAGCGTAAGCAATTAAAATCCTTACTAAGATAACCTTGACTCATGAGCCCTTATCATTAGTACATTTTAATGCTTCTTGCTACTCCATGTAAGCGGAATTCTTCCTCGCTTCCAATGGACCTTAGCGTAAGCAATTAAAATCCTTACTAAGATAACCTTGACTCGTGAAATACACCTCTTATATTTCACAACATGCATATGCAAAAACAATGCACAATAACATATATCATAACCTTAATGCACCACATTGCATTCATCATGTGTCAACAAGACAACATAAAGTACATGTTACCTCGGAAATATCCCTTTACCTGATTTTCTTAAAAACCAGCTTCCTTGGCACATAACACACGGAGTGCCAGACATCCCTATTAATGCCATCCTATCGTGTTCCACACGATTCCTGCAACCACAATGGTTAGCAATACCACTTTTCGTATCATAATAGCACATAAACAATTTGTTATGTCATACAACATTAATGCCATCATGCATAAATATGTGCTATCAATAACTTCCTAGGCCCTTAACAGCCCCAATGAGCAACCACTGCTCTGATACCACTAATGTAAGGACCCCCTTAGCCCTTAACCCCTGATTAGTGTATTTGATGTGACTAGAAATAGACACATCTATTACGCTTAATTGTCTACGATTTGGTATATTTTGATGGATAAATTGATACATATGCTACCTAATCGTATATTTGTGTAAATGTAGGGAAAAGTGAAGAAATCAAGCTAAAATGATGAAAGAAGCAATAAAGTTGAAGAAAAGAGGAAAAAACCGGAATCAAAGATACATGTTGCTCCTTTCTCCTCATATTTCTATGTATTCCAGCCAAGTTTTGGGAATGTGGTCCATATAAAAGTTGTAGAACTTTGAGTTATCTTCGCGTGGATAGCTGACTCGTTGAATTCGGAGTTCGTATGTGAAAGTTATGGCCAAAATACAAAACTCGCCAGAAAAATGGAGGACAGGCGTAATTACGCCATTCACAGGCGTAATTACGCCAACGCTACGGCATTACAGGCGTAGCTACGCCATTCTGAGGCGTAATTACGCCAGAAACACAGAAAGCAATTTGTGACACGTCATCAGGCGTATTTACGCCACTTTCAGGCGTAATTACGCCTATAGAATTTTGGAAAATTAAAATTCTTGATTTCTTTCCTTTCCACATGGATTTTACCCTACTCCATCAGCCTCCATACCTCATATACACGATTTTTACCTCATTTTAAGCATAATTTCATACTCTTAGAATATTTTAGGATTTTAGATTAATTTTCTTTCAAAGTTTTCTTCAAGAACGACGAAGAACGGAACCGGAATTGACAAGCCGGAATCGTGATTTATATTAGTAATTTCTTTTCCTTTATTTATTTAATGTTTTCCATTGAATTTTTATTGCTTTTAGATTTAATTATGCTAGGCTAAAACCCTTCGATTCTTGGTTGAAGGGATACCTACTTTTGGATTTAAATCTTTTATGAAAATTCGGTTTGATTGTTGAATTAATCTTCGATTTCAATTGGTTTCTCAGAATTCGAATTCCATGATTGTTGTGCTTGTGTATTAGACCGATCACCTAATATTCAATAACATAATCGATAGTTTGCTAAGAAACAACTAAGATTAATAATTAACCGGCTGTAGGTGTTATTGAATTCTTAGGAGAAACGATTGAGTAATCAATTCTAACGGCTGTAGTTTTTATTGATTAGATTTGTCGAACTCATTAGTTTTGAAAACTATCATTGATTTAATCATTAACGGCTGTAGTGGTGATTAGAGATTTGGTAAGGGTTGAATTGAATGCTGTTTTCCCTTTGACTACGAATAAGATGAGTAGGAATTGAATTTCCAATCGATAGATAATTGAAAGAATTTGAATGTTTTGATTTGATGACTAAAAGATAATTTTCCAAAAGTACGGTTACCTGAAAACCAAGAATCGCTTTAATCCCATAAGTTTTAATCATTTTAGTTAGACTCGTTAATTAGTTTGATATTTGCTAAGTAGTAGTAATCCAGTCCAAACCCCCCATTGTTACTAGTTCTTTGATAATTGACACAAAATAAATTTACCTTCCCTGTGAGATCGATCCCTACTTCCACTACTACATATTTTTGTTATTAACTGAAGAAGGGTTAATTTGGGCGTACACGATAAGCGCTACCAAATTTTGGCGCCGTTGCCGGGGACGGCAACATTTATTTGTGTCGATTTTTTTTTATTTTTTTATCCCGCATTACTACTTTGGTTTGTTAATGAGTACAGGTGGATCGTTCAATCACGAAGATAACTTTCACTACGATCCTGAGATTGAGAGGACGCTACATCAGAGAAGGAGAGAAGCAAGGCTGCTTGAAGAGGAAGAAAGGAACAACATGGCAAATCAAAGCTTGAGGCAGCTCGCAAATCCTAACTTGGATCAACAACCGCTCTGCATCAGTTTCCCTGCTCTGGCCAATAACGTAAACTTCGAACTTAAATCTGGTTTAATTCACTTATTGCCAGCTTTTCATGGTCTTGCAGGTGAAAACCCGCATAAGCATCTGATGGAATTCCACGTGGTGTGCACTACCATGAAGCCGACCGGAATCACTGAGGATCAAATAAAGCTAAGAGCGTTCCCGTTTTCTCTAAAGGACGCTGCAAAAGACTGGCTCTTCTACTTACCATCCGGATCGATCACCACGTGGACTGACTTACAAAGAGTATTCCTAGAAAAGTACTTCCCAGCTTCACGGGCAACGAATTTGAGGAAAGAGATATATGGTGTGAAGCAGCTCTACGAGGAATCACTACACGAGTACTGGGAGAGATTCAAGAAGTTGTGCGCAAGTTGTCCACAACACCAGATAAGTGAACACCTTCTCATCCAATACTTTTATGAAGGTTTACTTTCTTCTGACAGGAACTTAGTGGATGCGGCAAGCGGAGGAGCATTTATAGACAAAACAGCGGAGGAAGCTAGAAGGTTGATAGCTAACATGGCGGCCAACTCCCAACAATTCGGATCTGTGCGCCATGGGCAACCGCAAAGAAAAGAGGTAAACGTATCAAACTTAGAACAACAACTGATAGACCTCACTTTTCTTGTGTGTGGTATGGCAGGTGGAAATGTAGGAAAGACAAAGCCGTGTGGAATCTGTCTGGCTGCGAACCATTCCACAGACGCATGCCCCTCACTACAAGAGACAACCACGGAGAACGTGAATGCTGCGGGAGGATTCCCAGGGCCACCACAAAGGAGTTATGACCATCCACCAAACAACTACAATCAAGGGTGGAGAGAACATTCAAACCAATGCTATGGTAACCAACAGATGAACCAACCTCCACCCTATAGACCGCCATATCAGCGACCTCCACCACCGCCAGTGCACCCTCCTTCTGACAGGTTAGAACATAGCATCCAAATTATTGCTGAAAATAGCTTACAATTTCAACAGGAGACGAGGGCAAGCATCCAGAGCTTGACGACGCAGATGGGACAATTGGCAACTTCAATCAGCAAGATCGAAGCAAGGATTTCAAATGGACTGCCATCACAACCAGAGATGAACCCCCGGGAAAATGTGAGTGCTATCACAGTGAATGTGAATGAAGATGCAGCTGAAGAAAAGGTGGTACTGACACCACCCCAAAAAGAAGAGATGACGGAGACAGAGATAGATGTTGAAGAGCCAATGCAAGGGGAGGAACCACGAGGTAAGTACCACAAACTTTCTGAATATAAAGAACCAATCCCTTTCCCCCAAGCATTGAAGGACAATAGGAAAGGTGCCGGACTCAAAGGCCTCTACGAGATGAGTCCACGCTACAAAGAGCAAGCCCCATTGCATGAAACCGTGAATGAGGATCGAAACAATGAACACAAGGGGCAGCCCAAGGTCGAGCTCAATGACAATGTTTCGGCGGATAACCAAAGAAGCATCCCCATTAAATGCAAGGACCCAGGTATGTTCTTTATCCCATGTGAGATTAGAGGTATTAAAATTGAGAAGGCTATGCTCGATTTAGGGTCGTCCATAAATGTCTTGCCTTACTCAATGTACTCTCAACTGAAGATGGGACCTTTAAAAAGAGATAGAGCAGCTATTCACTTAGCTGATAAATCCATGGTCATACCTAAGGGGATAATAGAGGACGTAGTTGTGCATGTAAAGAATTTGGTCTTCACAGCCGATTTCTATGTCTTAGACATGAGAAATGGTGATCCTTCTAGTCTAATTATTTTAGGAAGACCATTCTTGAAATCATCAAATTCAGTAATCAATATGAATAGCGGGTTGATAACCATGGAGTCTAATGGTGAAATTGAAAAATTCAACATGTATGAACCCATTAAACCTCTTGAGCATTCTAGTTACGCTATTGATGTACATGATGATTATGATTCTGATTTTGATAATGATGAGTTGTGGGAAATGGGAAAGGCTACTGATGGCCTTGACGAGAAGAGAGGTATGGATCCCCCTCCTGTGCATACTGTTCATACTATTGCTGCTTTATCTACTTATGATACTGCTGATCCTCTTATGTCTCACTTGCAGGATCGTACCGTTGGAAAGAAGCATCCTCCGGATCGACCATGTCAATCACGTGCCGAAAGAGTAAGGACTGGGCATAACCACTCAAAGACCAACAAACCGAACTATCGAGGAGTGACAAAGATATTGAGGTGGTTAAGGAAGGATAGAGCAACACTGCATCAACCACCTTGATAGAGGACTGGCGTCGGGCCACCGACGTTAAACAGAGGCGCTGCTTGGGAGGCAACCCAAGGGGAGTTAGTTTCCCTTTTACCCTTTTATTTTTATTGCTTTTTAGTTGAACTTTTCTCTTCTCTTGTCTTTTTGCCTTACATTGGGGACAATGTAAGATTTAAGTATGGGGGAGGGATTAGTGGTGTGTTATTGCTTTTCTATTACAAAAATACAAAAAAATCAAAAATTTGAAAATTTTGAGCTCATAGTTAGTAATGAACACATGCTTAGATGAAACCTAATTGATGGCATGCATGATTTGAACATAGGTGAATTGTTAACCTTGGAACACTTTGAACTCTAATGCAAAGTGTACTTTAACTTAGTAAGTTGAATATTTTGAGCACATTATTGTCATGGCTTGTGAAGTGTGCATAGCTTAGTGAAGATTGTGTAAATTTTGTGATAGTCTTAAGAAGTCTCTAATACATGCTAGAACTTAACTACATGCTCTTTGAGGCGTATGTCTAGACTACTTGCAAACATGAAAGTGATATAGGCAATCTTTGATGCGTTTGAGCCTTTCAAGCCTACCATGTAAACAAAATCATTCTCTAGTACCTATTTTGAGCTTTAAATGTAAAAGAATGGTAGTATGCTAAGCATACTAAAGACCCCCATTCAACATTTCTTGACTAGCTTATCATCCTACCCTTTAAGCCTAAATGTGATTTTAATCCATACCTTTTAAGGGAGTATGATGTATTTCATTCAAATGCACTTGGAAATCATTGAAGTATATTTGTGAACTTAATTGTCAAAAGAATGGAATGCATGAAAGAAAAAGGGATGCCTTGAAAAAAAATAGATAAAAATATGACTCCAAGGGGAGCCAAGGCACAAAAGAAGAAAAGTGTTGAAATAAACCTTGTGAAAAAGAACGAAGTTGAAAAATTCATACAAGAAGAGAAGCTTTTAGTGTGCATTTCATCATACTCTCTTGTTTGAATATCCTTACCCTTTCTTTCATAAGCCAATACCTAGGCCAAGCTACAAGCTAATAAAGACCTACTTGATTTATGTTTGCAAAGTAGCTAAGATAGTGGAGAAGAATGTGCAAGTGAGCTTATACTTGTGTTAGTGTATGACTTGAACTATTATGGCTTTGCATATTTTGAATCTATAATTTGTACACAACACTTGTTTATGACCACACACACACGTTCACTACTTCGTTGGGTACGAAATGTTTAGGGATTGAACTTGTTCCACTGTTAACTTTTCACCGCCGTTCATTATTATGCATGTTAAAATTGTTGAGGCAGTAAAGTGAGGACAAGTTGCTTTGTTATGAACCTATGAGCCAACCAAAAATATTGTAGGTTTGATTGTTTACTCGAGGTCGAGTAAAGAGTAAGTATGGGGGTGTTTGATGTGACTAGAAATAGACACATCTATTACGCTTAATTGTCTACGATTTGGTATATTTTGATGGATAAATTGATACATATGCTACCTAATCGTATATTTGTGTAAATGTAGGGAAAAGTGAAGAAATCAAGCTAAAATGATGAAAGAAGCAATAAAGTTGAAGAAAAGAGGAAAAAACCGGAATCAAAGATACATGTTGCTCCTTTCTCCTCATATTTCTATGTATTCCAGCCAAGTTTTGGGAATGTGGTCCATATAAAAGTTGTAGAACTTTGAGTTATCTTCGCGTGGATAGCTGACTCGTCGAATTCGGAGTTCGTATGTGAAAGTTATGGCCAAAATACAAAACTCGCCAGAAAAATGGAGGACAGGCGTAATTACGCCATTCACAGGCGTAATTACGCCAACGCTACGGCATTACAGGCGTAGCTACGCCATTCTGAGGCGTAATTACGCCAGAAACGCAGAAAGCAATTTTGTGACACGTCATCAGGCGTATTTACGCCACTTTCAGGCGTAATTACGCCTATAGAATTTTGGACAATTAAAATTCTTGATTTCTTTCCTTTCCACATGGATTTTACCCTACTCCATCAGCCTCCATACCTCATATACACGATTTTTACCTCATTTTAAGCATAATTTCATACTCTTAGAATATTTTAGGATTTTAGATTAATTTTCTTTCAAAGTTTTCTTCAAGAACGACGAAGAACGGAACCGGAATTGACAAGCCGGAATCGTGATTTATATTAGTAATTTCTTTTCCTTTATTTATTTAATGTTTTCCATTGAATTTTTATTGCTTTTAGATTTAATTATGCTAGGCTAAAACCCTTCGATTCTTGGTTGAAGGGATACCTACTTTTGGATTTAAATCTTTTATGAAAATTCGGTTTGATTGTTGAATTAATCTTCGATTTCAATTGGTTTCTCAGAATTCGAATTCCATGATTGTTGTGCTTGTGTATTAGACCGATCACCTAATATTCAATAACATAATCGATAGTTTGCTAAGAAACAACTAAGATTAATAATTAACCGGCTGTAGGTGTTATTGAATTCTTAGGAGAAACGATTGAGTAATCAATTCTAACGGCTGTAGTTTTTATTGATTAGATTTGTCGAACTCATTAGTTTTGAAAACTATCATTGATTTAATCATTAACGGCTGTAGTGGTGATTAGAGATTTGGTAAGGGTTGAATTGAATGCTGTTTTCCCTTTGACTACGAATAAGATGAGTAGGAATTGAATTTCCAATCGATAGATAATTGAAAGAATTTGAATGTTTTGATTTGATGACTAAAAGATAATTTTCCAAAAGTACGGTTACCTGAAAACCAAGAATCGCTTTAATCCCATAAGTTTTAATCATTTTAGTTAGACTCGTTAATTAGTTTGATATTTGCTAAGTAGTAGTAATCCAGTCCAAACCCCCCATTGTTACTAGTTCTTTGATAATTGACACAAAATAAATTTACCTTCCCTGTGAGATCGATCCCTACTTCCACTACTACATATTTTTGTTATTAACTGAAGAAGGGTTAATTTGGGCGTACACGATAAGCGCTACCAGTATTAACCACTATGCGTGGCACATGCTTTCAATAAAAAGTCAATCGGGAAGCTCAGATGATACTTTACCATTGAATGTCAATTACAAAATTTTCCTTTAATACTCAGTGTTATAAGATCATCATCCTAACAATAAAAGACTCATATGTTTGCCCTTTACCAACCCCTTGGTACCACTTTTCACATTGTGAACTTTTATAAAAATTTGGGCAGAGTCTCCCCATAAGTTGAGCTATCCCAAAAAAAAGCACAACACATAACATAATTCCCGGCCAGGGAACACATAATACTCATCAGAAAGCAGTAATACAAGTAAATTCCCAGCCAGGGAAGACGCCACACATATGACTACAAAAGTGGGTTTCAACACCCACATAATACACCAATGACTCTCATATCATTTAGCAATTCTACCTCTAATTGCATGCAACCTCAAATGAAAGAGAGAAAGGCTCATGCCTTTATATACAACCCATATACAAGTATAACCGTGCTCACATGCGAGCATCATGAATGTATATATAACCTCAGGTGTATATAAGTACTCCATACGATACCGTGCTCCCTCAAGCCCTGGTACCACGATCCTGGGAGTGCATCCAATCAACAGCTCGAGCTCAACTCCAAAGCCATCGATGTACCTGTTCACCTGCCCCAACAGAGACAGCCCCCACGGGGTGAGCATACCAATACACAAAATCCCATAATCACAATAATGAAATTCATAATTTACAACAAAGGTAAATACAAATGAATTTAAGTGATACTCCCTGGATGGCAACCTCATCCGGGATTCCGTGTACTGTCCCTGTCCTCATAATCATCAAACTCATCAAATCTCAAAAATCAGTAAATCAACACATTGATTAACTCATCGCATGCCAAATCCTCGAATATCAACAGATAGTGATTGAAAATTCATTAAACATGCAATTATAGATATCTCAATATCTAATACTGATTTCACAACCTCGCTATCAATCACAGATAGCTCAAATGCCTAGCATTTGTTTTACCAATCCTTCATTATACCTAGACATCTCAAATGTCTTATAATGAATACATGATTCTACGAACCTAGACATCTCAAATGTCTCATAATGAATACATGATTCTACGAACCTAGACATCTCAAATGTCTTATAATAGATACATGATTCTACAACCCTAGACATCTCAAATGTCTTATAATAGATACATATAAACCCAGTACCCCTTATATATTGTAAGAGTTATCCTACTCTAGTGTCACGCACGCTACAAGCGGCGATATCAAGATTTGGTCGTTCCTTGGCTATATCAACATATATGTATAACCATACGCACAATATTCAATGCAATCAAAAAAATACCTTATGCATTTCACATATATAGTAATGCTCGTACGTCGCACGTACCTTAAATCTCCGAAGTCCGAGCCAAACCTTGCTCGAGTTCCATGCCCCGAGGAATGATGTGCTAACACGATAAATAATTCATAATTATTTACGAACATGTAACCCATGTTCAAGCACACCCATAACCCTCAAAATATTGTCAACACACGACAATTAACCTTTTAAAAGACCCGGGGCAGGGTACATGTGTAAGTAACCCCATGAGCATACAACGCAGCGGAATGAAATTTTGGATTACAAACCAGCGATCTATACATAGGGATTCATATCGGATTAGAGAATTACAAGTGTCTTACCCTTGTAGCGTGTTTGAAGCCGAATCCACGGAGCTGCACCACGTCCTACGCCTTCTCCGAGTCAATAGCAAAACACGAATGGTTTTGCCTCAACGGTATCCACACGATCGAATCGAACGAAGGGATGGTTTAATAACAAGTTGCTAGACTTGTTATTAATCCTATACACGAAACAAACTCGATTCACAATCGAAACAACCACCAAACCACCAAGAACCC
Source organism: Haberlea rhodopensis (assembly GCA_907163345.1). NCBI lineage: Eukaryota > Viridiplantae > Streptophyta > Magnoliopsida > Lamiales > Gesneriaceae > Haberlea > Haberlea rhodopensis. The sequence goes on along the minus strand of CAJQUN010000006.1, from coordinate 9,147,789 downwards.
CTCGACTTTGAAGGAGGCCGAGAGCTCTTGTGATGATGCGGCCGTTTTGCTCTTGCTTGTGTAGGGTTTTGAGTGTTATGAATTGTCTTACAATTAATCACCTTGCAATCATATTAAATATAATTAATTAAAGGCTTTCTTAAAGCTTCATGGGCTTAAGCCCATGATTTAATTAATCCTTATGATTATTAATTAAGACTCCTCTTAATTATTTAATTCATCCCATGAATTTAATTTCCCTTCTCGATTTAATCTTTTGTGCGACCCGATAGGATCTCGTAATGTTGGCAGTGACATAAAATCTCATTTTATGTCGCAAGCATCGAGCGGTATCTAGCAACACATCGATGCTACCCAAATTACGAGAATGTCAATGACTCGACATAACCTTTAGAACTTGTGACAATATTAATCATGTAACTTAATCCCTTTGTCCTTTGTGTTTAGATTGAACACGAGTCATGGAATAGTCATACTCGTATATTCAATCTCTATTTCTTGATCCCCAAGTAGAACTAGAATAAACGAATAAGCTCGATATCTCATATCGACTCATTCGAGCATGGCCATGCATTTTAGTTCTCACTTGATCAAGGGCCAAACACATCTCCTGTTATATAGGAGGGACAAATCCTATCTCGATCAGTCAACATCCCTCTACATAATTCGTAGTGTATCCAATAGTCGCCTTTATCCCTGTTACGGGTAACGTTTGACGATATCAAGATACATAACTCCTTATGTTGGGATCTCTGATGATCACAAGTCGTAAGGATTACATACATTATTATCACTATGAGAATTGCATATGACGATCATATAACTATCCATGTTGCATTCTCATGGTGGGTCTGTTCAGTACATCGTTCTCTAACATGTACCCATATGTTGATTTGATATCTCATATCAATGAACAATTCATCGATCAACATATACTAGTCTCTACGTATTTTCATTATCCCATTCACGATAATACTTGACTAGGAACATCTTTAAGAATAATACAATATTATTCTAAGGACATTAACATATATATTAATTCACAATGCACAGTTAAAAGAATAATATATAATAATGAATTGCCATTCATAAATCCATAAACATTGTATGTCTTAAACAATCATCTAATGACTTGTCTTAGGGCATATCCCAACAAATCTCCCACTTGCACTAAGACCACTCAGACATATACCTAATGCCTAGAGATCTAGTATGACGATCATGCTTCTGCTGTGACAGCGGCTTCGTCAATGGGTCAGATACATTATCATCTGTTGGTACTTTGCATATTTTAACATCTCCCCTTTCAACGTTTTCTCGAATGAAATGGAAACGCCTAAGTATGTGCTTGGATCTTTGGTGAGATCTTGGTTCCTTAGCCAATGCGATCGCTCCATTGTTGTCACAATAGAGTTCTATCGGATCTTTAATGCTAGGCACCACTCCAAGTTCAGAAATGAACTTCCTCATCCAAACAGCTTCCTTTGCTGCATCCGAGGCAGCAATATACTCAGCTTCCGTTGTAGAATCGGCTACTGTTTCTTGCTTTGAACTCTTCCAGCTCACAGCACCTCCATTCAGGCAATACACATATCCAGATTGCGATCGAAAATCATCTTTGTCGGTTTGGAAGCTCGCATCAGTGTAACCCATTACATTGAGCTCTTCCTCACCTCCATAAATCAAGAATGTATCCTTAGTCCTTCTCAAGTACTTCAGGATGTTCTTGACAGCAATCCAGTGACCTTCACCTGGATCAACTTGATATCTGCTCGTCATGCTCAAAGCATACGATACATCGGGACGAGTACATATCATGGCATACATGATAGATCCAATAGCTGATGCGTATGGAATCTTACTCATGCGTTGTCTCTCATCTGGTGTTGAAGGACACTGTTCCTTCGAGAGATAAATACCATGTGTCATAGGCACGAATCCTTTCTTGGATTCTTGCATGCTAAACCTTTTAAGCACCTTGTCTATGTATGTACTTTGACTTAGACCAAGAAGCCTTCTCGATCTATCTCTATAGATCTTGATTCCTAACACATAGGTAGCTTCTCCTAAGTCTTTCATCGAAAAGCAATTCCCTAGCCAAATCTTTACAGATTGCAAGGCAGGGATATCATTTCCAATAAGAAGTATGTCATCTACATACAACACTAGGAAAATGATTACGCTCCCACTGACCTTCTTGTAGACACAAGGTTCATCTTCATTTTTGATAAAACCAAACTCTTTGATTGCATCATCAAAACGAAGATTCCAACTCCGAGAAGCTTGCTTCAATCCATAAATGGATCGTTGTAGCTTGCATATCTTTCCAGCATCCTTTGGATCGACAAAACCCTCGGGCTGTGTCATGTACACATCCTCGAGCAGATTTCCATTAAGGAAAGCTGTTTTGACATCCATCTGCCAGATTTCATAATCATGAAATGCAGCTATTGCAAGTAAGATCCTTATGGATTTAACCATGGCCACTGGTGAAAAGGTTTCATCATAGTCAATACCATGAATTTGTTTGAATCCTTTTGCAACCAGCCGACCTTTATAGGTTTGTACATTACCATCCATATCGGTCTTTTTCTTGAAAATCCATTTGCACCCTATGGGTCGTACCCCTTCAGGTGGATCAACCAAAGTCCATACTTGGTTTGCATACATGGATTCCATCTCAGATTTCATGGCTTCTTGCCATTTCTCAGAATCATTGCCCATTATAGCTTGTTGATAAGATGACGGCTCATCCTCATCAATAAGTAGTAAGTCACCTTGTTGAGTCACAAGAAATCCATATCTCTCTGGCTCCCGGTGTACTCTTACAGACCTACGCTGGGCTTGTGTCTCTTGAGCAGGTGCTTCTTCCACAACAGTTTGTGGTGCCTGCTCTGTTTCCATCTCAATTTCAGGTTCAGTGTTTTCTTGTGGTTGAACTTCACTAAGTTCTATTTTTCTCCCACTGGTTTTTCTAGAAATAAATTCTCTTTCAAGAAATACACCAGTCCGAGCAACAACTATTTTGTTCTCGGTGGGATAATAGAAATAGTATCCTTTCGTTTCCTTAGGATACCCCACAAATAAACACTATCAGATTTGGGTCCAAGTTTGTTAGTGGCGTGACGTCTAACGAAAGCCTCACAACCCCAAATCTTCATAAAAGACATACTAGGACGCTTCCCAGTCCATATCTCATATGGTGTCTTTTCCACTGATTTAGATGGAACACGGTTCAGTAAGAAAATCGCTGTTTCTAGAGCTTGTCCCCAAAATGATATCGGAAGATCTGCATGACTCATCATTGATCTAACCATGTCTAACAAGGTTCGATTTCTCCTCTCGGATACACCATTCCATTGTGGAGTATACGGAGGAGTGAGTTGTGGGACTATCCCACACTCCTTTAGATAGTCATGAAACTCTTGGCTTAAGTATTCTCCTCCTCGATCTGATCGAAGGATTTTGATACTTTTGCCAAGTTGGTTTTGTACTTCATTCTTGAAATCTTTGAACTTTTCAAAGGTTTCATGCTTATGTTTATTAGGTACACATACCCATATCTACTGAGGTCATCAGTAAATGTAACGAAGTATTGAAAACCACCTCTAGCTTGTGTACTTATTGGTCCACATACATCACTATGTATTAGTCCCAATAAAACATTTGCCCTTTCAACATGTCCCTTGAAAGGGGCTTTAGTCATCTTGCCCATTAAACAAGATTCGCATGTTTCATATGATTCAAAATCAAATGAATCTAATACTCCATCCTTATGAAGTTTAGATATGCGGTTCTCGTTTATGTGGCCCAAGCGACAGTGCCAGAGATAAGTCGGATTACAATCATTAGTATTTATGTTATAGATAGGCATATCAAGATTTAATACATAAAGACCATTCACCATTTGTGCATTAGCATAAAACATATCATTTAAATAAATAGAACAACAATTGTCCTTTATTATAAATGAAAAACCATACTTGTCCAAACAAGAAATAGATATAATGTTTTTAGTAATTGAAGGCACAAAATAACAGTCTTTTAAAATCAACGATAAACCAGAAGGTAAAACTAAATGATAATCTCCTATAGCTAATGCAGCAACTCTTGCTCCATTTCCAACTCGGAGATCAACTTCACCTTTTGCCAATGCCCTACTCCTTTTGAGATCCTGCACATTTACACAAATGTGAGATCCACATCCAGTATCTAATACCCAAGATGAAGAAGTAGATAAATTGACTTCTATAACAAAAATACCTGAAGCGGAAGTCACACTTCCTTTCTTTAGATCCTCCAGATATACTTTGCAGTTTCTTTTCCAATGGCCGGTCTCACCGCAATGGAAACAGTTCCCTTCCTTTGCTATCCCTCCCTTTGGCTTTAGTGCAGAAGACTTTGGCTTAGATTTAGCAAAGACCTTCTTTGCTTTCTTGTTGCCTTTAGTTTTGGCCCTTCCTTTGCCCTTATTCACAATAAGGACATTTGTGGCCTTAGTCTTCTTAGTATTTGCTTCATATGTTCTCAACATGCCAAGCAACTGGGGTAGAGTCTTTTCCATATCAGTCATATTGTAATTTACTACAAATTGACTGAAGCTCTCCGGCAACGATTGCAAGATTACATCAGTGGCCAACTCTTGGTCCAATGGAAAACCTAGCTTATCCAGATTCTCAATGTACCCAATCATCTTGAGCACATGAGTTCCAACTAAGCTTCCTTCTACCATCCTGCACTGGAATAACGCCTTAGAGACGTCATACCTCTCTTGTCTAGCCTGCTGTTGGTACAACTGCTTTAAGTGTTCGATCATATCGAACGCCTCCATTTCCTCATGTTGCTTCTGAAGCTCAGAGTTCATGGTGGCAAGCATGAGGCACCCAACATCAAGTGCGTCACTCTGATGATTCTTGTAAGCATCTTTTTCAGTTCTAGTAGCCGTTAGGGGAGGTTCCTCAGCGGGTAAGGGTTCCTCTAGGACATATTGTTTCTTTTCTTGTTTGAGGACTATCCTCAAATTCCTATGCCAGTCTAGGAAATTTGTCCCATTTAATTTGTCCTTCTCAAGGACCGATCGCAGTGATAAAGTGCTAGTAACGTTTGTAGTTGCCATGGATATCTACAATATAAATATGCAAAATAAGTTTATGATTTAAATCATTTAACATGGTCTTATATTAAATGACACTCCCACTATTTTGTTTGAAAAATATCAACCCTCGAAACCTTTAGTGGGCCAAGATCCATATTTCACTTAATCTTGAGTTAGCTTTGGCTAATCGCCCAAGACTCGGTTATTTAGGTAGACAACACTTTGTCAATTACATCACATATAATTCTTGGATAGTTGGACGAACAACACTTTGTTCAATTCATCAAATGAATTATAATCCAACCCATGCCTCTAGGTTCCCAATCCTATTGAGATAACCTAGTTAAGTCGTACCCAATTAAAGTATGACGGATATCACTTTTATCCTTTCGCGCCTTACTAAGATTGCCACGGTGCTTTGCTTTGGCAAACCCACACATGTACAATCGAAGTTATTGACGAGTACTTTTATTTGGAAGGCATCTAAAACTTAATATTTTAGAGGGATTTATTGATCTCATTATTAATTTGATAATTTAAAATATGTCCACTACATATAGTTGTATACATATCTACATATATGTGTAATACTATTATCAAACTAAAACATAAGATAAATCATGCATCAACATACATAATTAAAACGTGACATGGTTATAGCCCCTACTAATGAGTTTCTCAAGCCAATGAGAAACTCCTATGAGTCAACCTAAGGTAACTTCATAAGCACCTTCCTTTGGCTCCAATTTGTGAATGGCCTCCTCATCCCGGCACGATGCTCCATCTTCATTGATCACCATCAATAAAATAAACTACACTATTTTACAAGATATAGAATTCCTCGATTCACATTCGAGGGGAACATAGGGGAGGGATAACATTTAGAATGAAATAGAGAAAGGCACGACACGCAGGTCGTATTATAAATTACAATCATTCACAAATCCTATCTAATAGGTCAAAGGGCTATAACCACGCACCATGCTCAAACAACACATAAAGCATGCATTAACATTTAATTAATTAAATTCTAAACAATTTAAATTTAATTCTAATTAAAACTGTAAAATAATTTTTGAAAAATTATCGTACGCTCGGGACATCACATGCCACGAACTAAAGCGACTAAAACACGAACCACCATGATTCGAACCAAGACCCACGGCTGGACCAATAGTGGGCCTAGGGTTCAAAACCCTAGCCCATGGCCGAGCCATGGTCCATGCGGCGGCTTGGGTGCGGCGCTGCTAGGGTTCAAAACCCTAGCCGCCTTGCACCATCTTGATTCTATCGAGCCAACTTGCACCTTCTCAATACTTTATCGAGCCAAAAGAGTTCAAAACCCTAGATAGTGCGACGGCTTGACCCATGCTCGAGCCAGGGTCCGAACCCTAGCTCTTAGGCGGCGGCCGAGAGGCCAATTTGACTAGGGTTCAAAACCCTAGCCACTTTGTAGCGGCGGCCGAGCCATGGTGACTAGGGTTCGAAACCCTAGCACCTAGGTGGCCTCGGCCGTGAGCATACACGAGCCATGTTCCGGTTTTTGATCACGAATTATCATATATTTCGATCCGTCAATTATATCATATATATTATCATACGATGATCTTCACAAAATCGATTTTTCCATATCATATATGAAAATACAGTTTTAAATAGCATGCAATATTAATTCTAACATGATTAAACTATTTAACCACATAAAATCCGATATGAGCCTTGTACACGGCTCTGACACCACTGTAAGTAACCCCATGAGCATACAACGCAGCGGAATGAAATTTTGGATTACAAACCAGCGATCTATACATAGGGATTCATATCGGATTAGAGAATTACAAGTGTCTTACCCTTGTAGCGTGTTTGAAGCCGAATCCACGGAGCTGCACCACGTCCTACGCCTTCTCCGAGTCAATAGCAAAACACGAATGGTTTTGCCTCAACGGTATCCACACGATCGAATCGAACGAAGGGATGGTTTAATAACAAGTTGCTAGACTTGTTATTAATCCTATACACGAAACAAACTCGATTCACAATCGAAACAACCACCAAACCACCAAGAACCCCTCGACTTTGAAGGAGGCCGAGAGCTCTTGTGATGATGCGGCCGTTTTGCTCTTGCTTGTGTAGGGTTTTGAGTGTTATGAATTGTCTTACAATTAATCACCTTGCAATCATATTAAATATAATTAATTAAAGGCTTTCTTAAAGCTTCATGGGCTTAAGCCCATGATTTAATTAATCCTTATGATTATTAATTAAGACTCCTCTTAATTATTTAATTCATCCCATGAATTTAATTTCCCTTCTCGATTTAATCTTTTGTGCGACCCGATAGGATCTCGTAATGTTGGCAGTGACATAAAATCTCATTTTATGTCGCAAGCATCGAGCGGTATCTAGCAACACATCGATGCTACCCAAATTACGAGAATGTCAATGACTCGACATAACCTTTAGAACTTGTGACAATATTAATCATGTAACTTAATCCCTTTGTCCTTTGTGTTTAGATTGAACACGAGTCATGGAATAGTCATACTCGTATATTCAATCTCTATTTCTTGATCCCCAAGTAGAACTAGAATAAACGAATAAGCTCGATATCTCATATCGACTCATTCGAGCATGGCCATGCATTTTAGTTCTCACTTGATCAAGGGCCAAACACATCTCCTGTTATATAGGAGGGACAAATCCTATCTCGATCAGTCAACATCCCTCTACATAATTCGTAGTGTATCCAATAGTCGCCTTTATAGTATACCCTGTTACGGGTAACGTTTGACGATATCAAGATACATAACTCCTTATGTTGGGATCTCTGATGATCACAAGTCGTAAGGATTACATACATTATTATCACTATGAGAATTGCATATGACGATCATATAACTATCCATGTTGCATTCTCATGGTGGGTCTGTTCAGTACATCGTTCTCTAACATGTACCCATATGTTGATTTGATATCTCATATCAATGAACAATTCATCGATCAACATATACTAGTCTCTACGTATTATCATTATCCCATTCACGATAATACTTGACTAGGAACATCTTTAAGAATAATACAATATTATTCTAAGGACATTAACATATATATTAATTCACAATGCACAGTTAAAAGAATAATATATAATAATGAATTGCCATTCATAAATCCATAAACATTGTATGTCTTAAACAATCATCTAATGACTTGTCTTAGGGCATATCCCAACAACATGCAGGGAGGGGAACGAATGAGACAATATCGAAATTTGTTCAAGAATACCCTACAAAAATCGAACCCTAATCTCACGATTTCGAACCCAATTAAATACCATAATTCATCTAAAATGTGAATTAAGCTATCCAAGCAAGAATCAACACCCCTTGCCAAAAACCCCCAATTTTCGAACTCAAAACCCTTAAATTCGAACCCAAACAAGCCCTTAAATTCGAACCCTTAAAATTCATCAAATTCGAACACAATAATGGCAGGGAAATACACGAAAATGACGAAAAAGGGGTAAGGGAGGTTACCCAATCGAAAATCGGAAGAAATCGGACGAAATCCGATGAACCCTAGAAATTGGGGATCGACGCCTTCCTGCCAAATCCGACTTCAAAACGCGACGAAACTTCGAATTGACGGAGGGGTTAGCTGCGCCTCGACGAGACGAAGCCGGCGGCGGGTCGCACGCGCCGAACGGCGGCGGGACGACGGTGGGCGCACGGCCTGAAGCCGCGGGTGCTGGTCCAGACGGGAACTCGCGCCGGGAGAGAGAGAAGAGAAATTGGGGCTGAAATGGAATTTTATGTAAAATTTTGGGTTCAATTGGTATTTATAGCAAAAATACCCCGAAAAATGAATAGCCCCACAATTACATCATGATTCATTAAAAATCATCTGTTTTCAAAAACTCTCTCTCTAACTCCAAAACCCCCTACCGGTGCTTACACAGCACCCGAGATCCCGAGACACAACAAAAACCCAACTCTTAGGTTTTTCACCCAAATGAGAATACAATCTCAACCTCTGGATCCAACGATCCCAACTACCCAAATAAACGAGCCCAGAAGGCCCAACACCTCGGCTAAACTCCAAATCGCCACGTAAAACCACTTTAGGGATTATTAACACTACGGGATTAACACCTATAATCCCTGGTCATCACAACATGGTAGAGTCTGGGTCACTAGTTGATGAGACCTTTTGCCGAGCAGGTTTGCTCGGTGGAGTATTGGATGTATTGTACCGGTAAATGTACCACATCATGTTATAGAGTTAAATAATTGTCGAACGATGATACCCTTGGGTATGCTCGTTGGTTTGGCTAGGGCCAAGTGTTTGGTGGTAAGAGTAGTCATTGAGGAAACTACTCGCTTGTGTTGTGACGTAGGGTAGACATGGTTGCACCCACCCTAAGGGTGTGGGATAAATCATATCGGATTATGATTGCATCATAAGTGAGCAAGGACACCGGGTTGTCCATTGTGCTTGGTATTTTAGAGATATGTTGGGCGATGACCCATTACTCTAACGGTTTGTACGGTATGGCATACCGAGATGGAACATATGGCTTGTTGGTGGGCTTGATATGAGCCTATGGAGACAGCGCTTTGCTAGCCAGATATCGTAGTAATGATATAGTGTGATTGTTGGAACCATTATACTACACGTTGGAACCGGGTTTGGTGAATCGTATGATGATACGATGAAGACTTTTGGCAGGCTTTTGATTGTCCCTTTGTAGTATGATGTTTGAGGCATGTGACACCCCATGAGAACGTTTATACGTCTATTGTTTTGAGAGACTTGTCTGGGACAGCTCATAATGTTGGAGTACCAACAAGAGAATCATCAAGTCATCGTTGACTCGATCTGGGGAATCCGTGTACTTGGGATGCAATGGGTGTTATTGTATCCAGTTTTTCCGAACGGTGGTTCGAGACTAGTGGATCTCGAGTTCGATAGCACTTCCCTTGTGGGGAAGGGGGTAATATTATACCTATTTGGGAATCTTTGAAAGATTCGGTAAGTTGGTACGTGTGGTGTTGATTTTGGAAATCACGCCGTGTTGTTGATCGTCAATTATCATCCTCCACTGAGATAGGAATGACTCAGAATTGACAGTTGTGTTTGGGCTTAGGGGCATGTTGTAGATACCCGAGCCAAGTGCATTGAGTATGCATGTAATATCAGTGCTTAGGCAGGTATACCGGTGAGTTCCTTTCTGTCAAGCATAGAGTTATGCTATTTTGGATGGCTAAATCTCTGATGAGGGATATGGAACACCTTGAGATTGGGAATCTCCATGGCACGATAAATTATGAGGAATAATCGTGAAGTTAGTTGACTCCCTTTGAGGAGGGATTATCTATGTGGGTGGAGGTATTTCCTTGTTGGTGTTTCCTCCGAGTTACGCGATGGCCTTCCCAAGTTTGGATTGTTAAATCCTAGGATTGTCAAGGGATGGCAGGAATTCGGATTTGTTGTGTAAGGACCCTAATCCTTAAGTGCGGAATCAAGGCATAATAGAGCTATCATAATAATCAGAGTGTAAAAGAACGTGTTGAGTTTATGAGCTTAAGCATTACATGCCAAAAAAATAAGGACTACTAAAATGGATTAATTACATTCCAATCAAAAGAATGTGTTCAACTATAGTTTTATACTACTCCTAGAGTAGATACTATCCAAAATAATCCTGTCCTTCAAGTCCCAAAAGCATCCTCAAAAGCTCACCATCTTAACCCGTCTAGCCCTTCTATCATGCCAAACGTGTACCTACAAGGACAACCCCCAAACATGAGCAATAATAATCATTCATATTCAACTCAATATGAAGATAAAGCGTAAATGCATAATCATAATAAAACACTTCCTGTTTTCCCCATGCATTTCAAACGCTTCCCGTTTGGTTGTCCCTGTACCATAACTCATGAGTATAATCAATAGATTATTTTTAATGGTCTAAACATGTCATGAACATATACCATTTCATCAATACCAAATACTGATCACCAATCCCTAGTCTGTCCATCACAATGTATTTTAATGCCCCTCGCTTATTTACATATAGGCGGCATAGGATAACCTCGCTTCAATGGACTGCGGGACTCCCACCCCTCGCCTCTCATTGAGCGGCAAATACCCTTTCCTCGCCCTATATGATAACCACGCTCAAATGTGACATGCGGCGCTCCCACCCCTCGCTTCACATTTAGCGGAACCAAACCAAATAGCGGCAAGCATTAAAATCATCAAGGGATGACCACGACTCATGGGATATGCACCAATAATCATATGCATCTATAAACATCATGCATAACATGTATTTGCATCCACAATGCAATACCACATATATACTTGCATCCGCAATGCATAACAATAAGTATATAAGATACATGTACCGTTGGGGTGCCCGTACGTCCACTACGTACCTTTCCAAAATGTAGGATATGGTAGGACTTCAATGCCTTGGCTGTGTTGCCACCTGGGTTGGTTCTACACATTCACAAATATCAATATTAGAACCCAATAATAGTCCAATACCAAAAATCCTACAAAAATAACCAAAAACACCATTTTTGGTGTCTCGCGATCGATCGCCATAAAGCCCCGATCGATCGCGAGACCTCACTGTCTCGGGCAACAAATTTAAACAATCCGCGATCGATCGCTGAGTTTGAGCCGATCGATCGCGGCCTCGCCGATCGATCGCGCCAAACTCGCGATCGATCGCTGAAGTCCACTGCCTCCAGCATCGTTGCTCGCGATCGATCGCGGAAGGCGCCGATCGATCGCCGAGCCCTGGGCATCCGATTTTCGGGCACTATTCACCCATCTTCAACCCCAACTCAAACAAACTCAACTAATCTAACACCAACCATACAAAACCACTCAAAACCATCAATAAACATCTACATTAACTCATATATTTAACATCCACCCAAAAATAATACCAAAACCACAACAACCCAACACAAACCCATTTTAAAATCCTTCAAACCATATCAAACTTAAACAAAACCTTACAAAAATAACCATGAGGTACCCATACCTCTTGGGGATCTCAAATCACCCAACAAACTCCACAAATCAAGGTTTTGCAAGAACTTCTCTTCACCTTTAAGCTCAAAACGAAAATGAGGAGAAAAGGAAGGGTTTGGGTGTTTGTTTGGTAAAGTGAAAAGTAAGAATGAGTGGATGAGGTGGGGTATAAAAGTGTTGAGTTAATTAAAATGCAGACCACAAATCATGGTGTATAAAACACCCCAACATGATATTTTAAAAGCATTAAACCAAATGCACCAAAATATAAATTAAACACATGATTTCTAATTAATTGCTAACCAAGGCAAATAAATCATGCTTCCAACCATAATTCCCAACATACCCAATATGCACCCTGAAATGCTATCCCGGGTCACTCTAACATGTGACTAAGCATTTCCACATAATAGTTCCAACACATAATTAATTACCACCATAATTAATCATATAAACACAATTAATGCACCAAATTGCAATTAATCATTTCGGGGATATCACAATAATCCCCTACTTATAAGATTTCGTCCTCGAAATCATATGCACTTACCCCAAAAGGAAACTAAACATAAATACATACCAGAGAATAGTTCCGGGTAGTGCTTCACCATATGCCGCTCCGTCTCCCACGTAGCCTCCTCGACACCCCTGCGATCCCACCGAACCTTGATCATAGGTATCACTTTGTTCCGAAGTCTGCGGTCTGCTCGATCCAGAATTCTGACAGGCCGTTCCACATAAGACACATCGGACTCTAACTGAACTTCGGAAGGCTATAACACCCGCGACAGATCTGGCTCATACTTCCGCAGCATAGACACATGAAACACATCATGTATACCAGATAAAGAAGGCGGCAAAGCCAGTCGGTAAGCTAAGGTGCCAATGCGCTGCAAAATCTCGTACGGTCCAACATACCTCGGAGACAGTTTCCCGCGCATCCCAAATCGCACAACGCCCCTGAAAGGCGAGATCTTCAAAAAGACCTTATCTCCCAACTGAAACTCCAACGGTCTCCGCCGTTTATTTGCATAAGCTGCATGTCTGTCCTGGGCCGCTTTCATTTTCTGCCTTATCGTCTTTATCTTTTCCTCCATTTCCCGAATCAACTCCGGTCCTCCGACCGATCTGCGGTCCAAATCATCCCAACACAAGGGTGATCTACACCGTCTGCCATAAAGAGCTTCAAACGGAGCCATCTGAATACTCGCCTGGTAGCTATTGTTATAAGAAAACTCTACCAAAGGCACTGAATCCTGCCAAGAAGCATCGAACTCCAAAATACAAGCTCTCAACATGTCCTCGAGCGTCTGAATAGTGCGCTCGGTCTGGCCATCCGTCTGAGGATGATAAGCAGTGCTCAATCTGACCTCAGTTCCCAAAGCTGACTGAAGGCCTTCCCAGAAATGAGATGTGAATCGCGGATCTCGATCTGACACAATGGAAACGGGGATCCCATGCAATCTCACCACATCTCTAATATACAACTGCGCCATCCTCAAAAAGGTGAAAGTCATGCTATAGGGGATAAAATGAGCTACCTTAGTCAATCGATCCACGATCACCCAAATAGCATCGAAGCCTGAAGCACTCCTCGGCAAATGAGTCACGAAGTCCATGGAAATGTGCTCCCACTTCCACTTCGGTATCTCCAAGCTTCTCAACTCGCCGCCAGGTCTCTGTCTCTCTGCCTTAACCTGCTGGCAGATCAAACACCTCTTCACAAAAGCGACGACATCTGATTTCATCCTTTTCCACCAAAACTGACCACGCAGATCTCTGTACATCTTCTTCCCGCCTGGGTGGATGCTAAGTCTGCTACTGTGAGCTCGCTCCAAGATCCCTTTACGCAGCTCCGGCGCACTCGGAACCACCCAACGGTTCCCCAATCTCAAGGATCCGTCATCTGCCACCCTGAACTTCGTTGGCTGACCAAGATGTACTAAAGATAACCACCTCTGAACCTCATCATCTGACCTCTGAGCTCTTCTGATGTTCTCATAGATGTCTGGCTCAGCTAACAAAGTCGATACATACACAGGTGATGCATCAATATCAAAATCATAGCCCAGATGGCAATAAGAGGTCATCATAGCCGACAGATGAATGACGTCCTCAGCAGAACTCCTCACTTTCTGGCTCAAAGCGTCTGCTGTCAAATTAGCTTTCCCCGGATGGTACTCTATCTCACAATCATAGTCCTTGAGTAGGTCCATCCACCTCCTCTGCCTCATGTTCAGCTCTGCCTGAGTGAATAAAAATTTGAGGCTCTTGTGATCCGTGTAAATGGTAAACGAAGTACCATACAAATAATGTCTCCAAATCTTCAGGGCGAAGATGATAGCCGCCAATTCCAAGTCATGAACTGGATATCTGGTCTCATGCGGCTTCAACTGCCTCGATGCATAAGCTACCACATGCTTATCTTGCATCAGAACATACCCAAGGCCCTGAAGTGATGCGTCAGTATACAGGACAAATCTGGAGTTCTCCGTAGGGATCACTAACACTGGCGCCGTCGTCAACCGGTGCTTTAATTCCTGGAAGCTCTCCTCACAAGCTTCTGACCAAAAGAAAGGCACTTCTTTCTGGGTCAACTGTGTCAGCGGCTTGGCAATCTTCGAAAAGCCCTCGACAAAGCGTCGATAATACCCGGCCAAACCAAGAAAACTCCGAATCTCAGGCACAGAAGTGGGGGCAGCCCACTCCATCACAGCCTCAATCTTCTTGGGATCTACAGATATCCCGCTGCTCGATATGACATGCCCCAGAAACACTACACTGCTCAGCCAAAATTCACACTTACTGAGTTTAGCATACAACTGATGCTCTCTGAGAATCTGAAGCACTGTCCTCAAGTGTTTCACATGCTCTTCCTCACTCCGGGAGTAGATGAGAATGTCGTCAATAAACACAATGACGAACTGATCAAGATACGGCTGAAACACTCTGTTCATCAGACTCATAAAGACTGCTGGAGCATTCGTCACCCCGAACGGCATCACTAGGAACTCATAATGTCCATATCGGGTCCGGAATGTTGTCTTCTGCACATCTCCCTCTCTGACTCGGATCTGATGATACCCGGATCTCAAATCAATCTTGCTATACACCCTGGTACCTTGCAACTGATCAAACAGATCGTCGATCCTTGGAAGAGGATACTTGTTCTTCACTGTAGCCTTATTCAGTTGCCGGTAATCGATGCACAACCGCATCGAGCCGTCATTCTTCTTCACAAAGAGAACTGGTACGCCCCATGGCGACACGCTCGGGCGTATATATCCCTTGTCAAGGAGATCCTGCAACTGTTCTTTCAACTCTCTCAACTCAGCCGGTGCCATCCTATAAGGTGCATGAGAGATAGCGGATGTCCCTGGCAACAGCTCGATCCCAAACTCAACTTCCCTAGCCGGTGGGAATCCTGGGATCTCTTCGGGGAATACATCAGCAAACTCTGCTACCACTGGTACATCCTCAACTCTTAGTTCTTTACTCTTCCCAGACGTGTCCACGGCATAGATAAGATAGCCCGTGTGGCCACGTTCCAACAACTGAGTCATCTTGATCGCTGAAATCAACGGAATCTTCGCACGAGAACCGTTGCCATAGAAGGTCCACTGACTGCCCAACTCAGGTCTGAACTTCACTGTCCTCTGCCGGCAATCTACCACTGCCTGATATCTGTTCAGAATATCAATACCCAAGATGCAGTCGAAGTCTGACATGCCCAATACAATCAAGTCTGACCTCAATTTGTTGCCCTCAAAATAAATGAGGCAGTCTGCCATAAACTGATCAGCAACGATATTTCTTCCAGTGGGTGTCGAGACAAGGAGAGGCATGGGTAAAGAAGACGTGCGCATATGGTGTCTTTCCACAAAACCCACCGATACAAAAGAATGGGAGGCACCTGTATCGATCAAAATAAAAGCAGGGTACGTAAATAAATGACACGTACCGGCAATCACCTCCTCTGGGGCTGCCTGGGCCTGCTCTCAGGTCAGCCCATACACCTGTCCCTGGGACGGTCCCACTGTCTGACCTCCCGATGGTCGAGGCCCAAACTGCTGCCTCTGATGCACTGTCCTATCCTCAAACCTCGGCCTGTTGCCCTGATACTCTGACTGTCCTCCCCGAGTGGGGCAATACCGAGCGATGTGGCCATCTTGCCACAGATATAACATGCAGGACACTTGTTTGAAGAATGTGGCCCTCCACAATTGTTGCACCTCGGCTCTCCCGGCCTATCCCCTTGTGAAGACCCTCGATTGGCCGACCAATTACCCTTCTTGCCATCCTGTTTCTGACCAAAGTGTTTCTTTCCACCAAATCGCAAAGATGAAGAGGCACCACGAGGTTTAAATGGCTCTCACCGAGGCCTCAAGCTGTCATTAGTCTGCCTCTGTTGCGGTACCGGTGGTGGCATAGCACTAGAATAAGCTCCCACCCCAAGCTCGGCAAGCTCCGCCCTTGTGAGAGCATCATCAAAAGAAGTTGGGTTATTGGTGATAACCCGGTCATAGAGCTCCGGTCGCAACCCCTTCATAAAATTCCTCATCTTTGCGTGCCCACTGGTGGCAATGTGGGGAACGTACCTCAGCAACGAAGAGTACCGTGTGGCATAGTCTGCCACTGTCATGTTCCCCTGCTTCAAACTTGTAAATTCATCCTCCTTTGTCTGTCTCGCCGCTGCGGAGAAGTACCGGTTCAGAAACCTAGTCCTGAAGAGTGTCCAATCAATCACAACACCCAGTGCTCTCATTTCCATTACTGTGCTCCTCCACCACATCAGAGGTTTCTTGGCTAATTGAAACTCCGCCAGCCTCAGCCAAGCTGTCACAGCACAAGGAGCCGATACAAAGATTTGCTCAAGTCTTTCCAACCACTCTTCAGCCTCTTCTCCGGACTCTGTCCCCTCAAACCGGGGCGGATGGTAAGACAGAAATTGCGTCAAGCTGATCTCACCCGGCAGTAATAACTGAACCACTGGTTCCATGCCTACGGCCGGTGGAGGTAGACGATTTGCCTGTCCGATACTTGCATTCACACTACCAACATCTCCAACCTCCTCATTAGCAGCCATGCTGTAACACAAATGTTAACAACAATTCCAAAGCAATATATATGTTATGCCGTTAGATAACAGGAATGAGAATAAGCACGTTAGTATAACAGGATATACATTAATATGCACCACATGCATAAACATGCTTCAAATGTAAGCACCTAGCCAAACATGCTAAGGCTACCCTTCACTCGTTCCCGGGTTCTCTAACCACTGCTCTGATACCACTAATGTAAGGACCCTAATCCTTAAGTGCGGAATCAAGGCATAATAGAGCTATCATAATAATCAGAGTGTAAAAGAACGTGTTGAGTTTATGAGCTTAAGCATTACATGCCAAAAAAAATAAGGACTACTAAAATGGATTAATTACATTCCAATCAAAAGAATGTGTTCAACTATAGTTTTATACTACTCCTAGAGTAGATACTATCCAAAATAATCCTGTCCTTCAAGTCCCAAAAGCATCCTCAAAAGCTCACCATCTCAACCCGTCTAGCCCTTCTATCATGCCAAACGTGTACCTACAAGGACAACCCCCAAACATGAGCAATAATAATCATTCATATTCAACTCAATATGAAGATAAAGCGTAAATGCATAATCATAATAAAACACTTCCTGTTTTCCCCATGCATTTCAAACGCTTCCCGTTTGGTTGTCCCTGTACTATAACTCATGAGTATAATCAATAGATTATTTTTAATGGTCTAAACATGTCATGAACATATACCATTTCATCAATACCAAATACTGATCACCAATCCCTAGTCTGTCCATCACAATGTATTTTAATGCCCCTCGCTTATTTACATATAGGCGGCATAGGATAACCTCGCTTCAATGGACTGCGGGACTCCCACCCCTCGCCTCTCATTGAGCGGCAAATACCCTTTCCTCGCCCTATATGATAACCACGCTCAATTGTGACATGCGGCGCTCCCACCCCTCGCTTCACATTTAGCGGAACCAAACCAAATAGCGGCAAGCATTAAAACCATCAAGGGATGACCACGACTCATGGGATATGCACCAATAATCATATGCATCTATAAACATCATGCATAACATGTATTTGCATCCACAATGCAATACCACATATATACTTGCATCCACAATGCATAACAATAAGTATATAAGATACATGTACCGTTGGGGTGCCCGTACGTCCACTACGTACCTTTCCAAAATGTAGGATATGGTAGGACTTCAATGCCTTGGCTGTGTTGCCACCTGGGTTGGTTCTACACATTCACAAATATCAATATTAGAACCCAATAATAGTCCAATACCAAAAATCCTACAAAAATAACCAAAAACACCATTTTTGGTGTCTCGCGATCGATCGCCATAAAGCCCCGATCGATCGCGAGACCTCACTGTCTCGGGCAACAAATTTAAACAATCCGCGATCGATCGCTGAGTTTGCGCCGATCGATCGCGGCCTCGCCGATCGATCGCGCCAAACTCGCGATCGATCGCTGAAGTCCACTGCCTCCAGCATCGTTGCTCGCGATCGATCGCGGAAGGCGCCGATCGATCGCCGAGCCCTGGGCATCCGATTTTCGGGCACTATTCACCCATCTTCAACCCCAACTCAAACAAACTCAACTAATCTAACACCAACCATACAAAACCACTCAAAACCATCAATAAACATCTACATTAACTCATATATTTAACATCCACCCAAAAATAATACCAAAACCACAACAACCCAACACAAACCCATTTTAAAATCCTTCAAACCATATCAAACTTAAACAAAACCTTACAAAAATAACCATGAGGTACCCATACCTCTTGGGGATCTCAAATCACCCAACAAACTCCACAAATCAAGGTTTTGCAAGAACTTCTCTTCACCTTTAAGCTCAAAAACGAAAATGAGGAGAAAAGGAAGGGTTTGGGTGTTTGTTTGGTAAAGTGAAAAGTAAGAATGAGTGGATGAGGTGGGGTATAAAAGTGTTGAGTTAATTAAAATGCAGACCACAAATCATGGTGTATAAAACACCCCAACATGATATTTTAAAAGCATTAAACCAAATGCACCAAAATATAAATTAAACACATGATTTCTAATTAATTGCTAACCAAGGCAAATAAATCATGCTTCCAACCATAATTCCCAACATACCCAATATGCACCCTGAAATGCTATCCCGAGTCACTCTAACATGTGACTAAGCATTTCCACATAATAGTTCCAACACATAATTAATTACCACCATAATTAATCATATAAACACAATTAATGCACCAAATTGCAATTAATCATTTCGGGGATATCACATGTTGGGTGTCGCTGTCGACACAAGCGTTGAGGATGCATTGAGTTTATTGCATGTCCTTTCAGAAATTGAAACTCTGTGGAGTCTCGATGGTTTATTTATGACCAGGATGTGATTCTTGGAATATCCGAAGGTGGACATCTTGTGAGATGTCTTTTGTGTGAATCTGTGGCCGTGAGTTGCCCAAATTGAGTTGCAATGATGCGACTGCGCATTTGATGGAGGAGGTTTGGGAGTGGAGACCAGGTTTGGTATGTGTACATCGTAGTATACTAGTGTTTTCCTCGTAATGATGTGTATTAGACATCGTGAGTCATGATAGAGATGTCTTTGAATGATATCTACGATGGAATCGGGAGCAATTCGAATCCTTGCAGTTTCAGTCGACTAACTGCTTTTGGATTATTAGCGTTGAGTGGCACTGACGCTCTTCGACGTTATGATGCATTTGGAAGTCTATTCCACTCCAGAGTTTGACACGAGGTCAACATTCTCACGGTTGAGGTATCATTCAGGATGCGTTCTTACTAGTTGTATTAGAACTAATGATGACTGTCTGATCTACAGTCATAAGTATTGGTTGTTTTGCAGTCATGAGGGACTGACTTTTGGGATGAACCGCATCGAGGTACGTTTTGCCTCTTGGGTGATAAGTTGGTGTTGGTTTTGGTATGTCGCTCTGTTTCAGAGTTTGATGTGAGATAAGTATCCTCACGGTTTTTTAGACGATTCAGTTATAGTCAGGAATCGAGGTTATGGCTTCATGTTGTTGTGTAGCCCGGGTGTTACGTGATACATCGGTGCTAATTTCGAGGACGAAATTCTTTTAGTGGGGGATATTGTGATGACCAGGGATTATAGATGCTAATCCCGGAGTGTTAATGACCCCTAAAGTTGTTTTACGTGGCAATTTGGAGTTTAATCGAAGTGTTGGGCCTTCCGGACTCGTCTATTTGAGTAGTTGGGATCGTTGGATCCCGAGGTTGAGATCGTATTCTCATTTCGGTGAAAACCTATGAGTTGGGTTTTTAGTGTGACTCGGAGTCTCGGGTGCTTTGTGTGGGCACCGGTAGGGGGTTTTTGAGTTAGAGAGAGAGTTTTTGAAACAGATGATTTTTAATGAATCATGATGTATTTGTGGGGCTATTAGTATTTCGGGGTATTTTTGCTATAAATACCAGTTGAACCCGAGATTTTAATTATCGGAACCATTTTTCCCCACCTTCTTTTCTCTCCTCCGCGTACGCGATTTCCCGTCACCTTCGACCCACGCCGCTTCCATGCGTGCGCCCGCCGCCGTCCGGCCGCCGTTCGGCGCGTCCGACCCGCCGCCGGCTTCGTCTCTTCCAGGCGCACCTCCCCGTACCAACAATTCGAAGTTTGGTCGCGATTTGAGCTCGGATTTCTGCAGAAAGCGCTAGGGTTCGAAACTGGAATTCTGTCCGATTTGGGGCTCGATTTTTGGTACGATTTTGGGGCTTTTTTTCAGGCGATTTTGGGGTGTTTTGTGCTTTGATTGGGGTCGAATATTTCTTGCTTTGAGGTTCAAAGAAATTCGTTGCCATTGGTTCGATTTTGGGTGTTCTATTTTTCGAAAAACCTTGCTGATTTTGGATAAATTATTATGCTTCACATGGTTCAGCTTTTGAGTCTCTTTGGTGATGCATTATGGTTCGAATTTAACGCTGATTGTATGGGGTTAGGATTCGAATTTAGGGGTTTTGGCAGGGGGTGGTGATTCTTGTTATTGACGGATTAATTCATGTTTTAGATGAATTATGGTGCCTAATTGGGTTCGATTTGTGATGTGAAGGTTCGAAAATTTGTAGGGTGTTCTTGAACAATTTTCGGTATTGTCTCATTTGTTTCCTCCCTGCATGTACCCTGCCCCGGGTCTTTTAAATGGTTAATTGTCGTGTGTTGACAATTTTTTTGAGGGTTGAGTGTGCTTGAGCATGGGTTGCATGTTCGTAAATAATTGTGAATTATTTATCGTGTTAGCACATCATTCCTCGGGGCATGGAACTCGAGCAAGGTTTGGCTCGGACTTTGGAGATTTAAGGTACGTGCGACATACGAGCATTACTTTATATGAGAGCATTTGTGAAATGCATAATGTATTTTGATTTCATCGATGGTTGTGCGTATGGTCATATTTATGTGTTGATATATATGGGGTACTGGGTCTATATGACTATTGTACGGCATTTGAGATGCCTGAGAATGATCGTGGGATCATGTACTCATTATAAGACATGTGAGA
Organism: Haberlea rhodopensis; assembly: GCA_907163345.1. Taxonomy (NCBI): domain Eukaryota; kingdom Viridiplantae; phylum Streptophyta; class Magnoliopsida; order Lamiales; family Gesneriaceae; genus Haberlea; species Haberlea rhodopensis. The sequence goes on along the minus strand of CAJQUN010000006.1, from coordinate 9,126,025 downwards.
TGTCAAGGCATAATGGAAAATTGGTAAAATAAATGCTAGGCATTTGAGCTACCTGTGATTGATAGCGAAATTGAGAAATCAGTATTAGATATTGAGATACCTATATTTGTATGTATAATGAACTTGGAATCATTGATTATTGATATTTGAGAATCAGGCATGCGATGAGTAAATCAATGTGTGGATTTACTGATTTTTGAGATTTGATGAGTTTGATGATTGTGAGAACAGGGACAGTACACGGAATCCCGGATGAGGACGTTGCCATCCAGGGAGTATCATTTAAAATTCATTAGTATTTACTTTTGTTGTAAATTATGAATTTCATTATTGTGATTATGGGATTTTGTGTATTGGTATGCTCACCCCGTTGGGGCAGGTGAACAGGTACATCGATGGCTTTGGAGTTGAGCTCGAGCTGTTGATTGGATTTACTCCCAGGATCGTGATACCAGGGCTTGATGGAGCACGGTATCGTATAGAGTACCTATATACACCTGAGGGTTATATACATATTCATGATGCTCGCATGTGAGCACGATTATACTTGTATATGGATTGTATATAAAGGCATGAGCCTTTCTCTCTTTCATTTGATGTTGCATGAAATTAGAGGTAGAATTGCTAAATGATATGAGAGTCATTGGTGTATTATGTGGGTGTTGAAACCCACTTTTGTCGTCATATGTGTGGTGTCTTCCCTGGCTGGGAATTTACTTGGTATTGCTGCATTCTGATGAGTATTATGTTTTCCCTGGCCGGGAATTATGTTATGTGTTGTGCTTTTATTTCGGGATAGCTCTATTTATGGGGAGACTCTGCCCAAATTTTTATAAAAGTCCACAATGTAAAAAGTGGCACAAAGGGGATGGTAATGGGCGAACTTTATGAGTCTATTTGTTGTTAGGCTGATGATCTTTTAACATTGAGTGTTAATGGAAATTTTGTAATTGCCATGCAATGATAAAGTATCATCTGAGCTTCCCGATTGACTTTTTATTGAAAGCATGTGCCACACATAGTGGTTAATATACTAATGATGCGTTAAGGGGATGGGGTCTTACACATATTATCTCTAGTGAGGAACCTAGAGGCATGGGGTTGGAAAATAATTCATTAGATGAATTTGAACAAAGCGTTGTTCGTCCAACCATCCAAGAATTGCATGTGATTGTAATTGACAAAGAGTTGTCTACCTAAATAACCGAGTCTTGGGCGATTAGCCAAAGCTAACTCAAGATTAAGTGAAATATGGATCTTGGCCCACTAAAGTTTTCGAGGGTTGATAATTTTAAACAAAATAGTGGGAGTGTCATTTAATATAAGACCATATTAAATGATGAAAATCACGAACTTATTTTGCATATTTATATTGTAGATATCGATGGCAACCAACAACGTTACAAGCACACTATCATTGCGATCGGTCCTTGAGAAGGACAAACTTAATGGGACTAATTTCCTAGACTGGTATAGGAATTTGAGGATTGTCCTCAAACAAGAGAAAAAACAATATGTCCTAGAGGAACCTTTACCTGCTGAGGAATCTCCCTTGACGGCTGCTAAAGCCGATAGAGATGCTTACAAGAAGCATCAAAATGACGCACTTGATGTTGGGTGCCTTATGCTTGCCACCATGAACTCTGAGCTTCAGAAGCAACATGAGGAAATGGATGCGTTCGATATGATCGAGCACCTAAGCAACTATACCAACAACAAGCAAGACAAGAGAGGTATGACGTCTCTAAAGCGTTATTCCAGTGTAGAATGGTAGAAGGAAGTCTAATTGGAACTCATGTACTCAAGATGATTGGGTACATTGAGAATCTGGAGAAGCTGGGTTTTCCATTGGACCAAGAGTTGGCCACTGACGTGATCTTGCAATTGTTGCCTGAAAGCTTCAGTCAATTTGTCTTGAATTACAATATGATTGAAATTGAAAAGACTCTACCACAGTTGCTTGGCATGCTGAGAACTTTTGAAGCTAACAGCAAGAAATCTAAGCCTACAAATGTTCTTATTGTGAATAAGAGCAAAGGAAAGAAAGCTAAAGGCTACAAGAAGAACAAGAAATTCCTTGTTAAGTAAGCCACATGCTTATGCACTAAAGCCAAAGGGAGGAGTGCAAAAGAGGGCAACTGTTTCCATTGCGGTCAGACCGGACATTGGAAAAGAAATTGTAAAGTTTATCTGGAGGATCTTAAGAAGACGAAGGGAAGTGTGACTTTCACTTCAGGTATTTTTCTTATAGAAGTCAATTTATCTACTTCTTCATCATGGGTATTAGATACTGGATGTGGTTCTCACATTTGTGTTAATGTGCGGGATCTCAAAAGGAGTAGGTTGTTGGCGAAAGGCGAGGTTTGTGATATCCCCGAAATGATTAGGTATTATTTTAAACATTAATCATTGTTGTGAAAATTATGGTATTAATTCTTGTGTTGAATTAATAATATTGGGAAATGCATGTGAGGGTGCATGTGTTATATGTTGGGATTTTGGGGTTGTGGCATTATTATTTGGGGTGTGTGTTGTTTGTTTTGGTAAAGCATTTTTAAATGGGAGTTGAAGTATTTTATTGAGAAAATACTATAAAATATCATGTGATGATATTTTAATACATCGTGCTAAATACCGGGACCAAAACATAACACATCACTTAACCCCCCACTCAACCACCCCCCTTGACCCATACCCTGCTGCCAGCTGCTTGCCCATGCCCCTTGCCCCATCTCCCACTCCACCTTGTCATAGCTGGAACACCTCCAATTCTCTCCCATTTTTCGTCCAACACCTGATAAGTGAGAAAAGAAGGAGATCCACCATTTTTACTGCCTGGAAAGCTTCCAAAAATCGGAGCAAAAAGGGGTGAGAAACCATTTCTGTGAAAAATGGCATGTTAGCTTAGGTTTCTTAAAACCTTCGATTTAAATGCTTACATAGTGTTGTTATGTAGCTCTCAGTATTTTTCCTTATGTATTTTACATGTTTTATGTTGAGGAAATAAGCATGTAAAGTAGGGTGTTCGGAAATCTGGGTAGGAGTATGCCCTGTTTTTCTGGAAAATGTGGATTGGGAGTGATTTTGAGGAGGTGATATTATGCATGTTAGATGGGTTTTAGGGTAAACCTTTGATGTGAAAATATGCATGGTAGTTTTGTGAAGCCTTTGGCATTTTTATTCGAGCAATATTCATGACTTATGTGGTAGATTTCATTGCTTGAAAGTGGGTACTCAAAAATCTGGGCAGGAAGACAATGCTCTGTTTTTCGAAAAAATTGGTTGAGTACTGATGTTATAGGGTGCTTTTAATGCATGTGGGCTTGTGGTTGGGATATATAGCTTGTACGATTACACTCAGGGTAGTGTATTGTAGCTACTAGCATGTTTGTTTAGGCATATTGTATGTCTTACATGTTAGAACGAAAGGTGTGAAAATCAGTGTTGAGCATTCTGGAAAATGTCGCGCACAGACCATGTGGCGATCGATCGCCACAAATGGCGCGATCGATCGCCGAGGTCCAGTAGCCAAAATCAAAGGCACGCGATCGATCGCCATGAATGGCGCGATCGATCGCCATGGGACAGTGGAGTTTGGCGATCGATCGCCAAGTGGTAGCGATCGATCGCCAGAGGCATAGTTTTGAAAAATTGATATTTTGTTGGATTTTTTATTTTGGGTTATAAATTGGCATCTAATATTGTGTTGTACACTGGTGTAGAGCCTTCACAGACGGCTACACAACGCAGGGGATAGAGTCCCACCACACACTACATTTTGGAAAGGTACGTAAGCGACGTACGGGCATCCCAACGGTAACATGTACTTATGTTTGTCTGTTTGACACATGATGAATCCAATGTGATGCATTAAGAGTTGTTGTTGCATATTATGCATTGTTGTTGCATATTGTGATGTGGAATAAAGAGGTGTATTCCACGAGTCAGGGGTGATCACAGTGAAGGTTTTAATGCTTACGCTTGACCGCTAAAAATGTGGAGCGGGAGGGGGGAGGCTCGCTTGCACATGGAGGCGGGGTATACCATACTAAGCGATGATGAGATACCGCTAGTATGAAGAAGCGAGGATGAGATACCGCTTGTTTTGAGATTGTAAAGCGAAGAAGCATTAAAATAACTGATGATGACTGACTCAAGAAAAAGAGATGATATGTCATGACATTTATTAGTGAAGCCATACATTCATATAGTGTTTTGATTATGAATTGTGGTACAGGGACAACCAATGGGCATTATAAATGCGATGACAATACAGGAAGTGTTTTGTATTTATGATTATGCATTTACGCCTTACGTATTCATATTGTGTTGTATATGGATAGCTATGTGCTCATGTGTTGGGGGTTGTCTGTGTAGGTGCTTTTGCTAAGGAGAACTAGGGTCGGGACTGATACTTTGAGCTGTAAGGAGTGCTACTACAATAGCAGGACAGAGTTCTTATGCGTAGTCTCTACAAGTAGTAGAGTAGAACTATAGTGTCACTCCTATTATTTTGAGAAATGTAAATATTATCTGTTGAAAATTTTATGGGTACATTTGAAATGTAAGCTCAAAATGTCAACACGATTAAATACTCTGATACTTGTGACTGCGCCCTGTGCACGTACCGCATGGCTGAGGTTAGCCGAGTTCAAATGGCGAAGAAGCCTTCTATGTGGTGGAAGACCACTGTGATGGAGCTGAGGGCTCAAGGTATGGTAGTGGACTGGACTATATTCCGGACCCGGTTTCTTAACCGGTATTTTTCTGCCGCTGCCAGACAAGTCAAGGAGGACGAGTTCACTAATTTGAAGCAGGGCAACATGTCAGTTTCAGACGTTGCTTTGCAGTATTCCTCACTGTTGAGGTATGTCCCCTATATCGCTGTGAGCAGTCATGCGAAGATGAGGCATTTCCTGAAGGGACTGAGGCCAGAACTATTTGACCGGGTTGTCTCCAACAACCCCAGCTCTTTTGATGACGCCCTGACACGGGCAGAGCTGGCAGAGATTGCTGTGGGAGCGTATAAAGACGTTATACCCCCTTCCGTGCCATCACAGAGGCCTGTTACTGATAGTTTGAAACCACGAGGGGATCAGTTCAAGGCTCGTGGAGCCTCATCATCTTCCAGATTTAGCGGGAAGAAATCTCAGAGTCAGAAGCAGAGCAATCGAGGACCTACACAGGGGAGTAAGGCAGGAGGGGACAGGTGTGACCGCTGTGGAGGATTTCACTTGTCACGTGACTGCCGAGGCTGCTATGTTTGTGGCAAGGTGGGCCACTTAGCTCGGAACTGCCCCAATCGGGCAAGTCAGGCAGACTCAGGGCCGAATAGGCCAAGATTTGATGCTAGGACGGCACCACCGAGGCAGCAGTTTGTGCCTCGACCACAGGGAGGTCAGGCGACAGGACCACCGCAGGGACAAGTGTATGCACTGACTAGGGAGCAGGCTGAGGCAGCCCCGGAGGAGGTCATTGCTGGTACGTGTCATTTATTTACGTACCCTGCATTTATTTTGGTAGATACAGGTGCTTCTCATTCTTTTGTATCTGTTGCTTTTGTGGAGAGACACCACTTGTGCTCGTCTCTGTTACCCACGCCTCTCATGGTCTCGACACCCACGGGAAAGCATGTGATTGTGGACCGACTGTTATCTGATTGCCTCATTTATTTTGAGGGCAATGATCTGAGGGCCGATCTGATTCAGTTAGAGATGGCAGATTTTGACTGCATTATCGGCATTGATGTGTTGAGCAGATACCGAGCTGTGGTAGATTGCCGACAGAGGATGGTACGTTTTCTATCTGATCAGGGGTTCTAATGGACTTTTTATGGGGACGGCTCTCGTCCAAGGATTCCAGTGATCTCAGCGGTTAAGATGTCGCGGTTATTGGCACGTGGCCACACTGGGTACCTTATTTATGCCGTGAATGCATCAGAAGAGAAGGAAGTGAGAGCCGAGGACATTCCAGTTGTGGTGGAGTTCATTGATGTATTCCCAGATGAGATTCCGGGGTTTCCGCCTGTCAGGGATGTTGAGTTCGCCATTGAGCTGCTGCCAGGGACTTCTGCTATTTCACGTGCCCCTTACAGGATGGCACCGGCAGAGCTGAGAGAACTGAAGGTACAGTTACAGGAGCTCCTCGACAAGGGATACATTCGTCCTAGTGTATCGCCTTGGGGTGCACCAGTATTGTTCGTGAAAAAGAAGGATGGTTCAATGCGTCTGTGCATTGACTACAGGCAACTGAACAAGGCCACAGTGAAGAACAGATATCCACTTCCGAGGATTGATGATCTGTTCGATCAGCTTCAGGGTACAGAGGTGTACTCAAAGATAGACTTGAGGTCAGGCTATCATCAGGTGCGGGTTAGAGCAGGCGATGTCCAAAAGACGGCTTTTAGAACTCGGTATGGTCACTACGAGTTCTTAGTGATGCCATTCGGAGTGACAAATGCACCTGCAGTTTTTATGAGCTTGATGAACAGAGTAGTTCAGGAGTACCTCGATCAGTTTGTGATCGTATTCATTGATGACATCCTCGTATACTCAAGGAGTGAGGAGGAACATGCCGATCATTTGAGGACAATACTTCAGATTCTCAGAAATCATCAGTTGTACGCCAAACTCAGTAAGTGTGAGTTTTGGCTGAGTAGTGTATCCTTTTTGGGCCATATCATATCACGAGAGGGGATATCAGTAGACCCGAGGAAGATAGAGGCAGTTATGGATTGGTTTACCCCTACTTCAGTCAGTGAGATTCTGAGTTTTCTTGGGTTGGCTGGCTATTACCGACGTTTCGTCGAGGGTTTCTCAAAGATCGCCAACCACTTACACAGCTGACTCAGAAGGGAGTTCCATTCCTTTGGTCGGAAACTTGTGAGCAGAGCTTCCAGGAGTTGAAGCACAGATTGACTTCAGCGCCAGTTTTGGTAATTCCCAGGGAGAACAAAGGATTCGTTCTCTATACCGACGCATCGCTTCAGGGTTTAGGATGCGTGCTGAGGCAGGATAAGCACGTTGTGGCTTACGCTTCGAGACAATTGAAACCACATGAGACGAGGTATCCGGTCCATGATCTGGAGCTAGCAGCTATAGTGTTCGCCTTGAAGATATGGCGACACTACTTATACGGTACCTCATTCACCATCTTCACTGATCACAAAAGCCTGAAGTTCTTGTTTACACAGGCTGAGCTGAACATGAGGCAGAGGAGATGGATGGATCTGCTGAAGGATTATGATTGTGAAATCCTATACCATCCCGGGAAAGCAAACTTGACAGCCGACGCTTTGAGTCGGAAGGTGAGGAGCACAGCGGAGGATGCCATGTGTCTATCAGCTATGTTGGGCCCCTACTGCCATTTGGGATTTGATTATGATGTGTCTACTTCACCAGTACAGGTTTTGACCTTGTTAGCTGAGCCTGTTATTTATGATCACATCAGGAAGGCTCAGGGGACCGATACAGAGGTTCAGAGATGGATGTCAGTGGTTCATTCAGGTCAGCCATCGAGATTCAAAGTGGCTGAGGACGGTTCTCTGAGACTTGGCGACAGATGGGTAGTTCCAGATACACCCGAGTTGCGTCAGGGTATATTACAGCGAGCTCATTGCAGCAGGAGGGGTGTCCACCCGGGCGGGAAGAAGATGTATAAGGATCTACGCAACCAGTTCTGGTGGAGGCGTATGAAACAAGATGTCACCTCATTCGTCAGAGATGTTTGATCTGTCAACAGGTGAAGGCTGAGAGACAAAGGCCTGGAGGTGAGCTAAGGAGCTTGGAGATACCACAGTGGAAGTGGGAGCACATATCCATGGACTTCGTGACCCACTTACCAAGGACTGTTTCGGGTTTTGATGCTATATGGGTAGTCGTCGACAGATTGACTAAGAGTGCTCATTTCATTCCCTACTGTATGACCTTCACGCACTTGAGGATGGCACAGTTATATATCAGAGATGTGGTGAGACTGCACGGGATCCCTGTTTCGATTGTGTCTGATCGAGATCCGCGGTTTACACCTCACTTTTGGGAGGGTCTGCAGACAGCTCTAGGTACGGAGTTGAGGCTGAGCACAGCCTATCACCCTCAGACGGACGGACAGACCGAGCGTACAATACAGACGCTCGAAGATATGTTGAGAGCTTGTGTGCTAGAGTTCGACACTTCATGGCAGGACTCGATAGCCTTGGTGGAGTTCTCTTACAACAATAGCTACCAGGAAAGTATACAGATGGCTCCTTTCGAGGCCCTCTATGGTAGGCGTTGTAGGTCACCCTTGTGTTGGGATGACGTGGATCGCAAATCAGTCGGAGGACCAGATTTGATCCGGGAAATGGAAGAGAAGGTTAAAGTGATAAGACAAAAGATGAAGGCAGCTCAAGACAGACAGGCAGCGTATGCCAATCAGCGGCGAAGACCGTTGGAGTTTCAGTTGGGCGACAGAGTCTTTCTGAAGATCTCACCTTTCAGAGGTGTGGTACAGTTTGGTATGCGGGGGAAGTTATCCCCGAGATATGTGGGGCCGTACAAAATCTTGCAGCGTGTGGGTACTCTGGCTTACCAGCCCTCTCTGTCTGGCATTCACGATGTATTTCATGTGTCTATGTTGGGGAAGTACGAGCCAGATCCTTCTCATGTGTTGCAGCCTTCTGAGGTTCAGATTGAGTCAGATGTTTCCCATGTTGAGCGGCCTATCAGGATTTTAGATAGGGCAGATCGCAGACTGAGAAACAAAGTTATTCCTATGATCAAGGTTCAGTGGGATCGTAGGGGTGTCGAGGAGGCCACGTGGGAGACAGAGCGACACATGGTGCAGCACTATCCAGAGCTGTTTTCTGGTATGCGTTTATGTTTTGTTTTACTTCATGTTGGTAAGCATGCTGATTTCGAGGACGAAATCTTATAAGTAGGGGAGTATTGTGATATCCTCGAAATGATTAGGTGTTATTTTAAACATTAATCATTGTTGTGAAAATTATGGTATTAATTCTTGTGTTGAATTAATAATATTGGGAAATGCATGTGAGGGTGTAAAGCATTTTTAAATGGGAGTTGAAGTATTTTATTGAGAAAATACTATAAAATATCATGTGAGGATATTTTAATACATCGTGCTAAATACCGGGACCAAAACATAACACATCACTTAACCCCCCACTCAACCACCCCCCTTGACCCATACCCTGCTGCCAGCTGCTTGCCCATGCCCCTTGCCCCATCTCCCACTCCACCTTGTCATAGCTGGAACACCTCCCATTTTTCTTCCAACACCTGATAAGTGAGAAAAGAAGGAGATCCACCATTTTTACTGCCTGGAAAGCTTCCAAAAATCGGAGCAAAAAGGGGTGACAAACCATTTCTGGGTTTGAAATTAAGTTGTTGAGTACATACTTTTATTGGTGTGAAAAATGGCATGTTAGCTTAGGTTTCTTAAAACCTTCGATTTAAATGCTTACATAGTGTTGTTATGTAGCTCTCAGTATTTTTCTTTATGTATTTTACATGTTTTATGTTGAGGAAATAAGCATGTAAAGTAGGGTGTTCGGAAATCTGGGTAGGAGTATGCCCTGTTTTTCTGGAAAATGTGGACTGGGAGTCATTTTGAGGAGGTGATATTATGCATGTTAGATGGGTTTTAGGGTAAACCTTTGATGTGAAAATATGCATGGCAGTTTTGTGAAGCCTTTGGCATTTTTATTCGAGCAATATTCATGACTTATGTGGTAGATTTCATTGCTTGAAAGTGGGTACTCAAAAATCTGGGCAGGAAGACAATGCTCTATTTTTCGAAAAAGTTGGTTGAGTACTGATGTTGTAGGGTGCTTTTAATGCATGTGGGTTTGTGGTTGGGATATATAGCTTGTACGATTACACTCAGGGTAGTGTATTGTAGCTACTAGCATGTTTGTTTAGGCATGTTGTATGTCTTACATGTTAGAACGAAAGGTGTGAAAATCAGTGTTGAGCATTCTGGAAAATGTCGCGCACAGACCATGTGGCGATCGATCGCCACAAATGGCGCGATCGATCGCCGAGGTCCAGTAGCCAAAATCAAAGGCACGCGATCGATCGCCATGAATGGCGCGATCGATCGCCATGGGACAGTGGAGTTTGGCGATCGATCGCCAAGTGGTAGCGATCGATCGCCAGAGGCATAGTTTTGAAAAATTGATATTTTGATGGATTTTTGATTTTGGGTTATAAATTGGCATCTAATATTGTGTTGTACACTGGTGTAGAGCCTTCACAGACGGCTACACAACGCAGGGGATAGAGTCCCACCACACACTACATTTTGGAAAGGTACGTAAGCGACGTACGGGCATCCCAACGGTAACATGTACTTATGTTTGTCTGTTTGACACATGATGAATGCAATGTGATGCATTAAGAGTTGATACATGTTATTATGCATTGTTGTTGCATATTATGCATTGTTGTTGCATATTGTGATGTGGAATAAAGAGGTGTATTCCACGAGTCAGGGGTGATCACAGTGAAGGTTTTAATGCTTACGCTTGACCGCTAAAAATGGGGAGCGGGAGGGGGGAGGCTCGCTTGCACATGGAGGCGGGGTATACCATACTAAGCGATGATGAGATACCGCTAGTATGAAGAAGCGAGGATGAGATACCGCTTGTTTTGAGATTGTAAAGCGAAGAAGCATTAAAATAACTGATGATGACTGACTCAAGAAAAAGAGATGATATGTCATGACATTTATTAGTGAAGCCATACATTCATATAGTGTTTTGATTATGAATTGTGGTACAGGGACAACCAATGGGCATTATAAATGCGATGAAAATACAGGAAGTGTTTTGTATTTATGATTATGCATTTACGCCTTACGTATTCATATTGTGTTGTATATGGATAGCTATGTGCTCATGTGTTGGGGGTTGTCTTTGTAGGTGCTTTTCCTAAGGAGAACTAGGGTCGGGACTGATACTTTGAGCTGTAAGGAGTGCTACTACAATAGCAGGACAGAGTTCTTATGCGTAGTCTCTACAAGTAGTAGAGTAGAACTATAGTGTCACTCCTATTGTTTTGAGAAATGTAACTATTATCTGTTGAAAATTTTATGGGTACATTGAACTGTAAGCTCAAAATGTCAACACGAATAAATACTCTGATATTGAAATGCTTAGTTCTCTTAATCGCACCTATTAGTATCTTGAGATATCGGGGTCTCACAAGGTTGATCTCCGAGTTGGAAATGGAGCAAGAGTTGCTGCATTAGCAATAGGAGATTATTCAATATCTTTGCCTTCGGGCTTAATTTTAGATTTAAAAGATTGTTATTTTGTGCCGTCGATTACTAAAAACATTATTTCTATTTCTTGTTTGGACAAGTGTGGATTTTCATTTATTATAAAGGACAATTGTTGCTCCATTTATTTAAATGATATGTTTTATGCCAATGCACAAATGATTAATGGTCTTTATATATTAAATCTTGATATGCCTGTCTATAACATAAATGCTAAAAGGATTAAGAATAATGATTCTAATCCAACTTATCTCTGGCATTGTCGCTTGGGCCATATAAACGAGAATCGCATATCAAAACTTCGTAAGGATGGAGTATTGGATTCATTTGATTTTGAATCATATGAAACATGTGAATCTTGTTTAATGGGCAAGATGACTAAAGCTTCTTTCAAGGGACATGTTGAAGGACAAATGATTTATTGAGTCTCATACATAGTGATGTATGTAGGCTAATAATCACACATGCTAGAGGCGGTTTTCAACACTTCGTTACATTTACCGATGACTTCAGTAGATATGTGTATGTGTATCTTATGAAACACAAGCATGAAACTTTTGAAAAGTTCAAAGATTTCAAGAATGAAGTACAAAACCAACTTGGTAAAAGTATCAAAATCATCTGATCAGATCGAGGAGGTGAATACCTAAGCCAAGAGTTTCATGACTATCTAAAGGAGTGTGGGATAGTCCCCCAACTCACTCCTCCGTATACTCCACAATGGAATGGTGTACCCGAAAGGAGGAATCGAACCTTGTTGGACATGGTTCGATCAATGATGAGTCATGCAGATCTTCCGATATCCTTTTGGGGACATGCTTTAGAAACAACAATATTCATACTGAACAGTGTTCCATCTAAATCAGTGGAAAAGACACCATATGAGATATGGACCCAGTATGTCTTTCATGAAGATTTGGGGTTGTGAGGCTTTCGTGAGACGTCACGCCTCTAACAAACTTGGGCCCAAATCTGATAAGTGTTTATTTGTGGGGTATCCTAAGGAAAGGAAAGGATACTATTTTTATTATCCCACCGAGAACAAAGTGGTTGTTGGTCGGACATGTGTCTTTCTTGAAAGAGAATTAATTTATAGAAAAACCAGTGGGAGACATATAGAACTTAGTGAAGTTCAACCACAAGAAAACACTGAACATGATATTGAGATGGAAACAGAGAAGTCACCACAAGTTGTTGTGGATGAAGTGCCTGCTCAAGAGACACAAGCCCAGCGTAGGTCTGTAAGAGAACACCGGGAGCCACATAGATATGGATTTCTTGTGACTCAACAAGGTGACTTACTACTTATTGATGAGGATGAGCCGTCATCTTATCAAGAAGATATAATGGGCACTGATTCTGAGAAATGGCAAGAGGCCATGAAATCTGAGATAGAATCCATGTATGCAAACCAAGTATGGACTTTGGTTGACCCACCTGAAGGGGTGAGACTCATAGGGTGCAAATGGATTTTCAAGAAGAAGACCGACATTGATGGTAATGTACAAACCTTTAAAGGTCGACTGGTAGCAAAAGGTTTCAAACAAATTCATGGCATTGACTATGATGAAACTTTTTCACCAGTTGCCATGGTTAAATCCATTAGAATCTTACTTGCAATACCTGCATTTCATGATTATGAAATCTGGCAGATGGATGTCAAACAGCTTTCCTTAATGGAAATCTTCTTGAGGATGTGTACATGACACAACCCGAGGGTTTTGTCGATCCAAAGGATGCTGGAAAGATATGCAAGCTACAACGATCCATTTATGGATTGAAGCAAGCTTCTCGGAGTTGGAATCTTTGTTTTGATGATGCAGTCAAAGAGTTTGGTTTCATCAAAAACGTAGATGAACCTTGTGTCTACAAGAAGGTCAGTGGGAGCATAATTATCTTCCTAATATTGTATGTAGATGACATACTTCTAATTGGGAATGATATCCCTGCCTTACAATCTGTAAAGATTTGGCTAGGGAATTGCTTTTCTATGAAAGACTTGGATGAAGCCACCTATGTATTAGGAATCAAGATCTATAGAGATAGATCGAGAAGATTACTTGGCCTAAGTCAAAGTACATACATAGACAAAGTGCTAAAACGGTTTAGCATGCAAGAATCTAAGAAAGGATTCGTGCCTATGACGCATGGAATACATCTCTCGAAGGATCAGTGTCCTTCAACACCAGATGAGAGACAACGCATGAGTAAGATTTCATATGCGTCAGCTATTGGATCTATCATGTATGCAATGATATGTACTCGTCCCGATGTCTCGTATGCTTTGACCATGATCAGCAGATATCAAGTTGATCCAGGTGAATGTCACTGGATTGCAGTCAAGAAAATCCTGAAGTACTTGAGAAGAACTAAGGATACATTCTTGATTTATGGAGGAGAGGAAGAGCTCAATGTAATAGGTTACATCGATGCAAGTTTCCAAACCGACAAAGATGATTTTCGATCGCAATCAGGATATGTGTCAGGATCGATTCCGGGGGTGGGTTGCCATTCCACACCCGAGTTCAACCAACTTGAGCTTCAATAGCTCGTGTTCTTGAAATAATGCACCGAGAGATTATATCGAGTTCGATTACAAAATCGAGCGGAAGACACTCGACATAACCCGCTCTAAAACCGATTAAACATTTGAAATGCATTTTAAAGATATGCAATTAAAGTAAATAAACAAGCATTTGTTTATGGAAGTTCGAAGGTGGTGTAATCCTTCTACGTCTCCCCTTCTTCCACCTCGTGGAAGGATTCCACTAGAAGACTTTGATTTATACAATCCCGTTGTACAAACCCGATCCAGTTGGGAATGCCCCATCCAACTAGAACTCCTAGCAACTCAACTATGTATGTTCTTTAATGTCTCACATACAAAGACCTCTCATCGGTTGTGATAAATCATCAACCGTTACAATGGTATTCACTCTTCTATTTTAGCTCACAAATACAATGAATAGAGTGAATACAAAGGCACAAATGATTCCATAATGAATCTGATATAGCAAGGTAAGAGGTGCCAAAGGTTTGAGGAGTGCTCTTCATTTAGCAACTTTTGTCTTTGAAGTTCCCCAATTGAATCCCAAGTGGGTTTGCTCTGGAAGGCTTGGATTGATCTTCAATCAGCTGTTATTGAGCTTCCAAATCATGTATATATAGCCCCAAGTAATGATATATACGTTAGATACAAGAATATAACCGTTGGGATAATTTTGGTAAGCTTTCAAACATTGCAACGGTCATATTCTGCTTCTGGGCTATTTTTGGAAGTCTGCTGGTCTGGTCAGCCAGTTGGTCTGGTCAGCTGGACTGCACAACCAGTTGGTCTGGTCAGCTGGACTGGTCACCAGTTGGTCTGGTCAGCTGGTCTGCACATCCAGTTGGTCTGGTCAGCTGGAGTGGTCACCAGTTGGTCTGGTCAGCTGGTCTGCACATCCAGTTAGTCTGGTCAGCTGGTCCTCCAGCTGGTTCTCTCCAGCTGGTCCTTCAACTGGTCCTTCAGCTGGTCCTTCAGCTGGTCCTCTCCAGCTGGTCTGGTCAACTGGTATTCTAGCAGGTCCTCCCAGCTGGTACTCCAGCTGGTCCTTTCAGCTGGTCCTCCAGCTGGTCTGGTCAACTGGTATCCAGCTGGTCCTCCCAGTTGGTACTCCAGCTGGTCCTTTCAGCTGGTCCTCCAGCTGGTCTGGTCAACTGGTACTCCAGCTGGTCCTCATTTCAGCAACGAAACTCAAGGGCATTTCTTAGCACATCATCAAGCTGTAAAATATCATCTACGAACTGCACACTTGATGAAATATGTTAGCAACACAATAACAAGTTTTGTTAACATCAAAATCAAGATTATTCGGGTTTCCAAAACCCAACAATCTCCCCCTTTTTGATGATCACAACACTTGAATAAAAATATGAACATTTAACAAGAAAAAGTCATATTTTTTAAACAACTTATTTCTCCCCCTTTTTGTGTGAATCAAAAAGGAAGACAAATAAAATTTACTCCCCCTCAAGGATTGAGATTAAACTCTCCCCCTTTAAAAGGTTTGAAAATTTGAGCAAGTGAGGGGCAAATGGGGTAGGCTAAAACAAATTTAAAAAATACAATGCACATTAAATTTTTTGAACAAAAATAACATCTTTTGATGATGCATGTAGCATACTTGGCAACAAATTCGAATTTCTTGACAAAACTCAACAATGTCCATTTCATCTTTCAGCGGTGGCAGCACACTTAGTCCAACTTTGCAGAATAAACTGCTTTTCCTCGAGCAAGTTTGGCTGCAAGACCTATACCGTTGCGATCCTCTATGAGTCTAGTTTGCAACACAAAAAACGGTTTGTCATTTGGACATCCGATCAAGAAGTTATGCCAATTTTCCCAAAGTCGCTGCAAGCTGCCAAAAAAGCTGAATGCTTCGAAAATTGTTAGAAAAAAAATTCAAAATAACAATTTTAAACTAAAAAAGAGTTTAGAACATATTGAACATTTAAAATAGGTTTTAAAATTATTATTTTCGTGCAAAATGAATGCAATGAAATTGATTTTTATGCTGAAAATTTCATACACCAAATTTTTCATGCTCATGAGAAAATTTTGAAAATGATTTTAAAAGATATCCGCTACAAAAATCGGTTCAAATGCTTTCCAAGAACAACCCGCTCTGATACCACTTGTCAGGATCGATTCCGGGGGTGGGTTGCATTCCACACCCGAGTTCAACCAACTTGAGCTTCAATAGCTCGTGTTTTTGAAATAATGCACCGAGAGATTATATCGAGTTCGATTACAAAATCGAGCGGAAGACACTCGACATAACCCTCTCTAAAACCGATTAAACATTTGAAAGGCATTTTAAAGATATGCAATTAAAGTAAATAAACAAGCATTTGTTTATGGAAGTTCGAAGGTGGTGTAATCCTTCTACGTCTCCCCTTCTTCCACCTCGTGGAAGGATTCCACTATAAGACTTTGATTTATACAATCCCGTTGTACAAACCCGGTCCAGTTGGGAATGCCCCATCCAACTAGAACTTCTAGCAACTCAACTATGTATGTTCTTTAATGTCTCACATACAAAGACCTCTCATCGGTTGTGATAAATCATCAACCGTTACAATGGTATTCACTCTTCTATTTTAGCTCACAAATACAATGAATAGAATGAATACAAAGGCACAAATGATTCCATAATGAATCTGATATAGCAAGGTAAGAGGTGCCAAAGGTTTGAGGAGTGCTCTTCATTTAGCAACTTTTGTCTTTGAAGTTCCCCAATTGAATCCCAAGTGGGTTTGCTTTGGAAGGCTTGGATTGATCTTCAATCAGCTGTTATTGAGCTTCCAAATCATGTATATATAGCCCCAAGTAATGATATATACGTTAGATACAAGAATATAACCGTTGGGATAATTTTGGTAAGCTTTCAAACATTGCAATGGTCATATTCTGCTTCTGGGCTATTTTTGGAAGTCTGCTGGTCTGGTCAGCCAGTTGGTCTGGTCAGCTGGTCTGGTCAGCCAGTTGGTCTGGTCAGCTGGACTGCACAACCAGTTGGTCTGGTCAGCTGGACTGGTCACCAGTTGGTCTGGTCAGCTGGTCTGCACATCCAGTTGGTCTGGTCAGCTGGTCCTCCAGCTGGTTCTCTCCAGCTGGTCCTTCAGCTGGTCCTCCAGCTGGTCCTCCAAATGGTCCTGCAGCTGGTCCTCTCCAGCTGGTCTGGTCAACTGGTACTCCAGCTGGTCGTCCCAGCTGGTACTCCAGCTGGTCCTTTCAGCTGGTCCTCCAGCTGGTCTGGTCAACTGGTATCCAGCTGGTCCTCCCAGTTGGTACTCCAGCTGGTCCTTTCAGCTGGTCCTCCAGCTGGTCAACTGGTACTCCAGCTGGTCCTCATTTCAGCAACCAAACTCAAGGGCATTTCTTAGCACATCATCAAGCTGTAAAATATCATCTACGAACTGCACATTTGATGAAATATGTTAGCAACACAATAACAAGTTTTGTTAACATCAAAATCAAGATTATTCGGGTTTCCAAAACCCAACAATATGTGTTTTGCCTAAATGGAGGTGCTGTAAGCTGGAAGAGTTCAAAGCAAGAGGCAGTAGCCGATTCTACAACTGAAGCTGAGTATATTGTTGCCTCAGATGCAGCAAAGGAAGCTGTTTGGATCAAGAAGTTCATTTTTGAACTTGGAGTGATGCCTAGCATACTAGATCCGATAGAACTCAATTGTGACAATAATGGAGCCATCGCATTGGCTGAGGAAGCTAGATCTCACCAAAGATCCAAGCACATACTTCGGCGCTTTCATTTCATTCGAGAAATCGTTGAAAGAGGAGATGTTAAATATGCAAAGTACCAACAGATGATAATGTATCTGACCCAATGACGAAGCCACTGTCACAGGAGAAGCATGATCGTCATACTAGATCTCTAGGCATTAGGTATATGTCTGACTGGTCTTAGTGCAAGTGGGAGATTTGTTGGGATATACCCTAAGACAAGTCATTAGATGATTGTTTATGACATACAATGTATTATGATTTTATAAATGACAAATCATTATTATATCTTATTCGAATATCGGTGCAATATGAATTGATATATAAGTTAATGTCCTTAGAATAATATTGTATTGTTCTTAAAGATTGTCCCTAGTCAAGTATTATCATGAATCGCGATAATGATAATGCATTGAGACTAGTATGTTTTGATTGATGAATTAATTCATGGATATGAGATATCAAATCAACATATGGGTACATGTTAGAGAACAATGTACTGGACAGACCCACAATGAGAATGCTACATGGATAGTTATATGAGTGTCATAAGAAATTCTCATAGTGATAATAATGTATGTAATCCTTACGACTTGAGATCATCAGAGATCCCAACATAAGGAGTTATGTATCTTGATATTGTCAAACGTTACTTGTAACAGGGTATACTATAAAGGCAAATATTGGATACACTACGAATTATGTAGACGGATGTTGATTGATCAAGATAGGATTTGTCCCTCCTATATAACAGGAGAAGTGTTTGGGCCCTTGATCAAGTAAGACTAAAATGCATGGCCATGCTCGAATGAGTCGATATGTGATATCGAGCTTATTCGTTTATTCTAGTTCTACTTGGGGATCAAGAAATAAAAGATTGAATATATGAGTATGACTATTCCATGACTGATGTTCAATCTAAACACATGGACAAAGGGATTAAGTTACATAGTTAATATTATCACAAGTTCTTAGGTTATGTCGAGTCAATGACATTCTTGTAATTTGGGTAGCCTTGATGTGTTGCTAGATACCGCTCATTGCTTGTGACATAAAATGAGATTTTATGTCACTGCCAACATTGCAAGATCCTATCGGGTCGCACAAAAGATTAAATCGATAAGGGGAATTAAATTCATTGGATGAATTAATTAATTAAGAAGAGTCTTAATTACATGATTATAAGGATTTAATTAAATCATGGGTTTGGGCCCATGAAGCTTTAAGAAATTCTTGAACCTTTAATTAAATCTAACATATATGATATCAAGGTTAATTAAGAATGAATTCTACACATCATAAAACCTAAGAGCCTCCAAAAGGTAGAGCTCTCGGCCGCCACTTAAACCTCCATCGCCGCCGCCGCCGTCGTGTGGGGTTTAGGTTTTTGATTGGCCGTCGTTGATCGATTTTGAACCGTGAGATCAGTTTTGGTTTAAGAACGAGTCTAGCAACTTGTTCTTGAACGTCCCTTGTTCGATTTGATCGTGTGGATACCGTAGAGGCAAGATCTTGGAGGTGTTGCTCGTGACTCGTGATTTGGCATCGTTTCTGCATCAAACACGCTACAAGGGTGAGACTCTTTTAATCATTCCGATGTGAATACTCTGTATAGGTCCATGGTTAGGAATCCATTTTTTATTTCCGCTGCGCACTTGTGTGTTGGATTCCTTACAACGTACGGGCAGGTATAATATGAATTATTTCATATTCCAGTATTCATATATTGTTGAATTGTGATGACCGAATATAAGGAAACGAATATGTGAATTGAGTTTGATATGTGTGGTATGGTGGAAACGTAAATGTTCATGGTCCGGATATGGAGTTGGGTATGGATGCTTTTGGCATGACCAGTATGAGAAAGTGTTGAGTGAGATGGATTGATAGACAGAATTGCATTGATATGGAATTATTTATGATTGAGCATAAATAATAGAATCTTGTTGTATTCAATTCATCATGTGATTGATTATCATATTTTCAGTGACGATGCTAAACTTGATGTATGAAAGCTTGTAAGTTTGAAACAGGAACATTGCGTGGAAGCTATACAGATTCAGAACTTTACAGGGAGTATATTTTATAGATTTTCAATACTATTGAATTGTGATATTATGATCTTATCATGATCTTTATGCATTGTTATGATATGGGTAGTGTGATGTTGGTTTGCTCACCCTGTGTCGTGGCTGTTTCTGTTGAAACAGGTATTAGAACTACAAAGTTATTGTGGCGTAGCAAGCTCGAGCTTGGTTGGACAATTTTGCTTCCTGAAGCGTAGAATGAGATTGGGAAAATGGTATACATTATTTATGCAACTATATGGGTATTCATTATTTGTTGCTCGTATGTGAGCACTTGGAGTCGTGTATATGGACTGTATATTGGTGTTGAAGTCCACTTTTTATATCTTCTTAGTATGGTGACTTCCCTGGCTGGGAACTTATGATTTTGATTTCTTATAGTATCGTGTCTTTCCCTGGCTGGGAATTATTTTTGGTGATGTGTTTTATTTTCGGATAGCTCAATTTATGGGGAAACTCTGCCCTAATTTTTAGAAAAGTCATGGGGAATATGTGAAGCATGTAATCATTCTTTTAAAGAATGAAATTTTTTATATACATACGACGTCATAAATGCACTAATGACGAGTTAAGGGGTTGGGGCCTTAGAAAGTAGATGATCAAGACTTAGTGATAAAACTATTACTTTTGTACTATGTACTGTATATCTGAAATTTTAATAAAATTCATACTTTTATGCGTTATTCTATCCTTACTGCTTTATTTCTTTTGTGTGTTATCTTGCATATATGAACTAATGTGAGTAATCATTAATTCAGGGGGAGATATACTATTGATTTCATAGAACATTTATAAACAAAGTAGAAGAAACAGAGATTGTTGAGTTCTGAGAGATTGTTGAGTTCTGAGAACCTCAACTGCTATGAATTTTGATATTACCAAAACTCATGTACTGCTATTACTATTGAATCTCAAATGTGCAGATTAATTGTTCATTGCTAAAAAGAACATCAACTGTGTTAATCACTCAAGAGGAATTCAAACTAGCCAATGGATTAGCAGTACTGATCAAACACTTCAGGCTAAGTAAATCTGAGTCCAGCTGAAGAATGACATTACCAATCTCAATATCCAACTAAGGATTGACAGAACCAATCTACACCAGAACAACAAAGTGACTTGCTAAGTAGAAACAAAGTAAGACTAGTTCGCTGACCAACAGAGTTGAACAAAGACATCTCGCTAAATACATAAAAAGCCATCCAGGTAACCTACAGAACAGAAGAGCAAGAGAGTAGCGAAGTGATCATCAGCAAGGTACCAGCTAGACCATTACCTGCAAGCTCTAAATCAGAGAAGGTCAGAGAACAGACAATCTACAAATAGCCAGCAAGTAAATATAACCATTGGAAAGTTTGATGAAAGTACAACGAAGACAAGATTGAACAAGAACTTTCCCAACAGATATACTAATTGATATATATATATGACAAAGGCTATATACACACACACTTGAAAATTGAAATAAAATAGAGAGGACGATCTCATATATCTTACAACTTATCACATATTCATTAAAGAAAGAGATCCATCTTTGAGAAGCTTACACAAAAGAGCAGCTTAGTATATAGCACTCCTCATATACACACATAGTCGTTGAATAGAATATCTGATCATGTATAGGATTAAATGTGCGTCACAAACACTATCTCACTTGTACATTATGAGCTTCACTATAAAGAGTGATTTGTGTACTGCTAGACATGTTCTCTAAACAGTATGAGAGTTTGATGAGTTGGTAGTTGTGAAATAGCTAGGATGCTAGGAGTTTCAGCTTGGAAGGGAAAGCTAGCGGAATGTGTAAGTCGAAGTCTCCTAGCATATCATTTCACGCGATGGAAGAAGGCAAGACGTACAATGATTACACCATTTTCGAACTGTCGGAAACAAATCTATATGTACTTTATTTTCTGTTTATCTCTTTATTTTACTCTGATTTTACTTTTTGCTAATCAGTTACAGAGCTGGTGTTTGGGTATCTTCATCTTGGTTTTGCTAACTAAACTTGGTCTAATCTCGGTACATTCATTTCAAGAACTATAGCTATTAATGAGCACCTAGGTGAAGTCAGGTAAGTGAATTAATCAATCACTTTAACAATTTCATCGAGTGGGCTCAGAGCATCAGACTCGAACCCCTTAGTATGGATCATCGTCAATTGGCATCAAAGCAGTAAGCTCTACCCCAATTGATCTTGTCAATCTTAATGCAATAAGTTGGTTTCCTCCTTATGTTTATTCTTTTCTACCAGAGTTTCGATGTGGCACTGAATACATTAGCAACTTATGCACAGTTGTCATGGATGTGAAAATATTATTAAATATTATAAAAATAAAAATTTACGAAATAATATGGTGCTCCACCTGCATAATTGATTCACTATATCTTTGATGATTTACAGGATTAAAAGCCAAAATATACCAACTTATCGGGCGAATTTACTAATTTTTACATCTTTTATTATTAACTTCGAGTCTATAATAAAAGTTGTCAATGTGCTATGATAATTTTTTTTAATATTATTACTTCTCAAACAATTCCCTTCAATGATTACATGTTATATAATTATTGTAATTTTTCATCTGGTGCTCCACTTGCATAATTGACTCACCATATCTTTTGCATAATTGTATAGGAACATACAATTTATTTGTAAGGTTCAACTCCCCTTAATTTATTACATCTATTTCTCTATTAGTAAATTACTAATTAATAATTAACTAATCAAATTAATTCATGAATTAATAACTAATTGATATTACTAAAGGCAGAATTTTACATTATTTATTTTATTTAATATTATTGGTCAATCAAGGACTTTTGAGATAAAAATAAATTACAAACATACTATATATAACATTTTGTATTATATTATATACATACAATGTATGTGTCTAGCTACTAGAATTATTTAAATGTTGTTTTGTTTGCTACGATAAATGTGTGTAATAATAAGGGAAATGTCAAAAATTGGTCTAATAGAATATGAACTTTCCTAAATTTTTAGAACTAATCAAATAGTCTCACAAAAAATATTTTTAATAAAAATAGTCCTATATAAATATTTTTAATAAATTTAACCGGACAAAAACTATTTTATAACAAAAATGGTTTCATAATTGAATAGGGGGCTTTGAGACAATTTTTGATTGAAACCAAAAGTACAGGACTAGTATTAATTAAAAACAAATGTTTGTGACAATTTTTTATTTAAAACAATTTCCATAAGAATATATTTGTTTAGTCCTAAAAATTTGGGATTAATATTGCAAAGAAAACCATTATTCATTTATTCTATGCGATTATTTTAT
Organism: Haberlea rhodopensis; assembly: GCA_907163345.1. NCBI lineage: Eukaryota > Viridiplantae > Streptophyta > Magnoliopsida > Lamiales > Gesneriaceae > Haberlea > Haberlea rhodopensis. Next base: position 9,103,059 of record CAJQUN010000006.1, on the reverse strand, counting down.
AAAAATTTCCCTAATAATAATTATAACATTTAGTGAATTAATGTAAAAGTTCACCTTTGCCCCTACCTTCAGTTGGTAAATATGTCATATCCTGCTATTCAAATAATGCAACTTCGTAACAGAAAGCTTCTCGGATTGAGGCATGAATTGTAACAGTTTATGACATATTGGAACTATGCTGAGAGCTGATGGTCGGTATAATGACGCAGTGCTCCATAAAACAAGTCCCAGTGCACATTTTGTCGTCATTTCTTCAAGTTAATTCACCCGCCCACTATTCCCAAGTTTATTACTATCAATTGTGGATTTATAAAATCCTTGCATCCGCTGCAGCCTTGCTTTCAAGAAGGGAATGTCAAATGTGAATTGGGAGGTTAATGGAGTGCATGGATTCTTCTTATAAATTAGCTCCTCTTTACCCAATGCTGATGCCCTGCTTTTCTTGTTTCTTGACTCAGCATCAACTTTCTTTATATTTCTCGTGTGATAGTTCTCTAAAGCTAATATTACTGGCCGCCGCGGTTGATCATCTGGGGAACCATCTCTGAAGCTATTAGCTGAAGGACGCTTCATGGATGAACAGGAACCACCACTGACTATAATTTCACTTCTCGGTGCTACAACGCATTCTTCTTCTTGTAATTTCTTCAACTCCTTGCAATATTTGTCAGCTTTCTCTTCTCCTTTATTATTATTCTTTGTTATTATATCTTTATTGTGGCCGCAGGCTGCTACTTTTGGTCGAGCATACCTTTCTTCTTCAGTTAAATCAATTATTTTACTCATCTTTCTTAGGAAGGGACTGCCACCCAATGATGCCCCAAATGCAATGGAATCCACATGATTAGTAGCCACTGAAATAATTTCATCATGTTGTCCCGACATGAGCTTCCTGTTTGCAACCATTTGTGCCACTGGCCCCAATTGTTTCGCGAATGACATCAAACTATCCTTGTAGCTATTATCTCCAGTCGCATTCAACTATGTATATATAATTATTTACACGAGAATCAAATCAAAATTCAACATAACAAGCCATGTTCGTGCACGCATAAAATAAAACCAAACAAAGGAACAAATTATTTCAAGAATCCTGACCATCATCAGTGGTTTGCAGTTGGTATAACTGACAGGATGATAGTTAATCTGGTCGCGAAGGTCGGATGATTTCCAAGACAAATATGTAAAACGCCTGTCTGCTCCTCCTCCTTCACATGAATAGGATACTCTTCTACCACCTATATGTACATAAATCATAATGATATAATAGTATTACCAATTTATTAATATATCGAAGACTACTGAATGTACGGACCATTACTTGTAGAGAAATTTGTTGGGATCGTATTCTTATTCTTCCCCTTCTTCTCACCGCTGCTACATCTGATCTGACCTTCAGAGACAGAGGAACGCGTTAAAGTTCCCTTTAAAGAAGAAGACACATCACTACCGGATGTTTTGGCAATGCAACATCTTGTTGAATTATTTGTATCATGACTCTTCACAGCTTTTCTCATTGATCTTCTTCTTGCCCCAGAAAATTCCAAAGCAAAGTTTTCAGGATCTGTTTTAAGAACAGGAAAAACCTTCTTAGCTAATTCATATATTGCGCTGCCCTGCATGTCAAAGATACATATATTAGCCTTCTCAAAATACAGAATATATCGATATTGATTAATGTTGAAAGATTATACGCATAAACTTACCTGCCTGAAATATATGGTGGCAGAGGAATTGAAATGCATTGCATTTTCTGGTATCAAAAACGCATCATGCTGCAAGTGGAAAACCGTTAATAAGTAAATGCTCGAAGAACATGATTCATTATATTGAGTATCTTACTATTGGTTCAATCATAGTAATGGAAACTGGAAAACTATATACTACAGAGTGAAGAAGCCAGCGAACCTCGAATTGTTCAAGGTTATGGTACATTCCTTCATGGAGTTTAGCCCTCATGGTACCAAAGTCCATAGGCTCTTTAATGATTTCATAGTAATCCTCAACCTTAAATTTTTAACAAATTAATTAAGATAGTTAGATTATATAATTATTGAATGAACTTCATACATTTATACTCCATATGACAACAAAACAGCTAGGTACTTAAGATACCTCATCGGGATCAACTGGTTCCGCAAATATTTCGTAACTATCTCTCCTATAGTAAACAAAATGAGGAAGACAATTTATATTTAAGAGATTATTTCCTCAATGTAATAGCACATATGTAAAATATTACCGACCTTTGTAGTGTATCAAGAACGAGCTCAAGTATATGCTTGGCTGGCATTGTAGATGATTTACCTATGAAATGGACATGTACGTGGTATACCATTACACGCTTATTTTAATCAAAGTTTCACGACCTCACCAAAGTTAAGTGTACATGTACATAGACAACCAACCATTTGAAATTGCACCATCAACATCATTTGTACATCTTCTCCGTTTTGCTGATACAATCAACAAACAAAGTTATACTCCAAATTTCCCATAGTTAAGTATGTGCGTGCGCGTATGTATATTGATCAATCACAGAGGTTCATGGTGACTACCACATTCGCTGGTTGAGTGATATTGTTCATGACTTTGTGGATTGTCTCTACCCTGCATTCATAACATCTATATATAAGTATGAATCAATAGCAACCATGCTGGATTGCTAATGGTAAATATTATGCACACACAAAAACAAAAACAAAAAAACCTTCCAAACTTGTTTGGCCATTTTTGAAGTGGGATGAAGAGACGCAAGTTGGTACTGGAGATTATCATCAAATTTTGGTCTCTTGATTCTGGTTCTTAGGATTCTTCGCTCGTCCCCATCAACTTCAAGGGATAAGATTGGCATGCTTTCGTTGGATCTCCGCGTAGACCTTTTTTCTTTAGTTTTGCTGCATAAACAAATATTAACCCATTATATCCCTACTGTTACGAATAAACTTGACATGAATGCATTACAACCAAGAACGAAAGTCGGGCAATCGAAAGAACCTGCAGGACATAATGGTACTAAATTAGATGACCAAGTATGAAAATATATTTCAGATAGACTATGTATATTAGAACATCAAGACAATATAAGTATGTGTGTGTGTGTATGTTGAGTCTCTATATATACATGTTCAATGAACTTTAAAGGTAAGAAAATGCAGGAGGATAATTGAGAGGCATGTAGCTCTGCTGCATATGGAAAACGAAGATTCGGGATTTTCAGAAGAGGAATTTGGAGGATGGAATTGAGCACCAGCCAGCTGTTATAATACGTATTTACTGTCGCCAGTTAAGAAATTTGTGATCATGGTAGATCTTAATTAATTAGTCCTACCTTACCTCCCCCACCATTTTTCTATTTTACAATCATATTTCGATTTAGATTGCACAAGTTAACAATTGTTGTTATTTTCAAAATGGAAAAGTAAAACAAAGAGGAATCATAATAAAAAAAATCTCTTTTTATTAGCTTTTCCTTTTTTGATTACCACTATATATGTCACGCCCCGAAACCCGAGCACATGACACCGACATTGAATTCAAATATAAAAATTTTGAAGACAACAAGGCTCGTAGCACAGAAATTAAAATATAACCAGGCTTTTATTCCATAAACATAATTGTCTTTACAACTTAAAATCAAAACATAACTTAAATCTTAACAAAGTTCAGCGAAAGCTTCATTATGTAAAATCTTGAAATCTTTGCAGTAGATCATCAACCCCAAAAATTATGTTGTTCCTCATTTTCTATTTCTTCTTCATTCTTATCTGGGGAGAGGATGTAAGGGGTGAGTATTTGAGAAAATACTCAGCAAGCGTTGGTCAATCGAATATGCCAAAAACACATACTTATATATGCAAATTTCGCAACAGATATCAAAACATAAACTGATATAAACAAATACATTTAACTTAACATAATTTCGCTCCTCTGAGCCAAACATAATACATCATATCAGAACACATATCATATACTAATCAGATTGAAACTATTCACAAAATACAAGGATTATAGAGGTGGCTCCTACGGATTCAAGAGATGACCCACGTATTGCCCCGCCAATTCAAGAGGTGGCTCACACGTATGTAGCACGTTGCTCCGCATAGCACTTGTCTCCCGATATTTCATATTTTCATGTAATTTAAAATAATTCCATATTCGGTTGAATTTTTAAAACATACATACATTTTCAAAATGAAAAAATAATATAACAAAAGCCCGCTTATAGATTATGTAGATGCTTTCTGTAAATGATTTGACCAGATTTAGGATGCACATGCTGGAACGATAGGTATATGTGATGGTATTTTATTTTTGCCCTCAATACATCAAATTCTCAATATATATGTAGGATGTCTGATCAAGTATATAAAGGATTTTTCTTCAATTCTTCTCACGTCTGTCACAAAACATAAATTAAGTCTTGGCATGCCTCTTACAATTTTGTAAGCCATGATGTCACTTGAACGGTATTTCATAGAAATTGTATTAATTCATTAAACATTTCAATTGTCATAATGATGGCTATCAGGGGAGACAATTATGTAGTTGGGAATTGGCTTAAATGCGATGGTCCTCACATCCCTCTCTCATTATGAGAAGATTCGTCCTGAGTTATCTTGATTGTTAAAAAGGTAAGGATATTTCTTGTGAATGCTTTTTTTCTCATAGCTTCTCTTTCGGTATGGTTAGACCATTGGACTTTGACATAAGGGATAGATCTTCATCTCAACACTTGATCCTTTGAATGTACAATTCGAATCGGAATTTCTTCATATTTTAGAGTTTCATCCAAGTTCCCTTGAATTCCTATGGTTTCTACTTCTACGACATGATTTGGATCAGCAATATACTTCCTTAATTGTGATACATGAAAAACTTTATGAATTCTTGATAGGTTGGGTGGCAATGCTATTTTGTAAGCTAAAGTTCCCAATTTCTCTAAAATCTCAAATGGTCCTACGTATATCGGTTTCAATTTTCCTACATTATCAAATCGTACAACTCCCTTCATTGGTGATATCTTTACATATACTTTCTGGTAGCATTTATCGCGTACGCCCAAATTAACCCTCTCAATTTAATAACAGTAATGCATGTAGTAGCGTGAGTAGGGATCGATCCTACGAGGAAGTGAATACTTTTATGCTAACAAGTATAAATATAGGGGGTTATTGAATTTCTTTAACTATAACTAAAATAAACAAATCAAGCAAATCACTAGTGTATCAAGATTAAAAAGCAATTCTTGGTTTTCGGTCAACTTTACCTTTGGAAATCATTCACTTGATCATCAAATTACTAAACATATGAATTCATTCAATTATTCATCAATTGAAAACTTAATTCATCACTTACCTTAATCGTAGTAAAAAGAAAACAACATTCGATTCGACTTTTATGAAATCTTTAACCAAACTATAGCCGTGAAGATTAAATCAATGATAGTTTCAAAACTAGTAAGTTTGATGAATCTAATCAATAAAAACAACAGCCGTTAGAATTAATCATCCAATCGTTTTTCCTAAGAATTTAATAACACCAACAACAAGTAATTATCAATCTTAGTTGCTTCTTAATTAGCATTAGATAGTGTATGTGATTACTAGGTGATCAATCTATCAATCAAACACAACAATCATAAGAATCATAATCTGAAAAACAAATTGAAATTGAATTAAAAATTCAACAATCAAACCAAAATTTTCACAAGTATTTTTATTCCAAAGGCAAGTATCCATCAACCAAGAATCAAAATGTTTAGGCTTGCATAACTAAATCTAAAACTAACAAAAATTGTATTAAAAATATCAAACAATCAATAGGAAAGAAAGTTACTAAAGCGAAGCACGATTCCGATTTGTTGATTCCTTCTTCGTTCTTCCAACGTCTTTACAAAAATTTAAGGAAAAATTATTCTAAAAATTAAAAATTATGTTCTAAGGTCAGAATCCTCTCCCCAAGAGACTGATTTTCGAGTTATAAAGCTAGGGAGGCTGATGGAGTAGGGTAGAATCCATGTGGAAAGGAAAGAAATCAAGTCTCCATACTTTCCAAAACTCAGCTGGCGATTGATCGCCATAAGGTAGCGATCGATTGCTAGCTTATTTTTTTCGGCGAAACTCTTTAGGCGATCGATCGCCTCTTTTCTCGCGATCGATCACTGCAACGTAAATTTTGTTGCTCAACTTTCTGTCCAAAGGCGATCGATCGCCTCCTTCATGCGGTCGATCGCTTCAACTAAAATTACATTTTTAGCCTTTTTCTTGATCTACATTGAGTCCTTATTAGATCCAAAGCTTTTCTTGACCTCTATTCGCCTTAGTTAGCTAGATTTCTTCGATTCCACCTACATTTACACAAATATACGATTAGGTATCATATGCATTAAATTATCCATCAAAACATACCAAATCGTAGACAATTACGCGAAAAAGAGTTATCTTAGTTCCCATAGCTTATTGGAAACTTTTCCATAAGCGTGAATCTAGGATCCCTGTCTGATAGATACTTACAGGAACTTCATGTAGTCTTACAATGTTGTCTATGTACAGGATTGCCAACTTTCCAAGTTATCATTCATGCAAACCGGTAGGAAATGCGAAGATTTAGTTAGTCTATCCACGATTACCCATATGACATCATGGTTCTTTTCTGATTTTGGTAAACCTACCACAAAACCATAGAGATGTGTTCTATTTCCATTCTGGAATTTCCAGAGGTTGTAATAACCCTCTGGGTCGTTGGTGCTCAGCCTTCACTTGCTGACTGACCAAACATTTAGCAACAAATTCAGCAGCATCTTTATTCATTCCATTCCACCAGAAGCTTTCTTTTAAGTCTTTGTACATCTTGGTACTTCCAGGGTGGATTGAAAATTTTGCTTATGTGCTTCAGACATCACCTCTTGTCTAAAATTTTCTGCACCTGGCCCACAAAATCGCCCTTTCATCCATAATACTCCATCTTTGTCCAACTGGAAATCAAAGTTATTCCCTTCTTGCTCTTTTTAATTTCGTAAGGCCAAAGTCTCGATCCTGATTTAACTATGTTGTTTCTTGCAAGCACGGTTGAGCCGGGAGTGAAGCCAATATCATCTTTCCTTTATCATTTTGCTCAACGCGACTGCTACTTTGTTCACCTTCCCGGGATGGTATTTGATTGTGAGGTCATAATCTTTTAGAAGCTCAATCCATCGTCTTTGCTCATGTTCAAATCCTTTTGAAAGTGAACAAGTATTTGAGGCTTTGATGATCTGTGTGTAAGGAATCCAACAAGCAATGCGCAGCGGAAATAAAATTTGGATTCCCTAGCCATGGACCTATACAGAGTATTCATATCGGAATGATTAAAGAGTCTCACCCTTGAAGTGTGTTTGATGCAGAATCCTCGTTGTAGCACCACGAGTCACAAACAAAAGTTTGCACCTTTATCTCTACGGTATCCACACGATCAAATCGAAAGGGATGTTCAAGAACAAGTTGCTAGACTTATTCTTGAACCAAAACTGAACTCCCGGTTCAAAACCGATTAACGGCAGCCTAACACCACCAATAAAGACTCGACGACGGCCGTGAGGAAGTGGCGGCCGTGAATCGTCTTGGATGATAGGAAGCGGCCGAGAGGATTAGGTTTTGTGTTTATAAATTGTGTAGTGTTAATCTTATTAATCACCTTGTTATTTATATTATAAGATTTAATTAAGGTTCAAGACTTTCTTAAAGCCTCATGGGCCCAAACCCATGATTTAATTAAATCCTTATAATCATTTAATTAAGACTCTTCTTAATTAATTAATTCATCCAATGAATTTAATTCCCTTTATCGATTTAATCTTTTGTGCGACCCGATAGGATCTTGTAATGTTGGCAGTGACATAAAATCTCATTTTACGTCACAAGCAATGAGCGGTATCTAGCAACACATCAAGGCTACCCAAATTACAAGAATGTCATTGACTCGACATAACCTTAGAACTTGTGATAATATTAACCATGTAACTTAATCCCTTTGTCCATGTGTTTTGATTGAACACGAGTCATGTAATGGTCATACTCGTATATTCAATCTCTATTTCTTGATCCCCAAGTAGAACTAGAATAAACAAATAAGCTCGATATCACATATCGACTCATTCGAGCACGTCCATGCATTTTAGTCTTACTTGATCAAGGGCCCAAACACTTCTCCTGTTATATAGGAGGGACAAATCCTTTCTTGATCAATCGACATCCCTCTACATAATTCGTAGTGTATCCAATAGTTGCCTTTATAGTTTACCCTGTTACAGGTAACGTTTGACAATATCAAGATACATAACTCCTTATGTTGGGATCTCTGATGATCTCAAGTCGTAAGGATTACATACATTATTATCACTATGAGAATTGCTTATGACACTCATATAACTATCCATGTAGCATTCTCATGATGGGTCTATCCAGTACATTGTTCTCTAACATGTACCCATGTGTTGATTTGATATCTCATATCCATGAACAATTCATCAATCGAAACATACTAGTCTCAATGTATTATCATTATCCTGATTTATGATAATACTTGACTAGGGACAATCTTTAAGAATAATACAATATTATTCTAAGGACATTAACTTATATATCAGTTCATATTGCACAGATATTCGAATAATATATACTAATGATTTGTCATTTATAAAATCATAATACATTGTATGTCATAAACAATCATCTAATGACTTGTCTTAGGGCATATCCAACAAATCTCCCACTTGCACTAAGACCAATCAGACATATACTTAATGCCTAGAGATCTAGTATGACGATCATGCTTCTGCTGTGACAGTGGCTTCGTCAATGGGTCAGATACATTATCATATGTTGGTACTTTGCATATCTTTACATCTCCTCTTTCAACGATTTCTCGAATGAAATGAAAACGCCGAAGTATGTGCTTGGATCTTTGGTGAGATCTAGGTTCCTTAGCCAATGCGATGGCTCCATTGTTGTCACAATAGAGTTCAATCGGATCTAGAATGCTAGGCATCACCCTAAGTTCAGAAATGAACTTCTTGATCCAAACAGCTTCCTTTGCTGCATCTGAGGCAGCAATATATTCCGCTTCAGTAGTAGAATCGGCTACTGTCTCTTGCTTTGAACTCTTCCAGCTTACAGCACCTCCATTTAGGCAAAACACATATCCTGATTGCGATCGAAAATCATTTTTGTCGGTTTGGAAACTTGCATCAGTGTAACCTATTACATTGAGCTCTTCCTCACCTTCATAAATCAAGAATGTATCCTTAGTTCTTCTCAAGTACTTCAGGATATTCTTGACTGCAATCCAGTGACATTCACCTGGATCAACTTGATATCTGCTCGTCATGCTCAAAGCATACGAAACATCGGGACGAGTACATATCATGGCATACATGATAGATCCAATAGCTGACGCATATGGAATCTTACTCATGCGTTGTCTTTCATCTGGTGTTGAAGGACACTGATCTTTCGAGCGATGTATCCCATGTGTCATAGGCACGAATCCTTTCTTAGATTCTTGCATGCTAAACCGTTTTAGCACTTTGTCTATGTATGTACTTTGACTTAGGCCAAGTAATCTTCTCGATCTATCTCTATAAATCTTGATTCCTAATACATAGGTGGATTCATCCAAGTCTTTCATAGAAAAGCAATTCCCTAGCCAAATCTTTACAGATTGTAAGGCAGGGATATCATTACCAATTAGAATTATGTCATCTACATACAATATTATGAAGATAATTATGCTCCCACTGACCTTCTTGTAGACACAAGGTTCATCTACGTTTTTGATGAAACCAAACTCTTTGACTGCATCATCAAAACGAAGATTCCAACTCCGAGAAGCTTGCTTCAATCCATAAATGGATCGTTGTAGCTTGCATATCTTTCCAGCATCCTTTGGATCGACAAAATCCTCGGGCTGTGTCATGTACACATCCTCAAGCAGATTTCCATTAAGGAAAGCTGTTTTGACATCCATCTGCCAGATTTCATAATCATGAAATGCAGCTATTGCAAGTAAGATCCTTATGGATTTAACCATGGCAACTGGTGAAAAAGTTTCATCATAGTCAATACCATGAATTTGTTTGAAACCTTTTGCTACCAGTCGACCTTTAAAGGTTTGTACATTACCATCAATGTCGGTCTTCTTCTTGAAAATCCATTTGCGTCTCACCCCTTCAGGTGGGTCAACCAAAGTCCATACTTGGTTTGCATACATGGATTCCATCTCAGATTTCATGGCCTCTTGCCATTTCTCAGAATCAGTGCCCATTATAGCTTCTTGATAAGATGACGGCTCATCCTCTCATCAATAAGTAGTAAGTCACCTTGTTGAGTCACAAGAAATCCATATCTCTGTGGCTCCCGGTGTTCTCTTACAGACCTACGCTGGGCTTGTGTCTCTTGAGACAAGTCCGAGCAACAACCACTTTGTTCTCGGTGGGATAATAGAAATAGTATCATTTCGTTTCCTTAAGATACCCCACAAATAAAAACTTATCAGATTTGGGTCCAAGTTTGTTAGAGGCGTGACGTCTCACGAAAGCCTCACAACCCCAAATCTTCATAAAAGACATACTAGGACGTTTCCCAGTCCATATCTCATATGGTGTCTTTTCCACTGATTTAGATGGAACACGGTTCAGTATGAATATTGTTGTTTCTAAAGCATGTCCCCAAAAGGATATCGGAAGATCTGCATGACTCATCATTGATCTAACCATGTCCAACAAGGTTCAATTTCTCCTTTCGGATACACCATTCCATTGTGGAGTATACGGATGAGTGAGTTGTGGGACTATCCCACACTCCTTCAGATAGTCATGAAACTCTTGGCTAAGGTATTCACCTCCTCGATCTGATCGAAGGATTTTGATACTTTGTGATGTCCAGATTATTATTAATCATTTGTTGGACTAAATATGATTTGAATTTTATTGATAATTAATTTTAGAATTAATTAGAAGTGGAATTGACCAAGTGAAGGTCAACTGGCAAATTAATCGGATCCTAAAATATTTTGAGATTGTAAAATATACTCCGATAATATTTTAGAGATAAATTAATTAAAATGAAGAACTTAAGTTTTGGGTTTTTGGGGTGTGTATAAATCCCAATCGTTGTCTAAAAATAATTTATCAGTGCACCGGTGACACTTCGATGTACAAAACCGGGTTAGGATACAAAAAAATAAATATGTTATGTTGGCATTTTCGGACACACATTAAAAGGTGTAAAATCGCGCACAGAAATCCCGAACCCCTTCTCCTCCCGCGCGATACCTGACCCCTCGCCACTAAACCGCCGCGCCCGCCGCCGTCCGAGCTCCTTCCGGCGCGTCCGAACCGCCGCCGCCTTCGTATCTCCCAGGCGCTTCTTTCCATACCAATATCGTGAAGTTTCGTCGCCGATCGCGTCCGGATCTTGCAAGAAAGTGCGCGGTTCAAAATCACGATTTCGTCCGATTTTGGAGCGATTTTCTTCCGATTGTTTTGTGGGTAATTCTCGTCGTCCCTTAGTCGTTATTCCCCTGAAATCCCACGAATTTTTGATGAACTTTGGTTCGATTTTGATGGCATTTTTGGTAGGGTTGCTCGAGTGTGTGCAGTGTGTGCAGCAATGTGTGTGCGTGTGTGTGTTTCTGCGTGTGGGTGTGTGTCCAGCATGTGTTTGTGGATGAAGATGGTGTGTATGTGTGTTCCAACATGTATTGGTATAGGTACAAGGCTTCTATATATGTTGTGCCTTGTGGTTGGATGATGTTTTGTTCATGTAAAAGGTTAACTTAAATTAGTGTAATGGGTTAAGGCGGTTATGTGACGATAAATTGAGTATGAACAATTGGGAATTGGATAGCATGAAAATGTTATTAATTGTAGGGATTTAATCATAACTCACATTATTGACGGATAATTGTTGAAAATGAATTGGTGATTAAATGTCGTGACTTAGAGTCATTGTTGTTAAAAGGTGAAGACTAGATTCATGCTAGTATGTGTTGACATGGAATAGAGTTATGGTGATATTTATGCTCAAGTGGATAGCATGACATGTATTAATGATTTATGTCACTTTATTGAATTACCACCCTTAGTAGTGAGTTCTAAATCAAGAATTATGGAACCAATGCATCTTTAAATTGTTAAAGTTGAATTTAATCAATAAATGACTTTGTGTTGGGATTAAGGGAATTGGATTAAAGGGATAGAATCTCTTATCTACATGGATCCCTTCTTTCGTGTCTTGGTTTGAATCACCTCGGTGTGAGTTTGAATAATTGTGGAACGTGTTAATTGGCTTAATTGGATTGTTTAGTTAGACACCAGTTGGATATTATTATACATACACCCTTGCACTTTCTTCCCTCTGTTGAACTTGCGTGTCTAGTGAACTACTATGTGAGTTTGGCGTGATCTTGCACGTATGGGTGTGTGTATCCCGCATCATGTGTGTGATGTAGCGGGTGATGGGAGATGATGGGGTTTTGCATTACCAATGTGATATCATGATTCATGTGAGGATGTGTGCATCCAAAGTATTGATTATGATTTGATTCATAATATTGAGTTATTGATTTGTGATATAGAAATGAAAGTAAGAACTATTTGATGGATGTTCATTGCTCGGATTATGAGCTAATATTGAATTGATGTTCGATATAGACTCTACAGGAGACTTCGGACGTTGATGATAGCTTATTCATGTTGTCTACTATAAGGTACGTGGTGACGTACGAGCAGGTATATCTAGTATCTATACATTCATGTATACATGCAATTTTGAATATGATGATTCAGGTATGTGTTTGACTTTAATAATTGAGCTCCATATATGAGTTATGGGGGACACGTAGTGGTACGTGATCCAATGTTACTTGTTGAGTAGTGATGCCGTGGGCATGAACGATATGAGAAAATATCGAGAACGAGATAGTGGGATAACCAGGGTTACATTGGGATAGCCAGGTTTACATGATGTTGAATTATTTATGTTGAGCATAAATGATGCATTGTTGTTGTATTGAATTCATAATGTTGTTGGATATCATATTTTTGATGATAATACTGAACTTGACATTATGAAAGTCCGTGAGTTTGAAACAGGAACAGTGTGTGGAAGCTATACAGATTCGGAATTGTACAGGGAGTATATTTTATGAGTTTTGAATAATCTAAATTGTTGCATTATGATTTCATATGTTGATTTGTGATCGAATATTGAGTTGGAGTGTGCTCACCCTGTGTGGGGGCTGTTTCTGTTGAAACAGGTACAACAGGTACGATGCTGCTTTGGCGTGCTAGGCTCGCACCTTGTTGGATGATGCTTCCAGGATCATAGTATGAGATTGAGCTGATATACGAGGTTGAGCGGTTGGTATTTATACTAACTATGCATCCGGATGAATATCCGTTATTCGTTGCTCTTCTGTGAGCACTTGTATGTGTATATGGACTGTGTATATGGACTGTATAAGGGTGTTGAAACCCACTTTCGTTGTCTTATTAGTGTAGTGACTTCCCTGGCCGGGAATTTACTTGTGTTTCTATATTCTGTTTAATATTGCGTTGTCCCTGGTCGGGAATTATATTATGTGATGAGTTTTATTTCCGGTTAGCCTAGTTTATGGGGAGACTCTGCCCAAATATTTATAAAAACCCACAATGCAAAAGTGGTATGATGGGGATGATATTGGGTGAAACCCCTGAGTCTATTTGTTGGCAAAGATGAACATATTATGTTGAGCATTTGTTTGTGTCTTGGGATGATGGGAAACAAGTAATGATTCATTTTAAAGAATGAAAAGAAAATGAAAAATTTATACACATACGACGTCATAAATGAACTAATGACGAGTTTAAGTGTTGGGGCCTTACATTAGTGGTATCAGAGCAGTGGTTGCTCATTGGGTCTGTTGAGGGCCTAGGAAGTTATTGATAGCACATATTTATGCATGATGACATTAATGTTATACGACATGACTAATTGTTTATGTGCTTTTATGTTATGAAAAGTGGTATTGCTAACCATTGTGGTTGCAGGAATCGTGTGGAACACGATAGGATGGCATTAATAGTAATGTCTAAACTCTATATGTTACGTGCCAAGGAATCTGATTGGTAAGAAAATCAGGGAAAAGAAAGATATGATGTATTGTCTGAGGACAGACTGGGTGGACAACCGACAGTGGAATACTTCGGTATGGTCTCAATTATTATTGAATATACTAATGCGTTTGTTCATGTAATGTTCAAGCAAGGAAGGTACGTAAGACGCGTACGGGCATCAGACGGTAACATATTTTTACACTATGTCTATGCTATAATTACAGAAGTGTTTACGATGTTTATGATGATGATTAGGATAAGTAAGTTTATGATGATGATGTCGATGATGAATAAAGACGACAAGATGTTTACGACGATATTATGATAGATGAAGATAATTTCTACGATGAATAAAGTGACAAGATGTTTACGATGATGTTATTATAAATAAGTTTATGATGATGATGTTATGATAAATGAAGATGGTATGACGTTTACGATGATGACTATGATAAGTAATGATGATGTTAATATGATGTTATAGAATGATATGATGTTTATAAGGTGGTAAGATGCCACAGGGTAAGATGCCCATATGCATGAATATGAACCAGGGAAAATGAAAAGAAGTTAATGAATAACCAACAAGCTTACTCAACTATGATTTCGTACATTTACTGTTATGTCTCTAAGATAATGATGCTATAAGATGATGATGTTTATATGATGATGATGTTACAAGATGATAATGTATGTTTAACTATGTTACTTAGAATGGTTGAATGTCCGGTGGTCATTATGGGCAAGCGAGGAAGGTCTTGCCGCTCACATAGCTGATGAGCGATGGGGTACATCCGCTATCAAGGTGTAGCGATGGGTATCATCCGCTGATGAGCGATGGGGTACATCCGCTATCAAGGTGTAGCGATGGGTATCATCCGCTGAGCGATGGGGTACATCCGCTATCAAGGCGTAGCGATGGGTATCATCCGCTGAATAAAGAGATACATCCGCTATCAAGACGTAGCGATGGGTATCATACGATGTGTTATGTCGAGCGAGGGGGCCAATTGTGCCGCTGTCATAATGGAACCCGGACAGTCCCATTTCTAATTAACATAGTTTGTTGTGAGTATATATGTGAATATGATGTTTATGATGATGTTTATGATGAGTAAAGATGATATGATGATTATGATGATGTTTATGATGATAGCGATGCCTCATTCCGCTATTTTACGATGGCTCACTCTTTTATGAGGATTGGCGATGGTTTATGCCGCCGGATATGTTAATAGCGATGCCCCATTCCGCTATTATGTGGATTTACGATGACTCATTCTTCTATGAGGATTGACGATGATTAGTGCCGCCAGATATATTGATAGCGATGGTTCATTCCGCTATATTGATTGGCGATGGTTCTTTCCGCCAGATGTATTGATAGCGATGGTTCATTCCGCTATATTGATTGGCGATGGTTCTTTCCGCCAGATGTATTGATAGCGATGGTCAGCGATGGTTCATTCCGCTATATTGATTGGCGATGGTTCTTTCCGCCAGATGTGTTGATAGCGATGCCTCATTCCGCTATATTGATTGGCGATGGTTCTTTCCGCCAGATGTATTGATAGCGATGGTCCATTCCGCTATATTGATTGGCGATGAGTTATACCGCCGGGTATTGATAGCGATGCCTCTCTCCGCTATTATGTGGACGATGATTCATGCTCAGGTGTATAGCGAGGTTTCATGCCACCTATTATATGACGAGGTATCATGCCGTCGATTCTATAGCGATGGATTGTGCCGCTATATATACAGCACAGGATTTTGCCGCCTTCGAGCAATGGGTACTGATTACGTATTATTATTGAGCGACGGAGATAGGTATGCCGCTATCTTGTTGGCGATGAGGTATGAGATATTGCTATTCTATCTAGCATTATTATAGCTGGCATGCGTTGTTATACATGTTTTATTATGACTATTTTACTAGCATGATGATGGATGACATATGTTGATGTACATGGACCGTCACGAGTTGACTGGGTTGTTTAGATGTCATTGTTGACATGTATCGTCACTAGTTGACGATACCTTAGATGCCATGAGTGGGCATGTGTCGTCACGGGATGGCATGAGTATTTCACGGGATGACGCGTGATTACTACGAATGTCGTGTGTGGACATGTGTTCATTGTGAATATTCATGATTAATGAATTATTATGTTTCGAGGATGAGTTAAAGATTGATATAAATTGCGTCATTAAAGCATGCAACTGATTCTTATGTTAAATTTCAATCACCCTATGTGATAGTGTGCAGTAACATGTTGTGTATAGAACTGCGAGAAACTTATGATACAGGAATTAGTGTTTGATGACAGAAACATTATGGATGTCGAAATGCGTAAATGAGAAGGTACGTGTTATGTTACTAGTATTTGAGAAATACTAACGGGATTATTTTGGTACTTGTCCTATGACAGATAACAATTGGGTGTAGTAATATGGAAATGTTGATACTTAAGAGTATGTGAGTGCTGTGATTAACATGATATTATGGTGCCATTGTGTATTGTAGATGATTCCATCTACAAAGGTATGTCACGAACTATTCGATATTGATGTTGATGCCTTGTGTTAGATGAGTATAATCGTGACATGAAAATATTGGTGCTAAGCCATTTATCATGATTTGATACTGATGGTCTGTGGCTATTGGTGTGTATAATGTATATATGCGTATGTGAGAATGACTAATGGGTTTTCTAGTCATTACCTTGCACCAGATAATAGCCAGGAGATGATATATGAAAGATTGATGCATAAAGGCTCAAGAGTACCGTTACTTCATACGGACGATGATGATGATGTGCGGATAAGTTGCATGCATTTGCAGCGACATAGGTATGAAGTTAATTAAGATAAATGTTGATGTATGGTCATATATTCTTGAATATACATGATATGCATGGATTGCATGATTTATCGATTTTATGATGTGTACTATGATGAAAGTAAACTGTGACAGATTTAGATCTTGTGCAAGGAAACTGTACCGATGCGATTACACAGGTACTGAAGTATGACAAGAAGTGCTTGATTGCTAAACGGTGTAAGTGTTGACTTTTATGAACTGTTAGCAATTTCCTTGATAAGTTAATTACAGGAATGAGCTTTTGAAATGTAAACAAATTGAACAAGGCAAGTATGATGTTAACCTCGTATTGATTACGTGAATAGCGGAATTCATGTATTAGATTATTAATACTAATGTTGGGATGGAGTAAAGTGATGTGAATTGCAGTATTGCGATCGTTGGTGCAATGGGGCATATGTGTGAGCCACGATGATTCCGATGACTGTCATCCTACGGATGGTAAAGTCTCTATCTTGAGCTATATACGGTACGTAAATTTTACAGTTGGCTTTTATGGTAAGCATGCGTTGAAATTTCGAGGACGAAATTCTATATGTTGGGGAGAATTGTGATGTCCAGATTATTATTAATCATTTGTTGGACTAAATATGATTTGAATTTTATTGATAATTAATTTTAGAATTAATTAGAAGTGGAATTGACCAAGTGAAGGTCAACTGGCAAATTAATCGGATCCTAAAATATTTTGAGATTGTAAAATATACTCCGATAATATTTTAGAGATAAATTAATTAAAATGAAGAACTTAAGTTTTGGGTTTTTGGGGTGTGTATAAATCCCAATCGTTGTCTAAAAATAATTTATCAGTGCACCGGTGACACTTCGATGTACAAAACCGGGTTAGGATACAAAAAAATAAATATGTTATGTTGGCATTTTCGGACACAGATTAAAAGGTGTAAAATCGCGCACAGAAATCCCGAACCCCTTCTCCTCCCGCGCGATACCTGACCCCTCGCCACTAAACCGCCGCGCCCGCCGCCGTCCGAGCTCCTTCCGGCGCGTCCGAACCGCCGCCGCCTTCGTATCTCCCAGGCGCTTCTTTCCATACCAATATCGTGAAGTTTCGTCGCCGATCGCGTCCGGATCTTGCAAGAAAGTGCGCGGTTCAAAATCACGATTTCGTCCGAGTTTGGAGCGATTTTCTTCCGATTGTTTTGTGGGTAATTCTCGTCGTCCCTTAGTCGTTATTCCCCTGAAATCCCACGAATTTTTGATGAACTTTGGTTCGATTTTGATGGCATTTTTGGTAGGGTTGCTCGAGTGTGTGCAGTGTGTGCAGCAATGTGTGTGCGTGTGTGTGTTTCTGCGTGTGGGTGTGTGTCCAGCATGTGTTTGTGGATGAAGATGGTGTGTATGTGTGTTCCAACATGTATTGGTATAGGTACAAGGCTTCTATATATGTTGTGCCTTGTGGTTGGATGATGTTTTGTTCATGTAAAAGGTTAACTTAAATTAGTGTAATGGGTTAAGGCGGTTATGTGACGATAAATTGAGTATGAACAATTGGGAATTGGATAGCATGAAAATGTTATTAATTGTAGGGATTTAATCATAACTCACATTATTGAACGGATAATTGTTGAAAATGAATTGGTGATTAAATGTCGTGACTTAGAGTCATTGTTGTTAAAAGGTGAAGACTAGATTCATGCTAGTATGTGTTGACATGGAATAGAGTTATGGTGATATTTATGCTCACGTGGATAGCATGACATGTATTAATGATTTATGTCACTTTATTGAATTACCACCCTTAGTAGTGAGTTCTAAATCAAGAATTATGGAACCAATGCATCTTTAAATTGTTAAAGTTGAATTTAATCAATAAATGACTTTGTGTTGGGATTAAGGGAATTGGATTAAAGGGATAGAATCTCTTATCTACATGGATCCCTTCTTTCGTGTCTTGGTTTGAATCACCTCGGTGTGAGTTTGAATAATTGTGGAACGTGTTAATTGGCTTAATTGGATTGTTTAGTTAGACACCAGTTGGATATTATTATACATACACCCTTGCACTTTCTTCCCTCTGTTGAACTTGCGTGTCTAGTGAACTACTATGTGAGTTTGGCGTGATCTTGCACGTATGGGTGTGTGTATCCCGCATCATGTGTGTGATGTAGCGGGTGATGGGAGATGATGGGGTTTTGCATTACCAATGTGATATCATGATTCATGTGAGGATGTGTGCATCCAAAGTATTGATTATGATTTGATTCATAATATTGAGTTATTGATTTGTGATATAGAAATGAAATTAAGAACTATTTGATGGATGTTCATTGCTCGGATTATGAGCTAATATTGAATTGATGTTCGATATAGACTCTACAGGAGACTTCGGACGTTGATGATAGCTTATTCATGTTGTCTACTATAAGGTACGTGGTGACGTACGAGCAGGTATATCTAGTATCTATACATTCATGTATACATGCAATTTTGAATATGATGATTCAGGTATGTGTTTGACTTTAATAATTGAGCTCCATATATGAGTTATGGGGGACACGTAGTGGTACGTGATCCAATGTTACTTGTTGAGTAGTGATGCCGTGGGCATGAACGATATGAGAAAATATCGAGAACGAGATAGTGGGATAACCAGGGTTACATTGGGATAGCCAGGTTTACATGATGTTGAATTATTTATGTTGAGCATAAATGATGCATTGTTGTTGTATTGAATTCATAATGTTGTTGGATATCATATTTTTGATGATAATACTGAACTTGACATTATGAAAGTCCGTGAGTTTGAAACAGGAACAGTGTGTGGAAGCTATACAGATTCGGAATTGTACAGGGAGTATATTTTATGAGTTTTGAATAATCTAAATTGTTGCATTATGATTTCATATGTTGATTTGTGATCGAATATTGAGTTGGAGTGTGCTCACCCTGTGTGGGGGCTGTTTCTGTTGAAACAGGTACAACAGGTACGATGCTGCTTTGGCGTGCTAGGCTCGCACCTTGTTGGATGATGCTTCCAGGATCATAGTATGAGATTGAGCTGATATACGAGGTTGAGCGGTTGGTATTTATACTAACTATGCATCCGGATGAATATCCGTTATTCGTTGCTCTTCTGTGAGCACTTGTATGTGTATATGGACTGTGTATATGGACTGTATAAGGGTGTTGAAACCCACTTTCGTTGTCTTATTAGTGTAGTGACTTCCCTGGCCGGGAATTTACTTGTGTTTCTATATTCTGTTTAATATTGCGTTGTCCCTGGTCGGGAATTATATTATGTGATGAGTTTTATTTCCGGTTAGCCTAGTTTATGGGGAGACTCTGCCCAAATTTTTATAAAAACCCACAATGCAAAAGTGGTATGATGGGGATGATATTGGGTGAAACCCCTGAGTCTATTTGTTGGCAAAGATGAACATATTATGTTGAGCATTTGTTTGTGTCTTGGGATGATGGGAAACAAGTAATGATTCATTTTAAAGAATGAAAAGAAAATGAAAAATTTATACACATACGACGTCATAAATGAACTAATGACGAGTTTAAGTGTTGGGGCCTTACATACTTTTACCAAGTTGGTTTTGTACTTCATTCTTGAAATCCTTGAACTTTTCAAAGGTTTCATGTTTATGTTTCATTAGGTACACATACCCATATCTACTGAAGTCATCAGTAAATGTAACGAAGTATTGAAAACCACCTCTAGCATGTGTGCTTATTGGTCCACATACATCACTATGTATGAGACTCAATAAATCATTTGTCCTTTCAACATGTCCCTTGAAAGGAGCTTTAGTCATCTTGCCCAGTAAACAAGATTCACATGTTTCATATGATTCAAAATCAAATGAATTCATTACTCCATCCTTATGAAGTTTTGATATGCGATTCTCGTTTATATGGCCCAAGCGACAATGCCAGAGATAAATTGGATTAGAATCATTATTCTTAATCCTTTTAGTATTTATGTTATAGACAGGCATATCAAGATTTAATAAATAAAGACCATTAATCATTTGTGCACTAGCATAAAACATATCATTTAAATAAATGGAGCAACAATTGTCCTTTATAATAAATGAAAATGCAAACTTGTCCAAACAAGAAATAGAGATAATGTTTCTAGTAATTGAAGGCACAAAATAACAGTCTTTTAAATCTAAAGATAAACCGGAAGGCAAAAATAATGAATAATCTCCTATAGCTAATGCAACTACTCTTGCTCCATTTCCAACTCGGAGATCTACTTCGCCTTTTGCCAATGTTCTACTCCTTTTAAGATCCTGCACATTAACACAAATGTGAGATCCACATCCAGTATCTAATACCCATGATGAAGAAGTAGATAAATTGACTTCTATAACAAAAATACCTGAAGTGGAAGTCACACTCCCTTCGTCTTCTTAAGATCCTCCAGATAAACTTTGCAATTTCTTTTCCAATGTCCGGTCTCACCGCAATTGAAACAGTTTCCCTCTTTTGCCACTCCTCCCTTTGGCTTTAGTGCAGAAACATGTGGCTTAGACTTAACAAGGACCTTCTTGTTCTTCTTGAAGCCTTTTGATTTAGCCCTTCCTTTGCTCTTATTCACAATAAGAACATTAGTAGGCTTAGACTTCTTGCTGTTAGCTTCAAAAGTTCTCAGCATGCCAAGCAACTATGGTAGAGTCTTTTCAATTTCAATCATATTGTAATTCAAGACAAATTGACTGAAGCTTTCAGGCAACGATTGCAAGATCACGTCAGTGGTCAACTCTTGGTCCAAAGGAAAACCCAGCTTCTCCAGATTCTCAATGTACCCAATCATCTTGAGCACATGAGTTCCAACCAGACTTCCTTCTACCATTCTACACTGGAATAACGCTTTAGAGACGTCATACCTCTCTTGTCTTGCTTGTTGTTGGTATAGTTGCTTTAGATGCTCGATCATATCGAACGCCTCCATTTCCTCATGTTGCTTCTGAAGCTCACTGTTCATGGTGGCAAGCATAAGGCATCCAACATCAAGTGCGTCATTTTGATGCTTCTTGTAAGCATCTTTATCGGCTTTAGCAGCCGTCAAGGGAGGTTCCTCAGCAGGTAAGGGTTCCTCTAGGACATATTGTTTCTTTTCTTGCTTGAGGACAATTCTCAAATTCCTATACCAGTCTAGGAAATTTGTCCCATTCAGATTGTCCTTCTCAAGGACCGATCGCAATGATAGTGCATTTGTAACGTTGTTTGTTGCCATGGATATCTACAATATAAATATGCAAAATAAGTTTATGATTTTAATCATTTAATATGGTCTTATATTAAATGACACTCCCACTATTTTGTTTTAAAAAATATCAACCCTCGAAAACTTTAGTGGGCCAAGATCCATATTTCACTTAATCTTGAGTTAGCTTTGGCTAATCGCCCAAGACTCGGTTATTTAGGTAGACAACTCTTTGTCAATTACAATCACATGCAGTTCTTGGATGATTGGACGAACAACGCTTTGTTCAAATTCATCTAATGAATTATTTTCCAACCCCATGCCTCTAGGTTCCCAATCCTATTGAGATAACGCTAGTTAAGTCGAACCCAATTTTTAAAATAACACGGATATCACTTTTATCCTTTCGCGTCTACTAAGATTGTCACGGTGCTTTGCTTTGAAAAACCCACACATGTTCAATCGAAGTCTTGACGAGTATTTTTAATTGGAAGGCATCTTAAACTTAATATTATAAGAGGGATTTATTGATCTCATGATTTTATTAATATTGAAAATATGTCCGGTACATATATGAATATATACATATCTACATATATATATATAAGCATCAATATTAAATAAAACATTAAACATGCATCTCATACATCAACATAATGAAAAACGTGACATGGTTATAGCCCCAACTAAAGATTTCTCAAGCCAATGAGAAAATCTAAAAAGTCAACCTAAGGGTAACTTCTCCAAGCACCTCTTTTGGCTCCCTTTTGTGAATGACCTTCTCATCCCGGCACCATGGTCCGTCTTCGTTGATCTCCATTAATGAAATAAACTATACTATATAACATTTACAAGATATAGAGAATTCCTCGAGTCACATTCGAGGGGAACATATGGGAGGGATAACAAATAGGAAAAATAGAGAAGGCACGACTCGCAGGCCGTATTAAATTACAAACATTCACAAAATCCTATCTAATAGGTCATAGGGCTATAACCATGCACCATGCTCAAACAACACATATAACATGCTATAACATTTAATTAATTAAATTCTAAACATTTTAAAATTTAATTCTAATTAAAACTGTAAAATAAATTTTATGAAATTATCGTACGCTCGGGACATCACATGTCACGGAAACTTAGCCCAAAAGTCCACGTCCAACCATGAGGGTTCGAAACCCTAAATTTTGGTGACGGCGGCCGTGAGCCATTAGGGTTCGAAACCCTAGCCGTCACGAGCCACAATTGTTCGAAAACTTTGTTTTAGTTCTCGGCCTTTCATGCACGATTCATGACGTTGGCGGCTTGACCATCTCGAGCCAATGAGTTCGAAAACCCTAGCCCTCATGTGGCCCTAGCCGTCACATATCTTTTATCGTGAGCCATGCGCCGCTAATTAAAATTTTCGAGCCAAGAGGAGGGTTCTAAACCCTAGCCATGTTTCGACACTTCCATGCACAATTATTAGCCACAACGGCTAAACCATCTCGAGCCAAGGGTTCAAAAACCCTAGCCCTCATGTGGCAGCCGCGGGTCATTTGTGATGGTGGTGGCCGAACCATAAAGAGCTATGGGCTTGGTTTTCGCTTTTGTGTATCGTATACATAAATAGTCAATTATATCATATATAATTTTATGATGATTTCACAAACTCAATTTATTCCATATCATATATGAATTATACAGTTTTAAAGCATGCAATATAATTCTAAATATGATTAAACGATTAACCACATAATTCCGATATGAGCTTTGAACCTGGCTCTGATACCATTGTAAGGAATCCAACAAGCAATGCGCAGCGGAAATAAAATTTGGATTCCCTAACCATGGACATATACAGAGTATTCATATCGGAATGATTAAAGAGTCTCACCCTTGAAGCGTGTTTGATGCAGAATCCTCGTTGTAGCACCACGAGTCACAAACAAAAGTTTGCACCTTTGTCTCTACGGTATCCACACGATCAAATCGAAAGGGATGTTCAAGAACAAGTTGCTAGACTTATTCTTGAACCAAAACTGAACTCCCGGTTCAAAACCGATTAACGGCAACCTAACACCACCAATAAAGACTCGATGGCGGCCGTGAGGAAGTGGCGGCCGTGAATCGTCTTGGATGATAGGAAGCGGCCGAGAGGAGTAGGTTTTATGTTTATAAATTGGGTAGTGTTAATCTTATTAATCACCTTGTTATTTATATTATAAGATTTAATTAAGGTTCAAGACTTTCTTAAAGCCTAATGGGCCCAAACCCATGATTTAATTAAATCCTTATAATCATTTAATTAAGACTCTTCTTAATTAATTAATTCATACAATGAATTTAATTCCCTTTATCGATTTAATCTTTTGTGCGACCCGATAGGATCTTGTAATGCTGGCAGTGACATAAAATCTCATTTTACGTCACAAGCAATGAGCGGTATCTAGCAACACATCAAGGCTACCCAAATTACAAGAATGTCATTGACTCGACATAACCTTAGAACTTGTGATAATATTAACCATGTAACTTAATCCCTTTGTCCATGTGTTTAGATTGAACACGAGTCATGGAATAGTCATACTCGTATATTCAATCTCTATTTCTTGATCCCCAAGTAGAACTAGAATAAACGAATAAGCTCGATATCACATATCGACTCATTCGAGCACGACCATGCATTTTAGTCTTACTTGATCAAGGGCCCAAACACTTCTCCTGTTATATAGGAGGAACAAATCCTTTCTTGATCAATCGACATCCCTCTACATAATTCGTAGTGTATCCAATAGTTGCCTTTATAGTTTTCCCTATTACAGGTAACGTTTGACAATATCAAGATACATAACTCCTTATGTTGGGATCTCTGATGATCTCAAGTCGTAAGGATTACATACATTATTATCACTATGAGAATTGCTTATGACACTCATATAACTATCAATGTAGCATTCTCATGGTGGGTTTGTCCAGTACATTGTTCTCTAACATGTACCCATGTGTTGATTTGATATCTTATATCCATGAACAATTCATAAATCAAAACATACTAGTCTCAATGTATTATCATTATCCTGATTTATGATAATACTTGACTAGGGACAATCTTTAAGAATAATACAATATTATTCTAAGAACATTAACTTATATATCAGTTTATATTGCACAGATATTCGAATAATATATAATAATGATTTGCCATTTATAAAATCATAATACATTGTATGTCATAAACAATCATCTAATGACTTGTCTTAGGGCATATCCCAACACTGTGAAAACCTCGCACTTGCGCTATAGAGATAATGCCTCCAAATTTTCAAAGCGAAAACCACAGCGGCTAACTCGAGATCATGTGTAGGGTAGTTTTGCTCATAAGGCTTAAGCTGCCTTGATGCATAAGCAATCACTCTCCCTTCTTGCATGAGTACACATTCTAGACCTTCTTTTGATGCATCGCTGTAGATTATAAAACCCATATTCTCAGTAGGTATAACAAGCACAGGTGTAGATGCAAGATTCTTTTTCAAATCTCAAAGCTCTTCTCACACTCCTCACTCGATAGGAATTTAGATTTTGTTTTGTGTGAGCTTGCTAAGGGTATGGCTATCGAAGAAAATTCTTCGACAAATTTCCGATAATAGCTAGCTGACCCTAAGAAACTTTGGATCTCCGTCACAGTCTTTGGTATTGGTCAATCCATAATTGTTTCCACCTTATTAGGGTCTACGGATACACCTTCTTCTGATATGATATGCCCTAAGAATGAGACGCTCTCTAGCCAAAATTCACATTTCGTGAGCTTGGCAAAGAGTTCCTTCTCCCTTAGGGTTTGAAGAGTAAGACGAAGATGTTCTTCATGTTCTTCTTTGCTTGACGAATAGACCAGAATGTCATCGATGAACACTACAATGAACTTATCCAAGAATGACTTGAATACTCGGTTCATCAAATCCTTGAATGTGGCTGGAGCATCATTTAACCCAAACGGCATCACTGTGAACTCATAATGCTCATATCTAGTTCCGAATGTAGTCTTCGGAATATCCTCTGCCTTAATCTTGAGTTAATGATAACCCGACCTTAGATCAAGTTTAGAAAAGACCTTAGCTCCTTTGAGTTGGTCGAAAATGTCATTTATCCTTGGATGATGATACTTGTTCATGA
The DNA here is from genome assembly GCA_907163345.1 of Haberlea rhodopensis. NCBI lineage: Eukaryota > Viridiplantae > Streptophyta > Magnoliopsida > Lamiales > Gesneriaceae > Haberlea > Haberlea rhodopensis. The sequence continues at coordinate 9,076,701 of CAJQUN010000006.1, read as the reverse complement.
TTGTGATCTTATTTAACTCTCTATAATACACAATCTCATACTCCCGTCTTTCTTCTTTATGAATAGTATCGGAGCTCCCCATGGTGATGCACTTGATTTGATGTGCTTTGTATCTAAGAGCTCTTGAAGTTGCTCTTTCAGCTCTTTCAATTTAGTTGGAGTCATTCGTTATGGTAACTTCGAAATTGATGCAGCGCCTCGCGCCAAGTTAATCTCAAACTTTATTTCACGATCTGGGACTCATCCTAGTAGTTCATCAGGAAAAACATCTGGAAATTCTTGTGCTACCGTAATATCTTCTAATCTGTGTTCAGATCCTTCCTTGACTTCGCTTCTCATGGCTAGGTAAACTCTATCGCCGCTTCTCATGGCTTTCCAAGTTTGTGAAGCAGATAAGAAAGATTTGTGTTATTTTTTCTTGCCATGATATATGATTTCTTCTTGATCTGGATCTCTTAGTTTGACATTCTTTTTACGCCAGTCAACTAAGGCGTGGGGTTTAGCTAACCAATCCATTCCTAGAATAGTATCAAACTCCACCATGTTGAGTAGAATCAGATCAGTGTTGAACATTTTATCACTTATACTAATGTTGCAGCCTCGATGAACACTATGTGTTTCTAAGATTTTGTTAGCAGAAGTTGCTACTCTATAACATTCATCAAGTACATCAGGTTTAATTACTAACTTCTTAGCAAACCTCTTAGATATAAATAAATGTGTGGACCACAATCAAACAAAACATATGCATTGTTGATTAAAATTGTACCTGCCACAACATCATCTGTGTCGTCTTCTTCATTCTGTGTCGTGGAGAAGATTGCAGCATTTTGTTTGTTTTCTCTCAGCTTGTTTGGAGGGGCTCCATTGCCTGTACCAGTCCCCTTTTCCTTATTCTCAGGGCAATCCGCAATCCAATGTCCAAACTTCCCACATTTTAATCAAGCTTTGCTCTGTCTGCGAATTCCCCGGTAATGTAAAAATTAAAATTTGGGCACTTTGATACTTTTTTGTTGAACGGGGTAGATGTAGGTCCTCTTTGCTATTTATTGAATTGATTTGGCAGCTTGAACATCTAGCCAATGTTAGAAGGCTAATTAGGGAGATGTCGTTTGCGCTTGAATTCTTCTTAACTTCATTGGATATCATTTTCAGCCATGATGGCTGCTCCCATTAAGTCTCCAAAGTTACTGGCCTTATACACGGCCAAGGGGGATTGGATTCAACTAGTCAAACCCTTTTTGAAGCGATGAAGTTTCAGTCCACCACTGACATTCTTGGAGTTTGCATCAGGTTGTCAAACTCGCTCAACTTCTAAATTTGTACTTCTGTAGGAAAGTATTGTTTAAGGAATGCATTACGAAAGTCCTGTCAGGTGATCGTCCCATTTATGCAAATGATGAGATATACTTTCCCACCATTTCCATCGAACATTGGGACCTAATTCTTACGGAGGGACTCATAATGATATTTGATCCCTCGTGGTTGAGGCTGGGGTTGTGGTAGATTGGCAGCTGGGTTCACGAATCCTTGAAGAATCGTGGCTATGATGGTAGCTATGACCATTAAGTCTTCACGACTTAAGTCAGTGCTTGGCGGTTGTGGTGGATCTTGGCTTCCACTGGCTTCATCGTCGCTATTGTGTGGAAACGTGTTTCAGGGGCTGCGATTGTTACGGGGTGGACATCCAGCCATGTCCTACAAATTTGCATATTTCTAAAATCGATGTAGATAAGTGCAATGATAATTATGTTTACCATATCGGAAACATGCTTTAGAAGGGAGGCTTAAATACTTTTATTGATAATTGGAAACAAATTAAGAGAGTCCAAGTGGAATTTTATAACTAAAAGTACTTCTTAAAATTTCTTAATCTAGCTTGTCTTATGAATTAGTCTATCACTTATCAATTGCCTTGTTCTTCTTCGTCTTCTTCCATTATTTTTTCATTGGGGTCTTCTTCTTCTTCCATGGGTTCTTCATCGGGGTCTTCTTCTTCATCCATGGGTCCTTCCTCGGGGTCTTCTTCCTCATCCATGTGTTCTTCATCAGATTCTTCTTGCATATTGAGGATAATATTTTGTAAATATTAGTTATCCTCTATGAGTTCCTCATTCTGGGTCTCAATGACTAATACTTGAGCCTCCTTTTGTGCATTATATTCATCGTATTCTTGTTGGGGGGTTTTTTCTATTTGGTGCCTCTGAGTTTGATTATTGACAACTTCAACTTCATAAAGACTGGCAAGTCTAGAAAGCCGAAACAGGCTGTAAATGATCAAGCCTCTGAGAGCGTTTGTTACAAGCCGAAGGAAAAGGTGTTAATAAGAGGAGGTTGCGGGCAGGGGAAGGCCGGACTCAGAAGCCCCTGCCTTGGATGAGATCTTTTTCTAGGGTTTGGCAAATTATTATCGGCCCTGCCTATTCCCCCTAACCCTAATCAGGCCAGGAAAGCTACAATGTGGGAAAAGGAATTCCCTAGGAGTGAGAAACCTGGATGAAGTGGGGAGGTCAAGTCCCCAGGGTAGAAAAGGTTGGTGTCGATGTCCCTATCTGAACAAGTAAGCACATAATCATTGTCACGCCACAACGCAAGATTTCCACAAGACAACGAAGATGCAACGTCCTCAGGAAGAATTCAAGATCGGCACTCTCTCGAGTTAGAAAAAGGAAGAACCGAAAGAAGATCTCTACTTGAGCCTTTACTCCCAAGACCGGATTCCTAACCCACATTCGTAGAGCCATGTATTGTAAGTGATCCGAACCTGCCCGTTCTTTTAGGTTCTCTTTATATCGTTGAATATTTATAAGCATATATTCTTTATTATATAGCAATTCAATTTTGCTCCATATTTCCTTCATTAGGGCATCTCTCAGCTCTTTCATTTCATGTTCTAGTTGCAAGTTTTTGGCAGTCTGCACACAGGTTGTCATCACCTATACCAAATAATGAGATATTGGTTTTAGATCACATGTTACAATTAATAAAGGCTTGAATTTGAATTGTAATTCACACCTCAAATCATCCATTTGGGCATTTTTTTAAAGCTTATTTTGGCGAGTGCAGACTCCCATGGTGTTTGGTTCCCGTGGATACTATTGGGAGTGGACTTTTAGTCTAAAGCTTGGGTAGAAGCAGGGGTGTTTATCTGAACGTGGACGTTCTTTGAGATATGTTTGAAGAAACAACGTTTTTAATATTATATTTTATTTTGTTGTTTATTGTTTTTTATGTATGTTGGAAACGTCGTTTGGAAATATAATATTCTTTATTGCGAGCTTATTTCTTTTGTAATGTGGATCAAATATGTAATATTTTAATTTGAATGAAATATCATTTTGTTGTAACTCTTTATTCTTATTAAGAATATTTAGTAATCACCTATTAACACCACAATACTTATCTGCAAGAAAATTATAAATAATAATTCACTCTCAAATTTATTCTTTTTTTAATTTGAATTTATGGTTCTTAATGAAATAATTTTATTTGGGCAATTTATCTTTTTATATTGACTGAAAGTCGAAATTTATTGATAGCTTTTAAAAGTTCTGGCTAGGTTTTCCCAACAGTGGTGGAACAAAAAAATATGTTACGGCGGTTGAGAAATCGAAGGGTAAATCTCGAGGTTTTATAGCCCAAATGGAGAGAATTACGATAAAAAAAAAATCCGGATCTGGAAATCTGAAATTGGTCAAGGGTCTTTTAATGAGCGTTATATAATAATCATAAACCCAGAATTACTTTGAAAATTGCATTCGAATTTGAGAGAAATCGAAGCTAAAATTTTTTCCACTTTAGGGTTCTAGAGCGTGAATCTCGATCCGCGAATTGAACATCTTCCCTTGAATGTGAGAAAGATACTTCAAAATTAATTTTATTTTGGTGTTTGAATTTGTGAAGAAATCGAAGCCCTAAAATTTCGAGACTTAGGGTTCTAAGGGGCATGAGGTTTAGCCCAAAGTTGGTGGCCTTTCTTTGTTTGTGTATTAAATTTGTTAGGGGTTATGGATCTACATGTTACAAGGAGTAATAACCCAGATTTAATTTTGAATTGGTGTTCTGATCATTGAGAAATGGAGGGATGAATTCAGTTGTTCTACTTCAACTGGGCTTTTATACTACTGGTATTTTTATCAACCAAAACCTTATCTCAACTATGGAACCTGTCTAGCTCTGATACCACTTAAATGTCACGCCCCGAAACCCGAGCACATGATATCGGCGTTGAATTCAAAAATAAAATTCGAATACAACAAGCCTCATAGTACAGAAACTAAATTATAATAAGTCTTTTTATTCCAAAAACATAATTGTCTTTACAACTGAAAATCAAAACAATTTAAATCTTAACAGAGTTTAGTGGACGCTTCATTATGTAAAATCTTGAAATCTTTGCGGTAGATCACCACCTCAAAAGTTATGTTGTTCCTCATTTTCTATTTCTTCTTCATTCTTATCTGGAGAGAGGATGTAAGGTGTGAGTATTTGGGAAAATACTCAGCAAGCGGGGACCAATCGAATATGCCAAAAACACATACTTATATATTCAAATTTCGCAACAGATAACAAAACATAAACTGATATGAAAAAATACATTTAACTAACATAATTTCGCTCCTCTGAGCCAAACAGAATACATCATATCAGAGCATATATCATATACTAATCAGATTGATTCGATTCACAAAATACAAGAATTATAGAGGTGGCTCCTAAGAATTCAAGAGGTGGCGCCCGTACGTGCAGCACTTTGCTCCGCCAGTTCAAGAGGTGGCTCACACACACGTAACATGTTGCTCCGCACAGCACTTATTTCCCGATATTTCATATTTTCATGTCATCATTATTTTAAAATAATTCACATATTCGATTGAATTTTCAAGCATACACATATTTTGAAAATGAAAGAATAATATAACAAAAGCTCACTTACAGATTATGTAGATGCTTTATGTAAATGATTTGACCAGATTTAGGATGCACAAATGCTGGAGCAATAGGTATATGTGATAGTATTTTATTTTTGCTCTCAATATATCAAATTCTGAATATATATATGTAGGATATCTGATCAAGTATATATAAAGGATTTTTCTTCAATTCTTCTCACATCTGTCACAAAACATAAATTAAGTTTGCGCACGCCTCTTACAATTTTGTAAGCCATGATGTCACTTGAACGGTATTTCACAGAATTTGTATTAATTCATTAAACATTTCATTTGTCATTTCCATTGTCATAATGATGGCTGTCGGGAAGACAATTAGGGAGAGACATTTATGTACTTGTGAATTGGCTTAAATGCCATGGTCCTCACAATATAAGTCTAGGACATGTACAACAAAAATACTGAACTCAATAAATTTTAACTTCACAAACATTAATCAGCATGCAAAATCAAAACAAAAATCAATAAAAATATCCTTGGTTTCAGTAGACTTCAACCTTGGGACTTATCAACCGTATCATCGATACTCAAGAAGATTTAATTTTTATTTGTTCATTCTTCTTTGAAATTTTAATTTCAATCTCACCTTATTTTTGTTAAAAGAAACAAGCATTCTAGTTTAACATATCAACTAAGCAAATACAAGCGTAACATTTTGATCAAATGTAACATTAAAAACTATTCATTGATGAATTTGTACATCACAAACACCAAGCAGTTGTATTTAATCTAGTCAAGTATTTTCAAACCTTAGGTTTCTATTTTTTCCTTTTATTTATTTTTCGCAAGGCTTATTTCATTTTTCCGTGCCCTCCCTCATTTGGAGATATTTTTTTTTTCTTCAAGATATTTTTTTTCTTTTAGTTTTCAAGCATTTCACTCTTTTGACAATAAGATCAAAAGTACATAAATAGTGATCATCACAAGAACATTAGTATGAAACACAATATACTCACTTTAAGGTAAGGATTTGTATATTATATTTAGGCTCATTATGGTGGTTGATAGGCCAACATAATGTTGATAAGGGCTATTTGTATGATTATCACACAACCATTGTTTTAAATTTAGGCACAAATGGGACACTAGGGATGATTGTATTTACCTGACGGGTTTTGAAAGACTCAAATGTATCAAAGATCACCTATATCATTTCCACGCTTGTTGGTCTAGATTTACGCCTTGAAGATCATGTAGTGTTATCATCAACTAGTGACAACTTAAAATTACCACAAGGCTCACTCGACCTTTATTATGCTATGTAACTTCACAAGCTATGACACATTCATGTTCAAAATATTCAACGAACATATCAAAGTACAATTTGCATTAGAAATCAAAATGTTACAAGGTTAGCAAATTATATATTTTCAGAAGAATGAATGTCATCAATTAGATATCATCATAGGCTAGTAAATCCCAAATATCATATTCACCAATAATTATGATCTCTAAATTTTTTTATTTTTTATTATGAAAAATGAGAAAACTACGGCTAGTCCGGATCGGTCAAGAGGTGAACAGAGATGGCGAGATCGGGAAGTACAATTTTCGAACATTTTTGGGATTTTGGTCGCGATTTGTTCGGAAATGACGTCCATTGGACCTGATACTTTGACTGTGTGGTCGTCCAAAGGAGGCGGTCCAGGTGACATGTCGAATGACAACGAGGAGCGACGGTGGCGCGATGGAAATTGTTAAAGGCAGTAGCCGATTTTGTTTTGATTTTTTTTTTTAGTAACAGATTCATTTTTTATTAAAATCAGATTTTGAATTTTATATTCATGAACTGACCGTTATTTCCCAACTGATTTCATTTCTTTAGTTGGTCTATTTCAACTGAGCTTTTATACTACTGGTATTTTTATCAACCAAAACTGTATCTCAACTATGGAACCTGGCTAACTTTGATAATGCCCCGAAACCGAGCACATGACATCATCGTTGAATTCAAAAATAAAACTCGAAGACAACAAGCATCATAGTACAAAACTAAAATATAACAAATATTTTATTCCATAAACATAATTGTCTCTACAACTAAAAATCAAAAACATAACTTAAATCTTAACAGAGTTTAATGGAAGCTTCATTATGTATCTTGAAATCTTTGCAGTAGATCACCAACCTCAAAAGTTATGTTATTCTTTGTTTTCTATTTCTTCTTCATTCTTATCTGGAGAGAGGATGTAAGGTGTGATTATTTGGGAAAATACACATCAAGCGGGGGGCCAATCGACAACGGGGTCAGTACCCCAGTACGAGAAATAAATAAAACCACGTCAAGAATGATAAATTAACATGCAATGCATACACCGTATGAATGTTATGCATAATGGGTACTGATGTCATACGATGAGTCAGTTTATTCGGTAAAATCTCATGCAAGTTCCAAGCAAAAGATATACCGAGCAAGAGATATCCCGAGCACAAAGTACCAAACACAATTTGCCCGAAAAACATCAAAAACTTGCTTGGCATACTGGTCAAAGGCTAGCGGAAGACCTGGGCGTAACTGACAAATCAATCTGCCCAAATTAACGTGTAGTAATGGAACGCTGATTCTCGGACACGTTTTGAGCCCATAATGCCACGATAAAGGAGAATGTGTTCCGGATTTATCTCATGCCAACCACCGGGACCAACACTATAAATACACACATATGGTATCATTTTAGGAGGTTGAACTTTCTAGACAAGAAAAGACTTCGAAGAGAGCACATCTCATTCTGTTCAATTTTTTACTCTTATGTTGTTTTTCGAAAGTTCTTGTTTTGTGTCTGATTCATGTAAATCAAAATAAAAATTATAATGAAGATTTATACTGGACTATGTCCCGTGGTTTTTCTTCGATTTGGACGTTTTTCACGTAAAAATTGTGGTGTCTTTCTTTTATTTTCCGCAAACTACCAAACACGAAAAAAATTGAATCACATCAGTGGTGACGTCTGTGGGAAACTCGAGCTAAGATGTTGAAGAAAAGAAAAATTGTATAAATTAGGGAAGACATGGCTAGAAGTAAAGGTCGTGGGCAAAGTTCAAGGGGGTATATTCCAAATCCCCCTTCACATTCGTCCCCGATACATGAAGGAGAGGAGGAATGTGGAATCGTCTCAAAACGTTCCTCAACTTAATCCTCAGGAATTTCCTACTATGGGAATGTCGATGGAAAAATTAACAGAGGTGGTCGCCAAAATTGTAGGGAATGTCATGAAGCATTTTATGACCCCACCCCAGCAAGAATGAACAAGCAAGGAAGAAGATATGGCTTCTTCAAAAGAATAGGAGGAGGGTACAAAGGAGGTTAATGACCTTTCTATTCAGATAGGAGAAGAGAGTAATAAAACTCTACATCATCAAATGGAGGATTTGAAAGATGAGTTGCAGCAGATGCGCAACAAGATGGAGGGTGTATCTACCCAGTACGGAGGAGTACACCATTTGCTCCTGAAGTTATCGATGATCCCTTGCCATCCAACTTTCGGACATTGAATGTGGGGAATTATGATGGTAGCACAGATCCTGAGGAGTATTTGTCACGGTTTGAGAACACTTCGCTCCTACACCAACTTACAGATGGAGTAAAGTGTGGCGTTTTTCTTACTAACCTAGCAGGAGCTGCTCAATCTTTGTTTAATCAACTACCATTGGGGATCATAGATTCATTCTCGAAGTTCGGCTAGCTGTTCTTACATCAATTCGTGAGCAGCAGAAGTTGCAAGAGAACAGCCCTCAGCATGTTTAGACTTAAATAGATGGGAAAAGAGGCTCTTCGAGACCTCCTGAAAAGATTCAATCAAGCATGCCTTGATGTTCCTCATGTCACATCGGAGATACTCATCGGTGCCTTTACTCGAGGGCTACGAGAAGGAGATTAGTTCAGATCTCTAGCCAAAAAAACCACCCTCTGATTATGACGAGCTGCTGGAAAGAGCTTCTAAATATATCAACTTAGAAGAAGCTCATAAAATGAAACAAAGAAAAGATGTGAAACCAGAAAATGAGCCAAATCGGAGGGATAAACTCCTCGAACAGCCAAAAATGAGTTTCGAGCAATACCTCCAGATGAGAACTCCCCGAGAGGTGGCCATGAATCAAAGAGGGCCAAAGAGAGGTCGAGGAGGACATTTCCGAGGAGACAATCCCAAGGTGGATATTTTCAAGGAAGAGGAGTTAATAGATCTTGGGCAAGGCAAGAACCCCATGATGGACCTTTTTCAATAATCCGCCCCCTTTGAATAATGCAAATCTCAAAAGGGGAGCGCCCAAGCCAGTACCATGGGCAAATAGAGGAGAAAGGCAAGAAGAAACTGATGTGCATGAAGTAAGGGAACCTGCCCCAGTTAACATTCCAAACCGAGGGACCATACACATGATCTCTGGAGGAATGTGAGGAGGAGATTCTAACCGAGCAAGAAAGAGCTATGCTCGGAAATTGCAGGTTATGTCAATCACACCAGAAAACTCCCCACCAGGGCCGTCCATTGGCTTTGGACCCGAGGATCTACAGGGGTGCAATTTCCCCATGATGATGCACTAGTTATATCAGCCACAATAGCTAATTATAACGTGCAGAGGAATAGATACCAAAAGTTCAGCCGATGTGCTCTTTTTAAACACGTTGGTCCAAAAGGAGCTGGAAAGCATACCTATGCAAAGGGTAAATACTTCTTTGCATGGATTCACTGGAGAGGTTATAAGTCGGGTGGGACAAGTTTCACTGCCAGTCACGATGGGAGAAGAGCCGAGGACGAAGACAAAGATGATTAATTTTCTGGTGGTGGATGCCCCTTCTTCATATAACATCATTCTGGGTCGACTAGCCTTGAGCACGTTTCAAGCAGTGGCGTCCACTTATCATTTGATGATGAAATTCCCCAGGGGAGAGGAGGTCGAACAAGATTGAGGGAATCAGACTTCATCGAGGAAGTGTTATGTTCAGGAGCTGAAGCATGAAAAGTTGAAAAGGAAGGAGGAGAATAGCCTTGGAGCATATGGTAAAAGAATGAGAGAAGAGGAGGAGATGGCCTAGAGTTCCTTAATATTGAACTGGGTCACCCAATTAAAACCACAAAAGTGGGTTCCCAATTGGAACCCGGGAAAAAAGAAAAATTGATTGAATGTATGAACATGAATGTGTACGTATTCGCATAGAGTACCAATGACTTGAGTGTAATATTGTCAGAGGTCGCCGAGCAACACCTCAATGTGGAGCCTGATGTTCGGGCCATCAAGCAGAAGAGAAGACATTTCGGACCCCAGAAAGACGCCATCATTGTTAAGCAAGTGAATGAATTGCTGAAAGCTAGTCATATCAAGGAAATCAGCTTCCCAATGTGGCTCTCAAATGTGGTTCTTGTACCAAAGTCGGGAGACAAATGGCGAATGTGTGTAGATTTTCGGGATGTGAATAAAGCTTGTACGAAAGATTGTTATCCTCTGCCGAGGATTGATCAACTGGTAGACTCCACCATTGGACATGAACTACTATGCATAATGGATGTGTATATCATCAGATCCCTTTGGCCCGAGAAGATCAACCTAATGTTAGCTTTGTCACGGCCGAAGGAACTTTTAGTTACGTGGTTATGTCCTTTGGACTCAAAAATGCAGGATCCACTTATCGAAGATTGATGGATAAGATATTCAAAGACCTGATTGGGCGGAATGTAGAAGTGTATATAATGATGTTCTCATCATATAAATGATGTTCTCATCAAAAACAAGAGAGCATTAGATTTGGTACGCGTTATGGAGGAATTCTTCGGCACCTTGCAAAAATATGGCATGTCGTTAAATCCTGTTAAATGCACATTTCGAATGCACAGTGGAAAGTTTTTAGGGTACATGGTTACTGAACGAGGTGTTGAAGCCAACCCCGAGAAAAAGCATGGCGACAATTACCCGTGTATTATGTAAGCTGAGCATTACAGTGGTAGTGACCAGTACTCCACTAGGAAAATTGTTATCAAAAGTAGAAATCTCTGGAAGAATGGTGAAGTGGGCTACCGAACTCAGTGACTTCGATCTTACATATCAGCAGCGAACTACTATCAAAGCTCAAGCCCTATTAGATTTTCTGGTGGAGATGGCCCATATGCCCGAAGAGAACGAATGGAACCTTTTGTGTGGATTGATCTGCTACTCTGTCCGGGAGTGGTGCTGGGGTAGTTCTTATTAGGAGTGGCGCTGGGGTAGTTCTTATTAGTCCCGATGGGGAGGAGATAAAGGTTGTCATCCAGTTCGGTTTTCAGTCCTCAAACAATGAAGTGATTCGAGGCTCTGATTTTGGGGCTCTTTATAGCACTTGACTCTTGGGTTCAGAAGATATCAATATTTATGGATTCAATGTTCATGGTACAACAAGTGAATGGTGTATATAAAGTGAAGGAAGAAAAGTTGAAGAGGTTTGTTGCTCGGGCACAGATGGGTAAGTTTCAAGAACCCAAACTGACTGAAGTCCCTCGAGAAGAGAATAACTGAGCCGATGAGTTAGCCAAACAGGCCAGTTCAAATGGACTAGTGGAAAAACAGAAGTGTGCTGGTACTAGAGCTCTTGATCTATCAGATATCTATTAATAGTATAATGAGTCTTGAGCCATGCATCATGGGAGATTGGAGAGAACACATTATTAAGTTTTTTTGAAAAATAATGATGTCCCCTCTGGACTGAAAGAAGCAGCTCGGGTGAAAGAATGGGGAATCAGTTCGTGTTGATAGAAGGAAAACTGTTCAAGAAGGACTTTTTGGTCCGTTTTTTACACTGTGTTTCTAACCAGGAAGAAGAATACTTGTTGAAAGATGTTCATGAAGGTTCCTGTGGTAATACAAACATGTTATACCAAAAAGCAAACCAAGTTGGATACTATTGGCCTACCATGAAGACAGACGCTGAAGACATTGTCCGAAAATGCAGTAATTGCCAAAAACATGCCAATTTATCCCACGTACTAGCGGAAGTCCCCATAATAGCAACATCACTTATTGATCGATGGGGAATGGATATTGGGGACCTTTCCCCCAAGCATCTGGACAAAGGAAGTTTCTTTAAGTCGCGGTTGCGTACTTCACCAAGTGAGTGGAAGTCGGACCCCTTGCCAAGATCACCAAGGACGAAGTGATTATGTTCTTATTGAAGAACATAGTATGTCGGTTTGGAATACTGAGAAAATTGGTCTCGGATAATTGAAGACAACTTCAGGGGAAGAGAGTTCAAGATTGGTGCAAGGATATGAAAATTACACAAGTTCACCTCAGTAGCTTATCCTCAATCCAATGGACAAGCTGAGGTGACGAATCGGATCCTATTACATGGGATTAAAACCAGAGTGGAAGGAGCAAGAGGAGCATGGGTTGATGAATTACCAGGTCTATTATGGGCATACAAAACTGCACCACGAATATCTATATGAGAAACTCCATATAGCTTGGAGTACGGTTCGGATGCCTGATCCCCGCTGAAATCAATGTAGAGTCTCTTCGGGCATTTTGATCTTGAAAAGAATGATGAGGTGAGAAAATTATAACTATATGACGTGGACCTGTTGAGAGAAATAGCAGATGCACGCACTGAAATGTAAAAAATAAGGATCATTAAAGCTTATAACCGGAGGGTTCGCCCAAGGGATTTCCAAGTAGGGGTATGGTATAGCGAAGAGCTAATCCTACAGGGATGTAAAGAAATTGGAGCCAAAATGGGAAGGCTCTTATAAACTAAAGATAGTGATTGGGCAAGGGGTATATAGGCTGGTAGATCATCTGGTTCAAGAACTGGCAAGACCATGGAATATTCATAACCTTAAGAAGTACTTCGTGTAGTAATTTCGTTGTTGTTTTTATGATTTTAAGAGTACTTGGCATATTAATAAAATAAATCTGCTTTCATATAAATTTGTTTGGAATTTTAGTAGTTTATTCATGGGATGAATAGTCCGTGTCTAAACCTAAAATTACCTAAGTATTGTGCTTGGGATATTCGAGTACGTTTTATTATTGATGCTCGGGATGTTCGAGCATATTCTATAGTGGGTTGTTTGATCTAGTCCATTGTTGGCAAGTTAAATGCGGGGTCAGAATGTTTGATCCGTATTTGAACCTAAAATGAGACTAAGTATTTGTGCTAGGGATGTTCGAGCATCTTCTATTATGGGTTGATTTATTTGATCTAGTCCATTTTTGGAAGGTTAAATGCGGGGTCGGAATGTTTGATCCTTGTTTGAACCTAAAATGGGACTAAGTATTTGTGCTCGGGATGTTCAAGTATGTTTTATTATTGATGCTCGGGATGTTCGAGCATATTCTATTGTGGGTTGATTTATTTGATCTAGTCTATTGTTGGCAGGTTAAATGCGTGGTCAGAATGTTTGATCCGTATTTGAACCTAAAACGGGACTAAGTATTTGCGCTATGGATGTTTGAGTATGTTTTATTATTAATGCTCGAGATGTTCGAGCTTGTTTGGAATTTTATAGTTTATTAATGGGATCAGGATGTGCGGTCCGTGTTTAAACCTAAAATTGCCTAAGTGTTGGTGCTCAGGATGTTCGAGCTTGTTCGGAATTTTATTAATTTATTCATGGGATCGGGATGTTTGGTCCATGTTTAAACCTAAAATTGTCTAAGTGATTGTGCTCGGGATGTTGGAGCTTGTTTGAAATTTTATTAGTTTATTCGTGGGATCTGGATATTCGGTCCATGTTTAAATCTAAAATTGCCTGAGTGTTGGTGCTCGGGATGTTCCAGCTTGTTCGGAATTTATTGGTTTATTCATGAGATTGGGATGTTTGGTTCTTGTTTAAACCTAAAATTGCCTAAGTGTTGTTGCTCAGGATGTTCGAGCTTGTTAGGAATTTTATTAGTTTATTCATGAATCGAGATGTTAAGGTTCATGTTTAAACATAAACATTGTCGAACTATTTGTGCTGGGGATGTTCGAGCTTGTTTGGAATTTTATTAGTTTATTCATGATATCGGGATGTTCGGTTCATGTTTAAACCTAAAAATTGCCTAAGTGTTGGTGCTCTGGATGTTTGAGCTTGTTTGGAATTTTATTAGTTTATTCATGAGATCGGGATGTTCGGTTCATGCTTAAACTTAAAAATTGCCTAAGTATTGGTGCTCGGGATGTTCGAGCTTGTTCGGAATTATATTAGTTTATTCATGAGATCGGGATGTTCGGTTCATGTTTAAACCTAAAATTTGACTAAGTGTTGGTGCTCGGGATGTTCGAGCTTGTTTGGTATTTTATTAGTTTATTCATGAGATCGGGATGTTCGGTTCATGTTTAAACCTAAAAATTGTCTGCGTTGGTGCTCGGGATGTTCGAGCTTGTTTGGAATTTTATTAGTTTATTCATGAGATCCGGATGTTCGGTTCATGCTTAAACCTAAAATTGCATGAGTGTTGGTGCTCGGAATGTTCTAGCTTGTCCATAATTTTATTAGTTTATTCATGAGATCGGGATTTTTGGTTCATGTTGAAACCTAAAAATTGCCTAAGTGTTTGTGTTCGGGATGGTCGAGCTTGTTCAAAATTTATTGGTTTATTTAATTATTTATGCTCGGGAGGGGAGAGTCGAGCTTATACATCATTTTTGTTAATGTAGATAGAGAATAAAGAAATGATAGAAGTTCATTCATTAATGAAAAAATATGGCAAAGGAAATAGGAGAAGAATACAACCATACTCTATCATTCAAAAAGATCTTAAGGAAGATTGGCCAGAGCTACTTCTTGGTCTAGAAAGTCCGAAAAGGTGCCTTATGGTGGATACCCTTCGCCTTGAATTAACGAGTGCAGGCCTCAAACCCATGCTCAAAAAATACGGAGGCGCAGTCAGACACCGTGGGGGAGGGCGAATATTGCAGGGAGTAGAAGAAGGGGCTGGTTTTGAAGAGGCTCTCGGTTCAGGAGGGGGAATTGCAGGTACAGTTTTCTTGGCATGAGGGATTCTTAAGGAGGAACTCGGGCCTTCTGGTGCTGCCCTCTTGCGAGGGCGAGTAACCAAGGTTTCCTCCTCGGGTTTGTCGGTAATGTCCACGATTGGAGAAGTATGGGGAGGGGCCACTGGCAGGTCTCCACAACTGAAGGTGTTTGACCCTTTGATTCCGACGCTGTGATATCCCGGAATCAATTAATTGCAATTTGGGCATTAATTATGTTTATGTGATTATTTATGGTGATAATTAATATATGTGTTGGAATTAATTATCTTGGTGAAATGCTTAGTCACAAGGTATGCGTGACCCGGTGGTGCATTTCGGGATACATGTTATGCATGTTGGGAAATTGGGGGTTATTATGGTTGATCATGGTAATTGATAATTATTTGGTAAGGCATGGTTTTAATTGGGATTTTGATGCATTTTGGTAAAATGCTTATAAATATCATGTTGAGGTATTTTATACATCATGGTAATTGTTGGGATACAATTTTAATTAAACCCATTTAACCCACTACCCCCACTTTACCCATCACTTTACAAATCCCCAATTACTCTCCCAACCCTAACCCTTATCCCCATTTTCGAGTTTGGCAAGGCAAGGAATGAAGAACCTTTGCAAAAGTTCCATTCGTGTGATTCTTGGTAAGATTTGAGGTCTAGGAAGGGTATAGATCATTCCTGGTTGGTTTTGTAAGGATTGGTTGTGATTTGAGTTGATATTTGAGTTTTGAAAATGGGTTTGTTTTGGGTTGGTATGATTTTTGGTTGGGTTTTGGAGTATGTTGTTGTTGAGGGTTTTTTTGAAGTTATATTAGTGTTTTTGATGTATTGGATTGAGGTGTTATGGAGTTAATGTGGTTTGGTAAGGTTCTGTGCACATTAATGGCGATTTCTCGCATTTACAGAGCTCCTCGATCGATCGAGTACCCTCCTTCGATCGATCGAGCACGGCAGAGCTTCCGACAGAAATTTTGAAGTCTTACCGATCGATCGAGATGAACTCCCGATCGATCGAGGCGACTTCTCGATCCATCGGTGAGGGCATCTCGATCGATCGAGGCGGGGCAGCGAGGAATTGGGCGCTGGATGGTCAGCTCGCGATCGATCGAGTGTAAGGGCCGATCGATCGTGAGTCTTAAAAATGTGGTGTTTTCAATTTTTGGCTATTTAATGGGATTTTTGGTATTGGTTCATAAATTGGCTTCTAATATTGGTTTGTATGATTGTGTAGAACCATCCCAGGTAGCCACGCAACAAAGGAGATAAAGTCCCATGACATCTCCACTTTTGGAACTAAGGTACGTAGTGAGACGTACGAGCATCTGACGGTAAAACGTATTTATTACGCTTTGAATTGGTTATGTATTATGGCTGCATACATGGTTTGGATATGCGTTATGGTTGCATGTGTATATTGGATGCCTTGGTGCATGTGATTGTGAGTCGAGATTATATTCCAGTGATGAAGAATACTTGCCGCCTTCATGTCGAAGCGATGATAGGATACTTGCTGCTGTCATATTATAGCGATGAAGAATATTTGCCGCAAATATGTCGAAGCGAAGGATAATGCCGCTGTCATATTGTTGCGAGGGATATTATGCCGCTAATATGTCGAAGCGAGGGGTATTAATGCCGCTGTCATGTAAACGCTAGGGGCATTATGCCACTGATATAATAAGACTGGAACTGGCCATTGGTATACATGGAATGAGTGCATGTCAGGACATACGTATTGGTATTATAATCCATTGATTATGATTGTGGTATAGGGACAACCAAGGGAGCTTTTAAATGTATTAAATTCATGAAGTGAATAGTATTTACGGTTTATGCATTTGAATTACAATCATATTATTGTGAATATGATTTATATACATGCTCATGGTTTTGGGGTTGTTCCTGTAGGTACTTTTTGGCGGATTTTAGCATTCGATTGGTTGGAAATGTAACTAATCCCTTTTGGAAATTTTATTTTGGCCTGTAATCTTAACGGCTCAAGGCATCAACACGAACTTTATATTCTTAGATGCATGTTTAGCTCCATTACGCCTTTAATCCGCACTTAAGGAACTAGGGTCCTTACATTAGTGGTATCAGAGCCAGGTTAGAGAACCCAGGATTGAGTGAAGGGTAGCCTTAGCAAATGGTTGGCTAGGTGTTTACATTTGGGCATGTTTATGCATGTGGCGCATATTTACGTATACAATTGTTATACTAACATGCTTATTGTCATTCATGTTATCTAACGGCATAACATATATATTGTTTGGAATTGTTGTTAACCCTTGTGTTACAGCATGGCGGCTATAAATTTGGGGAACCTCAATGAAGTGGTTGGTGATATTGGAAGCGTGAATGCTAGCATTGGTCAGACAAATCATTTACCTCCACCTGTTGTGGACGTGGAGCCGGTTGCTCAGTTGTTATTGCCAGGGGAGCTTAGTCTGACTCAGTTTTTGACCTTCCACCCGCCCATGTTTGAGGGAACAGAGACAGGGGAAGAGGCGGAAGAGTGGCTAGAGAGACTGGAACAGATATTTGTGTCCGCTCCTTGTGCTAGGACGGCATGGCTGAGGTTGGCGGAGTTCCAACTAGCGAAGAAGTTTTCTATGTGGTGGAAGACGACTGTAATGGAGTTGAGGGCCCAAGGTATGGTGATTGATTGGACCTTATTAGAACCCGGTTTCTAAACCGGTACTTCTCTGCTGCGGCTAGGCAAACTAAGGAGGATGAATTCACGAACCTGAAACAAGGGAGCATGACAGTCTCGGACTATGCCATGCACTACTCATCACTATTGAGGTATGTTCCTCACATCGCTACAAACGGACATGCCAAGATGAGGCACTTTTTGAAGGGGCTGCGATCGGAACTATTTGATCGGGTTATCTCCAACAACCCGACATCTTTTGATGATGCGCTTGTTAGAGCGGAGATAGCAGAGATAGGGGTGAGTGCTTATCCTGAAGCCGTACCCCCACCAGTTCCATCACAAAGATCTACATCTGAGAATCTGAGGCCCCGGGGAGGATCTTTTAAGTCAAGAGGGACTTCTTCTTTTTCCCGGTTTAGCGGAAAGCGGCCGGATAACCGGAAGCAAGGGGACCAGAGGAGTGGTGCATCTACTTTTGGGGGACCAACTCAAGCTAGTAGAGTTGGAGATGTAAGGTGTCACTTTTGCGGAGGGCCGTATTTGATGCGTGATTGTTCTGCGTGCTACATATGTGGCAAGCCGGGCCACATTACTCGACGTTGTCCCAATCGGGAAGGACAGACGGATCTTAGGGAAGGTCGAGGGAGGTTTTCTAGTGGGACGGTACAGCAGAGGCAACCGATGGTGCCTCGACATATGGGAGGACAGGCGATGAGGCCACCTCAGGGACAGGTCTATGAACTGACTAGGGAGCAGGCCGATGCAGCTCCAGAGGAGGTGATAGCTGATACGCGCCTTTTATTTACATATTCCGCCTTTATTTTGATAGACACAGGTGCTTCGCACTCCTTTGTGTCTGCGGATTTTGTGGCGAGACATCATATGTGTACGTCTCCGTTACCCACGTCTCCGTTACCCACGTCTCTACTGGTCTCGACACCCATGGGAAGAAACGTTGTTGCCGATCAGTTTCTGATGGACTGCCTAATTTATTTTGAGGGCAATGAGATAAAGGCAGATTTGATTGTTTTGGGTATGTCAGACTTCGATTGCATTGTGGGCATCGACATTCTGAACAGATATCAGGCAGTGGTGGATTGTCGGCTGAGGACAGTTCGGTTCAGATCTGATTTGGGGATTCAGTGGACTTTCTGTAAGTAATCCATCATGCATCTAACGCAGCGGAATATAAATTTAATGGATTACAAGACACCGGATCTATACATAGGGGTTCATATCGGATAAAGGAACAAAATGTCTCACCCTTGTAGCGTGTTTGAGCAGATTCCACGAAGCAGCACCACTTCCAACGCCTCCTTCGAATCATTAGCAAAACTTATCAAGTTATGCCTCAACGGTATCCACACGATCAAATCGGGAAGGAGATTTAAGAACAAGTTGCTAGACTCATTCTTAAACCGGAACAATAACCACGCACGATTCCAAATCGTATGAAGATGGCCGGAACTAACACAAGATCAAGGCGGCGGCCGAGAGCTTTTAGTGAGAGGTGGCCGAGAGCTTCTAGGATGGTGGCTAGGTTTTTGATATCAAAGTGTTGGATTAATTACAATTAATTACATTGATATCAAATTATATATGATTTAATTAAAGGCTTTCTTAAAGCCTCATGGGCCTAAACCCATGATTTAATTAAATCGTTATAATCATTTAATTAAGACTCTTCTTAATTATTTAATTCATCCCATGAATTTAATTCCCTTATCGATTTAATCAATTTGTGCGACCCGATAGGATCTTGTAATGTTGGCAGTGACATAAAATCTCATTTTACGTTACAAGCAAAGAGCGGTGTCTAGCAACACATCAAGGCTACCCAAATTACAAGAATGTCAATGACTCGACATAACCTTTAGAACTTGTGATAATATTAACCATGTAACTTAATCCCTTTGTCCTTTGTGTTTAGATTGAACACGAGTCATGGAATAGTCATACTCGTATATTCAATCTTTATTTCTTGATCCCCAAGTAGAACTAGAATAAACGAATAAGCTCGATATCTCATATCGACTCATTCGAGCATGGCCATGCATTTTAGTTCTGACTTGATCAAGGGCCAAACACATCTCCTGTTATATAGGAGGGACAAATCCTATCTCGATCAGTCAACATCCCTCTACATAATTCGTAGTGTATCCAATAGTCGCCTTTATAGTTTACCCTGTTACGGGTAACGTTTAACAATATCAAGATTATAACTCCTTATGTTGGGATCTCTGATGATCACAAGTCGTAAGGATTACACACATTATTATCACTATGAGAATTGCATATGACAATCATATTACTATCCATGTTGCATTCTCATGGTGGGTCTGTCCAGTACATCGTTCTCTAACATGTACCCATTTGTTGATTTGATATCTCATATCAATGAACAATTCATCATTCAATACATACTAGTCTCTATGTATTATCATTATCCTGATTCATGATAATACTTGACCAGGGACAATGTTTAAGAATAATACAATATTATTCTAAGGACATTAACATATATATTAATTCACATGGCACAGTTAAACGAATAATATATAATAATGAATTGCCATTCATAAAATCATAAACATTGTATGTCAAAACAATCATATAATGACTTGTCTTATGGCATATCCCAACAAATCTCCCACTTGCACTAAGACCACTCAGACATATACCTAATGCCTAGAGATCTAGTATGACGATCATGCTTCTGCTGTGACAGTGGCTTCGTCAATGGGTCAGATACGTTATCATCTGTTGGTACTTTGCATATTTTAACATCTCCTCTTTCAACGATTTCTTGAATGAAATGAAAGCGCCGAAGATCTAGGTTCCTTAGCCAATGCGATCGCTCCATTGTTGTCACAATAGAGTTCTATCGGATCTTTAATGCTAGGCACCACTCCAAGTTCAGAAATGAACTTCCAAATCCAAACAGCTTCCTTTGCTGCATCCGAGGCAGCAATATACTCAGCTTCTGTTGTAGAATATGCTACTGTCTCTTGCTTTGAACTCTTCCAGCTCACAGCACCTCCATTTAGGCAATACACATATCCAGATTGCGATCGAAAATCATCTTTGTCGGTTTGGAAGCTTGCATCAGTGTAACCCATTACATTGAGCTCTTCCCCACCTCCATAAATCAAGAATGTATCCTTAGTCTTCTCAAGTACTTCAGGATATTCTTGACAGCAATCCAGTGACCTTCACCTAGATCAACTTGATATCTGCTCGTCATGCTCAAAGCATACGATACCTCGGGACGAGTACATATCATGGCATACATGATAGATCCAATAGCTGACGCATATGGAATCTTACTCATGAGTTGTCTCTCATCTGGTGTTGAAGGACACTGTTCCTTCGAGAGATATATACCATGTGTCATAGGCACGAATCCTTTCTTTGATTCTTGCATGCTAAACCTTTTAAGCACTTTGTCTATGTATGTACTTTGACTTAGGCCAAGAAGCCTTCTCGATCTATCTCTATAGATCTTGATTCCTAATACATAGGTGGCTTCTCCCAAGTCTTTCATCGAAAAGCAGTTCCCTAGCCAAATCTTTACAGATTGTAAGGCAGGGATGTCATTCCCAATGAGAAGTATGTCATCTACATACAATACTAGGAAAATGATTATGCTCCCACTGACCTTCTTGTAGACACAAGGTTTATCTACGTTTTTGATAAAACCAAACTCTTTGATTGCATCATCAAAACGAAGATTCCAACTCCGAGAAGCTTGCTTCAATCCATAAATGGATCGTTGTAGCTTGCATATCTTTCCAGCATCCTTTGGATCGACTAAACCCTCAGGCTGTGTCATGTACACATCCTCGAGTAGATTTCCATTAAGGAAAGCTGTTGTGACATCCATCTGCCAGATTTCATAATCATGAAATGCAGCTATTGCAAGTAAGATCCTTATGGATTTAACCATGGCCACTGGTGAAAAGGTTTCATCATTGTAAGGACCCCAAGCCCTTAACCCTTAATTAGTGTATTAACCACTATATGTGGCACATGCTTTCAATAAAAAGTCAATCGGGAAGCTCAGATGATACTTTACCATTGAATGGCAATTACAAAATTTCTTTAATATTCAACATTAAGATCATCTCTACCCACAATTAGACTCATATGTTCGCCCTTTACCATCCCCTTGGTGCCACCTTTTACATTGTGGGCTTTAATAAAAATTTCGGCAGAGTCTCCGCATAAATTGAGCTATCCCAAAACAAAAACACATCACATAATATAATTCCCGGCCAGGGAATACACAATACTCAACAGAATACAGAACACAAAGTAAATTCCCAGCCAGGGAAGACACCACACATAAGACGACATAAATGGGTTTCAACACCCACATAATACACCCATGACTCTCATATCATTAGCAATTCTACTCTTAATTGCATGCAACATAGAATGAAAGAGAGAAAGGCTCATGCCTTTATATACAACCCATATACAAGCATAACCGTGCTCACATGCGAGCATCATAAATATGTATATAACCTTCTTGGGAGAGCATCATAAATATGTATATAACCTTCTTGGGTGTATATTAGTACTCTATACGATACCGTGCTCCATCAAGCCCTGGTACCACGATCTTGGGAGTACATCCAATCAACAGCTCGAGCTCAGCTCCACAGCCATCGATGTACCTGTTCACCTGCCCCAACAGAGACAGCCCCCACCGGGGTGAGCATACCAATACACAAAATCCCATAATCACAATAATGAAATTCATAATTTACAACAAAAGTAAATACTAATGAATTTTAAATGATACTCCCTGGATGGCAACATCCTCATCCGGGATTCCGTGTACTGTCCCTGTTCTCACAATCATCAAACTCATCAAATCTCATAAATCAGTAAATCAACACATTGATTTAACTCATAGCATGCCTGATTCTCAAGTATCAATAATTAATGATTCCAAATTCATTATACATGCAAACATAGATATCTCGATATCTAACACTGATTTTCAACTTTGCTACCAATCACAGATAGCTCAAATGCCTAGCATTTATTTTACCAATTCTCCATTTCACTTAGACATCTCACATGTCTTATAATGAATGCATGATTCCACGATCATTCTCAGGCATCTCAAATGCCCTACAATAGTCATATAGACCCAGTACCCCATTTCTATTATAAGGTCATACTACTCTAGTATTACGCACACTTGTGGCAGCGATATCAAGACTAGGTCGTTCCATAGTCATATCGACACATATATATATAACCATACCCACAACCATCTAATGCAATTAAAACACATTACGCATTTCACAAATGCTTTCATATAAAGTAATGCTCGTACGTCACACGTACCTTAATCTCCGAAGTCCGAGCCAAACCTTGCTCGAGTTCCATGCTCCGAGGAACGATGTGCTAACACGATAAATAATTCACAATTATTTACGAACATGCAACCCATGCTCAAGCACACCCATAACCCTCAAAAATATTGTCAACACACGACAATTAACCATTATCGAAAATTGCTCAAGAACACCCCACAATTTTCGAACCTTCACAACACAAATCGAACCCAAACTAAACACCACAAATCATCTAAAACATGAATTAATCGATTACTAACAAGAATCATAACTCCGTGCCAAAAACCCCAATTTTCGAACCAAACCCTCGCCCAACAGCAAGAAATTCGAACCAAAGCCATGCAACCAGCGCTCAAATCGAATCAATTGGCAACCAAAATCTTTGAACCACAAAGCATAAAATTTTTGACACAAAAAGCAGCACAAAACGCCCCAAAAACACTGGAAGAAAAGCCCCAAAAATCGTACCAAAATCGAGCCACAAAATCGGACAGAAATCCAGTTCGAACCCTAGCGCTTTTCTGGCAAATTCGAGCTCAAATCGCGACCAAACTTCGAATTGCCGGTGTAGAAAGGAGCGCCTGGACGAGACGAAGCCGACGGCGGGTCGGACGCGCCGAACGGCGGCCGGACGGCGGCGGGCGCGGCGTTTGAAGCTGCGTGGGTCGAAGCAGATCGGGAAGACCAGCGTGCGCGAGGAGAGAAAGAGAAGGTGAGGAAAATGGCTCCGATAATTAAAATCTCGGGGTTAACTGGTATTTATAGCAAAAATACCCCGAAATACTAATAGCCCCACAAATACATCATGATTCATTAAAAATCATCTGTTTTCAAAAATTCTCTCTCTAACTCAAAAACCCCCTACCGGTGCCCACACCACGCACCCGAGATTCCGAGTCACACTAAAAACCCAACTCTTAGATTTTTCATCGTAATGAGAATACAATCTCAACCTCGGGATCCAACAATCCCAACTACCCAAATAAATGAGCCCAGAAGGCCCAACACCGCGATTAAACTCCAAATCGCCACGTAAAACAACTTTATGGGTTATTAACACTACGGGATTAACATCTTTAATCCCTGGTCATCACAATATCCCCCACTAAAAGAATTTCGTCCTCGAAATTAGCACCGGTGTATCACGTAACACCCAGGCTACACAACAACATAAAGCCATAATGTAAGGCCCCGTTGCTAATTAATGCGGATTAACGATGTTTAAGCAAACCCGGGTGATTAAAAGTTGAGATTCCGAATTAAGGTGTTTCGGATCACAATACCTTATATTTAATTGAGATAAAATACATCAAATTATACAAGTTTGCATGTAAATTTTGTCCAACACCATGCAAAACATATTATTAAGCATCACATGGACACTTGGCATGTAAAAGAATCAAACAATCCCATCCCCCCTACCTTGTTTCCCACGCCCCTTGCTTTATATTTTAGGATAAATTTAACATCTTCTCTCCCTAACAATCAGACCTCCTCCTTGCCTTTTCCTCAACCAAATTTCGAAAATTCCCTCTCAATTCTTAAGGGAATTTTAGCTAGAATCCTACATGCAATCATACTTTTGAAGAGGAATTGAGTAGAGGAGCTAGAAGTCTCAAGAAATTTGAGGATTTGGTGCTAGGAAGAAGCCATGGTGGAATTTTGGGTCTTCAAGGGTATGGACTTGCTCGTATTTATTTTTAGTTGAATTTTGTTAATTTGGAGTCGAAAATTTAAGAAGAAGCATGAATGTGTTGATGTCTTTTTGGTAAACCAGAATGTGCAGAAATGTTGTTGCATGCAGTAGGTAGCTCCGAAATTTCGATTTACCTAACTTCCGATTCTGACTTTGAGCCTCAAACCAAAGTTGTAGATATATGTGTTTTCGTCCTGTGGTTAAAATTTGAGACGATTTGGACTTAAAATGAATGAGTTATGATGTTTTTACCACAAGATGCACAATCTGGAACATGCATGTAGGCGGGTTGCACATGCAGTGTGTTCTTGGTAAATCTGGGCAACATGTGCTACGATTTTGACCTTGGTGTCTGAATACAAGTTTTAAAAAATTGAGTTATCTTGCATTAGAAACTGGCCTCACACGATTTGGAGTTTATTTGTGCAAGTTATGCACTTTTTCCTAGAACTGCTCACTATGTCAAAACAGAGTGTATAGGTATTTTCAACACTGCCATACTTTGTTTTGCATGTGTCTCTAGATGAACGAAATGGCTTCTGGACTTCAAATATGAAATGTAGTACTTTGGGTTTTCGTGATTTTCCCACTAACCTCAACTCATTTGGAAATCATATGAATTTATTATGAGTTTTATACAAAAATGGGTCAGGATGGAATTTGGTAAATTGTCCTGTTTTTCCATCAGATTGTTCTTGGCCATTTTACCTAGGCTAAATGAACGAATTTGAAGATGAGTTGAACTGATGAAATGGTCATTTTTGAGTTAGCTTTGAAAATATATTGGACCCATGTGATTTTATTAAGTATCGGACAAGTTATGAGCCGATCTTTATGGTTGCGCAGGCTGAAATTTAGAGAATTGGTTTTGGGTCTAAGTTTGGGTTTTATTTTGATATATTTCAGGCTAGTATGTGACATTAAGTTGTATTTGGAACTGTTATGGCCAGGTTTATTAATCCTGAGATCGATTCAAGGATCACTTGGTATTTAGCTAACGGTTTGAGGTACGTTGAAATGGGTTGTATCATGACGCCTGGCAAAGGCGTGTAATTATACTATTGTATGACCTTTTATGCTATTACTTGATTGATATGATTTTATTGTCACTATATGATTCTATGTGACTATATGACATGATGAATGTCTTGGAGTACATGATATGTGAAATGACATGATTTGTATATACTTTCACATGAGATTGCATGATATATTGTGTTGCATATGTCATTTGATGCATAAATGATTCATGGGCATATCATATTGAGCTATCGTTTCCTTGATATCCATGATTTTGACTGAGTTGACTTACTCTGAGTGTCGGGTACGACGAGCATGGCGATGACAGGCAGTATAGGTAGTAACTGTAGTCACGTGCAGGTGCGACCGGACCTAGACACGAGGGCTGGATGCAGTAACGTACATAGGATGAGTTTTCCTAGCGCAATGTACGTATACTGTCACCCTCTGCTCGAGCTTTGATGATTTGATGATACCTTCCTTTGGACTCCGATTTTTGGTATCTTGATATTCGATTCCTTGTACCCATTCATACATCGCATTCATACATGGTATGCATTGCATGATACTTTGTCACTTGACATGATTTATTTATTTCTCGTACTGGGGTACTGACCCCCTTTGTGGGGGCTGTCATGTCTTTTGTTGTTCGGACATGACAGGCTTTACAGGAGGACATAGTGACGATGCTTGCAGCGACGCATCGAGAGATACCAGAGCTCCTTGAGAGCGAGCTCAGGTTTATATTTTATGTTTTGCGTCCCAGTAGTTGTTAGAATATTTTTAATTATGTTTTGAATTACCGGGGTATGCCCCGAGTATCTGTATTTTAAGTATTTTACTACTGGTTGATTTATACTTGATATGGATGTTATGCTCAACATGTTAAATTGGAAACTGGAATTATATATTTTCAGTATCAGTATATATGTATCACCTAAAAACGAAAAAAAAAAATTTAGGGCCATTTGGTAAGACCTTTGAAACAAATCTTCCGCTGTTTACGCAAATTAATCATTATGTGTTAATTAAACACCACATTAGGAACGGGCCCTCACTTTATGGTATCAGAGCATAGTCTGGGATATGCTCGAACTAGATTTAGGACACTAAATATAGACACAAATGAATTGTTTGTGCATGTGTTTGACTGTGTGATTTTATATGCTCTTGCCTACTATGTTTACATGTTCGATAATGAGATTTTATGCATGTAATGGATTAGTAAGCAGGAATGATGAGATGTCATATCTCTGAAGATTTTAAAATGCTAAGTTGCATAGAATCTAGAGAATTTGAATGCTGGGTTGCATATATTCTAGAGAATTTGAGAAGTTTAATTGTTAGCACTGATAGTTGCTGACTGGATGATGGTGTAGAATAAGTGATGAGAACATCTCTGACTTGAGATTGTATATGATGTTTTGATTTTATGATGAACAGTTAGTGTTTAGACAGGTAGCAGCGATACAGACTTTAAGAGCCATCTATTGTACCTGTAGGCATTGTAAACTGTTAATTGAATTATAATATTGTGATAATTATTGAGACTTTTATTTATCACTTTGGGACTTAATTCTTGTGATTAGTGGATGGCACTAGAACTATTTAAAACGCGTTTTGTCGATTGA
Organism: Haberlea rhodopensis; assembly: GCA_907163345.1. Classification (NCBI taxonomy): domain Eukaryota; kingdom Viridiplantae; phylum Streptophyta; class Magnoliopsida; order Lamiales; family Gesneriaceae; genus Haberlea; species Haberlea rhodopensis. The sequence goes on along the minus strand of CAJQUN010000006.1, from coordinate 9,049,431 downwards.
CATCATGAATTTGAGTCTGAAAGACAAGGTAATACGTATGAGTTGACGTCAAAACCTGTATACGTCGAGATGATGACTTAGAACTTGAGAATATTGAAACTAACAATATTTCAACTGAAGAATGGAGTGTAGTTGTTGTGAGAAACAACGAGAATTGGTTTGAATGAGGACTTGGATTTAGGGACTGTCGTAATTCAGTTCCAGTTTTTGTGTCCGAACTATGAAGAAAAACTACAAGATGAACTCTTCTAGATGAGAGTATCTAGAGTAATGGTAGTGATGGAAGACGAGTTTCCCTCTTGTTGACGTGGGAAAGAATGTTTACGAGAAAGCCGTGTTGATTACATGGAAAATGATAAACGATTATCGTGGACTTGAGAAATAGAAGTATATGCTTAATCTCGATAGCTATTCACTAGTGAAGATATTAGATATCGACTGAAGAATAAGACACCGATGTGGTGCGAAGTAGTTAAAACTGGATTAAAGATTAATGAAGTGACTATCATTGAGATAATCCCAGTAGTCTTAGAAAAGTTTCAGAAGTATCACTCCAATTTATCCAGCTCTAGTAGTTCTGGAGGTACTATGAGATTGTAGAATACCAAGCTTTCCAAGGTCATGGTGGATGTAAATATCTACTGATCCATATGAAAGAATAAAAGGAACTGTTATTGATTGTGGCCATTCAGAGCATGTCCGTTACGTGCTCAGGAACAGATGCAACCATAACAACAAATACCCTGAGCTAGGGGTAGATATCAGAGTGGTTATTCTTTTCGACAACTCAGTTCCAGCAGCAGTTAATTGCCTGCAGACCAGAGGTAATACCTGATAGTTATTTTTGGTTTCCCAACAGACCAGAGAGTATACCTTGATAGAGGATACGGTTAGAGATGCTTCAATACTAGTGATCACAGATACATGTCATGTATTTGATCACACTGCACAAGTGTTACTGAGACAAAAAGCTTTGTTTTCATACATTGCATCAAATGTGCATTAGTTATTATGATTTGGAAAATACACCAGCAGTGATAATTATACTATCCATACTTGCAACAATGAATTGCAGATTACAGTTTGTTGCTAGTGTTGTGGATTTGAATTAAATGATGTTGTCAAAATATGGTTTTGATTGTATCAAGTGCATGGATACTCTGATAAATTTTGAGGATATCGTAAGTTGATTTCGGGGTATAATGAATTTTTAACCGTCTTCTGGATACAAATGAAATGTTTATCGCCACGAATAGCAAGCTAAGATACTGATAGTATCGGCTATGAAAATATTGTGGTTGTAATACGAGGGATATTTGATAATAAACAGTTGATACTCCAGGAAGAGTCGAGGTTGACTGATATCTTAATGGTAAGGAACTTACCGAGATTTTCCTGAGGAAATAATAGAATCTCCACTAAAGAAGGAAATCGATTTTAACTATTCGTTGATGACAAGAAATAGAATTGATATCAAAGGCACTGTATGGAATGTCATCAACAGAGTTGACAGATACAAAATAATAGTTGCAGAATCTCCTCAATACGGGTACTTATGTCACTTGAGGAAACATCAGTATTGTTCGTGAAGAAGAAAAATGATTTGATGAGATGTGTATCGATTAAAGGTAGTTGAATCGGGCTATTGTCAAGAATAAATACCCACTGCCTAAGATCGAAAAGTAACTGATCAACTTGTAAGGAACTTTAATGTATAAGAAGAACGATTTTTATTCTGGTTACCATCAGTTTGAGTCAAAAGAGAAAATGTTCTCTAGGCAATTGGTCAACCAGATATAGACATTTTGAATTTTTGGAAATGTAGTGTGGTCTGACAACTATACCGATAGAGTTATGAATTTGATGAAGAAAATATTCCGTAACTTTTGGGCGGAAGTGTAATCATATTCATCAGTGGTATACTAGTGTATACGAGATCCGGAAGGAACCACACAGAACACCTGTGATTGATTTTTCAGACGCTTCGTGAAGTACAAAGTGTGTACCAAGTTATCGAAATGTAAATCTTGGTTGAATCAAGTGTTGTTTTGGGATAGGTGATACCATCTCACCAGATACTTAAAGATAGTACTAATTTGGCCAAGACCAATCATTGTACTCAAGATGAAAAGTTTTATGAATTTTGGCAGATACTACAGGCTTTTACGGAAGGATATTCTAGGATAGTCTGACTTATGAACCAATTGACCAAGAAGAAATTTGATATTCGTTTGGTCAGATGAATGAGAAAGCAGTTTTCATAACTGAAACTGAAATGGACTACAACCCCAATGTCGATTTTGTTTAATTGGTTCAGGGAGATATGTATTTGTGCAAATACGTTGGTTAAAGATTTGGGATATGTGCTGATGCATCATGAGGAGATGATTGCATATGCTTGAGATAGTTGAAGCTGAAAGAATCATGATAGCCTGCTCATGAAATTGAGCATGTAGCCATTAGTTTTGCCTTGAAGATGTGGCAACGTTACCTGTATGGCGAACAACTCATGATATACTCGGACTTTATGTGTTTAAAATATCTATTATTCAATCAGAGTTAAACTTGAGATAGAAGCGATGACTAGATTTATTAAAGAATTTGACTTTGATAGTCAATATAAATCAAGGAAAATAAAAATAGTAGCAGACGCACTGAACCTAAAAGTGCAAGGTGCAATGGTAGCATTGATGTTTGCTTTGCAGTTTGATAACCTCTGATTTTGATGATCGGAAGGACTCGAAGGACAGACCCATACAGATATTGAGTTAAGAAATTGGTTCTGTCTTATCAACCAAGTAAAATTAGTATGCCATTTAGTGGTGGTTGCGAATGAAAAATCAGTATATAACATCGAATTTTACTTATTTGAAAGACGTATTACAACAGAAAGCACACTATAGAGAACATAGTGTTATTCTGGGAATGATGAGATGTATCATTCTCGAGATCCTATTTATGATGAGATGGTATAAAGAAAGAAATTTTTGAATTTTGTGGCAAATTGTTTGACATGCCAGCAGGTCAAGATAAAAATACGAGACCTAGTGGGATATTACAGGATTTGTAAATACCACAACGAATTTGGGATTTCTAGTTTTGAGTTTTATAACTCAAATATTTACAAACATAGATTGTGAAACAAGTTGAATCGAAGTTGATTGACTATTCAATACAAGATATTGATTTCATGTGATAGTCTATATGTCTATGAGAAGACGACATGTTTAAGATATGGATAATGTGGTTTAGTTACAGTGAGTTTCTGTAATAGATGTATCTGATTGAGATCCGATGATAATATCAGAATTCGAAGCTATTTTCAGAATGTAATGGATACTAAGTTAGCAATGAGTATTGCTTAGCATACCCATACAGATGGATCAATTGAGAAAATATCCAGATTTTGGAAGTTATGTCTCAATCAATAGTGGTGATTTAGTGGGAATTGATAGAAATCACTATTCACCAATAGAATTTTTCTATAATTTAAGTTTCAGACAACTTTTGGGATGGCATCGGTTCAGGTTTTGCAGAGCCAGAATTACCGATCGCTGATATGATGATAGAAAATTGATAAGAAATTTGGCATAACTTAAGATTATTGAGAAAAATGCCAGAAACGATTGAAATTTGGCTTGAGGTGAGCAGATTTGCTACACCAAAATTGAGACATCTCGTATGTTTTGATTTATTGAGTTATACTCAGTTTTGCGATTTCGAGGACGAAATCTTTTTAAGAGGGGAAGAAGTGTAAGGCCCCGTTGCTAATTAATGCGGATTAACGATGTTTAAGCAAACCCGGGTGATTAAAAGTTGAGATTCCGAATTAAGGTGTTTCGGATCACAATACCTTATATTTAATTGAGATAAAATACATCAAATTATACAAGTTTGCATGTAAATTTTGTCCAACACCATGCAAAACATATTATTAAGCATCACATGGACACTTGGCATGTAAAAGAATCAAACAATCCCATCCCCCCTACCTTGTTTCCCACGCCCCTTGCTTTATATTTTAGGATAAATTTAACATCTTCTCTCCCTAACAATCAGACCTCCTCCTTGCCTTTTCCTCAACCAAATTTCGAAAATTCCCTCTCAATTCTTAAGGGAATTTTAGCTAGAATCCTACATGCAATCATACTTTTGAAGAGGAATTGAGTAGAGGAGCTAGAAGTCTCAAGAAATTTGAGGATTTGGTGCTAGGAAGAAGCCATGGTGGAATTTTGGGTCTTCAAGGGTATGGACTTGCTCGTATTTATTTTTAGTTGAATTTTGTTAATTTGGAGTCGAAAATTTAAGAAGAAGCATGAATGTGTTGATGTCTTTTTGGTAAACCAGAATGTGCAGAAATGTTGTTGCATGCAGTAGGTAGCTCCGAAATTTCGATTTACCTAACTTCCGATTCTGACTTTGAGCCTCAAACCAAAGTTGTAGATATATGTGTTTTCGTCCTGTGGTTAAAATTTGAGACGATTTGGACTTAAAATGAATGAGTTATGATGTTTTTACCACAAGATGCACAATCTGGAACATGCATGTAGGCGGGTTGCACATGCAGTGTGTTCTTGGTAAATCTGGGCAAAATGTGCTACGATTTTGACCTTGGTGTCTGAATACAAGTTTTAAAATATTGAGTTATCTTGCATTAGAAACTGGCCTCACACGATTTGGAGTTTATTTGTGCAAGTTATGCACTTTTGCCTAGAACTGCTCACTATGTCAAAACAGAGTGTATAGGTATTTTCAACACTGCCATACTTTGTTTTGCATGTGCCTCTAGATGAACGAAATGGCTTCTGGACTTCAAATATGAAATGTATTACTTTGGGTTTTCGTGATTTTCCCACTAACCTCAACTCATTTGGAAATCATATGAATTTATTATGAGTTTTATACAAAAATGGGTCAGGATGGAATTTGGTAAATTGTCCTGTTTTTCCATCAGATTGTTCTTGGCCATTTTACCTAGGCTAAATGAACGAATTTGAAGATGAGTTGAACTGATGAAATGGTCATTTTTGAGTTAGCTTTGAAAATATATTGGACCCATGTGATTTTATTAAGTATCGGACAAGTTATGAGCCGATCTTTATGGTTGCGCAGGCTGAAATTTAGAGAATTGGTTTTGGGTCTAAGTTTGGGTTTTATTTTGATATATTTCAGGCTAGTATGTGACATTAAGTTGTATTTGGAACTGTTATGGCCAGGTTTATTAATCCTGAGATCGATTCAAGGATCACTTGGTATTTAGCTAACGGTTTGAGGTACGTTGAAATGGGTTGTATCATGACGCCTGGCAAAGGCGTGTAATTATACTATTGTATGACCTTTTATGCTATTACTTGATTGATATGATTTTATTGTCACTATATGATTCTATGTGACTATATGACATGATGAATGTCTTGGAGTACATGATATGTGAAATGACATGATTTGTATATACTTTCACATGAGATTGCATGATATATTGTGTTGCATATGTCATTTGATGCATAAATGATTCATGGGCATATCATATTGAGCTATCGTTTCCTTGATATCCATGATTTTGACTGAGTTGACTTACTCTGAGTGTCGGGTACGACGAGCATGGCGATGACAGGCAGTATAGGTAGTAACTGTAGTCACGTGCAGGTGCGACCGGACCTAGACACGAGGGCTGGATGCAGTAACGTACATAGGATGAGTTTTCCTAGCGCAATGTACGTATACTGTCACCCTCTGCTCGAGCTTTGATGATTTGATGATACCTTCCTTTGGACTCCGATTTTTGGTATCTTGATATTCGATTCCTTGTACCCATTCATACATCGCATTCATACATGGTATGCATTGCATGATACTTTGTCACTTGACATGATTTATTTATTTCTCGTACTGGGGTACTGACCCCCTTTGTGGGGGCTGTCATGTCTTTTGTTGTTCGGACATGACAGGCTTTACAGGAGGACATAGTGACGATGCTTGCAGCGACGCATCGAGAGATACCAGAGCTCCTTGAGAGCGAGCTCAGGTTTATATTTTATGTTTTGCGTCCCAGTAGTTGTTAGAATATTTTTAATTATGTTTTGAATTACCGGGGTATGCCCCGAGTATCTGTATTTTAAGTATTTTACTACTGGTTGATTTATACTTGATATGGATGTTATGCTCAACATGTTAAATTGGAAACTGGAATTATATATTTTCAGTATCAGTATATATGTATCACCTAAAAACGAAAAAAAAAAATTTAGGGCCATTTGGTAAGACCTTTGAAACAAATCTTCCGCTGTTTACGCAAATTAATCATTATGTGTTAATTAAACACCACATTAGGAACGGGCCCTCACTTTATGGTATCAGAGCATAGTCTGGGATATGCTCGAACTAGATTTAGGACACTAAATATAGACACAAATGAATTGTTTGTGCATGTGTTTGACTGTGTGATTTTATATGCTCTTGCCTACTATGTTTACATGTTCGATAATGAGATTTTATGCATGTAATGGATTAGTAAGCAGGAATGATGAGATGTCATATCTCTGAAGATTTTAAAATGCTAAGTTGCATAGAATCTAGAGAATTTGAATGCTGGGTTGCATATATTCTAGAGAATTTGAGAAGTTTAATTGTTAGCACTGATAGTTGCTGACTGGATGATGGTGTAGAATAAGTGATGAGAACATCTCTGACTTGAGATTGTATATGATGTTTTGATTTTATGATGAACAGTTAGTGTTTAGACAGGTAGCAGCGATACAGACTTTAAGAGCCATCTATTGTACCTGTAGGCATTGTAAACTGTTAATTGAATTATAATATTGTGATAATTATTGAGACTTTTATTTATCACTTTGGGACTTAATTCTTGTGATTAGTGGATGGCACTAGAACTATTTAAAACGCGTTTTGTCGATTGACATCATGAATTTGAGTCTGAAAGACAAGGTAATACGTATGAGTTGACGTCAAAACCTGTATACGTCGAGATGATGACTTAGAACTTGAGAATATTGAAACTAACAATATTTCAACTGAAGAATGGAGTGTAGTTGTTGTGAGAAACAACGAGAATTGGTTTGAATGAGGACTTGGATTTAGGGACTGTCGTAATTCAGTTCCAGTTTTTGTGTCCGAACTATGAAGAAAAACTACAAGATGAACTCTTCTAGATGAGAGTATCTAGAGTAATGGTAGTGATGGAAGACGAGTTTCCCTCTTGTTGACGTGGGAAAGAATGTTTACGAGAAAGCCGTGTTGATTACATGGAAAATGATAAACGATTATCGTGGACTTGAGAAATAGAAGTATATGCTTAATCTCGATAGCTATTCACTAGTGAAGATATTAGATATCGACTGAAGAATAAGACACCGATGTGGTGCGAAGTAGTTAAAACTGGATTAAAGATTAATGAAGTGACTATCATTGAGATAATCCCAGTAGTCTTAGAAAAGTTTCAGAAGTATCACTCCAATTTATCCAGCTCTAGTAGTTCTGGAGGTACTATGAGATTGTAGAATACCAAGCTTTCCAAGGTCATGGTGGATGTAAATATCTACTGATCCATATGAAAGAATAAAAGGAACTGTTATTGATTGTGGCCATTCAGAGCATGTCCGTTACGTGCTCAGGAACAGATGCAACCATAACAACAAATACCCTGAGCTAGGGGTAGATATCAGAGTGGTTATTCTTTTCGACAACTCAGTTCCAGCAGCAGTTAATTGCCTGCAGACCAGAGGTAATACCTGATAGTTATTTTTGGTTTCCCAACAGACCAGAGAGTATACCTTGATAGAGGATACGGTTAGAGATGCTTCAATACTAGTGATCACAGATACATGTCATGTATTTGATCACACTGCACAAGTGTTACTGAGACAAAAAGCTTTGTTTTCATACATTGCATCAAATGTGCATTAGTTATTATGATTTGGAAAATACACCAGCAGTGATAATTATACTATCCATACTTGCAACAATGAATTGCAGATTACAGTTTGTTGCTAGTGTTGTGGATTTGAATTAAATGATGTTGTCAAAATATGGTTTTGATTGTATCAAGTGCATGGATACTCTGATAAATTTTGAGGATATCGTAAGTTGATTTCGGGGTATAATGAATTTTTAACCGTCTTCTGGATACAAATGAAATGTTTATCGCCACGAATAGCAAGCTAAGATACTGATAGTATCGGCTATGAAAATATTGTGGTTGTAATACGAGGGATATTTGATAATAAACAGTTGATACTCCAGGAAGAGTCGAGGTTGACTGATATCTTAATGGTAAGGAACTTACCGAGATTTTCCTGAGGAAATAATAGAATCTCCACTAAAGAAGGAAATCGATTTTAACTATTCGTTGATGACAAGAAATAGAATTGATATCAAAGGCACTGTATGGAATGTCATCAACAGAGTTGACAGATACAAAATAATAGTTGCAGAATCTCCTCAATACGGGTACTTATGTCACTTGAGGAAACATCAGTATTGTTCGTGAAGAAGAAAAATGATTTGATGAGATGTGTATCGATTAAAGGTAGTTGAATCGGGCTATTGTCAAGAATAAATACCCACTGCCTAAGATCGAAAAGTAACTGATCAACTTGTAAGGAACTTTAATGTATAAGAAGAACGATTTTTATTCTGGTTACCATCAGTTTGAGTCAAAAGAGAAAATGTTCTCTAGGCAATTGGTCAACCAGATATAGACATTTTGAATTTTTGGAAATGTAGTGTGGTCTGACAACTATACCGATAGAGTTATGAATTTGATGAAGAAAATATTCCGTAACTTTTGGGCGGAAGTGTAATCATATTCATCAGTGGTATACTAGTGTATACGAGATCCGGAAGGAACCACACAGAACACCTGTGATTGATTTTTCAGACGCTTCGTGAAGTACAAAGTGTGTACCAAGTTATCGAAATGTAAATCTTGGTTGAATCAAGTGTTGTTTTGGGATAGGTGATACCATCTCACCAGATACTTAAAGATAGTACTAATTTGGCCAAGACCAATCATTGTACTCAAGATGAAAAGTTTTATGAATTTTGGCAGATACTACAGGCTTTTACGGAAGGATATTCTAGGATAGTCTGACTTATGAACCAATTGACCAAGAAGAAATTTGATATTCGTTTGGTCAGATGAATGAGAAAGCAGTTTTCATAACTGAAACTGAAATGGACTACAACCCCAATGTCGATTTTGTTTAATTGGTTCAGGGAGATATGTATTTGTGCAAATACGTTGGTTAAAGATTTGGGATATGTGCTGATGCATCATGAGGAGATGATTGCATATGCTTGAGATAGTTGAAGCTGAAAGAATCATGATAGCCTGCTCATGAAATTGAGCATGTAGCCATTAGTTTTGCCTTGAAGATGTGGCAACGTTACCTGTATGGCGAACAACTCATGATATACTCGGACTTTATGTGTTTAAAATATCTATTATTCAATCAGAGTTAAACTTGAGATAGAAGCGATGACTAGATTTATTAAAGAATTTGACTTTGATAGTCAATATAAATCAAGGAAAATAAAAATAGTAGCAGACGCACTGAACCTAAAAGTGCAAGGTGCAATGGTAGCATTGATGTTTGCTTTGCAGTTTGATAACCTCTGATTTTGATGATCGGAAGGACTCGAAGGACAGACCCATACAGATATTGAGTTAAGAAATTGGTTCTGTCTTATCAACCAAGTAAAATTAGTATGCCATTTAGTGGTGGTTGCGAATGAAAAATCAGTATATAACATCGAATTTTACTTATTTGAAAGACGTATTACAACAGAAAGCACACTATAGAGAACATAGTGTTATTCTGGGAATGATGAGATGTATCATTCTCGAGATCCTATTTATGATGAGATGGTATAAAGAAAGAAATTTTTGTATTTGTGCAAATACGTTGGTTAAAGATTTGGGATATGTGCTGATGCATCATGAGGAGATGATTGCATATGCTTGAGATAGTTGAAGCTGAAAGAATCATGATAGCCTGCTCATGAAATTGAGCATGTAGCCATTAGTTTTGCCTTGAAGATGTGGCAACGTTACCTGTATGGCGAACAACTCATGATATACTCGGACTTTATGTGTTTAAAATATCTATTATTCAATCAGAGTTAAACTTGAGATAGAAGCGATGACTAGATTTATTAAAGAATTTGACTTTGATAGTCAATATAATTCAAGGAAAATAAAAATAGTAGCAGACGCACTGAACCTAAAAGTGCAAGGTGCAATGGTAGCATTGATGTTTGCTTTGCAGTTTGATAACCTCTGATTTTGATGATCGGAAGGACTCGAAGGACAGACCCATACAGATATTGAGTTAAGAAATTGGTTCTGTCTTATCAACCAAGTAAAATTAGTATGCCATTTAGTGGTGGTTGCGAATGAAAAATCAGTATATAACATCGAATTTTACTTATTTGAAAGACGTATTACAACAGAAAGCACACTATAGAGAACATAGTGTTATTCTGGGAATGATGAGATGTATCATTCTCGAGATCCTATTTATGATGAGATGGTATAAAGAAAGAAATTTTTGAATTTTGTGGCAAATTGTTTGACATGCCAGCAGGTCAAGATAAAAATACGAGACCTAGTGGGATATTACAGGATTTGTAAATACCACAACGAATTTGGGATTTCTAGTTTTGAGTTTTATAACTCAAATATTTACAAACATAGATTGTGAAACAAGTTGAATCGAAGTTGATTGACTATTCAATACAAGATATTGATTTCATGTGATAGTCTATATGTCTATGAGAAGACGACATGTTTAAGATATGGATAATGTGGTTTAGTTACAGTGAGTTTCTGTAATAGATGTATCTGATTGAGATCCGATGATAATATCAGAATTCGAAGCTATTTTCAGAATGTAATGGATACTAAGTTAGCAATGAGTATTGCTTAGCATACCCATACAGATGGATCAATTGAGAAAATATCCAGATTTTGGAAGTTATGTCTCAATCAATAGTGGTGATTTAGTGGGAATTGATAGAAATCACTATTCACCAATAGAATTTTTCTATAATTTAAGTTTCAGACAACTTTTGGGATGGCATCGGTTCAGGTTTTGCAGAGCCAGAATTACCGATCGCTGATATGATGATAGAAAATTGATAAGAAATTTGGCATAACTTAAGATTATTGAGAAAAATGCCAGAAACGATTGAAATTTGGCTTGAGGTGAGCAGATTTGCTACACCAAAATTGAGACATCTCGTATGTTTTGATTTATTGAGTTATACTCAGTTTTGCGATTTCGAGGACGAAATCTTTTTAAGAGGGGAAGAAGTGTAAGGCCCCGTTGCTAATTAATGCGGATTAACGATGTTTAAGCAAACCCGGGTGATTAAAAGTTGAGATTCCGAATTAAGGTGTTTCGGATCACAATACCTTATATTTAATTGAGATAAAATACATCAAATTATACAAGTTTGCATGTAAATTTTGTCCAACACCATGCAAAACATATTATTAAGCATCACATGGACACTTGGCATGTAAAAGAATCAAACAATCCCATCCCCCCTACCTTGTTTCCCACGCCCCTTGCTTTATATTTTAGGATAAATTTAACATCTTCTCTCCCTAACAATCAGACCTCCTCCTTGCCTTTTCCTCAACCAAATTTCGAAAATTCCCTCTCAATTCTTAAGGGAATTTTAGCTAGAATCCTACATGCAATCATACTTTTGAAGAGGAATTGAGTAGAGGAGCTAGAAGTCTCAAGAAATTTGAGGATTTGGTGCTAGGAAGAAGCCATGGTGGAATTTTGGGTCTTCAAGGGTATGGACTTGCTCGTATTTATTTTTAGTTGAATTTTGTTAATTTGGAGTCGAAAATTTAAGAAGAAGCATGAATGTGTTGATGTCTTTTTGGTAAACCAGAATGTGCAGAAATGTTGTTGCATGCAGTAGGTAGCTCCGAAATTTCGATTTACCTAACTTCCGATTCTGACTTTGAGCCTCAAACCAAAGTTGTAGATATATGTGTTTTCGTCCTGTGGTTAAAATTTGAGACGATTTGGACTTAAAATGAATGAGTTATGATGTTTTTACCACAAGATGCACAATCTGGAACATGCATGTAGGCGGGTTGCACATGCAGTGTGTTCTTGGTAAATCTGGGCAAAATGTGCTACGATTTTGACCTTGGTGTCTGAATACAAGTTTTAAAAAATTGAGTTATATTTCATTAGAAACTGGCCTCACACGATTTGGAGTTTATTTGTGCAAGTTATGCACTGTTTCCTAGAACTGCTCACTATGTCAAAACAGAGTGTATAGGTATTTTCAACACTGCCATACTTTGTTTTGCATGTGCCTCTAGATGAACGAAATGGCTTCTGGACTTCAAATATGAAATGTATTACTTTGGGTTTTCGTGATTTTCCCACTAACCTCAACTCATTTGGACATCATATGAATTTATTATGAGTTTTATACAAAAATGGGTCAGGATGGAATTTGGTAAATTGTCCTGTTTTTCCATCAGATTGTTCTTGGCCATTTTACCTAGGCTAAATGAACGAATTTGAAGATGAGTTGAACTGATGAAATGGTCATTTTTGAGTTAGCTTTGAAAATAAATTGGACCCATGTGATTTTATTAAGTATCGGACAAGTTATGAGCCGATCTTTATGGTTGCGCAGGCTGAAATTTAGAGAATTGGTTTTGGGTCTAAGTTTGGGTTTTATTTTGATATATTTCAGGCTAGTATGTGACATTAAGTTGTATTTGGAACTGTTATGGCCAGGTTTATTAATCCTGAGATCGATTCAAGGATCACTTGGTATTTAGCTAACGGTTTGAGGTACGTTGAAATGGGTTGTATCATGACGCCTGGCAAAGGCGTGTAATTATACTATTGTATGACCTTTTATGCTATTACTTGATTGATATGATTTTATTGTCACTATATGATTCTATGTGACTATATGACATGATGAATGTCTTGGAGTACATGATATGTGAAATGACATGATTTGTATATACTTTCACATGAGATTGCATGATATATTGTGTTGCATATGTCATTTGATGCATAAATGATTCATGGGCATATCATATTGAGCTATCGTTTCCTTGATATCCATGATTTTGACTGAGTTGACTTACTCTGAGTGTCGGGTACGACGAGCATGGCGATGACAGGCAGTATAGGTAGTAACTGTAGTCACGTGCAGGTGCGACCGGACCTAGACACGAGGGCTGGATGCAGTAACGTACATAGGATGAGTTTTCCTAGCGCAATGTACGTATACTGTCACCCTCTGCTCGAGCTTTGATGATTTGATGATACCTTCCTTTGGACTCCGATTTTTGGTATCTTGATATTCGATTCCTTGTACCCATTCATACATCGCATTCATACATGGTATGCATTGCATGATACTTTGTCACTTGACATGATTTATTTATTTCTCGTACTGGGGTACTGACCCCCTTTGTGGGGGCTGTCATGTCTTTTGTTGTTCGGACATGACAGGCTTTACAGGAGGACATAGTGACGATGCTTGCAGCGACGCATCGAGAGATACCAGAGCTCCTTGAGAGCGAGCTCAGGTTTATATTTTATGTTTTGCGTCCCAGTAGTTGTTAGAATATTTTTAATTATGTTTTGAATTACCGGGGTATGCCCCGAGTATCTGTATTTTAAGTATTTTACTACTGGTTGATTTATACTTGATATGGATGTTATGCTCAACATGTTAAATTGGAAACTGGAATTATATATTTTCAGTATCAGTATATATGTATCACCTAAAAACGAAAAAAAAAATTTAGGGCCATTTGGTAAGACCTTTGAAACAAATCTTCCGCTGTTTACGCAAATTAATCATTATGTGTTAATTAAACACCACATTAGGAACGGGCCCTCACACATAACCTCGATTCTTGACCATATCAGAATCGTCTTAATAAACGCGAGGATACTTACCTCACATCAAACTCTGAAACAGAGCGACATACCAAAACCAACGTATCACCCAAGAGGCAAAACGTACCTCGATGCGGTTCATCCCAAAAGTCAGTCCCTCATGACTGCGAAACAACCAATACTTACGACCGTAGATCGGACAGTCATCCTTAGTTCTAATACAACTAGTAAGAACACATCCTGAATGACACCTCAACCGTGAGAACGTTGACCTCGTGTCAATCTCTGGAGTGGAATAGACTTCCAAATCCATCATAACGTCAAAGAGCGTCAGCACAACTCAACGCTAACAGTCCAAAAGCAGTTAGTCAACTGAAACTGCAAGGATTCGAATTGCTCCCGATTCCATCGTAGATATCATTCAAAGACATCTCTATCATGACTCACGATGTCTAACATACATCGTTACGGGGGAAACATTAGTATACCACGATGTATACATACCAAACCTGGTCTCCACTTTCAAACCTCCTCCATCAAATGAGCAGTCGCATCATTGAAACTCAATTTGCGCAACTCACGGCCACAGATTCACACAAAAGACATCTCACAAGATGTCCACCTCCGGATATTCCAGGGATCACATCCTGATCATAAATAAACCATCGAGACTCCACAGAGTTCAAATTCTGAAAGGACATGCAATAAACCCATTGCATCCTCAACGCTTGTATCGACAGCGACACCCAATAGACCCGAATTCCTGCCATCCCTTGATAATCCTAGGATTTAACAATCCAAACTTGGGAAGGCTATCGCATAACTCGAAGGAAAACACCAACAAGGGAACACCTCAACCCACACAAGATAATCCCTCCTCAAAGGGAGTCAACTAACTTCACGATTGTTTCTCATAATTATAGTGCCATGGAGATTCTCAATCTCAAGGTGTTCCATATCTCTCATCAGAGATTTAGCCATCCAAAATAGCATAACTCTATGCTTGACAAAAAGGGAATCAATAACTGGCATCCGTACACTCACCGGTATACCTGCCTAAGCACTGATATTACATGCATACTCAAAGCACTTGGCTCGGGTATCTACAACATACCCCTAAGCCCCAAACACAACTGTCAATTCTGAGTTATTCCCATCCAGAGGAGGATGATAATTGACGATCAACAACACGGCGTGATTTCCAAAATCAACACCCCACGTACCAATTTACCGAATCCTTCAAAGATTCCCAAATAGGTATAATACTACCTCCTTCCCCACAAGGGAAGTGCTATCGAACTCAAGATCCACTAGTCTCGAACCACCGTTCGGAAAAACTGGATACAATAACACCCATTGCATCCCAAGTACACGGATTCCCCAGATCGAGTCAATGACGACTTGATGACTCTCTTGTTGGTACTCCAACATCATGAACTGTCCCAGACAAGTCTCACCAAGATTAAACATAAGCGTATACACGTTTCAGTGAGGCATGCACAACCTCAACCTCAAATGGCGTGGTGACTACTAGAGTCCACCACAATCCACATCGCATCACTTTACGATTTGCCAAACTTGATTCCAACGAGCAGTATCATGGCTCCAACAATCACACTATATCATTACCACGATATCTGGCTAGCAAAGCGCTGTCTCCATAGGCTCATATCAAGCCCACCAACAAACCATATGTTCCATCTCGGTATGTCATACCGTACAAACCGTTAGAGTAATGGGTCATCGCCCAGATATCTCTAAAATGCACAATGGACAACCCGGTGTCCTTGCTCACTTACGATACAATCATAATCCGTTAAGACTTATCCCACATCCTCAGGGTGGGTGTAACCATGTCTACCCTACGTCACAACACAAGCGAGTAGCTTCCTCAATGACTACTCTTACCACCAATCACTTGGCCCTAGCCAAACCAACGAGCATACCCAAGGGTATCATTGCTCGACAAATATTTAACTCTATAACATGATGTGGTACATTTACCGGTACAATACATCCAATACTCCACCGAGCGAACCTGCTCGGCAAAAAGGTCTCGTCAACTAGTGACCCAGACTCTACCATGTGTTCACCATCGGCACTCAAATCATACAACTCAATACACAACATAAATGTATTAATCATCAAAACGACGCTACACGTCTACATAGAACATCAACTATGTCATCGTCATCCCGTGACGGCATATGTCAACACATGACATTCAATTAACATCGTCAAATACATGACATATATAACAACATATAGTATCCACAATAATGCTAAATAAACAGTAATATGCCGTACCTCATTGCTAACAATATAGCGGAATACCTGTATCCATCGTCCACCAGCGGTATACAAGTAGCATCCATCGCTCGTAGGCGACATAATCCAGCGCTACGCACATAGCGGTATAACCCATCGCTATAGAATCAGCGGCATGATTTCTCGTCATAGAGTCAATGGCATAAGACATCGCTATAGATATCCGGCGGTATGAACCATCGCCATAGGTGTAGCGGAATGACCCGTCGCTATGCAATATCCGATGGCACGAATCATCGTCAATAGAATACCCGACGGCATGAATCATCGTCAATAGAATAGCGGAATGAGACATCGCTACATCCGGCGGCAAAAACCATCGCCAATCAATATAGCGGAATGAACCATCGCTATCAATATATCTGGCGGCATGAACCATCGCCAATCAATATAGCGGATGAACCGTCGCTATCAATATATCTGGCGGCATGAACCATCGCCAATCAATATAGCGGAATGAACCATCGCTATCAATATATCTGGCGGCATGAACCATCGCCAATCAATATAGCGGAATGAGACATCGCTATCAATACACTTGGCGGCATGAACCATCGCCAACCAACATAGCGGAATGAGACATCGCTATCAATATCGATAATGTGGTTGTTCCGGTCCTGTTATAGCAGCGGAATTTTAGGACCCCTCGCTTCGACATATAGCGGCATCATATGATATCCCTCGCTTCGACAATGACAGCGGCATGTTACCTCGCTTAGACATGACAGCGGCAAATATCATATTACCATCGCTTCATATGACAGCGGCAAGTACCTCCCTCGCTCGAATATAACAACTACCGGAACTTCCACTAGCTCCATGTACCTGCATCCAGGTTAATACCACAGTTCACAATATAATGATCGATATCACTTTTCAGTTATAATCACAATAATCACAATATTCCACTTTAATCATAATATTCCACATTAATCACTAGAATTGTGACTGTTCCGGTCCCAATACAACAGCGGAATTTTAGGACCCCTCGCTTCGACAATGACAGCGGCATGTTACCTCGCTCAGTCATGACAGCGGCAAGTACCTCCCTCGCTCGGAGATAAAGGCTACCGGAACATTCATCAATTCTACCACAATAATCAAGCACAACAGTTGATTCCATTATCACAATATATATCACTATCATTTCACATATACCATCACATGTAAGGGTTCACTACCCACAATATACATAATCAAAGGTGTAACACGTTTTACCGTCCGAAGCCCGTACGTCTCACCTTTCCTGATTTTCCCACAAAATCAGATCCCTTAACACATAATACATGAAGGGCCAGACATCATCATTAATGCCATCCCATCTCATGCTACACGATTCCTGCAATCACAATGATTAGCAACACCACTTTTCATATCATAAAAGCACATAACAACTCGTTGTGTCATACAACATTAATGCCATTATGCATAAATATGTGCCATCAATAAGTTCCTAGGCCCTTAACAGCCCCAAAGAGCTAACCACTGCTCTGATACCACTAATGTAAGGACCCCAAGCCCTTAACCCTTAATTAGTGTATTAACCACTATGTGTGGCACATGCTTTCAATAAAAAGTCAATCGGGAAGCTCAGATGATACTTTACCATTGAATGGCAATTACAAAATTTCTTTAATATTCAACATTAAGATCATCTCTACCCACAATTAGACTCATATGTTCGCCATTTACCATCCCCTTGGCGCCACCTTTTACATTGTGGGCTTTTATAAAAATTTGGGCAGAGTCTCCCCATAAATTGAGCTATCCCAAAACAAAAACACATCACATAATATAATTCCCGGCCAGGGAATACACAATACTCAACAGAATACAGAACACAAAGTAAATTCCCAGCCAGGGAAGACACCACACATAAGACGACATAAATGGGTTTCAACACCCACATAATACACCCATGACTCTCATATCATTAGCAATTCTACTCTTAATTGCATGCAACATAGAATGAAAGAGGGAAAGGCTCATGCCTTTATATACAACCCATATACAAGCATAACCGTGCTCACATGCGAGCATCATAAATATGTATAAAACCTTCGGGTGTATATTAGTACTCTATACGATACCGTGCTCCATCAAGCCCTGGTACCACGATCCTGGGAGTACATCCAATCAACAGCTCGAGCTCAGCTCCACAGCCATCGATGTACCTGTTCGCCTGCCCCAACAGAGACAGCCCCCACCGGGGTGAGCATACCAATACACAAAATCCCATAATCACAATAATGAAATTCATAATTTACAACAAAAGTAAATACTAATGAATTTTAAATGATACTCCCTGGATGGCAACATCCTCATCCGGGATTCCGTGTACTGTCCCTGTTCTCACAATCATCAAACTCATCAAATCACATAAATCAGTAAATCAACACATTGATTTAACTCATAGCATGCCTGATTCTCAAGTATCAATAATTAATGATTCCAACTTCATTATACAGCAAACATAGATATCTCGATATCTAACACTGATTTTCAACTTTGCTACCAATCACAGATAGCTCAAATGCCTAGCATTTATTTTACCAATTCTCCATTTCACTTAGACATCTCACATGTCTTATAATGAATGCATGATTCCACGATCATTCTCAGGCATCTCAAATGCCCTACAATAGTCATATAGACCCAGTACCCCATTTCTATTATAAGGTCATACTACTCTAGTATTACGCACACTTGTGGCAGCGATATCAAGACTAGGTCGTTCCATAGTCATATCGACACATATATATATAACCATACCCACAACCATCTAATGCAATTAAAACACATTACGCATTTCACAAATGCTTTCATATAAAGTAATGCTCGTACGTCACACGTACCTTAATCTCCGAAGTCCGAGCCAAACCTTGCTCGAGTTCCATGCTCCGAGGAACGATGTGCTAACACGATAAATAATTCACAATTATTTACGAACATGCAACCCATGCTCAAGCACACCCATAACCCTCAAAAATATTGTCAACACACGACAATTAACCATTATCGAAAATTGCTCAAGAACACCCCACAATTTTCGAACCTTCACAACACAAATCGAACCCAAACTAAACACCACAAATCATCTAAAACATGAATTAATCGATTACTAACAAGAATCATAACTCCCTGCCAAAAACCCCAATTTTCGAACCAAACCCTCGCCCAACAGCAAGAAATTCGAACCAAAGCCATGCAACCAGCGCTCAAATCGAATCAATTGGCAACCAAAATCTTTGAACCACAAAGCATAAAATTTTCGACACAAAAAGCAGCACAAAACGCCCCAAAAACACTGGAAGAAAAGCCCCAAAAATCGTACCAAAATCGAGCCACAAAATCGGACAGAAATCCAGTTCGAACCCTAGAGCTTTTCTGGCAAATCCGAGCTCAAATCGTGACCAAACTTCGAATTACCGGTGTAGAAAGGAGCGCCTGGACGAGACGAAACCGGCGGCAGGTCGGACGCGCCGAACGGCGGCCGGACGGCGGCAGGCGCGGCGTTTGAAGCTGCGTGGGTCGAAGCAGATCGGGAAGACCAGCGTGCGCGAGGAGAGAGAGAGAAGGTGAGGAAAATGGCTCCGATAATTAAAATCTCGGGTTCAACTGGTATTTATAGCAAAAATACCCCGAAATACTAATAGCCCCACAAATACATCATGATTCATTAAAAATCATCTGTTTTCAAAAATTCTCTCTCTAACTCAAAAACCCCCTACCGGTGCCCACACCACGCACCCGAGATTCCGAGTCACACTAAAAACCCAACTCTTAGATTTTTCACCGTAATGAGAATACAATCTCAACCTCGGGATCAACAATCCCAACTACCCAAATAAATGAGCCCAGAAGGCCCAACACCGTGATTAAACTCCAAATCGCCACGTAAAACAACTTTAGGGGTTATTAACACTACGAGATTAACATCTTTAATCCCTGGTCATCATAATCATAGTCAATACCATGAATTTGTTTGAATCCTTTTGCAACCAGCCGACCTTTATAGGTGTGTACATTACCATCCATATTGGTCTTTTTCTTGAAAATCCATTTGCACCCTATGAGTCGTACCCCTTCAGGTGGATCAACCAAAGTCCATACTTGGTTTGCATACATGGATTCCATCTCAGATTTCATGGCCTCTTGCCATTTCTCAGAATCAGTGCCCATTATAGCTTGTTGATAAGATGACGGCTCATCCTCATCAATAAGTAGTAAGTCACCTTGTTGAGTCACAAAAAATCCATATCTCTGTGGCTCCCGATGTTCTCTTACAGACCTACGCTGGGCTTGTGTCTCTTGAGCAGGTACTTCTTCCACAACAGCTTGCGGTGCCTGCTCTGTTTCAATCTCAATCTCAGGTTCAGTGTTTTCTTGTGGTTGAACTTCACTAAGTTCTATTTTTCTCCCACTAGTTTTTCTAGAAATAAATTCTCTTTCAAGAAATACACCAGTCCGAGCAACAACTACTTTGTTCTCGGTGGGATAATAGAAATAGTATCCTTTCATTTCCTTAGGATACCCCACAAATAAACACTTATCATATTTGGGTCCAAGTTTGTTGGTGGCGTGACGTCTAACGAAAGCCTCACAACCCCAAATCTTCATAAAAGACATACTAGGACGCTTCCCAGTCCATATCTCATATGGTATCTTTTCCACTGATTTAGATGGAAAACGGTTCAGTAAGAAAATCGTTGTTTCTAGAGCGTGTCCCCAAAACGATATCGGAATATCTGCATGACTCATCATTGATCTAACCATGTCCAACAAGGTTCGATTTCTCCTCTCGGATACACCATTCCATTGTGGAGTATACGGAGGAGTGAGTTGTGGGACTATCCCACACTCCTTTAGATAGTCATGAAACTCTTGGCTTAAGTATTCACCTCCTCGATCTGATCGAAGGATTTTGATACTTTTGCCAAGTTGGTTTTGTACTTCATTCTTGAAATCCTTGAACTTTTCAAAGGTTTCATGCCTATGCTTCATTAGGTACACATACCCATATCTACTGAGGTCATCAGTAAATGTAACGAAGTATTGAAAACCACCTCTAGCTTGTGTACTTATTGGTCCACATGCATCACTATGTATTAGTCCTAATAAAACATTTGCCCTTTCAACATGTCCTTTGAAATGGGCTTTAGTCATCTTGCCCATTAAACAAGACTCGCATGTTTCATATGATTCAAAATCAAATGAATCCAATACTCCATCTTTATGAAGTTTAGATATGCGGTTCTCGTTTATATGGCCCAAGCGACAATGCCAGAGATAAGTCGGATTACAATCATTATTTTTAATCCTTTTAGTATTTATGTTATAGATAGGCATATCAAGATTTAATAAATAAAGACCATTCACCATTTGTGCACTAGCATAAAACATATCATTTAAATAAATAGAACAACAGTTGTCCTTTATCATAAATGTAAATCCACACTTGTCTAAACAAGAAATAGAAATAATGTTTTTGGTAATTGATGGCACAAAATAACAGTCTTTTAAAATCAACGATAAACCAGAAGGCAAAGAAAAATTATAATCTCCTATAGCTAATGCAGCAACTCTTGCTCCATTTCCAACTCGGAGATCTACCTCGCCTTTCACCAACAATCTACTCTTTTTGAGGTCCTGCACATTTACACAAATGTGAGATCCACATCCAGTATCTAATACCCATGATGAAGAAGTAGATAAATTGACTTCTATAACAAAAATACCTGAAGTGGAAGTCATACTTCCTTTCTTGAGATCCTCCAGATATACTTTGCAGTTCCTTTTCCAATGACCGGTCTCACCGCAATGGAAACAGTTCCCTTCCTTTGCTATCCCTCCTTTTGGCTTCAGTGCATAAGACTTTGGCTTAGATTTAACAAAGACCTTCTTTGCTTTCTTATTGCCTTTAGCTTTGGCCTTTCCTTTGCCCTTATTCACAATAAGAACATTTGTGGCCTTAGTCTTCTTTGTATTTGCTTCATATGTTCTCAACATACCAAGCAATTGTGGTAGAGTCTTTTCCATGTCAGTCATATTGTAATTTACTACAAATTGACTGAAGCTCTCAGGCAACGATTGCAAGATTACATCGGTGGCCAACTCTTGGTCCAATGGAAAACCCAGCTTCTCTAGATTCTCAATATACCCAATCATCTTGAGTACATGAGTTCCAACTATGCTTCCCTCTACCATCCTGCACTGGAACAACGCTTTAGAGACGTCATACCTCTCTTGTCTAGCTTGCTGTTGGTACAATTGCTTTAAGTGTTCGATCATATCGAACGCCTCCATTTCCTCATGTTGCTTCTGAAGCTCAGAGTTCATGGTGGCAAGCATAAGGCAGCCAACATCAAGTGCGTCATTCTGATGCTTCTTGTAAGCATCCTTATCAGGTCTCGTAGCCGTCAGGGGAGGTTCCTCAACAGGTAAGGGTTCCTCTAGGACATATTGTTTCTTTTCTTGCTTGAGGACTATCCTCAGATTCCTATACCAGTCTAGGAAGTTTGTCCCATTTAATTTGTCCTTCTCAAGGACCGATCGCAGTGATAATGTGCTTGTAGTATTGTTAGTTGCCATGGATATCTACAATATAAATATGCAAAATAAGTTTATGATCTAATCATTTAACATGGTCTTATATTAAATGATACTCCCACTATTTTGTTTTAAAAAAAAATATCAACCCTCGAAACATTTAGTGGGCCAAGATCCATATTTCGCCTAATCTTGAGTTAGCTTTGGCTAATCGCCCAAGACTCGGTTATTTAGGTAGACAACACTTTGTCAATTACATCACATGTAATTCTTGGATAGTTGGACGAATAACGCTTTGTTCAATTCATCAAATGAATTATTATACAACCCATGCCTCTAGGTTCCCAATCCTATTGAGATAACCTAGTTAAGTCGTACCCAATTTAAAGTATAACGGATATCACTTTTATCCTTTCGCGCCTTACTAAGACTGCCACGGTGTTTTGCTTTGGCAAACCCACACATGTACAATCGAAGTTTTTTTGACGAGTACTTTTAATTTTGGAAGGCATCTAAAACTTAATATTTTAGAGGGATTTATTGATCTCATGATTAGTTTGATAATTTAAAATATGTCCACTACATATACGTGTATACATATCTATATATATGTGTAATACAATTATCAATCTGAAACATAAGATAAATCATGCATCAACATACATAATTAAAACGTGACATGGTTATAGCCCCTACTAGCGATTTTCTCAAGCCAATGAGAAAATCCTAAGAGTCAACCTAAGGTAACTTCACAAGCTCCTTCCTTTGGCTCCTGTTTGTGAATGTCCTCCTCATAACGGCATCATGCTCCATCTTCATTGATCACCATCAACAAATAAACTATATTATTTACAAGATATAGAATTCCTCGATTCACATTCGAGGGGAACATAGGGGAGGGATAACATTTAGAATAAAATAGAGAAGGCACGACACGCAGGTCGTATTATAAATTACAAACATTCACAAATCCTATCTAATAGGTCAAAAGGGCTATAACCATGCACCATGCTTATACAACACATAAAACATGCTTTAACATTTAATTAATTAAATTCTAAACAATTTAAAATTTAATTCTAATTAAAACTGTAAAATAATATTTTTTTTTGAAAAATTATCGTACGCTCGGGACATCACATGCCACGAACTAAAGCGACTAAATTACGAACCATCATGGTTCAAACCATTAGCGACCATGGCTGGACCAATCATGGGTCTAGGGTTCGAAACCCTAGCCCACGGCTCGGTCCGAACCAATGAGCGAGCGGCGGCGGCGCTAGGGTTCCAAACCCTAGCCGCCTCGCACCACCTTGTGTTTTCATCGAGCCAACTTGTTCGAAACGCCGGAATTCTTGAGCCACGAATCATGGTCATGTCATGCACGGTGGTGGCTCAACCATCTCGAGCCAAGGGTTCGAAAACCCTAGCTCTCACGTGGTGAAGCCACTTATCCATGCATGCTTGAACCATTATCGAGCCAAAGAGTTCAAAACTCATCCACGTCTCGAAACCTCCATGCACGAACATGAACCACAACGACTATGCCATCTCGAGCATAGGAGTCTGAAATCCGAAACCCCTAGCCCTCACGTGGCTAAGCCGTGGGTCAAGTGCACTAGATGGTGGCCGCAACATCAATTATATCAAATATAATTTCATGATAATTTCACAAACTTAATATTAACATATCATATATGTTCATACAGTTTTAAATAGCATGCAATATTAATTCTAATATGATTAAAACAATTTAACCACATAAATCCGATATGAGCCTTGTACACGGCTCTGATACCACTGTAAGTAATCCATCATGCATCTAACGCAGCGGAATATAAATTTAATGGATTACAAGACACCGGATCTATACATAGGGGTTCATATCGGATAAAGGAACAAAAGGTCTCACCCTTGTAGCGTGTTTGAGCAGATCCCACGAAGCAGCACCACTTCCAACGCCTCCTTCGAGTCACTAGCAAAACTTATCAAGTTATGCCTCAACGGTATCCACACGATCAAATCGGGAAGGAGATTTAAGAACAAGTTGCTTGACTCGTTCTTAAACCGGAACAATAACTACGCACGATTCCAAATCATATGAAGATGGCCGGAACTAACACAAGATCAAGGCGGCGGCCGAGAGCTTTTAGTGAGAGGTGGCCGAGAGCTTCTAGGATGGTGGCTAGGTTTTTGATATCAAAGTGATTAATTACAATTAATTACATTGATATCAAATTATATATGATTTAATTAAAGGCTTTCTTAAAGCCTCATGGGCCTAAACCCATGATTTAATCAAATCCTTATAATCATTTAATTAAGACTCTTCTTAATTATTTAATTCATCCCATGAATTTAATTCCCTTATCGATTTAATCAATTTGTGCGACCCGATAGGATCTTGTAATGTTGGCAGTGACATAAAATCTCATTTTACGTTACAAGCAAAGAGCGGTGTCTAGCAACACATCAAGGCTACCCAAATTACAAGAATGTCAATGACTCGACATAACCTTTAGAACCTGTGATAATATTAACCATGTAACTTATTCCCTTTGTCCTTTGTGTTTAGATTGAACACGAGTCATGGAATAGTCATACTCGTATATTCAATCTTTATTTCTTGATCCCCAAGTAGAACTAGAATAAACGAATAAGCTCGATATCTCATATCGACTCATTCGAGCATGTCCATGCATTTTAGTTCTCACTTGATCAAGCGCCAAACACATCTCCTGTTATATAGGAGGGACAAATCCTATCTCGATCAGTCAACATCCCTCTACATAATTCGTAGTGTATCCAATAGTCGCCTTTATAGTTTACCCTGTTACGGGTAACGTTTGACAATATCAAGATACATAACTCCTTATGTTGGGATCTCTGATGATCACAAGTCATAAGGATTACATACATTATTATCACTATGAGAATTGCATATGACAATCATATAACTATCCATGTTGCATTCTCATGGTGGGTCTGTCCAGTACATCGTTCTCTAACATGTACCCATGTGTTGATTTGATATCTCATATCAATGAACAATTCATCAATCAATACATACTAGTCTCTATGTATTATCATTATCCTGATTCATGACAATACTTGACCAGGGACAATGTTTAAGAATAATACAATATTATTCTAAGGACATTAACATATATATTAATTCACATTGCACAGTTAAACGAATAATATATAATAATGAATTGCCATTCATAAAATCATAAACATTGTATGTCAAAACAATCATCTAATGACTTGTCTTAGGGCATATCCCAACACTTTCTATGGGAACGGTTCTCGTGCGAAAATTCTGTTGATTTCGACAATCAAAATGTCCCAATTATTGGAACGTGGACACACGGGCTATCTTATTTATGCCGTGGACACGACGGGGAAGAACAAAGAGTTAAGGGTTGAGGATGTACCAGTAGTAGCGGAATTTGCTGATGTGTTCCCGGAGGAGATTCCAGGATTCCCACCGGCTAGCGAAGTCGAGTTTGGGATTGAGTTATTACCGGGGATATCCGCTATTTCTCGTGCCCCTTACAGGATGGCACCAACAGAGTTAAGGGAGTTGAAGAAGCAGCTGCAGGAACTCCTTGACAAAGGATATATACGCCCTAGCGTATTGCCTTGGGGCGCACCAGTTCTTTTTGTGAAGAAGAAGGATGGCTCGATGCGTTTGTGCATTGATTACCGGCAACTGAATAAGGCCACGGTAAAGAACAAGTATCCTCTCTCAAGGATTGATGATTTATTTGATCAGTTGCAAGGCACGAAGCTGTATAGCAAGATTGATTTGAGATCCGGGTACCACCAGATACGGGTCAGGGAGGAGGATGTGCAGAAGACAACATTTCGGACTTGGTATGGGCACTACGAGTTCTTGGTGATGCCGTTCGGTGTGACGAACACCCCCGCTGTCTTTATGAGCTTGATGAACTGGGTGTTCCAACCCTATCTGGGTCAGTTTGTCATTGTGTTTATTGACGACATACTCATCTACTCCCGGAGTGAGGAAGAGCACGTGAAACATTTGAGGACAGTGCTCCAGATCCTCAGAGATCATCAGTTATATGCCAAGCTCAGAGCAGTGTAGTGTTTCTGGGGCATGTCATATCTAGTAGTGGGATATCAGTGGATCCCAAGAAGATTGAGGCTGTGATGGAGTGGGCTGCACCCACTTCTGTGCCTGAGATTCAGAGTTTTCTTGGTTTGGCAGGTTATTATCGATGCTTCGTCGAAGGATATTCTAAGATTGCTAAGCCGCTGACTCAATTGACTCAAAAGGGGATACCATTCTTTTGGTCAGAGGCTTGTGAGCAGAGCTTCCAAGAGTTGAAGCATCGATTGACGACAGCACCGGTATTGGTGATTCCCACGGAGAACAAGAGGTTTGTTCTATACACTGACGCATCGCTACAGGGCTTGAGATGTGTATTGATGCAAGATAAGCATGTGGTAGCTTTGCATCGAGGCAGTTGAAGCCGCATGAGGCTAGGTACCTAGTCCATGATTTGGAATTGGCGGCTATTATATTTGCCCTGAAGATTTGGAGGCATTATCTGTATGATACATCTTTTACCATATATACGGATCATAAGAGCCTGAAACTCTTGTTCACTCAGGTGGAATTGAATATGCGTCAGAGGAGATGGATGGATTTACTCAATGGCTATGACTGTGAGATAGAGTACCATCCAGGGAAAGCAAACTTGACAGCAGACGCCTTGAGTCAGAAGGTGAAGAGTACTGCTGAGGATGCCATGTACTTATCGCCGGTGTGGGTATCGACGTTATTGGCTGAGCCAGATATCTATGAGACTAGCAGGAGGGCTCAGAGGGCGGATGATGAGGTTCAGAGATGGTTATCATTAGTACATCTTGGTCAGCCATAGAAGTTCAGGGTGGCTGAGGACGGATCCTTGAGATTGGGTGACCGTTGGGTGGTTCCGAGTACGCCGGAGTTGCGTAGGGGAATCTTGGAGCGAGCTCAATGTAGCCGATTTAGTATCCACCCAGGAGGAAGAAAAATGTATAAGGACTTATGTGATCAGTTCTGGTGTAGACGGATGAAGCGTGATGTGATCGATTTTGTCAAGAGGTGTTTGATCTGTCAGCAGGTTAAGGCAGAGAGGCAGAGGCCTGGTGGCGAGCTAAGGAGCTTAGAGATACCGGAGTGGAAGTGGGAGCACATATCTATGGACTTTATGACCCACTTGCCGAGGACTACTTCGGGTTGTGATGCCATTTGGGTGATCATTGATAGGCTGACGAAGGTAGCTCACTTCATTCCCTACAGTATGACGTACACATACTTCAGGATGGCTCAGCTGTATGTCCGGGACATAGTGAGACTACATGGGATTCCAGTATCTATTTTGTCGGACAGAGACCCACGATTTACATCTCATTTCTGGGGAGGGCTTCAGTCAGCTTTGGGTACTGAGGTGAGGTTGAGCACAACATATCATCCCCAGACGGACGGTCAGACCGAGCGTACTATACAGACGCTCGAGGACATGCTACGGGCTTGTGTTTTAGAGTTTGATGCCTCGTGGCAAGATTCATTGGCCTTGGTAGAGTTCTCATACAACAACAGCTATCAGGCGAGTATTCAGATGGCTCCGTTTGAGGCTCTTTATGGTAGGTGTTGTAGGTCGCCATTATACTGGGATGACTTGACCAGTAAAGCTGTAGGAGGACCCGAATTGATTCGGAGATGGAGGAAAAGATAAAGGTCATCCGGCAGAAAATGAAGGCAGCCCAGGATAGGCAGGCAGCCTATGCAAATAAACGGCGGAGACCGTTGGAGTTTCAGTTAGGAGACAGGGTCTTTTTGAAGATCTCACCTTTCAGAGGTGTGGTTCGGTTTGGTATGCGTGGGAAATTGTCTCCGAGGTATGTGGGACCATATGAGATTTTACAGCGCATCGGTACCTTGGCTTACCATTTGGCACTGCCATCGTCGTTGTCTGGTATTCACGACGTGTTTCATGTATCTATGCTGCGAAAGTATGAGCCGAATCCGTCGCATGTATTGCAGCCTTCTGAGATTCAATTTGATTCTGATATATCCTATGAGGAACGGCCAGTCAGGATTCTGGAGAGGGATGATCGCAGACTTCGGAATAAAGTGATACCGATGGTCAAGGTTCAGTGGGATCGCAGGGGTGTCGAGGGGTCCACGTGGGAGACGGAGCGGCATATGGTGCAGCGCTACCCGGAACTATTTTCTGGTATGTGATTTATGTTTGGTTTCATTTTGGGTAAGTGCATGCGATTTCGAGGGCGAAATCTTATAAGTAGGGGAGTATTGTGATATCCCCGAATCAATTAATTTCAATTTGGGCATTAATTATGTTTATGTGATTATTTATGGTGATAATTAATATATGTGTTGGAATTAATTATCTTGGTGAAATGCTTAGTCACATGGTATGCGTGACTCGGCGGTGCATTTCGGGGTACATGTTATGCATGTTGGGAAATTGGGGGTTATTATGGTTGATCATGGTAATTGATAATTATTTGGTAAAGCATGGTTTTAATTGGGATTTTGATGCATTTTGGTAAAATGCTTATAAAATATCATGTTGGGGTATTTTATACATCATGGTAATTGTTGGGGTACAATTTTAATTAAACCATTTAACCCACTACCCCCACTTTACCCATCACTTTACAAATCCCCAATTACTCTCCCAACCCTAACCCTTATCCCCATTTTCGAGTTTGGCAAGGCAAGGAAGGAGGAGCCTTTGCAAAAGTTCCATTTGTGTGATTCTTGGTCAAACTTGAGGTCTAGGAAGGTTATAGATCATCCCTTGTTGTTTTTGTATGGATTGGTTGTGATTTGAGTTGATATTTGAGTTTTGAAAATGGGTTTGTTTTGGGTTGGTATGATTTTTGGTTGGGTTTTGGAGTATGTTGTTGTTGAGGGTTGTTTTGAAGTTATATTAGTGTTTTTGATGTATTGGATTGGGGTGTTATGGAGTTAATGTGGTTTGGTAAGGTTCTGTGCACATTAATGGCGATTTCTCGCATTTATAGAGCTCCTCGATCGATCGAGTACCCTCCTTCGATCGATCGAGCACGGCAGAGCTTCGGGCAGAAAGTTTGAAGTCTTACCGATCGATCGAGAAGAACTCCCGATCGATCGAGGCGACTTCTCGATCGATCGATGAGGGCATCTCGATCGATCGAGGCGGGCAACGAGGCATTGGGCGCTGGATGGTCAGCTCGCGATCGATCGAGCGTAAGGGCTGATCGATCGCGAGTCTTAAAAATGTGGTGTTTTCGATTTTTGGCTATTTAATGGGATTTTTGGTATTTGTTCATAAATTGGCTTCTAATATTGGTTTGTATGATTGTGTAGATGTAAGGACCCCAAGCCCTTAAACCTTGATTAGTGTATTAACCACTATGTGTGGTACATGCTTTCTATAAAATGTCAATCGGGAAGCTCTGATGATACTTAATCATTGCCTGTCAATGAAAGACTCATATGTTTGCCCTTTACCAACCCCTTGGTGCCACTTTTCACATTGTAAACTTTTATAAAAATTTGGGCAGAGTCTCCCCATAAATAGAGCTATCCCAAAAAAAAAGAGTACAACACATAACAAAATTCCCGGCCAGGGAAAGCATAATACTCAACAGAAAGCAGCAATACAAGTAAATTCCCAGCCAGGGAAGACACCACACATAATACACCAATGACTCTCATATCATTCTAGCAATTCAACCTCTAATTGCATGCAACCTTAAATGAAAGAGAGATAGGCTCATGCCTTTATATACAATCCATATACAAGTATAATCGTGCTCACATGCGAGCATCATGAATATGTATAAATCCTCAGGTGTATACATAGGTACTCTATACGATACCGTGCTCCATCAAGCCCTGGTACCACGATCCTGGGAGTACCTCAAATCAACAGCTTGAGCTCAGCTCCATAGCCATCGATGTACCTGTCCACCTGTCCCAACAGAGACAGCCCCCAACGGAGTGAGCATACCAATACACAAAATCCCATAATCATAATAATGAAATTCATAATTTACAACAAAGGTAAATGCTAATGAATTTAAATGATACTCCCTGGATGGCAACCTCATCCGGGATTCCGTGTACTGTCCCTGTTCTCACAATCATCAAACTCATCAAACCTCATAAATCAGTAAACCAACACATTGATTTACACATCGCATGCCTGATTCTCAAATATCAATAATGAATGATTCCAAGTTCATATATATGCAAATATAGATATATCAATATCTAATATTGATTTCATAATCTCGCTTTCCATTATACCTAGACATCTCAAATGTCTCATAATGAATACATGATTCTACGAACCTAGACATCTCAATGTCTCACGAAGAATACATGATTCTACAAACCTAGACATCTCAAATGTCTCATAATATAGTCATATAAACCCAGTACCCCTTATATCATGTAAGAGTCATCCTACTCTAGTGTCACGCACGCTAGAAGCTGCGATATCAAGATTTGGGTCATTCCTTGGCCATATCAACATATATGTATAACCATACGCAAAACATTCAATGCAATCAAAAACACCTTATGCATTTCACATATATATAGTAATGCTCGTACGTCGCACGTACCTTAAATCACCGAAGTCCGAGCCAAACCTTGCTCGAGTTCCATGCCCCGAGGAATGATGTGCTAACACGATAAATAATTCACAATTATTTACGAACATGTAACCTATGCTCAAGCACACCCATATCCCTCAAAATATTGTCAATACACGACAATTATCCTCTTAAAAGACCCGGGGCAGGGTACATGCAGGGAAGGAAATAAATGAGACAATATCGAAATTTGTTCAAGAATGCCCTACAAAAATCGAACCCTAATCTCACAATTTCGAACCCAATTAAATACCATAATTTATCTAAAATGTCAATTAAGCTATCCAAGCAAGAATCAACATCCCTTAACAAAAACCCCCAAATTTTCGAACTCAACCCCCTTAAAATCGAACCCAAACAAGCCTTTAAATTCGAACCCTAACAATTCTTCAAATTCGAACCATAGCTTCTCAATTCGATCTCAATCAAGCATCATAATTCATTTAAACATGAATAAATCGAATCCTAACAAGCATTATCATCCTCATGCCAAAAATCCCCAAAATCGAATTCCAAGCCCTAAAATTCGAACATAATTTCGAACCAAAAAATCACAATTAGGCAGGGAAGAACATCACAAACATGGAAAAAGGGGTAAGGAACGTTACCCAAACGAAATCGGAAGAAAAACGACCAAAATCCGATGAACCCTAGAAATTGGGGATCGCCGCTCTTTCTCAAAATTCGACTTCAAATCGTGATGAAACTTTCAATTGCCGGAGGGGAAATGAGCGCCTGGACGAGACGAAGCCGTGGGTAGGTCGGACGCGCCGATCGGCGGCGGGACGGCGGCGGCCGAAGCGCTTTTGCGCGCGGGCAGGGGCTGGCAGACGGGAAAGGGTCGCGGGAGAGGAGAGAGGAAATGAAGGGGTTGAAATGAAATTTCCTTTAAAATTTTGGGTTCAATTGGTATTTATAGCAAAAATACCCCGAAAAATTAATAGCCCCACAAATACATCATGATTCCTTAAAAATCATCTGTTTTCAAAAACTCTCTCTCTAACTCCAAAATCCCCTACCGGTGCTCACCCAGCACCCGAGATTCCGAGACACATCAAAAACCCAACTCTTAGGTTTTACACCGTAATGTGAATACAATCTCAACCTCTGGATCCAACGATCCCAACTACCCAAATAAACGAGCCCAGAAGGCCCAATACCTCGATTAAACCCACATTGCCACGTAAAACCACTTTAGGGATTATTAACACTACGGGATTAACACCTATAATCCCTGGTCATCACAGTAGAACCATCTCAGGTAGCCACGTAACAAAGGAGATAAAGTCCCACGACATCTCCACTTTTGGAACTAAGGTACGTAGTGAGACGTACGAGCATCGGACAGTAAAACGTATTTATTACGCTTTGAATTTGTTACGCATTATGGTTGCATACATGGTTTGGATATGCGTTATGGTTGCATGTGTATATTGGATGCCTTGGTGCATGTGATTGTGAGTCAAGATTATATTCCAGTGATGAAGAATACTTGCCGCCTTCATGTCGAAGCGATGATAGAATACTTGTCGCTGCCATATTATAGCGATGAAGAATATTTGCCGCAATTATGTCGAAGCAAAGGATAATGCCGCTGTCATATTGTTGCGATGGATATTATGCCGCTAATATATCGAAGCGAGGGGTATTAATGCCGCTGTCATGTAAACGCGAGGGGTATTATGCCACTGATATAATAAGACTGGAACTGGCCATTGGTATACATGGAATGAGTGCATGTCATGACATACATATTGGTATTATAATCCATTGATTATGATTGTGGTACAGGGACAACCAAGGGAGCTTTTAAATGTATTAAATACATGAAGTGGATCGTATTTACGGTTTATGCATTTGAATTACAATCATATTATTGTGAATATGATTTATATACATGCTCATGGTTTTGGGGTTGTTCCTGTAGGTACTTTTGGGCGGACGGGCTAAGGCGGGTTGATGCGGTGAGCTAGTGAGGAGTGTTTTGGGCATAGCAGGCTTAATTCGTTTGTATAGTCTCTACTTTAGGAGTAGTGTAAAACTATAGGATTAGCATTCGATTGGTTGGGAATGTAATTAATCTCTTTTGGAAATTTTATTTTGGCCTGTAATCTTAACGGCTCAAGGCATCAACACGAACTTTATATTCTTAGATGCATGTTTAGCTCCATTACGCCTTTAATCCGCACTTAAGGAACTAGGGTCCTTACTGACGCCTACCCCAAAACTTGGCTCTTGGAGGATTTGCCCTTCAGGTTGGCCAACATCCTTGATCGGTTCCATTTTCTCCTCTGCATAAAGGAACAAAAGGGTTACTCCGAGCGATAATTATTATTCACAGAGAAGAAGGTGCTCTAATCACTCACCGAGGAGCATGCGTAGTGATGCGCCCTTTGGGCTCTGCAAGAACAAGTGCAGCAGCTCGCCATCAATAAACTATGCCAAGTCATAACATCGGTCACCGAGTTTCCGACGGCCTGACAGATATGGTTCTTTCTCGAGGAGACCCTTGATGGATTTGGCCCTCGGTAGACTTTCCCTCCAAAGCACGGGACAGTTCCAAGGCTGAGACAGACGAGCAAAAATGTAAAATTTATTTCCACTCCTTTCTTGAAGAGGGGTAGTTCTTAAGGAAACCTACCCCGTTCGGGAAGAGAAGTTAAAAAGGCCTACTTCCTTTTTATTTAGTTGGAAAAAATAATGAAATAATTCAGGAGTAGGGGTGAAACCCAAATAAGAAAGAACAATGAAAAACCAGCCAAAAACCTATAGCTGTTGGGGAACAGTTGGCTGAAAAAATTAGTAAAATAATTCACAACAGCAAGGAAGAAGGCAGGAATGAGAAAATGTAAGCCCCCTCGGAGTTGGTCTAGATAAAATGGAAAATAACCTTTGGGGGGTAAATGGGGGAGTGATCCCCAAGAGGGAGTAATAAAGGAGATGCTTTAGGGGATCTCTCATTTCTCTCGGGGGAGGGAGAGTTGTTGACTGGGACGAATCCTCGACTCGAAGACTTCGTACCAAGGGACTTGGGCAGCAACCAAGCCTTGGTCTACACCAGTTTGTTCGTTTTGTTCGTTCTCTGGACGAATAGCCGAGGAACCAGAAGAACTCAAAGTCTCCTCACTGTCCGAGGATGTCGGTATGGGAGGAAGGTTGGAAGATATTTCCCCCATGAAAGTTCTATATCCATTGACTGCCCTCAAAGAGGAATCGTCTGATGAAGAAGACATCCTAATGAACTGTTAGTAATCCATCAAGCATACAACGCAGCGGAATTTAAAATTGGGATTACTATAACCGCGGATCTATACATAGGGATTCATATCGGATAAAGGATTTACAAAAGTCTCACCCTTGTAGCGTGTTTGAGCAGATTCCACGAAGCAGCACCACGTCCAACGAGTCCTTCGAGCCACTAGCAAAACTTAGCGAGTTTTGCCTCTACGGTATCCACACGATCAAATCAGGCAAGGGACGTTCAAGAACAAGTTGCTAGACTTGTTCTTAAACAAACAAAACCCTCACGGTTACTATAACCGAACAAGCACGACCTTGAAGATCAAGGTGGCGGCGACGATGATCTTCGAACAAGAGGCGGCCGAGAGCTCCTTGAGGTTTTAGGTTTTATGATATTAAGTGTTAATCTTATTAATCACCATGTAATCAAATTATATATGATTTAATTAAAGGCTTTCATAAAGCCTCATGGGCTTAAGCCCATGATTTTAATTTAATCCTTATAATTATTAATTAATTAAGACTCCTTTTAATTATTTAATTCATCTCATATCCTGTTATATAGGAGGGACAAATCCTATCTCGATCAGTCAACATCCCTCTACATAATTCGTAGTGTATCCAATAGTCGCCTTTATAGTTTACCCTGTTACAGGTAACGTTTGACAATATCAAGATACATAACTCTTTATGTTGGGATCTCTGATGATCACAAGTCGTAAGGATTACATACATTATTATCACTATGAGAATTGCTTATGACACTCATATAACTATCCATGTAGCATTCTCATGGTGGGTCTGTCCAGTACATCGTTCTCTAACATGTACCCATGTGTTGATTTGATATCTCATATCAATGAACAATTCATCAATCAACACATACTAGTCTCTATGTATTATCATTATCCTGATTCATGATAATACTTGACTAGGGACAATGTTTAAGAATAATACAATATTATTCTAAGGACATTAACATATATATATTTATTCACATTGCACAGTTAAAAGAATAATATATAATAATGAATTGCCATTCATAAAATCATAAACATTGTATGTCAAAACAATCATCTAATGACTTGTCTTAGGACATATCCCAACATGAACTGGGGGCTGGAAATTCTGAAAGAGAGAAGTGCTCGTTTGTCTGATGCTAGCTCGGAAGCAGAATGAAGCAAGTGAATGAAATGAAGGGGAATGATGGAGTATTTATAGAGGGGACCAGGTGAATAGTCTTTCAATCTGCACCGTCCAAAATAAATCGAATGAACGGCACAGACGAGCCATGGGAAACTACACATCACGCAACGATTTGAAAAATTTGGGCTGGAAAAAAGACCGGGAAAAAATCCACGAGCAGGTCATAATGCTGATTTTACCTCGAGGTGATAAACCGAGATTCAATACACTCATCTCGCTTTACTTCAGGGGGTGATGTAATGTCATAGGATGAGTCAGTTTCTTCGGTAAAATCACATGCAAGGGCCGCGCAAAAGATATACCGAGCAAGAGATATCCCGAGCTGTAAGACCCCAACTCCTAATCTCGTCATTATTGCATGTATCATCGTGATTAGTGCATTTATCAACGTCATTAGTGCATACATTTATATCAATTGGGAATTCTCATTACATGTTTCGTACTTACGGTCCTCTATAAAATTTCTAGAAAAAAATTCCCCTGTAACTTGATTCTCAACAACACTTAATTCACAGATGTACATACTTTATGATGCACTAGTCATATTCTCAATTAATTATACAAATATGTTCATAACAAAATTTACATGCAATGCCAAAATTAAATGAGAAATATCAATGACATTTATACAATCCATTTATATATACACAACACTATGCTCACATGCGAGCATTCAATAAATAATTGTAAATGTGGTTGTATAATCACATTAACAATGTTGGTAAATCGCTCCTAGGAGCATCCTCGTCCAATAACTCGAACTTGTTTTCAAACCAACGTTGTACATGTTCTACCTGTTTCAACGGAAACAGCCCCCACAGAGGGTGAGCATACCAACAACATTAACTCGATAGCATTAATACACAATTAATAATTTACAGAACATAATGCTGTAATTTAAGTAAATACTTCCTGAGTATACCATATCCATATAAGATCTCTCACGCTGTTCTTGTTCTCATAACATCCAAAATCATCAATTCCAAAGTCAATTAAATCATCACAAGAATGATTTACTGTACAAATATTTAAAACCATCAATTCTACCATCGACAATGACTTAATCATGAAAACAAAGATTTAAAGAAATTAAATACATTTTGGTTATCAATTTATTAGTCATTACTCATCATGTCACATAGCTCGCTCAACAACGGCGGCAACATAATCCACAACACGCTCAATAGCGGCATCACAAGAAATCCTAGCACCATTCATTGGCGCTCCCAATACTAATCAACACATTACTCAACGATTATATCAACGAATATAACATTCAAACTGGTACGTCTCTACTTACTGATTCAAACACAACACGGATATATTATTCATTACACGTAACAATAATATATTTACCTATGCTCGTACTTCGCATGTACATTAAGTCGACGCCATGGTTTAGATTTTCTCGACATCAGGAGGCTCGTATACTATCTATATTGCATGTTATTTCAATATTATCATTGATAACTCACACAATAACAACATTTATCATATAGACTCGGCATGCCTCCTATCATACTCATTCATCATATGTTGTGTTCTGTATACTACTCAAGTCTTCACAGTTTATAATTTATTAACTTGAGTTATCAATTAAGTCAGACATGTAATATACGTCTTACTGATGTTCAATACTTCTAACCTTATTCCATTATTACCAAAACATCCCAAAAGTCATAATCATCGTCAAAATCGATTGTACAAGAACATATCTCAAAATTTCCAACAAAATATAAATTTTCAAAAATTTTAGGACAGATCTCTGGTGGCAGAAACATTTTTACCAATTTTCACTTTCCGCGATCGATCGCTCCAATCATAGCGATCGATCGTTGAGCATTTTTTTTAACGAACGATCGATCCCTACAAATCTAGTGATTGATCTCTGAAACTGTTCATCGCCACCAAATTTGATATTTCTTCGGACGATCGATCGTTGCTCTCCTATTGATTGATCTCTAGGCCCTGTTTTAGACAAAAGTCGAAATTTTCAAGTACAAAACTCAATCCAACACAAACCACACCCTATTTCCTTCCATTGCTTGATAGGGTTGATTATTACTTGTATTTGTGCTTTGATTTATATATATTTTTTTGTAGATTCCTGGAAGATGTTATGCTTTTTGGTATTTATTTGATTGTTCCAGGAATCTAGGTAGAAAATGGAAGAATTGAGCTAAAAGGAAGAAAACGGATCAAACCGAGGCAAGAAATGAAGAAATTGAATTCTGGCATGACCGATCGATCGAACATGAAAGGCGATCGATCGAAGGAGGCAGAAGTTTTGGCAACAAAGAAAAGCAGAGCTCGATCGATCGGTGCATAATTCTTGATCGATCGCGAGTGGTGGAAGATTTACAAAGCGAATGGAAGAAAGCTCGATCGATCGGAAACTTACCCTCGATTGATCGAGCATGGCAGATATTTGGCAAGAAAAAGTGAAGAAAGCTCGATCGATCGGAAGCTTAGGCTCGATCGACCGAGCGAGGCAGAGAAAATTAGGAACTGGAGTTAAAGACGCTCGATTGATCGAGACATATGAACCGATCGATCGAGACGCGGAATTTTCAGAAAATTAAAGACTTGATTTGGTTTGATTTTTGGAAACTCTTCCATACACCCCCTTCTCTATAAATTAGGGAAGTATGGCACGAAATTGGAGGCCATTATTCAGAGTATAATCAGACCCAATAAGATATTTTTCAGCCGCCTATCATCTTCAAAGAACAATCCGAGGTTAGAGAAATCCTTTGAAGTGCAAGGAAGGAAGCAAGAGAATAAGTATCATTCAACACACGGATTCGCTCCTACGTTATCGTATTTCTAAACTCTAGTTAATTTTATTTTCATATTTATTTGAATGTTTTTGAGGTTGAGAAACGATTAAACATCTTGTTAATTTGATTTGAATTTAATTAAGTTTATTTTATCAAGTTTAGGGAATTTTGTGTTTGAATCATTGATTTGTTTGTGCTTGAGTGAATTAATTCTTATGTGCATGAATTATAACCTTAATGCTATCAAAGCCTAGCTAACTTTGATTAAATTAGTGGATTATAATTGAGATCGAGAGATGAAACTATAATACGCTATAATAATTCGTGTTGTATGTTAAGATTTAGATCGAGAGATTAAATCACATACGTGATCACTTTGAATTGAGATATTTGAAGTTAACGGTTTTCATTGAGATGTATTCGATATTAAATTGGTTTAAGTGAACGAGAGTTACTTGTGTCAATTTAATATTAGTTTCAATATAGCTTGAGAAAGTGTATTGATTATATTAGGAAATCCGTCACCTTAAGAATGGATTGATTAGTAATTGGTTTTGCAAGCAAATCATTGACGATAACACATTTGAACCAACATCTTGATAAATTTCTTGAGCTGAATTCCTTCGCATTTTCAAAGGAGTTGATTTATTTTGAGTTTTTAAGTTTTCAGTTTAAATAGATAATTAATCATATTTTTTGTAGGCTAAATAAAATTTTACTAATTTTTTTTGGTACTTATACGTTAGTCCCTGTGGGTTCGACATCCTTTCTTTTATATCACTATACTAAAACTTGACACCGTGCACTTGCGGTCTAAAATCGCTAGACTGGAATTAATTATTTAAAATAAAAGCGATCAAGTTTTTGGGGCCGTTGCCGGGGACTAATTTGTATAATATCATACGAGATTAGTTAATTGTAATTTAGCCATTAATTTTTGTTTTTGTTTTGTTTGTCACTTTTGATCGTTGGGTTTACTACATTCGCATTTTCTCCTTTTGGGTTGATTTTTACAGGTAGTCATTTTCTTGGTGCATGCTAAGGAATATGTTGGGATATGCCCTAAGACATGTCATTGGATGATTGTTTTGACATACAATGTTTATGATTTTATGAATGGCAATTCATTATTATATATTATTCGTTTAACTGTGCAATGTGAATTAATATATATGTTAATGTCCTTAGAATAATATTGTATTATTCTTAAACATTGTCCCTAGTCAAGTATTATCATGAATCAGGATAATGATAATACATAGAGACTAGTATGTATTGATTGATGAATTGTTCATTGATATGAGATATCAAATCAACACATGGGTACATGTTAGAGAACGATGTACTGGACAGACCCACCATGAGAATGCAACATGGATAGTTATATGATTGTCATATGCAATTCTCATAGTGATAATAATGTATGTAATCCTTACGCTTGTGATCATCAGAGATCCCAACATAAGGAGTTATGTATCTTGATATTGTCAAACGTTACCCGTAACATTGTAAACTATAAAGGCGACTATTGGATACACTACGAATTATGTAGAGGGATGTTGACTGATCGAGATAGGATTTGTCCCTCCTATATAACAGGAGAAGTGTTTGGCCCTTGATCAAGTGAGAACTAAAATGCATGGCCATGCTCGAATGAGTCGATATGTGATATCGAGCTTATTCGTTTATTCTAGTTCTACTTGGGGATCAAGAAATAAAGATTGAATATACGAGTATGACTATTCCATGACTCATGTTCAATCTAAACACAAAGGACAAAGGGATTAAGTTACATGGTTAATATTATCACAAGTTCTAAAGGTTATGGCGAGTCATTGACATTCTTGTAATTTGGGTAGCCTTGATGTGTTGCTAGATACCGCTCATTGCTTGTGACGTAAAATGAGATTTTATGTCACTGCCAACATTACAAGATCCTATCGGGTCGCACAAAAGATTAAATCAATAAGGGAAATTAAATTCATAGGATGAATTAAATAATTAAGAGGAGTCTTAATTAAATGATTATAAGGATTTAATTAAATCATGGGTTTGGGCCCATAAGACTTTAAGAAAGTCTTGAACCTTAATTAAAGTCTTATAATATAAATACAAGGTTTTTATTAATGGTTAATCATACTTTATATATCAAAACCTAGCCACCATCCTATTGAAGCTCTCGGCCACCTCTCACTTAAAGGTTCTCGGCCGCCGCCTTGATCTTGTGGTGTTTCCGGCCATCTTCATACGATTTGGAATCGTGTGGTGTTATTGTTCCGGTTTAAGAACGAGTCTAGCAACTTGTTCTTAAATCCCCTTTTCGATTTGATCGTGTGGATACCGTTGAGGTAAGACCTTGGAGGTATTGCTCGTGACTCGGGTTCGTTGGACGTGGTGCTTCGTGGAATCTGCTCAAACACGCTAAAAGGGTGAGACTTTTGTAATCCCTAATCCGATATGATAACCTATGTATAGATCCGGTGTCTTGTAATCCATTAAATTTTTATATTCCGCTGCGTACCATGCTTGATGGATTACTTACAGTGGTATCGGAGCCGTGTACAAGGCTCATATCGGATTTATGTGGTTAAATTGTTTTAATCATATTAGAATTAATATTGCATGCTATTTAAAACTGTATGAACATATATGATATGTTAATATTAAGTTTGTGAAATTATCGTGAAATTATATTTGATATTATTGATGTTTGATGTATACGATACACGAAGCGAATAATCGAATCAATTGTATGATGTTTCGGCCACCACCTAGTGCACTTGACCCACGGCTTAGCCACGTGAGGGCTAGGGTTTTCGAACCCTTGGCTCGAGATGGCCTAGTCGTTGTGGCTCATGTTCGTGCATGGAGATTTCGAGACGTGGATGAGTTTTGAACTCTTTGGCTCGATAATGGTTCACGCATGCATGGATAAGTGGCTTCACTACGTGAGAGCTAGGGTTTTCGAACCCTTGGCTCGAGATGGTTGAGCCACTACCGTGCATGGCCTGACCATGATTCGTGGCTCATGAATTCCGGCGTTTCGAACAAGTTGGCTCGATGGAAACACAAGGAAGGAGCAAGGCGGCTAGGGTTAGACCCTAGCGCCGCCGTCGCTCGCTCATAGGTTCGGACCGAGCCGTGGGCTAGGGTTTCGAACCCTAGGCCCATTATTGGTCCAGCCATGATCGCTAATAGTTCGAACCATGATGGTTCGTAATTTAATCGCTTAAGTTCGTGGCATGTGATGTCCCGAGCGTACGATAATTTTTCAAAATTTATTTTACAGTTTTAATTAGAATTAAATTTTAAAATGTTTAGAATTTAATTAATTAAATGTTAAAGCATGTTTTATGTGTTGTTTGAGCATGGTTCATGGTTATAGCCCTTTGACCTATTAGATAGGATTTGTGAATGTTTGTAATTTATAATACGGCCTGCGAGTCGTGCCTTCTCTATTTTTCTCTAAATGTTATCCCTCCCCTATGTTCCCCTCGAATGTGAATCGAGGAATTCTATATTTGTAAATGTTATATAGTATAGATTTTTTTATTGATGGTGGTCAATGAAGATGGAGCTTGGTGCCGGGAGAGGAGGCCATTCACAACTTGGAGCCATTGGAAGGTGCTTATGAAGTTACCTTAGGTTGACTCTTAGGATTTTCTCATTGGCTTGAGAAAATCGCTAGTAGGGGCTATAACCATGTCACGTTTAATTATGTATGTTGATGCATGATTTATCTTATGTTTTAGATTGATAATTGTATTACACGTATATGTAGATATGTATACACCTATATGTAGTGGACATATTTTAAATTATCAAACTAATCATGAGATCAATAAATCCCTCTAAAATATTAAGTTTTAGATGCCTTCCAAAATTAAAAGTACTCGTCAAAACTTTGATTGTACATGTGTGGGTTTGCCAAAGCAAAGCACCGTGGCAATCTTAGTAAGGCGCGAAAGGATAGAAGTGATATCCGTTATACTTCAAATTGTGTACGACTTAACTAGGTTATCTCAATAGGATTGGGAACCTAGAGGCATGGGTTGAATAATAATTCATTTGATGAATTGAACAAAGTGTTGTTCGTCCAACTATCCAAGAATTACATGTGATGTAATTGACAAAGTGTTGTCTACCTAAATAACCGAGTCTTGGGCGATTAGCCAAAGCTAACTCAAGATTAGGCAAAATATGGATCTTGGCCCACTAAAGGTTACGAGGGTTGATATTTTTTAAACAAAATAGTGGGAGTATCATTTAATATAAGACCATGTTAAATGATTAAATCATAAACTTATTTTGCATATTTATATTGTAGATATCCATGGCAACTAACAATACAACAAGCACATTATCACTGCGATCGGTCCTTGAGAAGGACAAATTAAATGGGACAAACTTCCTAGACTGGTATAGGAATCTGAGGATAGTCCTCAAACAAGAAAAGAAGCAATATGTCCTAGAGGAACCCTTACCTGTTGAGGAACCTCCCCTGACGGCTACTAGAGCCAATAAAGATGCTTACAAGAAGCATCAGAATGACGCACTTGATGTTGGCTGCCTTATGCTTGCCACCATGAACTCTGAACTTCAGAAGCAACATGAGGAAATGGAGGCGTTCGATATGATCGAACACTTAAAGCAATTGTACCAACGACAAGCTAGACAAGAGAGGTATGACGTCTCTAAAGCGTTGTTCCAGTGCAGGATGGTAGAGGGAAGCCTAGTTGGAACTCATGTACTCAAGATGATTGGGTACATTGAGAATCTGGAGAAGCTGGGTTTTCCATTGGACCAAGAGTTGGCCACCGATGTGATCTTGCAATCGTTGCCTGAGAGCTTCAGTCAATTTGTAGTAAATTACAATATGACTGACATGGAAAAGACTCTACCACAATTGCTTGGTATGTTGAGAACATATGAAGCAAATACAAAGAAGACTAAGGCCACAAATGTTCTTATTGTGAAAAAGAGCAAAGGAAAGGCCAAAGATAAGGGCAATAAGAAAGCAAAGAAGGTCTTTGTTAAATCTAAGCCAAAGTCTTCTGCACTGAAGCCAAAGGGAGGGATAGCAAAGGAAGGAAACTGTTTCCATTGCGGTGAGACCGGTCATTGGAAAAGGAACTGCAAAGTATATCTGGAGGATCTCAAGAAAGGAAGTGTGACTTCCACTTCAGGTATTTTTGTTATAGAAGTCAATTTATCTACTTCTTCATCATGGGTATTAGATACTGGATGTGGATATCACATTTGTGTAAATGTGCAGGACCTCAAAAAGAGTAGATTGTTGGCAAAAGGCGAAGTTGATCTCCGAGTTGGAAATGGAGCAAGAGTTACTGCATTAGTTGTAGGGGATTATCATTTATCTTTGCCTTCTGGTTTATCGTTGATTTTAAAAGATTGTTATTTTTTGCTTTCAATTACCAAAAACATTATTTCTATTTCTTGTTTGGACAAGTATGGATTTTCATTTATTATAAAGGACAACTGTTGTTCCATTTATCTAAATGATATGTTTTATACTAGTTCACAAATGATGAATGGTCTTTATTTATTAAATCTTGATATGCCTGTCTATAACATAAATACTAAAAGGATTAAAAATAATGATTGTAATCCGACTTATCTCTGGCATTGTCGCTTGGGCCACATAAACGAGAACCACATATCTAAACTTCATAAGGATGGAGTATTAGATTCATTTGATTTTGAATCATATGAAACATGCAAATCT
The DNA here is from genome assembly GCA_907163345.1 of Haberlea rhodopensis. Classification (NCBI taxonomy): domain Eukaryota; kingdom Viridiplantae; phylum Streptophyta; class Magnoliopsida; order Lamiales; family Gesneriaceae; genus Haberlea; species Haberlea rhodopensis. The sequence continues at coordinate 9,004,978 of CAJQUN010000006.1, read as the reverse complement.
TGTTTAATGGGCAAGATGACTAAAGCCCCTTTCAAGGGACATGTTGAAAGGACAAATGTTTTATTGGGACTAATACATAGTGATGTATGTGGGCCAATAAGTACACAAGCTAGAGGTGGTTTTCAATACTTCGTTACGTTTACTAATGACCTCAGTAGATATGGGTATGCATACCTAATGAAGCATAAGCATGAAACCTTTGAAAAGTTCAAAGATTTCAAGAATGAAGTACAAAACCAACTTGGCAAAAGTATCAAAATCCTTCGATCAGATCGAGGAGGTAAATACTTAAGCCAAGAATTTCATGACTATCTAAAGGAGTGTGGGATAGTCCCACAACTCACTCCTCCGTATACTCCACAATGGAATGGTGTATCCGAGAGGAGAAATCGAACTTTGTTGGACATGGTTCGATCAATGATGAGTCATGCAGATCTTCCGATATCCTTTTGGGGACATGCTTTAGAAACAGCAATATTCTTACTGAACCGTGTTCCATCTAAATCAGTGGAAAAGACACCATATGAGATATGGACTGGGAAGTGTCCTAGTATGTCTTTTATGAAGATTTGGGGTTGTGTCGCTTTCGTTAGACGTCACGCCACTAACAAACTTGGACCCAAATCTGATAAGTGTTTATTTGTGGGGTATCCCAAGGAAACGAAAGGATACTATTTCTATTATCCCACCGAGAACAAAGTAGTTGTTGCTCGGACTGGTGTATTTCTTGAAAGAGAATTTATTTCTAGAAAAACCAGTGGGAGAAAAGAGACACAAACCCAGCGTAGGTCTGTAAGAGAACACCGGGAGCCACAGAGATATGGATTTCTTGTGACTCAACAAGGTGACTTACTACTTATTGATGAGGATGAGCCGTCATCTTATCAAGAAGCTATAATGGGTACTGATTCTGATAAATGGCAAGAGGCCATGAAATCTGAGATGGAATCCATGTATTCAAACCAAGTATGGACTTTGGTTGATCCACCTGAAGGGGTACGACCCATAGGGTGCAAATGGATTTTCAAGAGATAGACCGATATGGATGGTAATGTACAAACCTATAAAGGTCGACTGGTTGCAAAAGGTTTCAAACAAATTCATGGTATTGACTATGATGAAACATTTTCACCAGTTGCCATGGTTAAATCCATAAGGATCTTACATGCAATAGCTGCATTTCATGATTATGAAATCTGGCAGATGGATGTCAAAACAGCTTTCCATAATGGAAATCTGCTCGAGGATGTGTACATGACACAGCCCGAGGGTTTTGTCGATCCAAAGGATGCTGGAAAAATATGCAAGCTACAATGATCCATTTATGGATTGAAGCAAGCTTCTTGGAGTTGGAATCTTTGTTTTGATGATGCAGTCAAAGAGTTTGGTTTCATCAAAAACGTAGATGAACCTTGTGTCTACAAGAAGGTCAGTGGGAGCATAATTACTTCCTAATATTGTATGTAGATGACATACTTCTAATTGGGAATGATATCCCTGCCTTACAATCTGTAAAGATTTGGCTAGGGAATTGCTTTTCTATGAAAGACTTGGGTGAAGCCACCTATGTATTAGGAATCAAGATCTATAGAGATATATCGAGAAGGCTTCTTGGCCTAAGTCAAAGTACATACATAGACAAAGTGCTAAAACGGTTTAGCATGCAAGAATCAAAGAAAGGATTCGTGCCTATGACACATGGTATATATCTCTCGAAGGAACAGTGTCATCAACACCAGATGAGAGACAACGCATGAGTAAGATTCCATATGCGTCAGCTATTGGATCTATCATGTATGCCATGATATGTACTCGTCCTGATGTATCATATGCTTTGAGCATGACGAGCAGATATCAAGTTGATCCAGGTGAGGGTCACTGGATTGCTGTCAAGAATATCCTGAAGTACTTGAGAAGAACTAAGGATACATTCTTGATTTATGGAGGTGATGAAGAGCTCAATGTAATGGTTACACTGATGCAAGCTTCCAAACCGACAAAGATGATTTTCGATCACAATCTGGATATGTGTATTGCCTAAATGGAGGTGCTGTGAGCTGGAAGAGTTCAAAGCAAGAGACAGTAGCCGATTCTACAACGGAAGCTGAGTATATTGCTGCCTCGGATGCAGCAAAGGAAGCAATTTGGATCAGGAAGTTCATTTCTGAACTTGGAGTGGTGCCTAGCATTAAAGATCCGATAGAACTCTATTGTGACAACAATGAAGTGATCGCATTGGCTAAGGAACCTAGATCTCACCAAAGATCCAAGCACATACTTCGGCGCTTTCATTTCATTCGAGAAATCGTTGAAAGGGGAGATGTTAAAATATGCAAAGTACCAACAGATGATAATGTATCTGACCCATTGACGAAGCCACTGTCACAGCAGAAGCATGATCGTCATAATAGATCTCTAGGCATTAGGTATATGTCTGTGTGGTCTTAGTGCAAGTGGGAGATTTGTTAGGATATGCCCTAAGACATGTTGGATGATTGTTTTGACATACAATGTTTATGATTTTATGAATGGCAATTCATTATTATATATTATTCGTTTAACTGTGCAATGTGAATTAATATATATGTTAATGTCCTTAGAATAATATTATATTATTCTTAAACATTGTCCCTAGTCAACACATGGGTACATGTTAGAGAACGATGTACTGGACAGACCCACCATGAGAATGCAACATGGATAGTTATATGATTGTCATATGCAATTCTCATAGTGATAATAATGTATGTAATCCTTACGACTTGTGATCGTCAGAGATCCCAACATAAGGAGTTATGTATCTTGATATTGTCAAACGTTACCCGTAACAGGGTAAACTATAAAGGCGACTATTGGATACACTACGAATTATGTAGAGGGATGTTGACTGATCGAGATAGGATTTGTCCCTCCTATATAACAGGAGAAGTGTTTGGCCCTTGATCAAGTGAGAACTAAAATGCATGGCCATGCTCGAATGAGTCGATATGTGATATCGAGCTTATTCGTTTATTCTAGTTCTACTTGGGGATCAAGAAATAAAGATTGAATATACGAGTATGACTATTCCATGACTCGTGTTCAATCTAAACACAAAGGACAAAGGGATTAAGTTACATGGTTAATATTATCACAAGTTCTACAGGTTATGTCGAGTCATTGACATTCTTGTAATTTGGGTAGCCTTGATGTGTTGCTAGATACCGCTCATTGCTTGTGACGTAAAATGAGATTTTATGTCACTGCCAACATTACAAGATCCTATCGGGTCGCACAAAAGATTAAATCAATAAGGGAAATTAAATTCATAGGATGAATTAAATAATTAAGAGGAGTCTTAATTAAATGATTATAAGGATTTAATTAAATCATGGGTTTGGGCCCATAAGACTTTAAGAAAGTCTTGAACCTTAATTAAAGTCTTATAATATAAATACAAGGTTTTTATTAATGGTTAATCATACTTTATATATCAAAACCTAGCCACCATCCTATTGAAGCTCTCGGCCACCTCTCACTAAAAGGTTCTCGGCCGCCGCCTTGATCTTGTTGTGTTTCCGGCCATCTTCATACGATTTGGAATCGTGTGGTGTTATTGTTCCAGTTTAAGAACGAGTCTAGCAACTTGTTCTTAAATCCCCTTTTCGATTTGATCGTGTGGATACCGTTGAGGCAAGACCTTGGAGGTGTTGCTCGTGACTCGGGTTCGTTGGACGTGGTGCTTCGTGGAATCTGCTCAAACACGCTACAAGGGTGAGACTTTTGTAATCCCTAATCCGATATGATAACCTATGTATAGATCCGGTGTCTTGTAATCCATAAAATTTTTATATTCCGCTGCGTACCATGCTTGATGGATTACTTACAAAATAGCAACCCCACACTCGATCCGTTTGACCCAGAAATCAAGCGTATGTGTCTAAGAAGAATAAGGGAAGCTCGAGCAATGGCTGAACACAATCAAGAAGGGGGCGCGAACAATGAAGCACCGAATCCAAGGTCTATGATGGATTTTGCTCAACCAGCTTTTCATGGATCACTGTCAAGCATTACAAGGACAACCTTTCAACCAACAATTTTGAGATAAAGTCATCTATAATACAGATGATCCAGCATTCAGTGATATTTGGGGGAGTAGCCACTGATGACCCAAACGCTCAAATCTCCAACTTCTTGGAGATTTGTGATACTTTCAAACACAATGGCGTTTCTGACGACGCCATCAGGTTAAGGTTATTTCCCTTGTCGTTAAAAGATAAAGCTAAAGCCTGGTTGAATTATTTACCTGCAGGATCTATCACCACTTGGGAGGGGATGACACAAGCATTCTTATCTAAATATTTCCCCCCTTCCAAAATGGCAAAGATGAGAAACGATATCACCACGTTTGGGCAATATGATCCTGAAACATTATATGAGGCGTGGGATCGTTTCAAGGATTTGCTTAGGAGATGCCCACATCATGGTCTTCCTATTTGGCTACAGGTACAAACGTTTTATAACGTTTATTTTCATCTAACCGTTATATGATTGATGCAGCCTCAGGAGGATCCATTATGCGCAAAACACCGGAAGCAGCTTACGAACTCTTGGGAGAGATGGCTTCTAATAGCTATCAATGGCAATCGGAGAGGAATGTGTCAAAGAAACCGAGCGGAGTTCATCAAATTGACGACATCACTGCTCTTTCGGCACAGTTGGAAGCGTTGAACAAAAAGATAGATAGCATGAGCATGACAGCGATGCAAGCTCAAGTTAGCACTTGTGAGTTATGTGGAAGAAATCATCCAAGCACTGAGTGCCAGGCAGGTAATCCATTCATACAGTCTAATGAGTCCGTTAATTATGTAGGAAACAGGCAGCCCAACAACCCATACTCCAATACTTACAACCCAGGATGGAGGAATCATCCAAACTTGCAATGGTCCAACCAAAACAACATGTTGAACCCACAACAACAACCGGGAAATGCACCTAAGCTGAGTATGGAGGAGCTCTTGACCAAGTTAATCTCATTGACAGAAACAAGGATGCAAATTTAGAATGCATCTATAAAAAACTTGGAGGTTCAAGTGGGGCAACTAGCAACTATAATTCATGGACGAGCTCAAGGGACACTACCTACTGATACAGTAGAAAAACCCGAAGGAGCAAGCAAAAATGGACCACTAAGACGGAGGTGACAGTCCAACTTGGGACTATAAATTAAGAACTTTCCTCTGTCCCTTGCTAGTTTTTCATTTTTTAGTGTAATTATTTTTATTTTTATTCTTGTTATTTTAAATTTTTTCGAGCCTAACTCTGTGTGTTAATTTTCAAATGCAGAAAAATGGAATGAGTCCAATTGGTGGGGGGATCGAACATTGAAAAAAAAAGTTTGGCAAAAATTTGTCTGGAAGGCTCGATCGATCGAGATTAAAGCTCGATCGATCGACCAGGGGTTGCAAAAATAAAAAAAAAATTCTGGAGTCACCGATCGATCGGGAGATTATCCTCGATCGATCGAGGAAGGTTATAAAAAGAAGAAAATTTTTCTGTCTCGCTCGATCGATCGAGTAGAGACTCTCGATCAATCGAGCCACAGATAAATTTGTTTTTAATTCGATTTCAGCAGTCATCATTCACAACCCTATCAATGTTTGCATAGAAAAAAATCGTCTCTTTACCCAAATCACCAATTTCCTTCTATAATTTTACCCACACACTCACAAATCTTGCAATATAAGCTTCAAAACTTCATCTAATCACAATTTTTGGAATAGATTTGAAGATTCACAACTGAAATTGGGAGATTTGCATCACAAAGAAGGAACTCAAGCAAATTCCAAAACATCACCTAGATTTTCATGGTATTCGGTTTCAACTTTTCTCTATATCCATGAATTAGTGAATATGTTTGTTTGGATATACAAGGATTGAAGTTTTTGGTGAATTGGAAATTGAGTAGTTAAATATTGGGGAAGTAAAAAAGTTGGTCGGTAAGATTTGTGAATTCTTGCTGTGGTTGGTAAATTTGGTATATTCTTGTGTGGTTGAGATTGAATCAGTAAGAATTGTTAATTGATCAATGGTGCCAAAGAGAAAGCAAAAGCAAGTCGAAGCCACCACTTCTTCTGCAGATTATGATGAGCGACGCTTTGTGAATTCCGTAGCGGCGGAATTTTACCCCAGCTATCACCGCAAACCCCTCAGTCGTGAAAGGGGAATGAGTTTAGATCGACTTGAATGCCCGGTCATTCAAGAAGCAAGGCGACGAGGTTGGTTTGAATTCATTCAACAACCCATTGATGCGGTGGTCCCTGTTGTGAGGGAATTCTATGCTAATTTAAGGACAATCCACCCAAATTCAAGGGAGGTTGTATTTGTAAGGGGTAAAGATGTTTAATTTGATCGATTCAAATTAAATGCGATTTTTAGGATGTCTTCAATAAAGAATAGTGATTACCAAGCGTTCAAGACGAGCCAGATCAATTATGATGAGGTACTATCGATAATCAGTATTGAGGGGACTGACTGGCAAAGAAATGAAGAGCCTCAATTGGTCCTAAAGAAAATCTGAAACCAGAGGCACAAGCATGGTTCTCCTTCATAGCCTCCCGGGTCATGCCATCGACCCACACTTCTGAGGTTACCAAGGAGAGAGATGCCCTGGTATAGCCATAATCATAGGGCAAACGATGGATTTTGGGGCACATTATCAATGAACACATCTATGATATCGGCAGGAGACCGCCCACCTCCGCATTACCTTTTCCATCTACTATTACAGCTCTTTGCAAGAGAGGCAGAGTGAAGTGAGATGCCGATGAAGAACTCCTACCACCAAAAGGACCAATTGTGTTTGATGGAGCTCCATCTCCTACAGGCCGACGAAGGGTCGAGCCATGGCCTTCGAGCAGCAGACAGGCTGGGCCATCCTCCTCTTCCGCTGCAGAGCATTCATCGATCACTTTGGGCTCCCTTCACAGGGATCTCCAAAACATCCGCCTGGAGCAGCAGGGCATCCAAAATTTGCAGCGGGAACTACAGTGGGGCCAAGCACAGATAAGTCAACACCAAATGGAGTTCCTGCAATACCAATGTGCATGGAACAATGCCTTGGCCCAAGGATTCCCAATTATTAAGTTCCCGCCTGAGCCGCAATTTCAACCATTTCCGCCATACCAACCACCAACACCTGAGTACCAACCATACCAGCCACCACCACCTGATTATCCGCCATACCCACCATACCAGCCAGAGGATACTTACTATCCAGTACCCCCACCGGAGCATGATGAGGACGACGATCACTGCGATCGTCGTCGAGGTATGTGTTTTGCTTTTGCACTTATTGTTTACTATACATTGAGGGCAATGCATGTACTACGTTTGGGGGGGGGGGGGTGTTTACTGGTATCTGCTGCTGTCTTGTGTTACTTCCTTGCATGACTAGTCTATAATAAGATTAGGTCGTTTTTGGGCACATAAATTTTTTTTTTTGAAAATGAGTTCATCATTTAGAAATAATGAATTAGACTTGCAATGGTATTACATAATGATATTAATCCCCATCTCAACTTTCTTGAAGATTTTTGACTTGTTTGTGAATATCTTTGGTTGAGTTAATATTTCAAAAATTGAGGAACATGTTGAGCACTTTTGAGTCATGATTGAGGGAATTATATATTGGAACAATTTTGTTAACTATGATTTGTCTTGAGGATCTTGAAACACTTTAGAACCTATTTGAGAGCACTTTGAGGCGAAATTTTATAGTTATGAACTAGACTTGGAAATGATTTAGGCGATCTTTGGACCGTTTGAGCCTTTCAAGCTTACCATGTTTATATCAATCTCTAGTTCCCTAATTTGAACCTAATTGCAAAAGAATGGAGTATGTTCAACATACTATTAGCCCCCATTCAACAAAAAAATTCTTTGGCAAACTCATTATACCCATCTACTTGAGCCTAAATTGAAAATTTTATCTTAACCCTAAGGGAGTATAATGAGTCTAATTAGATGCACTTGAATTGCTACATTTAAGATGAGCTTATTGTTGAAAAACTTGTTGAATAAGAAAATAAAAAGATAGACAAAAAGCCTTGAGAAAAAAATTGAATAAATAAGACCCAAAAGTGGCCAAGGCTAGAAAAAAAAGAGGAGCTCCATAAATTGTGCTAAAAAGTGACTTTTATAAGTTATACTCTCTTCTTTGTGTTTCCCTATCTTTTCTTTGAAGCCAAAAACCTAGGCCAAACATTACAAGCTTTAAAAGACATATTAATCCAAGTCTAGGGAATAATTACATTAGTGGAGAAGTGATTGAAAAGTAGGCTTATAAAGTGTTTAAAAGTAATCTTGACTTTGAGTTTAATAGCATTATTTGATCCTAAAAGTATATATGAAACTCAAGATTGACATGAACACACACGCACGTTCTGATTTTGCGATATATTGCTTGGCTTAGGAGAAAACACTCCTTGTTGATTTTTGGATTGACTTATTATTGAAGTGTTAGTGGGATTTCTGAGCTTTTATATTTGAGTTGCTAAGTTAATTCGTTCAAAGTATTGATGATGAACTTTGCATTTTGATCTTAATGTTTGCTCGAGGACGATCAAATCTAAGTTTGGGGTAGTTGATAGGGTTGATTATTACTGTATTTGTGCTTTGATTTATATATATTTTCGTGTAGATTCCTGGAAGATGTTATGCTTTGCATAATTCTCGATCGATCGCGAGTGGTAGAATATTTACAAAGCGAATGGAGGAAAGCTCGATCGATGGGAAACTTACCCTCGATTGATCGAGCATGGCAGAAATTTGGCAAGAAAAAGTGAATAAAGCTCGATCGATCGGAAGCTTAGGCTCGATCGATCGAGCGAGGCAAAGAAAATCAAGAACTGGAGTTAAAGACGCTCGATCGATCGAGACATATGAACCGATCGATCGAGACGCAGAATTTCAAAAAATTAAAGACTTGATTTGGTTTGATTTTTGGAAACTCTTACATACACCCCCTTCTCTATAAATTAGGAAAGTAGGGCACGAAATTGGAGGCCAATATTCAGAGTATAATCAGACCCAATAAGATATTTTCAGCCGCCTATCATCTTCGAAGAACAATCCGAGGTTAGAGAAATCCTTTGAAGTGCAAGGAAGGAAGCAAGAGAAGAAGTATCGTTCAACGCACGGATTCGCTCCTACGTTATCGTATTTCTAAACTCTAGTTAATTTGATTTTCAGATTTATTTGAATGTTTTTGAGGTTGAGAAACGATTAAACATCTTGTTAATTTGATTTGAATTTAATTAAGTTTATTTTATCAAGTTTAGGGAATTTTGTGTTTGAATCATTGATTTGTTTGTGCTTGAGTGAATTAATTCTTATGTGCATGGATTATAACCTTAATGCTATCAAATCCTAGCTAACTTTGATTGAATTGGTGGATTATAATTGAGATTGAGAGATGAAATTATAATACGCTATAATAATTCGTGTTGTATGTTAAGATTTAGATTGAGAGATTAAATCACATACGTGATCACTTTGAATTGAGATATTTGAAGTTAACGGTTTTCATTGAGATGTATTCGATACTAAATTGGTTTAAGTGAATGAGAGTTACTTGTGTCAATTTAATATTAGTTTCAATACAGCTTGAGAAAGTGTATTGATTATATTAGGAAATCCGGCACCTTAAGAATTGATTGATTTGTAATTGTTTTTGCAAGCAAATCATTGACGATAACACATTTGAACCAACATCTTGATAAATTTCTTGAGCGAAATTCCTTCGCATCTTCAAGGGAGTTGATTTATTTTGAGTTTTTAAGTTTTCAGTTTAAATAGATAATTAATCATCGTTTTCGTAGGCTAAATATAATTTTGCTAATTTTATTTGGTACTTATACGTTAGTCCCTGTGGGTTCGACATCCTTTCTTTTATATCACTATACTAAAACTTGACAACGTGCACTTGCGGTCTAAAATCGTTAGACTGTAATTAATTGTTTAAAATAATAGCGATAATTGCTCATCAATAACACACTAAAACACCATAGTTATTTGTCTAAATCAACAAAACAAGTCCCCCAAATCTTAACCAAAAAACAAATCACATAATCTCATTTTCAATTCAAAACACCATTAAAATCAAGATTAAGGTATGAAATAGCTTACCCAAGCTCATAACACACATATTTCATTTAAATCAATTACTAATTCAATAATTATGACTCATAATTCTCAACCACACTAGATTTATCTCGAAACCGAGTTCAAAAATAAATTGGTATTCATTCACAATTATCCCTTTATTATTACAATAAACTCAATTTAATTCGGGTATTTATGTTTCAGGCATTACAATTCTCCCCTACTTATAAAATTTCATCCTCGAAATTTAAACACACATACCATACTCTACACACAAAACGCTTCATTTCCCTGCATCGCCTTGTTTCATGAATACATCATGAATGCTATACAACAAAAGTGGAAATGCTAAGCTCAACTTATATCCTAAACGGGGATATCTCCCAAAATAAACTGTACAAACTTAAAAATGCTACCCTCCATCGATGTTAAAATAACAAAAAACACTTTTGTCTACCTCAAACTGTTTCGAAACTTGAATCATTTCTGATTCACAAACCAAAAACTATATTTGTAACACCCTAACATAATCGTGATTTACAATCACAATGCTTCCAATGCAGCCAACAATATACATGCTTATTAGTATCCAGACCTTCCAATAACAACACGAATGAATCAAGTAGATTCACCCTCGGACACACATGTCCTCAAAAACTACCCAGTGAACTCAATCCGTCAACTAGCCTGCAGATGGTTGATGTGATTAGAAATAGACACATCTTTTGCGTTTAATTATTTACGATTTGTTATGTTTTGATGGATAATGTGATACATATGCTACCTAATCGTATATTTGTGTCATTGTAGGTGGAATCGAAGAAATCGAGCTAACTAAGGCGAATAAAGGTCAAGAAAAGCTTTGGAGCTAATAAGGACTCACTGTAGATCAAGAAAAAGGCTAAAAATGTAATTTTAGTTGAAGCGATCGACCGCATGAAGGAGGCAATCGATCGCCTTGGGACAGAAAGTTGAGCAACAAAATTACGCTGCAGCGATCGATCGCGAGGATGAGGCGATCGATCGGCAAAACCCACTGGAGCCAAACGATCGTTATCGAGAAAGAGGCGATCGATCGCCTAAGGAATTTCGCCAAAAGAAATAAGCTAACAATCGATCGTTACCTTATGGCGATCGATCGTCAGCTGAGTTTTGGAAAGTGTGGAGACTTGATTTCTTTCCTTTCCACATGGATTCTACCCTACTCCAGCAGCCTCCCTACCTCAATATAACTCGAAATCAGTCTCTTGTAGAGAGATTTCAGACCTTAGAACATAATTTTTAATTTTTAGAAAAATTTTCTTTCAATTTTTGTAAAGACGCTCGAAGAACGAAGACAGAATCAACAAGCCGGAATCGTGCTTTGCTTTAGTAACTTTCTTTTCTATTGATTGTTTGATGTTTTTAATACAATTTTTGTTAGTTTTAGATTTAGTTATACAAGGCTAAACACTTTGATTCTTGGTTGAGGGATACTTGCCTTTGGAATAGAAATACTGTGAAATTTTCGATTTGATTGTTGAATTTTTAATTCAATTTCAATTTGATTTTCAGATTAGGATCCTTATGATTGTTGTATTTGATTGATAGATTGATCACCTAGTAATCACATACAATTTCTAATGCTAATTGAGAAGCAACAAAGATTGATAATTACATGTTGTTGGTGTTATTAAATTCTTAGGAAAAACGATTGGATAATTAATCCTAACGGCTGTAGTTTCTTATTGATTAGATTCATCAAACTTACTAGTTTTGAAACTATCATTGATTTAATCTTAACGGCTGTAGTTTTGGTTAAAGATTTGATAAGAGTCGAATTGAATGTTGTTTTCTTTTTTACCACGATTAAGGTGAGTGAGGAATTAAGTTTTAAATTGATGAATAATTGAATGAATTCATATGTTCAGTAATTTGATGATCAAGTGAATAATTTCCAAAGGTAAAGTTGACCGAAAACCAAGAATTGCTTTTAATCTTGATAAACTAGTGATTTGCTTGCAATTGTTTAATTTAGTTATAGTTAAAGAAATTCAAAAATCCCCTATTTTGATACTTGTTAGCATAAAAGTATTCACTTCCCTGTGGGATCGGTCCCTACTCACGCTACTACATTCATAACTGTTATTAACTTGAGATGGTTAATTTGGGCGTACGCGATAAACGCTACCAAATTTTGGCGCCGTTGCCGGGGAAGGCAATTACTTTTGTGTTAACGTCACTTTATTCTGTGGTTTGTTGATGAGTACAGGTGAACCCTCTGATCACGAAGAGAATTTTTACTACGATCCTGAGATCGAGAGGACACTACATCGGAGAAGCAAGGATGCTTGAGGAAGAAGAAGAGAGGAACATGATGGCTGCGAATCAAATTTTGAGGCAGTTGGCGAATCCTAACTTGGATCAACAACCTCTCTGCATCACTTTCCCTGCTCTTGCGAATAACGTAAGTTTCGAACTTAAATCTGGACTAATTCACTTATTGCCATCTTTTCATGGTCTTGCAGGTGAGAACCCACACAAACAATTGATGGAACGTGGTATGAACTACGATGAAGCCGAGTGGAGTAACGGATGAGCAAATCAAACTGAGAGCCTTTCCATTCTCTTTAAAGGATCCTGCTAAAGATTGGCTATTTTACTTACCCTCCGGATCTATCACCACATGGATGGACTTGCAAAGAGTCTTCCTAGATAAGTACTTTCCAGCTTCAAGGGCAACTAACATAAGGAAGGAGATCTATGGGGTGAAGCAATACCAAGAGGAGTCAGTGCACGAATACTGGGAACGATTTAAGAAGTTGTGTTGCAAGCTGCCCGCAACATCAGATAACTGAACATCTTCTAATTCAATATTTCTATGAAGGTTTGCTTTCTGGTGACAGGAACTTAGTGGATGAGGCGAGCGGAGGAGCTTTCATTGATAAGACAGCGGAGGAGGCAAGGAACTTAATAGCTAACATGGCGGCCAACTCCCAACAATTTGGACATGTTCGCCATGGACAACCGCCAAGAAAATAGGTAAATGTATCCAATCTGGAACAACAACTTATAGACTTAACTTTTCTTGTGCGTAATATTGCAGGTGGCAATGTGGGGAAGATGAAGCCGTGTGGAATCTGTCTAGCTGTGAACCATCCCACTGATGCATGTCCCTCACTACAAGAGACAACCACTGAGCATGTGAATGCAGCGGGAGGATTCCCAGGGCCACCACAAAGGGGCTATGACAATCCCTCGAGCAATTACAATCAAGGGTGGAGGGACCATCCGAACCAGGGATATTGGAACCCACAGATGCACCAACCTCCACCTTATAGACCGCCATATCAGAGACCTCCACCAACTCCAGTGCACCCTCCTTCTGACAGGTCATAAAATATTATTAAAGTTATTGCTGAAAATAGCTCACAATTTCAACAGGAGACGAGGGCGAGCATCCAGAGTTTGACTACGCAAATGGGACAATCAGCGACTTCATCAACAAGCTTGAAACGAGCATGTCAAATGGACTACCATCACAGCCAATTGTGAACCCAAGGGAGAATGTGAGCGCCATCACTTTGAAGATGAGCGAAGGTGAAGATGAGGAGAAAGTGGTACTGACACCACCCGGAAGAGAAGAAGTGAAAGAGATGAAGGACGTTGAGGAGCTTATACAAGAGGATGAACCGCGAGGTAAGTCCCCTCCACTCCGTGAGTACAAAATGAACCCCCATTCGCCCTTGCATTGAAGGTAAACTATAAGGACAAGGGTACCAAGGGACTCTACGAAACGTTCTGACGCTGCGAGGAGAACGCCCCACTACATGATACCATAATGAAGGTGCCTCGATATGCCAGATTTTTGAAAGAAATTTGGAAATCGGATAAGAGCAAGAAACGCAAAGGGTGCCCCAAGATCGAGCTAGCTGAGAATGTTTTGGCGGTCATCCAAAGAAGCATTCCCACAAAGCGCAAGGACCCCGGTATATTCTCTATTCCTTGTGTGATAGGAACCACTAGAGTTGAGAAGGCAATGCTAGATTTAGGATCTTCCATTAATTTCATGCCTTACTCAATCTACATGATAGGCTTAGATATTACGTGTTTTTAGCTGTAATTTCTTACCGTGTTTCGTACTTTTTCCTGGATGAAATTACGCTTTTTGGTATTTATTTGCTTGTTTCAGGAAAATAGGTCGGAAATGGTAGAAATGAGCTAAAATGAAGAAAACGGGTGAAATCGAGGCGAAAAAGAGAAAAAAGAGAAGAATTCAGATTTTGCAAAGCACCGATCGATCGAGAATATTTCCCGATCGATCGATCCGGGCAGAGAATTCAGCAACAATTTTATCGAAGTGTCGATCGATCGGAACCAAAATTTTGATCGATCGATCGAGGCAGAGAGTTTAAAATGCTGAAATGAACAGTGCACCGATCGATCGGAAAATCTTTTCGATCGATCAATACGCGAATTTTAAAAAATCTTATCTTCCATATTTGATGGATTCTTGGTGGTTTAAATGGGAAATCATTTCCATATCGAATCATACCAGATCAGAGAGGGAAAAAAAGGGCCGAAAAATAGAGAGGAGAACCCTAGTAGCCGCCGAGAAGAATCCGAGGAAAAGCCATCTTCCTCCGTTCTCCGTCCGAGCTTGAGCGAGACATTTCCGGAGTGCAAGGAAGGAGCAAGAGAAGAGATTACGGTGCAACGCACGGATTTCTTCCCACGTATATCGTATTTCTAAACTCTGATTTATTTGATTTGAATATTCATTTGATGTTTTTGAGGTTGAGAGATAATTAAACATCTCATTTATTTGATTTGAATTGAATTGAGTTTATTTTATCGAGTTTGAGTATAATTGTTTTTGAGTTATTGATTCGAATGTATTTGAGTGGATTGATTTCTTATTGTTCATGAATTATATGCTTAATGATATCAAAGCCTAGCTAACTTTGATTGAATTTGTGAGTTATAACCGAGATCGAGAGATAACGTTATAATACGCTACAATAATTCATGATGTATGTTTAAGATTGAGATCGAGAGATAAAATCACATACGTGAACACTTGAATCGAGAGATTTAGAGTAACTAGGTTTTGAAGATTTATGCAATATCGGATTAGTAAATAAGTGAATGAGAGTTACTTGTTCTAATTTGATATTAGTTTCTATACAGCTCGAGAGAGTGTATTGAATAACAGCGAAAACCTTTCACCTTAAGAATCGATTGTTTAGTAGTTGCTTATTCAAACGAATCATTGATGAAAACACAGTTGAACGAAGAGCTAGATAAATTTCTCGAGCGAAATTCCTTTGCATATCCGGAAGCCATTTATTTTATTTATTCTTGTTTTATTTGGATTCTTTAGTTCTATATTTGCATTAGTTAATCTCCCCCCTTTTTAATCGTAGGCTAAATATAATTTTACTAGTCTTATTTGGTACTTATACGTTAGTCCCTGTGGATTCGACAACCCTTACTTTCATTTAACTATACTAAAACTTGACACCGTGCACTAGCGGTAGAGAATCGCTACACTGAGAAATTTCTGTTTAAAAAATAAGTGATCAAGTTTTTGGCGCCGTTGCCGGGGAGTAATCTGTATAATATCATACGAGATTAGTTAATTGTAATTTAGCCAATTTGTATTATTTCATTTTTCTTTTTCTTTTTCGTTTTCGTTAGTTGTTTTTTTTTGTTTTTGATTTTGTATTTTTGTTGTTGTCTCCTTTTGTCTGATCCAGTACATGAACCATTTCTCTAGTGCATGCTCAGAAGAGAGGAACCCATTCTCGGGCCATTTGATCCTGAAATAGAGAGAACTCTACTTAGAAGACTACGAGAAGCTCGAGCAATGGCCGACAATAACGATGCACAAAACCCGAGATCGATGATGGACTTTGCACAGCCAGCATTCTAAGGATCTTTATCCAGCATTACTAGGCCGACAATCCAGGCGAATAACTTCGAGATCAAGCCTGCAATTATCCAAATGATACAGCACTCTGTAATGTTTGGGGGAGCTGCCACTGACGATCCAAACACTCACATCTCCAACTTCTTGGAGATCTGTGACACTTTTAAACATAATGGCGTCTCCAATGACGCCATCAGGTTAAGGCTCTTCCCTTTTTCATTGAGAGACAAAGCTAAATCTTGGTTAAATTCATTACCTGCAGGATTGATTACAACATGGGAGGGGATGACTAAAGCATTCTTATCAAAGTATTTCCCCCCTTCCAAGATGGCAAAAATGCGGAACGATATCACCATGTTCGGGCAACTCGACCCCGAGAGTTTATATGAGGCGTGGGATCGTTTCAAAGATTTATTGAGGAGATGCCCACATCACGGTCTACCCATCTGGCTGCAGGTACAGACTTTTTACAATGGTTTGTTTTCTTCTAACCAATCAATGATAGATGCAGCATCTAGGGGATCGATCATGCGGAAGACACCGGAAGAAGCGTATGACTTATTGGAGGAAATGGCATCCAATAGCTATCAGTGGCAATCGGAAAGGAACACACCACAGAAACCAATAGGAGTCCATCAAGTGGACGAGATTACTGCCATTTCGGCTCAGTTGGAAGCTATGAACCGGAAGATAGATAGCATGGGTGCAGCAGCGATGCAAGCTCAAGCTGTCTTCTATGATTTATGTGGAGGCGGTCATCCGAGCATTGAGTGCCAAGCAGGTAACCAATTTAATCAAACTACTGAAGCTGTGAATTTCATAGGGAACAGGCAGCAAAACAATCCATACTCGAATTCATACAACCCGGGGTGGAGGAACCACCCAAATCTGAGGTGGTCAAGCCAAGAGAATGTGTTGAATCCACAACCACAGTCGGGGTTCTCACAAAAACCGAGTATGGAGGAGCTGATGGCCAAACTGATTTCGTCGACTGAGGTGAGGATGCAGAATCAAGTTGCATCGATTAAGAACCTGGAAGTGCAGATAGGGCAGCTGGCAACGTTGATTTCTGGAAGGACACTAGGTACGCTCCCGAGTGATTCTGTGAAGAATCCGAAGGAGCAATCAAGTTAACAGAGAAGGAGGTGACAGTCCAGCTTGGGACTATAAATTAAGAACTTTCTTCCCCTTCTTCTTCATTGTAGTTTGTTTGTTTTTAATTTGTTTTTAGAGGTTCCGTGAATGAATCCGTGCGATTTTTGTTGCAGGTAATAAAGATATAGGCGAAGCAACCCGAGAGGAAAAGTTTTGAGAAAAATTTGTTTTTGGTAGTCTGGTGATGGCGATCGATCGTGACAAAATCTCGATCGATCGCCCGGAAGTATTAAAGGCGTAGCAATTCACTGCCTCGACCGATCGATCGAGAAAAATTCTCGATCGATCGATCGAGATAAAATTTTGAAAAAAAAGGGCACCGCCGCACAGTCTGTGCAACACTATCAAATTTTTTCCCCTCTCTTCTCCAACAAAAACCACTCGCCTCTTCCAATTTTTTCATCATCTCTCATCAATTTTCTCTCCAAATTTCAAATTACTTCAAATCTTTGAAGTAAGAATTATTTCTGATGAGATTTTATTTGCAGATCTGAAGTATTACAAACAGAATTGGGTAGAATTGCATCCGAAAGAGAATTCCAAGCCAAGCGCCAAATTCATCAAAGATCAGATTTTTCTTGGTAATTGGTTTTAAATTTCGTATCTTTTCATCCTTTGGTGCATTTACTCAGTTGTTGTTAAATTGGGTCAAGAAGAATCGAAGTTTGGGGGAGTTGTCGTTGTGTTGCGGGGTGTTGGTATTGTTGTATTTTGGGTGTGGTGTTTTATTGCAGTAAAGCGGAATAACTGAGAAAAATTTAGCAAGAAAATGGCTCCAAGAAAGAGGTCAAAGCAGGCGGAGGCCTCACAGAAGCAAAAACAGGCGGAGGCCAACAATTCTGAGCAAGAGCATGACGAACGGAAGTTTGAAAATGCCACGGCAGCTGAGTTGTATCCCAGTTATCACAAGAAACCCCTCAGTCTTGAAAGGGGCATGAGTATGGACAAGATTGAATGTCCTGTCATAAGGGCAGTAAGGCGACGAGGGTGGTTTCAGTTTGTTCAAACACCAATGGATGTTGTGGTTCCGCTGGTGAGGGAATTCTACACGAATTTCCAAGTTATCCCACCAGGACGCAGAGCAAATGTTTTTTGTCCGAGGGACGGATGTGCTGGTTGATCAGGCATCAATTAATAATGTTTACCAGATGTCATTCATACAAAACTGTGCGTATCAATCCTTCCGAAAGAGTACGATAAATTATGATGAGGTACTCGCGGTTATTGGCATGCCGGGAAAATATTGGCAGCGGAACGATAAGGGAGAGCCACAGGTGGTTCTCAAGAAGCATTTGACACCAGAGGCCCAAGCGTGGTTCTCATTTATCGCCTCACGGGTCATGCCCTCGACCCACACTTCTGAGGTGACAAAGGACAGAGCGGCCCTGGTATTTTCCATTCTCACAGGGCAAGACGTGGATTTGGGCGAGATTGTTAGTGCTCACATTTATGATATCGGTAGCAGACCACCTACCTCCGCACTACCATTTCCATCTACCATCACTGCTTTATGCTAGAGATGCGGAGTGCAATGGGGGGAAGACGAGGAGTTACTTCCATCGAAGACTCCGATTGTTGTTGATGGTCCACCACCCCCTACAGGACGAAGAAGGGCTGACCCACAACCCTCGGACACTAGACATGCCGAAGCATCCTCATCCTCTGCTGCAGAGCGTACACACATCACTTTGGACTCCCTTCACAGGGATCTCTAAGACATTCGTCTGGAGCATCAGAGCATCCATAGCATGCAGCGGGACATACACAGCATGCAGAGAGCATTGCAGTTGGACCATGAGCAGGTAACTCAGCGTCAGATGGAGTTCATGCAATACCAGAGTGCATGGAACACTGCCATGTCCCAGGGCTTCCCAGGATTCCAGTTCCCGCCAGAGCCATACTTCCCACCATATCAGCCGCATGCACCCCCACCTGCTGATTACCCACCATTTTCGTCATACCAGGGTGAGGAGCGTCACTACCCAGTTCCCCCTCCGGAGCATGATGAGGACGACGACCAGTGATGATCGTCGTCATGCTATGTGTTTTGCCATTACGTTTATTTTTCTTGTCCATTGAGGGCACTGCACATATTAAGTTTGGGGGGGTTTGTTTATATTTGTAGTATTTTTGTTGTGATGTCCGGGGATTTACGGTGTTAATCCCGGTGTGGTAATAATCCTTGATGGATTTTTAATTGTGGCAATTAGGAATTAATTGCGGTTTTGCGTCTCCCGAGGTTGTTTAATCGGGCATTTGGGATCGTTGGATCCAAAGGTTGAGATGGTATTCTCATTTCGATGGAAAACCTATGAGTTGGGTTTTAGTGGGACTTGGAGTCCGGGGTGCCTTATGCTGGGGCCAGTCTGGGGATTTGATGTTGGAGAGAGAGTTTTTGAAAACAGATGATTTTTAATGAATCATGATGTATTGGTGAAGGTATTGGTATGTTGGGGCATTTTGCTATATATACCAGTTGGACTCGGGGTTCCGTCATTTGGAATCCATTTCTCTCATCTCCTCTCCCTCTCACGCCTCTCTCTCACCCAAACCCTTTTCCCCTTTCTCCTTCAAGGAAAATCGATGGAGGCTCATCCTAGGAGCCGGATTTCTCGAAGATAAGTTGGTAAGTATCTTCCCCTCGTCTTTGTCTTCGATTTGATAGTAGTAAGGTGTGTTATGGTTGAGCTTTTGGGTTGGATTTATGTTTTGGGGGTTTTGGGTAAAAAATCTAAAATGTTGATTTTTAGTGTTTTTTTTATGAAGTTTAATTGGTGTATTTAAGATGTGGAGGATGTTTGAGTGTTGGATTTGAGTTTGGGTGTCAAAAACACCATGGAAACTCGAGTTTTCCGGAAAATTGCAGGTGGCGATTGATCTCCAAGGAGAGGTGGTCGATCGCGACGAGCTGCTCGGATTTTCGAAGACGATGAACAGTACAGGAGATCGATCGCATGGCTTAGGCGATCAATCGCGAGCTGGTTAGCGATCGATCGCGTTGATGGGCGATCGTTCGCCTCGAAGCTGGTTTGGCCACTGGAGTGTGGCGATCGATCGCGATAAAGGTGGCGATCGATCGCCACCCGAAGGACTTTGTTTTTTTTTTGTTTTTTTGGAAAAATGTCGGGATTTTGGAACCGGGGTTTAAAGGGGCCGTTTCCGGGGCAATATCTACATTCCAATGGGAATGCTATACTTTTAAAATGGATTGGTTGAGGCCAAAGTTTAATTAAACGGAATTTTGGTTGGGTTTTGGCTATCTATTAAACATATAAAATGAGTTATTTTGGGTATTATGCATGCTTAGCCGGTGGGGCTTTTATTTTGGTAATCGTCATGGATTGGCGATACGATTGGGAATCTTGAACGTGCTTGGACACGTGGTTGCATGCTTATACTTGATTGTGAGTTGTTTATGTGCTTTAGCACATATTTCTCGAGGTATGGAACTCAAGCAAAGTTTGGACTCGAGCTCCGGAATTATAAGGTACGTATGACGTACGAGCATAGCCCTTTAATATAATTGCAATTGTTGAGTGCTTGGTACACTGTATTGCAATGAATGTGTGTGGAAATGCATGACACATGGTATTAGCAGTAAACGGATATTGAAATGCATGGTTTATGGTACTTGCTTCAAATGTCTATGTATGCATTGAGAATTGCATGGTGCC
Organism: Haberlea rhodopensis; assembly: GCA_907163345.1. Taxonomy (NCBI): domain Eukaryota; kingdom Viridiplantae; phylum Streptophyta; class Magnoliopsida; order Lamiales; family Gesneriaceae; genus Haberlea; species Haberlea rhodopensis. Next base: position 8,984,095 of record CAJQUN010000006.1, on the reverse strand, counting down.
GCTTTTGAGCGAGCAATGATTGGGATGTTGTCGCCTGTGAGCGAACATCGATTATGACGCCACTGCTGTTGAGTATGCGTGGAAATGGAACGCCGCTATTGTAGAGCGAGCTATGAAATAGAACTATGGAACCATAAGTGAGATATATGGGGAATTTGTAATCATTGTTTAATGATTTGATAGTATTGATTTTGGTAGCGGTATATGGCTAATGAATTCGTTAATCAATGTAATGATTAACTGGCATTTGGGAATTTGATGGTTTCGGTGTTTTGAGAACAGGGACGGTACAGGAAACCCCGGATGAGGATGATACCATCCAGGGAGTATATTTTGTATTTCATAGCATTTACATTTATGTAAATTATGAATTGTATTGTTGTGGCTATTGGATTTGGGATATTGGTATGCTCACCCCGTGTGGGGGCTGTCTATGTTGGGGCAGGTGGTACAGGTGTAGCAGCAGCTTTGGAGTTGAGCTCGGGCTGTTGATTGATGTACTTCCAGGATTGAGGTACCAGAGCTGGATGGATAGGCGCTCAGATCCAGAGTCGAGATCGAGTTGCGCTTGAGAGGTGCTTCCAGGATCGAAGCACCAGTAATGGTATCCCGTAGAGTGTTTTATACATTAGATACACGCTTATTCATTGGATGCTCTTATGTGAGTACATATTACGTGTATATGGAATGTATAAATGGGCTACGACTTTTCTCTATCCATTACGGTTAGCATGCAATTAAATGTGGAATTGCTAAATGAATTGAGAGCATATTAGTGTATGTTGAAAGGTGCATGACATGTTTTATGGAATATGTTGGGAAAGTATAGACATTACACGATTAATGTAAAGGAATTTTATAGAGGGCATTCATGCTAGAGTTGCATGTAATTACTTTCCCCTTGTTAACATGATAGTATGCACTAAGTACAGTGGTTAATACACTAATATCGGGTTAAGGGCACGGGGGTCCTTACATTAGTGGTATCAGAGCAGTGGTTAGCTCTTTGGGGCTGTTGAAGGCCTGTAACAGGCTGATAGGGATGGGTAGCACATATTTATGCATGATAGTAGTTAGTGTTGTGTGACACTACTATTTTGCTTATGTGCATTTGTGATATGTGATCATAGTGAAACGATTATATGTCATGACATCTATAGAATCATAATATAATCTGTTGATTATGATTGTGAGTTGTGACACAGGGACAACCAAATGGAGCATGTTGAAATGCATTGGGATACAGGAAGTACTTTGTACTCATAGTTTATGCATTTACTCATTATAATCATATTGTGGAGAATATGGATTATCGTATGCTCATGGTTTGGGATTGTTCCTGTAGGGACACTATGACGCGAAAGGCTAAGGCCAGGATTGAAAGACACGAAACGATAACCTGCGTTTTATATACATCATGGAATATGCATTATGGTTGCATGTGTACAATAGAGTGATGGTTTTAATGCTCTGCCGCCAAATGTTGAAGCGAGGGGTGGGAGTGCCGCATGTCGCATTTGAGCGAGGTGCATTAAAATACACTCATGATGATGTATGTTGGAATATGGATTATGCTTTGTGATGCAGGTATAGATGAAATACTTGGTGAATATCCCATGAGTCATTGTTATGGATGAGTGATGATTTTAAATGCTTGCCGCTACTTATTGTTTTGTGCCGCTAAAATGTGAAGCGAGGGGTGGGAGCGCCGCATGTCACATTGAAGCGTGGTTATCATATGAGGCGAGGAAAGAATATTTGCCGCTAAAATGCGAAGCGAGGGGTGGGAGCGCCGCATGTCCATTGAAGCGAGGTTATTCTATGCCGCCTATACGTGAAACGAGGGGTGGGAGTACCGCATGTTTTATTTGAGCGAGGGGCATTAAAATACACTACCGTGACAATGACTAGGGATCGGCTATTCTATTGGCGATGGTTCATTCCGCCAGATGTGTTGATTGGTGATGGTTAATACCGCCAGGTATATTGATAGCGACGGTTCATTCCGCTATATTGATTGGCGATGGTTCATTCCGCCAGATGTGTTGATTGGCGATGGTTTATGCCGCCAGGTATATTGATAGCGACGGTTCATTCCGCTATATTGATTGGCGATGGTTCATTCCGCCAGATGTGTTGATTGGCGATGGTTTATGCCGCCAGGTATATTGATAGCGACGGTTCATTCCGCTATATTGATTGGCGATGGTTCATTCCGCCAGATGTGTTGATTGTCGATGGTTTATGCCGCCAGGTATATTGATAGTGACGGTTCATTCCGCTATATTGATTGGCGATGGTTCATTCCGCCAGATGTGTTGATTGGCGATGGTTTATGCCGCCAGGTATATTGATAGCGACGGTTCATTCCACTATATTGATTGGCGATGGTTCTTGCCGCCGGATATATTGATAGCGATGCCTCATTCCACTATTCTATTGGCGATGGTTCATGCCGCCGAGTATTCCATTGACGATGATTCGTGCCACCGGATATTACATAGCGACGGGTCATTCCGCTACACCTATGGCGATGGTTCATACCGCCGGATATCTATAGCGATGTCTTATGCCGCTGACTCTATGACGAGAGATCATGCCGCTGATTCTATAGCGATGGGTTATACCGCTATGTGCGTAGCGCTGGATTATGTCGCCTACGAGCGATAGGTGCTGCTTGTGTACCGCTGGTGGACGATGGATACAGGTATTCCGCTATCTTGATAGCGATGAGGTATGGCATATTACTTTTGTTAGCATTATTGCAGATACTACGTGTTGCTATATACGTCATGTGTTTGACGATGAGATTATGGATGTCGTGTATTGACATGTACCGTCATATGTTTGACGATGTTAATTGGATGTCATATGTTGACATATGCCGTCACGGGATGACGATGACATAGTTGATGTAAGGACCCCAAGCCCTTAACCCTTGATTAGTATATTAATCATTATGTGTGGCACATGCTTTCAATAAAATAAATCGGGAAACTCAGATGATACTTTACCATTGAATATCAATTACAAAATTTCTTTAATATTCAACATTAAGATCATCTCTACCAACAAATAGACTCATAGATTTCGCCCATTTCCATCCCCATTACACCACTTTTTACACTGTAGACTTTTATAAAAATTTAGGCAGAGTCTCCCCATAAATAGAGCCATCCCGAAATAAAAGCACATCACATAATATAGTTCCCGGCCACGGAAAACACATACTCAACAGAATACAGCAACACTAATTCCCAGCCAGGGAAGACACCACACATAAGACAACATAAGTGGGTTTCAACACCCACATAATACACCAATGACTCTCATATCATTAGCAATTCTACCCTTAATTGCATGCAACATAGAATGAAAGAGAGAAATGCTCATTCCTTTATATACAACCCATATACAAGTATAAACGTGCTCAAATGCGAGCATCATAAATGTGTATATAACCCTCGGGTGTATATAAGTACTCTATACGATATCGTGCTCCATCAAGCCCTGGTACCACGATCCTGGGAGTACATCCAATCAACAGCTCGAGCTCAGTTCCACAGCCATCGATGTACATGCACCTGCCCCAACAGAGACAGCCCCCAACGGGGTGAGCATACCAATACACAAAATCCCATAATCACAATAATGAAATTCATAATTTACAAGAAAAGTAAATACTAATGAATTTTAAATGATACTCCCTGGATGGCAACGTCCTCATCCGGGATTCCGTGTACTGTCCCTGTTCTCACAATCATCAAACTCATCAAATCTCAAAAATCAGTAAATCAACACATTGATTCAACTCATTGCATGCCTGATTCTCAAATATCAATAATTAATGATTCCAAATTCATTATACATGCAAATATAGACATTTCAATATCTAATACTGATTCTCAACTTCGCTATCAATCACAGATAGCTCAAATGCCTAGCATTTGTTTTACCAATTCTCCATTATACTTAGACATCTCAAATGTCTTATAATGAATACATGATTCCATGATCATTCTCAGGCATCTCAATGCCCTACATTGGTCATATACATCCAGTACCCCATATATCTTGTAAGGTTATACTACTCTAGTATTACGCACGCTTGTGGCAGCGATGTTAAGATTAGGTCGCTCCATAGTTATATCAACACATATATATATAACCATACGCACAACCATCTAATGCAATCAAAATACACTATGCATTTCACAATGCTCTCATATAAAGTAATGCTCGTACGTCGCACGTACCTCAAATCTCCGAAGTCCGAGCCAAACCTTGCTCGAGTTACATGCCCCGAGGAATGATGTGCTAACACGATAAATAATTCAGAATTATTTACGAAAATGCAACCCATGCTCAAGCACACCCATAACCCTTATACAAAAATATATTGTCAACACACGACAATTTACCATTTAAAAGACCCGGGGCAGGGCATATGCAGGGAGGGAAATCGAATGAGACATTAACGAAATTGATCAAGAACCATCCCTAAATTTCGAACCCCACATCACAAATTCGAACCGAACCAAGCACCATAATACATCTAAAACATGTAATAATCGATCAATAACAAGAATCATCACCCCCCTGCCAAAAACCCCCAAAATCGAACCCAAACCCTACGAAAATTAGGGATTTAATTCGAACCAATAAATCACAAAATGGCAGAGAATTACATGAGAATCATGAAAAAGGGGTAAGGAAGGTTACCCAATCGAAAATCGGAAGGAAATCGTTCGAAAATCGAAGAACTCTAGAAATTGGGCATCTGCGCAATTCTGGAAAACCCAAGCGCGATTAGCAACGAAACTCTGAATTACTGGTATGGAAAGGTGCGCCTGGAAGAGACGAAGCCGGTGGTGGGTCGGATGCCCCGGATGGTGGCCGGACGGCGGCGGGCGCGGCGCTTTTACGCGCGGGGGTTGGGGGCGACGGGAAACAGCGGGGAGAGAGAGAAACGACTGGAGGAGAAATGCCTTTTAAAAATTAAAATCTCGGGTTCAACTGGTATTTATAGCAAAAATACCCCGAAATACTAATAGCCCCACAAATACATCATGATTCATTAAAAATCATCTGTTTTCAAAAACTCTCTCTCTAACTCAAAAAACCCATACCGGTGCCCACACAAAGCACTCCAGATCCCGAGTCACACTAAAAACCCAACTCATAGGTTTTTCACCCAAATGAGAATACAATCTCAACCTCGGGATCCAACGATCCAACTACCCAAATAGACGAGCCCGAAAGGCCCAACACCGCGATTAAACTCCAAATCGCCACGTAAAACAACTTTAGGGGTTATTAACACTCCGGGATTAACATCTATAATCCCTGGTCATCACAATATCCCCCACTAAAAGAATTTCATCCTCGAAATTAGCACAGGCGTACTCCCAGTACAGCCGCAACAACCCAAACCAAAACACATGACTGTGAATCGAACAGTCACCCTTAGCCCCGACATGGCTATCATGAACGCATCATAGATGGCACATCAGTCGCAAGGACACTGACCTCGCACCAAACCCTGGGATGAAATAAACCTTGCAGTCCACCAAAAACGAAAGAGCGTCGGTACAACATAACGCTAACAATCCAAAAGCAGTTAGTCAACTGAAACTGTAAGGATTTGAATCGCCCCCGATTCCATCGTAGATATCATTCAATGACGTCTCTACCAGGACTCACGATGTCTAACATACATCGTTACAAGGGAAACACTAGTATACTACGGTGTACACATACCAAACCTGGTTTCCACTTCACATACCACCTCTATCCAAGGAGCAGTTGCACCCTCTGCAACTCGGATCGGGCAACTCACGGCCACAGATTCACACAAAAGACATCTCACAAGATGTCCACCTCCGGATGTTCCAAGAATCACATCCTGATCAAAATAAACATCCGAGACTCCACAGAGTCGCAATTTCTGAAAGGACATGCAATAGACCCTCTACATCCTCATCACTCGTGTCAACAGCGACACCCAACAAATCCGAATTCCTGCCATCCCTTGATAACCCTAGGATTTAACAATCTGAACTTGGGAAGGCTATCGAAAACTCGAAAGAAAACACCAACAAGGAAATACCTCAACCCACACGAGATAATCCTTTTTCAAAAGGAGTCAACTAACTTCACGATTATTCCTCATAATTTATCGTGCCACGGAGATTCCCAATCTCAAGGTGTTCCATATCTCTCATCAGAGATTTAACCACCCAAACACAACATAACTCTATGCTTGACAAAAGAAATCGATAACTGGCATCCGTATACTCACCGGTATACCTGCCTAAGCACAGATACTACATGCATACTCAATGCACTTGGCTCGGGTATCTACAACATACCCCTAAGCCCCAAACACAACCGTCAATTCTGAGTCATTCCCATCCAGTGGAGAATGATAATCGACGATCAACAACACGGCGTGATTCCCAAAATCAACACCACATGCACCAACTTACAGAATCTTTCAAAGATTCCCAAATAGGTATAATACTACCTCCTTCCCCACAAGGGAAGTGCCATCGAACTTGAGATCCACTAGTCTCGAACCACCGTTCGGAAAACTGGATACAATAACACCCATTGCATCCCAAATACACGGATTCCCTCAGATCGAGTCAACAACGACTTGATGACTATCTTGTTGGTACTCCAACATTATGAGCTGTCCCAGATAAGTCTCATCGAGATTAAACATAAACGTATACACGTTTCAGTGAGGCATGCACAACCTCAACCTCAAATGATGTGGTGACTACTAGAGTCCACCACAATCCAAATCGTATCACCTTACGATTTGCTAAACTTGGTTCCAACGAGCAGTATAACGGCTCTAGAAAGTCCATCATGGTGCTGCACACATACACGCGACAGACTAACTAGTCTCTGCCTCTTTAGGTTTACCTCAAACCTACCAACAAGACGGACATTTCCGCACGGCATACCATACCGTGGGAAGAAAAAATCAATAGAGCAGTGGGTCTTTACCCAACATTCCTCTAATGCCGATACACTCTGGACACTCCAATGTCCCCATGTACTTAAGATAACCTGATCCTACTCCTTTAGGACCCATTCTACACCCTCAAGGGTGGTGTGACCATGTCTACCACATGTCATAACGACAGAAAGCGAGTAATTTCCTCCATGATTACTCTTGTCGTCAAAAACATGGCCAAAAAGCCATTCCAACGAACATACCTCAAGAGTACCACCACTCGTAATATGATCACCTCAAACATATGCTGCGGTACAATCACATGTACAACGCGTCCATCCATTTCTCGAGCGACCCGCTCGGTATAAGGGTAACATCAATCGGTGACGTAAACACCACCTTGTGCTCGGCACTGGCACCCAAGGCATACAACTGAATACGTATACTCAACGCATTGGTCATCGTAACGATGATGCATGTCTAATAAGACATCCCCCACACCATCGTCATTGTCATCCCATGACGACACATGCCCACTCATGGCATCTAAGGTATCGTCAACTAGTGACGATACATGTCAACAATGACATCTAAACAACCCAGTCAACTCGTGACGGTCCATGCATCAACGTATGTCATCCATCATCATGCTAGTAAAATAGTCATAATAAAACATGCATATCAACGCATGCCAGCTATAATACTAATAGAATAGCAATATCCCATACCTCATCGCTAACAAGATAGCGGCATACCTGTCTCCGTCACTCAATAATAGTGCGTAATCAGCACCCATCGCTCGAAGGCGGCAAAATCATGTGCTGAGTACATAGCGACACAATCCATCGCTATAGAATCGACGGCATGATACCTCGTCATATAATAAGTGGCATGAAACCTCGCTATACACCTGAGCATGAATCATCGTCCACATAATAGCGGAAAGAGGCATCGCTATCAACATATCCGGTGGCACGAATCATCGCCAATCCTCATAGAAGAATGAGTCATCGTAAATCATCATATACATATGCTCAACGGCGTGAACCATCATCAACCGACACAACGGAATGTCTCATCACTATACATGTGTCTGGCGGTATGAATCATCGCCCATCATCATAGAAGAATGAATCATCATCATCGACACAGCGGAATACATCGTCGCTATCATCCGTGTCCTCATAAAGAAATGAATATAAATCGACACAGTGGAATACATCACCGCTATCATCCGTGTCCTCATAAAGAAATGAATATAGATCGACACAGCGGAATACATCACCGCTATCATCCGTGGCCTCATAAAGAAATGAATATAAATCGACACAGCGGAATACATCACCGCTATCATCCATGTCCTCATAAAGAAATGAATATAAATCGACACAGCGGAATACATCACCGCTATCATCCGTGTCCTCATAAAGAAATGAATATAAATCGACACAGCGGAATACATCACGCTATCATCCGTGTCCTCATAAAGAAATGAATATAGATCGACACAGCGGAATACATCACCGCTATCATCCGTGTCCTCATAAACAAATGAATCATCACAACAAGCGGCATCTCATCCTCGCTTCTTCATACAAGCGGTATCTCATCCTCGCTTCGTATGGAATACCCCGCCTCCATGTGCAAGCGAGCCTCCCCCCTCCCGCTCCACATTTTTAGCGGTATAAGCATAAGCTTCTTCATACAAGCGGTATCTCATCCTCGCTTCGTATGGAATACCCCGCCTCCATGTGCAAGCGAGCCTCCCCCCTCCCGCTCCACATTTTTAGCGGTATAAGCATAAGCTTCTTCTTACAAGCGGTATCTCATCCTCGCTTCGTATGGAATACCGCGCCTCCATGTGCAAGCGAGCCTCCTCCCTCCCGCTCCACATTTTTAGCAGTAAAAACGTAAGTATAAAAAAATTCTCACTGCGATAAACAGGACTCCTGGAATGTATAATCATCATTCCTTTTTATACTCCATATTTCCTGTAACCAGCAACCATCATGGTTAGCAACAATATCCATATACACTATGCATCAAACATTCAATGCATATATGCAACCACTTGCAAGTCAATACGTATACCAAGACATGATACCTCGGAAATATCCCTTTACCTGATTCTCTTACAAAATCAGATTCCTTGGCACGTAACACACGGAGTGCCAGACATCACTATTAATGACATCCTATCGTGTTCCACACGATTCCTGCAACCACAATGGTTAGCAATACCACTTTTCATATCATCAAAGCACATAAACAATTAGTTATGTCGTACAACATTAATGCCATCATGCATAAATATGTGCTATCAATAACTTCCTAGGCCCTTAACAGCCCCAATGAGCAACCACTGCTCTGATACCACTAATGTAAGGACCCCAAGCCCTTAACCCTTGATTAGTGTATTAATCATTATGTGTGGCACATGCTTTCAATAAAATAAATCGGGAAACTCAGATGATACTTTACCATTGAATGTCAATTACAAAATTTCTTTAATATTCAACATTAAGATCATCTCTACCAACAAATAGACTCATAGATTTCGCCGATTTCCATCCCCATTACACCACTTTTTAACTGTGGACTTTTATAAAAATTTGGGCAGAGTCTCCCCATAAATAGAGCCATCCCGAAATAAAAGCACATCACATAATATAGTTCCCGGCCAGGGAAAACACATACTCAACAGAATACAGCAACACTAAGTAAATTCCCAGCCAGGGAAGACACCACACATAAGACAACATAAGTGGGTTTCAACACCCACATAATACACCAATGACTCTCATATCATTAGCAATTCTACCCTTAATTGCATGCAACATAGAATGAAAGAGAGAAAGGCTCATGCCTTTATATACAACCCATATACAAGTATAACCGTGCTCACATGCGAGCATCATAAATGTGTATATAACCCTCGGGTGTATATAAGTACTCTATACGATACCGTGCTCCATCAAGCCCTGGTACCACGATCCTGGGAGTACATCCAATCAACAGCTCGAGCTCAGCTCCACAGCCATCGATGTACCTGTTCACCTGCCCCAACAGAGAAGCCCCCAACGGGGTGAGCATACCAATACACAAAATCCCATAATCACAATAATGAAATTCATAATTTACAACAAAAGTAAATACTAATGAATTTAAAATGATACTCCCTGGATGACAACGTCCTCATCCGTGATTCCGTGTACTGTCCCTGTTCTCACAATCATCAAACTCATCAAATCTCAAACATCAGTAAATCAACACATTAATTCAACTCATCGCATGCCTGATTCTCAAATATCAATAATTAATGATTCCAAATTCATTATACATGCAAATATAGACATCTCAATATCTAATACTGATTCTCAACTTCGCTATCAATCACAGATAGCTCAAATGCCTAGCAATTGTTTTACCAATTCTCCATTATACTTAGACATCTCAAATGTCTTATAATGAATACATGATTCCACGATCATTCTCAGGCATCTCAATGCCCTACATTGGTCATATACATCCAGTACCCCATATATCTTGTAAGGTTATACTACTCTAGTATTACGCACGCTTGTGGCAGCGATTAGGTTGCTCCATAGTTATATCAACACATATATATATAACCATACGCACAACCATCTAATGCAATCAAAATACACTATGCATTTCACAATGCTCTCATATAAAGTAATGCTCGTACGTCGCACGTACCTCAAATCTCCGAAGTCCGAGCCAAACCTTGCTCGAGTTCCATGCCCCGAGGAATGATGTGCTAACACGATAAATAATTCACAATTATTTACGAACATGCAACCCATGCTCAAGCACACCCATAACCCTTATACAAAAATATATTGTCAACACACGACAATTTACCATTTAAAAGATCTGGGGCAGGGCATATGCAGGGAGGGAAATCGAATGAGACATTAACGAAATTGATCAAGAACCATCCCTAAATTTCGAACCCTAACATCACAAATTCGAACCCAACCAAGCACCATAATACATCTAAAACATGTAATAATCGATCAATAACAAGAATCATCACCCCCTGCCAAAACCCCCAAAATCGAACCCAAACCCTACGAAAATTAGGGATTTAATTCGAACCAATAAATCACAAAATAGCAGGGAATTACATGAGAATCATGAAAAAGGGGTAAGGAAGGTTACCCAATCGAAAATCGGAAGGAAATCGTTCGAAAATCGAAGAACCCTAGAAATTGGGCATCTGCACAATTCTGGTAAACCCAAGCGCGATTCGCGACGAAACTCTGAATTACCGGTATGGAAAGGAGCACCTGGAAGAGACGAAGCCGGTGGTGGGTCGGACGCGCCGGATGGCGGCCGGACGGCGGCGGGCGCGGCACTTTTACGCCGGGGGTTGGGGGCGACGGGAAACAGCGGGGAGAGAGAGAGAAACGGCTGGAGGAGAAATGCCTTTTAAAAATTAAAATCTCGGGTTCAACTGGTATTTATAGCAAAAATACCCCGAAATACTAATAGCCCACAAATACATCATGATTCATTAAAAATCATATGTTTTCAAAAACTCTCTCTCTAACTCCAAAAACCCATACCGGTGCCCACACAAAGCACTCCAGATCCCGAGTCACACTAAAAACCCAACTCATAGGTTTTTCACCCAAATGAGAATACAATCTCAACCTCGGGATCCAACGATCCTGTAAGTAATCCTATGAGCATACAACGCAGCGGAATAAAATTTTTAGGATTACAAACCAGCAGATCTATACATAGGTTATCATATCGGATAAAGGAATACGAAGGTCTCACCCTTGTAGCGTGTTTGAAGCAGAATCCACGGAGCAGCACCACGTCTTACGCCTTCTCCGAGTCACTAGCAAAACTCGATGAGTTTTGCCTCAAAGGTATCCACACGATCAAATCGGGTGAAGGGATAGTTTAATAACAAGTTGCTAGACAAGTTATTAAACCGGAACAAGGAACACACACTCGATTCTCAATCGAATACTCGCCGGAATCACAATCCCTCTTCGGCTATCAAAGAAAAGCCGAGAGCAAATTGTCAAGAGGCGGCCGAGACCAACTTTTGTGTGTAGGTTGAATGATATGAAATTGTCTTACTCATTAAACCCCTTGCAATCATATTTTATATAATTAATTAAAGGCTTTCATAAAGCCTCATGGGCTTAAGCCCATGATTTAATTAATCATTATGATTATTAATTAAGACTCCTCTTAATTATTTAATTCATCTCATGAATTTAATTTCCCTTCTCGATTTAATCTTTTGTGCGACCCGATAGGATCTTGTAATGTTGGCAGTGACATAAAATCTCATTTTACGTCTCAAGCATTGAGCGGTATCTAGCAACACATCAATGCTACCCAAATTACAAGAATGTCAATGACTCGACATAACCTTTAGAACTTGTGATAATATTAACCATGTAGCTTAATCCCTTTGTCCTTTGTGTTTAGATTGAACACGAGTCATGGAATAGTCATACTCGTATATCCAATCTTTATTTCTTGATCCCCAAGTAGAACTAGAATAAATGAATAAGCTCGATATCTCATATCGACTCATTCGAGCATGGCCATGCATTTTAGTTCTCACTTGATCAAGGGCCAAACACATCTCCTGTTATATAGGAGGGACAAATCCTATCTCGATCAGTCAACATCCCTCTACATAATTCGTAGTGTATCCAATAGTCGGCTTTATAGATTACCCTGTTACGGGTAACGTTTGACGATATCAAAATACATAACTCCTTATGTTGGGATCTCTGATTATCACAAGTCGTAAGGATTACATACATTATTATCACTATGAGAATTGCATATGACAACCATATAACTATCCATGTTGCAATCTCATGGTGGGTCTGTCCAGTACATCGTTCTCTAATATGTACCCATATGTTGATTTGATATCTCATATCAATGAACAATTCATCGATCAACATATACTAGTCTCTACGTATTATCATTATCCCAATTCATGATAATACTTGACTAGGGACATCTTTAAGAATAATACAATATTATTCTAAGGACATTAATATATATATTAATTCACAATGCACAGTTAAAAGAATAATATATAATAATGAATTTCCATTCATAAAACCATAAACATTGTAAGTCTTAAACAATCATCTAATGACTTGTCTTAGGGCATATCCCAACAAATCTCCCACTTGCACTAAGACCACTCAGACATATACCTAATGCCTAGAGATCTAGTATGACGATCATGCTTCTGCTGTGACAGCGGCTTCGTCAATGGGTCAGATACATTATCATCTGTTGGTATTTTGCATATTTTAACATCTCCCCTTTCAACGATTTCTCGAATGAAATGGAAACGCCTAAGTATGTGCTTGGATCTTTGGTGAGATCTTGGTTCCTTAGCCAATGCGATCGCTCCATTGTTGTCACAATAGAGTTCTATCGGATCTTTAATGCTAGGCACCACTCCAAGTTTAGAAATGAACTTCCTCATCCAAACAGCTTCCTTTGCTGCATCCGAGGCAGCAATATACTCAGCTTCCGTTGTAGAATCGGCTACTGTTTCTTGCTTTGAACTCTTCCAGCTCACAGCACCTCCATTCAGGCAATACACATATCCAGATTGCGATCGAAAATCATCTTTGTCGGTTTGGAAGCTTGCATCAGTGTAACCCATTACATTGAGCTCTTCCTCACCTCCATAAATCAAGAATGTATCCTTAGTCCTTCTCAAGTACTTCAGCATATTCTTGACAGCAATCCAGTGACCTTCACCTGGATCAACTTGATATCTGCTCGTCATGCTCAAAGCATACGATACATCGGGACGAGTACATATCATGGCATACATGATAGATCCAATAGCTGACGCGTATGGAATCTTACTCATGCGTTGTCTCTCATCTGGTGTTGAAGGACACTGTTCCTTCGAGAGATAAATACCATGTGTCATAGGCACGAATCCTTTCTTGGATTCTTGCATGCTAAACCTTTTAAGCACCTTGTCTATGTATGTACTTTGACTTAGACCAAGAAGCCTTCTCGATCTATCTCTATAGATCTTGATTCCTAATACATAGGTGGCTTCTCCCAAGTCTTTCATCGAAAATCAATTCCCTAGCCAAATCTTTACAGATTGCAAGGCAGGGATATCATTTCCAATAAGAAGTATGTCATCTACATACAACACTAAGAAAACGATTACGCTCCCACTGACCTTCTTGTAGACACAAGGTTCATCTTCGTTTTTGATAAAACCAAACTCTTTGATTGCATCATCAAAACGGAGATTCCAACTCCGAGAAGCTTGCTTCAATCCATAAATGGATCGTTGTAGCTTGCATATCTTTCCAGCATCCTTTGGATCGACAAAAACCTCGGGTTGTGTCATGTGCACATCCTCAAGCAGATTTCCATTAAGGAAAGCTGTTTTGACATCCATCTGCCAGATTTCATAATCATGAAATGCAGCTATTGCAAGTAAGATCCTTATGGATTTAACCATGGCCACTGGTGAAAAGGTTTCATCATAGTCATACCATGAATTTGTTTGAATCCTTTTGCAACCAGCCGACCTTTATAGGTTTGTACGTTATCATCCGTATCGGTCTTTTTCTTGAAAATCCATTTGCACCCTATGGGTCGTACCCCTTCAGGTGGATCAACCAAAGTCCATACTTGGTTTGCATACATGGATTCCATCTCAGATTTCATGGCCTCTTGCCATTTCTCAGAATCATTGCCCATTATAGCTTGTTGATAAGATGACGGCTCATCCTCATCAATAAGTAGTAAGTCACCTTGTTGAGTCACAAGAAATCCATATCTCTGTGGCTCCTGGTGTACTCTTACAGACCTACGCTGGGCTTGTGTCTCTTGAGCAGGTACTTCTTCCACAACAGTTTGCGGTGCCTGCTCTGTTTCCATCTCAATCTCAGGTTCAGTGTTTTCTTGTGGTGGAACTTCACTAAGTTCTATTTTTCTCCCACTGGTTTTTCTAGAAATAAATTCTCTTTCAAGAAATACACCAGTCCGAGCAACAACTACTTTGTTCTCGGTGGGATAATAGAAATAGTATCCTTTTGTTTCCTTAGGATACCCCACAAATAAACACTTATCAGATTTGGGTCCAAGTTTGTTAGTGGCGTGACGTCTAACGAAAGCCTCACAACCCCAAATCTTCATAAAAGACATACTAGGACGCTTCCCAGTCCATATCTCATATGGTGTCTTTTCCACTGATTTAGATGGAACACGGTTCAGTAAGAAAATCGCTGTTTCTAGAGCGTGTCCCCAAACGATATCGGAAGATCTGCATGACTCATCATTGATCTAACCATGTCTAACAAGGTTCGATTTCTCCTCTCGGATACACCATTCCATTGTGGAGTATACGGAGGAGTGAGTTGTGGGACTATCCCACACTCCTTTAGATAGTCATGAAATTCTTGGCTTAAGTATTCACCTCCTCGATCTGATCGAAGGATTTTGATACTTTTGCCAAGTTGGTTTTGTACTTCATTCTTGAAATCTTTGAACTTTTCAAAGGTTTCATGCTTATGTTTCATTAGGTACACATACCCATATCTACTGAGGTCATCAGTAAATGTAACGAAGTATTGAAAACCACCTCTAGTTTGTGTACTTATTGGTCCACATACATCACTATGTATTAGTCCCAATAAAACATTTGCCCTTTCAACATGTCCCTTGAAAGGGGCTTTAGTCATCTTGCCCATTAAACAAGATTCGAATGTTTCATATGATTCAAAATCAAATGAATCTAATACTCCATCCTTATGAAGTTTAGATATGCGGTTCTCATTTATGTGGCCCAAGCGACAGTGCCAGAGATAAGTCGGATTACAATCATTATTTTTAATCCTTTTAGTATTTATGTTATAGATAGGCATATCAAGATTTAATACATAAAGACCATTCACCATTTGTGCACTAGCATAAAACATATCATTTAAATAAATAGAACAACAGTTGTCCTTTATTATAAATGAAAAACCATACTTGTCTAAACAAGAAATAGATATTATGTTTTTAGTAATAGAAGGCACAAAATAACAGTCTTTTAAAATCAATGATAAACCAGAAGGTAACGCTAAATGATAATCTCCTATAGCTAATGCAGCAACTCTTGCTCCATTTCCAACTCGGAGATCAACTTCACCTTTCGCCAATGTCCTACTCCTTTTGAGATCCTGCACATTTACACAAATGTGAGATCCACATCCAGTATTTAATACCCATGATGAAGAAGTAGATAAATTGACTTCTATAACAAAAATACCTGAAGCGGAAGTCACACTTCCTTTCTTTAGATCCTCCAGATATACTTTGCAGTTTCTTTTCCAATGGCCGGTCTCACCGCAATGGAAACAGTTCCCTTCCTTTGCTATCCCTCCCTTTGGCTTCAGTGCAGAAGACTTTGGCTTAGATTTAGCAAAGACTTTCTTTGCTTTCTTGTTGCCTTTAGCTTTGGCCCTTCCTTTGCCCTTATTCACAATAAGGACATTTGTGGCCTTAGTCTTCTTAGTATTTGCTTCATATGTTCTCAACATACCAAGCAATTGTGGTAGAGTCTTTTCCATATCAGTCATATTATAATTTACTACAAATTGACTGAAGCTCTCAGGCTACGATTGCAAGATCACATCGGTGGCCAACTCTTGGTCCAATGGAAAACCTAGCTTGTCCAGATTCTCAATGTACCCAATCATCTTGAGTACATGAGTTCCAACTAAGCTTCCTTCTACCATCCTGCACTGAAATAACGCCTTAGAGACGTCATACCTCTCTTGTCTTGCTTGCTGTTGGTACAACTGCTTTAAGTGTTCGATCATATCGAACGCCTCCATTTCCTCATGTTGCTTCTGAAGCTCAGAGTTCATGGTGGCAAGCATGAGGCACCCAACATCAAGTGCGTCAGTCTGATGCTTCTTGTAAGCATCTTTTTCAGCTCTTGTAGCTGTTAGGGGAGGTTCCTCAGCGGGCAAGGGTTCCTCTAGGACATATTGTTTCTTTTCTTGTTTGAGGACTATCCTCAAGTTCCTATGCCAGTCTAGGAAATTCGTCCCATTTAATTTGTCCTTCTCAAGGACCGGTCGCAGTGATAAAGTGCTAGTAACGTTGTTAGTTGCCATGGATATCTACAATATAAATATGCAAAATAAGTTTATGATTTAAATCATTTAACATGGTCTTATATTAAATGATACTCCCACTATTTTGTTTGAAAAATATCAACCCTCGAAACCTTTAGTGGGCCAAGATCCATATTTCACCTAATCTTGAGTTAGCTTTGGCTAATCGCCCAAGACTCGGTTATTTAGGTAGACAACACTTTGTCAATTACATCACATATAATTCTTGGATAGTTGGACGAACAACACTTTGTTCAATTCATCAAATGAATTAAAATCCAACCCATGCCTCTAGGTTCCCAATCCTATTGAGATAACCTAGTTAAGTCGTACCCAATTAAAGTATAACGGATATCACTTTTATCCTTTCGCGCCTTACTAAGATTGCCACGGTGCTTTGCTTTGGCAAACCCACACATGTACAATCGAAGTTATTGACGAGTACTTTTATTTTGGAAGGCATCTAAAACTTAATATTTTAGAGGGATTTATTGATCTCATGATTAATTTGATAATTTAAAATATGTCCACTACATATAGTTGTATACATATCTGCATATATGTGTAATACTATTATCAAACTAAAACATAAGATAAATCATGCATCAACATACATAATTAAACGTGACATGGTTATAGCCCCTACTAATGATTTTCTCAAGCCAATGAGAAAATCCTATGAGTCAACCTAAGGTAACTTCACAAGCACCTTCCTTTGGCTCCAATTTGTGAATGGCCTCCTCATCCCGGCACGATGCTCCATCTTCATTGATCACCATCAATAAAATAAACTAAACTATTTACAAGATATAGAATTCCGCGATTCACATTCGAGGGGAACATAGGGGAGGGATTACATTTAGAATGAAATAGAGAAAGGCACGACACGCAGGTCGTATTATAAATTACAAACATCCACAAATCCTATCTAATAGGTCAAAGGGCTATAACCACGCACCATGCTCAAACAACACATAAAGCATGCATTAACATTTAATTAATTAAATTCTAAACATTTTAAATTTAATTCTAATTAAAACTGTAAAATAATTTATGAAAAATTATCGTACGCTCGGGACATCACATGCCACGAACTAAAGCGACTAAGACACGAACCACCATGGTTCGAACCATGAAGCACACGGCTGGACCAATAGTGGGCCTAGGGTTCGAAACCCTAGCTCATGGCCGAGCCTTGGCTCGTGCGGCGGCGGCGCTAGGGTTCCAAACCCTAGCCGCCTCGCACCCTTTTGGTATTTTATCGAGCCATTTTGTTTTAAACGCTGGAATTTGTTAGCCACGAGTCACGGTCATGCCATGCACGGGGTTCGCTCAACCATCTCGAGCTAAGGGTTCGAAAAAACCTTGCTCTCATGTGGTAAAGTTACTAATCCATGCATGCGTGAACCATTATCGAGTCAAAGAGTTCAAAACTCATCCACGTCTCAAAACTTTAGAAAATAAGGCGATGATGGCCGAGCCATGCACGGCTATTAGGGTTCGAAATACTAGCCGTCATGTGCTAGCCGTCACGTCCAATGGGTTCTAAACCCTAATTAATTTTCGACACTTCCATGCACAATTATTAGCCACAACGACTAAGCCATCTCGAGCCAAGGGTTCGAAAACCCTAGCCCTCATGTGGCTAGCCGTGGTGACATTTG
Source organism: Haberlea rhodopensis (assembly GCA_907163345.1). Taxonomy (NCBI): domain Eukaryota; kingdom Viridiplantae; phylum Streptophyta; class Magnoliopsida; order Lamiales; family Gesneriaceae; genus Haberlea; species Haberlea rhodopensis. The sequence continues at coordinate 8,965,295 of CAJQUN010000006.1, read as the reverse complement.
TGATGGTGGTGGCCAAAAAATTGATGCTCAATAAATATTATTATTCGCCAATTATATCAAATATAATTATTACGATGATTTTCATAAACTAAAATTAATTTCATATCATATATGAATTTAAACAGTTTTAATAGCATGCAATATTAATTCTAATATGATTAACACAATTTAATCACATAAATCCGATATGAGCCTTGTACACGGCTCTGATACCACTGTAAGTAATCCTATGAGCATACAACGCATCGGAATAAAATTTTTAGGATTACAAACCAGCAGATCTATACATAGGTTATCATATCGGATAAAGGAATACGAAGGTCTCACCCTTGTAGCGTGTTTGAAGCAGAATCCACGGAGCAGCACCACGTCTTACGCCTTCTCCGAGTCACTAGCAAAACTCGATGAGTTTTGCCTCAACGGTATCCACACGATCAAATCGGGTGAATGGATAGTTTAATAACAAGTTGCTAGACAAGTTATTAAACCAGAACAAGGAACACACACTCGATTCTCAATCGAATACTCGCCGGAATCACAATCCCTCTTCGGCTATCAAAGAAAAGCCGAGAGCAAATTGTCAAGAGGCGGCCGAGACCAACTTTTGTGTGTAGGTTGAATGATATGAAATTGTCTTACTCATTAAACCCCTTGCAATCATATTTTATATAATTAATTAAAGGCTTTCATAAAGCCTCATGGGCTTAAGCCCATGATTTAATTAATCATTATGATTATTAATTAAGACTCCTCTTAATTATTTAATTCATCTCATGAATTTAATTTTCCTTCTCGATTTAATCTTTTGTGCGACCCGATAGGATCTTGTAATGTTGGCAGTGACATAAAATCTCATTTTACGTCTCAAGCATTGAGCGGTATCTAGCAACACATCAATGCTACCCAAATTACAAGAATGTCAATGACTCGACATAACCTTTAGAACTTGTGATAATATTAACCATGTAGCTTAATCCCTTTGTCCTTTGTGTTTAGATTGAACACGAGTCATGGAATAGTCATACTCCAATCTTTATTTCTTGATCCCCAAGTAGAACTAGAATAAACGAATAAGCTTGATATCTCATATCGACTCATTCGAGCATGGCCATGCATTTTAGTTCTCAATTGATCAAGGGCCAAACACATCTCCTGTTATATAGGAGGGACAAATCCTATCTCGATCAGTCAACATCCCTCTACATAATTCGTAGTGTATCCAATAGTCGCTTTTATAGATTACCCTGTTACGGGTAACGTTTGACGATATCAAGATACATAACTCCTTATGTTGGGATCTCTGATGATCACAAGTCGTAAGGATTATATACATTATTATCACTAAGAGAATTGCATATGACGGTCATATAACTATCCATGTTGCAATCTCATGGTGGGTCTGTCCAGTACATCGTTCTCTAACATGTACCCATATGTTGATTTGATATCTCATATCAATGAACAATTCATCGATCAACATATACTAGTCTCTACGTATTATCATTATCCCAATTCATGATAATACTTGACTAGGGACATCTTTAAGAATAATACAATATTATTCTAAGGACATTAATATATATATTAATTCACAATGCACAGTTAAAAGAATAATATATAATAATGAATTGCCATTCATAAAACCATAAACATTGTAAGTCTTAAACAATCATCTAATGACTTGTCTTAGGGCATATCCCAACAGATCCAACTACCCAAATAGACAAGCCCGAAAGGCCCAACACCGCGATTAAACTCCAAATCGCCACGTAAAACAACTTTAGGGGTTATTAACACTCCGGGATTAACATCTATAATCCCTGGTCATCACAGTTGATGTTCTATGTAGACGTGTAGCGTCGTTATGATGATTAATACATTTATGTTTATGTATTGAGTTGTATGGTTTGAGTGCCTTTGGTGGGCACATGGTAGTGTCTGGGTCACTAGTTGACGAGACCATTATGCCGAGCAAGTTGCTCGAAGAATTATTGGGTGCACCGTACAGGGATCGTACCGCAGCACATATTTGGAGTATATACTGTTCGAGTAATGATACCCTTGGGTACACTCGCTAGTTTGGCTTAGGCCAAGTGATTGGTGGTAAGAGTAGTCATTGAGGAAACTACTCGCTTGTTGTTGTGATCCGCGGTAGGCGTGGTCACACCCACCCTGAGGGTGTGGGATAAGTCCTAATTGATTAAGATTGCTTCGTGGTTGAGCAAGGACACCGGGATGTCCATTATGCTTGGTGTTTTAGAGATATGTGGGTGATGACCCACAACTCGAATGGTTTGTACGGTATGGTATACCGGAATAGGACGCGTGTCACGTTGATAGGTTGGTATGAACCTAAGGGACCAGAGAATTGTTAGCCTGGTATTGTTTCAGTGTTATAGTGTGCTTGTGATAGCCATTATACTGCTCGTGTGATTCGAGTTCAGTGAATCGTATGATGATACGATGAGGACTTTTGGTAGACTCTTGTAGTCTCTTTGTGGCATGATAATTGAGCCAGAGAATACCTCACGGAGATGTTTATAAGTCAAATGTTTTAAGAGGCTTGTTTTGGGACAACTCAATTTTGTTGGAAATACCAACGTGAGCGTCGACAAGTCGTTGTTAGCTCTGGTTGAGCATCTTTGCATATGGTATGCGACGGAAGTCACAATTGGAATTGTTTGGTATAGTTAGTGGAGTGACACTACTATATTGACTTTATCTCTTGGAGAGATTTGGATTGTACTGTCATGGAGGCAGCTAGTATTGGTTGAGGGTTGATCGTGAATCAACCAGGGTAAGCCCTACTAGTGTTGGACTAGGTGATGGCTTCGTACTTCCAGTGAGACTTTCGATGAGACGTTTCTGGGGTGATGCTTGAGTGTAGGGTACTAAGGCAATAGTACAGGGCATCGTTGTTTGAGTATACATGGCGTATACGAGTTTCGATTTGATGATAGTGGCTTCGATGCACTATTCTGAACCAATTGCATATTTTGGTTCCGAGATATATGTTGGTATGTATATCCAGTTTTCCGGACGGTGGTTCGAGGTTGGAGGGTCATGGATTCATGACACTATCCTTTTGGGAAAGGCGGTATTGATATACCTGCCGGTTGAATCTTTTGGGAGATTCGTTGCTTTGGTTGTGTGGTGTTGATGTTGAAATCACACCCTTTGGCTTTGGTCTGTCGACCACTATTCTCCGTGGAGTGAGAATAATCGAGGTTTGACAGTAGGCTCTGGAACTTTGGGTATGCTTGGAGATACCCGAGTCTATTGCTTCGAGTGTGCCTGTTGTGTTGGTGCTTAGACATGTATACCCGTGTGTGTATACGAATGCCAACTCTATTTCGTTCCTTGTTGAACGTCGGGTTAGTGTGCTTGGTTTGATGAATCTCTGGTGGGAGATTGTGGCAATACGAGATTGGTAATCTCGATGGCACGATGTATTCTGAGGAATAATCGTGAGGTCCGTTTGACTTCCCCTGAGGAGGGATTGTCGTGTTTTGGAACCATGGTAGTTCTTGTTGGATAATTCTATAGCCTTCCTGTTTTAGGATTGTTGAATCCCTGGGAAAATGAGGGATGGCCAGGATTCGGATTTGTTTAGTGTCACGGTCGACACGTGTTTGGGAATGCAATTGTTCGTCTCGCATGTCCCCTGTGGAACTTGAGACTTTGTGGAGTCTCGATAGTGTGTTTTGGACCAAGATGGGATTTCTTGGAACACATGGTTGTAGACATCTGTAGTGATGTGTTTTGTGTGGATGAGTGACCGTGGTTTACCCGATCCGGATTGCAAGTGGTGCAACTACTCCTTTGGAGGAGATGGACCGGGAAGCGAAAACCGGATTTTCTGTGAGTATACTGTTGTATACTAATGGTCCACATCATGACGATGCGTGTCAAGCATCGTGGGCGAGTATTGGATATCATGAGAGATATCTATGTTAGAACCATTGGGGTTTTGATTGATTTGCAGTCATGATGGACTGACTTCCGGGACGATTCACATCGAGGTATGTTGTTATCTTTCGGGTTTGCATTGGTTTTGGCGTTTGCTCTATTGTAGAGCTTGGTGCGAGATTGGTGTTCTCGCAGTTGATGATTCGATTCTAATGTGAGGGTTCTCTCATCGGACGATCTGTCCATTGTGGCTTTACTTTGTTTGTGTAGTCCTGGTGCTAAGTAGAGTATGCCGGTGCAAATTTCGAAGACGAAATTTAATTAGTGGGGATAATTGTGATGTCCGGGGATTTATGGTGTTAATCCCGGTGTGGTAATAATCCTTGATGGATTTTTAATTGTGGCAATTAGGAATTAATTGCGGTTTTGCGTCTCCCGAGGTTGTTTAATCGGGCATTTGGGATCGTTGGATCCAAAGGTTGAGATGGTATTCTCATTTCGGTGGAAAACCTATGAGTTGGGTTTTAGTGGGACTTGGAGTCCGGGGTGCCTTATGCTGGGGCCAGTCTGGGGATTTGATGTTGGAGAGAGAGTTTTTGAAAACAGATGATTTTTAATGAATCATGATGTATTGGTGAAGGTATTGGTATGTTGGGGCATTTTTGCTAAATATACCAGTTGGACTCGGGGTTCCGTCATTTGGAATCCATTTCTCTCCTCTCCTCTCCCTCTCACGCCTCTCTCTCACCCAAACGCTTTTCCCCTTTCTCCTTCAAGGAAAATCGATGGAGGCTCATCCTAGGAGCCGGATTTCTCGAAGATAAGTTGGTAAGTATATTCCCCTCGTCTTTGTCTTCGATTTGATAGTAGTAAGGTGTGTTATGGTTGAGCTTTTGGGTTGGATTTATGTTTTGGGGGTTTTGGGTAAAAAATCTAAAATGTTGATTTTTAGTGTTTTTTTTATGAAGTTTAATTGGTGTATTTGAGATGTGGAGGAGGTTTGAGTGTTGATTTGAGTTTGTGCGTCAAAAACACCATGGAAACTCGAGTTTTCCAGAAAATTGCAGGTGGCGATCGATCTCCAAGGAGAGGCGATCGATCGCGACGAGCTGCTCGGATTTTCGAAGACGATGAACAGTACAGGAGATCGATCGCATGGCTTAGGTTATCGATCGCGAGCTGGTTAGCGATCGATCGCGTTGATGGGCGATCGATCGCCTCGAAGCTGGTTTGGCCACTGGAGTGTGGCGATCGATCGCGATAAAGGTGGCGATCGATCGCCACCCGAAGGACTTTGTTTTTTTTTTTGTTTTTTGGAAAAATGTCGGGATTTTGGAACCGGAGTTTAAAGGGGCCGTTTCCGGGGCAATGTCTACATTCCAATGGGAATGCTATACTTTTAAAATGGATTGGTTGAGGCCAAAGTTTAATTAAACGGAATTTTTGTGGGGTTTTTGGCTATCTATTAAACATATAAAATGAGTTATTTTGGGTATTATGCATGCTTAGCCGGTGGGGCTTTTATTTTGGTAATCGTCATGGATTGACGATACGATTGGGAATCTTGAACGTGCTCGGACACTTGGTTGCATGCTTATACTTGATTGTGAGTTGTTTATGTGTTTTAGCACATATTTCTCGAGGTATGGAACTCAAGTAAAGTTTGGACTCGAGCTACGGAATTATAAGGTACGTATGACGTACGAGCATAGCCCTTTAATATAATTGCAATTGTTGAGTGCTTGGTACACTGTATTGCAATGAATGTGTGTGGAAATGCATGACACATGGTATTAGCAATAAACGGATATTGAAATGCATGGTTTATGGTACTTGCTTCAAATGTCTATGTATGCATTGAGAATTGCATGGTGCCGCTTTTGAGCGAGCAATGATTGGGATGTTGTCGCCTGTGAGCGAACATCGATTATGACGCCACTGCTGTTGAGTATGCGTGGAAATGGAACGCCGCTATTGTAGAGCAAGCTATGAAATAGAACTATGGAAGCATAAGTGAGATATATGGGGAATTTGTAATCATTATTTAATGATTTGATAGTATTGATTTTGGTACCGGTATATGGCTAATGAATTCGTTAATCAATGTAATGATTAACTGGCATTTGGGAATTTGATGGTTTTCAGTGTTTTGAGAACAGGGACAGTACAGGAAACCCCGGATGAAGATGATACCATCCAGGGAGTATATTTTGTATTTCATAGCATTTACATTTATGTAAATTATGAATTGTATTGTTGTGGCTATTGGATTTGGGATATTGGTAAGCTCACCCCGTGTGGGGGCTGTCTCTGTTGGGGCAGGTGGTACAGGTGTAGCAGCAGCTTTGGAGTTGAGCTCGGGCTGTTGATTGAAGTACTTCTAGGATTGAGGTACCAGAGCTGGATGGATAGGCGCTCAGATCCAGAGTCGAGATCGAGTTGCGCTTGAGAGGTGCTTCCAGGATCGAAGCACCAGTAATGGTATCCCGTAGAGTGTTTTATACATTAGATACACGCTTATTCATTGGATGCTCTTATGTGAGTACATATTACGTGTATATGGAATGTATAAATGGGCTACGGCTTTTCTCTATTCATTACGGTTAGCATGCAATTAAATGTGGAATTGCTAAATGAATTGAGAGCATATAAGTGTATGTTGAAAGGTGCATGACATGTTTTATGGAATATGTTGGGAAAGTATAGACATTACACGATTAATGTAAAGGAATTTTATAGAGGGCATTCATGCTAGAGTTGCATGTAATTACTTTCCCCTTGTTAACATGATAGTATGCACTAAGTACAGTGGTTAATACACTAATATCGGGTTAAGGGCACGGGGGTCCTTACATTTGTCGTTTTTGCACTTTTTTGCTTCTTGTCTTGTTTCTTTTCTTGCATGACTGCACTCTTATGAGACTAATTCGTCCTTGAGCACTATCAACAAAATTTTTTTTTTAAAAATGAGTTATTCTTGAGAAATGATGAGTTGGATTTGCAACGGTACTACATGATGAAATTAATCCCCATCTAGATAGGAGTCATGAAAATTTTTAACTTGTTTGTTTATATCCTTTGTTGAGCTTATGTCAAAATTGATGAATGGTTTGAGCACGTTTTGAGTCATGATTGAGTGAAGTATGTATTGAATGAATTGAAAACTTGTGTTAACTATGATTTGTCTTGAGCATCTTAGAAAACTCTACAATTTATTTGAAAGCACTTTGAGGCGAAATTTTATAATTAGGAACTTGACTTGGAGATGATTTAGGCGATCTTTGGACCGTGTGTCTTTCAAGCTTACCTTGTTTACATCATTCCTTAGTGTCCTCTCTTGAGCCTTATTGAAAAAGAATGGTATATGCATTGCATATAATTAGACCCCATTCGACATTTTTGGCTAACTCATTATACCTACATTGGATTGAGCCTAAAGGAAAATTTTTATCCGTCCCTAAGAGAGTATAATGAATCTCATTCATTGCACTGAATTGTATATGGAGATGAGATCATTGTGAAAAACAAAATGAACAAAAGAATGAGCAATAAGAAAAGATGTAGAGAAATGCCTTGAAAGAAAAAATGAAAACATTCAAATAAGACCCAAAGTGGCCAAGGCTAGAAAAAGTTGAAGAGAAGCTCAATATTGTGCAAAAAGTTTTGAATTAATTCTATTATACTCTCTTCTTTGTATTCATCCTACCTTTTCTTTGGAGCCGACACCAAAAGGCCTAACGCTATAAGCTTTTAAAGACCTTCTGATCCAAGTCTAGGGAATAATTACATTAGTGGAGAAGTGCTGGATAGTAGATTTGTAGAATAATCCAAAGTAATCTTGACTTTGAGTTTTTATGGCACATTTTGATCTTAAAGATATGATTATACCTCATGATTGACAATAGCACACACGCACGTTCCGATGTTGCGATGTATTGTTTGGCTTAGGAGAAAACGCTTCCTGTTGAACTTTGAATGACTCTTATTGATGTGTAAGTATGATTGCTGAGCTTTTACTTTGAGTTGTAAAGATGATTCATTCAAAGTATTAAGTTTAACTCTACTTTTTGAGGTTATTGCTTGCTCGAGGACGATCAAGTCCAAGTTTGGGGGAGTTGATAGGCTTAGATATTACGTGTTTTTAGCTGTAATTTCTTACCGTGTTTCGTACTTTTTCCTGGATGAAATTACTCTTTTTGGTATTTATTTGCTTGTTTCAGGAAAATAGGTCGGAAATGGTAGAAATGAGCTAAAATGAACAAAACGGGTGAATCGAGGTGAAAAAGAGAAAAAAGAGAAGAATTCAGATTTTGCAAAGCACCGACGATCGAGAATATTTGTCGATCGATCGATCCAGGCAGAGAATTCAGCAACAATTTTATCGAAGTGTCGATCGATCGGAACCAAAATTTTGATCGATCAATCGAGGCAGAGAGTTTAAAATGCAGAAATGAACAGTGCACCGATCGATCGGAAAATCTTTTCGATCGATCGATACACGAATTTTAAAAAAATCTTATCTTCCATATTTGATGGATTCTCGGTGGTTTAAATGGGAAATCATTTCCATATCGAATCATACCAGATCAGAGAGGGAAAAAAGGGCCGAAAAATAGAGAGGAGAACCCTAGTAGCCGCCGAGAAGAATCCGAGGAAAAGCCATCTTCCTCCGTTCTCCGTCCGAGCTTGAGCGAGACATTTCCGGAGTGCAAGGAAGGAGCAAGAGAAGAGATTATGGTGCAACGCACGGATTTGTTCCCACGTTTATCGTATTTCTAAACTCTGATTTATTTGATTTGAATATTCATTTGATGTTTTTGAGGTTGAGAGACAATTAAACATCTCATTTATTTGATTTGAATTGAATTGAGTTTATTTTATCGAGTTTGAGTATAATTGTGTTTGAGTTATTGATTCGAATGTAGTTGAGTGGATTGATTTCTTATTGTTCATGAATTATATGCTTAATGATATCAAAGCCTAGCTAACTTTGATTGAATTTGTGAGTTATAACCGAGATCGAGAGATAACGTTATAATACGCTACAATAATTCATGATGTATGTTTAAGATTGAGATCGAGAGATAAAATCACATACGTGAACACTTTGAATCGAGAGATTTAGAGTAACTAGGTTTTGAAGATTTTTGCAATATCGGATTGGTAAATAAGTGAACGAGAGTTACTTGTTCTAATTTGATATTAGTTTCTATACAGCTCGAGAGAGTGTATTGAATAACAGCGAAAACCTTTCACCTTAAGAATCGATTGTTTAGTAGTTGCTTATTCAAACGAATCATTGACGAAAACACAGTTGAACGAAGAGCTAGATAAATTTCTCGAGCGAAATTCATTTTCATATCCGGAAGACATTTATTTTTTTTATTCTTGTTTTATTTGGATTCTTTAGTTCTAAATTTGCATTAGTTAATCTCCCCCCTTTTTAATCGTAGGCTAAATATAATTTTACTAGTCTTATTTTGTACTTATACGTTAGTCCCTGTGGATTCGACAACCCTTACTTTCATTTAACTATACTAAAACTTGACACCGTGCACTTGAGGTAGAGAATCGCTACACTGAGAAATTTTCTGTTTAAAAAATAAGCGATCACTACACTCAACTAAAACATGGACCTTTAAAACGAGACAACACTGTGATTCAATTAGCTGATAGGTCCACGGTTATTACTAGGGGGATAGTAGAGGACGTACTTGTTCATATAGAGAATTTGGTTTTTCCACCGATTTCTATGTCTTAGACATGGAAAATGGTGATCCATCTAGCCCCATTCTTTTAGGGAGACCATTCTTGAAAACATCAAAATCTGTGATCGACGTGAACAGCGGCCTGTTAACAATAGAGTCTAATGGTGGAATTGCCAAATTTAATATCTATGAACCCATTATAACTCACGAGCATTCTAGTAACGCTATCGATACAAATGATGATTTTGATAATGAGAATTTTTGGAAGATGGGAAAGGCTACTGATGGCCTTGTTGACAAAGGAGGTATGGACTCTCATATTGTGCCTAATGTTCATACTATTGCCGCTTTATCTACTCATGATACTGCTGACCCTCTCTTTTCTCACTTGCGGGAGCATACCATTAAAAAGACACACCCTCCGATCGACCACAAAATGCCACAGATGTTGAAGGAGGAACAAATTCTGAAGATGCCCACTCAAAGGCGAACAAACTTAGAGGAGTTAAAAAATATTGAGGTGGAAGAGGAAAGATAGAGCGACACCGCATCACCGAACTTGATAGAGGACTGGCGTTGGGCCACCGGCGTTAAACAGATGCGCTGCTTGGGAGGCAACCCAAGGGGAGTTAGTTTTCATTTTCCTTTTTATTTTTTTATTGCTTTCATAGTTAGACTTTTCTCTTTTATTGTATACATTGGGGACAATGTAAGATTTAAGTATGGGGGAGGGATTAGTGGTGTGTTATTTTTTTCTTATTATAAAAAGACAAAAAAATCAAAAAAAAATTTGAAAATTTTGAGCTCATAATTAGTAACAAATGCATGCGTAGAATCACTAGCCCATGATGAAACCGAATTGATATCATCCATGCTTTTGAATATAGGTGAATTGTTAACCTTGGAACACTTTGAACTCTATTGAACAGTGTGCTTTAACATAGTAGTTGAATATTTTGAGCACATTATTGTCATGACTTGTGAAGTGTGCATAGCTTAGTGAAGATTGTGTAAATTTTGTGATAGTCTTAAGAAGTCTCTAATACAAGCTAGAACTTAACTACATGCTCTTTGAGGCGTATGTCTAGACTACTTGCAAACATGAAAGTGGTATATGTTAGTAATCCTAAGAGCATACAACGTAGAGGAATAAAATTTTGGATTACTAAACCGCGGATCTATACATAGGGATTCATATCGGATAAAGGATCAAAAGGTCTCACCCTTGTAGCGTGTTTGAGCAGATTCCTCGGAGCACCACGTCCAACAATCCCGAGTCACGAGCAACACCTCCAAGGTCTTGCCTCAACGGTATCCACACGATCAAATTGAACAAAGGGATAGTTTAAGAACAAGTTGCTAGACTAGTTCTTAAACCGGAACCAAAAATCACTCGATTCACAATCAAGAATGATCGCCGGAATCACACAACTCACTTCGGTTATGAAGAAAAACCGTGAGAGCAAGGTGAACGGCGGCCGTGAGCTTTTTGGTGCTAGTTTTGTGTTATGAAGTGTTAATTTTATTAAACACCTTGTTAACAAATTATATATGATTAATTAAAGGCTTTCATAAAGCCTCATGGGCTTAAGCCCATGATTTTAAATTAATCCTTATAATTATTAATTAAGACTCTTCTTAATTATTTAATTCATCCAATGAATTTAATTCCCTTTATCGATTTAATCTTTTGTGCGACCCGATAGGATCTTGTAATGTTGGCAGTGACATAAAATCTCATTTTACGTTACAAGCAAGGAGCGGTGTCTAGCAACACATCGAGGCTACCCAAATTACAAGAATGTCAATGACTCGACATAACCTTTAGAACTTGTGATAATATTAACCATGTAACTTAATCCCTTTGTCCTTTGTGTTTAGATTGAACACGAGTCATGGAATAGTCATACTCGTATATTCAATCTCTATTTCTTGATCCCCAAGTAGAACTAGAATAAACGAATAAGCTCGATATCTCATATCGACTCATTCGAGCATGGCCATGAATTTTAGTTCTCACTTGATCAAGGGCCAAACACATCTCCTGTTATATAGGAGGGACAAATCCTATCTCGATCAGTCAACATCCCTCTACATAAGTCGTGGTGTATCCATTAGTCACCTTTATAGATTACCCTATTACGGGTAACGTTTGACGATATCAAGATACATAACTCCTTATGTTGGGATCTCTGATGATCACAAGTCGTAAGGATTACATACATTATTATCACTATGAGAATTGCATATGACGATCATATAACTATCCATGTTGCATTCTCATGGTGGGTCTGTCCAGTACATCGTTCTCTAACATGTACCCATGTGTTGATTTGATATCTCATATCAATGAACAATTCATCAATCAACACATACTAGTCTCTACGTATTATCATTATCCCTATTCATGATAATACTTGACTAGGGACATCTTTAAGAATAATACAATATTATTCTAAGGACATAACATATATATTAATTCATATTGCATAGTTAAAAGAATAATATATAATAATGAATTGTCATTCATAAAATCATATTACATTGTATGTCATAAACAATCATCTAATGATATGTCTTAGGGCATATCCCAACAAATCTCCCACTTGCACTAAGACCACTCAGACATATACCTAATGCCTAGAGATCTAGTATGACGATCATGCTTCTGTTGTGACAGTGGCTTCGTCAATGGGTCAGATACATTATCATCTGTTGGTACTTTGCATATTTTAACATCTCCCCTTTCAACTATTTCTCGAATGAAATGAAAGCGCCGAAGTATGTGCTTGGATCTTTGGTGAGATCTAGGTTCCTTAGCCAATGCGATCGCTCCATTGTTATCACAATAGAGTTCTATCGGATCTTTAATGCTAGGCACCACTCCAAGTTCAGAAATGAACTTCCTAATCCAAACAGCTTCCTTTGCTGCATCTGAGGCAGCAATATACTCAGCTTCCGTTGTAGAATCGGCTACTGTTTCTTGCTTTGAACTCTTCCAGCTCACAACACCTCCATTTAGGCAATACACATATCCAGATTGCGATCGAAAATCATCTTTGTCGGTTTGGAAGCTTGCATCAGTGTAACCTATTACATTGAGCTCTTCCTCACCTCCATAAATCAAGAATGTATCCTTAGTCCTTCTCAAGTACTTCAGGATGTTCTTGACAGCAATCCAGTGACCTTCACCTGGATCAACTTGATATCTGCTCGTCATGCTCAAAGCATACGATACATCGGGACGAGTACATATCATGGCATACATGATAGATCCAATAGCTGACGCATATGGAATCTTACTCATGCGTTGTCTCTCATCTGGTGTTGAAGGACACTGTTCCTTCGAGAGATATATACCATGTGTCATAGGCACGAATCCTTTCTTTGATTCTTGCATGCTAAACCTTTTAAGCACTTTGTCTATGTATGTACTTTGACTTAGGCCAAGAAGCCTTCTCGATCTATCTCTATAGATCTTGATTCCTAATACATAGGTGGCTTCTCCCAAGTCTTTCATCGAAAAGTAATTCCCTAGCCAAATCTTTACAGATTGTAAGGCAGGGATATCATTCCCAATGAGAAGTATGTCATCTACATACAACACTAGGAAAACGATTACGCTCCCACTGACCTTCTTGTAGACACAAGGTTCATCTTCGTTTTTGATAAAAACCAAACTCTTTGATTGCATCATCAAAACGGAGATTCCAACTCCGAGAAGCTTGCTTCAATCCATAAATGGATCGTTGTAGCTTGCATATTTTTTCAGCATCCTTTGGATCGACAAAACCCTCGGGCTGTGTCATGTACACATCCTCGAGCAGATTTTCATTAAGGAAAGCTGTTTTGACATCCATCTGCCAGATTTCATAATCATGAAATGCAGCTATTGCAAGTAAGATCCTTATGGATTTAACCATGGCCACTGGTGAAAAGGTTTCATCATAGTCAATACCATGAATTTGTTTGAATCCTTTTGCAACCAGCCGACCTTTATAGGTTTGTACGTTACCATCCATATCGGTATTTTTCTTGAAAATCCATTTGCACCCTATGGGTCGTACCCCTTCAGGTGGATCAACCAAAGTCCATACTTGGTTTGCATACATGGATTCCATCTCAGATTTCATGGCCTCTTGCCATTTCTCAGAATCAGTGCCCATTATAGCTTGTTGATAAGATGATGGCTCATCCTCATCAATAAGTAGTAAGTCACCTTGTTGAGTCACAAGAAATCCATATCTCTGTGGCTCCCGGTGTTCTCTTACAGACCTACGCTGGGCTTGTGTCTCTTGAGCAAGTACTTCTTCCACAACAGCTTGCGGTGCTTGCTCTGTTTCCATCTCAATCTCAGGTTCAGTGTTTTCTTGTGGTTGAACTTCATTAAGTTCTATTTTTCTCCCACTGGTTTTTCTAGAAGTAAATTCTCTTTCAAGAAATACACCAGTCCGAGCAACAACTACTTTGTTCTCGGTGGGATAATAGAAATATTATCCTTTCGTTTCCTTAGGATACCCCACAAATAAACACTTATCAGATTTGGGTCCAAGTTTGTTAGTGGCGTGACGTCTAACGAAAGCCTCACAACCCCAAATTCTCATAAAAGACATACTAGGACGCTTCCCAGTCCATATCTCATATGGTGTCTTTTCCACTGATTTAGATGGAACACGGTTCAGTAAGAAATCGATGTTTCTAGAGCGTGTCCCCAAAACGATATCGGAAGATCTGCATGACTCATCATTGATCTAACCATGTCCAACAAGGTTCGATTTCTCCTGTCGGATACACCATTACATTGTGGAGTATACGGAGGAGTGAGTTGTGGGACTATCCCACATTCCTTTAGATAGTCATGAAACTCTTGGCTTAAGTATTCACCTCCTCGATCTGATCGAAGGATTTTGATACTTTTGCCAAGTTGGTTTTGTACTTCATTCTTGAAATCTTTGAACTTTTCAAAGGTTTCATGCTTATGCTTCATTAGGTACACATACCCATATCTACTGAGGTCATCAGTAAATGTAACGAAGTATTGAAAACCACCTCTAGCTTGTGTACTTATTGGTCCACATGCATCACTATGTATTAGTCCCAATAAAACATTTGCCCTTTCAACATGTCCCTTGAAAGGGGCTTTAGTCATCTTGCCCATTAAACAAGATTCGCATGTTTCATATGATTCAAAATCAAATGAATCTAATACTCCATCCTTATGAAGTTTAGATATGCGGTTCTCGTTTATGTGGCCCAAGCGACAATGCCAGAGATAAGTCGAATTACAATCATTATTTTTAATCCTTTTAGTATTTATGTTATAGATAGGCATATCAAGATTTAATAAATAAAGACCATTCACCATTTGTGCACTAGCATAAAACATATCATTTAAATAAATAGAACAACAGTTGTCCTTTATTATAAATGAAAAACCACACTTGTCTAAACAAGAAATAGAAATTATGTTTTTGGTAATAGATGGCACAAAATAACAGTCTTTTAAAATCAATGATAAACCAGAAGGCAAAGATAAATAATAATCTCCTATAGCTAATGCAGCAACTCTTGCTCCATTTCCAACTCGGAGATCAACTTCGCCTTTCGCCAACAATCTACTCTTTTTGAGGTCCTGCACATTTACACAAATGTGAGATCCACATCCAGTATCTAATACCCATGATGAAGAAGTAGATAAATTGACTTCTATAACAAAAATACCTGAAGTGGAAGTCACACTTCCTTTCTTTAGATCCTCCAGATATACTTTGCAGTTTCTTTTCCAATGGTCGGTCTCACCGCAATGGAAACAGTTCCCTTCCTTCGCTATCCCTCCCTTTGGTTTCAGTGCAGACGACTTTGGCTTAGATTTAACAAAGACCTTCTTGTTCTTCTTGAAGGTCTTAGCTTTAGTCTTTCCTTTGTTCTTATTCACAATAAGAACATTAGTAGGTTTAGACTTCTTGCTATTTGCTTCAAAAGTTCTAAGCATGCCAAGTAACTGTGGTAGTGTCTTCTCAATTTCAATCATATTGTAATTTAAGACAAATTGACTGAAGCTTTCAGGCAACGATTGCAAGATCACGTCAGTGGCCAACTCTTGGTCCAAAGGAAAACCCAGCTTCTCCAGATTCTCAATATACACAATCATCTTGAGTACATGAGTTCCAACCAGACTTCCTTCTACCATTCTACACTGGAATAACGCCTTAGAGACGTCATACCTCTCTTGTCTAGCTTGTTGTTGGTACAGTTGCTTAAGATGCTCGATCATATCAAACGCCTCCATTTCCTCATGTTGCTTCTGAAGCTCAGAGTTCATGGTGGCAAGCATAAGGCACCCAACATCAAGTGCGTCACTTTGATGCTTCTTGTAAGCATCTTTTTCGGCTCTTGTAGCCGTTAGGGGAGGTTCCTCAGCAGGTAAGGGTTCATCTAGGACATATTGTTTCTTTTCTTGTTTGAGGACTATCCTCAAGTTCCTATGCCAGTCTAGGAAATTTGTCCCATTTAATTTGTCCTTCTCAAGGACCGATCGCAGTAATAAAGTGCTTGTTACGTTGTTAGTTGCCATGGATATCTACAATATAAATATGCAAAATAAGTTTATGATTTAATCATTTAACATGGTCTTATATTAAATGATACTCCCACTATTTTGTTTAAAAAATATCAACCCTCGAAACCTTTAGTGGGCCAAGTCCATATTTCGCCTAATCTTGAGTTAGCTTTGGCTAATCGCCCAAGACTCGGTTATTTAGGTAGACAACACTTTGTCAATTACATCACATGTAATTCTTGGATAGTTGGACGAACAACACTTTGTTCAATTCATCAAATGAATTATAATCCAACCCATGCCTCTAAGTTCCCAATCCTATTGAGATAACCTAGTTAAGTCGTACCCAATTTAAAGTATAACGGATATCACTTTTATCCTTTCGCGCCGTACTAAGATTGCCACGGTGCTTTGCTTTGGCAAACCCACACATGTACAATCGAAGTTTTTGACGAGTACTTTTAATTTTGGAAGGCATCTAAAACTTAGAGGGATTTATTGATCTCATTATTAGTTTGATAATTTAAAATATGTCCACTACATATAGTTGTATACATATCTACATATGTGTAATACAATTATCAATCTAAAACATAAGATAAATCATGCATCAACATACATAATTAAACGTGACATGGTTATAGCCCCTACTAATGATTTTCTCAAGCCAATGAGAAAATCCTAAGAGTCAACCTAAGGTAACTTCACAAGCACTTTCCTTTGGCTCCAATTTGTGAATGGCCTCCTCATCCCGGCACGATGCTCCATCTTCATTGATCATCATCAATAAAATAAACTACACTATTTACAAGATATAGAATTCCTCGATTCACATTCGAGGGGAACATAGGGGAGGGATTACATTTAGAATGAAATAGAGAAGGCACGACTCGCAGGTCGTATTATAAATTACAAACATTCACAAATCCTATCTAATAGGTCAAAGGGCTATAACCACGCACCATGCTCAGACAACACATAAAGCATGCATTAACATTTAATTAATTAAATTCTAAACATTTTAAATTTAATTCTAATTAAAACTGTAAAATAGAATTTTGAAAAATTATCGTACGCTCGGGACATCACATGCCACGAATAAAAAAAAACGACTAAACCATGAACCATCATGATTCGAATCATCATAGACCATGGCTGGACCAATCATGGGCCTAGGGTTTGAAACCCTAGCCCATGGCCGAACCATGGCTCGGGTGCGGCGCCGCTAGGGTTCCAAACCCTAGCCGCCAAGCACCATTTTGTTTTTCATCGAGCCAACATGGTTCGAAACGTCGGAATTCATGAGTCACAAGCCACGGTCCAACCATGCACGGTTCATGACGGTGACGGTTCAACCATCTCGAGCCAAGGGTTCGAAAAACCCTAGCCCTCATGTGGTGTAGCCTCCAACACGTATGATTCCGAGACTCATGGTCCGAACCATTATCGAGCCATAAGGTTCAAAAACCCTAGCAAATGAGCGACGATGGCCGAGCCCATGCACGGCTACTAGGGTTCGAAACCCTAGCCGTCATGAGATAGCCGTCACGAGCCAATGGGTTCTAAACCCTATCAAGTTTCGACACTTCCATGCACAATTATTAGCCACAACGGCTAAACCATCTCGAGCCAAGGGTTCGAAAACCCTAGCCCTCATGTGGCTAGCCGTGTGTCATTTGTGATGGTGATGGCCGAACTCTTGTGAATTATGGTTCGATTTTTGCCAATTTATATCAAATATATTTTACGATGATTTTCACAAATTCGATATTAACATATCATATATGTTCATACAATTTTAAATAGTATGCAATATTAATCTAAATATGATTAAACTATTTAACCACATAAATCCGATATGAGCCTTGTACACGGCTCTGATACCACTGTTAGTAATCCTAAGAGCATACAACGCAGCGGAATAAAATTTTTGGATTACTAAACCGCGGATCTATACATAGGGATTCATATCGGATAAAGGATCAAAAGGTCTCACCCTTGTAGCGTGTTTGAGCAGATTCCTCGGAGCACCATGTCCAACAATCCCGAGTCACGAGCAACACCTCCAAGGTCTTGCCTCAACGGTATCCACACGATCAAATCGAACAAAGGGATAGTTTAAGAACAAGTTGCTAGACTAGTTCTTAAACCGGAACCAAAAATCACTCGATTCACAATCAAGAATGATCGCCGGAATCACACAACTCACTTCGGTTATGAAGAAAAACCGTGAGAGCAAGGTGAACGGCGGCCGTGAGCTTTTTGGTGCTAGTTTTGTGTTATGAAGTGTTAATTTTATTAAACACCTTGTTAACAAATTATATATGATTAATTAAAGGCTTTCATAAAGCCTCATGGGCTTAAGCCCATGATTTTAAATTAATCCTTATAATTATTAATTAAGACTCTTCTTAATTATTTAATTCATCCAATGAATTTAATTCCCTTTATCGATTTAATCTTTTGTGCGAGATAGGATCTTGTAATGTTGGCAGTGACATAAAATCTCATTTTACGTTACAAGCAAGGAGCGGTGTCTAGCAACACATCGAGGCTACCCAAATTACAAGAATGTCAATGACTCGACATAACCTTTAGAACTTGTGATAATATTAACCATGTAACTTAATCCCTTTGTCCTTTGTGTTTAGATTGAACACGAGTCATGGAATAGTAATACTCGTATATTCAATCTCTATTTCTTGATCCCCAAGTAGAACTAGAATAAACGAATAAGCTCGATATCTCATATCGACTCATTCGAGCATGGCCATGCATTTTAGTTCTCACTTGATCAAGGGCCAAACACATCTCCTGTTATATAGGAGGGACAAATCCTATCTCGATCAGTCAACATCCCTCTACATAATTCGTAGTGTATCCAATAGTCGCCTTTATAGATTACCCTATTACGGGTAACGTTTGACGATATCAAGATACATAACTCCTTATGTTGGGATCTCTGATAATCACAAGTCGTAAGGATTACATACATTATTATCACTATGAGAATTGCATATGACGATCATATAACTATCCATGTTGCATTCTCATGGTGGGTCTGTCCAGTACATCGTTCTCTAACATGTACCCATGTGTTGATTTGATATCTCATATCAATGAACAATTCATCAATCAACACATACTAGTCTCTACGTATTATCATTATCCCTATTCATGATAATACTTGACTAGGGACATCTTTAAGAATAATACAATATTATTCTAAGGACATTAACATATATATTAATTCATATTGCATAGTTAAAAGAATAATATATAATAATGAATTGCCATTCATAAAATCGTATTACATTGTATGTCATAAACAATCATCTAATGATATGTCTTAGGGCATATCCCAACAGTATAGGCAATCTTTGATGCGTTTGAGCCTTTCAAGCCTACCATGTAAAGAAAATCAATCACTAGTACCCTTTTTGAGCTTTAATGCAAAAGAATGGTTGTATGCTAAGCATACAAAAGACCCCGTCGACATTCTTTGACTAGCTTATCCTCGTCCTAATGAGCCTAAATATGAATTTTATCCATACCTTTGAAGGGAGTATGATGTGTTTCATTCACATGCACTTAAGTATTCAATGATTAAAATGGTTGTGAACTTCGTTATGAAAAGAATGAAATGCATGAAAGAAAAGGGATGCCTTGAGAAAAATAGATTAAAATATGACTCCAAGGGGAGCCAAGGCACAAAAGAAAGAAAAATGTTGAAATAAAAGTTGAAAAATTCAAGCAAGAAGAGAAGTTTTTAGTGTGCATATCATCATACTCTCTTGTTTGATATGTCTTTTTCCTTTCTTTCATAAGCCAATACCTAGGCCAAGCTACAAGCTAATAAAGACCTACTTGATTTATGTTTGCAAAGTGGCTAAGATAGTGGAGAAGAGTGTGCAAGTAAGCTTATACTTGTGTTAGTGTATGTCTTGAACTATTGTGGGTTTGCATCTTTTGAATCTATAATTTGTACACAACACTTGTTTATGACCACACACGTACGTTCACTACTTTGTTAAGTATGAGATGTTTAGGGATTGAACTTGTTCCACTATTAACTTTTCACCGCCTTTCATTACTATGCATGTTTAAAATTGTTGAGGCATTAAAGTGAGAACAAGTTAGTTTGTTATGATGCTATGAGCCAAGCAAAAATATTGTAGTTTTGTCTGACTTACTCGAGGTCGAGTAAAGAGTAAGTATGGGGGAGTTTGATGTGACTAGAAATAGACACATCTATTGCGTTTAATTGTTTACGATTTGGTATGTTTTGAAGGATAATATGATACATATGCTACCTAATCGTATATTTGTGTCATTGTAGGTGGAATCGAAGAAATCGAGCTAACTAAGGCGAATAAAGGTCAGGAAAAGCTTTGGAACTAATAAGGACTCAATGTAGATCAAGAAAAAGGCTAAAAATGTAATTTTAGTTGAAGCGATCGACCGCATGAAGAAGGCAATCGATCGCCTTTGGACAGAAAGTTGAGCAACAAAATTTACGCTGCAGCGATCGATTGCGAGGATGAGGCGATCGATCGCCAAAACCCACTGGAGCCAAGCGATCGATCGCGAGAAAAGAGGTGATCGATCGCCTAAGGAATTTTGCCAAAAAAAATAAGCTAGCGATCGATCGCTACCTTATGGCGATCGATCGCCAGCTGAGTTTTGGAAAGTGTGGAGACTTGATTTCTTTCCTTTCCACATGGATTCTACCCTACTCCATCAGCCTCCCTACCTCAATATAACTCGAAATCAATCTCTTGTAGAGAGAATTCAGACCTTAGAACATAATTTTTAATTTTTAGAATAATTTTCTTTCAATTTTTGTAAAGACGCTCGAAGAACGAAGACGGAATCAACAAGCCGGAATCGTGCTTCGCTTTAGTAACTTTCTTTTCTATTGATTATTTGATGTTTTTAATACAATTTTTGTTAGTTTTAGATTTAGTTATGCAAGGCTAAACACTTTGATTCTTCGTTGAGGGATACTTGCCTTTGGAATAGAAATACTTGTGAAAATTTTGATTTGATTGTTGAATTTTTAATTAAATTTCAATTTGTTTTTCAGATTATGATCCTTATGATTGTTGTATTTGATTGATAGATTGATCACCTAGTAATCACATACAATTTCTAATGCTAATTGAGAAGCAACTAAGATTGATAATTACATGCTGTTGGTGTTATTAAATTCTTAGGAAAAACGATTGGATAATTAATTCTAACGGCTGTAGTTTTTATTGATTAGATTCATCAAACTTACTAGTTTTGAAACTATCATTGATTTAATCTTAACGGCTATAGTTTTGGTTAAAGATTTGATAAGAGTCGAATTGAATGATTTTGTCTTTTTTACCACGATTAAGGTGAGTGAGGAATTAAGTTTTCAATTGATGAATAATTGAATGAATTCATATGTTTAGTAATTTGATGATCAAGTGAATAATTTCCCAAGGTAAAGTTGACCGAAAACCAAGAATTGCTTTTTAATCTTGATAAACTAGTGATTTGCTTGCTTTTGTTTAATTTAGTTATAGTTAAAGAAATTCGAAAATCCCCTATTTTGGTACTTGTTAGCATAAAAGTATTCACTTCCCTGTGGGATCGATCCATACTCACGCTACTACATTCATAACTGTTATTAACTTGACAGCGTTAATTTGGGCGTACGCGATAAACGCTACCAATGGTACAAATACTTAATCTCATTCCCATCCCCAATACTTGAATCTATATTACCAATAGAGTTCTACAATTCAAATACTAAATTGAGTCATAACCCACTCAAATTGGATGACCCAACTCGTCAAACAAACACATATCTAACCAGACATAAAAATTAGTGCAATCTTGTGATCACGAGATTACACACAAAATACATATCACTTAATGTATTCTCACAATACATATCAAAATCTCAATACATGACTCCTAGTTCATCACTTGCTTACGTCTCATAATCTATGAATTCGAAGCAATAATCACTATCACATTACGCTCGTCAATAGATAGACTGATTCACATGAGGCAAAAAATTATTACGTAATAATTCAGATAACCCATACAGCAATGTTAAACATTGTTAATAAGTTCAATTCAACAGTTGACTTGCTATATATAAATATTCTCAATCACACAATCAACACAATATTATCTCGAATGAGAATTATCAATTTCTCAAACAGCGATCTCCAGGATAAACAAATCCTGCAGTAGAGTGAATAATTATTCCTCTACATAAGCTTGGATCACTGTTTCTTGGGTAACTCATTCTCTACACAAGAGATTCTACCTATCGAACTTCATTGTTCATATATATTCATCGATGTATACTCATTCCTAACCAACAATTCTTCATGTATTTAGAATGACATTCTCGTGTCATGTGCCTCAAACACCAGAAGACTTCAATTAACTCATTAGTCTCACACACTAGAGAGTAATGACCCATCAGGGATTCTAACCATTCATCACAGTCCAAATGCATTCACACTATTATGCATTCCTGGACAATTATACGCATACATCAATAATTGATAATACATCAATACAATTATCATATTCATACTCTCTATCTGTGTACGCCTTGTACACAAACCTTGCGGTATCTAACACAAATGATACTATGTAATGTCATAGTAGTACTCATATATTCTGTAACGTCATTTAACAATATCTCTTATCGGTCATTGGTTTAACAGTATGTAACATTACGATATGGTCATCATAATATATATATATCAATTTAAAATTGATATTCAACCGCATAACTTCATCTTACCAAAAGATACATTCGATATGGTGTTGTCACGACACACACTATATCCTACAATTACCGATTATATCTCATAGCATATAACCTTAATGTAGTGGCTACACCGAGCCGACTAGAATCTCACATTGTATTACCATGCGATCAATCGTGAGTGGCACTATCAAGTCCACTACATTCCATCATCACATCATCGCATCGTCGTGCGTCAAACTCACAACATATGTCTCCATTGCTCTTATATCATAAAAATGGTCAATGACTCATAAAAGTCAACCAACATATAGAGTAATAGATTATCAATCACATTTCTCTAGTGTATCTACATTAACAGACATCGCAATGTTCATACTGATTTTGTCTCAATCCCCACTCGATAGGGTCTAGAATCAATCAAGATTGTGTCATGCAACACGTCAGCTCCAGTCTCTTCGGAGTAACATAACACAAAAGCTGCATGTGGTATATCCACCACATATGAATATACAAACGTAACAAATAGCTACTCGTGGTATATCCACCACAACATATACGTAGCACCCAGCTATTCGTGGTATATCTAACACAACACATATGTAACATACAACCACTCGTGGTATATCCACCACAACACATACATAGCATAGAACTACTCGTGGTACATCCACCACAAAACATACATAGCACCCAGCTACTCGTGGCATATCTACCACGACACATACATAGCATAATAGACATTGTGCCTGCTCTACACTACCTCAATTACTTTTCATGAGTTTCTCTCTCATGAATTCGTCATCACGACATTCATAAGATTGGTCAACGGATCACAAAGTCGACCAATCACAATTATAGAAGATATATCATCATCTATATTTCTCTAATAAAACAACACATTCATATATCACAATATCCTCGATTAGTTCTGTATCAGTCATATTTCAATATGATTCCAGAACAATTACATCGGTGTCTATCAAACACGCTAGCTATACTAATAATCCTAGTATGGCAAACACACTATGGCATAAGCGACTCACAGGTTAGTCACCTCACCTCATATACACCTGTAGCATATATAATTCCTATCGCCAATAACGACACACATATTCTCGTCGCTAATAGCGATACATAATACTCATCGCTAACATAATAGTGCTACTACAAGACTCGTAGCTAACATAATAGCGATACATCGCTAATACTGGCACACATAATCTCATTGCTAACACAATAACGGTACATCGCCCATAATGGCACACATATCTCATAGCTAAACGATAGCAGTACATCGCCAACAATGGCACACATATCTCATCGCTAATACAATAGTGGTACATCGCCCACAATTGCACACATATCTCATCGCTAATACAACAGTTGTACATCACCCACAATGGCAAACAATAGTGCTACATCGCCCACAATGGCACATATCTCATAGCTAACACAATAGCGGTACATCGACAACAATGACACACATATCTCATCACTAATACAATAGCGGTAGATCGCCCACAATGGCACACATATCTCATCGCTAACACAATAGCGGTACATCGCCAACAATGGTACACATATCTCATCGATCAACAACGTACACAATACTCACAATCACAATGAATAAAATTACATACTTAACAATAAAATGCAATAACACTTACTGTACACATTGGATCTACACTTGATCCTTTAAATTTGTCCATGTTTCAACATAAATATCCCACTGAATATAACTTCATATCAATACACATATTGATAAACTCGCTGCTAGTGTAATAGTGGTATGATAATACTCATTGTCAATACATGACGGTCCACTAATACTCATCGTCAATACATGACGGTCCAATAATAATACCCCCTCGCTTCGATATATCAATGGTATTATCGTGGACTCAATAAATGACTCACATGTATGCAGCACTTTGCTCTTTTCGGACACAAGAGGTGACTCACATCACATGCAACACTTTGCTCCCATTTAGACTCAAGAGATGCCTCACATGTATGCATCGCTTTGCTCCTTTCGGGCTCAAGAGGTGACTCACATCACATGCAGCGCTTTGCTCCCATTTCACGCTTATTTCTCAAATATCTCAATGACATATGAATATCATGGTGATAATTCAATATCAATGCATGTGTATAATTTCACATATACCTGCATTCTCATATTCACAACATAACCATACCTGGTCATCACATCGTCCATGATCCCATATCAACAGTATCATACTGTCCACCATTCTTGTCATCATAAATCATATTTCATTTCTCGTTTCCTGATTTTCTACAAAAATCAGACTTCTTAGCATTGTATAAATATATACAACATATGCACAATCTCAAAAGTTCATTTGTCTTTTCATTAGCAACAGAATCACGTTACCATCAATACTGACTTCTATCAGTTTAATATATCACTCGTCGCCCATTTATCGACACATTATTGCTAACACAAAAGTCAAAGAATAATACACTATTAAATAAGTTGCCGGCTATTTGCACTCCTCAAATAATACCACTATTAGTGCGTATAATCGTTGATATCACCAGTTACTTCTCACTATCACATTCGTCGTATTCCATACGATTCTGCAATCACAATGGTAAGCAATAACACAAATTTTCATTGCTTCACATCACAAAATGCACATAGAAATACATAATTATCGCACCACACAAGTGCAAAACTACTATCATGTAAATAACGTGCTATTCAGTTTTCTCAACACATCCCTAGGCCCTCAGACAGCCCCAAAGAGCAGACCACTGATCTGATACGACTAATGTAAGACCCCAACTCCTAATCTCGTCATTAATGCATTTAGCAACGTCATTAGTGCATACATTTATATCAACTAGGAATTATCATTACATGTTTAGTATTTATGGTATAACCTCTATAAATTTCTCGACAGAAATTCCCCCGTAACCTGATTCCAGACACAACTTAATTCACAGATGTACACACTTTATATGCACTAGTCATATTCCCAATTCATTATGCAAATATGTTCATAACTAAATTGGCATGCAATACGCAAATGAAATGAGAAATATCAATGACATTTATACAGTCCATTTATATATACACATCATTATGCTCACAGGCGAACATTCAATAAATAAGTGTAAATGTGATTGTATAATCACATTACCAATACCAATGTTGGTAAATCGGTCCCAATACTATCGATGACCATCTCTGAATTTCATCGTCCGACCTCTGAGCTTTCCTAATGGCCTCAAATATGTCCTGCTCAGCCAATAAGGTCGACACTCGCACCGGCGACGTGTCCACATCAAAATCATAGCCTAAATGGCAATAAGAAGTTATCATAGCTGATAAGCTCATAGTATCCTCAGCGGTACTCTTCACCTTTCGACTTAAGGCATCTGCTATCATATTTGCTTTACCTGGATGGTACTCAATTTCACAATCATAATCCTTGAGTAAATCCATCCATCTTTTTTGCCTCATATTCAGTTCTGCTTGGGTGAATAAGAATTTCAAGCTCTTATGGTCTGTAAAAATGGTAAATGAAGTACCATACAGATAGTGTCGCCAAATCTTCAAGGCGAAAATGATGGCCGCCAGTTCCAGGTCGTGAACTGGGTATCTAGTCTCATGAGGTTTCAACTGCCTCGAAGCATAGGCCACCACTTGTTTATCCTGCATCAATACACAGCCCAGACCCTGCAATGACGCATCCGTGTACAAGGCAAACTTCTTATTCTCAGACGGAATCACCAAAATAGGTGCCGTAGTCAAACGACGCTTCAGTTCTTGGAAGCTTTCCTCACAAGCTTCGGACCAAAAGAACGGGACTCCCTTCTGAGTCAGCTGTGTCAGTGGTTTAGCGATCTTAGAAAATCCCTCAACGAAACGTCGGTAATAACCCGCTAAACCAAGGAAGCTTCGTATCTCGGGTACAGAAGTGGTTCAATCTTCCTGGGATCCACAGATATCCCACTGCTAGATATAACATGACCCAAGAACACCACACTGTCCAACCAAAACTCGCACTTGCTGAGCTTTGCATATAACTGGTGACTCCTAAGGACCTGGAGTACTGTCCTCAAGTGCTCTACATGTTCTTCTTCA
This sequence comes from Haberlea rhodopensis, assembly GCA_907163345.1. Classification (NCBI taxonomy): domain Eukaryota; kingdom Viridiplantae; phylum Streptophyta; class Magnoliopsida; order Lamiales; family Gesneriaceae; genus Haberlea; species Haberlea rhodopensis. The sequence continues at coordinate 8,938,239 of CAJQUN010000006.1, read as the reverse complement.
GTCCGGGAGTAGATAAGTATGTCATCAATGAAGACTATGACGAACTGGTCCAAATATGGCTGGAATACCATGTTCATTAAACTCATGAAAACAGCTGGGGCATTCGTCACCCCAAAGGGCATGACTAAGAATTCATAGTGCCCATATCTGGTCCTGAAAGCTGTCTTCTGTACATCATCTTCCCTTACCCGAATCTGATGGTACCCCGACCTCAGATCGATCTTACTGTAGAGTCTCGTACCCTGCAACTGGTCAAATAAATCATCGATCCTCGGAAGCGGATACTTGTTCTTCACTGTGGCTTTGTCAGTTGCCTGTAGTCAATGCATAGACGCATCGATCCATCTTTCTTCTTAACAAATAAAACAGGTGCACCCCAGGGCGATACGCTAGGGCGTATGTAGCCCTTGTCAAGGAGCTCTTGCAACTGAACCTTTAACTCCTTTAGCTCCGTTGGTGCCATCCTATACGGGGCACGAGAAATGGCTGACGTCCCCGGTAGTAATTCGATTCCAAAATCGACCTCTCTTGTCGGTGGGAATCCGGGAATCTCTTCAGGGAATACATCAGGAAACTCCGCCACTACGGGCACATCTTCAACCTTTAATTCTTCCTTCTTTTCAGAAATATCAACAGCATAGATAAGATATCTTGTATGGCCTCGTTCCAATAATTGTGTCATCTTGACCGCAGATATCAACGGAATCTTTGAACGAGAACCATCCCCATAGAATGTCCACTGAACTCCCATATCAGATCTGAATCGGACAGTCCTCTGCCTGCAGTTCACAACTGTCTGGTACCTGTTCAGAACATCAATACCCATAATACAGTCAAAGTTTGACATTCCCAGAACGATCAAATCCGACCTTAACTTGTTATCCTCAAAATAAATGAGGCCATCATAGACAATCTGATCAGCAATCAAACTCCTTCCAGCGGGTGTCGAGACTACAAGAGGCGTGGGCGACGGAGAAGTGCATATGTGGTGTCTTTCCACAAAACTCGTCGACACAAAAGAGTGTGACGCACCTGTGTCGATCAATATAAAAGCAGGGTGCGTAAATAAAAGACACGTACCCGCTATAACCTCCTCCGGAGCCGCTGTAGCCTGCTCCCTCGTCAATGCATACACCTGTCCCTGAGGTGGCCCCGTAGGCTGACTTCCATACTGCCTCGGTACATAAGGGGGTCTGTGCTGTGCTGCTCTGTCCGTAGACCTCCCCGTAGAGTTCTGTTGTCTTCCCCTGTTGGGACACTGTCGAGCAAAGTGGCCTCTGTCGCCACAAACATAACATCCTACACAATTTTTCGTCAGATGTGGTTGCCCACAAAGAGAGCATTGGACCTCCCCAACACTGTCTCCCCGAGACTGTCCTCTTCTTGGTTGGGCGTCATTCCTGTGGTTTCCTTTCCATCGGTTCTCGGGCCTCCTACCACTGAACCTAGACGCTGAAGTGTTCCCCCCAGGCTTAAACTGATCACCCCTTGGCTTCAAATTGTCGGAAGTAGATTTCTGAGGGGGTGCTGGAGGTGGTACAGCATCAGGGTATGCACCAACTCTCAGTTCGGCTAACTCAGCCCGTGCAGTGCATCGTCAAAGCAAGTAGGGCCATAAGTGATCACCCTATCATACAGTTCCGGCCTCAAGCCCTTCATAAAGTTCCTCATTTTTGCTTGAGTATTGGCGGCGATATGAGGTACATATCTGAGTAGAGAACAGTAGTGGAGGTCATAATCTGACACCGGCATGGTACCTTGCTTCAATTTAGTAAACTCATCCTCTTTAGCCTGACGTGCAGCCGCTGAAAAATATCGGGCCAGAAATCTAGTTCTAAACAGTTTCCAGTTTACTTCCTGACCCTGTGCCTCCTGTTCAATCACGGTGGTCTTCCACCACATCAGTACCTTCTTGGCTAATTGGAACTCTGCTAGCCTTATCCAGGCCGTCTTTGCACACGGGGCTGTCACAAATATTTGCTCTATTCTTTCTAGCCATTCTTCGGCTCGCTCCCCTATTTCAGTCCCCTCAAATGTCGGGGGCCGATATGCTAGGAATTGAGTCAAACTCAACTCTCCCGGTAATAACTGTTGCTCGGACGGCTCTTCGCCTAGGGCTGGCGGAGGTAGGGGATTTGTGCGTCCCACACTAGCATTAACACTTACGGCGTCGCCAACGTCGATATTCGCTGCCATACTGCAATACAAGGGTTACAACAAGATCCACAAGCAGTTCATATATATATACGTCGTTAGAAAGCCATAACATGTTATCATAATAGCCATATACTTCATATGCAACATAACATGTCAAAAGTAAACGCCTAGCCAACTGTGATATCCCCGAAATGATTATGTGGGTAATCATGCAATTAAGGGTTGCTAATTATGAACCTATGTGTTAAAAGGCGTATTTTATGTGGGAGTGATTTATTTATTTTGATGATGTGGTTTAGGGAGCATGTTAGGTGTTTTTAATTGTTGTGTTGATGTGGTAATATAATAAAATATCAAGGAGATATATTTTTATACATCGTATGAAATACCGGGACACAATTAAACACCCCAAAACCACCCTACATGCAACCACCCCACCCCCACTTGACTCAACCCACGCCCCTCCCCTGTTTTTTCTGGAAAGCAGATTGACTAAGAGGCAACTTTGGACTTAGATATTTTCATCTTGCTTCTTCCAAAAAGCTTCCTTCTTTTTCCCTTCCTTTTGTCTGCAACTTGGACGGTTTCTAGGAGGAAAGTGATCGGATTTCAAGCATCCTTTCATATAGAAAATCGAAGGGCAAAAGTGGTGAGGAGTCACATTTTCTTCCCAGTTTTCAGTTTCCTGGCATGCTTGTTCTTTGTAGCAGATTTGGCATGCTAGTTTAGGGTATGATGTTATATTGTTATGAGTACCTTTATGTGATGTTTGTGAAGCCCTTAGCATGTTTAGTTAAGAAACTTGCATGCTTTATGTGCTAGATTTGTAGTAGAGAAAAGGGTTCCTCGAACATCCGAGCAGGGAAGTGCTCTGTTTTTCATGTTAGGAAGGGTTTTACCATGAATATTGAAGCATGCTAACTTAGGTTTTGGTTGAACCTTTGATGTGCTTTTGTGTATGGTAGCTCGTTGAAGGTACCAGTATATTTCCTTGAACATGTTGCATGTATTATGTGAAGGATTTAATCATGTGAAAGGTAGTGTTCGAAAATTCTGGGCAAGGTTCAAGTGCCCTGTTTTCTGGAAATATATGTGAGGGGAGTGTTTTTATGAAGGCATTATCATACACGTCAAGCTTAGGTTTTGGTAAAACTTTGATGAGAAAATATGAATGGTAGTTTTGTGAAGCCCATGGCATGTTTGTTCGAGCTTTCTTTATGCTATATGTGATAGGTTTAATAGCATGAAGTGAGATGCTCAAGAAATCTGGAAATGAATATGTTACCCTGTTTCCAGAAAAGTTGATCCAGTACTTGTTTAAATGATCGACGTTTATACATGTAGGCTTATGCTTAGGGTGTAAATTTGGTACGAATACACTCGGAGTAGTGTATTGTAATTGCTAGCATAATTGTTCAAACATGTGGCGTATGTTTTATGCTAGATCGAAGGGTATGAATATAGGTGTTCGAGAATTCTGGGTTAGTATTTCTCGAACAGGCATCTCGATCGATCGACATTTCTTCTCGATCGATCGAGCGAGGCAGAATCTTGGTTCTGATTTTGGGCGTCTTCACGATCGATCGGGAAGAGGGGCCGATCGATCGAGAGACCCAGAATGTTGAAAAATTTAAATTGATATATTTTGTTAAAGTTTTGATATTGGATTGTAATGAGGTGCCTAATATTGTGTTGTGTGGCTATGTAGAACCATCCCAGGTGCCATCACAACCGAGGAGATAAAGTTGATTGACTCCTCTATCTTTTGGAAAGGTACGTAAGCGACGTACGGGCATCCCAACGGTAACATGTGCTTTATGTTTGTCTTTTTGACGTGCATCAAGGTTATGATACATGTTATTATGCATTGTTTTTGCATATGTATGTTGTGAAATATAAGAGGTGTATTTCACGAGTCAAGGTTATCTTAGTAAGGATTTTAATTGCTTACGCTAAGGTCCATTGGAAGCGAGGAAGAATTCCGCTTACATGGAGTAGCAAGAAGCATTAAAATGTACTAATGATAAGGGCTCAGGATTGAAATAAGGATTTAAGGAGGAAGGATGTCATGACATTTATTTGTGAAACCATACATTCTTATAATGCATTTTTATTATGAATTATGGTACAGGGACAACCAATGGGCGTTATAAATGCTGAAAATATAGGAAGGGCTTGTGTTTAATATTGTGCATTTATGCCTTACTTTCATATTATGTTGAATATGAATTGTGTTATACTCATGTGTTGGAGGTTGTCTTTGTAGGTGCTTTTGTTGACGAGAACCAGGGTCGGGGTTGATATGTTGAGCTGTAAGGAGTGCTACAGGATTAGCATGTTAGAGAAAATTTTTGTATAGCTTCTTCTGAGTAGAGTAAGACTATAATGTAGTACCTTTATAGGAATTGTGTCTTCCTTTTGAAACATTTTGGTACTGTAATCCCTAAAGCTCAGGTTAATCAACACGGCACGTTACTCTGATATATTCACATAAATGTTTAGTTCTCTAAATCGCACCTTAATATCTTGATGTGTTAACGGGGTCTCACATTTAGTGGTATCAGAGCAGTGGTTAGATAATCAGGGAAGAGTGAAGGGTAGCCTTTAGAGACAAGTTGGCTAGGTATTCATTGTTGGGCATGTTATGCATGTGATGCATATTGTTGTATAAGTGCTATACTAACATGCTTTTGAATATTATACTCTTGTTATCTAACGGCTTATATTATGAACTGCTTTTGGTATTGTTGTTAACTCTTGTGTTACAGCATGGCTGAGATTAACCCGGGGAACCCCAATGAGGAGGTAGGAGATATGGACAGTAGGAATGCCAGTATCGCTCAGCTGAATCCTTTACCACCACCTGCTGTAGGCGTGGAGCCCAGCGAGTAGATGTTACTGCCAGGGGAGCTCAGTTTGAAGCAGTTTCTGAGTTTCCATTCGCCCATGTTTGAGGGGACTGAGTCTGGTGAAGTAGCCGAGGAGTGGTTGGAGCGTATAGAGCAAAAACTTGTGACTGCACCCTGTGCACGCACGGCATGGCTAAGGTTAGCCGAGTTTCAGATGGCTAAGAAGCCTGCTATGTGGTGGAAGACCACAGTCATGGAGCTGAGAGCTCAGAGTATGACGGTAGACTGGACTGTATTCCGGACCCGGTTCCTTAACCGGTATTTCTCTGCAGCTGCCAGACAATTAAAGGAGGATGAGTTCAACAGTTTGAAGCAGGGTAGCATTTCGGTGGCAGACTACGCTATGCAGTATTCCTCACTGCTGAGGTATGTACCTCATATTGCTGTCAGCAGCCATGCCAAGATGAGGAACTTTCTGAAGGGTCTGAGGCCAGAGCTGTTTGATCGGGTTATCTCCAACAACCCCAGCTCATTTGAGGACGCCCTGACACGGGCAGAGTTGGCGGAGATTGCCGTGAGCGCGTATAAGGATGTTATACCCCCTTTCGTACCACCACAGAGGCCTGCTGCTGATAGTCTGAGGCCACGAGGGGATCAGTTCAAGGCTCGTGGGGCCTCATCATCTTCCAGGTTTAGTGGGAAGAAGCCTCAGGGACAGAAGCAGAACAACCGGGGGCCCACACAGGGGAGCAAGACAGGGGTAACCAGGTGTACCAACTGTGGAGGATGGCACTTGTTACGTGACTGTCTAGGTTGCTATGTCTGTGGCAAGATGGGCCACATGGCTCGAGGTTGCCCAAATCGGGCAGTTCAGACAGACTCAGGGCCGAATAGGCCAAAGTTTGATGCTGGGAGGGCACCACAGAGGCAGCAGTTTGCACCACGACCACAGGGAGGTCAGACGGCAGGACCGCCGCAGGGACAGGTGTACGCACTGACTAGAGAGCAGGCTGAGGCAGCCCCAGAAGAAGTCATTGCTGGTACGTGTCATTTACTTACGTACCCTGCACTTTTATTGATAGATACAGGTGCTTCCCATTCCTTTGTATCTACTGCTTTTGTGGAAAGACACCGCTTGTGCTCGTCTCTGTTACCCACGCCTCTCATGGTCTCGACACCCACGGGAAAGCATGTGATTGTGGATCGGCTGCTATCTAATTGCCTCATTTATTTTGAGGGCAATGATCTGAGGGCCGATTTGATTCAGTTAGAGATGGCAGACTTTGACTGCATTATCGGCATTGACGTGTTGAGCAGATAACGAGCTATGGTAGATTGCCAAAAGAGGATGGTTCGTTTTCTGTCTGATCAGGGGTTCCAGTGGACTTTTTATGGGGACGGCTCTCGTCCAAAGATACCAGTAATCTCGGCGGTTAAGATGTCGCGGTTATTGGAATGCGGCCACACTGGGTACCTTATTTATGCCATGGATACTTCAGAGGAGAAGGAAGTGAGAGCCGAGGACATTCCAGTCGTGGCGGAGTTCATTGATGTGTTTCCATATGAGATTCCGGGATTTCCGCCTGTCAGGGATGTTGAGTTTGCTATTGAGCTGCTGCCAGGGACATCAGCCATTTCTCGTGCCCCATACAGGATGGCACCGGCAGAGCTGAGGGAACTAAAGGTACAGTTACAGGAGCTCCTCGACAAGGGATACATCCGTCCTAGTGTATCGCCTTGGGGTGCGCCAGTCTTGTTCGTGAAAAAGAAGGATGGGTCAATGCGTCTGTGCATTGACTACAGGCAACTGAACAAGGCTACAGTGAAGAACAGATATCCACTTCCGAGGATTGATGATCTGTTCGACCAGCTTCAGGGTACGGAGGTGTACTCCAAGATAGATTTGAGGTCAGGCTATCACCAGGTACGGGTTAGAGCTGGTGATGTCCAAAAGACGGCTTTTAGAACTCGGTATGGGCATTATGAGTTCTTGGTGATGCCGTTCGGTGTGACAAATGCACCTGCAGTCTTTATGAGCCTGATGAACAGAGTATTTCAGGAGTACCTCGATCAGTTTGTGATCGTGTTCATTGATGACATCCTGGTCTATTCAAGGAATGAGGAGGATCATGCCGATCATCTGAGGATAGTGCTCCAGATCCTCAGAGATCATCAGTTGTACGCCAAACTCAGCAAGTGTGAGTTTTGGCTGAGCAGTGTTGCATTCTTGGGCCATATCATATCACGAGAAGGGATATCAGTAGACCCGAGGAAGATAGAGGCAGTTATGGATTGGTCTGCCCCTACTTCAGTCAGTGAGATTCGAAGTTTTCTTGGTCTGGCTGGCTATTATCGACGTTTCGTCGAGGGTTTCTCAAAGATCGCCAAGCCACTTACACAGCTGACTCAGAAGGGAGTCCCATTCTGTTGGACAGAGGCTTGTGAGCAGAGTTTCAGGGAATTAAAGCACAGACTGACTACTGCACCAGTTCTAGTGATTCCCAAGGAGAACAAAGGATTTGTTCTTTATACCGACGCATCGCTACAGGGATTAGGGTGCGTACTGATGCAGGACAGTCATGTTGTGGCTTATGCTTCGAGACAGTTGAAGCCACACGAGACGAGGTGTCCAGTCCATGATCTGGAGTTGGCAGCTATAGTGTTCGCCTTGAAGATATGGCGACACTATTTATACGGTACCTCATTTACCATCTTCACTGATCACAAGAGCCTGAAGTTCTTGTTTACACAGGCTGAGCTGAACATGAGGCAGAGGAGATGGATGGACCTGCTGAAGGATTATGATTGTGAAATCCTATACCATCCCGGGAAAGCAAATTTGACAGCCGACGCTTTGAGTCGGAAGGTGAGGAGCACAGCAGAGGATGCTATGTCTCTATCAGCTATGTTTGGCTCCTACTGCCATTTGGGTTTTGATTATGATGTATCTTCTTCACCAGTACAGGTTTTGACCTTGCTAGCTGAGCCTGTTATATATGATCACATCAGGAAGGCTCAGGGGACCGATGCAAAGGCTCAGGGGACCGATATTAGTGGTTCATTCAGGTCAGCCGTCGAGATTCAGAGTGGCTGAGGACGGTTCTCTGAGACTTGGCGACAGATGGGTGGTTCCAGATACACCTTAGTTGCGTCAAGGTTCATTACAGCGAGCTCATTGCAGCAGGATGAGTGTCCACCCAGGAGGGAAGAAGATGTATAAGGATTTACGCAGCCAGTTCTGGTGGAGGCGTATGAAACAAGATGTCACCTCATTTGTCAAGCGCTGTTTGATTTGTCAGCAGGTGAAGGCTGAGAGGCAGAGGCCTGGAGGTGAACTAAAGAGTTTGGAGATACCCGAGTGGAAGTGGCAGCATGTGTCTATGATTTCGTGACCCACTTACCGAGGACGGTTTCGGGTTTCGATGCCATCTGGGTAGTCGTGGATAGACTGACTAAAGTGGCTCACTTCATTCCCTATTGTATGACATATACGCACTTGAGGATGGCACAGTTATATGTCAGAGATGTGGTGAGACTGCACGGGATCCCTGTTTCGATAGTGTCCGATCGAGATCCGCGGTTCACATCTCACTTCTGGGAGGGTCTGCAGACAGCTCTAGGTACAGAGTTGAGGCTGAGCACAGCCTATCACCCTCAGACGGACGGACAGACCGAGCGTACGATACAGACGCTCGAGGATATGTTGAGAGCTTGTGTGCTAGAGTTCGACATATCATGGCAGGACTCGATAGCCTTAGTGGAATTCTCTTACAACAACAGCTACTAGGCAAGTATACAGATGGCTCCTTTCGAGGCCCTCTATGGTAGGCGTTGTAGGTCACCCTTGTGTTGGGATGACGTGGACCGTAAGTCGGTTGGAGGACCAGAGTTGGTTCAGGAAATGGAAGAGAAAGTTAAGGTTATCAAAGGAAAGATGAAGGCAGCTCAGGACAGGCAGGCAGCATATGCCAATCAGCGGCGTACGCTGTTGGAGTTTCAGTTAGGCGACAGAGTTTTTCTGAAGATCTCACCTTTCAGAGGCGTAGTACGGTTTGGGATGCGAGTAAAGTTATCCCCGAGGTATGTAGGGCCGTATGAGATCTTACAGCGTGTGGGTACTCTGGCGTACCGTTTGGCTCTATCGCCTTCTCTGTCGGGTATACACGACGTATTTCATGTGTCTATGCTGAGGAAGTATGAGCCGGATCCTTCACATGTGTTGCAGCCTTCAGAGGTACAGATTGAGTCCGATGTTTCTTATGTGGAGCGGCCTATCAGGATTTTGGATAGGGCAGACCGCAGACTTCGGAACAAGGTTATTCCTATGATCAAGGTTCAGTGGGATCGTAGGGGTGTCGAGGAGGCCACGTGGAGACAGAGCGACACATGGTGCAGCACTATCCAGAGCTGTTTTCTGGTATGCGTTTATGTATTATTTTTATGTCTTGTTAGCAGCATGTTTGATTTCGGGGACGAAATCTTATAAGTAGGGGAGTATTGTGATATCCCCGAAATGATTATGTGGGTAATCATGCAATTAAGGGTTGCTAATTATGAACCTATGTGTTAAAAGGCGTATTTTATGTGGGAGTGATTTATTTATTTTGATGATGTGGTTTAAGGAGATATATTTTTATACATCGTATGAAATACCGGGACACAATTAAACACCCCAAAACCACCCTACATGCAACCACCCCACCCCCACTTGACTCAACCCACGCCCCTCCCCTGTTTTTTCTGGAAAGCAGATTGACTAAGAGGCAACTTTGGACTTAGATATTTTCATCTTGCTTCTTCCAAAAAGCTTCCTTCTTTTTCCCTTCCTTTTGTCTGCAACTTGGACGGTTTCTAGGAGGAAAGTGATCGGATTTCAAGCATCCTTTCATATAGAAAATCGAAGGGCAAAAGTGGTGAGGAGTCACATTTTCTTCCCAGTTTTCAGTTTCCTGGCATGCTTGTTCTTTGTAGCAGATTTGGCATGCTAGTTTAGGGTATGATGTTATATTGTTATGAGTACCTTTATGTGATGTTTGTGAAGCCCTTAGCATGTTTAGTTAAGAAACTTGCATGCTTTATGTGCTAGATTTGTAGTAGAGAAAAGGGTTCCTCGAACATCCGAGCAGGGAAGTGCTCTGTTTTTCATGTTAGGAAGGGTTTTACCATGAATATTTGAAGCATGCTAACTTAGGTTTTGGTTGAACCTTTGATGTGCTTTTGTGTATGGTAGCTCGTTGAAGGTACCAGTATATTTCCTTGAACATGTTGCATGTATTATGTGAAGGATTTAATCATGTGAAAGGTAGTGTTCGAAAATTCTGGGCAAGGTTCAAGTGCCCTGTTTTCTGGAAATATATGTGAGGGGAGTGTTTTTATGAAGGCATTATCATACACGTCAAGCTTAGATTTTGGTAAAACTTTGATGTGAAAATATGAATGGTAGTTTTGTGAAGCCCATGGCATGTTTGTTCGAGCTTTCTTTATGCTATATGTGATAGGTTTAATAGCATGAAGTGAGATGCTCAAGAAATCTGGAAATGAATATGTTACCCTGTTTCCAGAAAAGTTGATCCAGTACTTGTTTAAATGATCGACGTTTATACATGTAGGCTTATGCTTAGGGTGTAAATTTGGTACGAATACACTCGGAGTAGTGTATTGTAATTGCTAGCATAATTGTTCAAACATGTGGCGTATGTTTTATGCTAGATCGAAGGGTATGAATATAGGTGTTCGAGAATTCTGGGTTAGTATTTCTCGAACAGGCATCTCGATCGATCGACATTTCTTCTCGATCGATCGAGTGAGGCAGAATCTTGGTTCTGATTTTGGGCGTCTTCTCGATCGATCGGGAAGAGGGGCCGATCGATCGAGAGACCCAGAATGTTGAAAAATTTAAATTGATATATTTTGTTAAAGTTTTGATATTGGATTGTAATGAGGTGCCTAATATTGTGTTGTGTGGCTATGTAGAACCATCCCAGGTGCCATCACAACCGAGGAGATAAAGTTGATTGACTCCTCTATCTTTTGGAAAGGTACGTAAGCGACGTACGGGCATCCCAACGGTAACATGTGCTTTATGTTTGTCTTTTTGACGCATTATGAATGCAATGTGGTGCATCAAGGTTATGATACATGTTATTATGCATTGTTTTTGCATATGTATGTTGTGAAATATAAGAGGTGTATTTCACGAGTCAAGGTTATCTTAGTAAGGATTTTAATTGCTTACGCTAAGGTCCATTGGAAGCGAGGAAGAATTCCGCTTACATGGAGTAGCAAGAAGCATTAAAATGTACTAATGATAAGGGCTCAGGATTGAAATAAGGATTTAAGGAGGAAGGATGTCATGACATTTATTTGTGAAACCATACATTCTTATAATGCATTTTTATTATGAATTATGGTACAGGGACAACCAATAGGCGTTATAAATGCTGAAAATATAGGAAGGGCTTGTGTTTAATATTGTGCATTTATGCCTTACTTTCATATTATGTTGAATATGAATTGTGTTATGCTCATGTGTTGGAGGTTGTCTTTGTAGGTGCTTTTGTTGACGAGAACCAGGGTCGGGGTTGATATGTTGAGCTGTAAGGAGTGCTACAGGATTAGCATGTTAGAGAAAATTTTTGTATAGCTTCTTCTGAGTAGAGTAAGACTATAATGTAATACCTTTATAGGAATTGTGTCTTTCTTTTGAAACATTTTGGTACTGTAATCCCTAAAGCTCAGGTTAATCAACACGACACGTTACTCTGATATATTCACATAAATGTTTAGTTCTCTAAATTGCACCTTAATATCTTGATGTGTTAACGGGGTCTCACACCAACCTATTGCTAAGGCTACCCTTCACTCATTCCCGGGTTCTCTAACCACTGCTCTGATACAACTAATGTAGGGTCTTCCTACCTTAACATCATCTTAACAACATATTATGGACTAAACATGCATTCATAACCTCATAGGGCACCGGTTGTAGCTTGAGCTAATAAGATTACAGGCCAAAAATGAAATTTTAAACTTAATTAATTACATTCTCAAAATGAATGTTAAGGCGATAGAATTACACTACTCCTAGAGTATAGACTATCCAAAAATCCTGTATCCTAACTTCTTTCATGCTCCTCATAGCTCACTGCCTCAACCCGGCCCTTAGTCCTTTAGTCCAAAAGTGTACCTACAGGAACAACCCACCATGAGCATATACATCGTTACTTAACATCATAAGGTAATGGCATATAAATAATTGATAACATATACTTCCTGGTTAATCGTATTATCCCTCTTTGGTTGTCCCTGTTTCATAGTTATGCATGTAATCATTAATTCTCGACATAAATGATTAAAATCATACTCCACATATATGTTCACAACAAACTATGTTAATTAGAAATGGGACTGTCCGGGTTCTATTATGACAGCGGCACAATTGGCCCCCTCGCTCGACATAACATATCATATGATACCCATCTCTACGCCTTGATAACGGATGTATCTCTTTGTTCAGCGGATGATACCCCTCGTTACGCCTTGATAGCGGATGAACCCCCTCGCTTAGCGGATGATACCCCTCGCTACACCTTGATAGCGGATGTACCCCCTCGCTTAGTTATATGAGCGGCAAGTACCTTCCTCGCTTGCCCATAATAACCACCGGACATTCAACCATTCTAAATAGCATAGTTATACGTACATCATCATCTTATAAGCATCATCGTCTTATCATAATCGTCATAGTAACATCATATCATCTTCATAAACTTACTTATCATAATCATCATCATAAACATCATAATTACTTGTGTAATCAATGCATAGTCATAGTTTAGGGATGTGTTACCATTTGATGCCCGTACGTTTCTTACGTACCTTTGTCTCAAAATGGAGAAGTTGTAGTACTTTATCTCCTCGAAGTCGTGGGTACCTGGGATGGTTCTACACAACCATACAAATCAATATTAGGAGCCAATTATGGTCCAATATTCAAAAATCCCACAAAACAATCAAAAAAACATATTTTTACAACTCGCGATCGATCGCCGCCCAGGCCCGATCGATCGCGAGATCATACTGGAAGAAGGTGAAAAATTTTGTCTTCGGCGATCGATCGCCATCGTCACCGATCGATCGCCCAAAAGTGGCGATCGATCGCCAAAGGCTTCTGGAGCCTACTGTTGGCTCGCGATCGATCGCCAAAAACGGGCGATCGATCGCCAGCCTCTGCACTTCGAAAATCCACCATTTTTACACATTAAAACTTCACCAACCTCAACAACATTTATTCCAACAACTCAACAACATAAAAACACTCAAAACCTTCCTCAAACATCATTAAACCACCAAAAATCAAACATCCTTTCAAAAATCATACCAATCCCAACAAACCCATTTCAAAACCCTTCAAAACCATTCCAAACTCAAATCAAACACTGCAAGATCAACAAGGAGTGATATATATACATCCTAGGTCTTAAATCTTACCAAGAATCACAAGAGTGGAGCTTTTACAAGGACTTCTTGTCCACCTTGAAGGCAAAAACGAGTTTGAGGGAAAGAGAGGGTTTTTGGGGAGATGATTTGGGGATTTTGAGTGTTAAAAGGTAAAGTGAAATGAAATGTGGCGGGGTAAAGGTTTAAAGTCCTTTAATTAACTTGTACCCCAACATTTAGCATGATGAATAAAATATCACAACATGGCACTTTAAAAGCACTTCACCACAATGCTAATTACATCCTCATACAAGTTCAATTATTACAATAATTAATCACATGAACACAATTAATGTCTTAAAAGAAATTAATCAATTCGGGGGCATTACAAAAACATCGCATCATCATTGCGACCCATCGTATATAATTGATATAGTGGCAACACCAAGCCTACTATACCACATTGTTGCATCATCATTGCGACCCATCATATATAATCGATATAGTGGCAACATTGAGCCTACTAAATCCCATCGTCGCTCCCCTGCTACTGCAACACAATCAACAACAACAATAATAATAACACGTCACTCATTCCAACGACCCTCAACATCATCATACATTTACAATCATTGATATATCATAATCAACATCAATATGAATATCAATACATGCGCACCTCAACACGTACCTGATAGTCGATAATTAAGATTAGGATATTCCTGACGTCCCGAGGCTCGTGAAGAATCTATATTAATTTAACAACTCAATATTAGCTCATTACAATAATATCAAGATACAGATACGACATCTAATAACATTTTAAATACATTGATTAATAATAGATTCATCCAAACAATGAAACTGCATCAGTTACACTTTTTGTAATGCCTCAATATGACTCATACATGTGTTATTTGGTTATTTGGTAATTATGAGATACTGACGGTATGATGTGGAATCGGGTTTGAGTTAAACCGAGTATGAGTGTTGCAATGAATGAAACATAGTTGGAAACAATGAATGATGTTCATGTATGATAACTAAAGTATTCTATGAAATGGCATGAACTAGGACCAACTATATGGCATTGCTAGACTTGTTGTAGTACATATTAGACTACATGAAGTACATTTGACATGGTTTGTTGAATGTGTGGTGTAGAAAAGAGTATGAACAACACATAGTGGGATAACAAAGATATATGCATGTGACTTTGGAATTTAATGTGAGATGATGGTAGTAAATAAGAAAAGAATATGAGTTGAAAATGCATTTAAATTTAAGAGTCATTTCATATGCATGTGGCTTGAGTTTGGGCAGTGTTGGAGGTTATATAAACTCACACTTCACCTTCCAACACCTAGCAAATCTCTACACAAGCTCCTCTTTATCTTCTTACATGTTCTTGTTTCTTTACTTGGATTTCAACTTGAAAATCAAGATAGAAAGTTGTGTGAAGCAAATTTATAGCTACTTGGTAAGGATTAGGTGTTTATGTTGGTGTATGATGAGTTGGAGTTGAAGCATGTAACTTGGTAGTTCTTGATTTGATATGAATTATAATGTAAAATTTGAGGTGTAATATGATGGAAATATGTTCATATGATGCTAGAGTATGCATTTATCAAGTTTTGATGTTGGTTTTGAAGGTGTGGGATATGAACCATGAAGATAGACATGAAAATCGCCATGTTTTGAACCTTCTGCTGTCTCGCGATCGATCGTTATGAGCGTACCACATGGGAAATTATAAGGTGCTTTATGCATGTAGCGATCGATCGCTATAATGTGACCGATCGATCGCAAGCTTTGAAGATCGATCGATGAAGGAGTACTGATCGTTCGCTAGGGGTGTCGAAACATTTATGTGAAAATTCATTGATTTAGCGATCGATAGCTACATTAATAACGATCGATCGCTAAGGTAACAAAGTTGAAGCAATCGATCGCTAGGTTGGATTGTTGACAATTGTGATATTTTGTGGACCGGTTGATGGTGAAGAGTATTTTAACATGGTAATTGTTTATGTTCATGTAGCACCATCACAGTACAGGGGATGGGTGAGAGAGGAGGTTACATATTAACTCCTGCTTTTTTACAATTTGTACAGCACGACAGGTACGTGTTGACGTACAAGTATTGATATTTCATTTATGATCATTATATGTGATGATGATGTATTGTTGATTCAGATATGATATTATTGTAAATATCGTATGTGATTGGTGTTGTGAGGCATATAGTTGATGTCATGAGGAGTATGCCATTGTTGGGCATGTTGTATATTGTTGTTTCTGAGGCATATAGTTGATGTAATGATGAGTATGCTATTGGTGGGCATGTTGTATATTGATGTTGTTGAGGCATATAGTTGATGACATGAGGAGTATACCATTGTTGGCCATGTTGTATGTTGATGTTGTTGAGGCATATATTTGATGACATTGGAGAGGGATTGGTCTTTCTCACCTGTGCCGATTGCCTGAAGAATTCTAATTTCAAGAATATGCCATTGTTGGGCATACAATATAATTGTTATAACGTGTGAGGACTGTATTATGATATGTGTTGCTAGATGTGAAGGCTGGGCCATTGACATCTTAAGCTGAGAGGCATATCATATCGGTCTCGTTATAACAGGATGTTGAATGAGATATGCCATGATATATGTCGCCAATTGTATCATGATGTATATTGTGTTTTGGGGTATGTACAGGAAAACCATAGAGGATTATTGCAAATGGATGAATTACAGGAAGTTGTTTATGCAGTATTTATGCATCACATTGATGTTGGATTGTGAACATCATTTATATACTCGTATTTGGCGTGGTTGTTCTGTAGGGACTCATAGCTTGGGGGAAGCCGGCATTGTGAGTCTACCTTCTGCTGCTAGGAGTTAAACTGGTTGAGATTGAATGAATTGTGATGTGTAAATGATATACAAGATGTGATGTATATGAATTATGTAAGCAAAAGACATAGTGAAAAATTTTGATCAGTTGTAATATTATATTAATCCTGATAAGTAAAGATATGTGATTTACTTAATTAAATGCATAATTGAGGATTAAGAATGACGAGGCCCCTCAATAGTGGTATCAGAGCAGTGGTTAGATGACTGGGTGAACAAGGGTAGAGGAAGTGAATTAGGGAGATGCATATTCACTTGAAAGCATATTATATCCTAATGTAGTATAGGATGTTGTGCTAACATGCTTTATGTGTTTCAATATATTGTCGTTAACCCTTGTCTTGCAGTATGGTGGTGCGACTTGGTATGAATCCCCAAGAACGTCAGACGAGATGTTGTGATGTAACTGTGGTTGTTACTCCGGTTTTTGTACTACCATTCCCAGTGGTCCAAGGGACAGGGGAATAGATATGCTTATCTGGGGACTTGCCAGTAATTTAATTCTTGAACTATATGTGTTTCTATATAAAGGGACTAAATCTGGGGAGCAAGTTGAGGAGTGGTTGGAGAGTAGTGACCAGATCTTGGTGTCAGCCCCATGTGCAAAGTCAGTGTGATTGAGACTGTGAATGGTGACCAATGGTGGACTGGGCTGTCTTCAGATTGTGATTCTATGTACTAATTGTTCTGTTGTTATCAGACAGCTATACTAAGATGGGTTTCTGATTATGCAACAAGATATGAAAATGGTATGTGGGGTTGTTTTCCAGTTTTCGTTGTTATGGAATTGTGTGTGTGAGGGGATTGAGGCCTCGATTGTATGTTAGGGTTATTGTGATTAACCCTATGTTAATTTGTGGAAGTGGTGATGAGAACTGAGTTCGTACATGTTGGAGATGATGTACACCGAGATTGCGGGGACGACATACAGTGGGCACTTTGTGCTGCCAGTTTAGTATGTACTGACTATCGTATGACCGACGATGGGTATCGATACCATCGTTATGATGTGTGATGAGAAAGACATACATGGATGTCTCTATGGTAGTCTGTGAAAGGAATGTCATGGGTTGGCATAAGATTGTGTGTCCTAGATGGACACGAGAATACTAAGTCGAGTATGTTTGCTTGCGAGATGTATAGATATGGCATCTGGTCAGTGGACTGCATAGTAAGATGTGATATATGTGTGCTGAGTAATACTTTGTATGTGTGTCTATGCATTGAGTTGGTTAGTATGGACATTGCATGCGTATAGCGATGTCGAGAAGAACTAAGATAATCGCATGTTATAAGTGAGCTTGAGAAGAGGATGCTCTGACCTCTTGATGAGGGTCATGAAATGTCTATGTAGTAGTAGAATGGGATTGTGTGTGGGATGTTATATTATCCTTGACTGTATCACATGTTGGTGGTGACGCTAACACCTTATGCAGACAAGGTGTATTCGTTAGGTGATACCGTATTATGGTAAGAGAGTGAGCTTGTTGTATCCATTCGATGGCATGTTGGTACCGAGTATGATGAATTGTATGATGTGACAATCAGAGCTTATTGTACACTTTGTATGGTCACTATAACACGTTTGCGCTTGAGGTGAGAGCTTACTCAAGCAAGTGTTTGTATGTATTTATACATTGCAAATTGTATTCTCAACAAGTTAGTTTTGTTGGTGCGACCAACGTATGTTGTACTTGACGAGTACCAGATGTTCATGAGTATGATTGAGAATGTCAATCATATGAGGTATTGTGATGAGGATTATGAGGGTTTAGGGTTGAGCATGTTGTATATTGATGTTGTTGAGGCATATAGTTGATGGCATGAGGAGTATGCCATTGTTGGGCATGTTGTATATTGATGTTGTTGAGGCATATAGTTGATGACATGAGGAGTATACCATTGTTGGGCATGTTGTATATTGATGTTGTTGAGGCATATAATTTGATGTCATGAGGAGTATGCCATTGTTGGGCATACAATATAGTTGTTATAACGTGTGAGGACGGTATTATGATATGTGCTGCTAATATGGGACGTGAAGGCTGAGCCACTGACATATTAAGCTGAGAGGCATATCATATCGGTCTCGTTATAACAGGATGTTGAATGAGATATGCCATGACATATATGGCCAATTGTATCATGATGTATATTGTTTTTTGGGGTATATACAGGGGTATCTACATGAACAACCAGTGTTGCTAATTAATTATGATTAACCGCGAGCTAGCAAACCCGGGTGATTAAAGTTGAGATTTAGAATTAAGGTGTTCCAGGTCACAACATTATTTTTAATCAAGATAAATACAACAAAATTATACAAATTGGCATGCAAATATCGGCCAACACCTTATAAAATAAATCACCATCATGGGACACTTGGGGGTTGTAGCATAAAATAATCAAAAAAATTCCAATTGATGACTTAGTGGTTCATGCCCACTACCTTATTTTTTAATCATAAATAGATCCTTCTTCTCTCCCAAAAATAATCTGTTATTTCATCCCCCATTTTTGAAAATGTTCCTCCCAAATTAGAGAAAATTTGGCGAGAAACATACATGCAATTGTAGTTCTAGGAAGGTAGAAGGGAGATAACTCATATCCTTCAAGAATTTGAGGATTTGGAGCTTCGGTTGGCTTGATGGTGGAATTATTGAGTCTTCTAGGGTATGATCTCTATTTTAAACTAAATTTTAGTTGGATTTTGTTGAACTAAAGTCAAAAATCTAGGAAGAGAAATGAAAATGTTGATTTCATTTTGTTAAAACGGAATCTGCAGATTATTATGTTTCTTACAGTAAATAGTTTTGTATTTTCGATTCACTTAGATTCAAAATTGGAGGTCGTTCTTCAAATCAAAGTTGTAGATCTTTGAATTTTATGCAGTTTTAAAAAAAGAAGCATGCAATTTGGATCTCCTAAGTAATTGTTATGTCGATTTTACTTTAAGTGCTTATTTTGGACTCTGCATGTTCATGCATGCAGAGTGTGTTTCGAGTTTCTGGGTAAATTTTGTTTCGAATTTGATGTCAGTCTTCAAATTAAAGTTGTAGGTCTTTGCATTCTATTTGGTTTTAAATATAAAAAAAAAGAGGACTTAATTTGGACTTATTTTGAAGAAGTTATGATTTTTATACTATTAGTGCTCATTCTGAGCCCTGCATGTGGGCGAAAATACACATGCAGTGAGTTCCTCGAATTCCTGGGCATTTTTGGCTAGGAATTCCTGACAATGTGTAGAAATAGGAATTTTAGTGTTTAAGTTGGCTGTAATTTGCCACTAGAATCGCTCTATTTGGATTTGAAATGAAAAATTTATAGTTTTTTTACTAACACTGCTCAAGCTGAAAACAGATTTTTAAATGCTGTGTTTTTAGTGTTCAAACCCCATTTAGATGGTTGAACCAGCTTGACATCATAATATACGAAATGTAGTATTTTAAGTTTCTAAACTTTGAGCACTAGAATCGAGTCATTTTGATGTTGTATGAATTTATTGTGATTTTACACGAAAAGGGGTCAAGCTGAAAATTAAGAAAATCACTAAGGGTCAATACTCAGAAGTTGCATTTGATTCAATGCACTACTTGAACACTTAGTGTCATTTGGAATTTACAAGACCAGGTTAATAGATTCCGGGGTTGATTCGAGTGTACTCGGTAGATTAGCTTTGGTCTGAGGTATGTAGAAATGAGTTTTATCATGACGTCTGATGAAGACGTGTAATGATGCTTTTGTATGATTTTACATGTCATTACTTGATTTATATGATATAATCATCACTATGTGATTCTTATGTGACTATATTTCATGTTGAGAACATTGTAGTACATGATATGTGAATTACATGATATGTACTGATTTTCACATGAGATTGCATGACATATTGAGTTGCATATGTCATATGATGCATAGATGATTCATGGGCATATCATATTGATCTATCATTTCTTTGATATCCTTGATGTTGACTGAGTTGATTTACTCCGAGTGTCGGTGACGACGGGCACGGCGATGAAAGGCAGTGTAGGTAGCGACTGTAGTCACGCGCATTGCTACCGGACCTAGACACGTGAGATGACGAGCACATCACGAGATGATTCTCCTAGCGCAAAGTGTGTGTGATGTCACCCTCTGCTCGAGCTGATATTGATTGATGATACATTCCTTTGGACTCCGATATTGGTATCTTGAGATTCGATTCTTTATACCCATTCATACATCGCATTCATACATGGTATGCATTGCATGATACTTTGTTATTCTTGACGTGATTCTATTTATTTCTCGTACTGGGTTCTGACCCCCGTAGTAGGGCTGTCATGTCTTTTGTTGTTTGGGCATGACAGGTGTTACAGGTAAACATATGTTGGATGCCTCATGAGGAAGTGTCTTAGAATACCTGAGTTCGGTTTTGGTATGTTGAGTATGAGTCCCAGTAATTGTTAGAGTGCTTTTTAATTACATTTTAATTTACTGGGGTATGCCCCTAGTATCTGTATTTTAAGTATTCAATTACTGGTTGTTTATATACTTGATTACATGATGAGCAACATGTTGAATTGAGAAACTTAAATTACATATTTTCAGTATCATTATATATGTATCACCTAAAAGCGAAAAAATTGTAGGGCCATTTGACAAAACATTTGAAATAAATCTTCCGTTGTTTACACAAATTAATCATTATGTGTTAATTAAACACCACATTAGGATCGGCCCTCACATTATGGTAGTAGAGCATAATATGGGATATGCTCGAACTAGAGTTATGACACTGAGTCTAGTCACAAATAAAATTGTTTGTGCATGTAGTTGACTACGTGTTTTTATGTGCTCTGCCTGCTATGATTACATGTTAGATAATGAAAGTTTAGACATGTAATGGATTACTAAGCAGGGACATCTAGATGTCATATTTCTAATTATTATAATATGATGTGTTGCATATAATATGTTGAGTTGCATATAATTTTAAGAATTTTATCTGTTAGCACTGCCAGTTGCTTATCGGATGATGATGTAGAGTAAGTGATGAGAACATCTTTGACTTGAGATTTGTATATGATGTTTTGATTTTATGATGGACAGTTAGTGTTTGGACAGGTAGCAGTGATATGAACTTTATTATCTATGTATCGTATGTAGTCATTGTAAACTGTTACGTAAATTATAAGTGATAATGCATTCATTATTGAGAATATTATTTATCTCTTTGGGGATTTAATCCTTGTGATTAGTGGGATGATACTAGAACTAATTAACCCCACATTTTGTTGATTTACATCGAGAATTTGAGTCTGAAAGACTAAGGTAATACGTAGGAGTTTACGTCAAAACCTGTGTACGTCGAGATGATAATTTAGAACTTGAGAATATTGAAATTAGTGATTTTTCAATTGAAGAATAGAGTATACTTGTTGTGAGAAACAACGAGAATTGGTTTGAATGAGGACGTGGCTATGGGGACTATCGAAATTCAGTTCCAGTTTATGTATCCGAACCATGAATAAAAACTACCATATGAACTCTTCTAGATGAGAGTATCTAGAGTAATGGTAATGATGGAAGATGAGATTCTCTCTTGTTGACACAGGAAAAGTATGTTTACAAGAAGGCCACGTTGATTTCATGAAAAATGATAATCGGTTATCGTGGATTCGAGAAATTGAAGCATGTGCTTAATCTCAATAGCTATTTACTAGCGAAGAGATTAGAATTAGAAGTGTTTCAACTGAAGCATAAGACACTAATGTGGTGGGGAGTAGCTAGGACTGGATTAAATGTTAATGAAGTGACTATCATTTGGAATAATCCAAGTAATCCTAGACAAGTTTCAGAAGTATCACTCCAGTTCATCCAGCTCTAGTAATTCTAGAGGTACTAAGAGATTGTAGGATACCAGATCTTTTCGAGGCACTGTGGATATAAATATCTACTGATCCATGTGAAAGAATAAGAGGAACTGATATTGATGGTGGCCAGTCAGAGCATGTCCGTTACGTGCTCAGGAACAGATGCAGCCATAACAACAAATACCCTGAGCTAGGGGTGGATATCAGAGTGGTTATTCTTTTCAACCACCCAGTTCCAATAGCAGTTAGTTACCTGCAGACCAGAGGTAACACCTGAGAGTTATTTTTTGGTTTCCCAACATGCCAGAGAGTATACCTTGATAGAGGATATGGTTAGAGATGCTTCAGTACTGGTGATCGCGGATACATGTCATGTATTTGATCACACTGCACAAGTTTTATTGAGACAAAAGCATTGTGTTCATGTTGCATCAAAAATGTGCATTGATAATGATGATTTGGAAACTACACTAGTCGAGATGATTATACGATCCATACATGTAATAGTGAACTGTATCTTACAGTTTGATACTAGTATTGTGCGTTTGAATTTAATGGTGTTGCGAGATAGGATTTTGATTGTATCGACATAGACTCTGATAAGTTTCAAATATTAGAGATGATTTTTTTATGGTACAGTGAATTTTTGACTGTATTGTGGCTCAAAATGAAATGTTTATAGCCACGAATAGCAAGCTAAGATATTGATAGTATCAACTATAAAAATATTGTGGTTGTGATACTTGGAAAATGAGGAATATTTGATGATAAGCAGGTAATGCTGATCAGGAAGAGTTTAGGTTGACTGATATCTTAGTGGTAAGAAACTTACAATATTTTCCTGAGGAAATAATAGAATTTCCACTAGAGAAGGAAATCGGTTATAAATGTTCGTTGATGCCAAGGAATAGATACGATATCGAAATCATTGTACGGAATATCATCAGCAGAGTTGACAGCTTTAGAAGAATAGTTACAGAATATCCTCGATAAGGGTACATACGACTGAGTATGTCACCTTGGGAAAACATCTGTGTTGTTCATGAAGAAGAAAGATGGTATTATGAAGATGTGTATCGACTAAAGGCAGTTGAACCGGCTACTGTCAAGAATAAATACCCATGGCATAAGATCGAGAAGTATTTGATCAGTTGTAAGGAACTTCGATGTATAAGAAGAATGATTTTAAATCTGGTTACCATTAGTTTGAGTCGGAAGAGAAAATGTTCTCTAAGCATTTGGTCAAACCAGATATAGATATTTTTAAATTTTGGTAGTGTCGTGTGGTCTAACAACTATATCAGTAGAGTTTATGACTTTGATGATAGAGTATTCCGAAAATTTTTTAAGTGGCATTATAATAATATTCATCAGTGGTATACCAGTGTACTCGAGATACGAATGAGTTGGACAGATATTACAAGCTTTAATTGTGAGGACCCGTTCCTAATCAAGTGTTTAATTAGCACACCATGATTATCTATGTGTAAACAGCGGAAGAATTTTTTTTTTTTTTTTTTTTAAAGTCCTGCCAACAAGTGGCTCTCAAAATTTAGGCATGACCTCCGCGCACGATGGACATACCAGAAAAATGAAAAGCATAAAATAATATCCCAATGCAGTACATAATACCATAACATGCATCATAGGCATCCAGCACATAATCCTTACTCAAAATATTTACATAATACCATAGCATGCACAATAAGTCTCCAGCACACATTTTATACTCAAAATATTTACATAATACCATCAGTGAGTGAACTGAAAATAAACTCAAATTACATAATTATACGATCCAGGACACACCCTGGTATAATTTAGCTATCCTACGACTGGGAAAAAGACAAAAGATACAACCTCAAGTAAGACTTCAACGAGTATTCCCTCTTCGGGATCCTGGTTACTGTAATACCTGCCATTGTCCACACACAAAGACAACAACAGCCCCCTACGGGGTGAGCCAAAGCCCAATATGAAACTATCAGGTAAATACAACATGCATCTATAACATTTGTTATGTGATGTAATGCAGTGCAATGTAATGCAATGCATGTAAGGTACAATAGATTCTATCTCAAGATACCAAATCGGAGTCCAAAGGAAGGTATCATCAAATCATCAAAGCTCGAGCAGAGGGTGACAGTATACGTACATTGCGCTAGGAAAACTCATCCCATGTACGTTACTGCATCCAGCCCTCGTGTCTAGGTCCGGTCGCACCTGCACGTGACTACAGTTACTACCTATACTGCCTGTCATCGCCATGCTCGTCGTACCCGACACTCAGAGTAAATCAACTCAGTCATAATCAACATGGATATCAAAGAAATAGATAGCTCAATATGATATGTCCATGTATATGTCATGTATCAATGTATATCAATGTATATTATCAAAAATGATGTGTGTTAACAAACATTTATTTTCATACATTGATATGTCAATTATGAATGCTATGAATGCTCCATCAGTCAATTTAACTCACATAGCCAAGTAATTCCACATAGCCAAGTAGCTTCACGTAATTCACGTAAGTTCAGCAAATCAAATATCAAATAATACAGATACCTGCCGTATGTTACCGACTGCAACATACCTAATCTTTCCTTCTAAAGGATGAATATCGTCCTTGAAGCTCGAGGAGTACCAATGTAGTGTATTAATCTATCAATTTCATAAAACACCATTTCATTACTTCTTTAACACTACAATGACCTCAACATACTTGCGTTTAAACATATCTAATTTATGTAAGATAGAAGTATTTTGATTCTTGTATACTCATCCTTACCATTTCTTTTTTCTAGAGTAATTAAGGTGTCTAATCATCATTAACATCCTAAGAATGCATTTTATTTCATTGAACACAATTCACATGTTCTCATATTATAATTTTCAATTATATCCTTCAATCTTATCCGTCACTTGGAAACTAAACTCATAAGATCTAAACTCTCAACCTCAAGTCCCAACAATGATGACAAAACCCAAATCCCTAACTATCATGCAATGTAAATCAAAACTAGCATGAAGTGTAGCAGCTTAATCGATCAAGAGACCCAACATCAACTCAAAAGCTACAAATCTCCCCCAAACAGTAGAAAACCATCGAACCAATCCAATACTGACAAGGAAATTTCATGCAAGCCTCTCATACATGATTCCTCAGCTTAAACATGACTAAAATGGGTTAAATGTGAATTAGAAAACAATTTAAGCATTTTCACTTCCATCTCTAAAAATCAATCGGCTTCCCTAGACATGCATCGGAAAAATCGAACCAGCACCCACAAAAATTGCAGGGACTAACATCAACATTTAAATTAAAGCCCCTTTTCGAAATTAAAAGCTGGAATTTCGAATTTACCATCGAGTGAACAGTAACCGCGGTTGCATGCACGTTTTCCGGCGACTCAGGGCGGCGAGAGGGTCGGCGACCGGAGGGGAAAAGTCGGTCTAGGTGAGGGGAAGGGATTAGACATGTATAATCGAAACAATTGAAGATCAAATCGAAGAAATCGAATGGAAAACTCAAGAACCCTAAAAATCGAAATCGAACGTTTCAGAGAAAAATCCGGAAGATTCAGAAACTCTCACCGTGGATTCTTGGTGTGGAAATGACCGCCGGTGAGTTGGCTACACGGTGGTAGGTCGGACGCACCGGGAGGCGGCCGGACGGCGCCGGGCGCAGCTCTTTTACGCGTGGTGGTCAGACGCGAGCGCAGGATGCATGTGAAGGAGAAAGAATCGGGTCTGATATGTGTGTTGACACACGTTTTTGTATGTGAAAAATGGGTTGGCTATGTATTTATAACATTGTTTCCAGTCCAGTTATGTACATCGGAGTGTCATCGGTGTACTGACCACACTTGGGATTTATATCCACTAATATACTAACAAAATTAAATTCTTAATTTAATCAAATATTTTAAATGTATTATCGGAATTATTTTACCAAGTCAAAAATATATCATGTACCGATTAAATTGTCAGTTGACATTTATATTGTCAATTTCACTTCTAATTAATTAATCACAAATTAATTATTAATAAATTCCCAAATTATATTTAATTAACCGTAATCAAAATATCGGGGCCTTACACTTCTCACTCACTTAAACAGATTTCGTCCTCGAAATCACAAACATAAATCCAGCTCAGTGTTGAAAACAGCATATGGATCAGAATACACGACAGGATATATTGAATACAATGTAACATGTATCCTTACGGTCCAAATACGAACAAGATGTTCAACACAAATGATCAAGTCCAATCTCATAAAGCTGAAAGACGTGATAACTTCAATTAATATATTCGCAACAAAGCAACGTGAAGCAAAATGCATCCTGAGTGACCAATAAGGCTGGTGACAATGCCAATATACAGGCAAGATTCCAATTCATTCTCAGATCTTGTACAATCAACCCAACAAGGTGATAATTTTCTTCGTATGCCAAAACGATTAGTGTCTCGAAAGGAGAAATTTCCAAAAACATCTGATCTCCCATCTGAAATTCTATGGGTCGTCTTCATTTAAAAGCATAAATTGCTTGCCAATCCTGGGCAGCCATCATCCGCTATCTGCACAACTGCACAACTGAATCTTATCATTCGTTTCTCGTATTTATTAAGTCTAGTCACTGGTGTTTCATTATTTTATTTACAGGCTAGAGGCGATCTACAACGTATCTCCTAAAAGGTTTCAAAAGATGTCAAACATTTGCTCGTTTGGTAGGTATAAATATAGGAACTTTGATCAATGGCACAACTTCATGCCCTTCAAAGTTAAAATCGTTCACCACATTACGTAACATATGCTCGATAAACAACGGTCATATTCGTATACGGATAAGCCTGCTCGTATGGAAAGAAAAGTGCAACCTTAGGAAGCAGATCAATAAAGTTTAAAACATATCAAAGTCCCTGGGTGATCGAGGACTACGGGTCACGAAATCCATAGCCATATGTTCTCAATCCCATTGGGGACTTTCAAAACCATGAAGCAACCCTCCGAGTTGTATTGATTCATTTTAACCTGTTGACAACCTCAGCATTGGACAAGGCATCAGTAACATCTTATCTCATATATCTCCATCAGAATTGAGGTCTCAGAGTCATATGCATCTTTCGTCTCAGGGTATTCATTGTCTTCACAAATATGTACTTCACTGATAAGTACAGAGGTCAAATCAATATTATCAGGAACGAATTATTAACTATTCTGTCGTAAAAACTATCAGAAAAATATCTGAAAACTAAAAGGATGTCCTGAATATACAAATTCTAAAGATTTCTGAGTTTGTACATCAGTTCGGCTTCTCTGATTTTAGAAATCAATGCCAGCTCAACTTGAAATGCTGAAACAACGATAGAATTTCTGGTTTGAGTGAGTATCTCAGTCAGAAGTACAGATATCAACATGCGCTTGGTGATACGAACAAAAACTAGAATAAATTCGCGGACTTTACGACTGAGGACAGTCGTAGCGACATTCATTCGTCTAGAATGATATTGAGCTTCACCATCGTAATCCTTCAAGAGTTTCACATCGTAATTCATCAACCTGCGTTGCCTCGTGTTCTTATCGGATTGAAAGAATAGATATTTTAAGTTCTTGTGGTCCGAATAATAAAACAATTTTCCCCCATATAAATAATGACGTCAAATTTTTAAAACAAAACATTTGTTAACAGTTTAAAACTATATACAGGGTCTCAAGAAACAAATTTCATACTCATACTCATCTGACCGAATACATTTTCAATTTTTCTCTGTCAGTTGAGTAATAGGTTTAGCCAATTTTCAAAAACTAAACTTTCGATAATCGACATTTGAAATCCCGCTAAACCACAAAACATCGGACCTCATGAACATTTGTAGGTCTTAGCCCGTTAACACTACTTCGACCTTATTGGAATCAATAGAAAAGCTACGTCGAGAAATGACGTGACCAAGAGTATCGCTTCGATCATTCAACATTTCCGTTTCGATAGCTTGGCATACGGAATCATTTCATGATAGAAAACTGAAAGATCGATTCAGATTTGTCCTACTTTTCTTCGATGTCAGAAGGAATTGATAAAAACCGATTCGGTGGTTCATTAACGAACCAAAGTTACGCTCGTCTGATCAGAGAAATATCTACTCGCTTGAGTTAATCGCATAAGAGAGGTGATATTTTCATATTCTTCACTATGGATGGGAAAAGTCAATCCCGCTAAATAACATGATAGAAAGATTTCTATCCTGTGCAATCCACATTCAGGCTGGATGGATGATCAAAATTATATCACATGCGGAATCTAAGATATCTATTTCAGATATTCAACACAGTATATTTTCATCGCAAAAGACCAAAAGAATATGAATAGGAGTAATTACCATTCGATTAGAACTTGTCAAAAGATTCAACTCAGAGAGTTCGAGAAAGTATCAAGAATTTGAAAACTCGTATGACATAATATTATGCCGATCAGACAAGATAAATCATAAGCAGCTCGTGGCTTTGGATTGACACTACGATTCAGAGTGCGGATCTTTTAGTAGACGTACAAAATCGTCCTAAGATAATGAATCAGGTAAATCCTCCTTCACATAAGACAATCATTTCAGTTGTCAAAATTCAACACCGAGTCAAAGTCTCTATATCGGTATGCTTACAAATCTCATTGGAGGTATATTCTAAAGATACCAGTTTTAAACTTTTCTCACAACTTTACCACAAGTGCAAGGAGTCTAACCCAAATTAATATTCAGGTCCATGCCAAATCCTATTATGTGGTATACCCAAAATTAATCACTTCAGTTAATCTGAGATCCATAAAAGGTCCGAGCACAAGTTAGTGTTCAACACTACTGTCGTGCGATCTCCAGGTCTGGATCTGTACCACTTCTAGATTTTCAGAAAATTAGACTTTGCTTGAAAACGGATTCTATGGTACATCTACTCCAAGTTCATATATAATCATTTCGTTAATGGTTTTCAAATCTATTTAACCATGTTTAGCATTTCTTTAGTTATGTCCGCGCATCGTTCAAATCATGTTCCGTATGTAACTCTGTACATTCTCTTATTATGTATGCTGGTGGGTTACAGCATTTATCCTTCATCTATGTTATTAACACATAATAACTCAAAGGCTCAATCCTTTTCTCAGGATTAAAAGTTCGAATAACTTACAAGTTAATTCATTACCCTTACTTTATTACTTCATCTCAGTCAAAGTATGAAGTATCGCAACACAAGGAATTTCGACTTAGGCAGATTCTATTCTAATACTTAATGAAAATAATGTTCTGTAGGTTCGATCAATCTTCAAATTAGCCATCTCAGCATTAAATTTCATTTCAAAATTTTTGAGATACATGGGAAATTATCCGAAGGACAAGAATTCCCAACAGCTCTCGATCTACATCTCATCTTTTGTATTTCTCAACATCTCATGATGTTCTATACAATTGATTCTTGCTTTTTATACAACTCATTCTTGGTGACAATATCATACCTATATTCCATTTTATCAAAAATCATAATGACACAGCATCTAAGTCTGATTCATAGAACATATTCATCAGTTCACCTGTTTACTTTTTGTAAAACTGTCATATCTTTAACTCATTCGTCATAGCCATATATCATTCTTTTCCAGCATTACAATGCCGAAATCGAAATGGCTCTATGTCCTGGAGGTATATCAATCCCATTCAAGGACTCTCATTTCAATTATCTCATAATTCAATAGATAATGTTATTCTCAACAGGTTCCAGAGCAACTTCATGCCTCATACTTATTAAAATTTCATAAAAGAATTTGAATGTCTCATTTGATATGCATATTCTTCATTTATTCAATCTAATGCAGTATTCGTTCAATAATAACAGGTTTCGTAGGTGTTCGAGTGTACTCTTTCCCTACTAAGTTTTATCAAACATAAACAATAATGTATCGATATCGTGGTCAATATCAATACGACACGACTCAGCATACTCAAGAATACAACCACATATCGACATCGACTATTTCACCCCAAATCATGTAAGAGCAAATAAGTCAAATAAGTTTCAAACACATACGCACATGTTCATTCGTGCCTATTCAAAGTGTACACAAGACTCAAAAGTAGAGCATTCCCAGTTTAAGCTCTGATACCAACTGTGAGGACCCGTTCCTAATCAAGTGTTTAATTAGCACACCATGATTATTTATGTGTAAACAGCGGAAGAATTTTTTTTTTTTTTTTTTTAAAAGTCCTGCAAGTGGCTCTCAAAATTTCGGCATGACCTCCGCGCACGATGGACATACCAGAAAAATGAAAAGCATAAAATAATATCCCAATGCAGTACATAATATCATAACATGCATCATAGGCATCCAGCACATAATCCTTACTCAAAATATTTACATAATACCATAGCATGCACAATAAGTCTCCAGCACACATTTTATACTGAAAATATTTACATAATACCATCAGTGACTGAACTGAAAATAAACTCAAATTACATAATTATACGATCCAGGACACACCCTGGTATAATTTAGCTATCCTACGACTGGTAAAAAGACAAAAGATACAACCTCAAGTAAGACTTCAACGAGTATTCCCTCTTCGGGATCCTGGTTACTGTAATACCTGTCATTGTCCACACACAAAGACAACAACAGCCCCCTACGGGGTGAGCCAAAGCCCAATATGAAACTATCAGGTAAATACAACATGCATCTATAACATTTGATATGTGATGTAATGCAGTGCAATGTAATGCAATGCATGTAAGGTACAATAGATTCTATCTCAAGATACCAAATCGGAGTCCAAAGGAAGGTATCATCAAATCATCAAAGCTCGAGCAGAGGGTGACAGTATACGTACATTGCGCTAGGAAAACTCATCCCATGTACGTTACTGCATCCAGCCCTCGTGTCTAGGTCCGGTCGCACCTGCACGTGACTACAGTTACTACCTATACTGCCTGTCATCGCCATGCTCGTCGTACCCGACACTCAGAGTAAATCAACTCAGTCATAATCAACATGGATATCAAAGAAATAGATAGCTCAATATGATATGTTCATGTATATGTCATGTATCAATGAATATCAATGTATATTATCAAAAATGATGTGTGTTAACAAACATTTATTTTCATACATTGATATGTCAATTATGAATGCTATGAATGCTCCATCAGTCAATTTAACTCACATAGCCAAGTAATTCCACATAGCCAAGTAGCTTCACGTAATTCACGTAAGTTCAGCAAATCAAATATCAAATAATACAGATACCTGTCGTATGTTACCGACTGCAACATACCTAATCTTTCCTTCTAAAGGATGAATATCGTCCTTGAAGCTCGAGGAGTACCAATGTAGTGTATTAATCTATCAATTTCATAAAACACCATTTCATTACTTCTTTAACACTACAATTACCTCAACATACTTATTTTATATTCTTTAACTTGAGGCGTTTAAACATATCTAATTTATGTAAGATAGAAGTATTTTGATTCTTGTATACTCATCCTTACCATTTCTTGATTTCTAGAGTAATTAAGGTGTCTAATCATCATTAACATCCTAAGAATGCATTTTATTTCATTGAACACAATTCACATGTTCTCATATTATAATTTTCAATTATATCCTTCAATCTTATCCGTCACTTGGAAACTAAACTCATAAGATCTAAACTCTCAACCTCAAGTCCCAACAATGATGACAAAACCCAAATCCCTAACTATCATGCAATGTAAATCAAGACTAGCATGAAGTGTAGCAGCTTAATCGATCAAGAGACCCAACATCAACTCAAAAGCTACAAATCCCCCCAAACAGTAGAAAACCATCGAACCAATCCAATACTGACAAGGAAATTTCATGCAAGCCTCTCATACATGATTCCTCAGCTTAAACATGACTAAAATGGGTTAAATGTGAATTAGAAACACAATTTAAGCATTTTCACTTCCATCTCTAAAAATCAATCGGCTTCCCTAGACATGCATCGGAAAAATCGAACCAGCATCCACAAAAATTGCAGGGACTAACATCAACATTTAAATTAAAGCCCCTTTTCGAAATTAAAAGCTGGAATTTCGAATTTACCATCGAGTGAACAGTAACCGCGGTTGCATGCACGTTTTCCGGCGACTCATGGCGGCGAGAGGGTCGGCGACCGGAGGGTAAAAGTCGGTCTAGGTGAGGGGAAGGGATTAGACATGTATAATCGAAACAATTGAAGATCAAATCGAAGAAATCGAATGGAAAACTCAAGAACCCTAAAAATCGAAATCGAACGTTTCAGAGAAAAATCCGGAAGATTCAGAAACTCTCACCGTGGATTCTTGGTGTGGAAATGACCGCCGATGAGTTGGCTACACGGTGGTAGGTCGGACGCACCGGGAGGCGGCCGGACGGCGCCGGGCGCAGCTCTTTTACGCGCGGTGGTCAGACGCGAGCGCAGGATGCATGTGAAGGAGAAAGAATCGGGTCTGATATGTGTTGACACACGTTTTTGTATGTGAAAAATGGGCTGGCTATGTATTTATAACATTGTTTCCAGTCCAGTTATGTACATCGGAGTGTCATCGGTGTACTGACCACACTTGGGATTTATATCCACTAATATACTAACAAAATTAAATTCTTAATTTAATCAAATATTTTAAATGTATTATCGGAATTATTTTACCAAGTCAAAAATATATCATGTACCGATTAAATTGTCAGTTGACATTTATATTGTCAATTTCACTTCTAATTAATTAATCACAAATTAATTATTAATAAATTCCCAAATTATATTTAATTAACCGTAATCAAAATATCGGGGCCTTACATTAATGGAAGGATATTCTAGGATAGTTTGATCTACCAATTTACCAAGAAGAAATTTGAGTTTTGTTTGGTTATATGAATGTGAAAGCAGTTTTCATAGACTGAACTACAACCCCATTGTTGAGTTTTAAACTGGTTCAGGGGATATATAGTTTGTGCAAATACGTTGGTCAAAGATTTGGCTCATGATGAGATGATTGCTTATGCTTTTGAGATAGTTGAAGCTGAAAGAATCATGATATCATGTTCATTAACTCGAGCTTGTGGCCATTAGTTTGCCTTGAAGATGTGGCAACATTATCTGTATGGCGAACAATTCATGATGTACTCTGATTTAGGAGTTTAAAATATCTATTTTCAGTCAGAGTTAAACGTGAGATAGAAGCGATGACAAGATTTATTAAAGATTTTGACTCTGATAGTCAATCAGGGAAAATGAAGCAACTAGCAGATGCGCTGAACCGAAAAGTGTAAGGTGCAATGGTAGCATCAATATATGCTTTGCAGTTTGAGTCACCTCTGATTTCGAAGATCGAAAAGATCGAAAAATAGACCCATGCAGATATTGAGTGAAGAAATTGGTTCTGTCTCATCAACCAACTAGAATTTAGTATGCCATTTAGTGGCGGGTTACGAGTGAACAATCAGTAAATAGCATCGAATCCTACTGATTCGAAAGAAGTATTATTGCAGAAGAACACTATAGATGGCATAGTGTTATTCTGGGAATGATGAGATGTATCATTCTTGAGATCCTATTTCTGATTGGATGGTATGAAAAAAGATATTTTGGAATTTTGTGGCAAATTGTTTGACCTGTCAGCAGGTCAAGATAAAAAGACGAGACCTAATGGAATACTACAGATTTTGTAAGTGCCACAATGAATTTGAGAAATTTCTAGCTTTGAGTTTTAAGTCAATTGTTAGATCTAAAAGAGATTGTGAAACAAGTTGAATCAGAGTTAAAGAGATTGTGAAACAAGTTGAATCAGAGTTGATTGACTATTCAATACGAGATATTGATTTCATATGATAGTTTATGCCTATGGGAAAACAATATGTTTAAGATGTGCACAATGTGGTTTAGTTACAGTGAGTGACTGTAACAACTGTATCTAATAGAGATCTGATGTGACTAGAAATAGACAAATCTACTGCGCTTAATTGTCTACGATTTGGTATGTTTTGATGGATAATTTGACACATATGCTACCTAATCGTATAATTGTGTAAATGTAGGTGAAATCGAAGAAATCGAGCTAACAAAGGCGAATAAAGATCAAGAAAAGCTTTGGAGATGATAAGGACTCAAGATAGATCAAGAAAAAGGCTAAAAATGTAATTTTGGAGAAGGGATCGATCGCATGGAAGAGGGGATCATCGCCTTTGGACAGAAATTTAACCAACAAATTTTACGAGCTAGCGATCGATCGCTATAATTGGACCGATCGATCACCAAACTACACTGGAGCCAAGCGATCGATCGCTATAATTAGAACTATCGATCGCTAAACTACACTGGAGCCAAGCGATCGATCGCTAGAAAGATGCGATCGATCGCCAGAAGACTTTCGCTGAAAAAAATAAAGGAGCGATCAATCGCTACCTTTATAGCTATCGATCGCCAGAGAGTCCGAGAAAAGGAAATTTGATCTTTTTACCATCTTGGATAGATTTTTACCTACTATATCTGATTCCCACCCTATTTGCACGATTTGGGGACCTTAAATCAGACTATATTTCATTATTTTAGGGGATTCCAATATAGTTTAGACATTAGAATAGATTTTTTATGAAGAACGAAGACGGAATTGACGTTCCGGAATCGTGCTTCCCTTTTGTAATTCTTTCTTTTGCTATTGATTTAATGTTTTCTAGAATAGATTTGATAGTTTTTTATTTTGATTCTTGGTTAAAGGAAGACAATACCTTGGATTTTATGTTTTTCATGAGATTGATGTTCTTTTATTAATTTTTATTGAGTATCATGTGCTTTTCTGATTCATGCCATGAATGTTATGTTTGATTGTTAGATCGGCCATCTAATGATTTTTACATGCAATCTAATGATTGGCCTTTGAAGCAACTAAGATTGGTAATTGTCTGTTGTTGGTGTTGTTAAATTCTTAGAAAAAACATGTGACTAGATTAAACATAGACGCTTGGATCATGTGTTCTAAATTTCATCATTCTTACTAAATTGAAAGCTATTGTTAATATTATATTAAATGTTGTTGTTTTGATTGATTGAAGAATACGGGTTAATTTAGAACGCTTGGACTATCTTAACTAGGCATAAGGTAAGATAAGAGTTGAATATCTAGTGATGAATATTCAAGTAAAAATTACATTTTTTGTGATAATCGATGATTGAATGCATAAATCCAAGGTAAAGTTGACTGAAAACCAAGAATCGTTTTTCTCATAATTTTAAATCACTTTAGTTTAATTTTGCTAATTAGTTTAATTCATAGATTTTGCTTAGTAGTAGTTAATCACTTTCGAAAAAAAATCCCCTTTTTACTATTCGGTTATGTAATTGACATGAAAAAATACATCATTCCCTGTGGGATCGATCCCTACTGATTCTACTATATATTTATTGTTGTTAACTTGAGAATGGTTAATTTGGACGTATGCGATAAGCGCTACCAAATTTTGGCGTCGTTGCCGGGGGAGGCGTTTACTTTTGTGTTAACTTGATTTTTATTTTTTTTTAGTGCTACTTTGGTTTGTTAATGAGTACAGGTGAATCGTACGATCACGAAGATAATTTTCACTACGATCCTGAGATCGAGAGGACATTACATCGAGGAAGAAGAGAAGCAAGGAGACTCGAGGAAAAATAAGAGAGGAACAACATGGCTGCGAATCAAAGCTTGAGATAGTTGGAAAATCCTAACTTGGATTAACAACTTCTCTGCATCGCTTTTCCTGCGCTTGCTAACAATAATTTTGAACTCAAATCTGGATTGATTCATTTATTACCATCTTTTCATGGTCTTGCAGGTGAGAACCCGCACAAACACTTGATAGAATTCCATGTGCTATGCACTACTATTAAGCCAGCAGGCATAACGGAGGAGCAAATCAAACTGAGAGCCTTTCCACTCTCTCTAAAGGACGCTGCTAAAGATTGGCTATTCTACCTACCCTCCGGATCCATCACCACGTGGAGTGATTTACAAAGAGTCTTCCTAGAGAAGTACTTTCCAGCTTCGAGGGCGACTAACATAAGGAAGTAGATCTATGGGGTGAAACAATACCAAGAGGAGTCGTTGCACGAGTACTTGGAACGTTTTAAGAAGTTGTGTGCAAGCTGCCCATAACATCAGATAAGTGAACATCTTCTAATCAATATTTCTATGAAGATTTACTTTCTGGTAACAGGAATTTAGTGGATGCGGCAAGCGGAGGAGCTTTGATTGACAAGACAGCGGAGGAGGCAAGGAACTTGATAGCAACCATGGCGGCCAACTCCCAGCAATTTGGACATGTTCGAGATGGACAACCACCAAGACAAGAGGTAAACGTATCAAATCTTGAACAACAACTGATTGATTTAACGTTTCTTCTTGTACGTAATCTTGCAGGTGGCAATGTGGGGAAGATGAAGCCATGTGGAATCTGTCTCGCCATAAACCATCCATTGATGCATGCCCATCACTACAAGAAACATCCACTGAGCACGCGAATGCAGCAGGAGGATTCCCAGGGCCACCACAAAGGAGTTATGATCATCCAACCAGCAACTACAATCAAGGTTGGAGGGACCATCCGCACCAGGGATATGGGAATCAACAAATGCACTATAGACCGCCATATCAGAGACCTCCCCCACCGCCAGTGCATGCTCCTTCTAACAGGTTAGAGAATATTGTTAAAGTTATTGCTGAAAATAGCTTGCAATTTCAACATGAAATGATAGCGAGCATCCAAAGTTTGACTACGCAAATGGGTCAATTGGCGACTTCTCTCAACAAGATTGAAGCAAGAATATCCAATGGACTTCCCTCACAGCCAGAGGTGAACCCAAAGGAAAATGTGAGCTCCAGCACTTTGAAGAGAAGTGAAGATGAAGCTGAGGAGAAGGTGGCATTGATGCCACCTAAGAAAGAAGAGGAGAATGGCACCGAGAAGGACGTTGAAGAGCTCATTCAAGAGGAGGAACCACGAGGTAAGTCCCCTCCACTCCGTGACTATAAAATTGAAGCCCATTCCCCCTTGCTTATAAGGAGAATGGGAAGGACGGGGGCATCAAGGAACTTTACAAAACTTTCCGACACTGCGAGGCAAACGCTCCACTACATGATGCCATAAAGAAAGTGCGTCGATATGCAAGATTTTTGAAGGAAGTGTGGAAAGCAGATAAGAGCAAGGAACAAAAAGGGTGCCCCAAGATCGAGCTAGGCGAGAATGTTTCCGCGGTTATCCAAAGAAGCATTCCCACAAAGTGGAAGGACCCTGGTTCTCCATCCCTTGTGTGATTGGAACCACTAGGATTGAGAAGGCGATGCTAGATTTAGGATCTTCAATTAATGTCATGCCTTACTCAATTTACAATCAACTGAAACCTGGACCTTTGAAAAGAAACAATAATGTGATACAATTAGCTGATAGGTCCACGGTTGTTCCTAGAGGGATAGTAGATGATGTACTTGTGCACGTAGAGACTGTGGTTTTCCCCGCTGATTTCTATCTTAGACATGGAAAATGGTGATCCATCTAGCCCCATTCTTTTAGGGAGACCATTCTTGAAAACCTCTAAATCTGTGATCGATGTGAATAGCGGCATGTTAACAATGGAGTTTAATGGCGAGGTTGCAAAATTCAATATTTATGAACCCATTAAAACTCATGAGTCCCTACAGAAACAATCACACAACATGAGTATAGATACAAAACCATCACAGTGCGATATCAATACAACACATAAATGATAAAGCACTATAAACATCAAATGTGATTGTCCTGTATCATGCATCATCAAATGCAATTATGTCATGACATGTCTCATCTCATCATCCTGTTGTAACCAGACCAATATGATATGCCTATCTCAGCTCAATATGTCAGTGGAACCTCATCACATCTTCATATTAGCAGCCCATATCATAGTACCGTCCTCACATGTTATAACAGCCAGAGCATATACCCAACCGGTGTATATCTCTCATGCCAAAGCATATGTAGCATATCTATCGTGGCAATAATCTCTGTCCAAAGCATATGCCAACACCGACATATCTATCGTGGCACCGATCTCAGCCAAAGCATATACTACACATCTATCGTGGCATCCATCTCAACAATGTAATATCATGAATGCACATGCATATGATACCACTAATCATATGATAACATGCTCACATCATCATCATCACAACACTATCATATACCCGTACGTCAAAACGTACATGTTCTGCGACAAAAACGATATAAAGTAGGCGTCACTGTCTAACCGCCTCGTTGTCCCGTCCCCTGTGATGATGCTACAACAATACCAACAATATATCATGTTATCATAGGCATAAAAATCAAATTCTACGAAAGATAACATTTTTCCAATTCTCTCTGGCGATCGATCTCATGTTTTGAGGCGATCGGTCGCCTAAAGATTTGGTCATAGGCGATCGATCTCCTCTTTTCACGCGATCGGTCGCCTACTCCTTTGGAAAACATTCTGCCTTGAGGCGATCGATTGCCTACTTGAAGCGATCGATCGCTCAAGCACCGCCATTCTCATGTTTAGCCATAGGCGATCGATTGCCTCGAAGGTAGCGATCGATCGCCTCCTCTTTTTTTCAGAAAACCATGGCGATTTTCTACTTCTTTTCTTGGTGTTTCTCCTACACCTCACTTTCAACCATTTAAACAGGTTTCATGCAATCACTAGTAACATATAAACATGTTTCTACCATCTTAGAATCCAATTCTTGGCATATAAACATGTTATGATTCTAAGCATGAACATTTGATATACAAATTCACATACTTCAACACCAACTACACAATTCAAGTTGAAAACTATAAATTCCTTACCAAGAAGTTAGGAAATCACTTCACTCAACTTCCTAGCTTACTTCTCTAGTGAAATCCAAGCAAAAGATGGAAAATCAATCAAGGTTTTGAAGAGGCTTTTGGTAGAGATTTGTAGGTGTTGGAAGGTGAAGTATGTGTTCTAAAATCTGATTTGATATATATATAAACCTTCAAATTCAATTACAAATTCACATGTAATTCCCTTCAAACTCATGGCAAATGTATATGGAATGCAACTCACATGTACATTCTAAGGCACCTTCAAATGTATACTCATAGTTTACTTGATATACCACTACACTTGATTTAATTCAAGTCATACATTGCCATATGTTTCATTCATTGCCATATATATCATTTTATACATGTATTAATTCATCCTCGGTTCAACCCGAACCCGAGTCCATATCATACTGTAATTAATCATAATTACACCATAAACATATAACACATGTTATGTCAGATCGAGGCATGACATCTACCAAGGCTACTGAGTCCTGCCATGAAGTATCGAACTCCAATACACATGCCCTCAACATGTCCTCGAGTGTTTGGATAGTACGCT
The DNA here is from genome assembly GCA_907163345.1 of Haberlea rhodopensis. NCBI lineage: Eukaryota > Viridiplantae > Streptophyta > Magnoliopsida > Lamiales > Gesneriaceae > Haberlea > Haberlea rhodopensis. The sequence continues at coordinate 8,898,558 of CAJQUN010000006.1, read as the reverse complement.
CGGTCTGGCCATCCGTTTGTGGATGATATGCAGTGCTCAATCTTACTTCAGTCCCCAACGCTGACTGAAGACCCTCCCAAAAATGAGATGTGAATCGCGGATCTCGATCCGACACTACAGAAATAGGGATCCCGTGCAATCTCACCACATCTCGAACATATAGCTGGGCCATCCTCAAATAGGTGAAAGTCATACTATAAGGAATGAAGTGAGCTACTTTAGTCAATCTGTCCACAATCCCCCAAATGGCATCAAAACCCGAGGCACTCCTCGGCAAGTGGGTCACAAACTTCCACTTTGGTATCTCTAAACTCATCAATTCACCACCAGGTCTCTGTCTCTCTGCCTTAACTTGCTGGCAGATCAGGCACCTCTTTACGAAAGCGACTACATCACGCTTCATTCTTTTCCACCAAAACTGATCACGTAGATCCTTATACATCTTCTTCCCGCCTGGATGGATACTAAGCTTGCTACTATGAGCTCGCTCCAAGATCGCTCTACGCAACTTCGGCGTACTCGGAATCACCCAACGGTTACCCAATCTCAAGGATCAGTCCTCAGCCACCGTGAACCTCGATGGCTGTCCAAGATGTACTAGTGATGACCATCTCTGAATCTCATCATCTGCCTTCTAAGCTCTCCGGATATTCTCATAAATATCTGGCTCTGCTAATAAGGTCGATACACGTACCGGCGATGTATCCACATCAAAATCATAGCCCAGATGGCAATAAATAGCCATCATAGCTGACACGTATCCTCGGCAGTACTCTTCACCTTCCTACTCAAAACGTCCGCCGTCAAATTTGCTTTTCCCGGATGGTACTATATTTCACATTCATAGTCCTTGAGTAAATCCATCCATCTTCTCTGACGCATATTCAGCTCTGCCTGAGTAAACAAGAACTTCAGGCTCTTATGATCCGTATAAATGGTAAACGACTACCATATAAGTAATGCCTCCAGATCTCCAGGGCAAAGATAATAGCCGCCAACTCCAAGTCATGGACTGGATATCTAGTCTCATGCGGCTTCAACTGCCTCGATGCATAAGCTACCACATGCTTATCTTGCATCAATACACACCCAAGGCCCTGAAGTGATGCACAGTATAAAGAACAAACCTAGTGTTCTCCGTAGGAATCACCAATACAGGCGCCGTCGTTAATCGGTGTTTCAACTCTTGGAAGCTTTCCTCACAAGCCTCAGACCAAAAGAATGGCACTCCCTTTTGGGTCAACAGAGTCAATGGCTTGGCGATCTTTGAAAATCCATCGACGAAGCGTCGGTAATAACCGGCCAAACCAAGAAAGCTCTGTATCTCGGGCACAGAAGTGGGTGCAGCCCACTCCATCACAGCTTCTATCTTTCTGGGATCCAACGATATCCCGCTGCTAGATATAACATGTCCCAAGAACACCACACTGCTTAACCAAAACTCACACTTGCTGAGCTTGGCATATAACTGGTGATCTCTGAGAATCTGGAGTACTGTCCTCAAGTGTTTCACATGTTCTTCCTTGCTCCAGGAGTAGATGAGTATGTCGTCAATAAATACAATGACGAACTGATCAAGATATAGTTGAAACACCCTGTTCATCAAGCTCATAAAGACAGCTGGGGCGTTCGTCACACCGAACGGCATCACTAGGAACTCATAGTGCCCATACCGAGTCCGAAATGTTGTCTTCTGCACATCCTCCTCTCTGACCCGTATCCGGTAGTACCCGGATCTTAAATCAATCTTGCTATACAGCTTCGTGCCTTGCAACTGATCAAATAAATCATCAATCCTTGGGAGAGGATACTTGTTCTTCACCGTGGCCTTATTCAGTTGCCGGTAATCGATGCACAACCGCGTCGAACCATCCTTCTTTTTCACAAAGAGAACCGGTGCGCCCGATGGCGATACGCTAGGGCGTATATATCCTTTGTCAAGGAGTTCTTGCAACTGCTCCTTCAATTTCCTTAACTCCGCCGGTGCCATCTTATAAGGTGCACGAGACCCCGGGTAATAACTTAATCCCAAACTCGACTTCTCTAGCCGGTGGGAATCCTGGGATCTCCTCTGGGAACACATCAGCAAACTCTGCTACCACGGGTACATCCTCCACCCTCAATTCTTTATTCTTTCCCGCCGTGTCCACGGCATAGATAAGATAGCCCGTGTGACCACGCTCCAACAACTGGGACATTTTGATCGCTGATATCAACGGAATCTTCGCACGAGAACCGTTCCCATGGAAAGTTCACTGTATTCCCATATCAGATCTAAACCAAACTGTTCTCTGCCGACAGTCCACGACTGCCTGATATCTATTCAGAATGTCGATGCCCACAATGCAATCGAAGTCTGACATACCCAACACGATCAAATCTGCCTTCAACTCGTTGTCCTCAAAATAAATGAGGCAATCCGCAAGAAACTGATCAGCAACAACATTTCTTCCAGTGGGTGTCGAGACCATAAGAGGCGTGAGTAACGAAGACGTGCGCATATGGTGTCTCTCCACAAAGCCAACAGATACAAAAGAGTGGGACGCACATGTATCTATCAAAATAAAAGCAGGTACGTAAATAAATGGCACGTACCGGCGATCACCTCCTCCGGGGCTGCCTGGGCCTGCTCTCTAGTCAGTGCATACACCTGCCCCTGGGACGGTCCCACTGTGACCTCCCGATGGTCGAGGCATAATCTGCTGCCTCTGATGCACTGTCCTGTCCTCAAATCTCGGCATGTTCCCTTGGAAATCTGAATGTCCTCCCCGAGTGGGGCAATACCGAGAGATATGGCCCATCTTACCACAACTGTAACAAGCAGGGCAGTTGATCGAAGAGTGTGGCCCTCCACAATTGTCACACCTCGTTTCCCCCGCTCTATTCACTTGCATGGGTCCCCGGTTGGCAAATACATTGTTCTTCATATTCTCCTGCTTCCGGTTAAAAGATTTCTTCCCACTGAACCGAGAGGATGAAGAAGCACCACGAGGCTTAAATGACTCCCCTCGTGGCCTCAAGCTATCGGTAACTTGCCTCTGTGGTGGCACATGTGGGGGTACAGCATTAGGATAGGCCCCAACTCCAATTTCCGCAAGTTCTGCTCTAGTAAGAGCATCATCGAAAGAAGTGGGGTTGTTGGTGATAACCCGATCAAATAGCTCCGGTCGTAACCCCTTCAAAAACTGCCTCATCTTTGCATGTCCGTTTATGGCAATATGAGGGACATACCTCAGCAATGAAGAATAGTGCATAGCATAGTCTGATACTGTCATGCCTCCTTGCTTCAAGTTTGTGTACTCATCTTCCTTTATCTGTCTCGCAGCCGCAGAAAAATACCGGTTCAGAAACCAGGTTCTGAAGAGAGTCCAATCAATCAACATACCCTGGGCCCTCAATTCCATCACCGTAGTCTTCCACCACATGGAATGTTTCTTTGCTAGTTGGAACTCCACCAAACTCAGCCATGACGTCCTAGCACAAGGAGCGGACACGAATATCTGTTCCAGTCTCTCAAGCCACTCCTCAGCCTCCTCCCCTGTCTCTGTCCCCTCAAACCGGGGCGGGTGGAAAGTCGGGAATTGAGTCAAACTAAGCTCACCGGGTAGTAACAACTGAGCCACGGGTTCCACACCCACAGCTGGTGTAGGTAAAGGATTTGTCTGGCCTATGCTTGCATTAACACTTCCAACATCACCCACTTCTTCATTGAGGTTTCCCAAGTTCATAGCCGACATGCTGTAACACAAGGGTTAAAAACAATTCCAAAACAATACATATGTTATACCGTTAGATAACATAAACAACAATAATCATGTTAGTATAACAGTATATACATCAATATGCACCACACGCATAAACATGCCCAAATATAAACGCCTAGCCAACCAATTTCTAAGGCTACCCTTCACTCAATCACGGGTTCTCTAACCACTGCTCTGATACCACAAATGTAAGGACCCTAGTTCCTTAAGTGCGGATTAAAGGCATAATTAGAGCTAACATGCATTATCAGAGTATAAAAGTTCGTGTTGAGACTTTGAGCCTTAAGAATTACATGCCAAGTTAAGGACTATCAAATGGATTAATTACATTCTCAAACAAATGAATGTTATTCACTATAGCTTTACACCACTCCTAGAGTAGACACTATACAAAATAATCCTGTCCTTTCTTATCAAAATCGTTCTTCACAAGCTCACCTCCTCAACCCGTCTTAGCCCCTTTATCATGCCAAAATGTACCTACAAGGACAACCCCCAAAGAATGAGCATATAATAATCCATATCCAACACAATATGAATATAAGGCGTAAATGCATAAACCGTAATAAAACACTTCCTGTTTTTTCCATGCATTTTAAACGCTCCATTTTTGGTTGTCCCTGTACCATAACTCATGAGTATATCAATAGATTATTTAATGGTTCACACATGTCATGACATAATACCATTTCATTATCATCAATCACCCTAGTCTGTTATAATAGTGTATTTTAATGCACCTCGCTTGTCATGACAATGGCACTAATACCCCTCGCTTTGACATATTAGCGGCATTGAATAACCTAGCGCAAATGCGACATGCGGCAATACCCTCGCTTCAACATTTGGCGGCAATATTCTTTCCTCGCTACAATATGACAGTGGCAAGTATTCTATCATCGTTTCAAGTGACAGCGGCAAAGCATTAAAATCATCACTCTATATAACCATGACTCATGGGATGTGCACCAACAATCATCACATGCATATACAATCATCATGCATAATTCAACATGTATTTGCATCCACAATGCACAATTCCATATATACTCGCATCCACAATGCATAATCAATGAGTATAATAGATACATGTATTGTTGGGTGCCCGTACGTCTCTTTACGTACCTTTCCAAAAGTGGGATTTGATATGACTTCACTTCCTTGGTTGCGTCGCCACCTGGGATGGTTCTACACAATCACACAACCCAATATTAGAAGCCAAATAATAGCCAAATACCAAAAATCCCACAAAAATAACCAAAAACACACATTTTGGTGTCTCGCGATCGATCGCCGCAAGGCCCCGATCGATCGCGAGATCACACTGCCCAAGTGTGCATTTTTCTGCACTCGGTGATCGATCGCCACTTTTGGCGCGATCGATCGCCAGCCTCGCCGATCGATCGCCCAAAAGTGGCGATCAATCGCCAAACGCTACTAGAGCGTACTGACTGCGCGCGATCGATTGCCAAAAACGGGCGATCGATCGTCGCTCCCTGCATTTGGAAAACCACCATTTTTGCACCATAATTTCTTCCCCATCTTCACCAACACATATACCAACAAACCCACAACATAAAAATACTATAAACCTTCAACATACACCTTTAAACAACCCAAAATCTAGCACCCAACCAAAACCAACATCAACCCATAACAAACCCATTTCAAAATCCAAAATATTAACTCAAAACAACACCAAAGTTTACAAAAACAACAAGGAATGATACATGCCCTTCCTAGACCTCAAATCTTACCAAGAATCACACAAATGGAGTTTTTCCAAAGATTTCTCCTTCTTCCTTTAGCCAATTTCGAAAATGGGTTGGGGATAGGGCTTGGAGGAGTGATTTGGGGATTGGTAAAGTGAAAGGTAAAGTGATGTGTAAGGTGGGTGTAGTGGGGTATAAAGGTGGGTTAAATTAAACATGTACCCCAAAATTTAGCATGATGTATAAAATACCCCAACATGGTATTTTAAAGCATTTCCCCAAAAGCACCAAAATCTCAATTAAAATACATGCTTTCTAAATAATTATCAACCATCATAATTAAATCAGTCTAGTACCCAATTCCCCACATGAACATCATGCACCCTGAAATGCATTACCCGGTTACGCCTATCATGTGACTAAGCATTTCATCAAGATAATTAATTACAATCACATAAATTAATTAACACCATAATTAATCACATAAACATAATTAATGCCCAAATTATAATTAATTATTTCGGGGATATCACAAATTATGTATCCCTACATGTATTGAAGTGTAAATGTGTTAAGTATATAAATTTATGTGGCAAGATGAACCATTGTCAATGAAGAATGATAGCTTGAATTGGTATAGCGGGTTAAGGCGGTTAAGTGATAATAATTCGAGTACGAATATTGTAATTGGGAATTGGAGAGCATGAGGAATGCTATTAATTGTTAGAAGGGAATTGTTGATTTGTGCATTGACTAGTATCATTGTTCGTTAAAATATGAAGATTAAAATTCATGCATGGAAGTTGCTTGTTAATATGCTTAAATGTTATTCAAGTGTGCGTCTAAGCCTTGTTAGTGGGGGTGAAAAGAACTAGCTTCTATGTTTTTAGCCATTGTAATAGTTTGGTGGGTGTTAGCCTATGGTATGAGATGTTTTACATTTGGAGGCATGTGTAGTGTGTAAATAAATGGGTTAGATACATGCTAGTATGTGTTATAACGTGGAATAGAGTTTTTGGTGAGGTTTATGCTTGAATGGATAGCATAGCATGTATTATTGACTTATGTCAATGTATTGAGTTACTAATCTTAGTAGTGAGTTCTAAATCAAGAATTTTGGAATCCAATGCATCTTTAATTTGTTAAAGTTGAAGTTAAACAAATAAATGACTTTATGTTGGGATTAAGGGAATTGGATTTAAATGGTAGAATCTCTTATCTACATGGATCCTTTATTTCATGTCTTGGCTTGAATCACTTCGGTGTTGGTTTGGATGTTTGGAACATGTTAATTGGCTAAACTGAGTTTTGTTGTTGGGAGGTTGGATTATGTGATAGTATGGGCATAACTTGTTGGTTGTGTTTAATGTTTAATTTATCTCCGTATTATTTATGAGTTTTGATGATCAACAAAACTTGTGTTTGTTATATTAATGTGTCTACTTAGCGTACAGGTTTATTGATTGAAAAGTGGATTGATTGGAGAAAATCAATTGTGTAAGGACCCTAGTTCCTTAAGTGCGATTCAAGGGCATAATTAGAGCTAATATATATAATCATAGTGTAAAAGATCGTGTTGAAACTATGAGCCTTAAGAGTTACATGCCAATTTAAGGACTACCAATTGATTAATTACATTCCCAATCAAAAAGAATGAATGTTATCAACTATAGTTTTGCGCTACTCCTAGAGTAGACACTATAGAAAGTAATCCTGTCCTTCCTTTCCCAAAAGTATTCTTCTCAAGCTCACCGCATCAACCCGTCTTAGCCCTTCTATCATGCCAAAAGTGTACCTACAAGGACAACCCCCAAACATGAGCAATAATATCATTCATATTCAACACAATATGAATATAAAGCGTAAATGCATAAATCACAATAAAACACTTCCTGTTTTCCCATGCATTTCAAAAGCTTCCAGTTTGGTTGTCCCTGTACCATAACTCATGAGTATAATCAATAGATTATTTAATGGTCTAGACATGTCATGACATAATACCATCTCATCAACACCAAATACCAATCACCAATCCCTAGTCTGTCCATCACAATGTATTTTAATGCCCCTCGCTTATTTACATATAGGCGGCATAGAATAACCTCGCTTCAATGGACATGCGGCGCTCCCACTCCTCGCTTCACATTGAGCGGCAAATATTCTTTCCTCGCCCTATATGATAACCACGCTCAAATGTGACATGCGGCGCTCCCACCCCTCGCTTCACATTTAGCGGAAACAAACCAAATAGCATCAAGCATTAAAATCATCAAGGGATGACCACGACTCATGGGATGTGCACCAATAATCATCATATGCATCTACAATCATAATGCATAATTCAACATGTATTTGCATCCACAATGCATAATCCCATATATACTCGCATCCACAATGCATAAACAATGAGTATATTAGATACATGTACCGTTGGGTGCCCGTACGTCCTCTACGTACCTTTCAAAAAAGTAGGATGTGGTAGGACTTCAATTCCTTGGCTGTGTCGCCACCTGGGATGGTTCTACACATTCACACAAATCAATATTAGAACCCAATAATAGTCCGATACCAAAATCCTACAATAAAATCCAAAAACACCATATTTTGTGACTCGCGATCGATCGCGGCAAAGGGCCGATCGATCGCGAGATCACACTGCCCGAACATGAATTTTTGCTCTTTCGGCGATCGATCGCCACATTTGGCGCGATCGATCGCCACCCTCGCCAATCGATCGCCCAAATGTGGCGATCGATCGCCATAAGCTACTAGAGCGTACTGCCTCTTCGCGATCGATCGTCAAAAACGGGCGATCGATCGCCGAGCCCTGTATCGCGAAATATCGCCATTAATGCTCCAAAACTCCATTCCAATCCATACCAACTCCCCTACCAACAAACCAATAACATCAAACACATAATAACCCTCCATAAACACTTTAAGCACCTCAAAAATCCAACATTCAACCAAAACCACAACAACCCAAAACAAACCCATTTTAAACCATTTCAAATCCAATCCAAAATCAAATAAAACACTACAAAATCAACAATGAGGTATCCATACCTCTTGGGGACTTCAAACGTCCCAATAAACTCCACAAATCAAGGTTTTTTGGAAGGATTCTCTTCACCCCTAAACTCAAAAACGAAAATGAGGGTGTAGGGTTTGTGGGAAGTGATTTTGGGGGATTTAGTAAAGTGTTTTGGTAAAGGTGGGGGTAGGGGTTTTAAAACAAGTCCAATTGTATCCCCACAACTAACATGATGTATTAAACATCCTAACATGATATTTAAAAGGCATTTCACCAAAATGCACCATAATCACAATTAAACTCATGCTTTACAATTAATTGATAACCATGGCAAATAAATCATGCTAATAACAATTTTCCCAACATGCACAACATGCACTCTGAAATGCTCTCCCCGGTCACTCTATCATGTGACTAAGCATTTCAATACATTAAATAAATCCAGCACATAATCAATTAATTACCACCATAATTAATCATATAAACACAATTAATGCCCAAATTGCAATTAATCATTTCGGGGATATCACAATACTCCCCTACTTATAAGATTTCATCCTCGAAATCACATGCACTTACCCCCAAAAGAAACTAAACATAATTACATACCAGAGAATAGTTCCGGGTAGTGCTGCACCATATGCCGCTCCGTCTCCCACGTAGCCTCCTCGACACCCCTGCGATCCCACTGAACCTTGATCATAGGTATCACTTTGTTCCGAAGTCTACGGTCTGCTCGATCCAGAATTCTAACAGGCCGTTCCACATAAGACACATCGGACTCTAACTGAACCTCGGAAGGCTGTAATACATGCGACGGATCCGGCTCATACTTCCGCAGCATAGACACATGAAACACATCATGTATACCAGATAAAGAAGGCGGCAGAGCTAGTCGGTAAGCTAAGGTGCCAATGCGCCTCGTACGGTCCAACATACCTCGGAGACAGTTTTCCGCGCATCCCAAATCGCACAACGCCTCTGAAAGGCGAGATTTTCAAAAGACCTTATCTCCCAACTGAAATTCCAACGGTCTCCGCCGTTTATTCGCATAAGCTGCCTGTCTGTCCTGGGCTGCTTTCATTTTCTGCCTTATCATCTTTATCTTCTCTTCCATTTCCCGAATCAACTCCGGTCCTCCGACCGATTTACGGTCCAAATCATCCCAACACAAGGGTGATCTACACCGTCTGCCATAAAGAGCTTCAAAAGGAGCCATCTGAATACTCGCCTGGTAGCTCTTATTATAAGAGAACTCTACCAAGGCTACCGAATCCTGCCAAGAAACATCGAACTCCAAAACACAAGCTCTCAACATGTCCTCGAGCGTCTGGATAGTACGCTCGGTCTAGCCATCCGTCTGAGGGTGATAAGCAGTGCTCAATCTAACTTCAGTTCCCAAGGCTGACTGAAGACCCTCCCAAAAATGAGATGTAAATCGTGGATCTCGATCCGACACTATGGAAATGGGGATCCCATGCAATCTCACCACATCTCGAATATACAGTTGAGCCATCCTCAAAAAGGTGAAAGTCATGCTATAGGGGATAAAATGGGCTACCTTAGTCAATCGATGCACAATCACCCAAATGGCATCAAAGCCTGAAGTACTCCTCGGCAGGTGAGTCACGAAGTCCATGGAAATGTGTTCCCACTTCCACTTCGGTATCTCCAAGCTTTTCAACTCGCCGCCAGGTCTCTGTCTCTCTGCCTTAACCTGCTGGCAGATCAAACACCTCTTAACAAAAGTGACGACATCAAACTTCATCCTCTTCCACCAAAACTGACCACGCAGATCTTTATACATCTTCTTCCCGCCTGGGTGGATCTATGAGCTCGCTCCAAGATCCCTTTACGCAACTCCGGCGTACTCGGAACCACCCAACGGTTACCCAATCTCAGGGATCCGTCATCGGCCACTCTGAATTTCGTTGGCTGACCAAGATGTACTAAAGATAACCATCTCTGAACCTCACCATCTGACTTCTGAGCTCTCCTGATGTTCTCATAGATATCTGGCTCAGCTAACAAGGTCGATACATGCACAGGTGATGCATCTATGTCAAAATCATAGCCCAGATGGCAATAGGAGGTCATCATAGCCGACAAATGGATGACGTCCTCAGCAGAACTCCTCACTTTCCGGCTCAAAGTGTCTGCTGTCAAATTAGCTTTTCCAGGATGGTACTCAATCTCACAATCATAGTCCTTGAGTAAGTCCATCCACCTTCTCTGCCTCATGTTCAGCTCCGCCTGAGTGAATAAAAACTTGAGGCTCTTGTGATCCGTGTAAATGGTAAATGAAGTACCATACAAATAGTGCCTCCAAATCTTCAGGGCGAAGATGATAGCCGCCAATTCCAAGTCATGGACTGGGTATCTGGTCTCATGCGGCTTCAACTGCCTCGATGCATAAGCTACCACATGTTTATCTTGCATCAGTACACACCCAAGGCCCTGAAGTGATGCATCGGTATACAAAACAAATCTGGAGTTTTCCGTAGGGATCACCAATACTGGCGCCGTCGTCAACCGGTGCTTCAACTCCTGGAAGCTCTCCTCACAAGCTTCTGACCAAAAGAATGGTACTCCCTTCTGGGTCAACTGTGTCAACGGCTTGGCAATCTTCGAAAATCCCTCGACAAAGCGTCGATAATATCCGGCCAAACCAAGAAAGCTCCGTATCTCAGGTACAGAAGTGGGTGCAGCCCACTCCATCACAGCTTCAATCTTCCTGGGATCCACTGATATCCCGCTGCTAGATATGACATGCCCCAGAAATACTACACTGCTCAACCAAAACTCACACTTACTGAGCTTGGCATACAACTGGTGATCTCTGAGAATCTGGAGCACTGTCCTCAAGTGTTTCACGTGCTCTTCCTCGCTCCGGGAGTAGATGAGGATGTCGTCAATAAATACAATGACGAACTGATCAAGATACGGCTGAAACACTCTGTTCATCAGACTCATAAAGATCGCTGGAGCATTCGTCACGCCGAACGGCATCACTAGGAACTCATAATGTCCATATCGAGTCCGGAATGCTGTCTTCTGCACATCTTCCTCTCTGACTCGAATCTGATGATACCCGGATCTCAAATCGATCTTGCTATATAATCTGGTACCTTGCAACTGATCAAACAAGTCATCGATCCTTGGGAGAGGATACTTGTTCTTCACTGTAGCCTTATTCAGTTGCCGGTAATCGATGCACAACCGCATCGAACCGTCCTTCTTCTTCACAAAGAGAACCGGTGCGCCCCATGGCGATACGCTCGGGCGTATATATCCCTTGTCAAGGAGATCCTGCAACTGTTCCTTCAACTCTGCCGGTGCCATCCTGTAAGGTGCACGAGAGATAGCAGATGTCCCCGGTAACAACTCGATCCCAAACTCAACTTCTTTAGCCGGTGGAAATCCTAGGATCTCTTCTGGGAATACATCAGCAAACTCTGCTACCACTGGTACATCCTCAACTCTCAATTCTTTATTCTTCCCAGACGTGTCCACGGCATAGATGAGATAGCCCGTGTGGCCACGTTCCAATAGCTGAGTCATCTTGATTGCTGAAATCAACGGAATCTTCGCACGAGAACCGTTGCCATAAAAAGTCCACCGAACTCCCAAATCAGATCTGAACCTCACTATTCTCTGTCGGCAATCTACCACTGCCTAATATCTGTTCAGAATATCAATACCCATGATGCAGTCAAAGTCTGACATGCCCAACACAATCAAGTCTGCCTTCAACTCGTTGCCCTCAAAATAAATGAGGCAATCTGCCATAAACTGATCAGCAACGACATTTCTTCCAGTGGGTGTCGAGACCATGAGAGGCGTGGGTAAAGAAGACGTGCGCATATGGTGTCTCTCCACAAAACCAACAGATACAAAAGAGTGGGAGGCACCTGTATCTATCAAAATAAAAGCAGGGTACGTAAATAAATGACACGTACCGGCGATCACCTCCTCTGGGGCTGCCTGGGCCTGCTCTCTAGTCAGCGCATACACCTGCCCCTGGGACGGTCCCACTGTCTGACCTCCCGATGGTTGAGGCGCAAACTGCTGCCTCTGGTGTACTGTCCTGTCATCAAATCTCGGCCTGTTGCCCTGAAACTCTGACTGTCCTCCCCGGGCGGGGCAATACCGAGAGATGTGGCCCATCTTGCCACAGCTATAACAGGCAGGGCACTTACTCGAAGAATGTGGTCCTCCACAATTGTCGCACCTTGGCTCTCCCGGCCTATTTCCTTGCGTAGGCCCTCGGTTGGCTGACCAATTGTTCTTCTTGCCCTCTTGTTTCTGCCCAAAGAATTTCTTCCCACCGAACCGTGAAGATGAAGAGGCACCACGAGGTTTAAATGGCTCTCCCCGGGGCCTCAAGCTGTCATTAGCTTGCCTCTGCTGTGGCACTTGTGGGGGCACAGCACTAGGGTAAGCTCCAACTCCAATTTCCGTCAGTTCTGCTCTCGTGAGAGCATCATCAAAAGAAGTGGGGTTATTGGTAATAACCCGGTCAAAGAGCTCCGGTCGCAACCCCTTCATAAAAGTCCTCATCTTGGCGTGTCCATTGGTGGCAATGTGGGGAACATACCTCAGCAACGAAGAGTACTGCATGGCATAGTCTGACACTGTCATGTTCCCTTATTTCAAACTTGCAAACTCGTCCTCCTTCGTCTGTCTCGCCGCTGCAGAGAAGTACCGGTTCAGAAACCAGGTCCTGAAGAGTGTCCAATCAATCACAGCACCCTGTGCTCTCAGTTCCATTACCGTGCTCCTCCACCACATCAAAGGTTTCTTTGCCAACTGGAACTCCGCCAGCCTTAGCCAAGCTGTAACAGCATAAGGAGCCGATACAAATATCTGCTCAAGTCTTTCTAGCCACTCCTCAGCCTCCTCTCTTGATTCTGTTCCCTCAAACCGGGGCGGGTGGTATGACAGAAACTGAGTCAAGCTGATCTCACCAGGTAGTAATAACTGAGCCACTGGTTCCATGCCTACAGCTGGTGGAGGTAGAGGGTTTGCCTGACAAATGCTAGCGTTCACGCTCCCAACATCGCCGACCACTTCATTAAGGTTCCCGGCATTCATAGCAGCCATGCTGTAACACAAAGGTTAACAACAATTCCAAAACAAATATATATGTTATGCCGTTAGATAACAGGAGTGATAATAAGCATGTTAGTATAACAAGATATACATCAATATGCACCACATGCATAAACATGCTTCAAATGTAAGCACCTAGCCAATCATGCTAAGGCTACCCTTCTCTCGTTCCCGGGTTCTCTAACCACTGCTCTGATACCACTAATGTAAGGACCCTAGTTCCTTAAGTGCGATTCAAGGGCATAATTAGAGCTAATATAAATAATCAGAGTGTAAAAGATCGTGTTGAAACTATGAGCCTTAAGAGTTACATGCCAATTTAAGGACTACCAATGGATTAATTACATTCCCAATCAAAAAGAATGAATGTTATCAACTATAGTTTTGCGCTACTCCTAGAGTAGACACTATAGAAAGTAATCCTGTCCTTCCTTTCCCAAAAGTATTCTTCTCAAGCTCACCGCCTCAACCCGTCTTAGCCCTTCTATCATGCCAAAAGTGTACCTACAAGGACAACCCCCAAACATGAGCAATAATATCATTCATATTCAACACAATATGAATATAAAGCGTAAATGCATAAATCACAATAAAACACTTCATGTTTTCCCATGCATTTCAAACGCTTCCAGTTTGGTTGTCCCTGTACCATAACTCTATTGGGATATGCCCTAAGACAAGTCATTAGATGATTGTTTAAGACATACAATGTTTATGGTTTTATGAATGGCAATTCATTATTATATATTATTCTTTTAACTGTGCATTGTGAATTAATATATATGTTAATGTCCTTAGAATAATATTGTATTATTCTTAAAGATGTTCCTAGTCAAGTATTATCATGAAAGGGATAATGATAATACGTAGAGACTAGTATGTGTTGATCGATGAATTGTTCATTGATATGAGATATCAAATCAACATATGGGTACATGTTAGAGAACGATGTACTGAACAGACCCACCATGAGAATGCAACATGGATAGTTATATGATCGTCATATGCAATTCTCATAGTGATAATAATGTATGTAATCCTTACGACTTGTGATCATCAGAGATCCCAACATAAGGAGTTATGTATCTTGATATCGTCAAACGTTACCCGTAACAGGGTAATCTATAAAGGCGACTATTGGATACACTACGAATTATGTAGAGGGATGTTGACTGATCGAGATAGGATTTGTCCCTCCTATATAACAGGAGATGTGTTTGGCCCTTGATCAAGTGAGAACTAAAATGCATGGCCATGCTCGAATGAGTCGATATGAGATATCGAGCTTATTCGTTTATTCTAGTTCTACTTGGGGATCAAGAAATAAAGATTGGATATACGAGTATGACTATTCCATGACTCGTGTTCAATCTAAACACAAAGGACAAAGGGATTAAGTTACATGATTAATATTATCACAAGTTCTAAAGGTTATGTCGAGTCATTGACATTCTTGTAATTTGGGTAGCATCAATGTGTTGCTAGATACCGCTCAACGCTTGCGACATAAAATGAGATTTTATGTCACTGCCAACATTACGAGATCCTATCGGGTCGCACAAAAGATTAAATCGATAAGGGAAATTAAATTCATTGGATGAATTAATTAATTAAGAAGAGTCTTAATTAAGTGATTAAAAGGTTTTAATTAAATCATGGGTTTGGGCCCATAAGACTTAAGAAAGTCTTGAACCTTAATTAAAAGCCTTATAATATAAATAAGAGGTTTTGATTAATTGTTAATAATACTTTCATATCATTGTTTGATATCAAACCCTAGCCTCCACTTCAAGCTCCTCTCGGCCGCCTCTTCCTTCACTCCTCACGGCCGCCGTCGGTTGTGCTAGGGTTTTGGTTGGCCATCGTTAATCGGTTTTGAACCGAGAGCTCGATTTTGGTTTAAGAACTTGTCTAGTAACTTGTTCTTAAATCTCCTTTCGATTTGATCGTGTGGATACCGTAGAGACGAAGGTGAAAACTTTCGTTTGTGACTCGGAGTTCGTTGGACGTGCTGCTCCGTGGAATCTGCTTCAAACACGCTACAAGGGTGAGACACTTGTTATTACTTAATCCGATATGATAACCTATGTATAGATCCGGTGTTAGTAATCCATAATTTTATTCCGCTGCGTTGTATGACATAAGGATTACTTACAATGGTATCAGAGCCGTGTACAAGGCTCATATCGGATTTATGTGATTAAATTGTGTTAATCATATTAGAATTAATATTGCATGCTAATTGAAACTGTTTAAATTCATATATGATATGAAATTAATTTTAGTTTATGAAAATCATCGTAGTAAATTGTATTTGATATAATTGGCGAATAAAATTATTTATTGAGCATCAAATTTTTGGCCACCACCATCACAAATGTCACCATGGCTAGCCACATGAGGGCTAGGGTTTTCGAACCCTTGGCTCGAGATGGCTTAGTCGTTGTGGCTAATAATTGTGCATGGAAGTGTCGAAAATTAATTAGGGTTTAGAACCCATTGGACGTGACGGCTAGCTCATGACGGCTAGGGTTTCGAACCCTAATAGCCGTGTATGGCTCGACCATCATCGCCTTATTTTCTAAAGTTTTGATGCTTGGATGAGTTTTGAACTCCTTGACTCGATAATGGTTCACGCATGCATGGATTAGTAACTTTACCACATGAGAGCAAGGTTTTTCGAACCCTTAGCTCGAGATGGTTGAGCGAACCCCGTGCATGGCATGACCGTGACTCGTGGCTAACAAATTCCGGCGTTTAAAACAAGATGGCTCGATAAAATATCAAAAGGGTGCGAGGCGGCTAGGGTGGTTGGAACCCTAGTGCCGCCCGCCGCATGAGCCATGGCTCGGCCATGGGCTAGGGTTTCGAACCCTAGGCCCACTATTGGTCCAGCCGTGGGCCTTTTAGTTCGAACCATGGTGGTTCGTGTTTTAGTCGCTTTAGTTCGTGGCATGTGATGTCCCGAGCGTACGATAATTTTTCAAAAATTATTTTACAGTTTTAATTAGAATTAAATTTAAAATGTTTAGAATTTAATTAATTAAATGTTAATGCATGCTTTATGTGTTGTTTGAGCATGGTGCGTGGTTATAGCCCTTTGACCTATTAGATAGGATTTGTGGATGTTTGTAATTTATAATACGACCTGCGTGTCGTGCCTTTCTCTATTTCATTCTATATGTAATCCCTCCCCTATGTTCCCCTCGAATGTGAATCGAGGAATTCTATATCTTGTAAATAGTGTAGTTTATTTTATTGATGGTGATCAATGAAGATGGAGCATCGTGCCGGGATGAGGAGGCCATTCACAAATTGGAGCCAAGGAAGGTGCTTGTGAAGTTACCTTAGGTTGACTCATAGGATTTTCTCATTGGCTTGAGAAAATCATTAGTAGGGGCTATAACCATGTCACGTTTAATTATGTATGTTGATGCATGATTTATCTTATGTTTTAGTTTGATAATAGTATTACACATATATGTAGATATGTATACAACTATATGTAGTGGACATATTTTAAATTATCAAATTAATCATGAGATCAATAAATCCCTCTAAAATATTAAGTTTTAGATGCCTTCCAAAATAAAAGTACTCGTCAATAACTTCGATTGTACATGTGTGGGTTTGCCAAAGCAAAGCACCGTGGCAATCTTAGTAAGGCGCGAAAGGATAAAAGTGATATCCGTTATACTTTAATTGGGTACGACTTAACTAGGTTATCTCAATAGGATTGGGAACCTAGAGGCATGGGTTGGATTATAATTCATTTGATGAATTGAACAAAGTGTTGTTCGTCCAACTATCCAAGAATTATATGTGATGTAATTGACAAAGTGTTGTCTACCTAAATAACCGAGTCTTGGGCGATTAGCCAAAGCTAACTCAAGATTAAGTGAAATATGGATCTTGGCCCACTAAAGGTTTCGAGGGTTGATATTTTTCAAACAAAATAGTGGGAGTATCATTTAATATAAGACCATGTTAAATGATTTAAATCATAAACTTATTTTGCATATTTATATTGTAGATATCCATGGCAACTAACAACGTTACTAGCACTTTATCACTGCGATCGGTCCTTGAGAAGGACAAATTAAATGGGACGAACTTCCTAGACTGGCATAGGAACTTGAGGATAGTCCTCAAACAAGAAAAGAAACAATATGTCCTAGAGGAACCCTTACCCGCTGAGGAACCTCCCCTAACGGCTACAAGAACCGAAAAGGATGCTTACAAGAAGCATCAGAGTGACGCACTTGATGTTGGGTGCCTCATGCTTGCCACCATGAACTCTGAGCTTCAGAAGCAACATGAGGAAATGGAGGCGTTCGATATGATCGAACACTTAAAGCAGTTGTACCAACAGCAAGCTAGACAAGAGAGGTATGACGTCTCTAAAGCGTTATTCCAGTGCAGGATGGTAGAAGGAAGCTTAGTTGGAACTCATGTGCTCAAGATGATTGGGTACATTGAGAATCTGGACAAGCTAGGTTTTCCATTGGACCAAGAGTTGGCCACCGATGTGATCTTGCAATCGTTGCCTGAAAGCTTCAGTCAATTTGTAGTAAATTACAATATGACTGACATGGAAAAGACTCTACCCCAGTTGCTTGGTATGTTAAGAACATATGAAGCAAATACTAAGAAGACTAAGGCCACAAATGTCCTTATTGTGAATAAGGGCAAAGGAAGGGCCAAAGCTAAAGGCAACAAGAAAGCAAAGAAGGTCTTTGCTAAATCTAAGCCAAAGTCTTATGCACTGAAGCCAAAGGGAGGGATAGCAAAGGAAGGGAACTGTTTCCATTGCGGTGAGACCGGCCATTGGAAAAGAAACTGCAAAGTATATCTGGAGGATCTAAAGAAAGGAAGTGTGACTTCCGCTTCAGGTATTTTTGTTATAGAAGTCAATTTATCTACTTCTTCATCATGGGTATTAGATACTGGATGTGGATCTCACATTTGTGTAAATGTGCAGGATCTCAAAAGGAGTAGGACATTGGCGAAAGGTGAAGTTGATCTCCGAGTTGGAAATGGAGCAAGAGTTGCTGCATTAGCTATAGGAGATTATCATTTAGCTTTACCTTCTGGTTTATCACAGATTTTGAAAGATTGTTATTTTGTGCCTTCTATTACTAAAAACATAATATCTATTTCTTGTTTGGACAAGTATGGTTTTTCATTTATAATAAAGGACAATTGTTGTTCTATTTATTTAAATGATATGTTTTATGCTAGTGCACAAATGGTGAATGGTCTTTATGTATTAAATCTTGATATGCCTATCTATAACATAAATACTAAAAGGATTAAAAATAATGATTGTAATCCGACTTATCTCTGGCACTGTCGCTTGGGCCACATAAACGAGAACCGCATATCTAAACTTCATAAGGATGGAGTATTAGATTCATTTGATTTTGAATCATATGAAACATGCGGATCTTGTTTAATGGGCAAGATGACTAAAGCCCCTTTCAAGGGACATGTTGAAAGGGCAAATGTTTTATTGGGACTAATACATAGTGATGTATGTGGACCAATAAGTACACAAGCTAGAGGTGGTTTT
This sequence comes from Haberlea rhodopensis, assembly GCA_907163345.1. Classification (NCBI taxonomy): domain Eukaryota; kingdom Viridiplantae; phylum Streptophyta; class Magnoliopsida; order Lamiales; family Gesneriaceae; genus Haberlea; species Haberlea rhodopensis. The sequence continues at coordinate 8,879,364 of CAJQUN010000006.1, read as the reverse complement.
CAATACTTCGTTACATTTACTGATGACCTCAGTAGATATGGGTATGTGTACCTAATGAAACATAAACATGAAACCTTTGAAAAGTTCAAAGATTTCAAGAATGAAGTACAAAACCAACTTGGCAAAAGTATCAAAATCCTTCGATCAGATCGAGGAGGTGAATACTTAAGCCAAGAGTTTCATGACTATCTAAAGGAGTGTGGGATAGTCCCACAACTCACTCCTCCGTATACTCCACAATGGAATGGTGTATCCGAGAGGAGAAATCGAACCTTGTTAGACATGGTTAGATCAATGATGAGTCATGCAGATCTTCCGATATCGTTTTGGGGACACGCTCTAAAAACAGCGATTTTCTTACTGAACCGTGTTCCATCTAAATCAGTGGAAAAGACACCATATGAGATATGGACTGGGAAGCGTCCTAGTATGTCTTTTATGAAGATTTGGGGTTGTGAGGCTTTCGTTAGACGTCACGCCACTAACAAACTTGGACCCAAATCTGATAAGTGTTATTTGTGGGGTATCCTAAGGAAACGAAAGGATACTATTTCTATTATCCCACCGAGAACAAAGTAGTTGTTGCTCGGACTGGTGTATTTCTTGAAAGAGAATTTATTTCTAGAAAAACCAGTGGGAGAAAAATAGAACTTAGTGAAGTTCAACCACAAGAAAACACTGAACCTGAGATTGAGATGGAAACAGAGCAGGCACCACAAGCTGTTGTGGAAGAAGCACCTGCTCAAGAGACACAAGCCCAGCGTAGGTCTGTAAGAGTACACCGGGAGCCACAGAGATATGGATTTCTTGTGACTCAACAAGGTGACTTACTACTTATTGATGAGGATGAGCCGTCATCTTATCAACAAGCTATTATGGGCAATGATTCTGAGAAATGGCAAGAGGCCATGAAATCTGAGATGGAATCCATGTATGCAAACCAAGTATGGACTTTGGTTGATCCACCTGAAGGGGTACGACCCATAGGGTGCAAATGGATTTTTAAGAAAAAGACCGATATGGAAGGTAACGTACAAACCTATAAAGGTCGGCTGGTTGCAAAAGGATTCAAACAAATTCATGGTATTGACTATGATGAAACCTTTTCACCAGTGGCCATGGTTAAATCCATAAGGATCTTACTTGCAATAGCTGCATTTCATGATTATGAAATCTGGCAGATGGATGTCAAAACAGCTTTCCTTAATGGAAATCTGCTCGAGGATGTGTACATGACACACCCCGAGGGTTTTGTCGATCCAAAGGATGCTGGAAAGATATGCAAGCTACAACGATCCATTTATGGATTGAAGCAAGCTTCTCGGAGTTGGAATCTTCGTTTTGATGATGCAATCAAAGAGTTTGGTTTTATCAAAAATGAAGATGAACCTTGTGTCTACAAGAAGGTCAGTTGGAGCGTAATCATTTTCCTAGTGTTGTATGTAGATGACATACTTCTTATTGGAAATGATATCCTGCCTTGCAATCTGTAAAGATTTGGCTAGGGAACTGCTTTTCGATGAAAGACTTAGGAGAAGCCACCTATGTATTAGGAATCAAGATCTATAGAGATAGATCGAGAAGGCTTCTTGGTCTAAGTCAAAGTACATACATAGACAAGGTGCTTAAAAGGTTTAGCATGCAAGAATCCAAGAAAGGATTCGTGCCTATGACACATGGTATTTATCTCTCGAAGGAACAGTGTCATTCAACACCAGATGAGAGACAACGCATGAGTAAGATTCCATACGCGTCAGCTATTGGATCTATCATGTATGCCATGATATGTACTCGTCCCGATGTATCGTATGCTTTGAGCATGACGAGCAGATATCAAGTTGATCCAGGTGAAGGTCACTGGATTGCTGTCAAGAATATCCTAAAGTACTTGAGAAGGACTAAGGATACATTCTTGATTTATGGAGGTGAGGAAGAGCTCAATGTAATGGGTTACACTGATGCAAGCTTCCAAACCGACAAAGATGATTTTCGATCGCAATCTGGATATGTGTATTGCCTAAATGGAGGTGCTGTGAGCTGGAAGAGTTCAAAGCAAGAAACAGTAGCCGATTCTACAACGGAAGCTGAGTATATTGCTGCCTCGGATGCAGCAAAGGAAGCTGTTTGGATGAGGAAGTTCATTTCTGAACTTGGAGTGGTGCCTAGCATTAAAGATCCGATAGAACTCTATTGTGACAACAATGGAGCGATCGCATTGGCTAAGGAACCAAGATCTCACCAAAGATCCAAGCACATACTTAGGCGTTTCCATTTCATTCGAGAAATCGTTGAAAGGGGAGATGTTAAAATATGCAAAGCACCAACAGATGATAATGTATCTGACCCATTGACGAAGCCGCTGTCACAGCAGAAGCATGATCGTCATACTAGATCTCTAGGCATTAGGTATATGTCTGAGTGGTCTTAGTGCAAGTGGGAGATTTGTTGGGATATGCCCTAAGACAAGTCATTAGATGATTGTTTAAGACATACAATGTTTATGGTTTTATGAATGGCAATTCATTATTATATATTATTCTTTTAACTGTGCATTGTGAATTAATATATATGTTAATGTCCTGAGAATAATATTGTATTATTCTTAAAGATGTTCCTAGTCAAGTATTATCATGAAAGGGATAATGATAATACGTAGAGACTAGTATGTGTTGATCGATGAATTGTTCATTGATATGAGATATCAAATCAACATATGGGTACATGTTAGAGAACGATGTACTGAACAGACCCACCATGAGAATGCAACATGGATAGTTATATGATCGTCATATGCAATTCTCATAGTGATAATAATGTATGTAATCCTTACGACTTGTGATCATCAGAGATCCCAACATAAGGAGTTATGTATCTTGATATCGTCAAACGTTACCCGTAACAGGGTAATCTATAAAGGCGACTATTGGATACACTACGAATTATGTAGAGGGATGTTGACTGATCGAGATAGGATTTGTCCCTCCTATATAACAGGAGATGTGTTTGGCCCTTGATCAAGTGAGAACTAAAATGCATGGCCATGCTCGAATGAGTCGATATGAGATATCGAGCTTATTCGTTTATTCTAGTTCTACTTGGGGATCAAGAAATAAAGATTGGATATACGAGTATGACTATTCCATGACTCGTGTTCAATCTAAACACAAAGGACAAAGGGATTAAGTTACATGATTAATATTATCACAAGTTCTAAAGGTTATGTCGAGTCATTGACATTCTTGTAATTTGGGTAGCATCAATGTGTTGCTAGATACCGCTCAATGCTTGCGACATAAAATGAGATTTTATGTCACTGCCAACATTACGAGATCCTATCGGGTCGCACAAAAGATTAAATCGATAAGGGAAATTAAATTCATTGGATGAATTAATTAATTAAGAAGAGTCTTAATTAAGTGATTAAAAGGTTTTAATTAAATCATGAGTTTGGGCCCATAAGACTTTAAGAAAGTCTTGAACCTTAATTAAAAGCCTTATAATATAAATAAGAGGTTTTGATTAATTGTTAATAATACTTTCATATCATTGTTTGATATCAAACCCTAGCCTCCACTTCAAGCTCCTCTCGGCCGCCTCTTCCTTCACTCCTCACGGCCGCCGTCGGTTGTGCTAGGGTTTTGGTTGGCCGTCGTTAATCGGTTTTGAACCGAGAGCTCGATTTTGGTTTAAGAACTTGTCTAGTAACTTTTTCTTAAATCCCCTTTCGATTTGATCGTGTGGATACCGTAGAGACGAAGGTGAAAACTTTCGTTTGTGACTCGGAGTTCGTTGGACGTGCTGCTCCGTGGAATCTGCTTCAAACACGCTACAAGGGTGAGACACTTGTTATTACTTAATCCGATATGATAACCTATGTATAGATCCGGTGTTAGTAATCCATAATTTTATTCCGCTGCGTTGTATGACATAAGGATTACTTACAAACTCATGAGTATAATCAATAGATTATTTAATGGTCTAGACATATCATGACTTAATACCATCTCATCAACACCAAATACCAATCACCAATCCCTAGTCTGTCCATCACAATGTATTTTAATGCCCCTCGCTTATTTACATATAGGCGGCATAGAATAACCTCGCTTCAATGGACATGCGGCGCTCCCACCCCTCGCTTCACATTGAGCGGCAAATATTCTTTCCTCGCCCTATATGATAACCACGCTCAAATGTGACATGCGGCGCTCCCACCCCTCGCTTCACAGTTAGCGGAAACAAACCAAATAGCGGCAAGCATTAAAATCATCAAGGGATGACCACGACTCATGGGATGTGCACCAATAATCATCATATGCATCTACAATCATCATGCATAATTCAACATGTATTTGCATCCACAATGCATAATCCCATATATACTCGCATCGACAATGCATAAACATTGAGTATATTAGATACATGTACCGTTGGGTGCCCGTACGTCCTCTACGTACCTTTCAAAAAAGTAGGATGTGGTAGGACTTCAATTCCTTGGCTGTGTCGCCACCTGGGATGGTTCTACACATTCACACAAATCAATATTAGAACCCAATAATAGTCCGATACCAAAATCCTACAATAAAATCCAAAAACACCATATTTTGTGACTCGCGATCGATCGCGGCAAAGGGCCGATCGATCGCGAGATCACACTGCCCGAACATGAATTTTTGCTCTTTCGGCGATCGATCGCCACATTTGGCGCGATCGATCGCCACCCTCGCCAATCGATCGCCCAAATGTGGCGATCGATCGCCATATGCTACTGGAGCGTACTGCCTCTTCGCGATCGATCGCCAAAAACGGGCGATCGATCGCCGAGCCCTGTATCGCGAAATATCGCCATTAATGCTCCAAAACTCCATTCCAATCCATACCAACTCCCCTACCAACAAACCAATAACATCAAACACATAATAACCCTCCATAAACACTTTAAGCACCTGCAACCCAAAACAAACCCATTTTAAACCATTTCAAATCCAATCCCAAATCAAATAAAACACTACAAAATCAACAATGAGGTATCCATACCTCTTGGGACTTCAAATCTCCCAATAAACTCCACAAATCAAGGTTTTTTGGAAGGATTCTCTTCACCCCTAAACTCAAAAACGAAAATGAGGGGGTAGGGTTTGTGGGAAGTGATTTTGGGGGATTTAGTAAAGTGTTTTGGTAAAGGTGGGGGTAGGGGTTTTAAAACAAGTCCAATTGTATCCCCACAACTAACATGATGTATTAAACATCCCAACATGATATTTAAAAGGCATTTCACCAAAATGCACCATAATCACAATTAAACTCATGCTTTACAATTAATTGCTAACCATGGCAAATAAATCATGCTAATAACAATTTTCCCAACATGCACAACATGCACTCTGAAATGCTCTCCTCGGTCACTCTATCATGTGACTAAGCATTTCGATACATTAAATAAATCCAGCACATAATCAATTAATTACCACCATAATTAATCATATAAACACAATTAATGCCCAAATTGCAATTAATCATTTCGGGGATATCACAAATTGTGCAAAGCTTAGGGCAGATCGCCCCAGGCGATGGCAGCCAGGAGGACTTTGCCACGCACATCGGCTGGAGCGACGCCGAGGCTCGCGCGCAGGGGGAGTAAACCTGAGGCGATGCCTTGATCGCCTGAGGCGATGGCCTGAACACCTGAGGCGATGAGTGTTTCGCCTGAGGCGATGAAAGATTTTGAGAAACCGAGGCTACGACATTGATTTGTGGTATTGATCGCCTGAGGCGATCGGGACATCTGTTGAGGCGATGTGTGCCAGATTGTGACCGTTGGGGTGCGGCGATGGTGATCGCCCGAGGCGATGTCTGAGGCGATCTTGGAATGATTCAAGCTTTAAGTGTAGCAACGGCTTGTAGGAGCCTTGGGGCCTCCTACACTATAAATATGGATGTTTTGTAGCATTTTGAAGATAATAAACAAGTCTATAAACTTCAAGAAAGCTTTGCTTATTCAAATTTTATCTAGCATTGCAAACTTCGTACATTTGTGTTGTATTGGAGTTTGTGATTCATTTCTTGTGTGAGAGTCTTGTGTTCTTCGTGTTGTTACACCGTGAAGGTGTTGTTGATTTATTTGTAAGGTCCTCCAACACCGACGCAAGTTGGAAATTGTAAAAGTCATCAACAAGTAAAGTTGGTGCATGTGTTGTGGCTGTCCTTGGAGCCCTTAAGGCCAAGAAGACTCGTGAAAAGTGTGGATAACTCGGGAAGAGTTGTGTGTGGCTATCCTTGGAGCCCTTAAGCCCAAGAAGACTCGTGAAGAGTGTGATGAACGTGAAGAGCTGTTTTTACTCGGGAAGAGTGTGTATGTCGCTAACTTGGAGCCCTTAAGGCCAAGATCATTTTCGTTCTAGTGAAACCTCGGTTAAACGTTTTCTAACCGGGAAGATGAGACGTAGGCGATTCATCGCCGAACTTCTATAACAAATTCTCGTGTTCTTTATTGCTTTATTTATATTACGCATTTTTTTATTTCTTCATTTTATTTATTTGTAGATTGATATCAAGTCTTCCGCAGCGCAAACTCGACTTTTTGCAAATTCATTTTAAAACGCTAAAGTAGCCAAGGAACCTCATTCACCCCCCTCTTCGGTTCCAACATAACTTTATGAAGTAATATGAGATTTTGTGCATCAACTATTGGTTATGAGATAACCCTTATATCTTTGAGTTCATGTAGAGTCTTCTTGAGCTCTCGGACAACAAGGAGGGTGACTTGACGGTAAACACCGATTATAAGGTACGTGGTGACGTACGAGCAGGTATAATATGAATTATTTCATATTCCAGTAAACATATATTGTTGAATTGTGATGACTGAATATAAGGGAACGAATATGTGAGTAATTGTGATGACTGAATATAAGGGAACGGATATGTGAATTGAGTTTATTATATGTGGTATGGTGGACACGTAAATGTACGTGGTCCAGACATGGAATTGGGTATGGATGCCTTTGGCATGACTAGTATGAGAAAGTGTTGAGTGATAGATTGATAGACAGAAATGCATTGATATGGAATTATTTATGATTGAGCATAAATAATAGATTCTTGTTGTATTGAATTGATCGTGTGGTTGAGTATCATATTTTCAGCGACGATACTAAACTCGATATTATGAAAGCGTGTAAGATTGAAACAGGAACATTGCGTGGAAGCTATACAGATTCAGGACATCATAGGGAGTACATCTTATAGATTTTTGATACTCTTAAATTATGATATCATGATCTTTATGCATTGTTATGATATGGGTAGTGTGATGTTGGTATGCTCACCCTGTGTGGGGGCTGTTTCTGTTGAACAGGTAGAACAGGTACGACATGTACTACGGCATTTTGGGATGGTAAGCCAGAACTCGTTGAACGATGCTGCTTCCCAGAGTGTAGTTTGAGTATGGGTTGAAGGCATACATTCTTTATGCATTTAATTGGTATTCATTTATTTATTGCTCGTATGTGAGCATCTGGATGCATGTATATGGACTGTATAAGGGTGTTGAAGCCCATTTTGATATCTTCTTAGTATGGTGTTTTCCCTGGCTGGAAACTTACTTAGGGTTTTGTTTTCTTGTAAGTATTGTGTTTTTTTCCTGGCTGGGAGTTATTTGTGATGTGTTTCATTTTCGGATAGCTCAATTTATGGGGAGACTCTGCCCAAATTTTTATAAAAACCCACAATGTAAAAGTGGTGCAATGGTGATGATAATGGGTGAACCTTGAGTCTTATTGTTGGTAGAAGTTATCATTCAATGCTGAGTATTATTTATGTCATGGAGAATATGTGAAGCATGTAATGATTCTTTTAAAGAATGAAATTTTTTTATATACTCATACGACGTCATAAATGCACTACTGACGAGTTAAGGGGTTGGGGCCTTACACAGTCTAACCATCAGTCTGTTGATGATATGCCGTACTCAGTCTTACCTCTGTCCCCATTGCAGTCTGTAATTCCTCCCAGAAATGTGAAGTGGATCTTGTATCTCGGTCAGATATGATGGATATAGGAATCCCATGTAATCTTATCACATCCCTGACATACAACTGGTCATCTTCACATAAGTATAATGCATATTATAGGGTATAAAATGATCAACTTTTGTTAATCGGTCAAATTACAACCCACATACCCCTGGCCAGCTCTTGGCAAATGGGTCACAAAATTCATCGTTATCTGTTCCCATTTCCAAGTTGGTACCTCCAGACTCCTCAACTCTCCTCCTGGTTTTCTTCTTTCAGCTTTTATTTGCTGGCAATTCAGACATTTCTGCACAAATTAAGTCACATCTCGTTTCATCCTCTTCCACCAAAACTGTGGACGTAAATCCATGTACATTTTTTGCCACCAGGATGAATAGAATATCTGCTACAATGAGCACGTTGTAGCAATCCATGGCGCAATCCAGATGTACCAGGAACTACCCATCGATCATGTAATCGCGGACTATCATCTTCTGTTATCCTGAAATGAGACTCTTGCCCTTGTAAAACAAGTCTTTTCCACCGCTGAACCTCCTCATTTTTTCCCTGTGCTTGACGAATAGAACCAAAAATATCAGGTTCAGTTAAAAGAGTCGATACCTTAACCATGGATGTAGATACATCAAAATCATAGCCCAAATGACAATAAGACATCATCAAGGCTGACAAGTGGCCTATATCCTCAGCAGTACGGCTCATTTTACGACTCAAGGCATCGGCTGCGAGATTGGCTCGGCCAGGATGATACTCAATCTCACAATCATAGTCCTTTAGTAGATCTAACCACCTTCTTTGCCTCATATTTAACTCAGTCTGAGTAAACAAAAACTTCAAACTCTTGTGATCAAAAAGATAGTAAACGAGGTGACATATAAATAGTGTCGGTATATCGTCAACGCAAAGATAATGTTTGCAAGCTCCAAGTCATGTACTGGATACCTCGTCTCATGGGGTTTCAATTGTCTCGAGTCATACGCCACTACATGTCTATCCTGCATCAATTCACAAACTAAAACCCTGTAATGATGCATCAGTATATACAACAAACCTTCATTTTCTTTTGGAATTGTCAACAATGGAGCAGTCGTTAATCGGTGTTCCAATTCCTAGAAATCTATTCACATACTTCAGACCACTGAAATTGCACCCCTTTTTTAGTGAATTGTGTCCATGGTTTAGCAATCTTTGAAAATCCCTCGATAAATCGCCGATAATAACCTGCTAAACCTAGAAAACTTCTAATCTCAGGTACTGAGGTAGGCACAGACCATTGGACCACTGCTTCAACCTTCTTTGGATCAACTGATATTCCATTTTTTGATATCACGTGGCCAAGAAATACCACCCTATCCAGCCAAAACTCTCATTTACTGAGTTTTGCATACAATTGCTTATCTCGAAGAATTTGTAATACGACACGTAGATGCCTTGCGTGCTCCTCCTCACTCCTAGAATATATCAGAATATCATCAATAAACACAATTACAAACTGGTCAAGATAAGACTGCAATACCCGGTTCATCAAACTCATAAAAATAGCTGGAGCATTCGTCAACCCAAATGGCATGACCAGAAACTCATAATGTCTATATCGGGTTCAAAATGCTATCTTTTGTATATCCTCATTCGTAACCCATTTCTAATGATATCCAGACCTTAAATCTATCTTTGAATAAATTGAGGTTCCCTACAACTGATCAAATAAATCATCAATACGTGGGAGGAGATGTTTATTCTTTATTGTAACCATATTCAGCTGTATGTAATCGATACATAATCGCATCGAGCCATCTTTCATTCTAACAAATAGGACTCTAAAAAATAGGACAGGGCACCCCAAGGTGATACACTAGGACGTATGTATCCGTTCATGAAGATCTTGTAATTGAGTTTTCAATTCTCTCAATTCTGCTGGTGCCATCCTCTATGGTGTACGAGAAATATGGGATGTACCTGGCAATAACTCGACTCCAAACTCCACCTCACGAACCATTGGAAATCCTGGAATCTCATCGGGAAATAAATCTGCAAACTCAGCAACCACAGGTATGTCCTCTATTCTCACTTCCTCCTTCTTTTTAATAACATCAACTGCATAGATAAGATATCCATCGTTTCCACGCTCAAATAATCTGGACATTCTGACAACAGATACTAATGGAATCCGTGGACGAGAACCCTGCCCATAGAATGTCCACCGCTCTCCCTGCTCAGACTCAAAATGCATTGTCTGCTGATAACAATCTACAGTAGCCCGATATTTCCGCAAAACATCAATACCCACAATACCATCAAAATCAATTATATCAAGAATAATCAAATCAGGTCGTATTTCATTGCCCTCATATGAGATAATACAATTTGGTACCATTGATGTAACTAACATGTATTTCCCAGTGAGTGCCGAGACAGATAGAGGTGTAGGCAAGGGAGACGAGCTCATATGATGCAACATAACATAATTCAACGCAATAAAAGAAGGGGAAGCACACGTATCAATAAGAATAAAAGCAGGATAAGAACACAAATAACACTTACCCGCTATCACATCATCCCGTCCTTCCTCTGCTCGATATCTTGTCAATTCATACACATGTCCCTAAGGTAGTACATACCCCCGTCCTCGTGTCTGCCCTCCAGATGGTCGAGGTGCAAACCTCTCCTGCTGCTGTTGAATTGTCCTCTCTGAGGAACTACCATTGCCAAAATGAGAATCCTGCCGACTACCACGGCTCGCACACTTCTCGCCATATGGCCAAAATCCCCCACACCCATAACAGGTAATATCAGTCTGAGTACAATCTCAAACTAGATGAGCTCCTCCACATCAATAGCAGCTCAGCTCTTGGGACCCACTGCCTCGTCCCTGACCAGAATGGGAATCACCACTACGACCTCCAATACGACGTGAATCAAAACGTCATTTTCCAGATGATGATACAGCTGATGATGAACCTTTCTGGAACTTAAATGTCTCCCCCCGAGGTCGCATATATTCCCGGCCTCTGTGATTGTGTTGGAGTGCCATAAGCTTGTACCACAATTTCTACTAATTCTGCTCGTTCCAATGCATCCTCGAACGAGACAGGTTTGTTAGACAACACACGATCATATATTTCCACCTTCAATCCCTCAATAAAATATCGAATCTTGGCATGAGGGCTAATATGTTCTATTCGTTCTAACCATTCTTCTGCTTGCTCCCCAGATTCTGGTTGTGCCCCTGATTTTCTTCTCCCTGTTGTCCTGGTTTCCTAGCTGACTTGCTAGAAATTCAATTGTTAAACCATTACATTTAACAATTATAATCCAGTATTAAATCAATCACATTCTCATCAACACACACGCAGCTAGTGTTCAATCAATCACATCAATATAACACGAGACACACCAATGCATAGACATGCGCAAGTAAATATCGCCATCCAACACCCATGACACAATCCCAAACTCCTAAGCATCCCAGGAAACTAACCACTGCTCTGATACCAACAAATGTGGAGCCACAAACGTCACCAAACAGACAAAATATGATGTCATTTGTATAAATTTTTTGGCATAATCTCCCCGTAATTGGACCTCTCAATAATTGATAGGGTTGAATATTACGCGTTTTTATGCTATGATATGTATATGTTTTCGTGTTGATTCTTGGATTATTTTACGGTTTATGGTATATATTTCTCCATTTCAGGAATCAATGTTGAAATGTAGGTAAAGGTGAAGAAATCAAGCTAAAATGATGAAAGATTGAATAAAGTTGAAGAAAAGAGGAAAAAATCGGAATCCAAGACACATGTTGCTCCTTTCTCCTCAAATTACTATATGTTTGAGCCAGGTTTTGGAAATGTGGTCCATATAAAAGTTGTAGAACTTTCTCTTATATTCGTGTGGACAGCTGATTCATCAAATTTGGAGTTTGTATGAGAAAGTTACGGCCAAATACGAAACTCGCCAGAAGCTAAAAAAGGCAAAGAAAACTTGCTGGTCTTGCCGATCGATCGAGCAAGCATTGCCGATCGATTGAGAAAGGCTGAAAAAGCCACGAAATTCTTACTGTGAAGCTCGATCGATCGGCCGCTTTGTCTGGATCGATCGGCGGAAGGAATTTTCAGAAAAATAACTTCCTTATAGAGTTTGTGTCCAACAAGGAAGTCCTTGATTCCCTTCCCCCTATATATTATACACGAAAATTACAACCCAAATAAGATTTTGAACCCTAGGAATAGCCTCCACACCTCCATACTCCATATCACCTTCATCCATCTTCACCTATTCATCCTAGGAATTGGAACAACCCAACAAGGCGATTAAAGAGACGATCGAGAAGGAAGCAAGAGAAGGAGCGAGGATCTACAACCGGAGTCGACGCTGGGAGTTTATTCTTGCTTTTAAACTTTAGTTTTGTTTTGTTTTGATTTTATCATGCTTGGATTGTTGCAAGGCATGTTTGAGTATTGGTAGTTATTTATGAGTATGAACTAAGTTTATTTATCGAGGCTAGGCGAATCCTTTGTTATGAACCTTCGATTTGATGATTTAATGATTGAATTCTTATAGTTTTTTGCGTATGTTTTATGTTCTTCATGCTTTTAGAGGATTGATCACCTTTGAATGATGTTAGTATCGTAATTGAGATTGAGAGATGATTTTATGATACTGAATTAATAACTCATAGCATGGATTTCCGACCGAGATCGAGAGATGACGTCAAATACATGTGTGATAGCCATAGATATCAAGTAATTGAAAGCTAGGAGTTTTCATGGATCTTATGAAACATTGAATTGTTAAATAAGACGAGAGTTACTTATTGCAATTCGGTGTTAGGTTTAATATAGCTCGAGAGAGTGTATTAAATAAATTGAGAGAACTCGTCACCTTATAAATATTTGAATATTCAATCGAGAATTGTAGGGAATTGCATTGGTGAGCCAAAGTCTCGATAATCTTCTCTAGTGGATTTTTCTTGTTTACTTTTATTTACTTGGTTGGATTAGTAGTTTATATTAATTAATTAGTTGTTAATTATAAATTAATTATCGTAGGTTAAATATAGTTAAAAGACATCTCATTTGGTACTTGCTTGTTAGTCCCTGTGGGTTCGACAATCCGTATTCTTCCTATCTATACTAAAACTTGACACCGTGCACTTGCGATCTAAAATCACTAGATTGGAAATAATTGTTTAAAATAATAGCGATCAAGTTTTTGGCGCTGTTGCCGGGGACTAACTTTAGTAATATCATACTAGGTTCTTTGACTGTAATTTAACCATTTTTTTGTTTATTTATTTAAAAATAAAAAAAATTATATATATTTATTTTGTTTTTGTTTTGTTTGTGTTGTGAGGTACTTGGAGATGCTACATCAACATGCCTTCACAAGCTTTGCCCAACAAGGTTCCGAGCCGTTCTACGCTGTTTGGGAGAGATTCAATGAATTGGCCAACACATTCCGGTATCACAATTTTTTGAACTATACTCTCATGCAATATTTCTTCAAAGGGCTGGATGCACAGACACGAGAATGGGTATTGAGCGGAGCACTGGTGACTGGGAGTCCCCTGATTGATAGAGATGAGGACAGTGTGGTGCACCTGTTCAATGATATGGCGGACTTCGATCTTCACTGGCATTGTGATCCTTCACTCCAAGGTTGGAGTCACCAATACCCACCGGAGCCTCACTACCCTATTGATACGCCACAACCATTTGAACATCGCGAAGAGAGGAGAGATAGTTCTGCAGATGTCACAACTCAGTTAGAGGATACCTTAGTGAGATTCATGGCATCAACTGAGAACAGTTTGGAGTGCCAAACCAACTCTATGTGCCACCTGGAGCAGCAAATGGCGGTCCTTATGGAAACAATTTCAACTAGCTGCCAGGAGGAAGAGACGAGAGCTACAAATCAAGAGGCGACAAATCGAGTTTGGTTATATGATGATGATCACTCAACCAACCAAGTTTGGTGGAGTTATCCTCCTAGTGTGGAAGATTCAAAGGAACTTGAGCCTCTTCAAGAGATTGAGCCTACTTCAGAGATGTCATCCGAGGATTTCCCATATGAAGATGAGTCGAATGTGATGTTGGAGAAGGAAGAAACTTTCGAAGATTCCGATTTGAGCCCATCGATGGAGACATGTTCTATGCCATATGTGGATCCATATTTTCCGTCGATGCCAACTTCACCACACTACATCCTCCATTTGAAGCCAAGTCGAGAATCATTCTCCCATGCATACCAATTCAAGAATGTTGTTGGAGCGACGAGCTTACACTGCTACAATCTTGCCAATCTTGAGGGCATATTGAATGAAGACCCATTAGTGGTATCATACGATACTTACTATGGGCGGCAGCCGCTCTTTGATGGTCGCTTCTGATGGTCAAGCCGAAGACCAAAAATCAGCACTTCTTGGGAGGCAACCCAAGCGTATCCTTTTGTTATTTAGTTTTGTTTATTTTTCAGTTTTCATTTTAGTTTTGTTTATCTCTCAAGTTGAATATTTTACCATATGCATTCTTCTCTTGCTAGGTACTTGGTTGGAGCGATGAACCCCTACAACAGTGGAGCTTTCAAAAGCAAATCTTCCTCAACCCTCATGCAAGCGTCTTGATCAGGGGAGTTCACTGTTTCCCTTTTGATTCTTTTAAACATTGAGGGTAATGTTTGATTTAAGTTTGGGGGAGTAGTAGCTTGCATGTTTTACTTGTTTTAACCACATGTTGTGTGCTTAAATGACACTTGAATCGTCCGATTATTATGAGCTAAAAAAAATTTTGAGTTCAAACTTGAGAAAAGAATGAATTATAGTAGTGACTATTCAATGAGGATTTTGATCTCACTATGCATATGAACTTGATTTGTGATGATTATTGGACTTGTACATGAATATCCTAATTTGAGTTAGCATGTCAAGAATAAGGAATACTTTGAGCACAATGAGTCATGATCTTGTGGATTGCATGTTGAATAGTGATAATTGTTGTGAACTTGATGATTTGTCTTGAGCATCTTAGAGTTATCCTAGAACTTATTTGATGATAACACTTTGAGGCAAAATTTTATAGTTACAAACTCGACTTGGAAATGATCTAGGCGATCTTTGACAGGTTTGAGTCTTTCAAGCTTACCTAGTCTATAAGAATCCCTAGTGTCCCATTTGAGCTTTATTGAAAAAAGAATGGTATATGCATTGCATATAATTAGACCACATTCGACATTCTTGGCAAACTCATTATACTTACCCTTATTTGAGCCTAAATGAAAAAGTTATCCTTACCCTAAGAGATTATAATGAATTCCATTCGATGCACGTAAATTGTTATATCCTGATGAGCTTATTGAAAAATATTGATGAATGAGAAAAGAAAAAGATAGACAAAGAGCCTTGAAAAGAAAAAAATAAACATATAAGACCCAAAGTGGCCAAGGCTATAAAAGAAAAAGAAGAGAAGCTCGGTGTGTGCGAAAAATTTGAACTGTAAATGATTATACTCTCTTCTTTGCGCTTATCCTATCTTTTCTTTGAAGCCAACACCAAAGGCCTTACATTACAAGCTTAAAAAGTCCTTTTGTTCCAAGTCTAGGGAGTAACTATCATTAGTGGAGAAGTTGTTTGAAAATAGGCCTATGTAATGCTTGATGATAATCTCGACTTTGAGTTTATTAGCATGATTTGATCTTGAATATGTGCATGAAACTTGAGATTGACTATAGCACACACACACGTTCCGATTTTGAGATATGTTGTTTGAATTATGAGAAAACATGTCTTGTCAACTTTTGTATATGTGCATGAGATTTCTGAGAATAAAGTAAGTCATGAAATAATTGTTTCAAATATCAAGAATGAACTCTACCTTATGATTTTAATGCTTAATCGAGGACGATTAAGTGATAAGTTTGGGAGAGTTGATAGGGTTGAATATTACGCGTTTTTATGCTATGATATGTATATGTTTTCGTGTTGATTCCTGGATTATTTTACGGTTTATGGTATATATTTCTCTATTTCAGGAATCAATGTTGAAATGTAGGGAAAGGTGAAGAAATCAAGCTAAAATGATGAAAGATTGAATAAAGTTGAAGAAAAGAGGAAAAAATCGGAATCCAAGACACATGTTGCTCCTTTCTCCTCAAATTACTATATGTTCAAGCCAAGATTTGGAAATATGGTCCATATAAAAGTGGTAGAAATTTCTCTTATCTTCGCGTGGACAGCTGATTCGTTAAATTTGGAGTTTGTATGAGAAAGTTACGGCCAAAATACGAAACTCGCCAGAAGTTGAAAAAGGCGAAGAAAACTTTCTGGTCTTGCCGATCGATCGATCAAGCATTGCCGATCGATCGAGAAAGGCTGAAAAAGCCACAAAATTCTTACTGTGAAGCTCGATCGATCGGCCGCTTTGTCCGGATCGATCGGCGGAAGGAATTTTCAGAAAAATAACTTCCTTATAGAGTTTGTGTCCAACAAGGAAGTCCTTGATTCCCTTCCCCTATATATTATACACGAAAATTACAACCCAAATAAGATTTTGAACCCTAGGAATAGCCTCCACACCTCCATACTCCATATCACCTTCATCCATCTTCACCTATTCATCCTAGGAATTGGAACAACCCAACAAGGCGATTAAAGAGACGATCGAGAAGGAAGCAAGAGAAGGAGCGAGGATCTACAACCGGAGTCGACGGTGGGAGTTTATTCTTACTTTTAAACTTTAGTTTTGTTTTGTTTTGATTTTATCATGCTTGGATTGTTGCAAGACATGTTTGAGTATTGGTATTTATTTATGAGTATGAACTAAGTTTATTTATCGAGGTTAGGCGAATCCTTTGTTATGAACCTTCGATTTGATGATTTAATGATTGAATTCTTATAGTTCTTTGCGTATGTTTTATGTTCTTCATGCTTTTAGAGGATTGATCACCTTTGAATGATGTTAGTATCGTAATTGAGATCGAGAGATGATTTTATGATACTGAATTAATAACTCATAGCATGGATTTCCGACCGAGATCGAGAGATGACGTCAAATACATGCGTGATGGCCATAGATATCTAGTAATTGAAAGCTAGGAGTTTTCATGGATCTTATGCAACATTGAATTGTTTAATAAGTAAACGAGAGTTACTTATTGCAATTTGGTGTTAGGTTTAATATAGCTCGAGAGAGTGTATTAAATAAATTGAGAGAACTTGTCACCTTAGAATTTGAATATTCAATCGAGAATTGTAGGGAATTGCATTGGTGAGCCAAAGTCTCGATAATCTTCTCTAGTGGGTTTTTCTCGTTTACTTTTATTGACTTGGTTGGATTAGTAGTTTATATTAATTAATTAGTTGTTAATTATAAATTAATTATCGTAGGTTAAATATAGTTAAAAGACATCTTATTTGGTACTTGCTTGTTAGTCCCTGTGGGTTCGACAATCCGTATTCTTCCTATCTATACTAAAGCTTGACACCGTGCACTTGCGGTCTAAAATCGCTAGATTGGAAATAATTGTTTAAAATAATAGCGATCAATAATACCATAGACAACATATGTATATATGCATATACATCCTATAAATGCAAATGACATCTCCCCAACTAAATATGACATTAGTCATATGCACCAACACCGAATAACAAAAACATAGAGTAATGCATACAGGCTATATTACAAATATAAACCAGCTCAGGCGTGCCACAACTAGTTTAAACTTATGTATTATCCTATGACAACTTCATTTTAAGTGACAAGGACTTATACATCTCAAACTCAATGGCTCCTAGTCCTATCTCCAACTTTAACTTCTACACCTGATACATGTTTCAACAGAAACAGCCCCCAAAAATGAGCACACTCTAGCAATAATAGCATAATCATTACCATAGACTGTGAACGGTATCAAATACTGAAAAGTAACCGAAAATACTCCCTGAAATCAATAATCACAATACGAGAATTCCCTGACTGTTTCTGTAACTCAGTCTTCCAACATCAAATCGAATCCATCAATCATCACCTCAACCATATCTCATCTGATATATAAATCGATATAGTGGCAACATCAAACCAACTATACCACATCGTGGCATCATCATTGCTACCCATCGTATATAATCGATATAGTGGCAACATCGAGCCTACTATACCACATCGTCGTATCATCATTGCGACCCATCGTATATAATCGATATAGTGGCAACACCGAGCCTACTATACCACATCGTCGCAGCATCAGTGCGACCCATCGTATATAATCGATATAGTGGCAACTTCGAGCCTATTATATCCCATCGTCGCTCACATGCTACTGCGACACAATCAACAACAACAACAATAATAACACGACACTCATTTCAGTCACCCTCAACATCATCGTTCATTTACAATCATCGATATATCATAATCAACATCAATATGAATATCAATACATGATTGTACATCAACACGTACCTGATAGTCAATAATTAAGATTAGGATATTCCTGACGTAGCGAGGCTCGTGAAGTATCTATATTAATATAACAATTCAAGATTAGCTCATTACAATAACATCAAGTTATAGATACGACATCTGATAGCATTTTAAATACATTGATTAATAATAAATTCATCCAAACAATAAAACTGCATCAGTTACACTTTTCACCTGGAATATAAATGCAAGTATATTTACAACACAACAATAATTCATTTAGAATTAATTTTCCCCAAATATCAAAATCTGCTAATTATTCCAAAATTCAAAACTCGATCCTTTAGTCGTTTCAACTACATTTAAGCATATCGGTGTGTTCAACATTCGGTAATAATCAATAACACACCATTTTTAACTACCACTATATAAATTGGCTAAATAAAAACTCTCGCAAAAAGACAATAATAGTGACAGACTGTAGCTCTTACCTCGCTGATTCCGAATATGTAATTGATTTTACCAGAGCTCGAACTAAACGATCGTTTTTTTTTTTTTTTAAGATTGTTAAACCCTAATCTATGTTTCTCCCTGCATATGAAGAATGGATTCAAGATTTATCATGTTATGTTATATAATATTATATTAATCATTAAATATTAAATTGACACGTACTACGATGCAGATAAATACAACTGTATTTCGCTTAATCTAACTACATTTTCAGCTAATCTTATCAACAAAAAAGTTGTACTGCTTTCTTTTATCTTCACATGGCCTACTAAATCGCCTTATTTTGACATCATAGTAAAAAGTTATGCTAAAATATTAAATCATATTACAAAACATTATTTATTCTGGGCACATTATCACGCGATTATTCAATAGGACACATTGCTTACGTCATAATTATAAGGTATAATTTATATGGCTTTTCAGGCATTACAAAATGTGAGATGGAGTGAAAATGAACGGGAGATAAATGTCTTGCAAAATGTGGAGAGGTGGCCAGTTAAGATCGTGGTGAAGTGTGAGGTGTTGAACAATTCCCTTCATTCATGTCTAGTAGATGTAATCACTTCGTCTTGACAAAATCAATTAAAAATGGAGATCGAAAAATCCAATAAGTGACCGAAACGTGAGTTAGGTTGATGTTACTCTAAAGAATAATGCTTTTGAGTGTATATCAACAATGGAATGGTAATATCTCCATCCGATATGAGAATATTCACATATCCACGTAAAATGAGAATATTCTCATTATTCTCATCTAAAATTGATATAAATATTTTATTTATGGTGTTGTATACTTTAATCTTAAAGGTATAACTTTAAAAAATAGTAACAACTCAAATGATGATGTGCAACAAAGACACTGTCATTGCGTCCGAATGCTCCTATTTTGTTATTATTCCACTGGAAAATAGTAACAACTCAAATGATGATGTGCAACAAACACTGTCATTGAGTCAGAATGCTCCTATTTTATTATTATTCCACTGGTGTAATTAAAATGTGTATTCCATTACTATAATGCAATATCCATTACAGGACAGATATTATGTATTTCTCTTATTTCCCATATGTTATCGTATTAATCTGCATTTGAGTTAATTAGATAAACTGATCTTTCAACCAACAATTTAACCTTTCATTTAGGTACGAAATTAGTATTGACATTTCGTCTATACTTTAAATAAATTGACCTTTTAAAAATCGCTGAATTCATTTTCATTTACTTCTGATCACACATTCTTTTCCAAATGACTTTAAAAACATGTTCACATTCCGTTACAAGTTACTTTAAAAACATAATCTAATTTTTTTTTATGTTTCAGGTGTGGAAAGTAACAATATGTACTAAAATTAATAAATTTATTTTTGAAATGTTGATGTCTCGGTTTTAAAAAAAAAAAACATTAAATTACGTGAGGCACACGCATAACCTTTGACAAATTGACCAGTAACACTGGATTGAGAGATCTTGATGATTTGCCCTCTGAACTGTATGGGTTTTCTGATTAGCTATACTGCACCATCATTCAATAGGAGTGATTGTAACTGATTTAGCTCTGATGTTTGATGTTGAAATAATGGAATAGCAACCACAGATCTCCTTCCGTGTCTTGCAATTCTACTACCAATTAAATGGACTTGCCGCAATTAAGAACAGTGATCACGCAACCAAACGCAGTGCATAAATCTAGTCTATTTACGTAAACCATGATCAATCGATGAAGATGATAGTAGTCTCCTCCCCAACATTAAAGTGATATAGTGTATTAGTATTAATAGATATAGTAATGAAGTTGAAAATATCACCAAGATGATGGAATCCTTCCAACGGTGCTACTAAACTGTTGCCAAGAAATCAGTCAAGCAAAATATAACACTTCCGCAAGGAAAACACTTCAGAATTGAGATTTATCCAAGCTGTCAAAGTAAGGGTGATCAAGAGCAGCTTTCGCTGAAATCCTGTCCGCTGGATCATATGTAAGCATCTTCTGCATAGCAAACAAGAAAGAAACACCCAAATCAAAAATTTTATTCAAACAATAACAGTCAAACCAGGATGGATATGCTTAAAAAGAATATAAACATCAATTCACAAGAATGAGGGTGATGAATTGCGCCGTTTTAGGAGAAAAGAGAGAACCCCATTGAAATTAGACTGAAAAAAAATGTGGACTCAATGTTCAATATCATTGATAAGAATGACACCCTTTGAGTCTGTCAAACTCCCACAAGAAACTTTCAATATAATTTTGCTGAATAATTTTGTTGTTTGTTTGCAAATGCATACTTGATTGCTCACATGATTGCAAAAACACGTAACAAATTTATAACTAATTAGAGAGAAATGCTTCCTTCCCACGTTTTCCTCATCATGACGTAGTCCTTCGCCCATGTAGGTTTAGTTTGCCTTCTTGATTGCTCACATGACTCTTCTTCCCTTGTTTCCTCTATTAATGCCCCTTCTCCTTCGCTGGACGCCTGGACCCAACTTCTATTGTATTTTGGTTTGCTTCTTTGATTAGCTATCTTTTTTAAGCCCACTCCATCAACTGTTGTCTCAATATGTTAGAGCCTATTTCAAGGTTTATGGGCCTATCAATCATCATGTTTACAGACTTCGACCTCATGTATTTATACAATCAGCTCAGGTTGCAATATGCTCAACCTATGAATCAACTCAACTTGGCAACCTATGAATCAACTCAATTTGGGACAGAAACCATCAGCTCTACATACGCAAGGTCATCAGCTCTACGCACGCAAGATAATCATCAGTTAAACCTACCATATGCTCGACCTATGCTGATAACCATCAACTCAACTTATCTAAGCAATCAGCACAAGAGACTTGGTCAACCCCGCTAACCTATCATTTACAAAGAATGGTAATGGAGGTTATGTTTACAAAAGTTCAGGAGTTTGGCATTGAAGTGAAATCATGGCAGAGTAAATGAAAATCAGAGTAAATGAAAATCATGTTGGTAGCATGCCCCAACAAAGTTCGAGTCCAAGAATTGAAGGCACAATTGACTAAGGAATTTGATAAAGAACTTGGGACCAACAAACAAGATTCTAGGGATGTAAATTCATCGAGACAGAAGTAATAGAAAGATTTGGCTTTCATAGAAAATTACTTGAAGAAAATCTTGCAACGCTTCAACATGCAAGATTATAAGCCAATTTCTACCTCTCTTCTTGTTAACTTCAAGTTATCCCCCGAGATGTGCCCTAGCAGTGAAGTGGAGAGGATTGAGATGTCTCGAGTACCGTATGCATCAGTGGCGGGAAGTTTAATGTTTGACGTGATCTGTACAAGACCAGTCATTGCATGAGCAGTGGGAGCAGTCAGTCGGTACATTGCGAATCCTGGACGAGAGCATTGGGGTATAGTTAAGAGGATCCTTAGATACATTAAGGATACCTCAAATGCTGCTTTATGTTGTGGAGGATCAGAGTTTACACTCACGGGCTATGTGGATTCATATTATGCAGCAGATCCGGATAAAAGAAAACCTACTACTGGTTACGTGTTTACACCTGTAGGAGGTGCGGTAAGCTGGGTTTCAAAACCGCAAATAGTTGTGGTATTATCTACAACGCAGGCAGAATGCATGGCAGCTACTCAAGCTTGCAAGGAGGCAATATGGATTCAGAGGTTATTGGAGAAGCTTGGGTGCAAACAGTAAAAATTTCTTTGTTTTATGACAATCTGAGCGTTTTGCACAATACAAGGAATCCAGCCTTTCATTCCAGGACAAAACATATTGGAGTACAATTTCATTTTATGCAGGAAGTGATAGAAGAAGAAAGCCTGGATATGCAGAAGATCCATACGAAGGAGAACCTAGCTAATATTCTGACAAAGCCAGTTAATACTGATAAATTCGAGTGGTGCGGATCATCAAGTGGCCTTCCAGAAACATAAGTTGCAGGGATGTCAAGATTGAAAGTATGTGTGGAGATATGTTTACTCTCAATCAAATCTTTAAGTGGGAGAAATATAGACAACTTGGCCTGGGACATTAAATGAAAAATGTGCAAATTTCATTAGGTGGACACATTTGTGCAGAAAGTCTAAAATGTGTAAGCAGATACTTGATCGATATGAAAGTTTTTCTCATTCCCGAAGTATCCCAAAATCTCATTTCCTCGGTTCTCTCAATTCTCTTGTTTCTATAATAGTTTTGATAGGTATTTCTCATATAGTGAGAGTTATAATCTCTTTGAAAAATAGAAAGAGGTTGTAAACTACAAATATTATAGTGAAATCTTTTCATCTTACTCGTGGTTTTTACCCTAATAATTTTTAGGGGTTTTCCACATAAATTGTGGTGTCCATTTATTCTTTTTTTATGAATTGGCCAAGACCAAATACCATGACGGAGATTCGAATTTTCTTAGGGCTAGCTGGCTATCATAGCAAATTTGTTGAAAGTTTTCTTCCATAGTCAGACCCCTTATAAAGCTCACACAAGCGAACTCTAAGTTTATATGAATGGATAGTGTGAGAAGAGCTTCGAGACTTTGAATATAAAGATGGCATCTACACCCTTGTTAGTAATGACGACTGCGGGAATGTGTTTTACAATCTACACAGTGATGCATCTAAGGAAGGCCTAGGATCGGATGTGTAATCATGCAGGAAGGGAGAGTGATTGCTTATGCATCGAGGCTGCTTAAGCCTTATGAGCAAGACTACCTTACGCATGATCTCGAGTTAGCCGATGTGGTTTTCGCCTTGAAGATTTGGAGGCATTACCTCTACGAAAGCAACCCTGTTGTTGGGGCTTGACACGTGGACTAAGAATGCCAAGTAAGATGATGACTAGACTTAACTAACTCTAACTAATTTGAGTTCATTTTACATATTTACCAAGTGACATTCCTAATACCCCGGCTTTTCAATCAAAGTAATCATAAAGAATTATTATCAGCTTCAAGCACTTCCATCATTTGCCTTGGACCAACTCCTAAATCCCTAGCTAAGACACATAAGCGCGAACGCACAAACAAAAAAAATAAAAGAAAAGCTGGAAGTTCAACAAACTCGGTGATCATATTACTTTGACTTTCAATTGATTTGAAGTGGAAAGGAATGTGTGTAATTTATATACAACATAAAAATCAAGTCACCAGCAGATCAAGGATAAGGAATTTACCGATAAAAGGTCAACACCATCAGGTCCCAGTGAGGGAACAGCGCGGGCCAAGTTCTGAGGTTCCCATTGTGGATACGCATGCCAATCTCTCAGCGACCTAACTCCTGGCCACTGGTTCTCAGTTGGTGTCCCCAGCAATCTGCGAAGATGCCACTGTCTAAAGTCAATTTAAATTTATTTGAAACGATTTGATGGTGGCCAATTTGTGATTGTTTATTGAAAGAGGTCACTGAAAGGAACTAAATATAAGCATTCATTTGGGTCTAGGTAGAAGAAAAGTTCATGGGCAAAACATTTTTTAACGCATGTATTTCATGTGTTTCCTTCAGTCACCAAATAGAACAGCTATGTGATGGTTAGATTACAACATAAATGATACGATGCATTGAATAACCGATGCGCAACAATATAGCATACCAGCACCCAAGATTAACTGGAATTTTTTTATTTATTTGCTTGTTTAATGTGGTATTGGAATTTTAATGGGTTTTGCTTGCCTTGCTAGGGGAGGAGAGAGAATTATACTTCTGACATGAATTTTCTACTTGATTTTGAGGCCATTTTCCCTTGAAGGAACTTGGTAATTTATCTTGTAAAAAGATTCATATTGTATGAGATTGAAATCCTTCGACTCTTACATTTGTTAAGATTTTGTTATTGTTATTTATCTTATGAAGGAGATGCTATTCATTTCCCCTGATTGGTGTGGGAAATTTCAGTTTAGTTAATTGAAATTAAGTAAGAAATATACGAGGATAAGTCGAACGAATGAAAAGGCAAGAAAAATTGGGGGCGCTGGGATGCCTCTTGGCGAATTTCCAGCTGCTTTTTACCCTTTCACGTGAGGGTGAACTTTTCCTGAATAATGCTTCAAGATGATGTTTTTTTATGGTGTCTCCGGGATTAAATTATAAACACCCACCCCATTTGAAATAAAAGCACAAACTTCTTGTGATTGTAGTGTTAATATCAAAAGTTGGAGTCGTTGTATCATGGAAATGATTGTCGGATTCCATAAGCACTGTGAGCACGGCAAAATCTTCTTAAAGAAATAGAGTTCAACACTAGCTTCATCTTGATTTTCTACCTTACAAATTTGGCAAGGTTCTTAAAATATGATCCTCCAACCATCTCTGAAGATGAGAATGATCCTCAAAAGACGATTGTCGTAGGAGCATGGACTTAAAGTAATTTTTTTATACAAGAACTACATCTTGGATGGACATGATGATGCATTGTACGCAATATGTATTGTCACAGTGAGAATTCAAAAGTTATTAGAAACACAAGAGCAAAGATATGGTAGTCGTTTGAACAAATGACTACAATAGCCAATTCAAAAATCAATAATGGCAAGAAAAGAAAGATTAAGGATGGCCAATAATTAAAGAACTCAAAGGGTTCAAAAGAAATTACATTAATTGTGGGACCAAAATCATAAGTCCGTACTGATTGACATCTCCGAACTTGACTTGACCGTTATAATCTTTGAATCAAACTTGGTTGATAACCTAAATGAATGGTGGGTCGATAGTGGTGCAAAATGTCGCAATTATTCTTATTAGGCGTTGTAGGCTTATGGTTCCAATTTACAATAAGTTAAATATCAAATTTATGTTTTTAGTTTTGTAAGCGTAAAATGCAAATTGTGAATCAAATTCGAGACTTTATCCGAGTTCCAAATTCTTTAAGCATGATCTTGTAGGAGGGAAGCAACCCTAGCGGTCAAACATATTCTTAATAAAATACTCCACAGTACAAATGACAAAACCTCTTTTGAATTATGGAATTTAGTGGATGATCGTCATATTTCGTAAATATCGTGTACGTGATAATCTCGGTTGAAAGAAAAAGAGTCTCATCATTTTCTCAACTTTAAACCGAATTCTGCCCAAACTATAGTTATCATTTCCAATTTGCATCCAATATTGTCAAGCATTGTTAATTATTTCGTCTCATCAATTAGGATCCCAATATCCCTAAAACAATTCCGTTACCCAACATAAATCATTTACAAAATAAAATAGAGTAAAATGTACCTAAAGATATGCAGCAGTTGCTGAAACTCAGATTCTCCGGGAAACAAAGCTTGCCGTCTGACCATTTCAGCTGCAAGGAAAAAAAAAAGTGAAGTAACTTCGCTAGACACTACTTGTTTATTGTACAATAGAAGAACGGATGAGTTTCTCACCGAAAATACACCCAACAGACCACATATCAACTGCTGTAGAGTAATTAGTTGATCCTAGGAGGACCTCAGGAGCTCTATACCATAGAGTAACGATCTCGTGTGTGTAGCTCTTGAGAGGTACAGTAAAGGCCCTTCCAAGACCAAGATCGGCGATTTTAAGGATGCCTTTGTCCTTGTCAAGAAGCAGATTTTGGGGCTTGAGATCACGGTGAAGGACTCCGTGACTATGGCAGTGAGAGATGCCCTTGCAGAGCTGGTAAAGGAAGCTCTGAATTAATTGTTGGGGGAGGGGCCTAGGGTTCGGGCCTTTGCGGTGGGAATCGATGAACTTCTTTAGGTCAGTATCCAGATATTCGAATACTAGATACAGAAGGGGCTTTCCATTCTTATTATCGACGTGCTCCACGCAAAGTAAACGCACAACATAGATAGATTGGGACAGCATCTGAAGGAGGGACACCTCTCGAAGTGCCGTCGGCGGAACCCCCTCTTCATCCATCTCCAGCCGCGTTTTCTTCAATGCCACTACCTGCCCTGTTGCTTTTTCTTTTGCCTTGTACACCTTACCGTACGTCCCTTCCCCTACCTTCTCTAGCTTCTCGTATTTGTCCATCGGTTTATTGAGTGAGTGAAAAATCGAGCTTCGAAGATCTCTCTACAGCCTCCTCGCTTTCTTTTTCTTTTTTGTGAACTTTATTCGAATGTTCGAGTTTTCCCGCTTCAACCTTTAAATTTTGAATTTAGGCTTCTTTCTCATCCGCTCCATCTCAGCGGTCAGCAGGAAAACCATGTTTCAACTTTCAATACTGGTTTCATTTTTTTTTCTTTCTAAAATAATAATTTTTTTTGATAGGGTAAAATAATTTTTTACTCTTCATATTTTATCAAATAATTCACCATTTCCACATACTGTATTTATTTATTAACATTTTTATAATATTACTTATACTCTGCACAGAATGCCTAAATAATATATATATATATATAAATTTATCATGTAGTACAATTTTGTAGATAAATTTTTTTTATGAAGTATAGTTATGTTGTAATCTTTCCTTATTTAATTTATTGTTTTGGTTTTTATTATGTTATGTTTTTCTCACAAAAATAAGTTTTTTTTATGGTGAATGGAATTTTTAGAAAGAAATCCTTTTGTATTTTAGGGTTTTTTCTTAAAAGTAATTCAAAAAAAATTAATTTTTCCAAAATACCGTATTTTCAAAATCTTTTCAAACATACTTTAAAAACGTTGTTGGCTGTAGCGGAATCCTGCAAAAACAGTATCTCACTACAGCTGATAACAGGGCCTGAAAAACAGGTCTCCACATGCGGCGGAGGTTGCAATGTTTTTTTAAATTATTTTATAAAAAAATTGTTAGTTTAAGCGTTTTCTTGGTTATTACTATATGGGTGCGCTTGGTTCGAGGATAGGATACATGATGGATAAATTAAAAAGTGGATGATAGATTGATAAGTAAACTAATGGATAAGTTATATTGCGTTTGGTTCGTATGATTAGTAAAGTATGATAAATAATATTGTGTTTGATGCATTTGATAATTACGTGGTATAGATTAATTTTATTCGTAAAATGACACAAATACCCTTGAATAGTTTAGCACTTATTATTATTATTTTATTTTAAATAATTATCAAAATAAATTTATTTATGTAATTTAATTATTAATAAAATATTATAATTAATTATGATTAATCACAGGTTTTGCACCGAACTTTTACATGAACTAGGAACCAAAAATTGGTATTCGCAGCTCGTGTCCGAGGCATATACTTCTATTTTGATGTCAATACATAAATAATGGACATGCAATTTCAAGTCAATACATACTTACAATTTCAAATCTTCCAAGCATTTCCAGAACACAATTGCAATTAGCCAAATAATCTTCCATCAAAATAAAACACAATTAGGCTTTAATGTACTACAAAGTTTGCTTCAATATATAATCATACTACAAAAGTTGCTTCAATACACATATGTACTATGGAGATACAAATACATCGTTGCTTCATTCACTTTCCTCAGGATCATTATCAACAATTTAGTTTCTTTCAACAATAGTTCTTGTTTTTTAAAAAAAAAACCAACCAAATTAGCTCAGCTAACTTAAAATAAATCAATCAAAACTGAAAAAACAATTTTTCATCATGCTTCCACATTTCTAAGTACTTGTTTTCTATCAAATTGTTCAAAGACAAACAAGGTCATATCTAAGTAGAGAGCAGCCCATCTCCATGAAAAGCTTCTAAACAAACGCATCAACATTTTGACGATTCCCTTTCAACGTGCTACTCTTCGCAGATAATACACGTGACATGAAGGATTGCAACAAAAGCTATTTATGTAATTTAGTTATCAATAAAATATTATAATTAATTGTTATTAATCAAAATACCCTCGAATAAGTTTTGCACCAAACTTTTCACATATACAAAATGATCCAGCATTTCTCAGCATGAATTTATTAATAACTATTATTAATTTTTTTTATAAATAATCAAATATTCATAAGAAGATTTATTAAAAATAAATTGATTAAATTATATTAAATATATAAATTTAAAGATATTGTATTAATCATTAAATAAAATAATTAAATATTATTTTATTTTCATTTATCTCTCTTGGATTATATCCAGGCTTTATTTTTTATTTTACCATTACTCAGTTTCACTCTAATTTACCTCTTTATTTTTTATTAAAAAAATATATAACTAATAACTAAAAAATGAAACTTAAAATATACTGGCATTTTTTTAAAAAATATTTTTATTAATTTTTGTTTTTGTTGTTTTAAAATTATTTAATTGTTTTTGCCAAAAAATTAAATGATAATTTTATAATAATTAAGATAATTATTATAGTAAAATAATTAAATATTTAATAAATTAAATTATTTATTTAAATTAAATAATGTTCATCGATAAATTATTTAAACATAAATTTAAATTTATAAATAAATATATAAAGGAATAAAATAATAATTTAAATGAAACTAGATCGAATATTCTAGGAAATATCATTTTTGGCCAAAATACCCTTGAGTGTTATTATTTTTTACCGTGTTTCTGTTATGTGCCTGCATCTCAAGGATTTTATTTTTGTAGGGTTACAAAAATAAAACAAGGGCATTTTTGTAAAAGCTCAATTTTTATTCTGACCACTGTAGCCTCTTCAATACACATCACATGTGGTAGTAGGGATGACACAACCATGCAATTTAAAATTTATCACGGGCCCATTGATTTTTGTTGGCCGTCTAATCAGCGAGAAGAACATTGGATTTGGCCACATTATTCATCTATCATGGCCTCATTATATATATATATATATATGTCTAGAGGCAATGTTTGGTATGGGTGATAAGGTCATTATATATATATATATATATATATATGTCTAGAGGCAATGTTTGGTATGGGTGATAAGGCCATGATAGATGAATAATGTGGCCAAATCCAATGTTCTTCTCGCTGATTAGATGGCCAACAAAAATCAATGGGCCCGTGATAAATTTTAAATTGCATGGTTGTGTCATCCCTACTACCACATGTGATGTGTATTGAAGAGGCTACAGTGGTCAGAATAAAAATTGAGCTTTTACACAAATGCCTATATATCATGATAGGTGGAAAATGCAAGCGAAATTTTCATGGCCACGCTCTTCTTCGACACGTGCAGCTTTGTAATCATATTCTTTTTACTCCTTGCTAACTAATTTTTTTCAACAATTATTACTTGATTCAATTAGAGTTTTGGAATATTTTGAGATGTGATAATATACGCACAAATAATTTCAAAATCATTATTTATTTTAAAAAATCACACATTATCCTAACAATAATTAAAAACCACCACAAAAAAATTACAAATAATTTTAATATAATTCTTCATAATTTTTATAAAAATTGAATTGACTTCAAAATAATTATCGATAAAAAAACAGTTATACAAACACACGGAGTGTACATGAGTAAGTGGTAATAGTACTTGGGGCTTATTTTTCCCACAAAACATCGTGAAAAATATTGTTGTTAGCTGGAATGTTGGTAGAGTGTCATCTCAAGTGAACAATAACTCTTTCCCATTGTAGGATTAGCTGTCATGAAAAGAAAATGGGTTAGAAGGGGGTCGGAGAAGATTCTCCGACGAAGCACCTCCGATGATTAAGTCAGTAGGAAAGAAAGGAGCCAAAAAACATACATAAATAAAGTGGCAAGATACATATAACTAAAATATGGTTGCGTGCATTATAGTATAATTGTATATATGTGGATTAGTTTTTAAATAAACATAGGCCTCGCTGTCAACTGTAGCGGGAGTCTGTTTTTGTAGGATTATGCTACATCCAACAATATTTTAAAGTATGTTTGAAAAGATTTTGAAAATACGTTATTTTTGAAAATTACTTTTTTTGAATTAGTTTTTAAAAAATCCCATATTTTAGAGGTCAGAATTAATTATTATATAAATATATTATGTCACGCTCTGAACTAAGGAGGTGACATTGATCTATTATTATGCAAGTAGACCATAGATTGTTCAATATAGGATAAAGAACTGTTCACCTTAATCTCATCAGACTATAATGCATTATATGGATTTGGTTCATATTTCATTAACATGGATAATGAAAAACATCATATATCATCGATAACTATTGTGGCAAAGCCAATCGATATGTCATTATTAGGGCTGCTTAACGGGCCAGGTCGATCTGGATCCCGCCTGGAATCGAACCGGTTAGCCTTGTTGGATATCAGAATCGGGCTAACCGGTTTCGAACAGCTCCGAAACCTGTAAATATCGATCCGAAGCGGTTTCCCGGATCAGGATCGGTAGCACCACTGACTCCGGTGCTACCGGTCCAGTTCAGGTCCCGAACCGGAACAGGTTAGTTTTAAAAAAACTAGAAAAATAAAAAAGGGGGGGGATCGGATCGTTTCCGATCCGGAACCGGTTGGGACCGAAACTCGATCTGATCCGATTCTTTAACGGAACAGACAGGCTCTGGATTATCGGATCCAAAATCGCCCGATTCAGTACCTGATCGGACCGGTTCGATCTGTTAAGCAGCCCTAGTCAATATACCAATCCTCTCAAAAATATGATAATATTAATGTATCGAGGTGACAACTTACATCGACATCCAAAGCATCGTCTCATGGAATGACGACACTTTTAAAAATACTCAATCACCAACTTGTAACTCGAATGTGCATTTAGATTGATGGATTTGAAGCCATTGATTTTAAATCCATTTAATTGTTTGGATGTATTTATATTAGGTACATTTTCAAATCCACATATTTACTAATTTATGTAAATGTTATGTTAATTGTGATAATTTGAAATACACTGTAAGGACCCTAGTTCCTCAATCCCCAATTTTCATGAAAACTGCTTGGAAAATCAAATTAAAAAGTCGCTGTCATTTTATCTATGAAGTTCAGAACAAAACCAAACGTCTCGCTTCAGTTCATCATCTTCAAATTCAAAATTAGAGAAACCGATTTCCTCTCATGCCAGTTTCTTTCCTAAATGTTTCATCCTTTTCACAGAGATCTCATGCTTCACTTGCTCCATCATCACCACCCGAATCACCTTTTCTTTGCCCACGATTTTGATGGCTACACTCTTTCCCGACTATAAATTTCGCGCATGGTACACCATTGTGAAAATGTCGTCGCCCAAGAGTCGCCCCATCTCATATTTTCCATGTAGCACCCCACATTCTCTTCAGATCCCATGGTATTTAGATTCCTAAATTTAGTGCTTTTTTGGTAAATATCGGGTATATGCTATAATCAGAGGTAAAGTTTAGGATGATTCAACCATCTTCGACGTGCTTCCGTTGGCAATTGCGGCATCTAATGAGCAGTTTCTTGGCCTTTCTGTTTTTTTCATCTGCATTGGATTACAATTGCTGGTTTTTTTTTAAAATTATTTTTTGAAGAACATGTTGTAATGCTCTTCTTTCATCCGCACTAGATTACAATGCTGGGTTTTGTTGGGATATGCTCTAAGACAAGTCATTAGATGATTGTTTTGACATACAATGTTTATGATTTTATGAATGACAATTCATTATTATATATTATTCTTTTAACTGTGCAATGTGAATAAGTATATAAGTTAATGTCCTTAGAATAATATTGTATTATTCTTAAACATTGTCCCTAGTCAAGTATTATCGTGAATCAGGATAATGATAATACATAGAGACTAGTATGTGTTGATTGATGAATTGTTCATTGATATGAGATGTCAAATCAACACATGGGTACATGTTAGAGAACGATGTACTGGACAGACCCACCATGAGAATGCTACATGGATAGTTATATGAGTGTCATAAGCAATTCTCATAGTGATAATAATGTATGTAATCCTTACGACTTGTGATCATCAGAGATCCCAACATAAGGAGTTATGTATCTTGATATTGTCAAACGTTACCTGTAACAGGGTATACTATAAAGGCGACTATTGGATACACTACGAATTATGTAGAGGGATGTTGACTGATCGAGATAGGATTTGTCCATCCTATATAACAGGAGATGTGTTTGGCCATTGATCAAGTGAGAACTAAAATGCATGGCCATGCTCGAATGAGTCGATATGAGATATCTAGCTTATTCGTTTATTCTAGTTCTACTTGGGGATCAAGAAATAGAGATTGAATATACGAGTATGACTATTCCATGACTCGTGTTCAATCTAAACACAAAGGACAAAGGGATTAAGTTACATGGTTAATATTATCACAAGTTCTAAAGGTTATGTCGAGTCATTGACATTCTTGTAATTTGGGTAGCCTTGATGTGTTGCTAGACACCGCTCTTTGCTTGTAACATAAAATGAGATTTTATGTCACTGCCAACATTACAAGATCCTATCGGGTCGCACAAAAGATTAAATCGATAAGGGAAATTAAATTTATTGGATGAATTAATTAATTAAGAAGAGTCTTAATTAAATGATTAAAAGGTTTTAATTAAATCATGGGTTTGGGCCCATGAGGCTTTAAGAAAGCCTTTAATTAAATCATATATAAAATAACAAGGTGATTAATTGTTAATTCATTTTTTTCCTTGTTAACATTTTATAAAACAAACCTAGACACCAACAAGCTCTCTCGGCCGCCTCCTTGAAGCCGTGAGCTTCTCCATCGCCGCCGTGTTTTCTTGGTGGTTCGTGGTGGTCGTCGATCGGTTATTGTAACCGTGAGTCTTGTTTGTTCAAGAATAAGCCTAGCAACTTGTTCTTGAACATCCCTTGTTCGTTGAATCGTGTGGATACCGTTGAGGCAAGACCTTGGAGGTGTTGCTCGTGACTCGGGATCGTTGGACGTGGTGCTCCGTGGAATCTGCTCAAACACGCTACAAGGGTGAGACCTTCGTAAATTCTTTATTCGATATGATAACCTATGTATAGATCCGCGGTTTAGTAATCCAAAATTTTATTCCGCTGCGTTGTATGCTAATAGGATTACTGACAGTGGTATCAGAGCCGTGTACAAGGATCATATCGGATTTATGTGGTTAAATAGTTTAATCATATTTAGATTAATATTGCATGCTATTTAAAACTGTATGAACATATATGATATGTTAATATTTAGTTTGTGAAATTATCATGATATTATATTTGATATGATTGATGTTTGATGTATACGATACACGAAGCGATTAATCAAAAATATTGATCAATGTTTCGGCCACCCCTAGCATATTGACCCACGGCTTAGCCACATGAGGGCTAGGGTTTTCGAACCCTTGGCTCGAGATGGCCTAGTCGTTGTGGCTCATGTTCATGCATGGAGGTTTCGAGACGTGGATGAGTTTTGAACTCTTTGGCTCGATAATGGTTCACGCATGCATGGATTAGTGGCTTCACCACATGAGAGCTAGGGTTTTCGAACCCTTGGCTCGAGATGGTTGAGCCAACCCCGTGCATGGCCTGACCGTGACTCGTGGCTAACAAATTCCACTGTTTCAATCAAGATGGATCGATGAAAACTCAAGATGGTGCGAGGCGGCTAGGGTTTGGAACCCTAGCGCCGCCGCCGCTTGAGCATGGTTCGGCCATGGGCTAGGGTTTCGAACCCTAGGCCCATAATTGGTCCAGCCGTGTATTTGGTTGGTTCGAACCATGGTGGTTCGTGACTTAGTCGCTTAAGTTCGAGGCATGTGATGTCCCGAGCGTACGATAATTTTTCAAAAAATATTTTACAGTTTTAATTAGAATTAAATTTAAAATGTTTAGGATTTAATTAATTAAATGTTAAAGCATGCTTTATGTGTTGTTTGAGCATGGTGCATGGTTATAGCCATTTGACCTATTAGATAGGATTTGTCGATGTTTGTAATTTATAATACGACATGCGAGTCGTGCCTTCTCTATTTTATTCTAAATGTAATCCCTCCCCTATGTTCCCCTCGAATGTGAATCGAGGAATTCTATAGCTTGTAAATAGTGTAGTTTATTTTGTTGATGGTGATCAATGAAGATGGAGCATCGTGCCGGGATGAGGAGGCCATTCACAAATTGGAGCCAAAGGGAGGTGCTTGTGAAGTTACCTTAGGTTGACTCTTAGGATTTTCTCATTGGCTTGAGAAAATCGCTAGTAGAGGCTATAACCATGTCACGTTTAATTATGTATGTTGATGCATGATTTATCTTATGTTTTAGATTGATAATTGTATTACACATATATGTAGATATGTATACAACTATATGTAGTGGACATATTTTAAATTATCAAATTAATCATGAGATCAATAAATCTCTCTAAAATATTAAGTCTTAGATGCCTTCCAAAATTAAAAGTACTCGTCAAAAACTTCGATTGTACATATGTGGGTTTGCCAAAGCAAAGCACTGTGGCAATCTTAGTAAGGCGCGAAAGGATAAAAGTGATATCCGTTATACTTTAAATTGGTACGACTTAACTAGGTTATCTCAATAGGATTGGGAACTTAGAGGCATGTGTTGGATAATAATTCATTTGATGAATTGAACAAAGTGTTGTTCGTCCAACTATCCAAGAATTACATGTGATGTAATTGACAAAGTGTTGTCTACCTAAATAACCGAGTCTTGGGCGATTAGCCAAAGCTAACTCAAGATTAGGCGAAATATGGATCTTGGCCCACTAAAGGTTTCGAGGGTTGATATTTTTTAAACAAAATAGTGGGAGTATGGATCTTGGCCCACTCTGAGCTTCAGAAGCAACATGAGGAAATGGAGGCGTTCGATATGATCGAACACTTAAAGCAATTGTACCAACAGCAAGCTAGACAAGAGAGGTATGACGTCTCTAAAGCGTTGTTCCAGTGCAGGATGGTAGAGGGAAGCCTAGTTGGAACTCATGTGCTCAAGATGATTGGGTACATTGAGAATCTGGAGAAGCTGGGTTTTCCATTGGACCAAGAGTTGGCCACCGATGTGATCTTGCAATCGTTGCCTGAGAGCTTCAGTCAATTTGTAGTAAATTACAATATGACTGACATGGAAAAGACTCTACCACAATTGCTTGGTATGTTGAGAACATATGAAGCCAATACAAAGAAGACTAAGGCCACAAATGTTCTTATTGTGAATAAGGGCAAAGGAAAGGCCAAAGCTAAAGGCAATAAGAAAGCAAAGAAGGTCTTTGTTAAATCTAAGCCAAAGTCTTATGCACTGAAGCCAAAGGGAGGGATAGCAAAGAAAGGGAATTGTTTCCATTGCGGTGAGACTGGCCATTGGAAAAGAAACTGCAAAGTA
Organism: Haberlea rhodopensis; assembly: GCA_907163345.1. NCBI lineage: Eukaryota > Viridiplantae > Streptophyta > Magnoliopsida > Lamiales > Gesneriaceae > Haberlea > Haberlea rhodopensis. The sequence goes on along the minus strand of CAJQUN010000006.1, from coordinate 8,843,251 downwards.
TATCTGGAGGATCTAAAGAAAGGAAGTATGACTTCCACTTCAGGTATTTTTGTTATAGAAGTCAATTTATCTACTTCTTCATCTTGGGTATTAGATACTGGATGTGGATCTCACATTTGTGTAAATGTGCAGGACCTCAAAAAGAGTAGATTGTTGGCGAAAGGCGAAGTTGATCTCCGAGTTGGAAATGGAGCAAGAGTTGCTGCATTAGCTATAGGAGATTATTATTTATCTTTGCCTTCTGGTTTATCATTGATTTTAAAAGACTGTTATTTTGTGCCATCCATTACCAAAAACATAATTTCTATTTCTTGTTTAGACAAGTGTGGGTTTTCATTTATAATAAAGGACAACTGTTGTTCTATTTATTTAAATGATATGTTTTATGCTAGTGCACAAATGGTGAATGGTCTTTATTTATTAAATCTTGATATGCCTATCTATAACATAAATACTAAAAGGATTAAAAATAATGATTGTAATCCGACTTATCTCTGGCATTGTCGCTTGGGCCACATAAACGAGAACCGCATTTCTAAACTTCATAAGGATGGAATATTAGATTCATTTGATTTTGAATCATATGAAACATGCGAATCTTGTTTAATGGGCAAGATGACTAAAGCCCCTTTCAAGGGACATGTTGAAAGGGCAAATATTTTATTGGGACTAATACATAGTGATGTATGTGGACCAATAAGTACACAAGCTAGAGGTGATTATCAATACTTCGTTACATTTACTGATGACCTCAGTAGATATGGGTATGTGTACCTAATGAAGCATAAGCATGAAACCTTTGAAAGTTCAAAGATTTCAAGAATGAAGTACAAAACCAACTTGGCAAAAGTATCAAAATCCTTCGATCAGATCGAGGAGGTGAATACTTAAGCCAAGAGTTTCATGACTATCTAAAGGAGTGTGGAATAGTCCCACAAATCACTCCTCCGTATACTCCACAATGGAATGGTGTATCCGAGAGGAGAAATCGAACCTTGTTGGACATGGTTAGATCAATGATGAGTCATGCAGATATTCCGATAACGTTTTGGGGACATGCTCTAGAAACAGCGATTTTCTTACTGAACCGTGTTCCATCTAAATCAGTGGAAAAGACACCATATGAGATATGGACTGGGAAGCATCCTAGTATGTCTTTTATGAAGATTTGGGGTTGTGAGGCTTTCGTTAGACGTCACGCCACTAACAAACTTGGACCCAAATCTGATAAGTGTTTATTTGTGTGGTATCCTAAGGAAACAAAAGGATACTATTTCTATTATCCCACCGAGAACAAAGTAGTTGTTGCTCGGACTGGTGTATTTCTTGAAAGAGAATTTATTTCTAGAAAAACCAGTGGGAGAAAAATAGAACTTAGTGAAGTTCAACCACAAGAAAACACTGAACCTGAGATTGAGATGGAAACAGAGCAGGCACCGCAAGCTGTTGTGGAAGAAGTACCTGCTCAGGAGACACAAGCCCATCGTAGGTCTGTAAGAGAACAACAGGAGCCACAGAGATATGGATTTCTTGTGACTCAACAAGGTGACTTACTACTTATTGATGAGGATGAGCCGTCATCTTTTCAACAAGCTATAATGGGCACTGATTCTGAGAAATGGCAAGAGGCCATGAAATCTGAGATGGAATCCATGTATGCAAACCAAGTATGGACTTTGGTTGATCCACCTGAAGGGGTACGACCCATAGGGTGCAAATGGATTTTCAAGAAAAAGACCGATATGGATGGTAATGTACAAACCTATAAAGGTCGGCTGGTTGCAAAAGGATTCAAACAAATTCATGGTATTGACTATGATGAAACCTTTTCACCAGTGGCCATGGTTAAATCCATTGCAATAGCTGCATTTCATGATTATGAAATCTGGCAGATGGATGTCAAAACTGCTTTCCTTAATGGAAATCTGCTCGAGGATGTGTACATGACACAGTCCGAGGGTTTTGTCGATCCAAAGGATGCTGGAAAGATATGCAAGCTACAACGATCCATTATGGATTGAAGCAAGCTTCTCGGAGTTGGAATCTTCGTTTTGATGATGCAATCAAAGAGTTTGGTTTTATCAAAAACGTAGATGAACCTTGTGTCTACAAGAAGGTCAGTGGGAGCATAATCATTTTCCTAGTGTTGTATGTAGATGACATACTTCTCATTGGGAATGATATCCCTGCCTTACAATCTGTAAAGATTTGGCTAGGGAACTGCTTTTCGATGAAAGACTTAGGAGAAGCCACCTATGTATTAGGAATCAAGATCTATAGAGATAGATCGAGAAGGCTTCTTGGTCTAAGTCAAAGTACATACATAGACAAAGTGCTAAAACGGTTTAGCATGCAAGAATCAAAGAAAGGATTCGTGCCTATGACACATGGCATATATCTCTCGAAGGAACAGTGTCCTTCAACACCAGATGAGAGACAACGCATGAGTAAGATTCCGTATGCGTCAGCTATTGGATCTATCATGTATGCCATGATATGTACTCGTCCCGATGTATCGTATGCTTTGAGCATGACGAGCAGATATCAAGTTGATCCAGGTGAAGGTCACTGGATTGCAGTCAAGAACATCCTGAAGTACTTGAGAAGGACTAAGGATACATTCTTGATTTATGGAGGTGAGGAAGAGCTCAATGTAATGGGTTACACTGATGCAAGCTTCCAAACCGACAAAGATGATTTTTGATCGCAATCTGGATATGTGTATTGCCTAAATGGAGGTGCTGTGAGCTGGAAGAGTTCAAAGCAAGAGACAGTAGCCGATTCTACAACGGAAGCTGAGTATATTGCTGCCTCGGATGCAGGAAAGGAAGCTGTTTGGATCAGGAAGTTCATTTCTGAACTTGGAGTGGTCCCTAGCATTAAAGATCCGATAGAACTCTATTGTGATAACAATGGAGCCATCATATTGGCTAAGGAACCTAGATCTCACCAAAGATCCAAGCACATACTTTGGCGCTTTCATTTCATTCGAGAAATCGTTGAAAGGGGAGATGTTAAGATATGCAAAGTACCAACAGATGATAATGTATCTGACCCATTGACGAAGCCGCTGTCACAGCAGAAGCATGATCGCCATACTAGATCTTTAGGCAATAGGTATATGTCTGAGTGGTCTTAGTGCAAGTGGGAGATTTGTTGGGATATGCCCTAAGACAAGTCATTAGATGATTGTTTTGACATACAATGTTTATGATTTTATGAATGTCAATTCATTATTATATATTATTCTTTTAACTAGTGCAATGTGAATAAATATATAAGTTAATGTCCTTAGAATAATATTGTATTATTCTTAAACATTGTCCCTAGTCAAGTATTATCATGAATCAGGATAATGATAATACATAGAGACTAGTATGTTGTAAGGACCTCCGTGCCCTTAACCCGTTATTAGTGTATTAAGCAATACCATTAGTGCATATAATCATACTATCATGGGGAAAACCATATGTCTGATGTCCCCGAAATGATTAATTGCAATTAAAGCATTAATTATGTTTATATGATGAATTATTACGATGATTAAGTTGTGCGTGGAAAATGAAGTGTTATCATGATTTAATTGTGTTGATTTTAATTATGAGGAAAGTATGGATTTAATGAAGTTCGGAGCATTTTTGTAAAATGCTTTTAAAATACCATGTTGGCGTAATTTATACATCATGTTAATTATTGGGTATAATTTAATTAACCCATACCCCACTATACCCAACCCACTTCATTCATTTTAACCCATCACTCTTAAAATCCCCAAAATCCCTTCCCAACCCAAAACCCTTCCATTTTCGTTTTTGGGCTTAAAGAAGAAGAGGAATCCTTCCAAAAACTTGATTTGTGGAAATTGTTGGGAGATTTGGAGTCCCCAAGAGGTATGGATACCTCCTTGTTGTTTTTGTAAAGTTTTATTTGAGTTTGATATGGTTTTGGAGGGTTTTGAAATGGGTTTGTTTTGGGTATGTGTTGTATGGGTTTGGGATATGATTTTATGAGGTTTTTGTGGTGGTAAGTTGTTGGGATGTATTTGGTTTAAGATGTATTGGTTTATTTGGGAGTTTTATGCCAAAAAATGGAGTTCACCCGAAAAAGTCGCAGCGACCGATCGATCGGTAGCAGGGCAACGATCGATCGGTGCATGTGCGAAGCGAGGGCTGAAGTTTCTTTATTTACCGATCGATCGGTGGAAGTGACCGACCGATCGGTGGATGACTAACGATCGATCGGTGGCTTGGACCGGTTGATCGGTGAAATGCCGTAGCTTAAATTTTAATTATGAACAGTTACCGATCGATCGGTAAGGGTGACCGATCGATCGATAAAGCGATTTTGCTGAAGATGATTTTCTTGGCTTAATTGATGGAATTTTTGGTATTAGGCTATTATTTAGCTCCTAATATTGATTTGTATGGTTGTGTGGAACCATCCCAGGTGCCAACAACATCGAGAAGATAGAGTTCTTCAATTTCTCCACTTTTGGAATTAAGGTACGTAAGAAGCGTACGGGCATCGGACGGTATCACACTCCTAACTATGACTATGCATTTATCGCGTAAGTATGTACGATGAAATGATGACGTTTACATGAAATGATGTTTATATGTTATGATGGTTTAAATGATGTTACGATGTTATGATATGGTAAGATGCCATACGATTGGGTAAGATGCCCATGTGGTAAGATGCCACACGATGTTATGATATGGTAAGATGCCATACGATGGGGTAAGATACCCATGTGGTAAGATGCCACATGATGTTATGATAAGTAAGTCCACGATGAAGATGATTTTATAATGAATAAAGATGATAAGATGTTTAAGACGGTGATATGATAAGTAAGTCCACGATGAAGATGATTTTATAATGAATAAAGACGATAAGATGTTTAAGACGATGTTATGATAAGTAAGTCCGCGATGAAGATGAATTTATAATGAATAAAGATGATAAGATATTTAAGACGATGTTATGATAAGTAAGTCCACGATGAAGATGATTTTATAACGAATAAAGATGATAAGATGTTTAAGATGATGTTATGATAAGTAAGTCCACGATGAAGATGATTTTATAATGAATAAGATGATAAGATGTTTAAGATGATATTATGATAAATAAAGATGCTTACGATGATGTTACGATAAATGATGATGATGTTTATGATGAATAAAGATGACAAGATGCTTACGATGATGTTATGATAAATGAAGATGATATGACGTTACTATAACGATTATGATGAGACGATGATGTCTATAAGATGATAATGCTTATATGATAATGATGTTTACAAGATAACGATGTCTATAAGATGCTATGATGTTTATGATGAATACGAAACTATGTTATTAAGAATGGTTGAATGTCCGGTGGTTATTATGGGCAAGCGAGGAAGGTCTTGCCGCTCACATAACTGAGCGATGGGGTACATCCGCTATCAAGGTGTAGCGAGGGGTATCATCCGCTGAGCGATGGGGTACATCCGCTATCAAGGCGTAGCGATGGGTATCATCCGCTGAATAAAGAGATACATCCGCTATCAAGGCGTAGCGATGGGTATCATACGATGTGTTATGTCGAGCGAGGGGGCCAATTGTGCCGCTGTCATAATAGAACCGGGACAGTTCCACTTCTAATTAACATAGTTTGATGTGATCATATATGTGAAGTATGATTTTAATCATTTATGCCGAGAACTAACAATTATATGCATGACTATGAAACATGGACAACCAAAGAGGGTTAATGCGATTAACCAGGAAGTATACGTTACCCATTTACTTCATGCATTTATTTATATGCCATTACCCTATGATGTTGAGTAATGATGTACATGCTCACGATGGGTTGTTCCTGTAGGTACACATTTGGATTTGGAGGGCTATGGGCAGGGTTGAAGAAGTGAGCTTCGAGATGCCTTATGAATTAGGATTCAGGATTTGGTATAGTCTCTACTCCAGGAGTAGTATAATTCTATAGCGCCATTCATTTGAGAATGTAATTAATTTGCTTGAAGTTTTATTTTGGCCTGTAATTCTAATAACTCACGTAACAACCGGAGCCCTAAACTGTCTGTGATGCATGTTTAGCCCTAATTATTTCTTGCTTATGATGTTAAGGTAGGAAGGCCCTACAATATGCAAGTGCAACACCATATGCTATCCAGAAAATTTCTTGCATTCAATCCACATAATATTCATATTCCCCAACCAAGATTATTCATATAACATGCACCCTCATAATACACTAACATGCTCTTAGTTCATTTAGCAATTCCGTATTTAATTGCATGTAACCATAAATGAATAGAGAAGAGCTGTAACCCATTTATACATTCCATATACACGTAAAATGTACTCACATAAGAGCACCCAATGAACACGCGTGTATCTAATGTATAAAAGCACTCTACCGGGTACCGTTACTGGCACTTCAATCTTGGAAGCACCTCCCAAGCATAGCTCGACCTCAACTTTGGCTCTATGCGCTTATTCAACCAGTTCTGATACCTCGATCATGGAAGTACCTCAATCAACAGCCCGAGCTCAATTTCCAAAGCTGCTGCTACACCTGTAACACCTGCCCCAACAGAGACAGCCCCCACACTGGGTGAGCATACCAATACCACCAATCCAAAAATCATAACATTGCATTTCAAATACAGAATGTAAATGCCATAATTTAAATGATACTCCCTGGATGGTAACACCCTCATCCGGGATCCCCTGTATTGTCCCTGTTCTCAAAATAACCAAACTCATCAAATTCCCAAAGCCAGTTAATCGTCACATAGATTAACTAATACCGTTCTATTTTGCCAGTTCCATGATCAATATGGTAAAATCATAATATAAAAGACCATAGATCTCACATATATCTAACCAATAATTCCGTGTTCCATTTCGTTGCTCGCTCCACAATAGCGGCATACTAAACCTCGCGCACGCTCAACAATAGCGGCGTCATAACCGATGGTCGTTCAACGGCGACAGCATCCCAAATCATTGCTCACTCAAAAGCGGCACCGTATGGTTCCCAATGTATAACCATTTGACGTGAATACCATTTACCAGGCATATCATTATCCATTTATAGTAAGTATCATGCACCATGCATTTCAATACCTATTCGATGCAATTACCACATGCCACATATTTCAATATCCATATAATGCAATTATCACACCCCATGTGTTCCAATGCCCATTTCATACAATTATCACATACCGTGCATTTTATAGTTGCAACACTATAATAGGCTATGCTCATACGTCATACGTACCTTAAGTCTCCGTAGTCCAAGACAAACCTTGCTTGAGTTCCATGCCTCGAGAAATATGTGCTAAAAAACACATAAACAACTCACAATCAAGAATAAGCATGCGATCACGTGCCCACGCACGTTTGCAAACCTCAAAACCCATTGTCAATCCATGACGATTACCAAAATAAAAGCCCCCCGGCTAAACATGCATAATGCCCAAAATATACCATTTAACAAGTTTAAAAGATAACCAAGAATTCAACCGGGAATTCCGTTTTATTAAACTTTGGCCTCAACCAATCCATTTTAAAAGCATAGCATTCCTATTGGAATGTAGACATTGCCCCGGAAACGGCCCCTTTAAACCTCGGTTCCAAAATCCCAACATTTCCAAAAATTTTAAAAAAAAACAACATCCTACAAGCGGCGATAGATCGCCTCAAACATCGCGATCGATCGCCTCCAACCAGTGGCCAAAAGCGCCTACTCGCGATTTCTCCTCCAAGGGAGAAAAGGGAAAGGGGGGAGAAGGGTTTGGGCGATGAGAGAGGGAAGAGAGGGAAAGATTCCGTGCCAAATGACGGAATACCGAGTCCACTTGGTATATATAGCAAAAATGCCCCAAAATACCAATACCCCCACAAATAAATCATGATTCATTAAAAATCATCTGTTTACAAAAACTCTCTCTCCAACATCAAATCCCCAGACTGGCCCCAACATAAGGCACCCCGGACCCCAAGTCCCACTAAAAACCCAACTCACAGGTTTTCCACCAAAATGAGAATACAATCTCAACCTTTGGATCCAACTGTCCCAAATGCCCGATTTAACAACCTCGGGAGACCCAAAACAGCAATTAATTCCTAATTGCCACAATTAAAAATCCATCAAGGATTAATACCACACCGGGATTAACATCATTAATCCCCGGACATCACATATGTGTTGATTGATGAATTGTTCATTGATATGAGATGTCAAATCAACACATGGGTACATGTTAGAGAACGATGTACTAGACAGACCCACCATGAGAATGCTACATGGATAGTTATATGAGTGTCATAAGCAATTCTCATAGTGATAATAATGTATGTAATCCTTACGACTTGTGATCATCAGAGATCCCAACATAAGGAGTTATGTATCTTGATATTGTCAAACGTTACCTGTAACAGGGTATACTATAAAGGCGACTATTGGATACACTACGAATTATGTAGAGGGATGTTGACTGATCGAGATAGGATTTGTCCCTCCTATATAACAGGAGATGTGTTTGGCCCTTGATCAAGTGAGAACTAAAATGCATGGCCATGCTCGAATGAGTCGATATGAGATATCGAGCTTATTCGTTTATTCTAGTTCTACTTGGGGATCAAGAAATAGAGATTGAATATACGAGTATGACTATTCCATGACTCGTGTTCAATCTAAACACAAAGGACAAAGGGATTAAGTAACATGGTTAATATTATCACAAGTTCTAAAGGTTATGTCGAGTCATTGACATTCTTGTAATTTGGGTAGCCTTGATGTGTTGCTAGACACCGCTCTTTGCTTGTAACATAAAATGAGATTTTATGTCACTGCCAACATTACAAGATCCTATCGGGTCGCACAAAAGATTAAATCGAGAAAAGAAATTAAATTCATTGGATGAATTAATTAATTAAGAAGAGTCTTAATTAAATGATTAAAAGGTTTTAATTAAATCATGGGTTTGGGCCCATGAGGCTTTAAGAAAGCCTTTAATTAAATCATATATAAAATAACAAGGTGATTTTTATTCCGCTGCGTTGTATGCTAATAGGATTACTTACAGCTTTTCAGATTTAGTTACCATATGCCGCTCCATCTCCCACGTGACCTCCTAGACACCCCTGCGATCCCACTGACCTTGACCATCGGTATCACTTTGTTCCAAAGTCTGCGATCAGCTCTATCCAGAATCCTGACTGGTTGTTCCACGTAGGACACATCAGAATCTAACTGCACTTCAGAAGGCTGCAACACATGTGACGGATCCGGCTTATACTTCCGCAACATAGATACATGGAATACGTCATGAATACCAGACAATGACGGTGGCAAAGCCAGACGGTAAGCCAAGGTACCAATGCGCTGCAAAATCTCATATGGTCCCACATACCTCGGAGATAGTTTTCCACGCATTCCAAACCAGACAACACCTCTGAAAGGTGAGATCTTTAAAAAGTGTAAGGACCCCCATGCCCTTAATCCATTATTAGTGTATTAACCCAAACATTTAGTGCATGTGATTATATATGTAGGGGAAACTTCCACTTGACATCATAACAAACCATGCCAATAATAAAATTCCTTTACATTATTCCATACAATGTCTAGTTTCCGCAACTAAGTTCACATACGTATCATGCACCATTATAATACACTAACACGTTCTCAGTTCATTTGGCAATTCGATAAATAATTGCATGCATCACATAAATGAAAAAGAGAAAGACCATTGCCTTCTTTATACAACCCATATACACATCATAGTGCTCACATGCGAGCATCGAATAAGTATGCGTGTATCTATGAAATACAAAATGTACTCCCTGGATGGTATCATCCTCATCCAGGATTCCCTGTACTGTCCCTGTTCTCAAAACAACTGAAACCATCAAATTCCCAAATGCCAGTTAATCATTACATTGATTAACATATCCATTAGCCATATACCGATATCATAATCAATAGTATCAAATCATTAAACAATGATTACAGACATTCCCCATATCTCACTTATGGTTCCATAGTTCTATTCCATTGCTCGCTCTACAATAGCAGCATTTCATACCCACGCATGCTCAACAGCAGTGGCGTCATAACCGATGTTCGCTCAAAGGCGACGACATCTAATCATTGCTCGCTCAAAAGCGGCACCATATGATTCCCAATGCATATATATATGACCATTGTAGCAATTACCATAAACCATGCATTTTCATATACATTTATTGCTAGTACCATATATCATGCATTCCCATACACATTCATTGCAATACAGTGTACCAAGCACTCAACAATTGCAAATATATAAAAGGGCTATGCTCGTACGTCATACGTTATGATTCCGTAGTTCAAGTCCAAACACTGCCTCAGTCCCGAGGTCCGATGAAGGAATGTGCTAAACACAATTCAATAACTCATAATCAATGAGTAATCCCAAATTCAATGCACAAGCATGAAATCCAACCCCAATCATCCCAACACGATGATTAAATAGTAAATGGTCGATAATCGCTCCCTAAAACCCGAGGGAGAACCCAAAATACAATTTTACACAATCACCCTACCGATCGATCGGTCACCATTACCGATCGATCGGTAACTGTTCACAAAATCGATTAAGCTACGGCTTTGCACCGATCGATCGGTCCAACCTACCGATCGATCGCTAGCCACCCACCGATCGATCGGTCGCTCACACCGATCGATCAGTAAAGACAGAAATAGCCACCCAACGCTACGCACTTGCACCGATCGATCGGTCCAAGCTACTGATCGATCGATCGCTGCGCGAACCCGAAAAACACCATTTTCAAAAGCTTTAAAACCCCACAAAACATCCCCAAACTCCCTCCAACTCAAAAATAGCCACAAACAAACACCCTAGAACACTCAACAAGGGTTAAAATCCATTTTAAAACAAAACCCATAAAATTTCAAGATTTTACAAAATATCCCAAAACCCAAAACTCAACCATTTAGCACAAAACTATAATCAAATCGAAGCTAAAGGTGAGGAGAAGAAGATTACCAGCCTTTCTTCAAGAAATCGAGCTCCCAAGACGAGCCCCCATTGATTTGTGCCAAGAGAAGAAGAGGGGAAGGGTTTGGGGTGAGGGGAAAGAGGCGTGAGGGAGAGGAGTGTAAGGACCCTAGTTCTTAAGTGCGGATTAAGGGCATAATTAGAGCTAATATAAATTATCAGAGTAAAATAATCGTGTTGAGACTATGAGCCTTGAGAGTTACATGCCAAAATAAGGACTGTCAAATGGATTAATTACATTCCCAATCAAATGAATGTATTAACTATAGCTTTACACTACTCCTAGAGTAGACACTATACAAAAGTAATCCTGTCCTTCATCTACTAAAAGTGTTCTTCACAAGCTCACCGCCTCAACCCGCTTTAGCCCTTCTTATCATGCCAAAAGTGTACCTACAAGGACAACCCCCAAACATGAGCAATAATATCATTCATATTCAACACAATATGAATATAAGGCGTAAATGCATAAATCACAATAAAACACTTCCTGTTTTTCCCATGCATTTTAAACGCTTCCAGTTTGGTTGTCCATGTATAACTCATGAGTATAATCAATAGATTATTTAATGGTCTACACATGTCATGACATAATACCATTTCATCATCACCAAAAACCAATCTCCAATCCCTAGTATGTTCATCACAATGTATTTTAATGCCCCTCGCTTATTTACATATAGGCGGCATAGAATAACCTCGCTTCAATGGACATGCGGCGCTCCCACCCCTCGCTTCACATTGAGCGGCAAATATTCTTTCCTCGCCTCATATGATAACCACGCTTAAATGTGACATGCGGCGCTCCCACCCCTCGCTTCACATTTAGCGGCAACAAATCAAATAGTGGCAAGCATTAAAATCATCAAGGGATGACCACGACTCATGGGATGTGCACCAATAACCATCATATGCATATACAATCATCATGCATAATTCAACATGTATTTGCATCCACAATGCATAATTCCATATATACTCGCATCCACAATGCATAACAATGAGTATATTAGATACATGTACCGTTGGGTGCCCGTACGTCCTCTACGTACCTTTCCAAAATGTAGGATGTGGTAGGACTTCACTTCCTTGGCTGTGTCGCCACCTGGGACGGTTCTGCACATTCACACAAATCAATATTAGAACCCAATAATAGTCCGATACCAAAAATCCTACAAAAATAACCAAAAACATCACATTTTGTGACTCGCGATCAATCGCTGCAAAGGGCCGATCGATCACGAGATCACACTGCCCGAGTCTCAAATTTTGCTCTTTCGGCGATCGATCGCCACACTTGGCGCGATCGATCGCCAACCTCGCCGATCGATCGCCGATCGATCGCCCAAGTATGACGATCGATCGCCAAAAGCTTCTGGAGCACACTGCCAGCTTGCGATCGATCGCTCTTGTACAGAACAGACCACTGAAAGTATAAGTGCGGAACGGTCTGTTCTTGTATATGTAAGAACGGCTCGATGGCTAGTATGAAAGAATAAGTGCAGAAAGATAATACACAGGATATGTTTCTGGAAGTTCGAAGGTGGTGTAATCCTTCTACGTCTCCCCTTCTTCCAATTAAGGAAGGTTTATACTAGAAGACTTTGATTTATACAATCCTGTTGTACAAACCCGATTCAGACTGGATTTATCTCACTACCAGTCTGAAACTCCTAGTCACTCGATCTGCTCAGACACACTCTGTCTGACAGTTACAATATATTTCTCACTTCTATTTTTCAATACAGAATACACAAGATGCGCACAGTGATCCTAAATGATCAAATGTTACAAAGTAAACGTGCTTAAGAATGATTTCAGCTCGAGAGCTTCTGAGCTTGTAAGCTTGTGCTGTTTTGCTTTCTTGTGCGTTTTTCAATTGATCAGCGAGAGTCTCTATATTCCTTTTGTTGCATCCTTTTATAGTTGTAAGTACCAACGACATTATTTCCCTTAATGTGCAACTTTGACTCTGCTTGAGCTCTGAGTAAGCTACAGTCTTCTTCTTCAGGATACTTGCCGTTCTGGTTCATACTTTCGGCGATTGTCAGATAGGCTCTTCTTTGTCTTCTTACCTTATATGGCAATCTTCAGTCTTTGGTACTTTATAGCATTAATTACGACATTAAATGCTACAATAAATAGCCGTTAATGAATCGGACTGAGGAGCCATTCTTTATGTATCCTTGACTGCTCTGATCTGATAAAGATTGAGATCGATCTGAAGCTTTGATAAAGTCAGTCTGAAATTCATCGATCCGGTCTGATATGCTTTGTTATCTTATCAGCTTGATCTGTTATGGGCGATCGATTTGGTCAGTCTGATTTCACTCGATCCGGTCTGAAATGTTTTGTCATCTTTAAAATCTCATCGTTAAGGTCCGGAACTAACAAATTCCCCCTTTTTGATGATGACAAAACCTAGCTTCTAAGTCTGTTTAACTAGTCTGATAAGAACTCTGAAGCGAAAACTTTCGGATCGATTACTTCCTCTTTGTTCAAAATAAATGAACATTATTAAGTTGGATCGATTAAGCCTTTATTAAAGTTCAAAATAAATGAACAAGGACTTAATAAAGAAAGATTTTTATTGATAAAAAATCTCGCATACCGTCAGTCTAAAAATTTAATCAACGAGACTGCTATCTTCTTGAAGTTTGAGGCGGCTTGAAGTCTTTCTTCTTTTTCCCCTTTTTGTCAGCAGCAATCTCTTGAAGAAACTCAACAACTTGTGCGAGCTGCGCGCTGATAGCGTCAAGACGAACGTCTTGAGCGCGGAGGGAATTGGCAACAGATGCTCGGACTTCAGTGGCCAGCTCGATCTGCTCTTTTCTCAGGCTGTTTTTATAAGTGGCTTGCTGAGAAAACAGATCATTCAGTCCTCGCTGAAGACTGCTTATACTGGCTGGCATCTTCTCTTTGAATGAATCAAAGTCCAAAGCTGTAAGCCTCTGACCTTGATGAACTTCTAGAACTCGTTGAGAGAGTGACATGCAGTTGTCAGAGAAATGCTGTAGGGTCTTCCTACCTTGACATCGTCTTAATCACCTATTAGGGACTAAACATGCATTTACAACGTCTTAGAGTTTCAGTTGTAGCTTAGAGCTAGTAAAATTATGGGCCGAGAATGAAATTTAAAAGCTAAATAAAGCTAAATAATTACATTCACAAAATGAATGTTAAGGCGATAGAATTATTCTACTCCTAGAGTAGATACTATCCAAAAGTTCTTGCATCCTAACTTCTTCCATGCTTCTCAAGGCTCACTGCCTCAACCCAGCCCTTAGTCCATTAGTCCAAAGGTGTACATACAGGAACAACCCATCATGAGCATTTACATCGTTACTTAACATCATAAGGAAATGGCATATAAATAAATGCATGAAAGTAATTGATAACATATACTTCCTGGTTAATCGTATTAACCCTCTTTGGTTGTCCCTGTTTCATAGTCATGCATAAAATCATTAGTTCTTGCCATAAATGATTAAACATCATACTTCACATATATGCTCATAACAAACTATGTTAATTAGAAATGGACTGTCCGGGTGCTATTATGACAGCGGCACACTTGGCCCCCTCGCTCGACATAACACATCTTATGATACCCATCGCTACTCCTTGATAGCGGATGTATCTCTTATTCAGCGGATGATACCCGTCGCTACACCTTGATAGCGGATGTACCCCATCGCTCAGCGGATGATACCCATCGCTACACCTTGATAGCGGATGTACCCCATCGCTCATCAGCGGATGATACCCATCGCTACACCTTGATAGCGGATGTACCCCATCGCTCATTATGTGAGCGGCAAGACCTTCCTCGCTTGCCCATAATAACCACCGGACATTCAACCATTCTTAAGAACATAGTTTCATATTCATCATAAACATCGTAGCATTTCATAAACATCATCCTCTTGTAAACATCATTATCATATAAGCATTATCATCTTATAGACATCATCGTCTCATCATAATCGTTATAGTGACGTCTTATCATCATCATTTATCATAACATAATCTTAAGCACCTTGTCATCTTTATTCATCACAAAATCATCTTTATTCATCATAACATCATCGTCAATATCTTATCATCTTGATTCATTATCAAATCGTTTTCATCGTGAACTTACTTATCATAACATCATCCTAAACGTCTTATCATCTTGATTCATTGTCAAATCATCTTCATCGTGATCTTACTTAACATAACATCATCTTAAACATCTTATCATCTTCATGCATTATACACATCATCGTGGCATCGTAAATTCTTATGCATTCATAGTCATAATATAGGAGCATTGCCTCTCATCATATGGGCATCTTACCCTGTGGCATCTTACCACATCATAAACATCGTATTGCATCATCATAACTTACTTATCAAAATCATCATCATAATCTTCATCATCATAATCATCATCATCATAACTTACTTATCATAATCGTCTTCATAAACATCATATCATCTTCATTTATCATAACATCATCATAAACATCGTAAATACTTATGCAATTAATGCATAGTCAGAGTTAGGAGTGTGTTACCGTCCGATGCCCATACGCTTCTTATGTACCTTAATTCCAAAAGTGGAGAAATTGAAGAACTCTATCTTCTTGATGTTGTTAGCACCTGGGATGGTTCTACATAACCATACAAATTGATATTAGACGCTAATCAATAGCCCAATACCAAAACTTCAACAAAAATCAACATTTTTCATCTTTTGAACAGTGGCGATCGATCGCTCAAAATGAGGCGATCGATCGCCTGATTTTTCACTTAGCGGCGATCGATCGCTCAAAATGAGGCGATCGATCGCCTTGATGTTCATTTTGCTACTGGACGTTGGCGATCGATCGCGCCATTTGAGGCGATCGATCGCCTAAGCTCTTCTTCGCGTACTGCTTCTCGGCGATCGATCGCTGCTTTTGTAGCGATCGATTGCCACTTACAGTGGCCGCGATTTCTCCATTTCCAAGTGTATTTTGCAAGTTCATCTTCATACCTTTCAACACCAAACTTTTCAACAATAACAATAACATCATAACCCACTAAAACCCACTTAAAACACTTCAAAAATCATTCCCCAACCATAAATAACACATACCCATATAAATCCATTTCAAACCCTCCAAAATCAACACAACTCAAATAAAACTTTACAAAAGCTCCAAGGAGTGATATATACACATCATAGGGCTTAAATCTTACCAAGAATCACAAGGGTGAAGCTTTTGCAAGGATTTCTTTCCCACTTTAGTGCCAAACTCGAAAATTGGGGAAAAGGGTTTGGGAGAAATGATTTTGGGGATTTTGAGTGTAAAGGGGGAAAATGAATTAAAAAGGTGGGGTGGTGGGAGGTTATGTGGGTTTAATTAAATTGTACCCCAACACTTAACATGATGTATGAAATACCCCAACATGGTATTTTAAAAGCATTTTACAAAATGCAACCAACTTCGTTAAATTCATACTTTCCTCATAATTAACAATCAACACAATTAAATCATGTTAACCCCATTTCCTATCATGCATAACATGCACCTTGAAACGTAACCCCCGGGTCATGCCTATCATGTGACTAAGCATTTCATCGTGATAATTAATTTAAGCACAAAATCAATTATCCACATAATTAAACACATGAACATAATTAATGCCTTAATTGTAGTTAATTATTCCGGGGCGTCACATTACTCCCCTACTTATAAGATTTCGTCCTCGAAATCGCATGCACTTACCCCAAAAGAAACTAAACATAAATCACATACCAGAGAATAGTTCCGGGTAGTGCTGTACCATACGCCGCTCCGTCTCCCACGTAGCCTCCTCGACACCCCTATGATCCCACTGAACTTAGACCATCGGTAAAACTTTACTTCGTAGTCTGCGATCCTCTCGATCCAGAATTAACCGGTCGTTCTACGCCGGATACATCTGAGTCCAACTGCACTTCAGTAGACTGTAATACATGAGACGGGTCTGGCTCATACTTCCGTAACATAGAGGCATGGAAAACATCATACATCCCAGATAAAGACGGCGGTAGAGCCAAACAGTAAGCCAAAGTACTGGTACGCTGCAATACTTCATATGGCCCAACATACCTCGGGGATAACTTCCCCGCATACCAAAAAGAACTACACTTCTGAAGGGTGAGATTTCCAAGAAGACCCTGTCTTCTACATGGAACTCTAGCGGTCGTCGCCGCTCGTTGGCATAGGCTGCTTGCCTATCCTGGGTCGTCTTCATCTTTTGGCGTATCAACTTAATCTTGTCTTACATTGGCCGTTCTACTAGACAAGTCCTCCCAATACAGCGGTTACTCGCATCGTCGTCCATAAAGAGTTTCAAAAGGAGCCATTTAAATGCTCGCCTGATAGCTGTGATTTAAAGGAGAACTCTACGCAACCTCACTACATCCCGCACATATAGTTGGCCATCCTTGGGTATGCGAAAGACACATGACTAAGAATGAAGTGAACTACTTCGTCAGTCTATCAACGATCACTCAGATCGTATCGAATCCAGAGGCCGCTCTTGGCAAGTGGGTTTCAAAGTCCGTAGGTACATATTCCAACTTCCATTGGGTACTTCCGAGCTCTTCAGCTCGCCATCAGGCCTCTGTCTTTCTGTCGTTACCTGCTGGCATATCAAACATCTTTTGACAAGGCCATAACATCACGCTTCATACGTCTCCACTAGAAGCGACCGCTTAGGTCCTTGTACAACTTTCTTCTTCCTGGGTGGTTACTGAACCGACTACGGTGAGCTTGCTCCAAGATTCCTTTACGCAACTCCGGCGTATTTGGGACTACCCATCGGTGGCCCAATCTTAATGAATCATCTTCTGCCACTCTGAACTTTGATGGCCGTCCTTGAAGTACTATAAATGACCATCTTTGAACCTCATCATCCGACCTCCGGCTTTCCTGATAACCTCAAATATGTCTGGCTCGGCCGACAAGATCGACACTCGCACCGGCGACGTGTCCACACCAATATCATAGCCCAGTTGGCGATAAGGAGTCATCATCGCTGATAAACACATAGTGTCTTCAACAGTACTTTTCACTTCCAACTTAAGGTGTCTGCTATCAAGTTGCTTTACCAGGATGGTGCTCAATCTCACAGTCAAAATCTTTGAGTAAGTCCATTCATCTTCTTGTCGCATATTCAACTCAGCCTGTGTGAACAAAAACTTCAGGCTCTTATGGTCCGTGTAGATGGTAAACGACGTACCGTCCAAGTAATGCCTCCAAATTTCAAGGCAAACATAATGGCTGCCAGCTCCAAATCGTGGACTGGGTACTTAGCCTCGTGTGGTTTCAACCGCCTCGATGCATAAGCCAGCACAAGCTTATCTCGCATCAACACATAGCCCAAACCTTGAAGTGATGCATTCATGCACAAGGCAAACTTCTTATTCTCAGAAGGAATCACCAACATAGTTGTTGAAGTCAAACGGCGCTTCAATTCTTGGATGTTGTCCTCACAAGCTTCGGACCAAAGGAATGGCACTCCTTCCTGAGTCGGCCGTGCCAGCGGCTTAGTGATCTTGATATAACATGACCCACGTACACTACACTGCTCAACCAGAACTCGTACTTACTGAGCTTTGCATACAACTGATGATCCCTAAGGATCTGAAGTACTGTTCTCGAGTGCTTTACACGTTCCTCTTCAGTTCGAGAGTAAATAAGCACATCGTCGATGAAAACTATGACGAACTAATCCAAACATGGTTGGAGCACCCTGCTCATCAGGCTCATACAACAACTGGGGCATCCGTCACCCCAAAGGGCATGACTAAGAATCCATAGTGCCCATATAGTCCTGGAAGCTGTCTTTTGTACGTCGTCCTCTCGAACTTGAATCTGACGATACCCCGATCTCAGATCGATCTTACTGTAGAGCCTCATACTCCACAGCTGATCAAACCAATCATTAATCCTCAGAAACGGATACTTATTCTTCACTATGGCTTTGTTCAGTTGCCTGAAATCGGTGCACAACCGCAACGAACCATCTTTCTTTCGACAAACAGGACTGGTGCATCCCAAGGCGATATGCTAGGGTGTATATAGCCCTTGTCAAGGAGCTCTTGCAACTGAACCTTTATCTTCCCTTGGCTCCGCCGGTGTCATCCTATACAGGGCACGAGGAATGGTAAACGTCCTTGGTAGTAACTTAATCCCAAACTCGACCTCTCTCGTCGGTGGGAATCCGGGAATCTCTTCCGGAATGCATCAGGAAACACCGCCACTACGGGCACATCCTCAATCTTTAACTCTTGCCTCTTTCATTAATAACCACAGTATAGTTGAGATATCCTTTGTGGTCTCGTTCCAATAACTGTGCCATCTTGACAACAGGTATTAACGGAATCCTTGAACGGAAATCATCCCCATCGAATGTCCATCGGACTCCCATATCAGACCTGGATCGGACAGTCCTTGTCTGCAGTCCACAACTGCCTGATACCTGTTCAGAACGTCAATGCCTACAAACTGACATCCCCAGAATAATCAAGTCTGTCCTCAGTTCGTTACCCTCAAAATAAATGAGGCCGTCTTAACCAATCTGATCAGCTATCAAACTTCTTCCAGCGGGGGTCGAGACTACAAGAGGCGACGGAGAAGCGCACATGAAATCGCGTCGTTTACTTTAGCATTTGCTGCTATACTGCAAGATAAGGGTTAACAACAATACCCAAAAGCAGTTCACATAATACATCGTTAGAGAAATGAAACATGTTAGCACCACATCATATACTTCATACGCAACTTATGCACAAAACCTGTTTAAAAGTAAGCACCTAGCCAACTTATTGCTAAGGCTCCCCTTAACTCATTCCCGAGTTATCTAACCACTGCTCTGATACCACTAATGTAGGGTCTTCCTACCTTGACATCGTCTTAATCACCTATTAGGGACTAAACATGCATTTACAACGTCTTAGAGTTTCAGTTGTAGCTTAGAGCTAGTAAAATTATGGGCCGAGAATGAAATTTTAAAAGCTAAATAAAGCTAAATAATTACATTCACAAAATGAATGTTAAGGCGATAGAATTATTCTACTCCTAGAGTAGATACTATCCAAAAGTTCTTGCATCCTAACTTCTTCCATGCTTCTCAAGGCTCACTGCCTCAACCCAGCCCTTAGTCCATTAGTCCAAAGGTGTACCTACAGGAACAACCCATCATGAGCATTTACATCGTTACTTAACATCATAAGGAAATGGCATATAAATAAATGCATGAAAGTAATTGATAACATATACTTCCTGGTTAATCGTATTAACCCTCTTTGGTTGTCCCTGTTTCATAGTCATGCATAAAATCATTAGTTCTTGCCATAAATGATTAAACATCATACTTCACATATATGCTCATAACAAACTATGTTAATTAGAAATGAGACTGTCCGGGTGCTATTATGACAGCGGCACAATTGGCCCCCTCGCTCGACATAACACATCTTATGATACCCATCGCTACGCCTTGATAGCGGATGTATATCTTATTCAGCGGATGATACCCGTCGCTACACCTTGATAGCGGATGTACCCCATCGCTCAGCGGATGATACCCATCGCTACACCTTGATAGCGGATGTACCCCATCGCTCATCAGCGGATGATACCCATCGCTACACCTTGATAGCGGATGTACCCCATCGCTCATTATGTGAGCGGCAAGACCTTCCTCGCTTGCCCATAATAACCACCGGACATTCAACCATTCTTAAGAACATAGTTTCATATTCATCATAAACATCGTAGCATTTCATAAACATCATCCTCTTGTAAACATCATTATCATATAAGCATTATCATCTTATAGACATCATCGTCTCATCATAATCGTTATAGTGACGTCTTATCATCATCATTTATCATAACATAATCTTAAGCACCTTGTCATCTTTATTCATCACAAAATCATCTTTATTCATCATAACATCATCGTCAATATCTTATCATCTTGATTCATTATCAAATCGTTTTCATCGTGAACTTACTTATCATAACATCATCCTAAACGTCTTATCATCTTGATTCATTGTCAAATCATCTTCATCGTGATCTTACTTAACATAACATCATCTTAAACATCTTATCATCTTCATGCATTATACACATCATCGTGGCGTCGTAAATTCTTATGCATTCATAGTCATAATATAGGAGCATTGCCTCTCATCATATGGGCATCTTACCCTGTGGCATCTTAACACATCATAAACATCGTATTGCATCATCATAACTTACTTATCAAAATCATCATCATAATCTTCATCATCATAATCATCATCATCATAACTTACTTATCATAATCGTCTTCATAAACATCATATCATCTTCATTTATCATAACATCATCAAAAACATCGTAAATACTTATGCAATTAATGCATAGTCAGAGTTAGGAGTGTGTTACCGTCCGATGCCCGTACGCTTCTTATGTACCTTAATTCCAAAAGTGGAGAAATTGAAGAACTCTATCTTCTTGATGTTGTTAGCACCTGGGCTGGTTCTACATAACCATACAAATTGATATTAGACGCTAAACAATAGCCCAATACCAAAAATTCAACAAAAATCAACATTTTTCATCTTTTGAACAGTGGCGATCGATCGCTCAAAATGAGGCGATCGATCGCCTGATTTTTCACTTAGCGGCGATCGATCGCTCAAAATGAGGCGATCGATCGCCTTGATGTTCATTTCGCTACTGGACGTTGGCGATCGATCGCGCCATTTGAGGCGATCGATCGCCTAAGCTCTTCTTCGCGTACTGCTTCTCGGCGATCGATCGCTGCTTTTGTAGCGATCGATCGCCACTTACAGTGGCCGCGATTTCTCCATTTCCAAGTGTATTTTGCAAGTTCATCTTCATACCTTTCAACACCAAACTTTCCAACAATAACAATAACATCATAACCCACTAAAACCCACTTAAAACACTTCAAAAATCATTCCCCAACCATAAATAACACATACCCATATAAATCCATTTCAAACCCTCCAAAATCAACACAACTCAAATAAAACTTTACAAAAGCTCCAAGGAGTGATATATACACATCATAGGGCTTAAATCTTACCAAGAATCACAAGGGTGAAGCTTTTGCAAGGATTTCTTTCCCACTTTAGTGCCAAACTCGAAAATTGGGGAAAAGGGTTTGGGAGAAATGATTTTGGGGATTTTGAGTGTAAAGGGGGAAATTGAATTAAAAAGGTGGGGTGGTGGGAGGTTATGTGGGTTTAATTAAATTGTACCCCAACACTTAACATGATGTATGAAATACCCCAACATGGTATTTTAAAAGCATTTTACAAAATGCAACCAACTTCGTTAAATTCATACTTTCCTCATAATTAACAATCAACACAATTAAATCATGTTAACCCCATTTCCTATCATGCATAACATGCACCTTGAAACGTAACCCCCGGGTCATGCCAATCATGTGACTAAGCATTTCATCGTGATAATTAATTTAAGCACAAAATCAATTATCCACATAATTAAACACATGAACATAATTAATGCCTTAATTGTAGTTAATTATTCCGGGGCGTCACAAATGCTGGAGAGTCCGTGCCAGGGAGGGAGGTGCATCAGATAGCCGGCTGGGAGAGTGATCGGATGATGATAGTGCAGGATCATCTTCTTCAGCAATCGGCATAATGGAAGATATGGCAGCCTGATGACTTTCGGATCGGACCAGGGTGACCAAATCCGAAGAAAATTCCTGAATGAAAGCCAGATCTTCATCTGATTGTCCCGGAGGAGTGCGGGGACTGAGAGGCTCCTCAATCTGTAAAGCTGCAACAACTGTAGACACCACTAAATCCGGATCGACGAAGTCTGGTGCGTCAATTGTTGCAAGTGCTGCGGTTGGACTGATTTGTGCACGGGAGGCTGATGACCCCAAAGGAATAGATGTTGTTGGAGAGTCCAACAACACATTCAATGGTTCATCATCTGTAGCAGACGGAGCATTAGGCAATGGCTGCTCCGCTGTCTGATCTGCTGTCTGATATGGTACGAGCTCTGCAGTCTGAGCTGCTGCTTGATCTGCAGACTGATCTGCGGCTGGTTCTGCAGGTTGCGCTGCTGGCTGATCTTCAGTCTGGTCTGCTGCCCCAGAGGGAATAACTTCAACAAAAGGTTCTGCCAGAGTTTTGCTTGCAGAAGGATGATCCGGGCTGGTTGCTGGAGTGGATACACTGATCTTCTGTCGTTGAAAACGGACAGCTAAGTGAAGAGCATGAACATCCATCTCTAATTGAGCAATAACGGCCCCATCATCTCTGGCAGTTGGAGCATTTGGATCGAAGTTCTCTTTCTTAGCAGCTAGGAGCAGATTGGCCAGTCTGAATCTTTGAATTGCCGTAAATAGCTCTTTGCGCTGCACAGCAAGCCGAACATCATCAGTCTCTGTTCCTTTCAGAACTTCTTCTTCCATCTTCTTCAGTCTGCTCAACTTGCCGAAAAACATCTCAATGTGGTTGATAGTCCGGTACTGGACGTATTCATCAAAGACCACAATGAGTCCCTTCACCTTCTCATCAACATCCTCCATAGCAATGTCGATGGCTGTCTGCGCTGCAGATTTGGGTTTGGAGGAGAGGGGTTCGGAGAGAATGGCTTTTCCCTTGCCGGTGGAGGAAGGGGACTTGATCCCTGATTGGGTATAATCTCCCAACTCAGTGATAACTATCCCTTTGACCACGGGAATGGCAGAGGGAAGTCTAACGGTGACTTTGGGTGCAGGGGTTGAAGTGGTTGAAATTTGTTTTGAAGGTTGGGGTGCAGGGGTGGCTTTAGTTGGTAGCAAAATGGGTAGGGGTAGAGTTTTGATTGGTTTGGTAATCTGGGTTCTTGGCTTCTTGGGAAGTGGCTTGGTTGGAGGCGAGGGAGCAGACTGAGTTTCATCAGTCTGGATGGTCAGCTTTCGCTTAATCCGAGGTTTGCGCGTAACAGCTTGTTCTTCGACCTTCTCAATCTTGACTGCAGCCAGAGTGGTAGAAGTAGGCGGAGCACTCTTGGACTTCAGCAGTGCGAGCCCTTTTGAGTTTAGAATCTTGAAGGGACTGAGAGCGGACTACTTTCCCAGCTCGATGTCTAAGGACTCCAGTAGCTAGCTGAGAGGAACAGCAAAGCATACGGCCTGTTTGGATGCAATCACCGTTTCCATCAGAACTCCAAAAAGAATCACGGACCAGTTCATCTTCTGTCCGGATATTATAGCCGTCATAGCCCTGAACTTCTCTGCGGTTACAGCGTCAAAACTTCCTGCTTTGCTTAGAAGAGGTTTGCCAACGATTTCGCACAGCACCTGGAAATGAAAGAGCATTTCCTTCTTCTTAAACGAGGGTTGCAGGCGGTGGCCAAAAATAGAGATCTTCCCTTGAAGATCTGAGAGTGACGCTTGAGGAATATGTCCAAATTCTGTCAGTCCGGAATTGGGGAGGCCAAAGGTTTTGGCCAGCGTCATCGGCGAGATATCAAATGATTTGCCCTTGACAGTAGTGGATATTGATGTCTTCTGGGAGACGGCATTGGCGAAAAGTTCGCGGATTTCTGATTCATAAACAACTGTGCCGTACTACAGAAAGTTTCTCAGACCAGATGATTCCAAAGCTCGGAAGATGGACACCATCTCTGTATCTTCTGCCCTGTAAATATCATTAAACTCAACGGAGAGAGAGTTGTGAGTAATGGTAGCCATTGGAGTGAAGGTAAACGAGTGCGAAGATTTAGGAGAGTGAGAGAATAAGAAAACAGATAGCGGTAAATTGTAAAAAGTGAAAGAAGATGAAATGTTCAGCCCGCTAAATAGGAGAGAGAAGACACATGTCTTTATCTCGATGACTGATAAAAAGAAATTCAAAATAAACGGTCAGGATAACAGATAGATAAGGCGATTAAAATGCGATCAGTCCGGGCTGTTTTTGTACAAAAGATGTATTGACCAGACAGATCATGGGATAACATCAGATTGACATGGATCGGTCTGAAAGTTCGGACCGGTCTGTGTCTTTCTGAACATTGTATTATCGATCTGTGGTAACAAAAATCTTTAAGTGCGAAAGTAAGAGAACATCTAAACTATTAAGATAAGTCAATTAAACCAAGAATTTGACGAAAATAATTAAACTTAGCCTCTGGGAGCGGTTTGGTGAAGATGTCTGCTGCTTGCTGCTCTGTTGAGATGTGCTCGATCCGAATTTCCTTTTTGCCAACATGATCTCGAATACAATGATGGCGTATATCAATGTGCTTTGTTCGAGAGTGAAAAACTGGATTATACGTTATAGCGATTGCACTTGGGTTGTCGCAAAATATCGGAGAGTCAACAGCTTGGATGCCATAGTCTTTGAGCTGGTGTTGAATCCAGAGCATTTGAGCGCAACAGCTTCCAGCGGCTAGAAACTCTGCTTTAGCTGTAGATGTGGCAATCGATGTCTGCTTTTTACTGAACCAAGAGATCAATCTTTCACCTAGAAATTGACATGTTCCACTGGTGCTTTTACGATCAATCTTACACCCAGCGTAGTCTGCGTCGGAATATCCGATCAAGCTGAAGTTTGAATCTTTGGAGTACCAAAGACCAACGTTCTGAGATCCTTTTAAGTATTTCAGAATACGCTTGGCAGCAATAAAATGTGATTGCTTTGGTTCTGACTGAAATCTGGCGCACATACAGACTGAGAACATAATATCAGGCCGGCTCGCTGTAAGATACAATAGCGATCCGATTAGTCCTCTATACATGGTTACTTCAACTGCCGTTCCCCCTTCATCTTTGTCTAACTTGATTGTTGGACTCATTGGAGTTGATGCAGTTGAGCATGTTTCCATTCCAAATCTCTTGAGGAGCTCTTTGGTATACTTGGTCTGGTTGATGAAAATACCATTGTTGAGCTGTTTTACTTGGAGACCCAAAAAGAATGAAAGTTCTCCCATCATGCTCATCTCAAACTGTCCCTGCATTAACTTAGAAAATTTCTCGCACAATTTGGGGTTAGTTGACCCAAAGATTATGTCATCAACGTAAATCTGAACTAATAGGGTATGTTCCCCCATAGTAAATTTAAAGAGAGTTTTATCTACTGAGCCGATCTGAAAATCATGGTTCAGCAGAAATTGAGATAGAGTGTCATACCAGGCTCTTGGAGCTTGTTTCAGACCATACACTGCTTTATTCAGTAGATATACATGATTGGGATACAAATGGTTCTGAAATCCAGGTGGTTGCTCAATGTAGACTTCTTCCTGAAGCTTTCCATTAAGAAATACGCTCTTGACGTCCATCTGATATACTTTGAAGTCTTTAAAGGCACCATATGCAAGAAAAATTCGGATGGCTTCAAGTCTGGCGACTGGTGCAAATGATTCATCGAAGTCGATTCCTTCTTCTTGTCTGAATCCTTGTGCCACCAGTCTGGCTTTGTTTCTAACCACAGTTCCATCTGCGTCCAGCTTATTTCTGAAAACCCATCTGGTTCCAATGACAGGCAGATCGCTTGGTCTGGGGGTTAGACTCCAAACTTGATTTTGTTTGAATTGATTTAGCTCTTCTTGCATGTCCTTAATCCAGTTGAAATCAGTTAGAGCTTCGTCGATCTTCTTAGGTTCCAGAGTTGAGATGAAAGCAGCATGTGTGAATTCATCCATCATCTGTCCTCTGGTTCTGATCGGTGCAGAGGGACTACCAATCACTAGATTGGGTGGATGCTTCTTAGTCCATCGATAGCTTGACTCTGGATTGTCTGGTCCGGTCGGATGAGTAGTAGCAGCATGATCAGCATCTGCTTTAACATTTGAGTGAAGAACATCCGGATCAGCTCGATCTGAAGAAGCTTCAATGCCTTGATCCGGTCTGTCTGGTACTTCTGGTTCTGGTGGATTGTCTCTTGACCTGTTAGCTACAATCTCATCATCACTGTTAGCTTCGAGATGGATATTTCCATCTGATTTTGAATTGATTCTTTGTTGCCCTCAACACATAAAGATTCATCAAAAACTACATGAACATATTCTTCTACAGTTAAGGTTCGATTATTAAAAATTCGATAAGCTTTGCTAGTTGATGAATATCCTAAAAATATTCCATTATCTGACTTAGCTTCAAATGCTGTAAGATGATTCTTACCATTGTTATGAACGAAGCATTTGCAGCCAAACATATGAAAGTGAGAAATAGATGGTCTGTTACCAGTCCATATTTCATATGGGGTAAGGTTCAGCTTCTTGTTGATCATAGACCGATTTTGAGTGTAGCAAGCAGTGTTTACAGCTTCTGCCCAGAACTTTTACGAAATTCCGGAATCAGCAAGCATTGTTCTTGCTGCTTCCTTGAGCGTTCTGTTTCTTCGTTCTGCAACTCCATTCTGTTGAGGAGTTCGAGCGGCTGAAAACTCATGCTTGATTCCATGATCTTCTAGAAAGGATTCAAGATTCTGATTTGAAAACTCAGTGCCTTTGTCACTACGAATCCTGTCTATGCTGGATGATTTCTCGTTCTGAGTGCGTTTCAGCAGCTTGATCAACTTCGGACCGGTCTGATCTTTACTGCTAAAAAATATAGTCCGTGTAAAGCGTGAGTAATCATCAATAACAACAAGAGTATACCGCATTTCCCCTAAACTTGTTATTGGTATAGGACCAAACAAATCCATATGCAATAATTCTAAACAGCGGGAGGAGGATTTGGCATTCTTGTTTTTGAAGGATGATCTGATATGTTTGCCCATTTGGCAAGCTTCGCAGATCTTATCCTTAGCAAAATCGATCTTGGGCAGACCGATAACTAAATCATGTTTACACAGGCTGGAAATAGTCTTAAAGTTTATATGATTCAAGCGCTTATGCCACAGTCAATGTTTATTATCATTGTTAGCGATGAAGCAAGTAGGATTATCAGGTTGAGCATGATTCCAGTTAATCTTATATGTATTTCCATTCCTGATTCCTACAAGCACGGTTATACCGTCTGATGATTTAACAGTGCAAGTGTGTTTGTGAAATTCTACAGCATAACCATTATCACAGAGTTGACTTATACTAATCAGATTATAGCACAGATTTTCAACTAACAGCACATCATTGATAATAATGTTACCATGGACAATCTTACCCTTGCCCACGGTCTTACCCTTTGAGTTATCTCCGAAGATGATCTTGGGTCCAGTACATTCTGTGACTTCAGACAGCAGCTCGATGTTTCCAGTCATGTGACGGGAACACCCACTGTCCAAATACCAGTCTGATGCGAGCTTCTTCGGTACCTGTCATCAATTATAATTATTGTTGGTACCCAATCCTATTTGGGTCCAGAACGGATTAGCCCTTTGGGAACCCACACCTGTATCATCTTCAATGGCTTGTGTGTGTAAGGTGTGTTGTGTGCTGTGTGCTGGTCTGTTTTGATGTTGTGTGTGATAATGTGTGCGCTGTGAAAACCTTTGATTCTCATAAGGTAGTCTATATCTTCGTTGAATCGGTTTTGAATTATAGTAATTGTATTGTCTTCCTTGCCTTCGATCTTGCACCTTTGGATTTGGTCTGATAGACGCAAATCTTGCTGGTGCCTTTTCTTTGGCTTGGTCAACATAACCAATCCCTTTTCTCAGATTTTGATTCACGTAAGAGACTCCTGTTTGAATCTTAGGTGCTTCAGTCTCATATACTGTGCTGGATTTAACAAATGTCATTTGTTTGACTTGGTTCTTTACCAGCAACAGCTCAGACTCATCTTTGTTGCATTATTTGGTGTCAAAGCCTATGCCGGTGAAGTCACCGACGTTTCTTTGAACCTCTTGTAATTCTTCCAAAGATGTTCTGGATTTTGTCCATGTTTTGAATATATGAGAAAGCTTAGCATTTTGTGTGCTAATTCTCTTATTTTCTTCATGGAGCTGATCATATGAGATTTTCAGCTTATTCAGCTCGATCTTTAGATTATTGCACTCACCCTGCTCAGAGCAGCTTGGTTTATTGTGCTCATCTATTTGATTACTGGCTTTAGCTTTATTTTTCTCAAATGATTCGGCTAAGATCCTATAATCATTAGCCATGTCTTGCAGTGCGGACATGAGCTCTTCTCGTGTAAATTCATTTGAGTCAAGATCATATACCTCGTCTATCTGACTCATCTATTCGTCTGCCATGAGACATTGAATATATTCTTTGCTTTCGCTGGAAGAATATTCAGAGCTTTCCGAGTCTGAGTCTGTCTGAGCCCATTTGCTGTTTCCTTCTTCAGCTACTAGGACTTTTTGGGATTTTCCATGATTCTTGCGGTCTTTGTAGTGCTTCTTCTTCCTATCATCACGATGCTTCTCTTTCCGTTCTTCTTTCTTCGGTCTGGTGCAATCTGCAATAAAATGTCCGGTCTTACCACAATTCTAGCAAGCCTGATCGTTAACAGCATCATCTTTTCTTGATTTATAATGATGAGAGGGTTTGAAGTTCCTCTTATTCTTAGACATAGATTTACCGAATTTCTTGATAAATAATGACATAGCATCATTACTTATCTGTTCAGCGGATCGGTCTGATGTTGAGGCGATCTGGTCTGGAATGGCTGCCAGGGCCTTGTTTGGTTGAGAGATGAATGTCTCTGCTTCACCTCTGCTTATCAGTTCAAACTCATAGGCCTTAAGATCTGCAAACAGATCATGAAGTTCAACCTTGTTAAGATCTTTTGATTCCCTCATGGCAATGGTCTTAACATCCCATTCTTTTGGCAGAGCTCTCATAACTTTCAGAGCGATCTCTCTGTTAGAATATTCCTTCACCAGACCATTCAGTTCATTTATGATGCCAGTGACTCTTTCATCAAACACATTTAGAGTTTCTCCACTCTTCATTTTTATGCCCTCAAATCTTTGAAGAGCAACAGTCAGCTTGTTTTCTTTGGTCTGGTCGTTGCCTTCGCATAGCTGTGCTATCTTCTCCCAAATTTCTTTGGCAGTAGAGCACATTTTGATTTTGCTGAACATGTTCTTGTCCAATGTCTTGAACAAGATGTCTTTGGCAACGTTGTCGAGATTTGCCTTCTTTCTTTCCTCATTTGTCCAGAGGGATCTGTCTTTCTCTACCATTTGTGGTTCACCACCAGTAATGGCGACTGCTGTATTTATTTTTAGAATCTTCATTGGTCCATCAGTGATGACGAACCACATATCGTCATCCTGAGCTGCCAGATGAGCTTGCATTCTGATTCTCCAGTCATCATAGTCTTCTTTTGAGAACATAGGAATTTTGTTAAATGATGCCATCAGCTCGAGTGATTTTGCTGATTAAGATGACCTGCTCTGATACCACTTGTTAGGATCGGTCCGGAGTGTTTAGAGGGGGGGGGGGGGGGTGAATGAACACTCCTTCTAAAATTAATCCCTTGTGATTTCTTTCGGATTAGTGAAAGAAATCTGTTTCTTAATCAACTCTTGTACAGAACAGACCACTGAAAGTATAAGTGCGGAACGGTCTGTTCTTGTATATGTAAGAACGGCTCGATGGCTAGTATGAAAGAATAAGTGCAGAAAGATAATACACAGGATATGTTTCTGGAAGTTCGAAGGTGGTGTAATCCTTCTACGTCTCCCCTTCTTCCAATTAAGGAAGGTTTATACTAGAAGACTTTGATTTATACAATCCTGTTGTACAAACCCGATTCAGACTGGATTTACCTCACTACCAGTCTGAAACTCCTAGTCACTCGATCTGCTCAGACACACTCTGTCTGACAGTTACAATATGTTTCTCACTTCTATTTTTCAACACAGAATACACAAGATGCGCACAGTGATCCTAAATGATCAAATGTTACAAAGTAAACATGCTTAAGAATGATTTCAGCTCGAGAGCTTCTGAGCTTGTAAGCTTGTGCTGTTTTGCTTTCTTGTGCGTTTTTCAATTGATCAGCGAGAGTCTCTATATTCCTTTTGTTGCATCCTTTTATAGTTGTAAGTACCAACGACATTATTTCCCTTAATGTGCAACTTTGACTCTGCTTGAGCTCTGAGTAAGCTACAGTCTTCTTCTTCAGGATACTTGCCGTTCTGGTTCATACTTTCGGCGATTGTCAGATAGGCTCTTCTTTGTCTTCTTACCTTATATGGCAATCTTCAGTCTTTGGTCCTTTGTAGCATTAATTACGACATTAAATGCTACAATAAATAGCCGTTAATGAATCGGACTGAGGAGCCATTCTTTATGTATCCTTGATTGCTCTGATCTGATAAAGATTGAGATCGATCTGAAGCTTTGATAAAGTCAGTCTGAAATTCATCGATCTGGTCTGATATGCTTTGTTATCTTATCAGCTTGATCTGTTATGGGCGATCGATCTGGTCAGTCTGATTTCACTCGATCCGGTCTGAAATGTTTTGTCATCTTTAAAATCTCATCGTTAAGGTCCAGAACTAACAGTCCTGCACTTCGAAAAATCGCCATTTTTGCTCCAAATCTCATTTCCAATCCATACCAACTCCCCTACCATCAAACCAACAACATCAAACACAATAAAACCTTCCAAATACACTTTAAACATCTCAAAAATCCAACATTCAACCAAAATAATACCAACCCAAAATAAATCATTTCAAAACCATATCAAAACCACCACAAACTCAATCCAAACACAACAAAAACATTAGGGAGGTATCCATACCTCTTGGGGACTCCAAATCTCACACAAAATCCCACAAAACAAGTTTTTGGAAGGACTTCTCTTCCACTCTTTGCTCAAAAACGAAAATGAGGAGGGAAGGGTTTGTGAGAAGTGATTTGGGGAAAAATAGAAAGAGTGATGGGTTTTTGTGGGGTTGGGGGTATTAGTGGGTTATTTGGGAATTAATTAAATTTGCACATCCACTATTAATCATGATTTATAAAAATACCCCAACATGGTATTTTAAAACATTGCACCAACATGCACCAAAATCACAATTAAACTCATGCTTTCCATTTAATTGATAACCATAACAAATAAATCATGCTAATAATCAATTCTGCCAACATGCCCAACATGTACCCTGAAATACACTCCCGGGTCACTCTTTCCATGTGACCATGCATTTCCATATGATAATTAATTCCAACACATAAATTAATTATCACCATAAAAATCACATAACATAATTAATGCCCAACTTGCAATTAATTATTTCGGGGATATCACAAGGAGAGTGAAATGATTCCGTATAATGACGGAATACCGAGTCCACTTGGTATATATAACACTCAGGCTCCAAAATACCAATACTTCCACAACTACATCATGACTCATTAAAAATCATCTGTTTTCAAAAATTATCTCTCCAACTCAAATTCCATCACCAGCCCCAGTACAAAGTACTCCGGACTCCAGATCCCACCAAAGACCAAATTCCAAGGTTATCACCACGATGAGAATGCAATCTCATCCCTTGGATCCAACGACTCCAAAAACAGGATTTAAAATCCCTTGGAGTCCCAAACCGTAATTAATTCACAATAGCCACAATTAAAATCCTTTAAGGATTATTACCACACCGGGATTAACACCAATAATTCCAGGGTATCACAAAAAGACCTTGTCTCCCAACTGAAATTCCAACGGTCTCCGCCATTTATTTGCATAGGCTGCCTGCCTGTCCTGGGATGCCTTCATTTTCTGTCGGATAACCTTTATCTTATCCTCCATCTCCCGAATCAATTTGGGTCCTCCAACTGATTTACTGGTCAAATCATCCCAGTATAATGGCGACCTACAACGCCGACCATACAGAGCCTCAAATGGAGCCATCTGCATGGCGTACTCCACGTATTGCCAAGATTACAAAATCCAAACGGATTCACATCGTCGAATCATGAACATATCATGAACGACATACCAACCGCGAGGATACTGACCTCACACCAAAACCTGGAATGGGATAAACCTCCCAAACCATTACTACCGTAACAGAACGTCAGCATGCTCCCAATGCTAACCGTCTCAAAGGCAGTCAACCAAACATAACTGCAACCAAACGAATCATTGATGATTCTAAAATAGATATCGCCACAATGATATCTCCAAAACCTAGTCACCGATGTTAAACATACATCATTACCAAAGTGACTATTAGTACACCACAGTGTACATGAACTACATCCGGTTCCCATTTTCCAATTCCGCCTCCACTAAGGAGCAGTTGCACCACCTTGCAACACAGATTGGGCCAAAACACGACCCCGATCAACATGAAACACATCTCCAAAGATGTCTACATCTGAATGTTCCAAGAATCATATCTTGGTCCAAACACACTATCGAGACTCCACAAGGTCTCAAGTTCTCGAAAGGACATGCAAGAACAATCGATTGCATTCCCGCCACACGTGTCAATCACGACACTAAACAAATCCGAATCCTGGCCATCCCTCGTTTATCCTGGGATTCAACAATCCTAAAACAGGGAGGCTATCGAATTGACCAGCATGAATTACTATGGTCCCAAAACACGACAATCCCTTCTCAGGGGAAGTCAACCGGACCTCACGATTATTCCTCAGAATACATCGTGCCATCGAGATTACCAATCTCAAGGTGGTACAATCTCACCCCGGAGATTCGTTCATCCAAGCACACTAACCCGATGCTCGACGAGGATCAAATAAAAAGTTGGCATTCGTATACACACTGGCATACATTCATAAGTACCAACGCATCATGCATACTCAATGCAATAGACTCGGGTATCTCCAATCATACCCAAAATCCCAAAACCAACTGACAATCCTCATTATTCTCACTCCACGGAGAATGATGATTGACAAACCAAAAGAAAAGTGTGATTTTAATATCAACACTACATAACCAAGACAACGAATCTCCCAAAAGATTCAACTAGTAGGTATATCAATACCGCCTTCCTCACAAGGAAGGTGTCATGAATCCATGACCCTCTAACCTCGAACCATTGTTCGGAAAAAACTGGATATATTTATGCCCAAAACATATCCCAGAACCAAAAATACGCAACTGGTTCAGAATAGTGCATCAAACACTATTACCAAATCGAAACCTGTATACGCCATGTATACTCAAACTAACGATGCTCTGTACTAATGCCATAGTACTCCATGATCTCGAGCATTACCCCGGAGACGTCTCCTCGAACGTCTCACCGGAAGTACGAAGTCATCACCTAGTCCAACACTAGGAGGGCTTCCCCCGGTTGATTCATAATCAACCCTCAACCAATACAAGCTGTCTCCATGACAGTACAATCCAAATCTCCCCAAGAGATAAAATCAATATAGTAGTGTTACCCCACTATCTATATTCTACAAATTCAATTGTGACTCCCTTTGTATTCCCTATGCAAGGGTGCTCAACCAGAGCTAACAACGACTTGTTGACACTCACGTTGGTATTCCCAGCAAATTTGAGTTGTCCCAGTACAAGTCCCTCAAAACAAAAGACGTATAAACGTTCCCGTGAGGTATTCCCTGCCTCAAACATCATGCCACATAGAGACTACGAGAGTCTCCCATAAGTCCTCATCGTATCATCATACGATTCACCGAACTCGGTCCCCACGTGTAGTATAATGGCCCCTACAAGCACACTATAACATTGAAACAATACCTGGCTAGCAATTAGCTGCCCCCATAGGCTCATACCAACCTATCAACGTGACACACGTCCCATCCCGGTATACCATACCGTTCAAACCATTAGAATAACGGGTTATTCCACACCCTCAGGGGTGGGTGTGATCATATCTACCACATGTCACATTGATATAAGTAGTAGTTTCCTCAATAACTACTCCTATTACCAGACACATGGCCATAGCCATAACAACGAGTATACCCGAAGGTACCACTACTCGACAATTATTTATCTCTATTGCATGATGCGATATACTCACCGGTGCAATGCATCCAATAATCCCTCGAGCAAACCTGCTCGGCATAAAGGTCTCGCCAACTAGTGTCCCAGACACTACCATGTGCTCACCATTGGCACTCAACCACACGACTAAATACATATACTTAAATGTATTAATCATCGAAACGACGCTACACGTCTACATAGACATCCACTATGTCTTCGTCATCTAGTGACGGTACCAGTCAACATATGACACTCAATATAACATCGTCAACTCGTGACGGCACATGTCGAAACACGACATCCATAGCCTCATCGTCAAACACATGACGGTATACATATATCAACGCATATCATCCACAATAATGCTAATAAAACAGTAATATGCCATACCTCATCGCTAACAAGATAGCGGCATACCTGTCTCCGTCGTCCAAAAGTGGCACGCAATCAGCACCCATCCCTCGTAGGCGGCATAATCCAGTGCTACACATAGCGGTATAATCCATCGCTATAGAATCAGCGGCATGATCTATCACCATAGAGTCAGCTGCATAAAACGTCGCTATAGATATCCGGCGGTATGAACCATCGCCATAGATGTAGCGAAATGCACCGTCGCTATATAATACCCGGCGGCATGAACCATCGTCAATAGAATAGCGGAATGAACCATCGCTAAATAATACCCAGCGGCATGAACCATCGCCAATAGATGTAGCGGAATGAACCATCGCTATGTAATACCCGGTGGCATGAACCATCCCCAATAGAATAGCGGAATGAACCATCGCTATATAATACCCGGCGGCATGGACCATCGCCAATAGAATAGCGGAATGAACCATCGCCATATAATACCCGACGGCATGAACCATCGTCAATAGAATAGCGGAATGAACCATCGCTAAATAATACCCGGCGGCATGAACCATCGCCAATAGAATAGCGGAATGAACCATCGCTATATAATACCCGGCGGCATGAACCATCGCCAATAGAATAGCCGATCCCTAGTCTTGTTACAGTAGTGTATTTTAATGCACCTCGCTTGTCATGACCGCGACATTAATACCCCTCGCTTCGACATATCAGCGGCATAGAATAACCTCGCTCAAATGCGATATGCGGCAAAATCCTCGCTTCAACATTTGGCGGCAAATATTCTTTCCTCGCTATGATATGACAGAGGCAAGTATTCTATCATCGCGTCAAGTGACAGCGGCAAAGCTTTAAAATCATCACTCATCCATAACAACGACTCATGGGATATTCACCAAGTATTCCATCTATACCTGCAATACAATGCATATTCCATATTCCAATATACATCACCATGAGTGTATTTTAATGCACCTCGCTTGTCATGACAGCGGCAAGTGTTCTATCATCGCTTCAAGTGACAGCGGCAAAGCATTAAAATCATCACTCCAATATATACAACCACAATGAGTGTATTTTAATGCACCTCGCTTGTCATGACAGCGGCAAATGTTCTATCATCGCTTCAAGTGACAGCGGCAAAGCATTAAAATCATCACTCCAATAAATACAACCACAATGAGTGTATTTTAATGCACCTCGCTTGTCATGACAGCGGCAAGTGTTCTATCATCGCTTCAAGTGACAATGGCAAAGCATTAAAATCATCACTCCAATATATACATGCAACCACAATGCATAATCCAAGATGTATATCAAATGCAGGTTACTGTTTCGTGTCTTTCAACCCTGGTCTTAGCCTTTCGTGTCATAGCGTCCCTACAGGAACAATCTCAAACCATGAGCATATGATAATCCATATTCACCACAATATGATTATAATGAGTAAATGCATAAACTATGAGTACAAGGTACTTCCTGTATCCCAATGCATTTCAAGATGCTCCATTTGGTTGTCCCTGTGCCACAACTCACAATCATAATCAACATGTTATATTATGATTCCATAGATGTCATGACATATAATTGTTCCACTATGATCACGTATCATAAATGCACATAAGTAAAATAGTTGTGTCACACAACACTAACTACTATCATGCATAAATATGTGCTACTCACTCCTATCAGCATGTTCCAGGCCCTCAATAGCCCCAAGGAGCAAACCAATGCTCTGATACCACTAATGTAAGGACCCCCATGCCCTTAATCCATTATTAGTGTATTAACCCAAACATTTAGTGCATGTGATTATATATGTAGGGGAAACTTCCACTTGACATCATAACAAACCATGTCAATAATAAAATTCCTTTACATTATTCCATATAATGTCTAGTTTCCCCAACTAAGTTCACATACGTATCATGCACCATTATAATACACTAACACGTTCTCAGTTCATTTGGCAATTCGATAAATAATTGCATGCATCACATAAATGAAAAGATAAAGGCCCTTGCCTTCTTTATACAACCCATATACACATCATAGTGCTCACATGCGAGCATCGAATAAGTATGCATGTATCTAATGTATAAAGTATCATGCTCAATACCGTCACTGGTACCTCGATCCTGGAAGCACCTCAAATCCACAGCTCGAGCTCAACTTCAAGCCATCAATGAACCTAATAACCTGCCCCAATAGAGACAGCCCCCACACGGGGTGAGCATACCAATATCCCAATCCAATAATCACAATAACACAATTCATAATTTACAAAATTGTAAATGCTATGAAATACAAAATGTACTCCCTGGATGGTATCATCCTCATCCAGGATTCCCTGTACTGTCCCTGTTCTCAAAACAACTGAAACCATCAAATTCCCAAATGCCAGTTAATCATTACATTGATTAACATATCCATTAGCCATATACCGATATCATAATCAATAGTATCAAATCATTAAACAATGATTACAGACATTCCCCATATCTCACTTATGGTTCCATAGTTCTATTCCATTGCTCGCTCTACAATAGCGGCATTTCATTCCCAAGCATGCTCAACAGCAGTGGCGTCATAACCGATGTTCGCTCAAAGGCGACGACATCCTAATCATTGCTCGCTCAAAAGTGGCACCATATGATTCCCAATGCATATATATATATCCATTGTAGCAATTACCATAAACCATGCATTTTCATATACATTTATTGCTAGTACCATATATCATGCATTTCCATACACATTCATTGCAATACAGTGTACCAAGCACTCAACAATTGCAAATATATAAAAGGGCTATGCTCGTACGTCATACGTACCTTATGATTCCGTAGTTCAAGTCCAAACACTGCCTCAGTCCCGAGGTCCGATGAAGGAATGTGCTAAACACAATTCAATAACTCATAATCAATGAGTAATCCCAAATTCAATGCACAAGCATGAAATCCAACCCCAATCATCCCAACACGATGATTAAATAGTAAATGGTCGATAATCGCTCCCTAAAACCCGAGGGAGAACCCAAAATATAATTTTACACAATCACCCTACCGATCGATCGGTCACCATTACCGATCGATCGGTAACTGTTAACAAAATCGATTAAGCTATGGCTTTGCACCGATCGATCGGTCCAAGCTACC
The DNA here is from genome assembly GCA_907163345.1 of Haberlea rhodopensis. NCBI lineage: Eukaryota > Viridiplantae > Streptophyta > Magnoliopsida > Lamiales > Gesneriaceae > Haberlea > Haberlea rhodopensis. The sequence goes on along the minus strand of CAJQUN010000006.1, from coordinate 8,804,719 downwards.
GATCGATCGCTAGCCACCCACCGATCGATCGGTCGCTCACACCGATCGATCAGTAAAGACAGAAATAACCACCCAATGCTACGCACTTGCACCGATCGATCGGTCCAAGCTACTGATCGATCGGTCGCTGCGCGAACCCGAAAAACACCATTTTCAAAAGCTTCTAAACCCCTAAAAACATACCCAAACTCCCTCTAACTCAAAAATAGCCACAAACAAACACCCTAGAACACTCAACAAGGGTTATAATCCATTTTAAAACAAAACCCATAAGATTTCAAGATTTTACAAAATCTCCCAAAACCCAAAACTCAACCATTTAGCACAAAACTATAATCAAATCGAAGCTAAAGGTGAGGAGAAGAAGATTACCAGCCTTTCTTCAAGAAATCGAGCTCCCAAGACGAGCCCCCATTGATTTGTGCCAAGAGAAGAAGAGGGGAAGGGTTTGGGGTGAGGGGAAAGAGGCGTGATGGAGAGGAGAGTGAAATGATTCCGTATAATGAGGTATATATAGCACTCAGGCTCCAAAATACCAATACTTCCACAACAACATCACGACTCATTAAAAATCATCTGTTTTCAAAAATTATCTCTCCAACTCAAATTCCATCACCAGCCACAGTACAAAGTACTCCGGACCCCAGATCCCACCAAAGACCAAATTCCAAGGTTATCACCACGATGAGAATGCAATCTCATCCCTTGGATCCAACGACTCCAAAAACAGGATTTAAAATCCCTTGGAGTCCCAAACCGTAATTAATTCACAATCGCCACAATTAAAATCCTTTAAGGATTATTACCACACCGGGATTAACACCAATAATTCCCGGGTATCACAAAAAGACCTTGTCTCCCAACTGAAATTCCAACGGTCTCCGCCATTTATTTGCATAGGCTGCCTGCCTGTCCTGGGATGCCTTCATTTTCTGTCGGATAACCTTTATCTTATCCTCCATCTCCCGAATCAATTTGGGTCCTCCAACTGATTTACTGGTCAAATCATCCCAGTATAATGGCGACCTACAACGCCGACCTTACAGAGCCTCAAATGGAGCCATCTGAATACTCGCCTGATAGCGATTGTTGTAAGAGAACTCTACCAAGGCCAATGAATCTTGCCATGAAGCTTCAAACTCTAATACACAAGCCCGTAGCATGTCCTCGAGCATCTGTATTGTACGCTCAGTCTGACCATCCGTTTGGGGATGATATGCCGTGCTCAATCTTACTTCAGTACCCAAAGCTGACTGAAGACCTCCCCAAAAATGAGATTTAAACCGCGGATCTCTGTCAGATACAATAGACACTTGAATCCCGTGTAGTCTCACTATATCTCGGACATACAACTGAGCCATCCTCAGGTATGTGTACGCCATACTGTAGGGAATGAAGTGAGCTATCTTCGTCATCCTATCCATAATCACCCAAATGACATCACGACCAGACGTAGTCCTCCGCAAGTGGGTCACAAAGTCCATGGATATGTGTTCTCACTTCCATTCCGGTATCTCCAAGCTCCTAAGCTCGCCACCAAGCCTCTGCCTTTCTGCCTTCACCTATTGGCAGATCAAGCACCTCTTAACGAAAGCGATGACATCACGCTTCATTCGTTTCCACCAGAACTGATCACATAGGTCCTTATACATTTTCCTCCCGCCTGGGTGGATACTAAGCCTGCTACTATGAGCTTGCTCTAAGATCCCTCTATGCAACTCCGGCGTACTCGGAACTACCCAACGGTTACCCAATCTCAAGGAACCGTCCTCAGCCACTCTGAACTTCGATGGCTGTCCAAGATGTGCCAATGATAACCATCTCTGAATCTCCTTCTGAGCCTTCCGGATATTCTCATAAATATCCGACTCTGCCAATAAGGTCGATACACGTACTGGTGATGTATCTACATCAAAATCATAGCCTAGATGGCAGTAAGAAGTCATCATAGCTGATAGCTGCATGGTCTCCTCAGCAGTACTCTTTACCTTTCGACTCAAGGCGTCTTCCGTCAAGTTCGTCTTCCCAGGATGGTACTTTATTTCACAGTCATAATCCTTGAGTAAGTCCATCCATCTCCTTTGTCTCACATTCAATTCCGCCTGAGTAAATAAGAACTTCAGGCTCTTGTGATCTGTATAAATGGTAAACGACGTACTATTCAAATAATGCCTCCAAATTTCAAGGCGAAGATGATAGCCGCCAGCTCCAAATCATGAACTGGGTATCGAGTCTCATGCGGCTTCAACTGCCTCGATGCATAAGCTACCACATGCTTATCTTGCATCAGTACACATCCCAAACCCTGTAGTGATGTGTCAGTGTATAGAACAAACCTCGTGGAAGCTCTGCTCACAAGCCTCTGACCAATAGAATGGTACTCCCTTTTGGGTCAACTGTGTCAAAGGCTTAGCAATCCTTGAAAATCCCTCGACGAAGATCTCGGGTACAGAAGTGGGTGCAGACCACTCCATCACACCCTCTACCTTTCTGGGATCCACCGATATCCCACTGCTAGATATAACATGCCCCAGAAACACCACACCGTTCAACCAGAACTCACACTTACTGAGCTTGGCAAACAACTGATTGTCTCTGAGGATCTGGAGCACTGTCCTCAAGTGTTTCACGTGCTCTTCGTCACTCCGAGAGTAGATGAGTATGTCGTCAATAAACACTATGACGAACTGGTCAAGATATGGTTGGAACACCCGGTTCATCAGACTCATAAAGACAGCCGGGGATTTCGTCACACCGAACGGCATAACCAAGAACTCGTAGTGCCCATACCGAGTTCGGAATGCTGTCTTCTGAACATCCTCCTCTCTGACCCGAATCTGATGGTATCCTGACCTCAAATCAATCTTGCTATATAGCTTTGTACCCTGCAACTGATCAAATAAGTCGTCAATCCTTGGGAGAGGATATTTGTGCTTCACTGTTGCCTTATTCAGTTGCCGGTAATCGATGCACAAACGTATCGAGCCATCCTTCTTCTTCACAAAAAGAACCGGCGCCCCCAAACGCTAGGGGCGTATATATCCTTTGTCAAGGAGTTCCTGTAATTGCTCCTTCAATTCCCTTAACTCCGTAGGTACCATCCTATAGCAGACGTTCCTGGTAATAACTCAACCCCAAACTCGACCTCTCTAGTCGGTGGGAATCCTGGGATTTCCTCCTGAAACACATTGGCAAACTCTGCTACCACGGGTACATCCTCAACCCTCAACTCTTTATTCTTTCCCGCCATGCCCACGGCATAGATAAGATAGCCCGTGTGTCCACGTTCCAATAATCAGGACATTTTGACCACCGATATCAACTGAATATTCGCACGAGAACCGTTACCATAGAAAGTCCACTGAATCCCCATATCAGATCTGAACCGAACTGTCCTCTACCGACAATGTCGATGCCTACACATGTCGATGCCTACACATGCAATCAAAGTCTGACATACCCAACACAATCAAACATGCCTTCAGCTCATTGCCCTCAAAATAAATGAGGCAGTCCTCAAGAAACTAATCAGCAACAACATTCCTTCCGGTGGGTGTCGAGACCATAAGAGGCGTGGGTAACAGAGACGTGCACATATGATGTCCATCCACAAAACCAACAGATACAAAAGAGTGGGAGACACCTGTATCTATCAAAATAAAAGTAGGGTAAGTAAGTAAATGACACGTACCAGCGATCACCTCTTCTGGGGCTGCCTAGGCCTGCTCCCTAGTCAGTGCATATACCTGCCCCTGGGGCGGTCCCACCGTCTGACCTCCCTATGGTCGAGGTATAATCTGATGCCTCTGATGCCCTGTCCTACCATCAAATCGTGGCCCGCTCATCCTGAAATCGCGCTGCCCTCCCCGGTTGGGTCAATACCGAGAAATATGGCCCATTTTGCCACAACTATAACAAGCCGGGCAGTTACTTGATAAGTGCGGTCCTCCACAATTCTCACATCTTGTTTCCCCCGATCTATTCACTTGCGTTGGTCCTCGGTTGGTCGATACATTGCTCTTTTGACTCTCCTGTTTCCGGTTATAAGACTTTTTCCCACTAAATTGAGAGGATGAAGAAGCTCCACGAGGCTTAAATGACTCCCCTTGTGGTCTCAAGCTATAAGTAACTTGCCTTTGCGGTGGCATATGTGGGGGTATAATATCAGCATAGGCACCAACTCCAATTTCTGCCAGATCTGCTCTAGTAAGAGCATCATCAAAAGATGTAGGGTTGTTGGAGATAACACTATCAAACAGCTCCGGCCTCAAGCCCTTCAGGAAATGCCTCATCTTGGCATGACTGCTTGTAGCAATATGAGGGACATACCTCAAAAGTGATGAGTACTTTAGGGCATAGTCAGAGTGTGATGCCCTGAAATTAATTAATTGCAATTTGGGCATTAGTTATGTTTATATGATGAATTATGTTGATAATTGATTCATGTGTTGAAATTAATTATCTTGTTGAAATGCTTAGTCACATGTTAGGCGTGACCCGGGGTTGCATTTCAGGGTGCATGTTATACATGTTAGAAAATGAAGTGTTAACATGATTTAATTGTTTTGGGTGTTAATTATGAGGAAGATATGAATTTAGTGGAAGTTTGTTGCATTTTTGTAAAATGCTTTTAAAATACCATGTTGGGGTATTTTATACATCATGTTAAGTTTGGGGTGCAATTTAATTAACTTTATAACCCCTTTACCCCACTACACTTTATTCACTTTACCCATCTCTTTTAAATCCCCCTAACCCATTTGCTATTTTCGATTTTGGCATAAAGTGGAAGGAGAAATCTTCACAAAACCTTTGTTTGTGAGATTTATTGTAGGATTTGGAGTCCTTAAGAGGTATGGAACCCTTCCTAAAGTTTTTATGATGTTTGGTTTGATTTTGAAATGGGTTTGATTGTTTGAAATGGGTTTATTTTGGGTTGGTGTGATTTTTGGATGGGTGTAGGATATTTAGTTGTTTAATGATGTAAAATGAAGGTTTGAAGTGTTTTTATGTTATTGGTTTGTTTGTGTAAGTGTTTATGAAGACGAGGAAGAAAATGTAGTGCAAAAATGGTGTTTTTCCAGGCACAGGCAGCGGCGATCGATCGCCCATTTTTGGCGATCGATCGCGCGCAACCAGTAGGCGCCAGTAACATTTGGCGATCGATCGCCACATTTGGGCGATCGATTGGCAAGGCTGCCGATCGATCGCGCCAAAAGTGGCGATCGATCGCCAAGGGCTGAAATTTTCAGCATCGTCCAGTATGATCTCGCGATCGATCGGGCCTGGGCGGCGATCGTTCGCGAGCTGTAAAAATGTGTGTTTTCGATTATTTTGTGGGATTTTTGGATATTGTACTATAATTAGCTTCTAATATTGATTTGTATGGTTGTGTAGAACCATCCTAGGTACCCACAACTTCAAGGAGATAAAGTTCTCCGACTTCTCCACTTTTGGAATTAAGGTACGTAAGAAGCGTACGGGCATCGGACGGTAAAACACATTCCTATACTATGACTACGCAATGATTGCATAAGTATTTACGATGTTTTTGATGATGATTATGATGAGTAAGTTTATGATGATGATGTTTATGATGAGTAAATATGATATGATGTTTATGATGAGTAAATATGATATGATGTTTATGAGGACGTTTATGATAAGTTGATGATGTTTACAAGATGATGATGTTTATAAGATGATCATGTTTATGATATGATGATGATGATGTATGTTTAACTATGTTATTGAGAATGGTAGAGTGTTCTGGTAGTTGTTATGGGAAAGCGAGGAAGGTACTTACCGCTGACATAGCTAGCGAGGAGATACATCCGCTATCAAGGTGTAGCGAGGGGTATCACAGTACCGCTATATGTCGAAGCGAGGGGGCCAATTGTTCCGCGGACATAACAAGACCAGAAACATCCCCATTTCTAAATAACATTGTTGATTATGAGCATATATGTGAAGTATGATTTTAATCATTTATGTTAAGAACTAATGATTATATGCATGACTATGAAACAGGGACAACCAAAGTGGGTTAATGCGATTAACCAGGAAGTATATGTTACGATTATTTTCATGCATTTATTTATATGCCATTACCTTATGATGTTAAGTAATGATGTACATGCTCATGATGGGTTGTTCCTGTAGGTACACTTTTGGACTGAAAGGCTAAGGGTCGGGTTGAGGCAGTGAGCTAAAAGGAGCATGGAAGAATATAGGATACATGATTTTGATAGTCTCTACTCTAGGAGTAGTGTAAACCTATAATGTTAGCATTCATTTTTGGGAATGTAATTATTAAGTTTTGAAATTTTATTTTTGGCCTGTAATTCTATTAGCTCAAAGCTACAACCGGAACCCTAAGATGTTATTAATGCATGTTTAGTCCATAATACGTGATTATGATGATGTTAAGGTAGGAAGACCCTACATTAGTGGTATCAGAGCAGTGGCTAGAAAACCCGGGAATGAATGAAGGGTAGCCTTAGCAATAAGTTGGCCAGGTGCTTCTTTTTAAACATGTTTTGTGCATATGCTGCATATGCAGAATATGACTATTGTACTAATATGTTATGGTTTCTAACGATGTATTGTGTGAACTGCTTTTGGGTATTATTGTTAACCCTTGTCTTGCAGCATGGCAGTAAATGTGGAAGTGGGTGATGCAGTTAGTGTTAATGCAAGTGCTGGACGTACCAATCCCCTACCACCGCTAGCCTTGAGCGAGGAACCCTCTGAGCAACAGTTACTACCTGGGGAGCTAAGTTTGGCTCAGGTTCTGACATACCGACCCCCAATGCTCCAAGGAACTGAGACAGGGGAACTGGCAGAGGAGTGGTTAGAGAGGATATAACAGATATTTGTGGGAGCTCCTTGTGCTAAGACAGCCTGGATAAGGCTAGTGGAGTTCCAATTGGCCAAGAAGGCGCTGATGTGGTGGAAGACCACAATGATAGAGCAAGAGGCTCAGGGTCAGGAAATAAATTGGAAACTGTTCAGAACTCGGTTTCTGACCCGCTACTTTTCAGCTGCTACACGACAGGCTAAGGAGGATGAATTTACTAACCTTAAGCAAGGTAACATGCCTGTGTCAGATTATGCTCTTCATTACTATTCTTTGCTCAAATATGTACCTCACATCGCCGCAAGTACTCAAGCAAAGATGAGGAACTTCATGAAAGGTTTGAGGCCGGAATTGTATGATAGGGTGATTACTTATGGCCCTGCTTGCTTTGATGACGCCCTTTCACGGGCTGAGCTAGCCGAACTGGGACTTGGTGCGTATCCTGATGCCGTGCCACCTCCAGCACCCCCTCAGAAATCTATTTCTGATAATTTGAAGCCGAGGGGTGATCAGTTCAAGCCAAGGGGGAACACATCAGCTTCGAGGTTCAGTGGTAAGAGGCTCGAGAATCGTTGGAAAGGAAGTCGTAGGAATGATGCCCCGTCAGGAAGAGGACAGTCTCAGGGAGACAGATTTGGGAAGGTTCGATGCTCTCTTTGTGGGCAACCACACTCGACGAAAGACTGTGTAGGCTGCTATGTATGTGGCAATAAGGGCCACTTTGCTCGGCAATGTCCCAATCGGGATAGACAACAGAACTCTGCGGGGAGGCCTGCGGACAGAGCAGTGCAGCACAGACCACCGTTTGTACCGAGGCAGTATGGAGGTCAGCCTATGGGGCCACCTCAGGGGCAAGTTTATGCTTTGACAAGGGAGCAGGCTACAGCAACTCTGGAGGAAGTGATAGCGGGTACGTGTCTTTTACTTACGCACCCTGCTTTTATATTGATAGACACAGGTGCGCCACACTCTTTTGTGTCGACAAGTTTTATGGAAAGGCACCGCATATGCACTTCTCCGTCGCCCACGCCTCTTGTAGTCTCGACACCCGCTGGAAGAAGTTTGATTACTGATCAGATTGTCTATGACGGCCTCATTTATTTTGAGGGTAACGAGCAAGGTCAGATTTGATTTTCTGGGAATGTCAGACTTTGACTGCATTGTGGGCATTGATGTTCTGAACAGGTATCAGGCAGTTGTGAACTGCAGGCAGAGGACTGTCCGATTCAGGTCTGATATGGGAGTCCAGTGGACATTCTATGGGGATGGTTCCCGTTCAAAGATTCCGTTGATATCTGCTGTCAAGATGGCATATTTATTGGAACGAGGCCATACGGGATATCTCATCTATGCTATCGATGTTACGGAAAGGAAAGAAGACTTAAAGGCCGAAGATGTGCCCGTAGTGGCGGAATTTGCTGATGTTTTTCCGGAGGAGATTTCTGGATTCCCACAGACGAGAGAGGTCGAGTTTGGGATTGAGTTATTACCAGGGACGTCTGCCATTTCTCGTGCCCCGAATAATATGGCACCAGCAGAGCTAAGGGAGTTAAAGATTCAGTTGCAAGAGCTCCTTGACAAGGGCTATATACGCCCTAGCGTATCGCCCTGGGGTGCACCAGTTTTATTTGTCAAGAAGAAAGATGGTTCGATGCGTCTGTGCATTGATTACAGACAACTGAAAAAGCTACAGTGAAGAATAAGTATCCACTTCCGAGGATCGATGATTTGTTTGACCAGTTGCAGGGTACGAGGCTCTACAGTAAGATAGATCTGAGGTCGGGGTATCATCAGATTTGAGTAAGAGAAGATGATGTTCAGAAGGCAGCTTTCAGGACTAGATATGGGTACTATGAATTCCTAGTCATGCCTTTTGTGGTGACGAATGCCCCAGCTGTTTTTATGAGCCTGATGAACAGGGTGTTCCAACCGTATTTGGATCAGTTCGTCATTGTTTTCATTGAGGATATACTCATTTACTCTCGGACTGAAGAAGAGCATGTAAGGCACTTGCGCACAGTACTCCAGATCCTTAGGGATCATCAGTTATATGCAAAGCTTAGCAAGTGCGAGTTCTGGTTGAACAGTGTAGTGTTCTTGGGTCATGTTATATCTAGCAGTGGGATATCTGTAGATCCCAAGAAGGTTGAAGCTGTGATGGAGTGGGCTGCACCCACTTCTGTACCCGAGATACGGAGCTTCCTTGGTTTAGCGGGTTATTACCGACGTTTCGTCAAGGGATTCTCTAAGATCGCTAAGCCGTTGACACAGCTGACTCAGAAAGGAGTCCCGTTCTATTGATCCGAAGCTTGTGAGGAAAGCTTCCAAGAATTGAAGCGTCGTTTGACTACGGCACCTGTACTGGTGATTCCTTCTGAGAATAAGAGGTTTGCTTTGTACACGGATGCATCACTGCAGGGTTTGGGCTGTGTGTTGATGCAGGATAAGCACGTGGTGGCTTATGCTTCGAGGCAGTTGAAGCCTCATGAGACCAGATACCCAGTTCATGATCTGGAACTGGCGGCCATCATTTTCGCCTTGAAGATTTGGAGGCATTACCTGTATGGTACGGCGTTTACCATCTATTCAGACCATAAGAGCCTGAAGTTTTTGTTCACGCAGGCTGAATTGAATATGCGTCAAAGAAGATGGATGGATTTACTCAAGGATTATGATTGTGAGATTTAGTACCATCCTGGTAAAGCAAACTTGATAGCAGACGCCTTAAGTCGGAAGGTGAAGAGTACTGCTGAGGATGCCATGAGTTTATCAGCTATAATGACTTCTTATTGCCATCTGGGCTATGATTTCGATGTGGACACGTCGCCGGTGCGAGTGCCGACTATTGGCTGAGCCAGGCATATTTGAGGCTATCAGGAAAGCCCAGAGGTCGGATGATGAGGTTCAGAGATGGTCATCGATAGTACTTGAGGGACAGCCATCAAAGTTCAGAGTGGCAGAAGATGGTTCCTTGAGACTTGGTAACCGTTGGGTAGTGCCAAGGGCACCCGAGTTGCGTCAAGGGATCTTGCACCGTGCTCATATCAGCAGATTTAGCATACATCCAGGTGGAAGAAAGATGTACAAGGACTTATGCGACCAGTTTTGGTGGAGACGGATGAAAGGAGACGTCATCACCTTTGTCAAGAAGTGCTTGATTTGTCAGCAAGTAAAGGCAGAGGCCTGGTGGCGAACTGAAGAGTTTAGAGGTACCTGAATGGAAGTGGGAACATACATCTATGGACTTCATGACCCACTTGCCGAGGACGGCCTCTGGATTTGATGCGATCTGGGTGATCGTGGATAGGTTGACGAAGGTAGCTCATTTCATCCCCTACTGTATGACTTTCACATATCTAAAGATGGCCCAATTATATGTACGGGATGTGGTGAGGTTGCATGGGGTTCCAGTCTCGATTGTGTCTGACAGAGATCCAAGGTTTACTTCACATTTCTGGGAGGGTCTCCAGACAGCTTTGGGCACAGAGGTGAGACTGAGTACATCTTATCACCCTCAGACAGACGGCCAGATGGACCGTACTATACAGACGCTCGAAGATATGCTGAGGGTATGTGTATTGGAGTTTGATACTCCGTGGTAAGATTCATTACCACTAGTAGAGTTCTCGTATAATAATAGCTATCAGGCGAGCATTCAAATGGCCCCTTTTGAAGCTCTTTATGGTCGACGCTGTAGGTCACCGCTATATTGGGAGGACTTGACTAGTAAAGCGGTCGGAGGACCAGATATGATTAGAGATATGGAAGGAAAGATTAAGTTGATACGGCAGAAGATGAAAGCGGCCCAGGATAGGCAAGCAGCCTATGCCAATAAGCGACGACGACCGCTAGAATTCCAAGTAGGAGACAAGGTCTTCTTGAAAATCTCACCCTTCAGGGATGTGGTTCGTTTTGGTATGCGGGGGAAGTTATCTCCGAGGTATGTTGGGCCATATGAAGTATTGCAGCGTATCGGCACTTTGGCCTACCGTTTGGCTCTACCGCCATCTTTATCTGGGATTCATGATGTTTTTCACGTCTCTATGTTACGGAAGTATTGTAATATCCCCGAAATGATTAATTGCAATTTGGGCATAAATTGTGTTTATATGATTAATTATGGTGGTAATTAATTATGGACTGGAATTATTTATCATATGGAAATGCTTAGTCACATGATAGAGTGACCCGGAAGAGCATTTCAGGGTGCATGTTCTGCATGTTGGGAAAATTGTTATTAGCATGATTTATTTGCCATGGTTAGCAATTAATTGGAAATCATGAGTTAAATTGGTATTTTGGTGCATTTTGGATTAATGCTTTTAAAAATATCATGTTGGGGTGTTTTATACACCATGGGATTGTGGAATGCATTTAATTAAACCCAACCCCTTTATATACCCCAACCCCTCACCACCCATCACTTTACTTTCCCAATTTCTCCTCCAAACCCTTTCCCCTTTTCCATTTTCGTTTTTGTGCATAAGGGTGGAGAGAATCCTTCCAAAAACCTTGATTTGTGGATTTTATTGGGAGATTTGAAGTCCCCAAGAGGTATGGATACCTCATTGTTGATTTTGTAGTGTTTTATTTGAGTTTGGATTGGATTTGAAATGGTTTAAAATGGGTTTGTTGTGGGTTGGTGTTGTTTTGGTTGAGGGTTGGATTTGGGGTGTATTTTGTTGTTATATTGTGTTATTATGTTGTTGGGATGTCTTTGGTTTAAGATGTTTGGGGTTATTTGGTGGTTTTGTGCCAAAAAAATGGAGTTTGTCCGAAATGTCGCGGCGACCGATCGATCGGTAGCAGGGCGACGATCGATCGGTGCAAGTGCGAAGCGAGGGGTGAAATTTCTCTGCTTACCGATCGATCGGTAAAAGCGACCGATCGATCGGTGGATGGCTAGCGATCGATCGGTATCTTGGACCGATCGATCGGTAAAAGCCGTAGCTTAAAATGGAAATTATGAACAGTTACCGATCGATCGGTAAGGATGACCGATCGATCGGTAGAGCGTTTTTGCTGAAAATTATTTCCTTGGCATGATTGATGACATTTTTGGTATTGGACTATTATTGGGTTCTAATATTGAATTGTGTGAATATGTAGAACCATCCCAGGTGGCAACTCAGCCAAGGAAGTGAAGTCCTACCACATCCTACTTTTGGAAAGGTACGTAGAAGACGTACGGGCACCCAACGGTACATGTATCTAATATACTCTTTGTTTATGCATTGTGGATGCGAGTATATGTGGAATTATGCATTGTGGATGCAAATAAATGTTGAACTATGCATGATGATTGTATATGCATATGATGATTATTGGTGCACATCCCATGAGTCATGGTCATCCCTTGATGATTTTAATGCTTGCCGCTATTTGGTTTGTTTCTGCTAAATGTGAAGCGAGGGGTGGGAGCGCCGCATGTTACATTTGAGCGTGGTTATCCTATAGGGCGAGGAAAGAACATTTGCCGCTCAATGTGAAGCGAGGGGTGGGAGCGCCGCATGTCCATTGAAGCGAGGTTATTCTATGCCGCCTATATGTAAATAAGCGAGGGGCATTAAAATACATTGTGATGGACAGACTAGGGATTGGTGACTGGTATTTGGTATTGATGAGATGGTATTATGTCATGACACGTGTAGACCATTAAATAATCTATTGATTATACTCATGAGTTATGGTACAGGGACAACAAAACTGGAAGCGTTTGAAATGCATGGGAAAACAGGAAGTGTTCTATTGTGATTTATGCATTTACGCTTTATATTCATATTGTGTTGAATATGAATATTATCATTGCTCATGTTTGGGGGTTGTCCTTGAAGGTACTTTTTGGCATGATGAAAAAGGGGCTAAAATGGGTTGAGGTGGTGAGCTTGTGAAGAATTCTTTTGAGGAAGGAAGGAAATGATTAATTTTGTATAGTATCTACTCTAGGAGTAGTGTAAAGCTATAATTGATAACATTATTGGGAATGTAACTAATCCATTATTAGTCCTTATTTTGGCATGTAATTCTTAAAGCTCATAGTCTCAACACGATTATTTTACTCTGATAATCTTCATTAGCTCTAATTGTGCCTTAATTCGTACTTAAGGAACTAGGGTCCTTACATTAGTGGTATCAGAGCCAGTTAGAGAACCCGGGAACGAGTGAAGGGTAGCCTTAGCATGATTGGCTAGGTGCTTACATTTGAAGCATGTTTATGCATGTGGTGTATATTGATGTATATCCTGTTATACTAACATGCTTATTATCATTCCTGTTATCTAACAGCATAACATGTATATTTGTTTTGGAATTGTTGTTAACCTTTGTGTTACAGCATGGCTGCTATGAATGCGGGGAACCTTAATGAAGAAGTTGGCGATGTTGGGAGCGTGAACGCTAGTATTGGTCAGGCAAATCCTCTACCTCCACCAGCTGTAGGCATGGAACCAGTGGCTCAGTTATTGCTACCTGGTGAGATTAGCTTGACTCAGTTTCTGTCTTACCAACCGCCCCGGTTTGAGGGAACAGAATCAGGAGAGGAGGCTGAGGAGTGGTTAGAAAGGCTTGAACAGATATTTGTATCGGCTCCTTGTGCTGTCACAGCATGGCTGAGGCTGGCGGAGTTCCAGTTGGCAAAGAAACCTTTGATGTGGTGGAGGAGCACGGTAATGGAACTGAGAGCACATGGTGCAGTGATTGATTGGACACTCTTCACAACCCGGTTTCTGAATCGGTACTTCTCCGCGGCGGCAAGACAGACGAAGGAGGACGAATTTGCAAGCTTGAAACAAGGGAGCATGTCGGTGTCAGATTATGCCATGCATTATTCCTCGTTTCTGAGGTATGTTCCACACATTGCCACCAACGGACATGCGAAGATGAGAAACTTCATGAAGGGATTGCGACCGGAGCTCTTTGACCGGGTTATCACCAATAACCCCACTTCTTTTGATGATGCTCTCACAAGAGCAGAGCTTGCAGAGATAGGAGTTGGAGCCTATCCTAGTGCCGTACCCCCACAAGCACCACAACAGAGGCAAGTTAATGATAACTTGAGGCCCCGAGGGGAATCATTTAAACCTCGTGGTGCCTCTTCATCTTCACGGTTTAGTGGAAAGAAATTCTTTGGGCAGAAGCAAGAGGGCAAGAGGAACAATTGGTCGGACAACCGAGGGCCTACGCAAGGAAATAGGCCGGGAGAGCCAAGGTACGACAATTGTGGTGGGCCACATTCTTCGAATAAGTGCCCTGCCTGTTATAGCTGTGGCAAGATGGGCCACATCTCTCGGTATTGCCCCACCCGGGGAGGACAGTCAGAGTTTCAGGGTAACATGCCAAGATTTGATGACAGGACAGTACACCAGAGGCAGCAGTTTGTGCCTCGACCATCGGGAGGTCAGACAGTGGGACCGTCCCAGGGACAGGTGTATGCGCTGACCAGAGAGCAGGCTCAGGCAGCCCTAGAGGAGGTGATCGCCGGTACGTGTCATTTATTTACGTACCCTGCTTTATTTTGATAGATACAGGTGCCTCCCACTCTTTTGTATCTGTTGGCTTTGTGGAAAGACACCATATACGCACGTCTTCTTTACCCACGCCTCTCATGGTCTCGACACCCACTGGAAGAAATGTCGTTGCCGATCAGTTTATGGCAGATTGCCTCATTTATTTTGAGGGCAACGAGTTGAAGGCAGACTTGATTGTGTTGGGCATGTCAGACTTCGACTGCATCTTGGGTATTGACATTCTGAACAGATATCAGGCAGTGGTAGATTACCGGCAGAGAACAGTGAGGTTCAGATCTGATTTGGGAATTCAGTGGACTTTTTATGGCAACGGTTCTCGTGCGAAGATTCCGTTGATTTCAGCAATCAAGATGACTCGGCTGCTGGAACGTGGCCACACGGGCTATCTCATCTATGCCGTGGACACGTCTGGGAAGAATAAAGAGCTGAGAGTTTAGGATGTGCCAGTGGTAGCAGAATTTGCTGATGTATTCCCAGAGGAGATCCCAGGATTTCCACCGGCTAGAGAAGTTGAGTTTGGGATCGAGTTGTTACCGGGGACATCCGCTATCTCTCGTGCACCGTATAGGATGGCACCGGCAGAGTTGAGAGAATTAAAGGAGCAGTTGCAGGACCTCCTTGACAAGGGATATATACGCCCGAGCGTATCGCCATGGGGTGCACCGGTTCTCTTTGTGAAGAAGAAGGACGGTTCGATGCGGTTGTGCATTGATTACCGGCAACTGAATAAAGCCACAGTAAAGAACAAATCCTCTCCCAAGGATTGATGATTTGTTCGATCAGTTGCAAGGTACCAGACTTTATAGCAAGATTGATTTGAGGTCCGGGTATCACCAGATTTGAGTCAGGGAGGAAGATGTACAGAAGACAGCATTTCAGACTCGATATGGACATTATGAGTTCCTAGTGACGTCGTTCGGCGTGCGAATGCTCCAGCGGTCTTTATGAGTCTGATGAACAGAGTGTTTCAGCCGTATCTTGATCAGTTCGTCGTCGTGTTCATCGATGACATTCTCATCTATTCCCGGAGCGAGGAAGAGCACGTGAAACACTTGAGGACAGTGCTCCAGATTCTCAGAGACCACCAGTTGTATGCCAAGCTCAGCAAGTGTGAATTTTGGTTGAGCAGTGTAGTGTTTCTGGGGCATGTCATATCGAGCAGCGGAATATCTGTGGATCCCAGGAAGATTGAAGCTGTGATGGAGTGGGCTGCACCCACTTCTGTGCCTGAGATACGGAGCTTCCTTGGTTTGGCCGGCTATTATCGACGCTTTGTCGAGGGATTTTCGAAAATTGCCAAGCCGTTGACACAGTTGACCCAGAAGGGAGTACCTTTCTTTTGGTCAGAAGCTTGTGAGGAGAGCTTCCAGGAGTTGAAGCACCGTTTGACCACGGCGCCAGTATTAGTGATCCCTGCGGAAAACTCCAGATTTGTTTTGTATACCGATGCATCACTTCAGGGCCTTGGGTGTGTACTGATGCAAGATAAGCATGTGGTAGCTTATGCATCGAGACAGTTGAAGCCGCATGAGACCAGATACCCAGTCCATGACTTGGAATTGGCGGCTATCATCTTCGCCCTGAAGATTTGGAGGCATTATTTGTATGGTACTTCATTTACCATTTACACGGATCACAAGAGCCTCAAGTTTTTATTCACTCAGGCGGAGCTGAACATGAGGCAGAGAAGGTGGATGGACTTACTCAAGGACTATGATTGTGAGATTGAGTACCATCCCGGGAAAGCTAATTTGACAGCAGACGCCTTGAGCCGGAAAGTGAGGAGTTCTGCTGAGGACGTCATCCATTTGTCGGCCATGATGACCTCCTATTGCCATCTAGGCTATGATTTTGACATAGATGCATCACCAGTGCATGTATCGACCTTGTTAGCTGAGCCAGATATCTATGAGAACATCAGGAGAGCTCATAGGTCAGATGATGAGGTTCAGAGGTGGTTATCTTTAGTACATCTTGGTGAGCCATCGAAGTTCAGAGTGGCTGAGGACGGATCTTTGAGATTGGGTAGCCGTTGGGTGGTTCCGAGTACGCCGGAGTTGCGTAGAGGGATCTTGGAGCGAGCTCATAATAGCAGACTTAGCATCCACCCAGGCGGAAAGAAGATGTATAAAGATCTGCGTAATCAGTTCTGGTGGAAAAGGATGAAATCTGATGTCGTCACTTTTGTTAAGAGGTGTTTGATCTGCCAGCAGATTAAGGCAGAGAGACAGAGACCTGGCGGCGAGTTGAGAAGCTTAGAGATACCGAAGTGGAAGTGGGAACACATTTCCATGGACTTCGTAACTCACTTGCCGAGGAGTGCTTCAGGCTTTGATGCTATTTGGGTGATTGTGGATCGATTGACTAAGGTAGCTCATTTCATCCCCTATAGCATGACTTTCACCTTTTTGAGGATGGCTCAACTGTATATCCGAGATGTGGTGAGATTGCATGGGATCCCCATTTCCATAGTGTCGGATCGAGATCCACGGTTCACATCTCATTTTTGGGAGGGTCTTCAGTCAGCCTTGGGAACTGAAGTTAGATTGAGCACTGCATATCATCCTCAGACGGATGGCCAGACCGAGCGTACTATCCAGACGCTCGAGGACATGTTTAGGGCTTGTGTATTGGAGTTCGATGTTTCTTGGCAAGATTCAGTGGCCTTGGTAGAATTCTTCTATAATAACAGCTACCAGGCGAGCATTCAGATGGCTCCTTTTGAAGCTCTATATGGCAGACGGTGTATATCACCCTTGTGTTGGGATGATTTGGACCGCAAATCGATCGGAGGACCGGAGTTGATCCGAGAAATGGAAGAAAAGATAAAGATGATAAGACAGAAAATGAAAGCAGCCCAGGACAGACAGGCAGCTTATGCGAATAAACGGCGGAGACCGTTGGAATTTCAGTTGGGAGATAAGGTCTTCTTGAAGATCTCTCCTTTCAGAGGCGTTGTGCGATTTCGGATGCGCGGAAAACTGTCTCCGAGGTATGTTGGACCGTACGAGATTTTGCAGCGCATTGGCACTTTGGCTTACCGACTAGCTCTCTGCCACCTTCTTTATCTGGTATACATGATGTGTTTCATGTATCGATGCTGCGGAAGTATGAGCCGGATCCATCTCATGTGTTGCAGCCTTCCGAGGTTCAGTTAGAATCCGATGTGTCTTATGTGGAACGACCTGTTAGAATTCTGGATCGAGCGGACCGTAGACTTCGGAATAAAGTGATACCTATGATCAAGGTTCAGTGGGATCGCAGGGGTGTCGAGGAGGCTACGTGGGAGACGGAGCGGCATATGGTGCAGCACTACCCGGAACTATTCTCCGGTATGTGATTATGTTTAGTTTCTTTTGGGGGTAAATGCCTGTGATTTCGAGGACGAAATCTTATAAGTAGGGGAGTATTGTGATATCCCCGAAATGATTAATTGCAATTTGGGCATAAATTGTGTTTATATGATTAATTATGGTGGTAATTAATTATGGACTGGAATTATTTATCATATGGAAATGCTTAGTCACATGATAGAGTGACCCGGAAGAGCATTTCAGGGTGCATGTTGTGCATGTTGGGAAAATTGTTATTAGCATGATTTATTTGCCATGGTTAGCAATTAATTGGAAATCATGAGTTTAATTGGTATTTTGGTGCATTTTGGATTAATGCTTTTAAAAATATCATGTTGGGGTGTTTTATACACCATGGGATTGTGGAATGCATTTTAATTAAACCCAACCCCTTTATATACCCCAACCCCTCACCACCCATCATTTTACTTTCCCAATTTCTCCTCCAAACCCTTTCCCCTTTTCAATTTTCGTTTTTGTGCATAAGGGTGGAGAGAATCCTTCCAAAAACCTTGATTTGTGGAGTTCATTGGGAGATTTGAAGTCCCCAAAAGGTATGGATACCTCATTGTTGATTTTGTAGTGTTTTATTTGAGTTTGGATTGGATTTGAAATGGTTTAAAATGGGTTTGTTGTGGGTTGGTGTTGTTTTGGTTGAGGGTTGGATTTGGGGTGTATTTTGTTGTTATATTGTGTTATTATGTTGTTGGGATGTCTTTGGTTTAAGATGTTTGGGGTTATTTGGTGGTTTTGTGCCAAAAAAATGGAGTTTGTCCAAAATGTCGCGGCGACCGATCGATCGGTAGCAGGGCGACGATCGATCGGTGCAAGTGCGAAGCGAGGGGTGAAATTTCTCTGCTTACCGATCGATCGGTAAAAGCGACCGATCGATCGGTGGATGGCTAGCGATCGATCGGTATCTTGGACCAATCGATCGGTAAAAGCCGTAGCTTAAATTGGAAATTATGAACAGTTACCGATCGATCGGTAAGGATGACCGATCGATCGGTAGAGCGTTTTTGCTGAAAATTATTTCCTTGGCATGATTGATGAAATTTTTGGTATTGGACTATTATTGGGTTCTAATATTGAATTGTGTGAATATGTAGAACCATCCCAGGTGGCAACTCAGCCAAGGAAGTGAAGTCCTACCACATCCTACTTTTGGAAAGGTACGTACAAGACGTACGGGCACCCAACGGTACATGTATCTAATATACTCTTTGTTTATGCATTGTGGATGCGAGTATATGTGGAATTATGCATTGTGGATGCAAATACATGTTGAACTATGCATGATGATTGTATATGCATATGATGATTATTGGTGCACATCCCATGAGTCGTGGTCATCCCTTGATGATTTTAATGCTTGCCGCTATTTGGTTTGTTTCCGCTAAATGTGAAGCGAGGGGTGGGAGCGCCGCATGTCACATTTGAGCGTGGTTATCATATAGGGCGAGGAAAGAACATTTGCCGCTCAATGTGAAGCGAAGGGTGGGAGCGCCGATGTCCATTGAAGCGAGGTTATTCTATGCCGCCTATATGTAAATAAGCGAGGGGCATTAAAATATATTGTGATGGACAGACTAGGGATTGCTGACTGGTATTTGGTATTGATGAGATGGTATTATGTCATGACACGTGTAGAACATTAAATAATCTATTGATTATACTCATGAGTTATGGTACAGGGACAACCAAACTGGAAGCGTTTGAAATGCATGGGAAAACAGGAAGTGTTTTATTGTGATTTATGCATTTACGCTTTATATTCATATTGTGTTGAATATGACTGTTATCATTGCTCATGTTTGAGGGTTGTCCTTGTAGGTACTTTTTGGCATGATGAAAAAGGGGCTAAAATGGGTTGAGGTGGTGAGCTTGTGAAGAATTCTTTTGAGGAAGGAAGGAAAGGATTAATTTTGTATAGTATCTACTCTACGAGTAGTGTAAAGCTATAATTGATAACATTCATTTAGATTGGGAATGTAACTAATCCATTATTAGTCCTTATTTTGGCATGTAATTCTTAAAGCTCATAGTCTCAACACGATTATTTTACTCTGATAATCTTCATTAGCTCTAATTGTGCCTTAATTCGTACTTAAGGAACTAGGGTCCTTACAAGTATGAGCCAGACCCGTCTCATGTATTACAGCCTACTGAAGTGCAGTTGGACTCAGATGTATCCTACGTAGAACGACCAATCAGAATTCTGGATCGAGAGGGTCGCAGACTACGAAGCAAGATTATACCGATGGTCAAAGTTCAGTGGGATCGTCGGGGTGTCGAGGAGGCTATGTGGGAGACGGAACGGCATATGATGCAGCATTACCCGGAACTATTTTCTGGTATGTTATTTATGTTTAGTTTCATTTGGGGTAAGTGCATGCGATTTCGAGGATGAAATCTTATAAGTAGGGGAGTATTGTGATGCCCCGAAATTAATTAATTGCAATTTGGGCATAAATTATGTTTATATGATAAATTATGTTGATAATTGATTTATGTGTTGAAATTAATTATCTTGTTGAAATGCTTAGTCACATGGTAGGCGTGACCCGGGGTTGCATTTCAGGGTGCATGTTATACATGTTAGAAAATGAAGTGTTAACATGATTTAATTGTTTTGGGTGTTAATTATGAGGAAGATATGGATTTAGTGGAAGTTTGTTGCATTTTTGTAAAATTCTTTTAAAATACCATGTTGGGGTATTTTATACATCATGTTAAGTTTGGGGTGCAATTTAATTAACTTTATAACCCCTTTACCCCACTACACTTTATTCACTTTACCCATCTCTTTTAAATCCCCAAATTCATCCCCAACCCTAACCCATTTGCTATTTTCGAT
Organism: Haberlea rhodopensis; assembly: GCA_907163345.1. Lineage (NCBI taxonomy): Eukaryota > Viridiplantae > Streptophyta > Magnoliopsida > Lamiales > Gesneriaceae > Haberlea > Haberlea rhodopensis. Next base: position 8,784,124 of record CAJQUN010000006.1, on the reverse strand, counting down.
TTTGGCATAAAGTGGAAGGAGAAATCTTCACAAAACCTTTGTTTGTGAGATTTATTGTAGGATTTGGAGTCCTTAAGAGGTATGGAACCCTTCCTAAAGTTTTTATGATGTTTGGTTTGATTTTGAAATGGGTTTTGATTGTTTGAAATGGGTTTATTTTGGGTTGGTGTGATTTTTGGATGGGTGTAGGATTTTTAGTTGTTTAATGATGTAAAAAGAAGGTTTGAAGTGTTTTTATGTTATTGGTTTGTTGGTGTAAGTGTTGATGAAGATGGGGAAGAAAATGTAGTGCAAAAATGGTGTTTTTCCAGGCACAGGCAGCGGCGATCGATCGCGCGCAACCAGTAGGCGCCAGTAACATTTGGCGATCGATCGCCACATTTGGGCGATCGATTGGCGAGGCTGGCGATCGATCGCGCCAAAAGTGGCGATCGATCGCCAAGGGCTGAAATTTTCAGCATCGTCCAGTATGATCTCGCGATCGATCGGGCCTGGGCGGCGATCGTTCGCGAGCTGTAAAAATGTGTGTTTTCGATTATTTTGTGGGATATTTGGATATTGTACTATAATTAGCTTCTAATATCGATTTGTATGGTTGTGTAGAACCATCCCAGGTACCCACAACTTCAAGGAGATAAAGTTCTCCGACTTCTCCACTTTTGGAATTAAGGTACGTAAGAAGCGTACGGGCATCGGACGGTAAAACACATTCCTATACTATGACTACACAATGATTGCATAAGTATTTATGATGTTTATGATGATGATTATGATGAGTAAGTTTATGATGATGATGTTTATGATGATTAAAGATGATATGATGTTTATGAGGACGTTTATGATAAGATGATGATGTTTACAAGATGATGATGTTTATAAGATGATGATGTTTATGATATGATGATGATGATGTATGTTTAACTATGTTATTGAGAATGGTAGAGTGTTCTGGTAGTTGTTATGGGAAAGCGAGGAAGGTACTTACCGCTGACATAGCTAGCGAGGAGATACATCCGCTATCAAGGTGTAGCGAGGGGTATCACAGTACCGCTATATGTCGAAGCGAGGGCGCCAATTGTTCCGCGGACATAACAAGACCAGAAACATCCCCATTTCTAAATAACATTGTTGATTATGAGCATATATGTGAAGTATGATTTTAATCATTTATGTCAAGAACTAATGATTATATGCATGACTATGAAACAGGGACAACCAAAGTGGGTTAATGCGATTAACCAGGAAGTATATGTTACGATTATTTTCATGCATTTATTTATATGCCATTACCTTATGATGCTAAGTAATGATGTACATGCTCATGATGAGTTGTTCCTGTAGGTACACTTTTGGACTGAAGGGCTAAGGGTAGGGTTGAGGCAGTGAGCTAAAAGGAGCATGAAAGAATATAGGATACAGGATTTTGATAGTCTCTACTCTAGGAGTAGTGTAAACCTATAATGTTAGCATTCGTTTTTGGGAATGTAATTATTAAGTTTTGAAATTTTATTTTTGGCCTGTAATTCTATTAGCTCAAAGCTACAACCGGAACCCTAAGATGTTATTAATGCATGTTTAGTCCATAATACGTGATTATGATGATGTTAAGGTAGGAAGACCCTACACATAGACAGTCATGTTCACCTGGTTCAGATTGGTAGATTCATCCTCTTTCATGCCTAGCGGCAACAGAAAAGAACCGGTTCAGAAACTGGTTCCTAAACAAGCTCCAGTCAATCTGTACTCCTTGAGCTCTCAGCTCCATCACAGTTGTCTTCCACCACATGGAAGACTTCTTGGCCAATTGAAACTCTGCCAATCTTAACCAAGCAGTCTTGGCACAGGGTGCCGACACGAAGATCTGCTCTATCCTCTCTAACCATTCATCCGCTTCCTCTCCAGTTTCTGTTCCCTCAAAACGGGTTGTGTGGAAGTTCAAGAACTGTGTCAGACTCAACTCTCCAAGCAATAACAACTGTGCTATCGGTTCCATGCCCACAACAGGTGGCGGAAGAGGGTTCATCTGAGCAATACTATCATTGACACTTCCAACATCGTCCACCTCCTCATTGAGGTTCCCAGATTTACGGCCGCCATGCTGTAATACAATGGTTAACAACAATACCAAAGCAATTCACGTATTACACCATTAGATAACATGAGCATCAACAAGCATGTTAGTATAACAATTTATACAACAATATGCACCATATGCATAAACATGCTCATAACAAACACCTAGCCAACTTGTTGCTAAGGCTACCCTTCACCCATTCCCGGGTTCTCTAACCACTGCTCTGATACCACTAATGTAAGGACCCTAGTTCCTTAAATGTGGATTAAAGACATAAGTAGAGCTAACATGAATAATCAGAGTATAAAAGTTCGTGTTGAAGCCTTGAGCTTTGAGGATTACATGCTAAAAGAGAACTTTTAAAATGGTTAATTACATTCCAAACCAAAAGAATGTTAACCCTATAGATTTACACTACTCGTAGAGTATACAACATAATCCCAGCTTCTATGTCAAAAGCATTCCTCACTAGCTCACTGCATCAACCTGTTCTTAGCCCCCTTATGCTAAAATGTACCTACAAGGACAACTCCCAAATCATGAGCATATAATAATCCATATTCAACATAATATGATTATAAGGCGTAAATGCATAAACCGTAATTACAAAACACTTCCTGTTTTTCCAATGCATTTTAAACGCTCCCTTTTGGTTGTCCCTGTACCATAACTCATGAGTATAATCAATAGATTATTTAATGGTTCCACAATTGTCATGACATATCACCATTTCGTAATTACCAATCTCCAATCCCTAGTCTGTTATAACAGTGTATTTTTGTTGGGATATGCCCTAAGACATGTCATTAGATGATTGTTTATGACATACAAAGTATTATGATTTTATAAATGACAAATCATTATTATATATTATTCAAATATCTGTGCAATATGAACTGATATATAAGTTAATGTCCTTAGAATAATATTGTATTATTCTTAAAGATTGTCCCTAGTCAAGTATTATCATAAATAAGGATAATGATAATACATTGAGACTAGTATGTTTTGATTGATGAATTGTTCATGGATATGAGATATCAAATCAACACATGGGTACATGTTAGAGAACAATGTACTGGACAGACCCACCATGCGAATGCTACATGGATAGTTATATGAGTGTCATAAACAATTCTCATAGTGATAATAATGTATGTAATCCTTACGACTTGAGATCATCAGAGATCCCAACATAAGGAGTTATGTATCTTGATATTGTCAAACGTTACCTGTAACAGGGTAAACTATAAAGGCAACTATTGGATACACTACGAATTATGTAGAGGGATGTTGATTGATCAAGATAGGATTTGTCCATCCTATATAATAGGAGAGGTGTTTGGGCCCTTGATCAAGTAAGACTAAAATGCATGGCCGTGCTCGAATGAGTCGATATGTGATATCGAGCTTATTCGTTTATTCTAGTTCTACTTGGGGATCAAGAAATAGAGATTGAATATACGAGTATGACTATTCCATGACTCGTGTTCAATCTAAACACAAAGGACAAAGGGATTAAGTTACATGGTTAATATTATCACGGTTCCTAGGTTATGTCGAGTCAATGACATTCTTGTAAATTGGGTAGCATTGATGTGTTGCTAGATACCGCTCATTGCTTGCGACATAAAATGAGATTTTATGTCACTGCCAACATTGCAAGATCCTATCGGGTCGCACAAAAGATTAAATCAAGCAGGGAAATTAAATTCATTGGATGAATTAATTAATTAAGAAGAGTCTTAATTAAATGATTAAAAGGACTTAATTAAATCATGGGTTTGGGCCCATAAGACTTTGAGAAAGTCTTGAACCTTAATTAAAACCTTTTAATAACAAGGTTATGATTAATTGTGAATTAATTCATTCCAACCTAGACACATCAAAGGGACACAGCCGCCTCTCATAGCTGCTCTCGGCTTCTTGATAGTCGAAGGGGCTTTGTTGAATTCCGGTCGTCCTTTTCGATTGTGAATCGAGAGTGTTTCTTGTATCGGTTTAAGAACAAATCTAGCACTTTGTTCTTAAACTATCCCTTGTTCGATTTGATCATGTGGATACCGTTGAGGCAAGACCTCGGAGGTGTTGCTCGTGACTCGGAATCGTTGAACGTGGTGCTTCGTGGAATCTGCTCAAACACGCTACAAGGGTGGGACTCTTAATATCTCTATTCCGATATGACCACTTTGTATAGATCCGCGGTTCTAGTAATCCAATATTTTAAATTCCGCTGCGTTGTATGCTTGTTGGATTACTTACAGTGGTATCAGAGCCGTGTACAAGGCTCATATCGGATTTATGTGGTTAATTGTTTAATCATATTTAGATTAATATATTGCATGCTATAAAACTGTATATTATCATATATGATATGAGTAAATCGATTTTGTGAAATTATCATAAAATTATATTTGATATAATTGAGGTTTATTGTATATGATACAAGGATGCGTAATATCTAGACGTTGGATCAAGGTGGTTCGACCACTTCATATCTTGACCCTCGGCCGCCGCCAATTGAGCTAGGGTTTGGACCCTTAGCTCATGCATGGACCAAGCCACCGCCTTTCAAGGGCTTTGAACCCTTTTTGGCTCGAAAAATATTTTATAACGAGAAAGATGGTTCACGGGATCATGCGTTTGGCGGCTATCTCCACGTGAGAGCTAGGGTTTTTTGAACCCAATGGCTCGAGATGGTTGAGCCGCCACCGTCATGAACCGTGCATGGTTGGACCATGACTCGTGGCTAAGTAAATTCCAGCATTTCGGAACAAGTGGCTCGATGGAAACCAAAAACGACGCATGGAGGCTAGGGTTTGGAACCCTAGCGGCACCGCAAGGACTCGCGTGGCTCGGACCAAGTCTTGGGCTAGGGTTTCGAACTCTAGGCCCATGCATGGTCCAGCCATGTGTGGTAGGGTTGGTTCGAACCATGATGGTTTGTGGTTTTAGTCGCAGTAGTTCGTGGCATGTGATGTCCCGAGCGTACGATAATTTTCCAAAAAAATTATTTTACAGTTTTAATTAGAATTAAATTTTAAAATGTTTAGAATTTAATTAATTAAATGTTATAGCATGTTTTATGTGTTGTTTGAGCATGGTGCATGGTTATAGCCCTTTGACATATTATATAGGATTTGTGAATGTTTGTAATTATAATACGACCTGCGAGTCATGCCTTCTCTATTTTTCTCAATATGTTATCCCTCCCCTACGTTCTCCTCGAATGTGAATCAAGGAATTCTCTATATCTTGTAATTGTTATATAGTATAGATTATTTTTATTGATGGTGATCAATGAAGATGGAGCTTGATGCCAGGACGAGGAGGCCATTTACAATTTGGAGCCAAAGGAAGGTGCTTGTGAAGTAACCTTAGGTTGACTCTTAGGATTTTCTCATTGGCTTGAGAAAATCGCTAGTAGGGGCTATAACCATGTCACATTTAACTTTATGTTGATGTATGAGATGCATGTTTACTGTTTTATTTAATATTGATGCTTATATATATATATATATATGTAGATATGTATATATTCATATATGTACTGGACATATTTTCAATATTAATAAAATAACGAGATCAATAAATCCCTCTTATAATATTAAGTTTAAGATGCCTTCCAATTAAAAATATTGCCAAAGCAAAGCACCGTGACAATCTTAGTAAGGCGTGAAAGGATAAATGTGATATCCGTGTTATTTTAAAATTGGGTCCGACTTAACTAGCATTATCTCAATAGGATTGGGAACCTAGAGGCATGGGGTTGGATAATAATTCATTAGATGAATTTGAACAAAGTGTTGTTCGTCAAACCATCCAAGAATTACATGTGATGTAATTGACAAAGTGTTGTCTACCTAAATAACCGAGTCTTGGGCGAGCCAAAGCTAACTCAAGATTAAGTGAAATATGGATCTTGGCCCACTAAAATTTTCGAGGGTTGATAATTTTAAACAAAATAGTGGGAGTGTCATTTAATATAAGACCATATTAAATGATTAAAATCATAAACTTATTTTGCATATTGTAGATATCCATGGCAACTAACAACGTCACAAGCACATTATCATTGCGATCGGTCCTTGAGAAGGACAAATTTAATGGGACAAATTTCCTAGACTGGTATAGGAATTTGAGGATTATCTTCAAGCAAGAAAAGAAGCAATATGTCCTAGAGGAACCCTTACCTGCTGAGGAACCTTCCTTGACGGCTGCTAAAGCCGATAAAGATGCTTACAAGAAACATCAAAATGACGCACTTGATGTTGGGTGCCTTATGCTTGACACCATGAACTCTGAGCTTCAGAAGCAACATGAGGAAATGGAGGCGTTCTATATGATCGAGCATCTAAAGCAACCGTACCAACAACAAGCAAGACAAGAGAGGTATGGCGTCTCTAAAGCGTTGTTCCAGTGTAGAATGGTAGAAGGAAGTCTAGTTGGAACTCATGTACTCAAGATGATTGGGTATATTGAGAATCTGGAGAAGCTGGGTTTTCCTTTGGACCAAGAGTTGGCCACTGACGTGATCTTGCAATCGTTGCCTGAAAGCTTCAGTCAATTTGTCTTAAATTACAATATGATTGAAATTGAAAAGATCTACCCCAGTTACTTGGCATGCTTAGAACTTTTGAAGCAAATAGCAAGAAGTCTAAGCCTCCAAATGTTCTTATTGTGAATAAGAGCAAAGGAAAGACTAAAGCTAAGAGCTTCAAGAAAAACAAGAAGGTCCTTGTTAAGTCCAAGCCACATGCTTCTGCACTAAAGCCAAAGGGAGGAGTGGCAAAGGAAGGGAACTGTTTCCATTACGGTGAGACCGGTCATTGGAAAAGGAACTGCAAAGTTTATCTGGAGGATCTTAAGAAGACGAAGGGAAGTGTGACTTCCACTTCAGGTATTTTTGTTATAGAAGTCAATTTATCTACTTCTTCATCATGGGTATTAGATACTGGATGTGGATCTCACATTTGTGTAAATGTGCAGGATCTTAAAAGGAGTAGAATATTGGCAAAAGGCGAAGTGGATCTCCTAGTTGGAAATGGAGCAAGAGTTGCTGCATTAACTGTAGGAGATTACCATTTATCTTTGCCTTCTGGTTTATCATTGATTTTGAAAGACTATTATTTTGTGCCGTCTATTACCAAAAACATTATTTCTATTTCTTGTTTGGACAAGTGTGGATTTTCATTTATGATAAAGGACAACTGTTGTTCTATTTATTCAAATGATATGTTTTATGCAAGTGCACAAATGATTAATGGTCTTTATATATTAAATCTAGATATGCCTGTCTATAACATTAATACTAAAAGGATTAAGAATAATGATTCTAATCCAACTTATCTCTGGCATTGTCGCTTGGGCCATATAAACGAGAACCGCATATCAAAACTTCATAAGGATGGAGCATTAGATTCATTTGATTTTGAATCATATGAAACATGTGAGTCTTGTTTAATGGGCAAGATGGCTAAAGCCCCATTCAAGGGACATGTTGAAAGGGCAAATGTTTTATTGGGACTAATACATAGTGATGTATGTGGACCAATAAGCACACATGCTAGAGGTGGTTTTCAATACTTCGTTACATTTACTGATGACTTCAGTAGATATGAGTATGTGTACCTAATGAAACATAAACATGAAACCTTTGAAAAGTTCAAGGATTTCAAGAATGAAGTACAAAACCAACTTGGAAAAGTATCAAAATCCTTCGATCGGATCGAGGAGGTAAATACCTTAGCCAAGAGTTTCATGACTATCTGAAGGAGTGTGGGATAGTCCCAAAACTTACTCCTCCGTATACTCCACAATGGAATGGTGTATCCGAGAGGAGAAGTCGAACCTTGTTGGACATGGTTAGATCAATGATGAGTCATGCAGATCTTCCGATATCCTTTTGGGGACATGCTTTAGAAACATCAATATTTATACTGAACCGTGTTCCATCTAAATCAGTGGAAAAGACACCATATGAGATATGGACTGGGAAGCGTCCTAGTATGTCTTTTATGAAGATTTGGGGTTGTGAGGCTTTCGTGAGACGTCACGTCTCTAACAAACTTGGACCCAAATCTGATAAGTGTTTATTTGTGGGGTATCCTAAGGAAACGAAAGGATACTATTTCTATTATCCCACCGAGAATAAAGTGGTTGTTGCTCGGACTGGTGTCTTTCTTGAAAGAAAATTTATTTCTAGAAAAACCATTGGGAGACAAATAGAACTTAGTGAAGTTCAACCACAAGAAAACATTGAACATGATATTGAGATGGAAACAGACACAAGCTGTTGTGGATAAAATGCCTGCTCAAGAGACACAAGCCCAGCGTAGGTCTGTAAGAGAACACCGGGAGCCACAGAGATATGGATTTCTTGTGACTCAACAAGGTGACTTACTACTTATTGATGAGGATGAGCCGTCATCTTATCAACAAGCTATAATTGGCACTGATTCTGAGAAATGGCAAGAGGCCATGAAATCTGAGATGGAATCCTTGTATGCAAACCAAGTATGGACTTTGGTTGACCCGCTTGAAGGGATGAGACCCATAGGGTGCAAATGAATTTTCAAGAAGAAGACCGACATGGATGGTAATGTACAAACCTATAAAGGTCGACTGGTTGCTAAAGGTTTCAAACAAATTCATGGTATTGACTATGATGAAACTTTTTCACCAGTTGCCATGGTTAAATCTATTAGGATCTTACTTGCAATAGCTGCATCTCAGGATTATGAAATCTAGCAGATGGATGTCAAAACAGCTTTCCTTAATGGAAATCTGCTTGAGGATGTATACATGACACAGCCCGAGGGTTTTGTCGATCCAAAGGATGCTGGAAAGATATGCAAGCTACAACGATCCATTTATGGATTGAAGCAAGCTTCTCGGAGTTGGAATCTTCGTTTTGATGATGCAGTCAAAGAGTTTGGTTTCATCAAAAACGTAGATGAACCTTGTGTCTACAAGAAGGTCAGTGGGAGCATAATTATCTTCCTAATATTGTATGTAGATGACATACTTCTAATTGGGAATGATATCCCTGCCTTACAATCTGTAAAGATTTGGCTAGGGAATTGTTTTTCTATGAAAGACTTGGGTGAAGCCACCTATGTATTAGGAATCAAGATCTATAGAGATAGATCGAGAAGATTACTTGGCCTAAGTCAAAGTACATACATAGACAAAGTGCTAAAATGGTTTAGCATGCAAGAATCTAAGAAAGGATTCGTGCCTATGACACATGGAATACATCTCTCGAAGGATTAGTGTCCTTCAACACCAGATGAGAGACAACACATGAGTAAGATTCCATATGCATCAGCTATTGGATCTATCATGTATTCCATGATATGTACTCGTCCCGATGTTTCGTATGCTTTGAGCATGACGAGCAGATATCAAGTTGATCCAGGTGAATGTCACTGGATTGCAGTCAAGAATATCCTGAAGTACTTGTGAAGAACTAATGTGAGACCCCGTTATCTCAAACATACTAATAGGTGCGATTAAGAGAACTAAACATTCATATGAATGAATCAGAGTAATATGTCGTGTTGATTAACCTGAGCTTAAGAGATTACAGTACCAAAAGTTTCAAAAAGGAATTTCACAAATTCCTACAAAAGGTACTACACTATAGTCTTACTCTACCACATGTAGAAGCTACACAAAATTTCTCTAACATGCTAATCCTGTAGCACTCCTTACAGCTCAGCTTTTCAACCCCGACCCTGGTTCTCATCATCAAAAGCACCTACAAAGACAACCCCCGACACATGAGCATAACATAATTCATATTCAACATAATATGAATGTAAGGTGTAAATGCATAATCATAATACAAAACACTTCCTGTATTTCCATCGCATTTACAACGCCTAATGGTTGTCCCTGTACCACAATTCATAATCAAAACACTATATGAATATATGGCTTCACAAATAAATGTCATGACATATCATCTCTTTTTCTTGAGTCAGTCATCATCAGTTATTTTAATGCTTCTTCGCTTTACAATCTCAAAACAAGCGGCATCTCATCCTCGCTTCTTCATACTGTAAGTTACCCCATGAGCATACAACGCAGCGGAATAAAATTTTGGGATTACTAACACCGGATCTATACATAGGGATTCATATCGGATTAGAGAATACATAAGAGTCTTACCCTTGTAGCGTGTTTGAAGCAGATTCCACGGAGCAGCACGTCCAACGAACTCCGAGTCACAAACGAAAGTTTTCACCTTCGTCTCTACGGTATCCACACGATCAGATCAAAAGGGATGTTCAAGAACAAGTTGCTCGACTTATTCTTGAACCAATACACGAATCAAAGTCGATTCACAATCGAAAGAATGACCAAAGCCACCAAGAAGCCCTTCGACAATGATGAAGCCGAGAGCAAACTCGATGGTGCGGCCGAGAGCTTGAATTCGTGTAGGGTTTTTGTGTTATGATAATTGTCTTGCAATTAAAAACCTTGTAATCATCTTTTATATAATTAATTAAAGGCTTTCATAAAGCCTCATGGGCTTAATCCCATGATTTAGTTAATCATTATGATTATTAATTAAAACTCCTCTTAATTATTTAATTCATCCCATGAATTTAATTTCCCTTCTCGATTTATTGTGTGACCCGATAGGATCTCGTAATGTTGGCAGTGACATAAAATCTCATTTTATGTCGCAAGCATTGAGCGGTATCTAGCAACACATCGATGCTACCCAAATTACGAGAATGTCAATGACTCGACATAACCTCTAGAACTTGTGATAATATTAATCATGTAACTTAATCCCTTCGTCCTTTGTGTTTAGATTGAACACGAGTCATGGAATAGTCATACTCGTATATCCAATCTTTATTTCTTGATCCCCAAGTAGAACTAGAATAAACGAATAAGCTCGATATCTCATATCGACTCATTCGAGCATGGCCATGCATTTTAGTTCTCACTTGATCAAGGGCCAAACACATCTCCTGTTATATAGGAGGGACAAATCCTATCTCGATCAGTCAACATCCCTCTACATAATTCGTAGTGTATCCAATAGTCGCCTTTATAGATTACCCTGTTACGGGTAACGTTTGACGATATCAAGATACATAACTCCTTATGTTGGGATCTCTGATGATCACAAGTCGTAAGGATTACATACATTATTATCACTATGAGAATTGCATATGACGATCATATAACTATCCATGTTGCATTCTCATGGTGGGTCTGTTCAGTACATCGTTCTCTAACATGTACCCATATGTTGATTTGATATCTCATATCAATGAACAATTCATCGATCAACACATACTAGTCTCTACGTATTATCATTATCCCTTTCATGATAATACTTGACTAGGAACATCTTTAAGAATAATACAATATTATTCTAAGGACATTAACACATATATTAATTCACAATGCACAGTTAAAAGAATAACATATAATAATGAATTGCCATTCATAAAACCATAAACATTGTATGTCTTAAACAATCATCTAATGACTTGTCTTAGGGCATATCCCAACAAATCTCCCACTTGCACTAAGACCACTCAGACATATACCTAATGCCTAGAGATCTAGTATGACGATCATGCTTCTGCTGTGACAGCGGCTTCGTCAATGGGTCAGATACATTATCATCTGTTGGTACTTTGCATATTTTAACATCTCCCCTTTCAACGATTTCTCGAATGAAATGGAAACGCCTAAGTATGTGCTTGGATCTTTGGTGAGATCTTGGTTCCTTAGCCAATGCGATCGCTCCATTGTTGTCACAATAGAGTTCTATCGGATCTTTAATGCTAGGCACCACTCCAAGTTCAGAAATGAACTTCCTCATCCAAACAGCTTCCTTTGCTGCATCTGAGGCAGCAATATACACAGCTTCCGTTGTAGAATCGGCTACTGTTTCTTGCTTTGAACTCTTCCAGCTCACAGCACCTCCATTTAGGCAATACACATATCCAGATTGCGATCGAAAATCATCTTTGTCGGTTTGGAAGCTAGCATCAGTGTAACCCATTACATTGAGCTCTTCCTCACCTCCATAAATCAAGAATGTATCCTTAGTCCTTCTCAAGTACTTCAGGATGTTCTTGACAGCAATCCAGTGACCTTCACCTGGATCAACTTGATATCTGCTCGTCATGCTCAAAGCATACGATACATCGGGACGAGTACATATCATGGCATACATGATAGATCCAATAGCTGACGCGTATGGAATCTTACTCATGCGTTGTCTCTCATCTGGTGTTGAAGGACACTGTTCCTTCGAGAGATAAATACCATGTGTCATAGGCACGAATCCTTTCTTGGATTCTTGCATGCTAAACCTTTTAAGCACCTTGTCTATGTATGTACTTTGACTTAGACCAAGAAGCCTTCTCGATCTATCTCTATAGATCTTGATTCCTAATACATAGGTGGCTTCTCCTAAATCTTTCATCGAAAAGCAGTTCCCTAGCCAAATCTTTACAGATTGCAAGGCAGGGATATCATTTCCAATAAGAAGTATGTCATCCACATACAACACTAGGAAAATGATTACGCTCCCACTGACCTTCTTGTAGACACAAGGTTCATCTTCATTTTTGATAAAACCAAACTCTTTGATTGCATCATCAAAACGAAGATTCCAACTCCGAGAAGCTTGCTTCAATCCATAAATGGATCGTTGTAGCTTGCATATCTTTCCAGCATCCTTTGGATCGACAAAACCCTCGTGCTGTGTCATGTACACATCCTCGAGCAGATTTCCATTAAGGAAAGCTGTTTTGACATCCATCTGCCAGATTTCATAATCATGAAATACAGCTATTGCAAGTAAGATCCTTATGGATTTAACCATGGCCACTGGTGAAAAGGTTTCATCATAGTCAATACCATGAATTTGTTTGAATCCTTTTGCAACCAGCCGACCTTTATAGGTTTGTACGTTACCATCCATATCGGTCTTTTTCTTGAAAATCCATTTGCACCCTATGGGTCGTACCCCTTCAGGTGGAATAACCAAAGTCCATACTTGGTTTGCATACATGGATTCCATCTCAGATTTCATGGCCTCTTGCCATTTCTCAGAATCATTGCCCATTATAGCTTGTTGATAAGATGACGGCTCATCCTCATCAATAAGTAGTAAGTCACCTTGTTGAGTCACAAGAAATCCATATCTCTGTGGCTCCCGGTGTTCTCTTACAGACCTACGCTGGGCTTGTGTCTCTTGAGCAGGTACTTCTTCCACAACAGTTTGTGGTGCCTGCTCTGTTTCCATCTCAATCTCAGGTTCAGTGTTTTCTTGTGGTTGAACTTCACTAAGTTCTATTTTTCTCCCACTGGTTTTTCTCTCTTTCAAGAAATACACCAGTCCGAGCAACAACTACTTTGTTCTCGGTGGGATAATAGAAATAGTATCCTTTTGTTTCCTTAGGATACCCCACAAATAAACACTTATCAGATTTGGGTCCAAGTTTGTTAGTGGCGTGACGTCTAACGAAAGCCTCACAACCCAAAATCTTCATAAAAGACATACTAGGACGCTTCCCAGTCCATATCTCATATGGTGTCTTTTCCACTGATTTAGATGGAACACGGTTCAGTAAGAAAATCGCAGTTTCTAGAGCGTGTCCCCAAAACGATATCGGAAGATCTGTATGACTCATCATTGATCTAACCATGTCTAACAAGGTTCGATTTCTCCTCTCGGATACACCATTCCATTGTGGAGTATACGGAGGAGTGAGTTGTGGGACTATCCCACACTCCTTTAGATAGTCATGAACCTCTTGGCTTAAGTATTCTCCTCCTCGATCTGATCGAAGGATTTTGATACTTTTGCCAAGTTGGTTTTGTACTTCATTCTTGAAATCTTTGAACTTTTCAAAGGTTTCATGTTTATGTTTCATTAGGTACACATACCCATATCTACTGAGGTCATCAGTAAATGTAACGAAGTATTGAAAACCACCTCTAGCTTGTGTACTTATTGGTCCACATACATCACTATGTATTAGTCCCAATAAAACATTTACCCTTTCAACATGTCCCTTGAAAGGGGCTTTAGTCATCTTGCCCATTAAACAAGATTCGCATGTATCATATGATTCAAAATCAAATGAATCTAATATTCCATCCTTATGGAGTTTAGATATGCGGTTCTCGTTTATGTGGCCCAAGCGACAGTGCCAGAGATAAGTCGGATTACAATCATTATTTTTAATCCTTTTAGTATTTATGTTATAGATAGGCATATCAAGATTCAATACATAAAGACCATTCACCATTTGTGCACTAGCATAAAACATATCATTTAAATAAATAGAACAACAATTGTCCTTTATTATAAATGAAAAACCATACTTGTCTAAACAAGAAATAGAAATAATGTTTTTAGTAATTGAAGGCACAAAATAACAGTCTTTTAAAATCAATGATAAACCAGAAGGTAAAGCTAAATGATAATCTCCTATAGCTAATGCAGCAACTCTTGCTCCATTTCCAACTCGGAGATCAACTTCACCTTTCGCCAATGTCCTACTCCTTTTGAGATCCTGCACATTTACACAAATGTGAGATCCACATCCAGTATCTAATACCCATGATGAAGAAGTAGATAAATTGACTTCTATAACAAAAATACCTGAAGCGGAAGTCACACTTCCTTTCTTTAGATCCTCCAGATATACTTTGCAGTTTCTTTTCCAATGGCCGGTCTCACCGCAATGGAAACAGTTCCCTTCCTTTGCTATCCCTCCCTTTGGCTTTAGTGCATAAGACTTTGGCTTCGATTTAGCAAAGACCTTCTTTGCTTTCTTGTTGCCTTTAGCTTTGGCCCTTCCTTTGCCCTTATTCACAATAAGGACATTTGTGGCCTTAGTCTTCTTAGTATTTGCTTCATATGTTCTCAACATACCAAGCAACTGGGGTAGAGTCTTTTCCATGTCAGTCATATTGTAATTTACTACAAATTGACTGAAGCTCTCAGGCAACGATTGCAAGATTACATCGGTGGCCAACTCTTGGTCCAATGGAAAACCTAGCTTGTCCAGATTCTCAGTACCCAATCATCTTGAGCACATGAGTTCCAACTAAGCTTCCTTCTACCATCCTGCACTGGAATAACGCTTTAGAGACGTCATACCTCTCTTGTCTAGCTTGCTGTTGGTACAACTGCTTTAAGTGTTCAATCATATCGAACGCCTCCATTTCCTCATGTTGCTTCTGAAGCTCAGAGTTCATGGTGGCAAGCATGAGGCACCCAACATCAAGTGCGTCACTCTGATGCTTCTTGTAAGCATCTCTTTCAGCTCTTGTAGCTGTTAGGGGAGGTTCCTCAGCGGGCAAGGGTTCCTCTAGGATGTTTCTTTTCTTGTTTGAGGACTATCCTCAAGTTCCTATGCCAGTCTAGGAAATTTGTCCCATTTAATTTGTCCTTCTCAAGGACCGATCGCAGTGATAAAGTGCTAGTAACGTTGTTAGTTGCCATGGATATCTACAATATAAATATGCAAAATAGTTTATGATTTAAATCATTTAACATGGTCTTATATTAAATGATACTCCCACTATTTTGTTTGAAAAATATCAACCCTCGAAACCTTTAGTGGGCCAAGATCCATATTTCGCCTAATCTTGAGTTAGCTTTGGCTAATCGCCCACTCGGTTATTTAGGTAGACAACACTTTGTCAATTATATCACATATAATTCTTGGATAGTTGGACGAACAACACTTTGTTCAATTCATCAAATGAATTATAATCCAACCCATGCCTCTAGGTTCCCAATCCTATTGAGATAACCTAGTTAAGTCGTACCCAATTAAAGTATAACGGATATCACTTTTATCCTTTCGCGCCTTACTAAGATTGCCACGGTGCTTTGCTTTGGCAAACCCACATATGTACAATCGAAGTTTTTGACGAGTACTTTTATTTTGGAAGGCATCTAAAACTTAATATTTTAGAGGGATTTATTGATCTCATGATTAATTTGATAATTTAAAATATGTCCACTACATATAGTTGTATACATATCTACATATATGTGTAATACTATTATCAAACTAAAGCATAAGATAAATCATGCATCAACATAGATAATTAAACGTGACATGGTTATAGCCCCTACTAATGATTTTCTCAAGCCAATGAGAAAATCCTATGAGTCAACCTAAGGTAACTTCACAAGCACCTTCCTTGGCTCCAATTTGTGAATGGCCTCCTCATCCCGGCACGATGCTCCATCTTCATTGATCACCATCAATAAAATAAACTACACTATTTACAAGATATAGAATTCCTCGATTCACATTCGAGGGGAACATAGGGGAGGGATTACATTTAGAATGAAACAGAGAAAGGCACGACACACAGGTCGTATTATAAATTACAAACATCCACAAATCCTATCTAATAGGTCAAAGGGCTATAACCACGCACCATGCTCAAACAACACATAAAGCATGCATTAACATTTAATTAATTAAATTCTAAACATTTTAAATTTAATTCTAATTAAAACTGTAAAATAATTTTTGAAAAATTATCGTACGCTCGGGACATCACATGCCACGAACTAAAGTGACTAAGGCTCGAACCACCATGGTTCGAACCACAACCACTCGGCTGGACCATTGATGGGCCTAGGGTTCGAAACCCTAGCCCATGGCCGAGCCAAGCTCGAGCGGCGGCGGCGCTAGGG
Source organism: Haberlea rhodopensis (assembly GCA_907163345.1). Classification (NCBI taxonomy): domain Eukaryota; kingdom Viridiplantae; phylum Streptophyta; class Magnoliopsida; order Lamiales; family Gesneriaceae; genus Haberlea; species Haberlea rhodopensis. The sequence goes on along the minus strand of CAJQUN010000006.1, from coordinate 8,767,334 downwards.
TTCCAAACCCTAGCCGCTTCGCACCATCTTTAATTTTTATCGAGCCAACTTGCTTGAAACGACGAAATTTATGAGCCACAAGCTACGATCCAACCATGGACGGTTCATGACGGTGACGGCTTAACCATCTCGAGCCAAGGGTTCGAAAAACCCTAGCCCTCATGTGGTGTAGCCGTCGACCCTCATAATTCCGTGGACCATGATCGAACCATCTTGCAACTTCTCAATACTTTATCGAGCCAATAGAGTTCAAAACCCTAGATAGTGTGACGGCTTGACCCATGCACGAGCCAGGGACCGAACCCTAGCCCTTATTCGGCGGCTACATGGCCATGCACGAGCTTATGGGTTCGAAACCCTAGTTCATGCGGCGGCCGTGAGCCAAGGTGACTAGGGTTCGAAGCCCTAGCCATCCTTTGGTGGCTGCCGTGAGCCATGCATGGGCTAAACCCTCGATTTTACGCTTTCGTGTATCGTATACAATTATGCGCCAATTATATCAAATACAATTATACGATGATTTTCATAAACTAAAATTAATTTCATATCATATATGAATTTAAACAGTTTTAATAAGCATGCAATATTAATTCTAATATGATTAACACTATTTAATCACATAAATCCGATATGAGCCTTGTACACGGCTCTGATACCACTGGAAGTTACCCCATGAGCATACAACGCAGCGGAATAAAATTTTGGGATTACTAACACCGGATCTATACATAGGGATTCATATCGGATTAGAGAATACATAAGAGTCTTACCCTTGTAGCGTGTTTGAAGCAGATTCCACGGAGCAGCACGTCCAACGAACTCCGAGTCACAAACGAAAGTTTTCACCTTCGTCTCTACGGTATCCACACGATCAGATCGAAAGGGATGTTCAAGAACAAGTTGCTCGACTTATTCTTGAACCAATACACGAATCAAAGTCGATTCACAATCGAAAGAATGACCAAAGCCACCAAGAAGCCCTTCGACAATGATGAAGCCGAGAGCAAACTCGATGGTGCGGCCGAGAGCTTGAATTCGTGTAGGGTTTTTGTGTTATGATAATTGTCTTGCAATTAAAAACCTTGTAATCATCTTTTATATAATTAATTAAAGGCTTTCATAAAGCCTCATGGGCTTAAGCCCATGATTTAATTAATCATTATGATTATTAATTAAGACTCCTCTTAATTATTTAATTCATCCCATGAATTTAATTTCCCTTCTCGATTTAATCTTTTGTGCGACCCGATAGGATCTCGTAATGTTGGCAGTGACATAAAATCTCATTTTATGTCGCAAGCATTGAGCGGTATCTAGCAACACATCGATGCTACCCAAATTACGAGAATGTCAATGACTCGACATAACCTTTAGAACTTGTGATAATATTAATCATGTAACTTAATCCCTTCGTCCTTTGTGTTTAGATTGAACACGAGTCATGGAATAGTCATACTCGTATATCCAATCTTTATTTCTTGATCCCCAAGTAGAACTAGAATAAACGAATAAGCTCGATATCTCATATCGACTCATTTGAGCATGGCCATGCATTTTAGTTCTCACTTGATCAAGGGCCAAACACATCTCCTGTTATATAGGAGGGACAAATCCTATCTCGATCAGTCAACATCCCTCTACATAATTCGTAGTGTATCCAATAGTCGCCTTTATAGATTACCCTGTTACGGGTAACGTTTGACGATATCAAGATACACAACTCCTTATGTTGGGATCTCTAATGATCACAAGTCGTAAGGATTACATACATTATTATCACTATGAGAATTGCATATGACGATCATATAACTATCCATGTTGCATTCTCATGGTGGGTCTGTTCAGTACATCGTTCTCTAACATGTACCCATATGTTGATTTGATATCTCATATCAATGAACAATTCATCGATCAACACATACTAGTCTCTACGTATTATCATTCTCCCTTTCATGATAATACTTGACTAGGAACATCTTTAAGAATAATACAATATTATTCTAAGGACATTAACACATATATTAATTCACAATGCACAGTTAAAAGAATAACATATAATAATGAATTGCCATTCATAAAACCATAAACATTGTATGTCTTAAACAATCATCTAATGACTTGTCTTAGGGCAAACACATACTAGCGGTATCTCATCCTCGCTTAGTATGGTATGCCCCGCCTCCATGTGCAAGCGAGCCTCCCCCTCCCGCTCCACATTTTTAGCGGTTAAGCGTAAGCATTAAAACCTTCACTGTGATCACCCCTGACTCGTGGGTACACCTCTTTATTCCACATCACAATATGCAACAACAATGCATAATATGCAACAACAATGCATAATAACATGTATCATACTCTTAATGCATCACATTGCATTCACCATGTGTCAAATAGACAAACATAAAATACATGTTACCGTTGGGATGCCCGTACGTCGCTTACGTACCTTTCCAAAATGTAGTGTGTTGTGGGACTCTATCCCCTGCGCTGTGTAGTTGTCTGTGAAGGCTCTACACCAGTGTACAACACAATATTAGATGTCTCATTACAATCCAATATCAAATTTAAACAAATTCCACATTTTTAAAAAAAAGGCACTACCGATCGACCGGCCCTCATCACCGATCGATCGGTGAACTGTTTGAATTATGCAAAAATGCTATGGCTTTTGCCGATCGATCGGTGCTCTTCACCGATCGATCGGTCGCTCTGTTTCAGCCCAGATTTCCAGAATTCTCTAACACCGATATTTATGCCTCTTAATCTAACATGTAAGACATACAAAATGCCAAACCCAACATGCTAGCAGTTACAATACACTACCCTGAGTGTATTCATATAAAATATATATCCCAAACACAAACTCACATGCATTAAAATTGCCCATTAACATCAGTACTCAATCAACTTTTCTGAAAATAGGGCATTGTCTTCCTGCCCAGATTTTCGAGTACCCACTTTCAAGCAATGAAATCTACCACATAAGTCATGAATTTTGCTCGAATAAAAATGCCAAGGGCTTCACAAAACTACCATGTATGTACTCAACCAAAAGGTTTACTAAAAACATAGCTAACATGCATGATGACACCTTCACAATATCACTCCCATCCCATATTTTTTCCAGAAAAACAGGGCACACACATTACCCAGATTTTCGAACACTATACTTTACATGCTTAAACCCTCCACATAAAACATGTAACATGCTCAAGGAAAAATACTGGAAGCTTCACAACAACACTATATAAGCATTTAAGTCGGAGGTTTTAAGAAACCAAATCTAACATGCCATTTTTACACCAACAAAAAGCATGAACTTAACAACTTAAATTCAAAACCAGAACATGGTTTCTCACCCCTTTTTGCTCCGATTTTTGGAAGGCTTCAAAGCAACAAAAATGGTTGAACTCCTTCCTATCTTGCTCAGCAAGTGTTGGACGATTTTTGGGAGGGAAATGGAGTGATTTCAGACATGGTAAGGTGGAGTGGGAGATGGGCCAAGAGGTATGGGTGAGCAGCTGGCAGCTGGCAGCAGGGTATGGGTCAAGGGGGGTGGTTGAGTGGTGGGTTAAGTGATGTGTTATGTTTTGGTCCCGGTATTTAGCACGATGTATTAAAATATCCTCACATGATATTTTATAGTATTTTCTTAATAAAATACTTAAATTCCCATTTAAACATGCTTCACCAAAACGATTAACACACACTCCAAATAATCATGCCACAACCCCAAAATCCCAACATATAACACATGCACCCTCACATGCATTTCCCAATATTATTAATTCAACACAAGAATTAATACCATAATTTTCACAACAATGATTAATGTTTAAATAACACCTAATCATTTCGGGTATATCACAATACTCCCCTACTTATAAGATTTCGTCGTCGAAATCAGCATGCTTACCAACAAGAAGTAAAACAATACATAAACGCATACCAGAAAACAGCTCTGGATAGTGCTGCACCATGTGTCGCTCTGTCTCCCACGTGGCCTCCTCGACACCCCTACGATTCCACTGAACTTTGACCATAGGAATAACTTTGTTTCTCAGTGTGCGATCTGCCCTATCCAAAATCCTGATAGGTCGCTCCACATAGGAAACATCGGACTCAATCTGAACCTCAGAAGGCTGCAACACATGAGAAGGATCTGGCTCGTACTTCCGCAACATAGACACATGAAATACATCGTGAATGCCAGACAGAGAGGGCGGTAAAGCTAAACGGTACGCCAGAGTACCCACACGCTGTAAGATCTCATACGACCCTACATATCTCGGGGACAACTTCCCCCGCATACCAAACCGTACTACTCCTCTGAAAGGCGAGATCTTCAGAAAGACTCTGTTGCCCTACTGAAACTCCAACGGTCTTCGCCGCTGATTGGCATATGCTGCCTGTCTGTCCTGAGCTGCCTTCATCTTTTGCCTTATCACCTTTACCTTTTCTTCCATTTCCCGGATCAAATCTGGTCCTCCGACCGATTTACGGTCTACATCATCCCAACACAAAGGCGACCTGCAACGTCTGCCATATAGGGCTTCAAATGGAGCCATCTGTATGCTAGCCTGGTAACTGTTATTGTAAGAAAATTCCACCAAGGCTACTGAGTCCTGCCAAGAAGTATCGAACTCCAGCACACAAGCCCTCAACATATCTTCGAGTGTCTGTATTGTACGCTCGGTCTGTCCGTCCGTCTGGGGATGATAGGCTGTGCTCAACCTCAACTCTGTACCAAGAGCTGACTGAAGACCCTCCCAAAAGTGAGATGTAAACCGCGGATCTCGATCAGACACAATCGAAACAGGGATCCCATGCAGTCTCACCACATCTCTGACATATAACTGTGCCATCCTGAAGTACGTGAAGGTCATACAGTAGGGAATGAAATGAGCACTCTTAGTCAATCTGTCGACGACTACCCATATAGCATCAAAACTCGAAACAGTCCTCGGTAAGTGGGTCACGAAATCCATAGACACGTGCTGCCACTTCCACTCGGGTATCTCCAAACTCCTTAGTTCACCTCCAGGCCTCTGCCTCTCAGCCTTCACCTGCTGACAGATCAAACATCTTTTGACGAATGAGGTGACATCTTGTTTCATACGCCTCCACCAGAACTGGCTGCGTAGATCCTTATACATCTTCTTCCCGCCCGGGTTGACACTCATCCTACTGCAATGAGCTCGATGTAATATACCCTGACGCAACTCGGGTTTATCTGGAACCACCCATCTGTCGCCAAGTCTCAGAGAACCGTCCTCATCCACTCTGAAACTCGATGGCTGACCTGAATGAATCACTAACATCCATCTCTGAACCTCTGCGTCGGTCCCCTGAGCCTCCTGATGTGATCATAAATAACAGGCTCAGCTAGCAAGGTCAATACCTATACTGGTGAAGTAGATACATCATAATCAAACCCCAACTGACAGTAGGAGCCCAACATAGCTGATAGGCACATGGCATCCTCTGCTGTGCTCCTCACCTTCCGACTCAAAGCGTCAGCTGTCAAATTTCCTTTCTCGGGATGGTATAGGATTTCACAATCATAATCCTTCAGCAGATCCATCCATCTCCTCTGCCTCATGTTCAGCTCAGCCTGTGTAAACAAGAACTTCAGGCTCTTGTGATCAGTGAAGATGGTGAATGAGGTACCGTATAAGTAGTGTCGCAATATCTTCAAGGCAAACACTATAGCTGCTAACTCCAAATCATGGACTGGATACCTCGTGTCATGTGGCTTCAACTGTCTCGAAGCATAAGCCACTACATGCCTGTCCTGCATCAGTACGCATCCTAGGCCTTGTAGCGATGCGTCAGTAAAAAGGATAAACCCCTTGTTCTCCTTGGGAATCACTAGAACTGGTGCCGTAGTCAATCTGTGCTTCAACTCCTGGAAGCTCTGCTCACAAGTTTCCGACCAAAGGAATGAAACTCCCTTCTGAGTCAGCTGTGTAAGTGGCTTGGCGATCTTTGAGAAACCCTCGACGAAACGTCGATAATAGCCAGCCAACCCAAGAAAACTCCGAATCTCACTGACTGAAGTAGGGGTAGACCAATCCATAACTGCCTCTATCTTCCTCGGGTCTACTGATATCCCCTCTCGTGAAATGATATGGCCCAAGAATGCTACACTGCTCAGCCAGAACTCACACTTGCTGAGTTTGGCGTACAACTGATGCTCTCTGAGGATCTGGAGCACTATCCTCAGATGATCGGCATGATCCTCCCCACTCCTTGAATAGACAAGGATGTCATCAATGAATACGATCACAAATTGATCGAGGTACTCCTGAAATACTCTGTTCATCAGGCTCATAAAAACTTCAGGTGCATTTGTCACTCCGAATGGCATCACTAAGAACTCGTAGTGCCCATACCGAGTTCTAAAAGCCGTCTTTTGGACATCGCCAGCTCTAAAACGCACCTGGTGATAACTTGACCTCAAATCTATATTTGAGTACACCTCTGTACCCTGAAGCTGATCGAACAGGTCATCAATCCTCGGAAGTGGATACCTGTTCTTCACTGTGGCCTTGTTCAATTGCCTGTAGTCAATGCACAGACGCATTGATCCATCCTTATTTTTCACGAACAAGACTGGTGCACCCCAAGGCGATACACTAGGACGAATGTATCCCTTGTCGAGGAGCTCCTGTAATTGTACCTTCAGCTCTCTCAGCTCTGCCGGTGCCATCCTGTACGGGGCACGAGAAATAGCAGAAGTCCCTGGCAGCAGCTCAATGGCGAAATCAACATCCCTGACAGGCGGAAACCCTGGAATCTCATCTGGGAACACATCAATGAATTCCGCCACAACTGGAATGTCCTCGGCTCTCACTTCCTTTTCGTCCGATGCATCCATGGCATAAATAAGGTAGCCCGTGTGGCCGCGTTCCAATAAACGCTGAGATCACTGGAATCCTTGAACGAGAGCCGTCCCCATAAAAGGTCCACTGGGACCCCTGATCAGATAGAAAACGTACCATCCTCTATCGACAATCTACCACAGCTCGGTATCTGCTCAACACATCAATGCCGATAATGCAGTCAAAATCTGACATCTCTAACTGAATCAGATCGGCCCTCAGATCATTGCCCTCAAAATAAATGAGGCAATCAGATAACAGTCGGTCCGCAATCACATGCTTTCCCGTGGGTGTCGAGACCATGAGAGGCGTGGGTAACAGAGACGAACACAAGTGGTGTCTCTCCACAAAAGCAATAGATACAAAAGAATGAGAAGCACCTGTATCTATCAAAATAAATGCAGGGTACGTAAATAAATTGCACGTACCAGCAATGACCTCCTCCGGGGCTGCGTCAGCCTGCTCCCTAGTCAGTGCATATACCTGACCTTGCGGCGGTCCCGCCGCCTGACCTCCCTGCGGTCGAGGCGCAAACTGCTGTCTCGGTGGTGCCGTCCTAGCGTCAAATCTTGGCCTATTCGGCCCTGAGTCTGCCTGACATGCCCGATTGGGGCAGTTCCGAGCTAAGTGGCCCACCTTGCCACAAACATAACAGCCTCGGTAGTCACGTGACAAGTGAAATCCTCCACAGCGGTCACACCTGTCCCCTCCTGCCTTACTCCCCTGTGTAGGTCCCCGATTGCTTTGCTTCTGACCCTGAGATTTCTTCCCACTAAATCTGGAAGATGATGAGGCTCCACGAGCCTTGAACTGATCCCCTCGTGGTTTCAAACTATCAGTAACAGGCCTCTGTGGTGGTACGAAAGGGGGTACAACATCCTTGTACGCGCCCACTGCAATTTCTGCCAACTCTGCCCGTGTCAGGGCGTCATCAAAAGAGCTGGGGTTGTTGGAGACAACCCGATCAAATAGTTCTGGCCTCAGTCCCTTCAGGAAATGCCTCATCTTCGCATGGCTGCTCACAGCGATATGAGGGACATACCTCAACAGTGAGGAATACTGCAAAGCAAAGTCTGAAACTGACATGCTGCCCTGCTTCAAATTAGTGAACTCGTCCTCCTTTACTTGTCTGGCAGCTGCAGAAAAATACCGGTTAAGAAACCGGGTCCTGAATACAGTCCAGTCTACTAACATACTCTGAGCCCTCAGCTCCATCACAGTGGTCTTCCACCACATAGAAGGCTTTTTCGCCATTTGAAACTCTGTTAGTCGTAACCATGAGGTCCGTGCACAAGGCGCAGTCACAAGTATTTGTTCTATCCGTTCCAGTCACTCTTCGGCCCCTTCTCCAGACTCGGTCCCCTCAAACATGGGTGGACGGAAGTTCAGAAACTGTGTCAAACTGAGCTCCCCTGGTAATAACGTCTGTGCACTAGGCTCCACGCCACAGCAGGTGGCGGTAACGGATTTGTCTGAGCAACACTAGCATTCATACTGCCCATATCCCCTACCTCTTCATTGAGGTTCTCCGGGTTAATAGCCGCCATGCTGCAACACAAGAGTTAACAACAATACCAAAAACAGTTCATAGTATAAGCCATTAGATAACAAGAGTATCATATTCAAAGCATGTTAGTATAACACTTATACAAAAATATGCATCACATGCATAACATGCCCAACGATGAATACCCAACCAACTTGTCTCTAAAGGCTACCCTTCACTCTTCCCTGGTTATCTAACCACTGCTCTGATACCACTAAATGTGAGACCCCGTTATCTCAAACATAATAATAGGTGCGATTAAGAGAACTAAACATTCATATGAATGAATCAGAGTAATATGTCGTGTTGATTAACCTGAGCTTAAGAGATTATTACAGTACCAAAAGTTTCAAAAAGGAATTTCACAAATTCCTACTGTGATGTCCAGATTCTTATTAATCATTTGTTGGACTAAATATGATTTGGATTTTAGTGATAATTAATTTTAGAATTAATTAATTAATTAGAAGTGGAATTGACCAAGTGGAGGTCAACTGGCAAGTTAATCGGATCATAAAATATTTCGAGATTGTAAAATATACTCCGATAATATTTTGGAGATAAATTAATTAAAATGAAGAATTTAATTTTTGGGTTTTTTGGAGTGTGTATAAATCCCGATTGGTAGTTGTAAATTTAATTTATCAGTGCACCGGTGACACTTCGATGTACAAAACCGGGTTAGGATTCAAAAAAATAAATATGTCATGTTGGCATTTTCGGACACACACTGAAAATGTGTAAAAACACGCACAAGACCCGAACCCTTATTTCCTTCGCTGCTGCTCGACCCTTCGCCGCTAAACGCGCGCGCCCGCCGCCGTCCGAGCTTCTTCCGGTGAGTCCGAACCGCCGCCGTCTTCGTCTCTCCCAAGCGCTTCTTTCCATACCAAGATCGTGAAGTTTTGTCGCCGATCGCGTCCGGATCTTGCAAGGAAGCGCGCGGTTCAAAATCGCGATTTCGTCCGATTTTGGAGCGATTTTCTTCCGATTGTTTTGTGGGTAATCCTCGTCGTCCCTTAGTCGTTATTCCCCTGAAATCCCACGAATTTTTGATGAGCTTTGGTTCGATTTTGCTGGCATTTTTGGAAGGGTTGTTCGAGTGTGTGCTAGTGTGTGCAGCAGTGTGTGTGCGTGTGTGTGTTTCTGCGTGTGGGTGTGTGTCCAGCATGTGTTTGTGTGTGTAAATGGTATGTATGTATGTATTCCTTCATGTGTTGGAGTATTGTGATTGGGAATGGGATAACATGGGGAATGTTTTGATTGTTGGAAGTTGGTGGGGGCTCACTTTATTGAATGGTTAATCGTTGAAAATAAATTGTGGAATAAGTCTTGACTTAGTATTATTATTGGTTAAAAGATGAAGATTAAAATCATGCATGGAATGTGTTTGTTAATAGGCTTAAATGTGGTTCAAGTGTGGGTCTAAGTCTTGTTAGTGGGTGAAAATGACTAACTTTTATGGCTTGTAGCCATTGTGATATTTGGTAGATGTTGGGCTATGGTATGTGATGTGTTCAATTGGAAGCATGTGTAGTGTGAAAATAAGTGGGTTAGATGCATGCTAGTATGTATTATAACATGGAATAGTGTTATAGTGATATTTATGCTCAATTGGACATCATAGCATGTATTAATGAATTATGACACTTTATTGAGTTTCAAATCTTAATAGTACTGAATCAAGAATTTTGGAATGCAATGCATCTTTAAATTGTTAAAGTTGAATTTAATCAATAAATGACTTTATGTTGGGATTAAGGGAATTGGATTAAAGGGGTAGAATCTCTTATCTACATGGACCCTTTCTTTCACGTCTTGGTTTGAATCACCTCGGTGTGGGTTTGAATAATTGTGGAACATGTTAATTGTCTTACTTGGATTGTTTTAGTTAGACACTAGTTGGATATTATTATGCATACACCCTTGCACTTTCTTTCCCTCTGTTGAACTTGCGTGTCTAGTGAACTACTATGTGAGTTTGGCGTGATCTTGCACGTATGGGTGTATGTATCCTGCATCATATGTGTGATGTAGCGGATGATGGGAGAAAATGGGGTGTTGCATTACCAATGATATATCATGATTCTTGTGAGGATGTGTGCATCAAAGTATTGATTATGATTTGATTCATAATATTGAATTATTGATTTGTGATATGGAAATGAAAGTAAGAACTATTTGATGGATGTTCATTGCTCGGATTATGAGCTAATGTTGAATTGATATTCGATATAGACTCTACAGGAGGCTTCGGACGTTGATGATAGCTTGTTCATGTTGTCTACTATAAGGTACGTGGTGACGTACGACCAGGTATATCTAGTATCTATACATTCATGTATACATGCAATTTTGAATATGATGTTTCAGGTAAGTGTTTGACTTTAACAAATGAGTTTCATATACGAGTTATGGGGGACACGTAGTGGTACGTGATCCGATTATACTAGTTGAGTATTGATGCCGTGGGCATGAGTGATATGAGAAAGTATCGAGAATGAGATGGTGGGATAACCAGGGTTACATTGGGATGACCAGGTTCACATTGATGTTGGACTATTTATGTTTGAGCATAAATAATATATTGTCATTGTATTGAATTCATAAGTGTTGTTGAGTATTACATTTTCAGTGACAATACTAAACTTGACATTATGAAGTGCGTGAGTTTGAAACAAGAACAGTGTGTGGAAGCTATACAGATTCGGAATTGTACAGGGAGTATATTTTATGAGTTTGAATAATCTAAATTGTTGCATTATTATTTCGTATGTTGATTTGTGATCGAATATTGAGTTGGAGTGTGCTCCCCCTGTGTGGGGGCTGTTTCTGTTGAAACAGGTACAACAGGTACGATGCTACTTTGGAGTACTAGGCTCGAACCTTGTTGGATGATGCTTCCAGAAGCATAGTATGAGATTGAGCCGATATACGAGGTTGAGCGGTATTTATACTAATTATGCATCCGGATGTGTATCCGTTATTCGTTGCTCTTCTGTGAGCACTTGTATCTATATATGGGCTGTATAAGGGTGTTGAAACCCACTTTTGTAGTCTTATTAGTGTGGTGTCTTCCCTGGCCGGGAATTTACTTGTGTTTCTATATTCTGTTTAATATTGCGTTGTCCCTGGTCGGGAATCATATTATGTGATGAGTTTTTATTTCCGGATAGCTCAGTTTGTGGGCAGACTCTGCCCAAATTTTTATAAAAACCCACAATGCAAAAGTGGTGTAATGGGGATGGTATTGGGTGAAACCCCTGAGTCTGTTTGTTGGTCGAGATGATCATATATTGTTGAACATTGGTTATGTCATGGGAAACTTGTAATGATTCTTTTTAAAGAATGAAAAGAAAATGAAAAATTTATTCACATACGACGTCATAAATGAACAAATGACGAGTTAAGTGTTGGGGCCTTACACCTACAAAAGGTACTACACTATAGTCTTACTCTACCACATGTAGAAGCTACACAAAATTTCTCTAACATGCTAATCCTGTAGCACTCCTTACAGCTCAGCTTTTCAACCCCGACCCTGGTTCTCATCATCAAAAGCACCTACAAAGACAACCCCCAACACATGAGCATAACATAATTCATATTCAACATAATATGAATGTAAGGCGTAAATGCATAATCATAATACAAAACACTTCCTGTATTTCCATCGCATTTACAACGCCTAATGGTTGTCCCTGTACCACAATTCATAATCAAAACACTATATGAATATATGGCTTCACAAATAAATGTCATGACATATCATCTCTTTTTCTTGAGTCAGTCATCATCAGTTATTTTAATGCTTCTTCGCTTTACAATCTTATAACAAGCGGCATCTCATCCTCGTTTCTTCATACTAGCGGTATCTCATCCTTGCTTAGTATGGTATGCCCCGCCTCCATGTGCAAGCGAGCCTCCCCCCTCCCGCTCCACATTTTTAGCGGTCAAGCGTAAGCATTAAAACCTTCACTGTGATCACCCCTGACTCGTGGAATACACCTCTTTATTCCACATCACAATATGCAACAACAATGCATAATATGCAACAACAATGCATAATAACATGTATCATACTCTTAATGCATCACATTGCATTCACCATGTGTCAAATAGACAAACATAAAATACATGTTACCGTTGGGATGCCCGTACGTCGCTTACGTACCTTTCCAAAATGTAGTGTGTTGTGGGACTCTATCCCCTGCGCTGTGTAGTTGTCTGTGAAGGCTCTACACCAGTGTACAACACAATATTAGATGTCTCATTACAATCCAATATCGAATTTAAACAAATTCAACATTTTTTTAAAAAAGGCACTACCGATCGGTCGGCCCTCATCACCGATCGATCGGTGAACTGTTTGAATTATGCAAAAATGCTACTGCTTTTGCCGATCGATCGGTGTTCTTCACCGATCGATCGGTCGCTCTGTTTCAGCCCAGATTTCCAGAATTCTCTAACACCGATATTTATGCCTCTTAATCTAACATGTAAGACATACAAAATGACAAACCCAACATGCTAGCAGTTACAATACACTACCCTGAGTGTATTCATATAAAATATATATCCCAAACACAAACTCACATGCATTAAAATTGCCCATTAACATCAGTACTCAATCAACTTTTTTGAAAAACAGGGCATTGTCTTCCTGCCCAGATTTTCGAGTACCCACTTTCAAGCAATGAAATCTACCACATAAGTCATGAATTTTGCTCGAATAAAAATGCCAAGGGCTTCACAAAACTACCATGTATGTACTCAACCCAAAGGTTTACTAAAAACATAGCTAACATGCATGATGACACCTTCACAATATCACTCACATCCCATTTCCAGAAAAACAGGGCACACACATTACCCAGATTTTCGAACACTATACTTTACATGCTTAAACTCTCCACATAAAACATGTAACATGCTCAAGGAAAAATACTGGAAGCTTCACAACAACACTATATAAGCATTTAAATTGGAGGTTTTAAGAAACCAAATCTAACATGCCATTTTTACACCAACAAAAAGCATGAACTTAACAACTTAAATTCAAAACCAGAACATGGTTTCTCACCCCTTTTTGCTCCGATTTTTGGAAGGCTTCAAAGCAACAAAAATGGTTGAACTCCTTCCTATCTTGCTCAGCAAGTGTTGGACGATTTTTCGGAGGGAAATGGAGTGATTTCAGACATGGTAAGGTGGAGTGGGAGATGGGCCAAGAGGTATAGGTGAGCAGCTGGCAGCTGGCAGCAGGGTATGGGTCAAGGGGGGTGGTTGAGTGGTGGGTTAAGTGGTGTTTTATGTTTTGGTCCCGGTATTTAGCACGATGTATTAAAATATCCTCACATGATATTTTATAGTATTTTCTTAATAAAATACTTAAATTCCATTTAAACATGCTTCACCAAAACGATTAACACACACTCCAAATAATCATGCCACAACCCCAAAATCCCAACATATAACACATGCACCCTCACATGCATTTCCCAATATTATTAATTCAACACAAGAATTAATACCATATTTTCACAACAATGATTAATGTTTAAATAACACCTAATCATTTCGGGGATATCACAACTAAGGATACATTCTTGATTTATGGAGGTGAGGAAGAGCTCAATGTAATAGGTTACACTGATGCAAGTTTCCAAACCGACAAAGATGATTTTCGATCGCAATCAGGATATGTGTATTGCCAAAATGGAGATGTTAAAATATGCAAAGTACCAACAGATGATAATGTATCTGACCCATTGACGAAGCCACTGTCACATCAGAAGCATGATCGTCATACTAGATCTCTAGGAATCAAGTATATGTCTGATTGGTCTTAGTGCAAGTGGGAGATTTGTTGGGATATGCCCTAAGACATGTCATTAGATGATTGTTTTTGACATACAAAGTATTATGATTTTATAAATGGCAAATCATTATTATATATTATTCAAATATCTGTGCAATATGAACTGATATATAAGTTAATGTCCTTAGAATAATATTGTATTATTCTTAAAGATTGTCCCTAGTCAAGTATTATCATAAATAAGGATAATGATAATACATTGAGACTAGTATGTTTTGATTGATGAATTGTTCATGGATATGAGATATCAAATCAACACATGCGTACATGTTAGAGAACAATGTACTGGACAGACCCACCATGAGAATGCTACATGGATAGTTATATGAGTGTCATAAGCAATTCTCATAGTGATAATAATGTATGCAATCCTTACGACTTGAGATCATCAGAGATCCCAACATAAGGAGTTATGTATCTTGATATCGTCAAACGTTACCTGTAACAGGGTAAACTATAAAGGCAACTATTGGATACACTACGAATTATGTAGAGGGATGTTGATTGATGAAGATAGGATTTGTCCCTCCTATATAACAGGAGAAGTGCTTGGGCCCTTGATCAAGTAAGACTAAAATGCATGGCCGTGCTCGAATGAGTCGATATGTGATATCGAGCTTATTCGTTTATTCTAGTTCTACTTGGGGATCAAGAAATAGAGATTGAATATACGAGTATGACTATTCCATGACTCGTGTCAATCTAAACACAAAGGACAAAGGGATTAAGTTACATGGTTAATATTATCACGGTTCCTAGGTTATGTCGAGTCAATGACATTCTTGTAAATTGGGTAGCATTGATGTGTTGCTAGATACCGCTCATTGCTTGCGACATAAAATGAGATTTTATGTCACTGCCAACATTGCAAGATCCTATCGGGTCGCACAAAAGATTAAATCGAGAAGGGAAATTAAATTCATTGGATGAATTAATTAATTAAGAAGAGTCTTAATTAAATGATTAAAAGGACTTAATTAAATCATGGGTTTGGGCCCTTAAGACTTTGAGAAAGTCTTGAACCTTAATTAAAACCTTTTAATAACAAGGTTATGATTAATTGTGAATTAATTCATTCCAACCACACACCAAAGGGACACGGCCGCCTCTCATAGCTGCTCTCGGCTTCTTGATAGTCGAAGGGGCTTTGTTGAATTCCGGTCGTCCTTTTCGATTGTGAATCGAGAGTGTTTCTTGTATCGGTTTAAGAACAAATATAGCACATTGTTCTTAAACTATCCCTTGTTTGATTTGATCGTGTGGATACCGTTGAGGCAAGACCTTGGAGGTGTTGCTCGTGACTCGGATCGTTGAACGTGGTGCTTTGTTGAATCTGCTCAAACACGCTACAAGGGTGAGACTCTTACTATCTCTATTCCGATATGACCACTTTGTATAGATCCGCGGTCCTAGTAATCCAATATTTTAAATTCCGCTGCGTTGTATGCTTGTTGGATTCTTATAGTTTTAATGCACCTCGCTTGTCATGACAGCGGCACTAATACCCCTCGCTTCGACATATTAGCGGCATTGAATAACCTCGCTTAAATGCGACATGCGGCAATACCATCGCTTCGACATTTGGTGGCAAATATTTTTTCCTCGCTACAATATGACAGCGGCAAGTATTCTATCATTGCTTCAAGTGACAGCGGCAAAGCATTAAAATCATCACTCTAATATAACCATGACTCATGGGATGTGCACCAAATATTCAACATACACATATGCAATCATAATGCATAGTTCAACATGTATTTACATCCACAATGCACAATTCAATATATACTTGCATCCACAATGCATATTCAAATGTGTATATATGATACATGTACCGTTGGGTGCCTGTACATCTCTCTACGTACCTTTCCAAAAGTAGGATGTGGTAGGACTTTACTTCCTTGGTTGTGTTGCCTCCTGGGATGGTTCTACACAATCACACAAACCAATATTAGAAGCCAATAATAGCCCGATGCCAAAAATCCCACAAAAATAACCAAAATATCAATATTTGGTGATTCACGATCGATCGCTACATAGCCCCGATCGATCGCGAGATCTCACTGCCCGAGCCAATATTTTTCTGACCTCGGCGATCGATCGCCATGTTTGGCGCGATCAATCGCGAGACCCACCGATCGATCGCCCAAACTTGACGATCGATCGCCAAATGCTCCTGCAGCGCGCTGTTGAGCGCGATCGATTGCCAAAAATGGGCGATCGATCGCCGCTACCCGTAACCCAAAAATCACCATTTTTACACCATTTTTCTTCTCCAATGCACACCAACTCAAATAACCACAAACCCACAACATCAAAACACTATAAACCTTCAATAAACACCTTAATACCACCAAAAATCCAACACCCAACCAAATACAACACAACCCCAAAATCAAACCATTTTTAAATACCAAAATCAAACCCATTTCAAAATAAGACGTCATAAAAAAACAAGGAGGGATCCATACCTCTTATGGACTTCAAATCCTACCAAGAATCCCACAGATAAGATTTTTGCAAAGGTTTCCTCTCCTCTTTGGCACCAAAGTTGGGTTTGGGGGTTTTGGGGATAGGGTTGGGAGTGAAATTGATTGGTAAAGAGTGATGGGAGGTGTGGGGTAGTGGGTTATAAATGGGGTTAATTAAAACATGTACCTCAATAATTAGCATGATGTATAAAATATCCCAACATGATATTTTAAAAGCATTTTCCAGAAATGCACCAAAACCTCAATTAAATACATGCTTTGCCAAATAATCATTAACCATCACAATTAAACCATGTTAACACCCAATTTCCCAACATGCATAACAAGCACCCCGAAATGCATTACCAGGTCACGCCCACCATGTGACTAAGCATTTCACCATTTTAATTAATTCCAACCCTAAATCAATTAACACCATAAATAATCACATAACATAATTAATGCCCAAATGCATATAATTATTTTGGGGATATCACATGCACCTAAAATAATCATTCCAATTCAAGTTTCAAATCTATTCCCAAATCAAATATCTTCATTCAAATGAAATACATCCATTCAAACATAACCTAAAAGGTATTCTCTTCTTATTGGCATAGCTGGCTTATCTGTCATGAGCTGTTTGTATTTGTTTTCTGGTCAATTCTATTTTTCCATGCATTTCCTCTACAAACTTAGGATGTACCAACTAGTTTTATCCAATCTCATCCCAACATACCATGATCCGTCACCTCCTAACATATAAAGTCTCAAGTTGTGACATTCCGATAGTCATCTAAAAACTGTTATAGTACGATAATTTCACCAATGAAAATGATTCTTGCTAATTTTACGTGAAGCATTCTAATTATAGATAAGTGATCAGACAGAACCAATTCTTTTAACGATGAATATCTAACCTGTCCCTTGAGCCTTCTTGATCCTCGAGATAATTGCAGCTTAAACTAAAGCAGAAGCAAATAAATAATTTCCCATTAGCTAACAAGCCCATCCAGATGTGTATAATTCATCATAATTCTGACACACATGAATAGAAGTTATCATGGCATCCTGACTTTTCGACTGAATGCATCTGCCACTTAGTTCATGGTTGGTACTGTATTTACAATCAAAAAATAAATCTGTATCTGACAAGACCATCCAGATGTATTGTATTTCACCTGTGATCACACCTTCTGGAGCCTCCCTAGCTGGATCCTCTGTAATGCATACGATATAGGATGTTTGGAACCCAGAAACAATTGCGGGGTATTATTAAGTTTGATTTTTACACTTAATTTGCTATAAGATTAGAGGCATTTTTGTAATGATTCCTGGACAATATTACGCGTTTTGGTATATATTTGTATATTTCAGAAATTTAGGTCCAAATACATAAAAGTGGAGGAAATAAGCTATAAATGATAAAAAAGGACCAAATCGAGCAAACACGGAAAAGAAGGACGGAAGTGCAAATAGTTGAAAATCAGGACTCGCGATCAATCGGTAGGTTCGGGCGATCGATCGCCTTGGACCAGAAACATTTGGTGATCGAGCGACATTTCCGGGCGATCGATCGCCAGTGTTCAGATTTGAAAAATAAAAACAGATTGTTCTGGCGATCGATCGGCACTTTCTTGCGATCGATCGCCAGACCCGATAAACTCGAGATTTGATTTCATTCTTGGTTATTTTGTGTCCAAATTTGATGAAACTCTTCAACCACTATTTAAGGAATTGTCTTTGATGATAATTAGACTTTTAGGCTCAGAATAAACCCTACAAACTCAGCATACACCACAAAACCATTGAAGAAGAGACACATCGGAAGAGATAGGATGATGGAGCAACGCAAGGAGTCAACGCCTCTCTTTATGTCTGTATTTTTAACTTTTGTTCTACATTTTCATTAGATTTTGATATTTAGAATGTCGCAAAACAATTTGATACATTATTATTTGATGAAGACTGTTGGCTAAGTTTGTTGTCAAGACTTAGGGGATCCCTTGTTTGAACCCATAATTCAATTTAAGGTTTTTGATTGATTCTTACATATCTTTGTGCATAATTTATTGTGATTCATGCTTTTGAAGGATTGATCACATTTGATTGATTATTTATTGCGATTGAATTGACCCGTGGATTTTAGAATGAGATCGAGAGATAAAGTCAAATACACGTGTGATAGCAATAGATTTACCAAAATCAAAGGCTAGTAGTTTTAATAGATCGACATTCAATATTATTTGTTGAATAAGGATACAGGAGTAGCTTATTGTAACGTTAATATGAGATTTGTTATAGCCGGACCAATGTATAACAAGTATATTAGGAAAACTCGTCAGCTTAGAACGTTTGAATTCAAATCTTAACTAATAGGCGTATTATGGGTGATTACATGGGTGAACCAATGTCTTGATAATTGTCTCTATTGATCTTATTCTTATTCACTCTGTTTGTTTGGTTGATTATTGAGTTAATTAGTCAATTTAGTTAATTAATCACAACCAATTATTGTAGGCTAAATATTGTTAAATTAATTGAGTTTGGTACTTATTTCTTAGTCCTCGTGGTTCGACACTCATACTTTTTATATCTCTATACTAAAATTGACACCATGCACTTGCGGTACATAATCGCGACACTGGAAATACTGTTTAAAATAATAGCGATCAAGTTTTTGGCGCCTCAGACGATATCAGTTGACTGTAGTTTAGCCATTTTTTTTAATTTTTGTTTTTGATTTTTTTCTTGTCTATTACTTTACTACTGCCATTTTTTGGTTGGACTAATATACAACACATGTATATCAGAACAACCTAAAGAAGTTTAACTCCTACTAAGTGGTTCAGCTCGCAGCAAAAATCGACTCACAATCCCGTACTCACACGTCTATGAGTCCCTACATAAACAATCACACAACATGAGTATTGATAGACAACCATCTCAGTTCTATATCAATAAGCAAACATCATACGATAAATAACCATCGTAAAATCGTAACTGTGATTGTTCTGTATCATGCATCACAATATGCAAATATGTCATGACTGTCTCAACTATCAGCCTATTATAACGGGACATATATGATATGTCTCTCAGCTCAATATATCAGTGGCTCAACCTTCACATCCCATATTAGCAGCACATATCATATTTCCACCTCTCACGTTATAACAGCCAAAGCATATGCTCAACAAGAGCATACCTCTCATGCCAAAGCATATGCTCAACGGTAGCATACCTCTCATGCCAAAGCATATGTTCAACAATAACATACCTCTCATGGCATCAATCTCAACAACATGAATATATACCAATATGATTCCAACAATCATATAGCTCAATCTCAATATAGATAAGCAACATCACATGACCAACTCAATACTCGTAGTTAACACGTACCTGTGCGATACAAAATATAGAAATTAAGGCGTCAATGTTTAACCGCCTCGTTGTCCTGTCCCCTGTGATGATGCTTGGTATGTGTTTATCGTGTACGCCCAAATTAACCCCACTTTTTATAAAACTAATGTAGTAGTGAAAGTAGGGATCGATCCCACGAGGAATGATATTCTCTTGTGTTAACGAAAAAAACTAAGTAACAAAGTAACAATTATGGGTTTTTTCGAAATTCTTAACTATAACTAATTAAACTAAAGCAAGCAAATCACTAGATACCATGTAGGAAGGAAAGAAATCAAGTTCGATCGATCGATCGAGCTCCTCTTCGCGATCGATCGCCAATTCCCTGCCTCGCTCGATCGATCAAGCTCTTCCTCTCGACCGAGCGAGCACTCGCATAATTTGTTGCTTAATTTTTCTATCTTGCTCGATCGATCGAGCTCTTCCGGCGATTGATCGAGCACCTTATATAAGTTTTATGCATTTTTCTTGGTCTACTTTGTTCTCTTGTCAACTCCAATGCATTTCTGGATCCTTATTCACCCTTGTTAGCTCGATTTCTTTGATTTCCCTACAATTACACAAATATACGATTAGGTCGCATATGTATTAAATTATCCATCAAAACATACCAAATCGTAGTTAATTAAGCGCAATAGATGTGTCTATTTCTAGTCACATCAAATACCCCATACTTAAACTTTACTCGACCTCGAGTAAATCAGTCAAAACTACAATCTTTTTGTTTGGCTCATAGCATCATAACAAAATAACTTGTTCTCACTTTAATGCCTCAATAATTTTAAACATTCATAGTAATGAAAGGCGGTGAAAAATTAATAGCGGAACAAGTTCAATCCCTAAACATTTCATACTTAACAAAGCAGTGAACGAGCATGTGTGGTCATAAACAAATGTCATATACAAATTATAGATCCAACAAATGTAAACCTACAATAGTCAAGTTGTGCACCAACACAAGTATAAGCTCACTTGCACACTCTTCTCCACTGTCTTAGCCACTTGCAAACACAAATCAAGTAGGTCTTTATTAGCTTGTAGCTTGGCCTAGGTATTGGCTTATGAAAGAAAGGGAAAAGATGCATCAAACAAGAGAGTATGGTGATATGCACAATAATTAGCTTCTCTTCTTGCATGAATTTTCTTTTTTGCAATGTAAACTTTAATCATTTTTTCTCTTTTGTGCATTGGCTCCCCTTGGAGTCATATTTGTATTAATTCTTTCAAGGCATCCCTTTTCTTTCATGCATTTCATTCTTTTGACAATGAAGCTCAAAACATATGAATCAATGAATACATAAGTGCATGTGAATGAACTCCCTTCAAAGGTGTGGGTTAAAATCACATTTGGGCTTATTAGAGACGGATGATAAGCTAGTCAAAGAATGTCGAATGTGGGTTGTTTGTATGCTTAGCATACAACCATTCTTTTGCATTAAAGCTCAAAAAGGGTACTAATGATTGATTTTCTTTACATGGTAGGATTGAAAGTCTCAAACGCATCAAAGATTGCCTATATCACTTTCATGTTCGCAAGTAGTCTAGACATACGCCTCAAAGAGCATGTAGTTAAGTTTTAGCATATATTAGAGACTTCCTAGGACTATCACAAATTCACACAATCTTCACTAAGCTATGCACACTTCACAAGTCATGACGAATTCATGCTCAAAATATTAAACTACTATGTCAAAGAAAAATTTAATTTAGAGTTCAAAGTGTTCCAAGGTTAACAATTCACTTATGTTCAAAGCATGCATGATATCAATTAGGTTTCATCGTGGGCTAGTGATTCTAAGCATATATTCATTACTAACAATGAGCTCAAAATTTTTAAATTTTTTTGATTTTGTTTGTATTTTTGTAATAGGAAAGCAATAACACACCACTAATCCCTCCCCCATACTTAAATCTTACATTGTCCCTAATGTAAGGAAAAAATACAAGAAAAGAGAAAAGTCTAACTACTAAAGCAATAAAAAATAAAAAGGAAAAGAGAAACTAACTCCCCTTGGGTTGCCTCCCAAGCAGCGCCTCTGTTTAACGTCGGTGGCCAGATGCCATTCCTCTATCAAGGTGGGTTATGCGGTGTCGCTCCATCCTTCTTCTTCCACCTCAAAATCTTCTTAATTCCCTTGAACTTTGGTTTATTTGCCTTTGAGTAGGCGTCCTCAGTCTTTGTTCCTCCACCATCGTTTATTGATTGATGTGGTCTACCGGAGGGTGTGTCTCTTCAACAGTAGGATCCTGTAAGTGAGAAAAAAGAGAGTCTGGAGTATCATGAGTCGGTAAGGAAACAACAGTATGAAAATTATTCACGAGATTTAAGTCCATACCTCCTTTATCATCAAGGTTATCAGTAGCCTTTCCCATCTCCCACAATTCATCAGTATCAAAATCATCATCAAACTCATCATTTATATCAATAGCGTAACTAGAATGCTTACACCATTAAACTCAATAGTTAACATCTATCATCGATTTAGAGGTTTTCAAGAATGGTCTTCCTAAAAGAATGGGGCTAGATGGATCACCATTTTCCATGTCTAGGACATAGAAATCAGCGGGGAAAACCAAACTCTCTACGTGCACAAGTATATCCTCTACTATCACCCTAGGAATGATCGTGGATCTATCAGCTAATTGAACCATAGTATTGTCTATTTTCAAATGTCCAGGTTTCAGTTGAGTGTAGATTGAGTAAGGCATAACATTAATGGAAGATCCTAAATCGAGCATTGCCTTCTCAATTCTAGTGGTTCGAATCACACAAGGGATAGAAAACATACCAGGGTCCTTACACTTTGTGGGAATGCTTCTTTGGATGACCACATGAACATTCTCACCTAACTCAATATTGGGGCACCCTTTGCCTTCCTTGTTCTTACCCACTTTCCATCCCTCCTTAAAAAATCTAGCATATCAAGGCACTTTCATCATGGCATCATGTAGTGGGGCGTTTTCCTCGCAGCGTCGGAAAGTGTCATAGAGTCCCTTAAGTCCAGCTTCTTTCCTATTATCCTTCAATGCAAGGGGGAATGGAGGTTCAATTTTATATTCAGAAATTTTAGGGGACTTACCTCGTGGTTTCTCCTCTCGCATAAGCTCTTCAACGTCCTTGTCTATCTTCATCTCTCCGTTCTTGGGTGGCGTCAGTACCACCTTCTCCTCATCTTCATCTTCACTCATCTTCAAAGTGATGGCACTCACATTTTTCCTTGGGTTTACCACTGGCCGTGAAGGAAGCCCATTTGATAATCTCGCTTCAATCTTGTTGAGTGAAGTTGCTACTTGTCCCATTTGTGTTGTCAAGCTTTGAATGCTCGCCCTTGTTTCCTGTTGAAATTGCAGGCTATTTTCACCAAAAACTTTAACATTCTCTAACCTGTCAGAAGGGGCGTGCACTGGCGGTGGTGGAGGTCTCTGATATGGCGATCTATAGGGTGGAGGTTGGTTCATTTGTTGATTCCCATAGCCCTGGTTTGGATGGTCCCTCCAACCTTGGTTGTAGTTGCCCGATTGATGGTCATAACTCCTTTGTGGGGGGCCAGAAAATCCTCCCGCTGCATCCACGTGCTCAGTGGATGTCTCTTGTAGGGATGGACATGCATCAGTGGGATGGCTCACGGCTAGATAGATTCCACATGGCTTCATCTTTCCTATATTGCCACCTGCAAGATTACGCACAAGAAATGTTAAGTCAATCAATTATGGTTCAAGATTGGATACGTTTACCTCGTTTCTTGGCTGTTGTCCATGGCGCACATGTCCAAATTGATGGGAGTTGTCCGCCATGTTTGCTATCAAATTCCTTGCCTCTTCTGCAGTCTTGTCGATAAAAGCTCCTCTGCTTGCCGCGTCCACTAAGTTCCTGTCACCAGAAAGTAAACCTTCATAGAAATATTGATTTAGATGATGTTCACTTATCTGATATTGTGGGAAGCTTGCACACAACTTCTTAAAACGTTCCCCGTACTCGTGCAACGACTCCTCTTGGTATTGCTTCACACCGTAGATTTTCTTCCTTATGTTAGTTGCCCTTGAAGCTGGAAAGTACTTCTCTAGGAAGACTCTTTGTAAATCAGTCCACGTGGTGATGGATCCGGATGGTAGGTAGAATAGCCAATCTTTATCATCATCCTTTAGAGAGAATGGAAAGGCTCTCAGTTTGATTTGCTCATCCGTTACGCCAACATGCTTCATAGTAGTGCATACCACGTGGAATTCCATCAAATGCTTGTGCGGGTTCTCACCTGCAAGACCATGAAAAGATGGCAAATAAGTGGATTAGACCAGATTTAAGTTCAAAATTTACGTTATTTGCAAGTGCAGGGAAAGTGATGCAGAGAGGTTGTTGAACCAAGTTAGGATTCGCCAACTGTCTCAAGCTTTGATTCACAGCCATGTTGTTCCTCTCTTCTTCTTCCTCAAGTATCCTTGCTTCTCTTCTTCTCTGATGTAGTGTCCTCTCGATCTCAGAATCGTAGTGAAAATTATCTTCTTCATCTGATGGATCACCTGTACTCATGTACAAACCGAAGTAACACTAAAAAAATAAAAAATCAAGTTAACACAAAAGTAAACTGTTAGTTCCGAACTTTATCGATGAGATTTTAAAGATGACAAAACATATCAGACCGGATCGAGAGAAATCAGACTGACCAGATCGATCGCCCAAAACAGATCAAGCTGATAAGATGACAAAGCATATCAGACCGGATCGAGAGTAATCAGACTGACCATATCGATAGCTCAAAACAGATCAAGCTGATAAGGCATATCACATATCAGACCGGATCGATAAATATCAGACTGACTAGATCGAAGCTTCAGATCGATCTCAATCTTTATCAGATCAGAGCAGTCAAGGATGCATAAAGAGTGGCTCTTCAGTCCGAATCATTAACGGCTATTTATTGTAGCATTTAATGTCGCAATTAATGCTACAAAGGACCAAATACTGAAGATTACCATAAAAGGTAAGAAGACAAAGAAGAGCTTACCTGACAGTCGCCGAAAGCATGAACTAGAACGGCAAGTATCCTGAAGAAGAAGACTGTAGCTTACTCAGAGATTAAGCAGAGTCAAGAGTTGCACATTAAGGGAAATAATGTCGTTGGTACATGCAACTATAAAAGGATTCAACAACAATACAGAAAAGATACGATACAAGACTCTCGCTGATCAATCAAAAACAGCACAAGCTTTCAAGCTCAGAATCTTTCAAGCTGAAATTATTCTTAAGCACGATTACATGTAATATTTGATCATTTAGGATCACTGTGCGCATCTTGTGTATTCTGTATTGAAAAATAGAAGTGAGAAACAAATTGTAACTGTCAGACAGAGAGTGTCTGAACAGATCGAGTGACTAGGAGTTTCAGTCTGGTAGTGAGGTAAATCCAGCTGAATCGAGTTTGTACAACAGGATTGTATAAATCAAAGTCTTCTAGTAGAAACCTTCCTTAATTGGAAGAAGGGGAGACGTAGAAGGATTACACCACCTTCGAACTTCCAGAAACATATCCCGTGTCTTATCTTTCTGCATTCGTTCTTTCATTCAAGCCATCGAGCCGTTCTTACAAATATAAAAACAGACCGTTCCGCACTTATGCATTCAATGGTCTGTTCTATAAAAGAGTTGATTAAGAAACAGATTTCTTTCACTAATCCGAAAGAAATCACAAGGGATTAAATTTTACAAGGAGTGTTCATTCACCCCCCCCCCCCTCTAAACACTCCGGACCGATCCTAACAAGTGGTATCAGAGCAGGTCATCTTAATCAGCACAAAGACACTTGAGCTGATGGGATCATTCAACAAAATTCCTATGTTCTCAAAAGAAGACTATGATGACTGGAGAACCAGAATGCAAGCTCATCTGGCAGCTCAGGATGACGATATGTGGTTCGTCATCACTGATGGACCAATGAAGATTCTGAAAGTCAATACAGCAGTCGCCATTACTGGTGGAGAACCACAAATGGTAGAGAAGGACAGATCCTTCTGGACGAATGAGGAAAGAAAGAAAGCAAATCTCGACAACGTTGCCAAAGACATCTTGTTCAAAACATTGGACAAGAACATGTTCAGCAAAATCAAAATGTGCTCTACTGCCAAAGAAATTTGGGAGAAGATATCACTGCTATGTGAAGGCAACGACCAGATCAAAGAAACAAGCTGACTGTTGCTCTTCAAAGATTTGAGATCATAAAGATGAAGAGTGGAGAAACTCTAAATGAGTTTGATGAAAGAGTCACTGGTATCATTAATGAACTGAATGGTCTGGGCAAAGAATACTCAAATAGAGAGATCGCTATGAAAGTTATGAGAGCCCTGCCAAAAGAATGAGATGTTAAGACCATTGCAATGAGGGAGTCCAAAGATTTGAACAAGGTTGAACTTCATGATCTGTTCGCAGATCTTAAAGCATATGAGTTCGAACTGATAAGTAGAGGTGAAGCATAGCCATTCATCTCTCAAGCAAACAAAGCACTGACAGCTATTCCAGACTAGATCGCCTCCACATCAGATCGATCTATCGAACAGATAAGTAATGATGCTATTCATTATTTATCAAGAAATTTGGTAAATTCATGTCTAAAAATAAGAGGAATTTTAAACCTTCTCATTATAAATCAAGAAAGGACGATGCTGTTAATGATCAGGCTTGCTACAATTGTGGTAAGACCGGACATTTCATTGCAGATTGCACCAGACCGAAGAAAGAAGAACGGAAGGAGAAACATCGCGATGACAGGAAAAAGAAGCACTACAAAGACCGCAAAAATCATGGAAAATCCCAAAAGGTTCTAGTAGCTGAAGAAGGAAACAACAAGTGGGCTCAGACTGACTCCGATTCAGAAAGCTCCGAATATTCTTCCAGCGAAAGCGAAGAAGATATTCAATGTCTAATGGCAGATGAAGAGATGAGTCAGACAGACGAAGTATTTGACTTTGACTCAAATGAATTTACACGTGAAGAGCTCATGTCCGCACTGCAAGACATGGCTAATGATTGTAGGATCTTAGCTGAATCATTTGAGAAAAATAAAGCTAAAGTCAATGATCAAATGGATGAGCACAACAAACCAAGCTGCTCTGAGCAGGGTGAGTGCAACAATCTCCAGATCGAGCTGAATAAGCTGAAAATCTCCTATGATCAGCTCCATGAAGAAAATAAGAGAATTATCACACAAAATGCTAAGCTTTCTCATATATTCAAAACATGGACAAAATCCAGAACATCTTTGGAAGAATTACAAGAGGTACAAAGAAACGTTGGTGATTTCACCGGCATAGGCTTTGACACCAAAGAATCCACCAAAGATGAATCTGAACTGTTGCTGGTAAAGAACAAAATCAAACAAATGACATTTGTTAAATCCAGCACAATATATGAGACTGAAGCACCTACGATTCAAACGGGAGTCTCTTTCGTGAATCAAGGTTTGAGAAAAGGAATTGGATATGTCAACCAAGCCAAAGAAAAGGCACCAGCAAGCTTTGCGTCTTTCAGACCAAATCTAAGGGTGCAAGATCGAAGGCAAGGAAGACAATACAATTACTATAATTCAAAACCAGTTCAACGAAGATATAGACTACCCAATGAGAATAAAAGGTTTCCATACCGCACACATTATCACACACAACATCGAAACAGACCAGCTCACAGCACACCACACACACACAAGCCATTAAAGCTGATACAGGTGTGGGTTCCCAAAGGGCTAATCCGTTCTGGACCCAAATAGGATTGGGTACCAACAATAATTATGTTTGATGATAGGTACCGTAGAAACTTGCATCAGACTGGTACTTGGACAGCGGGTGTTCTCGTCACATGACTGGACACATCGAGCTGCTGTCTGAAGTTACAGAATGTACTGGACCCAAGATCATTTTCGGAGATAACTCAAAGGGTAAGACCGTGGGCAAGGGTAAGATTGTCCATGGTAACATTATTATCAATGATGTGCTGTTAGTTGAAAATCTGTGCTATAATCTGATTAGTATAAGTCAACTTTGTGATAATGGTTATGCTGTAGAATTTCACAAACACACTTGCACTGTTAAATCGTCAGATAGTATGACCATGCTTGTAGGAATCAGAAATGATAATAATGATAATAAACACTGGCTATGGCATAAACGCTTGAATCATATCAATTTTAAGACTATTTCTAGCCTGTGTAAACATGATTTAGTTATCGGTCTGCCCATGATCGATTTTGCTAAGGATAAAATCTGCGAAGCTTGTCAAATGGGCAAACAGATCAGATCATCCTTCAAAAACAAGAATGCCAAATCCTCCTCCCGTTGTTTAGAACTATTGCATATGGACTTGTTTGGTCCTATACCAATAACAAGTTTAGGGGGAATGCGGTATACTCTTGTTGTTATTGATGATTACTCACGCTTTACATGGACTATATTTTTGAGCAGTAAAGATCAGACCGGTCCGAAGTTAATCAAGCTGCTGAAACGCACTCAGAATGAGAAACCATCCAGCATAGACAGGATTCGAAGTGACAAAGGCACTGAGTTTTCAAATCAAAATCTTGAATCCTTTCTAGAAGATCATGGAATTAAGCATGAGTTTTCAGCCGCTCGAACTCCTCAACAGAATGGAGTTGCAGAACGAAGGAACAGAACGCTCAAAGAAGCAGCAAGAACAATGCTTGCTGATTCTGGAATTTCACAAAAGTTCTGGGCAGAAGCTGTAAATACTGCATGCTACACTCAAAATCGGTCTATGATTAACAAGAAACTGAATCTCACTCCATATGAAATATGGACTGGTAACAGACCGTCTATTTCTCACCTTCATGTATTTGGCTGTAAATGTTTCGTTCACAACAATGGTAAGAATCATCTTACATCATTTGAAGCTAAGTCAGATAATGGAATATTCTTAGGATATTCATCAACTAGCAAAGCTTATCGAGTTTTTAATAATCGAACCTTAACTGTAGAAGAATCAGTTCATGTAGTTTTTGATGAATCTTTGTGTGTTGAGGGTAACAAAGAGTCAATTCAAAATCAGATGGAAAACATCCATCTCAAAGCTAACAGTGATGATGAGATTGTAGCTAACAGGTCAAGAGACAATCCACCAGAACCTGAAGTACCAGCCAGATCGGATCAAGGCAATGAAGCTTCTTCAGATCGAGCCGAACCGGATGATCCAAACTCTCATATCAAAGCAGATGCTGATCATACCACTACTACTACTCATCCGGCTGGACCAGCAATCCAGAGTAAAGCTATCGATGGACTAAGAGACATCTACCTAATCTAGTGATTGGAAGTCCCTCTGCACCAATTAGAACCAGAGGACAGATGATGGATGAGTTCACTCATGCTGCCTTCATCTCAACTCTGGAACCTAAGAAGATCGATGAAGCTCTGACTGATTTTAACTGGATTAATGCCATGCAAGAAGAGCTTAATCAATTCGAACAAAATCAAGTTTGGAGTCTAACCCCCAGACCAAGCGATCTGCCTGTTATTGGAACCAGATGGGTTTTCAGAAACAAGCTGGACGCAGATGGAACTGTGGTTAGAAACAAGGCCAGACTGGTGGCACAAGGATTCTGACAAGAAGAAGGAATTGACTTCGATGAATCATTTGCACCAGTCGCCAGACTTGAAGCAATCAGAATCTTTCTTGCATATGCTGCCTTTAAAGACTTCAAGGTATATCAGATGGACGTCAAGAGCGCCTTTCTTAATGGTAAGCTTCAGGAGGAAGTTTACATTGAGCAACCTCCTGGATTTCAGAACCACTCATTCCCTAATCATGTATATCTACTGAATAAAGCAGTATATGGTCTGAAACAAGCACCAAGAGCCTGGTATGACACTCTATCTCAATTTCTGCTGAACCATGATTTTCAGATCGGCTCAGTTGATAAAGCTCTCTTTAAATTTATTAAGGGGGAACATACCCTGTTAGTTCAGATTTATGTTGATGATATAATCTTTGGGTCAACTAACCCCAAACTATGCGAGAAATTTTCCAAGTTGATGCAGGGACAGTTTGAGATGAGCATGATGGGAGAACTCTCATTCTTTTTGGGTTTCCAAGTCAAACAGCTCAGCAATGGTATTTTCATCAACCAAACCAAGTATACCAAAGAGCTTCTTAAAAGATTCGGAATGGAAACATGCTCAACTGCATCCACTCCAATGAGTCCTACAATCAAGTTAGACAAAGACGAAGGGGGAACGGTAGTCGAAGTGACTATGTATAGAGGACTAATCGGATCGCTCTTATATCTTACAGCGAGCCGGCCTGATATTATGTTCTCAGTCTGTATGTGCGCCAGATTTCAGTCAGAACCAAAGCAATCACATTTTATTGCTGCTAAGCGTATTCTGAAATACTTGAAAGGATCTCAGAACGTTGGTCTTTGGTACTCCAAAGATTCTAACTTCAGCTTGATCGGATATTCAGACGCAGACTACGCTGGCTGTAAGATTGATCGTAAAAGCACCAGTGGAACATGTCAATTTCTAGGTGAAAGATTGATCTCCTGGTTCAGTAAGAAGCAAACATCAATTGCCACATCTACAGCTGAAGCAGAATATCTTGCCGCTAGAAGCTGTTGCGCTCAAATGCTCTGGATTCAACACCAGCTCAAAGACTATGGCATCCAAGCTGTTGACTCTCCGATATTTTGCGACAACACAAGTGCAATCGCTATAACATATAATCCATTTCTGCACTCTCGAACAAAGCATATTGATATAAGACATCATTTTATTCGAGATCATGTTGGCAAAAAGGAGATTCGGATCGAGCACATCTCAACAGAGCAGCAAGCAGCAGACATCTTCACCAAACCGCTCCCTGAGGCTAAGTTTAATTATTTCCGTCAAATTCTTGGTTTAATTGACTTATCTTGATAGTTTAGATGTTTTCTTCTTTTCGCGTTTAAAGATTTTTGTTGGCACAGATCGATAATACAATGTTCAGAAAGACACAGACCGGTCCGAACTTTCAGACCGATCTATGTCAATCTGATGTTATCATATGATCTGTCTGGACAATAAATCCTTTATTTTGTATTTATTTAAAACAAAACAGCCCGGACTGATTGCAAATTTTAACCGCCTTATCTTTATTTTATCCTGACCGTTTATTTTGAATTATTTAGTTATCAGTCTTCGAGATAAAGACACGTGTCTTCTCTCTCTTATTTAGCGGGCTGAACATTTCATTTTCATTCACTTTTTACCATTTACCGCTGTCTGCTTTATAACTCTCTCATAACCTCTCAAAACTCTTCGTATATTCTTCCATTTTACTCCAATGGCTACCATAACTCACAACTCTCTCTCCGTTGAGTTCAATGATATTTACAGGGCTGAAGATGCAGAGATGGTCTCCATTTTCCGAGCTTTGGAATCGTCTGGATTACGGAATTTTCTGGAGTGTGGCACGGTGGTTTACGAATCAGAGATTCGTGAAATGTTTGCCAATGCTGTATCCCAGAAGACATCTATCTCCACCTCTGTAAAGGGCAAAATATTTGAAATCTCGCTGATGACGCTGGCCAAGACCTTTGGTCTTCCCTGTAAGTAATCCTTAGAGCATACAACGCAGCCGAATAAAATTTTGGATTACTAGAACAATGGATCTATACATAGGATTTCTTATCGGATAAAGGAATACGAAGGTCTCACCCTTGTAGCGTGTTTGAGCAGATTCCACGGTGCACTACGTCCAACGATCCCGAGTCACGCGCAACACCTCCAAGGTCTTGCCTCAATGGTATCCACACGATTAAACGAACAAGGGACGTTCAAGAACAAGTTGCTAGACTTATTCTTGAACCAAAACCAACCCCACGATTCAAAACCGTTTAAACGGCAGCCGTTCCGATCACTATTCACGTCGGCCGTGAAGATGAAGGAGGAAGGAGGCGGCGGCCGTGAGGTTTAGGCTTGAGAGCTTTTAGGTTTTGATGATAGTGATATCAAGGAATGAGTTAATCTAATTAATCACCTTGTTATGATTATAAACAATTTAATTAAAGGCTTTCACAAAGCCTCATGGGCTCAAACCCATGATTTAATTAAATCCTCATAATTATTAAGACTCTTCTTAATTAATTAATTCATCCAATGAATTTAATTTCCCTTTATCAATTTAATCTTTTGTGCGACCCGATAGGATCTTGTAATGTTGGCAGTGACATAAAATCTCATTTTACGTTACAAGCAAGGAGTGGTGTCTAGCAACACATCGAGGCTACCCAAATTACAAGAATGTCAATGACTCGACATAACCTTTAGAACTTGTGATAATATTAACCATGTAACTTAATCCCTTTGTCCTTTGTGTTTAGATTGAACACGAGTCATGGAATAGTCATACTCGTATATTCAATCTCTATTTCTTGATCCCCAAGTAGAACTAGAATAAACGAATAAGCTCGATATCTCATATCGACTCATTCGAGCATGGCCATGCATTTTAGTTCTCACTTGATCAAGGGCCAAACACATCTCCTGTTATATAGGAGGGACAAATCCTATCTCGATCAGTCAACATCCCTCTACATAATTCGTAGTGTATCCAATAGTCGCCTTTATAGATTACCCTGTTACGGGTAACGTTTGACGATATCAAGATACATAACTCCTTATGTTGGGATCTCTGATGATCACAAGTCGTAAGGATTAAATACATTATTATCACTATGAGAATTGCATATGACGATCATATAACTATCCATGTTGCATTCTCATGGTGGGTCTGTCCAGTACATCATTCTCTAACATGTACCCATGTGTTGATTTGATATCTCATATCAATGAACAATTCATCAATCAACACATACTAGTCTCTACGAATTATCATTATCCCTATTCATGATAATACTTGACTAGGGACATCTTTAAGAATAATACAATATTATTCTAAGGACATTAACATATATATTAATTCACATTGCACAGTTAAAAGAACAATATATAATAATGAATTGCCATTTATAAAATCATAAACATTGTATGTCAAAACAATCATCTAATGATTTGTCTTAGGGCATATCCCAACAAATCTCCCACTTGCACAAAGACCACTCAGACATATACCTTATGCCTAGAGATCTAGTATGACGATCATGCTTCTGCTGTGACAGTGGCTTCATCAATGGGTCAGATACATTATCATCTGTTGGTACTTTGCATATTTTAACATCTCCCCTTTCAACGATTTCTCGAATGAAATGGAAACGCCTCAGTATGTGCTTGGATCTTTGGTGAGATCTTGGTTCCTTAGCCAATGCGATCGCTCCATTGTTGTCACAATAGAGTTCTATCGGATCTTTAATGCTAGGCACCACTCCAAGTTCAGAAATGAACTTCCTCATCCAAACAGTTTCCTTTGCTGCATCCGAGGCAGCAATATACTCATCTTCCGTTGTAGAATCGGCTACTGTTTCTTGCTTTGAACTCTTCCAGCTCACAGCACCTCCATTTAGGCAATACACATATCCAGATTGTGATCGAAAATCATCTTTGTCGGTTTGGAAGCTTGCAGCAGTGTAACCCATTACATTGAGCTCTTCCTCACCTCCATAAATCAAGAATGTATCCTTAGTCCATCTCAAGTACTTCAGGATGTTCTTGACAGCAATCCAGTGACCTTCACCAGGATCAACTTGATATCTGCTCGTCATGCTCAAAGCATACGATACATCGGGACGAGTACATATCATGGCATACATGATAGATCCAATAGCTGACGCATATGGAATCTTACTTGCGTTGTCTCTCATCTGGTGTTGAAGGACACTGTTCCTTCGAGAGATAAATAACATGTGTCATAGACACGAATCCTTTCTTTGATTCTTGCATGCTAAACCTTTTAAGCACTTTGTCTATGTATGTACTTTGACTCAGACCAAGAAGCCTTCTTGATCTATCTCTATAGATCTTGATTCCTAATACATAGGTGGCTTCTCCCAAGTCTTTCATCGAAAAGCAATTCCCTAGCCAAATCTTTACAGATTGTAAGGCAGGGATATCATTTCCAATGAGAAGTATGTCATCTACATACAACACTAGGAAAATGATTACGCTCCCACTGACCTTCTTGTAGACACAAGGTTCATCTTCATTTTTGATAAAACCAAACTCTTTGATTGCATCATCAAATCGAAGATTCCAACTCCGAGAAGCTTGCTTCAATCCATAAATGGATCGTTGTAGCTTGCATATCTTCCCAGCATCCTTTGGATCGACAAAACCCTCGGGCTGTGTCATGTACACATCCTCGAGCAGATTTCCATTAAGGAAAGCTGTTTTGACATCCATCTGCCAGATTTTATAATCATGAAATGCAGCTATTGCAAGTAAGATCCTTATGGATTTAACCATGGCACTGGTGAA
This sequence comes from Haberlea rhodopensis, assembly GCA_907163345.1. Lineage (NCBI taxonomy): Eukaryota > Viridiplantae > Streptophyta > Magnoliopsida > Lamiales > Gesneriaceae > Haberlea > Haberlea rhodopensis. Next base: position 8,732,723 of record CAJQUN010000006.1, on the reverse strand, counting down.
AAGGTTTCATCATAGTCAATACCATGAATTTGTTTGAATCCTTTTGCAACCAGCCGACCTTTATAGGTTTGTACGTTACCATCCATATCGGTCTTTTTCTTGAAAATCCATTTGCACCCTATTGGTCGTACCCCTTCAGGTGGATCAACCAAAGTCCATACTTGGTTTGCATACATGGATTCCATCTCAGATTTCATGGCCTCTTGCCATTTCTCAGAATCATTGCCCATTATAGCTTGTTGATAAGATGACGGCTCATCCTCATCAATAAGTAGTAAGTCACCTTGTTGAGTCACAAGAAATCCATATCTCTGTGGCTCCCGGTGTTCTCTTACAGGCCTACGCTGGGCTTGTGTCTCTTGAGCAGGTGCTTCTTCCACAACAGCTTGCGGTGCCTGCTCTGTTTCCATCTCAATCTCAGGTTCAGTGTTTTCTTGTGGTTGAACTTCACTAAGTTCTATTTTTCTCCCACTGGTTTTTCTAGAAATAAATTCTCTTTCAAGAAATACACCAGTCCGAGCAACAACTACTTTGTTCTCGGTGGGAGAATAGAAATAGTATCCTTTCGTTTCCTTAGGATACCCCACAAATAAACATTTATCAGATTTGGGTCCAAGTTTGTTAGTGGCGTGACTTCTAACGAAAGCCTCACAACCCCAAATCTTCATAAAAGACATACTAGGACGCTTCCCAGTCCATATCTCATATGGTGTCTTTTCCACTGATTTAGATGGAACACGGTTCAGTTCCCTTGAAAGGGGCTTTTGTCATCTTGCCCATTAAATAAGATTCGCATGTTTCATATGATTCAAAATCAAATGAATCTAATACTCCATCCTTATGAAGTTTAGATATGCGGTTCTCGTTTATGTGGCCCAAGCGACAATGCCAGAGATAAGTCGGATTACAATCATTATTTTTAATCCTTTTAGTATTTATGTTATAGATAGGCATATCAAGATTTAATAAATAAAGACCATTCACCATTTGTGAATTAGCATAAAACATATCATTTAAATAAATGGAACAACAGTTGTCCTTTATAATAAATGAAAATCCATACTTGTCCAAACAAGAAATAGAAATAATGTTTTTGGTAATTGAAGGCACAAAATAACAATCTTTTAAAATCAATGATAAACCAGAAGGCAAAGATAAATGATAATCCCCTATAGCTAATGCAGCAACTCTTACTCCATTTCCAACTCGGAGATCAACTTCGCCTTTCGCCAATAATCTACTCTTTTTGAGGTCCTGCACATTTATACAAATGTGAGATCCACATCCAGTATCTAATACCCATGATGAAGAAGTAGATAAATTGACTTCTATAACAAAAATACCTGAAGTGGAAGTCACACTTCCTTTCTTTAAATCCTCCAGATATACTTTGCAGTTTCTTTTCCAATGGCCGGTCTCACCGCAATGGAAACAGTTCCCTTCCTTTGCTATCCCTCCCTTTGGTTTTAGTGCATAAGACTTTGGCTTAGATTTAACAAAGACCTTCTTTGCTTTCTTGTTGCCTTTAGCTTTGGCCTTTCCTTTGCCCTTATTCACAATAAGAACATTTGTGGCCTTAGTCTTCTTTTTTGCTTCATATGTTCTCAACATACCAAGCAATTGGGGTAGAGTCTTTTCCATGTCAGTCATATTGTAATTTACTACGAATTGACTGAAGCTCTCCGGCAACGATTGCAAGATTACATCGGTGGCCAACTCTTGGTCCAATGGAAAACCCAGTTTGTCCAGATTCTCAATGTACCCAATCATCTTGAGCACATGAGTTCCAACTAGGCTTCCCTCTACCATCCTGCACTGGAACAACGCTTTAGAGACGTCATACCTCTCTTGTCTAGCTTGTTGTTGGTACAATTGCTTTAAGTGTTCGATCATATCGAACGCCTCCATTTCCTCATGTTGCTTCTGAAGCTCAGAGTTCATGGTGGCAAGCATAAGGCACCCAACAGCAAGTGCGTCACTCTGATGCTTCTTGTAAGCATCTTTATCAGCTCTTGTAGCTGTTAGGGGAGGTTCCTCAGCGGGCAAAGGTTCCTCTAGGACATATTGTTTCTTTTCTTGTTTGAGGACTATCCTGAAATTCCTATGCCAGTCTAGGAAATTTGTCCCATTTAGCTTGTCCTTCTCAAGGACCGATCGCAGTGATAATGTGTTTGATACGTTGTTAGTTGCCATGGATATCTACAATATAAATATGCAAAATAAGTTTATGATTTAATCATTTAACATGGTCTTATATTAAATGATACTCCCACTATTTTGTTTTAAAAAATATCAACCCTCAAAACCTTTAGTGGGCCAAGATCCATATTTCGCCTAATCTTGAGTTAGCTTTGGCTAATCGCCCAAGACTCGGTTATTTAGGTAGACAACACTTTGTCAATTATATCACATATAATTCTTGGATAGTTGGACGAACAACGCTTTGTTCAATTCATCAAATGAATTATTATCCAACCCATGCCTCTAAGTTCCCAATCCTATTGAGATAACCTAGTTAAGTCGTACCCAATTTAAAGTATAACGTATATCACTTTTATCCTTTCGCGCCTTACTAAGATTGCCACGGTGCTTTGCTTTGGCAAACCCACACATGTACAATCGAAGTTATTGACGAGTACTTTTAATTTTGGAAGGCATCTAAAACTTAATATTTTAGAGGGATTTATAGATCTCATGATTAGTTTGATAATTTAAAATATGTCCACTACATATAGTTGTATACATATCTACATATATGTGTAATACAATTATCAATCTAAAACATAAGATAAATCATGCATCAACATACATAATTAAACGTGACATGGTTATAGCCCCTACTAACGATTCTCTCAAGCCAATGAGAAAATCCTAAGAGTCAACCTAAGGTAACTTCACAAGCACCTTCCTTTGGCTCCTGTTTGTGAATGGCCTCCTCATCCCGGCACGATGCTCCATCTTCATTGATCACCATCAATAAAATAAACTACACTATTTACAAGATATAGAATTCCTCGATTCACATTCGAGGGGAACATAGGGGAGGGATTACATTTAGAATGAAATAGAGAAGGCACGACACGCAGGTCGTGTTATAAATTACAAACATTCACAAATCCTATCTAATAGGTCAAAGGGCTATAACCATGCACCATGCTCAAACAACACATAAAGCATGCATTAACATTTAATTAATTAAATTCTAAACATTTTAAATTTAATTCTCATTAAAACTGTAAAATAGAATTTTGAAAAATATCGTACGCTCGGGACATCACATGCCCCGAACTAAAACGACTAAATCACTAACCACCATGGTTCGAACCACAAAAGCACACTGCTGGACCAATTATGGGCCTAGGGTTCGAGACCCTAGCCCATGGCCGAACCATGGCTCGAGCGGCGGCGAAGCTAGGGTTCCAAACCCTAGCCGCCTCGCACCATCTTTATTTTTATCGAGCCAACTTGTTCGAAACACCGAAATTCATGAGCCACAAGCCACGGTCCAACCATGGACGGTTCATGACGATGACGGCTTAACCATCTCGAGCCAAGGGTTCGAAAAACCCTAGCCCAAGCGGCGGCCGAGAGTTGATGTGACTAGGGTTCAAAACCCTAGCCTATTGGAGGCGGCGGCCGAGCCATGGTGACTAGGGTTCGAAACCCTAGACCTTTGGTGGCAGCGGCCGTGAGCCATGCACGAGCCAATGTTCTGGTTTTGATCACGAATTATCAAATATTTCGATCCGTCAATTATATCATATATAATATTATACGATGATTTTCACAAACTCGATTTATTCCATATCATATATGAAATACAGTTTTAAAGCATGCAATATTTGTTCTAATATGATTAACACGATTTAATCACATAAATCCGATATGAGCCTTGTACACGGCTCTGATACCACTATAAGTAATCCTTAGAGCATACAACGCAGCGGAATAAAATTTTGGATTACTAGAACAATGGATCTATACATAGGATTTCATATCGGATAAAGGAATACGAAGGTCTCACCCTTGTAGCGTGTTTGAGCAGATTCCACGGTGCACTACGTCCAACGATCCCGACTCACAAGCAACACCTCCAAGGTCTTGCCTCAACGGTATCCACACGATTAAACGAACAAGGGACGTTCAAGAACAAGTTGCTAGACTTATTCTTGAACCAAAACCAACCCCACGATTCAAAACCGTTTAAACGGCAGCCGTTCCGATCACTATTCACGTCGGCCGTGAAGATGAAGGAGGAAGGAGGCGGCGACCGTGAGGTTTAGGCTTGAGAGCTTTTAGGTTTTGATGATAGTGATATCAAGGAATGAGTTAATCTAATTAATCACCTTGTTATGATTATAAACAATTTAATTAAAGGCTTTCACAAAGCCTCATGGGCTCAAACCCATGATTTAATTAAATCCTCATAATTATTAAGACTCTTCTTAATTAATTAATTCATCCAATGAATTTAATTTCCCTTTATCAATTTAATCTTTTGTGCGACCCGATAGGATCTTGTAATGTTGGCAGTGACATAAAATCTCATTTTACGTTACAAGCAAGGAGCGGTGTCTAGCAACACATCGAGGCTACCCAAATTACAAGAATGTCAATGACTCGACATAACCTTTAGAACTTGTGATAATATTAACCATGTAACTTAATCCCTTTGTCCTTTGTGTTTAGATTGAACACGAGTCATGGAATAGTCATACTCGTATATTCAATCTCTATTTCTTGATCCCCAAGTAGAACTAGAATAAACGAATAAGCTCGATATCTCATATCGACTCATTCGAGCATGGCCATGCATTTTAGTTCTCACTTGATCAAGGGCCAAACACATCTCCTGTTATATAGGAGGGACAAATCCTATCTCGATCAGTCAACATCCCTCTACATAATTCGTAGTGTATCCAATAGTCGCCTTTATAGATTACCCTGTTACGGGTAACGTTTGACGATATCAAGATACATAACTCCTTATGTTGGGATCTCTGATGATCACAAGTCGTAAGGATTAAATACATTATTATCACTATGAGAATTGCATATGACGATCATATAACTATCCATGTTGCATTCTCATGGTGGGTCTGTCCAGTACATCATTCTCTAACATGTACCCATGTGTTGATTTGATATCTCATATCAATGAACAATTCATCAATCAACACATACTAGTCTCTACGAATTATCATTATCCCTATTCATGATAATACTTGACTAGGGACATCTTTAAGAATAATACAATATTATTCTAAGGACATTAACATATATATTAATTCACATTGCACAGTTACAAGAACAATATATAATAATGAATTGCCATTTATAAAATCATAAACATTGTATGTCAAAACAATCATCTAATGATTTGTCTTAGGGCATATCCCAACATTCCCAACTCCGGACTGATTGAGATTGGGTAGATTCCTCAAGCCTCTCTCACAGCTCTTCAGGGGAAGATTTATATATTTGGCCACCGCCTGCAACCCTCATTCAAAAAGAAGGAAATGCTCTTTCATTTCCAGGTGCTGTGCGAAATTGTGGGCAAGACATTATTGGGCAAAGCTGGAAGTTTTGACGCCGTCACTGCCGAGAAGTTCAGGGCCATGGCTACTATTGTTTCCGGACAGAAGATGAACTGGTCCGTGATTCTATTTGGAGTCCTGATGGAAACAGTGATTGCCTCCAAACAGGCCGTCTGCTTTGCTGTTCCTCTCAGCAAGCTACTGGAAACTTTGGACATTGAGCTGGGGAAGCAGTCTGCTCTGAGTCCCTTCAAAATTCTCAACTCCAAAGGGCTAGCACTGCTGAAGTCCAAGAGTGCTCCACCTACCCCTACCAATCTGGTGGCAGTCAAGATTGAGAAGGGAGAAGAACAGGTTGTTGCTCGCAAACCTCGGGTCAAGCGAAAGTTAACTATCCAGACTGACTCTGAAGACACTCAGTCTGCTCCCTCGCCACCAGCCAAGCCCCTTCCCAAGAAGCCAAGAACCCAGATTACCAAACCAATCAAAACTCTACCTCTCAAAACTTTACCCGTATTGCCTCCAACAAAAGCCACCCCTGCACCCCAACCTACAACCCAAATATCAACCACTTCAACCACTGCACCCAAAGTAACCATCCGAGTCCCCTCTTCCATTCCCGTGGTCAAAGGGATTGTTATCACTGAGTTGGGAGACTATACTCAATCAGGGATCAAGTCCCCTTCCTCCACCGGCAAGGGCAAAGCCATTCTCTCCGAACCACTCTCCCCTAAGCCCAAATCTGCAGCGCAGACAACAATTGACATTGCTATGGAGGACGTTGAAGAGCAAGTGAAGGAGCTCATTGTAGTTTTTGATGAGTACGTCGAGTACAGAACGATCAACCACATTGAGATGTTCTTCGGCAAACTCAGACGCCTTCAGAAAATGGAAGAAGAAGTTTTGAAGGGGACAGAGACCAATGATGTTCGGATTGCTGTGCAGCGCAAAGAGCTATTTAAGGCCAATCAAAGATTCAGACTGGCGACTCTGCTCTTAGCTGCTACGAAAGCGAACTTCGATCCGAATGCTCCAACTGCCAGAGATGATGGGGCTGTTATTGCTCAATTAGAGATAGATATTCATGCTCTCCATTTAGCTGTCCGATTTCAACGACAGAAAATCAACATATCCACTCCAGCAACCAGCCCGGATCATCCCTCTGCAAGCAAGACTCTGGCAGAACCTTTCATTGAGGTTATTCCCTCTGGAGCAGCAGATCAGCCAGCAGATCGCACAGCAGATCATACTGCAGACCTCGTAGCCAATCAGACAGCAGAGCAGCCATTGCCTAATGCTCCGTCTGCTACAGAAGATGAACCATTGAATGTCTTGTTGGACTCTCCAACAACATCTATTCCTTTGGGATCATCAGTCTCCCACGTTCAAATCAGTCCAACCGCAGAACTTGCAACATCTGGCGCACCAGAGTTCGTCGATCCGGATCTGGTGGTGTCCACAGTTGTTGCAGCTCTACAAATTGAGGAGCTCTTTAGACCCAGCACTCCTCCAGTCCAATTAGATGAAGACATGGCTTTCATACAAGCATTTTCTTCGGCTCTGGTCACTTTGATCCGGTCCGAAAGTCACCAAGCTGCTGTATCTTCACTTGTACCGATTGCTGAAGAAGATGATCATGCATTGTCATCATCAGATCACTCTCCAAGCCGACTATCTGATGCACCTCCATCCCTGGCAAGGACCCTTCAGCACTTACCTGACAACTGCATCTCACTCTCTCAACGTGTTATAGAAGTTCATCAAGGTCAGAGGCTTACAGCTTGGGACTTTGATTCATTCAAAGAGAAGATGACAGCCAGTATCGGCAGCCTTCAGCGAGGACTAAATGATCTGTTCTCTCAGCAAGCTTCCTATAAAAATAGCCTGAGAAAAGAGCAGATCGAGCTGGCCACTGAAGTTAGAGCATCCGTCGCCAATTCCCTCCGCGCTCAAGACGTTCGTCTTGACGCTATCAGCGCTCAGCTAGCACAAGTTGTAGATTTTCTCCAAGAGATTGCTGCTGACAAAAAGGGGAAAAAGAAAAAAGACTTCAAGCCACATCAGTCTCAGTCTTCAAGAAAATAGATTGCTTAAATATTCAGACTGTCTGTATGAAAGATTGTTGGTGATCAATAAAGAAATATTTCTTTGTTAAGTCCTTGTTCATTTATTTTGAACTAAAATAGAAGGCTTAATAATAAAAGGCTTAATTGATCCAACTTAATAATGTTCATTTATTTTGAACAAGAAGAAGTAATCGATCCGAAAGTATACGCTTCAGAGTTCTTATCAGACTGGTTAAAAAGACTTAGAAGCTAGGTTTTGTCATCATCAAAAAGGGGGAATTTGTTAGTTCCGAACTTTATCGATGAGATTTAAAGATGACAAAACATATCAGACCGGATCGAGAGAAATCAGACTGACCAGATCGATCGCCCAAAACAGATCAAGCTGATAAGATGACAAAGCATATCAGACCGGATCGAGGGTAATCAGACTGACCAGATCGATAGCTCAAAACAGATCAAGCTGATAAGGCATATCACATATCAGACCGGATCGATAAATATCAGACTGATTAGATCGAAGCTTCAGATCGATCTCAATCTTTATCAGATCAGAGCAGTCAAGGATGCATAAAGAGTGGCTCTTCAGTCCGAATCATTAACGGCTATTTATTGTAGCATTTAATGTCACAATTAATGCTACAAAGGACCAAAGACTGAAGATTACCATAAAAGGTAAGAAGACAAAGAAGAGCTTACCTGACAGTCGCCGAAAGCATGAACCAGAACGGCAAGTATCCTGAAGAAGAAGACTGTAGCTTACTCAGAGATTAAGCAGAGTCAAGAGTTGCACATTAAGGGAAATAATGTCGTTGGTACATGCAACTATAAAAGGATGCAACAACAATACAGAAAAGATACGATACAAGACTCTCGCTGATCAATCAAAAACAGCACAAGCGTTCAAGCTCAGAATCTCTCAAGCTGAAATTATTCTTAAGCACGATTACATTGTAATATTTGATCATTTAGGATCACTGTGCGCATCTTGTGTATTCTGTATTGAAAAATAGAAGTGAGAAACAAATTGTAACTGTCAGACAGAGAGTGTCTGAACAGATCGAGTGACTAGGAGTTTCAGTCTGGTAGTGAGGTAAATCCAGCTGAATCGGGTTTGTACAACAGGATTGTATAAATCAAAGTCTTCTAGTAGAAACCTTCCTTAATTGGAAGAAGGGGAGACGTAGAAGGATTACACCACCTTCGAACTTCCAGAAACATATCCTGTGTCTTATCTTTCTGCACTCGTTCTTTCATTCAAGCCATCGAGCCGTTCTTACAAATATAAAAACAGACCGTTCCGCACTTATACATTCAGTGGTCTGTTCTATAAAAGAGTTGATTAAGAAACAGATTTCTTTCACTAATCCGAAAGAAATCACAAGGGATTAAATTTTACAAGGAGTGTTCATTCACCCCCCCTCTAAACACTCTGGACCGATCCTAACATAAACGACTTCCGGCAACGGCGTCAAAATTTTGTGTGCGTTTATCGTGTACGCCCAAATTAACCCCACTTTTTATAAAACTAATGTAGTAGTGAAAGTAGGGATCGATCCCACGAGGAATAGTATTCTCTTGTGTTAACGGAAAAAAACTAAGTAACAAAGTAACAAATTAGGGGTTTTTTCGAAATTCTTAACTATAACTAATTAAACTAAAGCAAACAAATCACTAGATTATCAAGATTAAAAATCAATTCTTGGTTTTTGGTCAACTATAACTTTGGAAATTATTCACTTGATCATCAAATCACTTAAACATTTGAATTCATTCAATTTTTCATCAATTGAAAACTTAATTCCTCCCTCACCTTAATCGTAGTCAAATAGAAAACAACATTCAATTCGACTTATCAAATCTTTAATCAAAACTACAGCCGTTAAGATTAAATCAATGATAACTTCAAAAACTAGTAAGTTTGATGAATAGTCAATAAAAACTACAGCAGTTAGAATTAATCATCCAATCGTTTTTCCTAAGAATTTAATAACACTAACAACAGGTAATTATCAATCTTAGTTGCTTCTTAATTAGCATTAGATAGTGTATATGGTTATTAGGTGATCAATATATTAATCAAACACAACATCATAATAGTCATAATCTTAAAAACAAATTGAAATTGAATTAAAAATCCAACAATCAAACCAAATTTTCACAAGTGTTTTTATTCCAAAGGCAAGTATCCATCAACCAAGAATCAAAGTATTTAGCTACTCATAATTGGATTAAAAACAAGCAAATCTATTCTAAAAAAACATTAAACTAATGGTAAAAGAAAAATTACTAAAAGGAATCACGATTCCGGCTTCTCAATTCCGTCTTCGTTCTTCAAGCATTCTTCACAAAAGTTGAAAGAAAATTGTATTCTAATTCTAAAAATTATTTTCTAAAGTCTGAATCCCTCTCGAAAGAGGCTGATTTTTGAGTATATAGAGATGTGGAGGCTGATATGTTAGGTTAGATACCATGTAGGAAGGAAAGAAATCAAGTCTCGACATTTTCCAAAACACTGCAGCCGATCGATCGAGCTCCTCTTCGCGATCGATCGCCAATTCCCTGCCTCGCTCTATCGATCGAGCTCTTCCTCTCGATCGATCGAGCACTTTCATAATTTGTTGCTTAATTTTCTATCTTGCTCGATCGATCGAGCTCTTCCGGCGATTGATCGAGCACCTTATATAAGTTTTATGCATTTTTCTTGGTCTACTTTGTTCCCTTGTCAACTCCAATGCATTTCTGGATCCTTATTCACCCTTGTTAGCTCAATTTCTTTGATTTCCCTACAATTACACAAATATACGATTAGGTCGCATATGTATTAAATTATCCATCAAAACATACCAAATCGTAGACAATTAAGCGCAATAGATGTGTTTAGACACATCAATGCTACATGAATACCTACAATGTATAATGTTATAAGCGGCTTCAATATCAAATTCCACCAAGATATAACAATTTTCAACATATTAAGTGATAGCTATTATTTTAAACAATATTTTTTTTAGTGTAGCTATTGCGTACCGCAAGTGTACGGTGTCAAGTTTTAGTATAATGATATGAAATTACGGATTGTCGATCCCATGAAGACTATGAAATAATTACCAAACTCCACCAGTTTAACTATATTTAGCCTACGATAACTAGTTATGAACTAACTTTAATAATTAACTCAATAATCAACCCAACAAGCAAGAACAAAGAAAATTAGAATCAATAGAGACAATTATCAAGACTTTCGGTTCACCCATGCAATCTCCCACAAATCACCTATAATTAAGAATTAAATTCAAACGTTCTAAGTTGACGAGTTTTCTTAATGCACTTGTTATACCTTGGTCCGGTTACAACAAGTCTAATACTACGATGCAACAATGCAATGATCATGCACTTATTTTGACACTCAATATTGTAAATTGATCTATGAAAACTTTTAGCTTTCGATTACTAGATCTCTATAGCTATCATACTTGTATTTGACTTTATCTTCGATATCATTTTGAAATCCACGGTTTAATTTACTATATCGTGTACAATCTCCTAGGTCAATTCAATTGCAATAAATAATCAATCAAGGATATTAATCCATTGAAAGCATGAACACAACAAATTAAACTGTGATGTCCCCGAAATGATTAATTGCATTTAAGGCACTAATTATGTTGCGTGTTCAATTATGATGATAATTGAATTAGGAATGAGGATTTATTTAGCATTGTGGTGTAATGCTTTTAATATGAAATGTTGGGGGTATTTTATACATCATGCTAAGTGTTGGGGTTCAAGTTAATTTTAAAAGGGTTTTAAACCTTTACCCCACCCCTTTTTACCTCATTTTATCTTTTTCACTCCAAAATCCCAAATCATCTCCCAAACCCTCTTTTCCTCCCAAACTCGTTTTTGGCTTCAAGGTGGACAAGAAGTCCTTGTAAAAGCTTCACTTTTGTGATTCTTGGTAAGATTTAAGACCTATGATGTATGTATATCATTCCTTGTTGTTGTTGAAGTGTAAGATTTGAGTTTGGGGTGGTATTGTAAAGTTTTGAAATGGGTTTGTTTGGGTTGGTGTGATTTTAGGAAGGATGTTGGATTGTTGAGTGGTTTAAGGATGTTTAATGAAGGTTTTGAATGTTTTTATGTTGTTGAGTTGTTGGAGTAAAAGTTATTGAGGTTGGTGAAGTTTTTAAGGTGTAAAAATGGTGAAATCTCGAAGTGCAGGGGCTGGCGATCGATCGCCCGTTCTTGGCGATCGATCGCGAGCCAACAGTAGGCTCCAGAAGCCTTTGGCGATCGATCGCCACTTTTGGGCGATCGATCGGTGAAGATGGCGATCGATCGCGCCATGTATGGCGATCGATCGCCGAAGATCAAAATTTTCACCCCCGTCCAGTGTGATCTCGCGATCGATCGCGCTTGGGCAGCGATCGATCGCGAGATGTAAAAATGGGTATTTTTATTATTTTGTGGGATTTTGGATATTGGACTATATTTAGCTTCTAATATCGATTTGTTTGGTTACGTAGAACCATCCCAGGTACCCACACTTCAAAGAGATAATGTTCTGCAATTTCTCCTTCTTTTGGAATTAAGGTACGTAAGAAACGTACGAGCATCGGACGGTAAAACATACTCCTACATTTAATGATGATGTTTATGATGATGATGATTATGATGATGATGTTTACGATGATGATGTTTATAATGGTGATGTTTATGATGATGATTATGATGATGTTTATGATGATGATTATGATGATGTTTACGATGATGATGTTTATTATGATAATGTTTATGATGATGATTATGATGATGTTTATGATGATGTTTATGATAATGATGTTATGATGATGATTATGATAAGTACGATCATGATGATGACCATACGATATTTAAGAAGGGTAAGATGCCCATATGGTAAGATGCCATACGATATTTACGAAAGGGGTAAGATGCCCATGTGGTAATATGCCATACGATGTTAAGAAGGGGTAAGATGCCCACGTGGTAAGATGCCACGAGATGTTTGTAATATGGTAAGATGCCATATTATAGGGTAAGATGCCCATATGCATGAATGTGAATCAGGGTCAACAGAAAGAAGTTAACGAATAACCAACAAGTTTACTTAACCAAGATTTCGTACATTTACTGTTATATCTCTTTTATGATGTTAAGTAAATATGTATGTGCTCACAATGTGTTGTCCCTGTAGGTACACTTTTGAACCAGGGCTAAGGGTCGGGTTGAGACGGTGAGCTAAAGGAGCATGAAAGAAGATAGGATACAGGATTTTGGATAGTCTCTACTCTAGGAGTAGTCTAATTCTATCGCTACTATATTCTTTTGAGAATGTAATTAAATAGTTTTTGAAATTTTATTCTTGACCTGTAATCTTATTAGCTCAAAGCTACAACCGGAACCCTTAGAATATCATTAATGCATGTTCTATTCATAATACATTATTAATATGATGTTAAGGTAGGAGGACCCTACATTAGTGGTATCAGAGCAGTGGTTAGAGAACCCGGGAATGAGTGAAGGGTAGCCTTAGCAATAAGTTGGCTAGGTGCTTACTTATAAACATGTTGTGTACATATGTTACATATGAAGTATATGACTGTTATGCTAACATGTTATGACTTTCTAACGATGTGTATATGAACTGCTTTTGGGTCTTGTTGTTAACCCTTGTGTTGCAGTATGGTAGCAAACGTGGAGGTAGGTGACGCAGTGAGCGTCAATGCAAGTGCGGGATGTACGAATCCCCTACCCCCGCCAGCTTTTGATGATGAACTGTCCGAACAACAGTTGTTGCCAGGGGAGCTAAGCTTAACTCAATTTCTTGCATACCGACCCCCAACCTTTGAAGGAACCGAAACAGGGGAACGAGCGGAGGAATGGTTAGAAAGAATAGAGCAAATCTTTGTGGCAGCCCCATGTGCGAAGACAACATGGATACGGTTAGCAGAGTTCCAATTGGCCAAGAAGGAACTAATGTGGTGGAAGACCACTGTGGTAAGAGGCTCAAGGTCATGAAGTTAATTGGAAAATGTTTCGAACTCGGTTTCTGAACCGCTATTTCTCGGCTGCTGCACGACAGGCTAAGGAAGATGAATTTACTTACCTCAAGCAAGGTAATATGTCAGTGTCAGATTATGCTCTTCATTACTGCTCCTTACTCAGATATGTGCCTCACATCGCCACGAGCACTCAAGCAAAGATGAGGAACTTCATGAAGGGCTTGAGGCCGGAGCTGTACGATAGGGTGATTACTTATGGCCCTACTTGTTTTGACGATGCACTCTCACGGGCTGAGCTAGCCGAACTGGGAGTGGGTGCATACCCTGATGTTGTACCACCGTCAGCACCCTCTCAGAAATCCACTCCAGATAATTTGAAGCCAAGGAGTGATCAGTTCAAGTCAAGGGGGAACACATCGGCGTCAAGGTTCAGTGGTAAGAGGCCCGACAATAGATGGAAAGGAAACCGTAGGAGCGATGCCCCATCTGGAAGGGGCAGTCTCTGGGAGACAGATCCGGGAAGGTCCAGTGCATTCTTTGTGGGCAACCACATCTGACGAAAGATTGTGTAGGATGTTATGTTTGTGGCGACAAAGGCCACTTTGCTAGGCAGTGTCCCAACAGGGGAAGTCAACAGGGTTCTGCGGGGAGGCCTGCGGATAGGACAGCACAGTATAGACCACCATTCGTGCCGAGACATTATGGAGGTCAGCCTATGGGGCCACCTCAAGGGCAAGTCTACGCATTGACGAGGGAGCAGGCTACAGTGGCTCCGGAGGAGGTTATAGCGGGTACGTGTCTTTTATTTACGCACCCTGCTTTTATATTGATCGACACAGGTGCGTCACACTCTTTTGTGTCGACAAGTTTTGTGGAAAGGCACCACATATGCACTTCTCCGTCGCCCACGCCTCTTATAGTCTCGACCCCCGCTGGAAGAAGTATGATTACTGATCAGATTGTCTATGACGACCTCATTTATTTTGAGGATAATGAACTAAGGTCAGATTTGATTATTCTGGGAATGTCAGACTTTGACTGCATTCTGGGCATTGATGTTCTGAACAGGTATCAGGCAGTTGTGAACTGCAGGCAGAGGACTGTCCGATTCAAATCTGATATGGGAGTTCCATGGACGTTCTATGGGGATGGTTCTCGCTCTAAGATCCCATTGATATCTGTTGTCAAGATGGCACAGTTATTGGAACGAGGCCATACCGGATATCTCATCTATGCGATTGATACTAATGAAAGGAAGGAAGAATTAAAGGTTGAGGATGTGCCCGTAGTGGCTGAGTTTCCTGATGTTTTTCCGGAGGAGATTCCCGGATTCCCACCGACAAGAGAGGTCGAGTTTGGGATTGAGTTACTACCGGGACATCGGCCATTTCTCGTGCCCCATATAGGATGGCACCAACGGAGCTAAGGGAATTAAAGGTTCAGTTGCAAGAACTCCTTGATAAGGGCTATATACGCCCCAGCGTATCGCCCTGGGGTGCACCAGTTTTATTTGTCAAAAAGAAAGATGGTTCTATGCGTTTGTGCATCGATTATAGACAATTGAACAAAGCCACAGTAAAGAACAAGTATCCGCTTCTGAGGATCGATGATTTATTTGACCAGTTGCAGGGTACGAGACTCTACAGTAAGATCGATCTGAGGTCGGGGTACCATCAGATTCGAGTAAGGGAAGATGATGTGCAGAAGACAGCTTTCAGGACCAGATATGTGCACTATGAATTCTTAGTCATGCCTTTTGGGGTGACGAATGCCCCAGTTGTCTTCATGAGTTTGATGAACAGGGTGTTCCAGCCATATTTGGATTAGTTTGTCATAGTCTTCATTGATGATATACTTGTCTACTCCCAGACTGAAGAAGAACATGTAGAGCACTTGATGACAGTACTCCAGATCCTTAGGGATCATCAGTTGTATGCAAAGCTCAGCAAGTGCGAGTTCTGGTTGAGCAGTGTAGTGTTTTTGGGCCACGTTATATCGAGCAACGGGATATCAGTAGACCCCAGGAAGATTGAGGCTGTGTTGGAGTGGGCTGCACCCACTTCTGTACCCGAGATACCGAGCTTTCTCGGTTTGGCAGGATATTACCGACGTTTCGTCGAGGGTTTCTCAAAGATTGCCAGACCCTTGACACAGCTGACTCAGAAAGGAGTGCCATTCTTTTGGTCCGAAGCTTGTGAGGACAGCTTCCAGGAATTGAAACGACGTTTGACTACGGCTCCTATTTTGGTGATTCCTTCTGAGAATAAGAAGTTCGTTTTGTACACGGATGCATCATTACAAGGTCTGGGCTGTGTATTGATGCAGGACAGGCAAGTGGTGGCCTATGCTTCGAGACAGTTGAAGCCTCATGAGACCAGATACCTAGTTCATGATCTGGAACTGGCGGCCATCATTTTCGCCTTGAAGATTTGGCGACATTATCTGTATGGTACTTCATTTACCATTTTTACGGACCATAAGAGCCTGAAGTTTCTATTCACTCAGGCTGATTTGAATATGCGCCAAAGGAGGTGGATTGATTTGCTCAAGGATTATGATTGCGAAATCGAGTACCATCCAGGTAAGGCAAATTTAATAGCAGACGCCTTGAGTCGAAAGGTGAAGAGTACTGCTGAAGATGTCATGATTTTATCGGCTATGATGACTTCTTATTGCCATCTGGGCTATGATTTTGATGTGGACACATCGCCAGTGCGAGTGTCGACCTTATTGGCTGAGCCGGACATATTCGAGGCTATCAGGAAAGCCCAGAGGTCAGATGAGGAGGTTCAGAGATGGTCATCGATAGCACTTCGAGGTCAGCCAACAAAGTTTAGAGTGGCTGAAGATGATTCTTTAAGACTGGACAACCGATGGGTAGTCCCAAATGCGCCGGGATTGCGTAAAGGAATCTTAGAACGAGCTCATAGTAGCCGGTTCAGTATCCACCCCGGAGGAAGAAAGATGTATAAGGACCTGAGTGGTCAATTCTGGTGGAGACGCATGAAGCGTGATGTGATCACTTTTGTTAAGAGATGTTTGATCTGCCAGCAAGTAAAGACAGAAAGGCAGAGGCCTGGTGGCGAGCTGAAGAGCTTGGAGGTACCTAAGTGGAAGTGGGAGCATATATCTATGGACTTCGTGACCCACTTGCCAAGGTCGACCTCAGGATTTGATGCGATCTGGGTGATCGTAGATAGGCTGACGAAAGTGGCTCACTTCATCCCTTACTGTATGTCTTTCACATACCTAAAGATGGCTCAATTATATGTGAGGGATGTAGTGAGATTGCATGGTATTCCAGTCTCGATTGTGTCTGACAGAGACCCAAGATTTACTTCACATTTCTGGAAGGGTCTTCAGACAGCCTTGGGCACGGAGGTGAGACTGAGTACAGCTTATCACCCTCAGACAGACGGCCAGACAGAGCGTACCATTCAGACGCTCGTAGACATGTTGAGGGCATGTGTTTTGGAGCTTGATACTCCGTGGCAGTATTCAGTGCCACTAGTGGATTTCTCCTATAATAACAGCTACCAGGCGAGTTTTCAAATGGCTCCTTTTGAAGCTCTATACGGACGACGATGTAGGTCACCGCTGTATTGGGAGGACTTGACTAGTAAGGCGGTCGGAGGACCGGATATGATTAAGGACATGGAGGAAAAGATCAAGATGATACGCCTAAAGATGAAAGCGGCCCAGGATAGGCAAGCGGCCTATGCCAACAAGCGGCGGCGACCGCTAGAATTCCAAGTAGGAGACAAGGTTTTCTTGAAAATCTCACCCTTTAGGGGTGTAGTCCGGTTTGGTATGCGGGGAAAGTTATCCCCAAGGTATGTTGGGCCATATGAAATATTGCAGCGCATCGGTACCTTGGCCTACCGTTTGGCTCTACCGCCGTCTTTGTCCGCATACATGATGTCTTCCATGTTTCTATGTTGAGGAAGTATGAGCCAGATCCGTCTCATGTGTTGCAGCCTTCAGAAGTCCAGTTGAGTTCAGATGTATCCTATGTTGAACGACCAGTCAGAATTCTGGATCGAGAGGATCGCAGACTACGAAGCAAGGTTATACCTATGGTCAAAGTTCAGTGGGACCGTCGGGGTGTCGAGGAGGCTACGTGGGAGACGGAACGGCATATGGTGCAGCACTACCCGGAACTATTTTCTGGTATGATTCATGTTTAGTTTCTTTTTGGGTAAGTGCATGCGATTTCGAGGGCGAAATCTTTTAAGTAGGGGAGTATTGTGATGTCCCCGAAATGATTAATTGCATTTAAGGCACTAATTATGTTGCGTGTTCAATTATGATGATAATTGAATTATGAATGAGGATTTATTTAGCATTGTGGTGTAATGCTTTTAATATGAAATGTTGGGGGTAGTTTATACATCATGCTAAGTGTTGGGGTTCAAGTTAATTTTAAAAGGGTTTTAAACCTTTACCCCACCCCTTTTTACCTCATTTTATCTTTTTCACTCCAAAATCCCAAATCATCTCCCAAACCCTCTTTTCCTCCCAAACTCGTTTTTGGCTTCAAGGTGGACAAGAAGTCCTTGTAAAAGCTTCACTTTTGTGATTCTTGGTAAGATTTAAGACCTATGATGTATGTATATCATTCCTTGTTGTTGTTGAAGTGTAAGATTTGAGTTTGGGGTGGTATTGTAAAGTTTTGAAATGGGTTTGTTTGGGTTGGTGTGATTTTAGGAAGGATGTTGGATTTTTGAGTGGTTTAAGGATGTTTAATGAAGGTTTTGAATGTTTTTATGTTGTTGAGTTGTTGGAGTAAAAGTTATTGAGGTTGGTGAAGTTTTTAAGGTGTAAAAATGGTGAAATCTCGAAGTACAGGGGCTGGCGATCGATCGCCCGTTCTTGGCGATCGATCGCGAGCCAACAATAGGCTCCAGAAGCCTTTGGCGATCGATCGCCACTTTTGGGCGATCGATCGGTGAAGATGGCGATCGATCGCGCCATGTATGGCGATCGATCGCCGAAGATCAAAATTTTCACCCCGTCCAGTGTGATCTCGCGATCGATCGCGCTTGGGCAGCGATCGATCGCGAGATGTAAAAATGGGTATTTTTATTATTTTGTGGGATTTTGGATATTGGACTATATTTAGCTTCTAATATCGATTTGTTTGGTTACGTAGAACCATCCCAGGTACCCACACTTCAAAGAGATAAAGTTCTGCAATTTCTCCTTCTTTTGGAATTAAGGTACGTAAGAAACGTACGAGCATCGGACGGTAAAACATACTCCTACATTTAATGATGATGTTTATGATGATGATGATTATGATGATGATGTTTACGATGATGATGTTTATAATGGTGATGTTTATGATGATGATTATGATGATGTTTATGATGATGATGTTTATGATGATGATTATGATGATGTTTACGATGATGATGTTTATTATGATAATGTTTATGATGATGATTATGATGATGTTTATGATGATGTTTATGATAATGATGTTATGATGATGATTATGATAAGTACGATCATGATGATGACCATACGATATTTAAGAAGGGTAAGATGCCCATATGGTAAGATGCCATACGATATTTACGAAAGGGGTAAGATGCCCATGTGGTAAGATGCCATACGATGTTAAGAAGGGGTAAGATGCCCACGTGGTAAGATGCCACGAGATGTTTGTAATATGGTAAGATGCCATATTATAGGGTAAGATGCCCATATGCATGAATGTGAATCAGGGTCAACAGAAAGAAGTTAACGAATAACCAACAAGTTTACTTAACCAAGATTTCGTACATTTACTGTTATATCTCTTTTATGATGTTAAGTAAATATGTATGTGCTCACAATGTGTTGTCCCTGTAGGTACACTTTTGAACCAGGGCTAAGGGTCGGGTTGAGACGGTGAGCTAAAGGAGCATGAAAGAAGATAGGATACAGGATTTTGGATAGTCTCTACTCTAGGAGTAGTCTAATTCTATCGCTACTATATTCTTTTGAGAATGTAATTAAATAGTTTTTGAAATTTTATTCTTGACCGGTAATCTTATTAGCTCAAAGCTACAACCGGAACCCTTAAAATATCATTAATGCATGTTCTATTCATAATACGTTATTAATATGATGTTAAGGTAGGAAGACCCTACATAAACTCAAAGAATATGTAAGAATCAATCAAAACTTAATTAAAATTGTGGGTTCAAAACATGGGATCCCCCAAGTCTTGACAACAAAACTTAGTCTAGAAACATATTCAAAATCAAATGTAAAATTGCATTTTTCAACATCAAAAGCATAAAGAAATCAAATAGAATCAAACAAAGTTTAGAAATACGGAAATAACGAGAGGCTTTTACTCCTTGCGTTGCTCCGTCGTCCCATCTCTTCCGATGCGTCTTCTCTTCAATGGTTATGGTGTATGGATGGTTGGTGATGGAGAGTGATGGTGGCTGAGTTTGTAGGGTAACTTATGAGCCAATAGTCCCTCAATTTCGTATGAAATCTTCTATATATTATGTTGGAGGAGTCTTCAAGGCCACCTGCTCATTATCAACATTAAAGAATTCGACATAATTCTGGGAATGGATTGGCTGAGTAGTGCAATGGCTCGCATTGACTGTTACCGAAAGATTATAACCTTACAAACTAACTCAGGCAAATAAATCTGTTACGAGGGCGTGAGCTTTAACGAACAATTTTGTGGCCATGTGTCTAAAGTGGAAGCAGGAATAAGTAAGATTTGCACAGTAAATGAAACTTGGATGTTTTTCCCGAGGATTTGCCAGGACTCCTACCAATTTGAAGCACATAATTTTCCATTGATATTATTCCGGGAGCAAAACCAATCTCCAAAGCACCCTATAGGATGGCACCAGCAGAGCTGAAGGAGCTGAAAGAGCAATTGAAGGAACTGCAAGATAAAGTTTCATAAGGCCTAGTGTGTCACCTTGGGGAGCACCAGTATTGTTTGTGAAGAAAAAGGATGGCAGCCTAAGAATTTTTTTATTATTGCAGAGAGTTGAATCGAGTCACCGTGAAGAATAAATACCCTTTACCGAGAATTGACGACTTGTTTGACCAGTTGCAAGGTGCTCAAGTATTCTAAAAAAAATGACTTGAGATCTGGATATCACCAACTCAGAATTAAAGAGCAGGATATTAATAAAACTGCATTCCAAACCAGATACGGACATTATGAATTCTTAATGATACCGTTTGGACTTACCAATGCACCAGCAGCATTTATGGCATTAATGAATCATGTATTCCGAGAATGGCTCGATAAGTTTGTCATAGTGTTCATTGATGATATAGTGATCTATTCCAGATCAAGGGAAGAGCACGAAGAGCAAATGAGAATGACTGTACAGAGGTTACGAGAACAACAATTATATGCAAAATTCAAGAAATGTGATTTCTGGCTGGATTTAGTATCCTTTCTTGGACAAATTATTGATACGCATGGAATCAGTGTAGACCCATCAAAAGTTCAAGACATCACCGAGTGGAAAGTTCCTACACTGACATAATTCAAAGCTTTCTGGGACTGGCCAGATATTACCAAAAATTTGTGGAAGGATTTTCTCGTGTCGCATTATCACTCACGAAGTTAACTAGAAATGGAGTAAAGTTCAAATGGGATTACAAATGTCAGAAGAGTTTTGAGAAGTTGAAAGATCTACTTATGTTCTGCCCAAAGGCGGAGGGGGTATAATATTTGCCGATACCCTTCCACCGGGTATAGTCTGGAATGATATCATTGTGTCACCTCCTTATTGAGTATGCATTTGTTTCATTACAGCATGACTACTACATGGTTATTGTATTGCTATTATGTGATGGTTATATGATTCTGTTTGTTATTTGTTGGTTATCTGTGCATTTATTTTTGTTATGATTCTACTTTGTGAAAATTAGCTCTGTTAACTGCTCAGATTAACCTATATATATGTGTGAAAGTAATTTTGATATGAAAATGTATTATTTTTCGTCACATTATGGCAAAAATGATGATTTTAATGCTTTTGCCAAATGTTTTATTGTGCTTACTATAAAATGCAGCGACTCACATTTACCTGTAATATGACATATTACAGATAATGTCGAGGACATAAATGAGATGGATGAGGAGCATGTTTAGAAGGATTATAAAGTTTAATTATTTGAGAACTCTAAGTTTATCTATTGAGTACATAAATTCAGTTTTATTTTTTGTTTTAGCTTGATTTTGAGGATTGTGCTTTATTATTGTTTTTGGGATGGTTATTGTTGTTGAATGGAGTGATTTAGTTTGATCACGAGGAGTAATTATTAAGGGGAGACTCTGCCCATTTTTTTAGACATCAAAGTCAAAATTTACTAAGTCAATATATTTTAGTTAGTTATGAAATTGGAATGTTTCCGCTAAACAGAATTTAACATTGATAACTAATTTTTGAATTGAGTGAAGCCTTGTGTTCAAGAAATGAATACGGCGGGAGAAGGCGGGTCTTTACATTTAAGATTTGGAATACAGTCTGTACATACATATATAAGATGGAGTGCTCAACTATCGGCCTGAAACAGAAAGAATAGTCATCCCTGGATAACTATGCACTGTAAAATGATGTCACAGCTAAAAAATCATCCACTGTAATCATAACATACAGACTGTACCATGGTTGAACCCCATAATAACATAAAAGTCCAACTTGATCACATGCGAAGGAACAAATGATAAGGCTTAAAAAGTAAATGCATGATTGCCATAATTGAATGCATGAAATAGAATAATCATGTAAGCATTTAAAATCTCGTAACCACATAAATATCACTGGTGGTGTTTTTCGCGTATGCCCAAATTAACCCTTCTCAAGTTAATAACAATAATGAATGTAGTAGCATGATTAGGGATCGATCCCACGAGGAATGATGTATTTTTGTGTTAATTATGCAAACAATTAGTAAAAGGGGGGTCTTTTAAACAATTAAACTACTACTATGAAAAATCTATAAATTAAACTAGTGAGCAAAATTAAACTAAGGTGATTTAAATTATGAGAAAAGCGATTCTTAGTTTTCAGTCGACTCTACCTTGGAATTATGCATTTGATCATCGATTATCACAAAAGATTTAATTTTTACTTGAATATTCATCATTGGAGATTCAACTCCTATCTTACCTTATTCCCAGTTAAAATAGCCCAAGCGTTCTAAGTTAACCCATATCGTTAAATCAATCAAAACAACAGCAGTTAATATTAAAATTAACAATAACTTTCAAAACTAGTAAGAATGATAAAACTTAAACAACATAATCCAAGCGTCTATGTTTAATCTAGTCAAGCGTTTTTCCTAAGAATTTAACAACACCAACATCAGGCAATCATTAATCTTAGTTACTTCAAAGGCCAAGCATTAGATTGTATGTAGAAATCATTAGATGGCCAATCTTATAAACAAAACACAACAATCATGCAACAAATCATAGAAAAACACTTGATAGTCAATAAAAATCAATAAAAGAACATCAATCTCATAAAAAAACATAAATTCCAAGGTTTTGTCTTCCTTTAACCAAGAATAAAAATTGTTTAGCCACTCATGCATAAATCAACAATAAATCTAATAAAAACACATAAACAAAAGTAGAAGAGAATATTAATAAAAGATAGCATGATTCCGGAGTGTCAAATCCGTCTTCGTGCCTTTGAATGTTCAAGTTCTTCTTCCGCAATTGACAGAAAATTATTCTAACTCTAAAAATATGATGAATTCTCTGATTTGAGCTCCCAAAATTGTGTATATAGGGTAGAAATCTGATAGGGTATGTAAAAATCTATCCAAAGATGGAAAAATCAAGTTTCCATATTTTTGAGGATTCTTCTGGCGATCGATCACTGGTTATTTTTTTCCAAAATTTTTAGGTGGGCTATCGATCACCCTCTCGGCGATCGATTTGCGTGATTTTTCTATCTTGCTCGATCGATCGGCGCTTCCTGGGCCATTGATCGCGAGCCTTAGTCTATTTTTATGTATTTTTCTTGGTCTACTTTGATCTCTTGTCAACGTCAATGCATTTCTTGATCCTTATTCGCCATTGTTAGCTCGATTTCTTCGATTCCACCTACATTAACACAAGTATACGATTAGGTACCATATGTATCAAATTAACTATCAAAAATACATTTATCGTAGGCAAATAAAAGCAATATACGTGTCTATTTCTAGTCACATCAAACTCCCCCATACATATCTTTACTTGACCTCGAGTGAATCAGACAAAACTAAAATCGTTTTGCTGGCTCATAGCACCATAACAAACTAACTTGTCTCACTTTAATGCCTTAACAATTTTAAACTTGCATAGTAATGAAAGGAGGTGAAAAGTTAACAGTGGAACAAGTTCAATCCATAGGCATTTCATACCCAACAAAGCAGTGAACGTGCGCGTGTGGTCATAAACAAGTGCCATGTACAAATTATAGATCCAATAATGCAAACCCACAATAGCTCAAGTTGAACACTAACACAGGTATAAGCTACTTGCACACTCTTCTCCACTATCTTAGCCACTTGCAAACATGAATCAAGTAGGTCTTTATTAGCTTGTAGCTTGGCCTAGGTGTTGGCTTATGAAATAATGAAAAGATATACCAAACAATAGAGTGCATAATTAAAAACTTCTCTTCTTGCATGATTTTTTTCAAACCTTATTCATTTTGTAAGGTTTATTTAAATTTATTTTTCTTTTGTGTCTTGGCTCCCCTTAGAGTCATATTTTTAACAATTTTCTCAAGGTATTCTTTTTCTTTCATGCATCCCATTCTTTTGACAATAAAGCCCTCAAAACATGTGAATCATGATAGTACATAGATGCATGTGAGGCCCCGAGATTTTATCAGTTAATTAAATATAATTTGGGAATTAATTAATAATTAATTAGAAGTGAAATTGACAATATGGATGTCAATTGAAAATTTAATCGGAACATGAGATAGTTTTGAAATTGTAAAATAAATTATTAAAATGGAGAATCTAATTTTGTATTATAAGAGTGGATATAAATCACAGGTGTTGAAAAGTACACCGTTGACACTCCGATGTACATAATTGAATTTGAAACACAAGTATTAATGCATATTCAGCTCATTCTTAACACACCAAAATGTGCAAAATCATGCACCCAAAAACCCGAACACCCTGCTTACTCGTCTGTACTTCCACGCGACCTTCAACCTCCGCCTGTAAATCGTTTCGTCCGCCGCCGTTCATCGTCCCTCCCGGCTAGTCCGACCTACAGCCATGTTCCGCACTCTCAGGCGCAACTTTCCACACAAAGAATTCTCGGTGAGAGTTTCTATATACGTCTGATTTTGCCCAGAAGAGATGAAATCACATGAGTTAGGGTTCTTATGTTTTTAGTTCGATTCCTCCTTTTTAATTTTATTTTTGTTCAATTATGTATATCTAATCTCTTTCCTTCACCTTGGCCGAGGTATGGACTCCGATTGCTGCCCTCCTCGGAGCTGGAGTAGCCGAAAATAGCCCTAAACCCATCGGTTGGCTGTGATAGGAACTTGGTAACCTTAATACCAACTTGTAATCGAAATGTAGCTTTAATGTTTAGGTGTTGATGTTATTTCCCTGCAATTTGGAGTATTTTGGTTCGAATTTTCATGCATGTTTAGGGATTAATGATCGATATTCTTGCATGTGGGAGAAAAGTTGTTCTTTGCCTTGATTGATTTTAAACCATTTTAAACATGTTTTAGCTTGGTTAATCTTGTGTTGGAGGATTTTACAGATTTTTCAAGTTGTCTTGTGGTTTGGATCGATTCCTGATGAAAATTTGTGGAAATGTCTATTGATATATGATTTTAGGATGCATGTTCTAAATTCATAGTTAGTTAACTAATAACTCATTAGATCCAACTTTAGCTTGATGAATCATGTATGAATGGATTTCATGTAATCTTAAAGGTATTTTTGGTTATTGTGATATCCCTGACATAATTAATTGCAAGTTGGGCGTTCATTATATTTATGAAATTATTTATGGTGATAATTAAGTTATGTGCTGAAATTAATTATCAGGGTGAAATGCTTAGTCACATGGTAGGCGTGACCTGAGGGTTGCATTTCAGGGTGTATGTTAAGCATGTGGGGAAATGAGGTGTTATCATGATTTAATTATATTGGTGGTTAATTATAAGAAAAGTATGGGTTTAATGAAGTTTAGAGCTTTTTGTAAAATGCTTTTAAAATACCATGCTGTGGTATTTTATACATCATGCTCATTGTTGGGTACATGTTTAAAATAAACTATACCCACCATCACTCCTTTTCACCTTTTTGTAATCTCTCCCAACTCTCTCTTTCCTTCCATTTTCGTTTCTATTTCTTGTCAAACTTTGAAGCCAAAAAGGGTAAGGATCCACCCTTGTTAAGTTTTCTTCGATGTTAGTAAGATTTTGAGTATGGTTTGGGAAAAATGGGTTGGGTTTGTATGTTATCATGTTTTATTTTGTTGGTTGTGGTCATTGTTGGGTTGTAAGGTGGTCTTACATGATGTTATTGTGGTTTAATGATGTGTTGGGTAGTTGATCTTTGAACTATATGAGCTTAGGTGTTGGTTGAAGCTCTTACATGGAGTTTCTCGATGGAACAGAGCTGCTCGATCGATCGAAAATATGTCTCGATCGATCGAGCAGGGCAAAGCCTAACCAAGGCAAGGAATGAGCTTACCGATCGATCGAAGAAAAGTTTCGATCGATCGGTGTGAAGTCTCGATCGATCGAGACAAAAGTCTCGATCGATCGGAAGAGGCAGAACTTGGATACCACTTTTGCTTAACTTAGGGATCGATCGGGGCTTGGAGGCCGATCGATCGCAAGGCATAAAAATGTGGGTTTTGGGATTATATCCTATATGATGATATTTTTGGTAATGATTCATTTATTGGCTTCTAATATGGATTCATATAATTGTGTAGAACCATCCCAGGTACCAACTACATCAAGGGGATAAAGTTCTTCAACTTCTCCACTTTTGAAAAGGTACGTAGTGAGACGTACGGGCATCGGACGTAAACGTACTATTACGTATTAAATTGGTTATGCATTATGGTTGCACACATGGAATGTATTATGCATTTTGGTTGCATATGGGGTCTTATTCATGCATCATGGATTTCATACATGGTTTGGTCATGCATCTTGGTTGCATGTGTATATGGGATGCATTTGTGCATGTAATTGTGAGTCGGGATTATATTCCAGTGATGGAGAATACTTGCCGCCAGTGGCGTAGCGATGTGAATACTTGCCGCTGTCATACCGTAGCGATGAAAGAATATTTACCGCTAATATGAAGCGAAGAACACGACCACTGACATATTTATAGCGAGGGATATTAGTGCCGCTGGTATTGTCTAAGCGAGGGGTATTTCCGCTGTCATGTTAACGCGAGGGGTATTATGCCACTGATATAATAAGACTCGAGAATTGAACACGGTATACATGGAAATCGGTACATGTCATGACATACATTATTGGTATTATAATCTATTGATTATGATTGTGATACAGGGACAACCAATGGAGCTTTTAAATGTATTAAACACAGGGAGTGAATAGTATTTACGGTCTATGCATTTAAATTACAATCATATTATCTTGAATATGATTTATATACATGCTCATGGTTTTGGGGTTGTGTCCTGTAGGTACTTTTGGGCGGATGGGCTAAGGCGAGTTGATGCAGTGAGCTAGTGAGGAGTGCTCTTGGTAGCAGGCACATTCTTTTGTTTAGTATCTACTCTAGGAGTAGTGTAAAGCAATAAGATTAACATTCATTGGTTGGGAATGTAACTAATCCCTTTTGGAACTTTATTTTGGTACTGTAATCTAATAGCTCAAGGCATCAACACGTTTTTATACTCCGTTAATGCATGAAAATATTATTTACGCCTTTTATCCGCATTTAAGGAACTAGGGTCCTTACAGTTATAGTTCGAGTTTCTTGCTAGTTGGGTTTGAAAATATGCTGCATATTTGGGAATCTGCTGCTATAAGGTGCATATGCGAGTATAATGCGTGTGTAGGTGCATGTTTTAGCAATGCTTGAGTAAATGTGGGGTTAGTTGATGATTTCAGAGTTGTCCTCACATCCTTGCTGTAATAGTTAGGTCAAGCTTTGTGTATTTTTCAAGTGATCAATAATATTGAATTTTGAATTATTGATAGACTATATGGTTTCGTCATATTTTTCCTTAAATGCTGAAAACCTCATGAAATAAAATGCATGAACTTGGGAAATCAAATTAATATGCTAGCGAATGCAGTTTAAACATGTAAGGAAATTGAATATGAATTGGAGTTAAGGATGATTCTAATTACTTTATTTTAACAAATTAAATGACATAGTATGATTGAACGAATATTTGGAACTGTGTTGATCTGATTAAATTCCATAATGAAATGTCATTGATGTGATCAAAGATATCGAGTTCGGACAACTAAGAATAGTTATGTTGCGATCGGTAATATACGACATGTATCTCTATTATTTGATACATGATTAGCTGAAATTATGTGAATTACGTTTTATTACTTGGCTACGTGATTTTAATTGAATTATGGAGCATTCATGGCATTCATGATGTGATATCCCCGAAATAATTATATGCAAATTGGGCATTAAATATGTTTATGTGGTAATTATGGTGTTAATTAATTTAGTGTTGGAATTAATTATTATGGCGAAATGCTTAATCACATGGTAGGCGTGACCCGGTGGTGCTTTTCAGGGTACGTGTTATGCATGTTGGGAAATTGGGTGTTATCATGGTTTAATTGTGATGGTTGATAATTATTTGGTAAAGCATGTATTTAATTGAGATGTTGGTACATTTTTGGAAAATTCTTTTAAAATATCATGTTGGGATATTTTATACATCATGCTAATCTTTGGGGTACAAGTTTTAATTAAAACCCCCTTATACCCCACTACCCCCACACCCCCCTTCACACTTTACCAATCACCAATCACTCTCCCAACCCTAACTCTTAAACCCATTTTCGTTTTTTTGTAAGAAGAGGGAGGAGAAATCTTTGCAAAAGCTTCATTTGTGTGATTCTTGGTAAGATTTGAGGTCTAGGAAGGGTATAGATCCTTCCTTGTTGTTTTTGTAAAGGTATGGTTTTGATTTGAGTTGGTATTTGAGTTTTTGTAATGGGTTTGTTTTGGGTTAGCGTTGTTTTTGGTTGGGTGTTATATTTTTGGTTGTATTGAGGTGTATGTTGAAGGTTTATCGTGTTTATATGTTGTTGGTTTGATGGTATATGTGTTGGTGTGGATCGGGTAAGAAAAATGGAGTAAAAATGGTGAAAAATCGGGTTGCAGGAAGCGGCGATCGATCGCCCGTTCTGGCGATCGATCGCCACATTTGGGTGATGGATCGATCGCGCCAAATGTGGCGATCGATCGCCGAGTTTAGAATTTTGAGGTTCCGGGCAGTGTGATCTCGCGATCGATCGGGGCCTTGTGGCGATCGATCGCGAGTCACCAAAAAGTGTTGTTTTGATTATTTTGTGGAATTTTTGGTATTGGGCTATTGTTTGGCTTCTAATATTGGTTTGTGTGATGTGTAGAACCATCCCAGGTGGCCACACAACAAAGGAGATAAAGTCCCACTACATCTCCACGTTTGGAAGAAAGATACGTAGTGAGACGTATGCAATTGGTGATGAGATTATGCTATTTGGGTTTATGCATTGTGCATTGTTATGTGTTTGAGAATGATCGATATTCCGGTGGTTGTTATATTCAAGCAATGGATGTAGTACTTGCCGCTGTCATATGAAGCGATGGAATTATGATTGCCGCTGTCATGTCGAAGTGATGATTATGCCGCTGTCATGTCGAAGCGAGGGACATCATATGATGCCGTTATATGTCGAAGCGAGGGGTGCTAAAATACCGCTGTTATAACAAGACCGGAATAATCATACTGGATGAGTGATTATCGATGAGTATTGTTGCATATAAATGAAATACGGAGTCGATCACTTATATTATGCACTAATGACCATGTACATGAGTTATGAAACAGGAACGACCGACGAGAGTATGTGAATGCGGCATCTCAGGTAGTATACATGATATATGTTTCATGCAATTAATTATATTATTGTCCTTGAGTTCTGTTGAGGAATGTTGTATATGCTCATGGTGAGGTTGTTCCTGTAGGTACATTTTGGACGAAAAGAACTATGGACCGGGGTTGACGTGGTGAGCTTGAGTAGTGCTATTGGATAGTACATTGAAGTCCTTTTGTATAGTTCCTACTATAGGAGTAGTATGAAACTATAGGATTAAAATTCTTTCGGTTGGGAATGTAATTTAATCCATTTTGGAAGTTATTATATTTTTGGCATGTAATACTTAAAGCTCAAGGCCTCAACACAGTTTTTATACTCTGATTTATTTATACTTAGTCCTAAGTGTACCTAAATCTTCACTTAAGGCATTAGGGTCCTTACACATGATTTAGCATACGATGTATGAAAATAAATCTTTTGTTAACACACATCATTTTTCATATATACACTGATGCATGACATATACGTTTAGCTATCGTTCCTTTGATACCCGTATGAGTCTTATTGAGATCTTTGATATGGTGTCGTGAGGATGATGGGCATATTGCTAGTTGGCTCAGTTTAGCAACTGTAGCACCGAGTGTGTCGACGTCACTCAGACATGGAGATGCTTGGACTCACCGGGCTTAGTAGACCCTATAGCACCGAGTGTGTCATCGCCCATTGCAGGAAAGTTGGAGACCTCGATGGCCCGACGGGGCGATATGTGTCGCCATCCTAGCTCGAGCTTGAGATATTTGATAGTTATTCCTTGGATTCTGGATGTTTGCTATCCCGATATGATTTGTACCTTTCATGCATTGCATCACATCATATATCACATTTTATAGATACATGTTGTAATTGTAGTCTCAAATTGGGCTTTGGCTCACCCCCTAGGGGGTTGTTCTTGTATTTGTGTGTGGACAATGGTAGGTATTACATGTAACCAGGATCCCAAAGTGGGAATACTCGTTGAAGTCTTACCTGAGGTTGTTTCTTTTGTCTTTTCCCAGTAGTAGGATAGTTAAATTATATAAGTGTGTGTCCTGGATCGTAGTTATGTAAATTGAGTTATTTCAGTTCAGTCTTGAATATTTGTGAATATTCAGTGTTTACTTACTGCTGATGGTATAATGTAAATATTTTGAGTATGAAATGTGTGCTGGAGACTTACTGTGCATGATGGTATGGTGTAAAGTTTTTTAGTACGGATTATGTGTTGGATGCCTATAATGCATGCTATGGTATTATGTATTTACTTTCTGTACTGGGGATATTATTATTATGTTTTTCATTTTTTTTGGTATGTCCCTCGTTCGGGGAGGTCATGACGAAATGTTTAGAGCCACTTGTTGGTAAAATTTTAAAATAATATTCCGCTGTTTACAAATAAATAATCATTGTGTGATAATTAAGAGTTGATTAGGAACGAGTTCTCACAGTTTGTATCAGAGCATAAACTGGGAATGCTCTACTTTTGAGTCTTGTGTACACTTCAATAGGCACGAATGAATATGTGCGTTTGTGTTTGAAACTTATTTGACATATTTGCTCTTACATGATTTGGAGTGAAATAGTTGATGTCGATATGTGATTTATATTTGAGTATGCTGAGTCGTGTCGTATTGATATTGACCACGATATCGATACATTATTGTATATATTTGATAAAACTTAGTAGGGAGAGAGTTTACACTCGAACACCTACAAAACCTGTCATTATTGAACGAATACTGCATTAGATTGAATACGTGAAGAGTATGCATATCACATTAAACATTTCAACTTGTTGATACAATTTTAATGAGTATGAGGTCATTGAGCAATGAAGTTGCTCTGGACTGCTGAGAAGAACATTGTCGAATGAGTTATGAGATAATTGAAACGAGAGTCCTTGGATGTGATTGAGATATCTCAAGGACATAGAGCCATTTAGATTTTGACAAGGAGATGCTGGAAAGAATGAAATATGGCTACATTGAATGAGATTTGAGTATGATTTAGTTTTACAAAAGTAAAAAGAATGAACTGATGAATATGTTATATAAAATCATAGTTAGATGTTGTATACTTATGATTTTGATAAAATAAATTATAGATGTAATATTGTCACCAAGAATTGTATAAAAATATCATTAGATGTTGGGAAAATACAATTATATGAGTTATAGATTGAGAGCTTCTGGGAATCCCATGTATATCAAAATTTTGAAATGAAATTTATTTTGATGTATGATCGAACCTACTGGTGATCATTTGCATTCATTAGTTCGTTATTGATTGATTAATATGAGTAATGACCTAACTCATGATTATCTCAAATGTAATTGTAATAAAACGGATAAGTTGGTAATACCATAGGAGTTGTAGCACAGATGTTGTGACCCATCAACTTACATAATAAGAGAATGTAAAGATGTATCTCCGGACATGACGTAAATGCTAAACAAAAAAACTGGTAAAACTTTCAAATATACTTCCAATGTAATTTTTAAGCATATTGATATAGAGACCTTGACTCGCTATTGAATTTAAAAATTTGAATAATGATTGTCTTATGTTAAGGATTTACCCGATTCATTAATTTAGGTTAATTTTATACATCTACTAAAAGATCAGCACTCTGAATCGTATCAGGTGTCAATCCAACGCCATGAGTTGCTTATAATCTATCTTGTTTGCTCAATATACGATTATGTTATACAAGTCTTCTAATTCTTGATATTTTCTTGAACTCGATGAATCGAATATTTTGATAAATTCTAAGTGAATTGTACTTACTCCTATTCATATTATCTTGGTCTTTCGTGAAGGAAATAAGCTGTGTTGAATACCCGGAACAGAGTTCTCAGATTCCATACGTGAAATATTTCTGATCGATTCATCCAGCCTGAATATGATTTGCACAGGATGGTAATCTTTCTATCATGTTATTTTAGCGTGATTCTTTATCGCCATTTCCCTTAGCGAAGAATAAGAAAACATCATCTATTTGCGATTAACTCAAGCGAGTCAGATATTTCTATGATCAGACGAGCGTAACTTTGGTTACTTGATTTACCACCGAATATTTTTTTGTCCTTCCTTCTGACACCAACAAAAATAGGACATACTGAATCGATCGCTTAGCTTCCTAATAGGAAATAATTCTATATGCCAAAATTTGGATGATCGAAGTGATACTCTTGGGCCACATCATTTGTCAACGCAACATTTCTGTTTATTCAACCAAGGTCCATGTAGTGTTAAACTGGCTAAGACCTACCAATGTTGTGATGTCCGGGGATTAATGGCGTTAATCCCGGTATGATATTAATCCTTGATGGATTTTTAATTGTGGTAATTAGGAATTAATTGCGGTTTTGGGTCTCCCGAGGTTGTTAAATCGGGCATTTGGGACCGTTGGATCCAAAGGTTGAGATTGTATTCTCATTTTGGTGGAAAACCTGTGAGTTGGGTTTTTAGTGGGACTTGGGGTCCGGGGTGCCTTATGTTGGGGCCAGTCTGGGGATTTGATGTTGGAGAGAGAGTTTTTGTAAACAGATGATTTTTAATGAATCATGATGTATTTGTGGGGGTATTGGTATTTTGGGGCATTTTTGCTATATATACCAGTTGGACTCGGGATTCCGTCATTCGGAATCCATCCCTCTCCTCTCCTCTCCTCTCCCTCACGCCTCTCTCTCACCCCAAACCCTTCCCCTTTCCCTTAGATGAGCAAAATCGATGGAGGCTCGTCCTAGGAGCAGATTTTCGCGAAGATAATCAGGAATTTATCTTCACCTCACCATTATCTTCGTTTGGGTGGTAATATTGTAGTTTTTGGTTGGGTTTTTGGTGGGTTATGAAATTGGGGATTTTTGGTTAAAAATCCAAGTTGAGTTTTTATAGTTTTTATTGGTCCTTTTTGGCGTTTTGGAGGTGTTGAGAAAGTTTTGGGGTGTTGGTTTTGAGTTTGGGTGTGAAAAACACCATGGAAGCTCAATTTTTTTGGAAAATCGCAGGTGGCGATCGATCGCCGAGGTGGGGCGATCGATCGCGACGAGCAGCTGCTAAAAATCGAAGATGATGAACAGAAGCGGCGATCGATCGCATGGTTGAGGCGATCGATCGCGAGCAGGTTGGCGATCGATCGCGAGGGGCGATTTTGGCCACTGGACTGTGGCGATCGATCGCGATGAAAGTGGCGATCGATCGCCACCGAAGGAAGTTGTTTTTTTGAAATTTTTGGAAAATGTCGGGATTTTGGAATCGAGGTTTAAAGGGGCCGTTTCCGGGGCAATGTCTACATTCCAATGGGAATGCTATACTTTTAAAATGGATTGATTGGGACCAAAGTCTAATAAAATGGTATTCTCGGTTGAGTCTTTGGCTATCTATTATACTTGTAAAACGGTATATTTTGGGTATTATGCATGCTTAGCCAGGGGGCTTTTATTTTGGTAATCGTCATGGATTGACGATATGATTGGGAGCTATGAACGTGCTTGGGCACGTGGTTGCATGCTTATGTTTGATTGTGAATTATTGTGTTTTAGCACATACTTCTTGAGGAATGGGACTCAGGCAAGGTTTGGCTTGGACTGCGGAGACTTAAGGTACGTATGACGTACGAGCAAAGCCTATTATAATGTTGCAACTGTAAAATGCATAGTATGTGATAATTGCATTAAATGGATATTGAAATGCATGGTATGTGGTAATTGCCATAAATGGATATTGAAATGCATGGTATACGGTACTTACTATAAATGGATAGTGAAATGCATGGTATATGGTAATTTCGATTAAATGGACATTCGTTGGGAATTATATGGTGCCGCTTTTGAGCGAGCAAAGATTGGGATGTTGTCGCCGTTGAGCGACCATCGGTTATGACGCCGCTATTGTTGAGCGTGCGTGGGGTCGAAATGCCGCCATTGTGGAGCGAGCTATGACATAGAAATATGGAGTCAATTGCTAAATATATGTGATTCTGTAGTATTCTATTTTGAGGTTTTAATCGCATTTGGTTATGGAACTGGTATAGCAGGAATGGTTTTAATTGATCAATGAGATGATCAACTGGCTTTTGGGAATTTAACGGTTTGGTTATTTTGAGAACATGGACAATACAGGGGATCCCGGATGAGGGTGTTACCATCCAGGGAGTATCATTTAAATTATGGCATTTACATTCTGTAAATTATGAATTGCAATGTTATGATTATTGGATTGGTGGTATTGGTATGCTCACCCCGTGTGGGGGCTGTCTCTGTTGGGGCAGGTAATACAGGTGCAGTAGTAGCTTTGGAGTTGAGCTCGGACTGTTGATAGAGGTACTTCCAGGATCGAGGTACCAGAGCTGGTTGAATAAGTACACAGATCCAGTGTTGAGATCGAGCTGTGCTTGGAAGGTGCTTCCAGGATTGAAGTACCAATAACGATATCCGGTAGAGTGTTTTATACATCAGATACACGCTTATTCATTGGGTGCTCTTATGTGAGTACATTTTACGTGTATATGAAATGTATAAATGGGCTACGGCTTCTCTCTGTTCATTATGGTTGCATGCAATTAACTATGGAATTGCAAATGAACTAAGAGCATGTTAGTGTATTATGTGGGTGCATGTCATATGGATAATCTTGGTTGGGGAATCTGAATATTATGTGAATTGAATGCAAGAAATTTTCTGGATAGCATACGGTGTTGCACTTGCACATGGTTTTCCCCATGATAGTATGATTATATGCACTAATGGTATGACTTAATACACTAATAACGGGTTAAGGGCATGGGGGTCCTTACATTAGTGGTATCAGAGCAGTGGTTAGCTCTTTGGGGCTGTTGAGGGCCTAGGAAAATGATAATGGGAATGAGAAGCACATACTTATGCATGATGGTAGTTAGTGTTGCGTGGCACAACTATATTGCTTATGGGCATTTATGATATGTGTTCATAATTGGAATATGTTATTGCTAACCATGGTGGTTGCAGGGTCATATGAGACATGGACTATGCATTACGGTTGCATGCACGTCGAAGTGATGATGCCGCTGTCGCGTCGAAGCGATGGTAAATGCCGCTGTCACGTCGAAGCGATGATGCCGCTGTCGTGCCGAAACAATTATTGGAATACGGATTATGCATTACGGTTGCATGCATGGCGTAGCGATGTGAATACTTGCCGCTGTCATATTATAGCGATGAAGAATATTTGCCGCAAATATGTCGAAGCGAAGGATAATGCCGCTGTCATATTACTATTGCGAGGGAT
Organism: Haberlea rhodopensis; assembly: GCA_907163345.1. NCBI lineage: Eukaryota > Viridiplantae > Streptophyta > Magnoliopsida > Lamiales > Gesneriaceae > Haberlea > Haberlea rhodopensis. The sequence continues at coordinate 8,696,718 of CAJQUN010000006.1, read as the reverse complement.
ATTATGCCGCTAATATGTCGAAGCGAGGGGTATTTCCGCTGTCATGCCGGAACGATGGTAAATGCCGCTGTCATGTCGAAGCGATGGTAAATGCCGCTGTCACGTCGAAGCGATGGTACCATCGTCATGTCGAAGCGATGATGCCGCTGTCGTGTTGAAGCGATGATACATGCCGCTGTCACGTCGAAGCGATGATGCCGCTGTCATTACGTAGCGATGCGATCGGGAACAAAGTACTACGTGAGTGTGAGTACCTCTTGAGTCCGCGATTATTCCGCTACATATATTGGCGATGGTTCATGCCGCCGGGTATTCTATTGGCGATGGTTCATGCCCGCCGGGTATTCTATTGGCGATGGTTCATGCCGCCGGGTATTCTATTGGCGATGGTTCATGCCGCCGGGTATTCTATTGGCGATGGTTCATACCGTCATGTATTCTTTGGCGATGTTTTATGCCGCTGATTCTATAGCGATGGATTATACGCTATGTGTGTAGCACTGGATTATGCCGCCTACGAGCGATGGATGCTGCTTATGTACCGCTGGTGAACGATGGATACAGGTATCCCGCTATCTTGATAGCGATGAGGTATGGCAAATTACTTTTGTTATCATTATTGTGAATACTATGTGTTGTTTATACCGTCATGTGTTTGACGATGAGATTATGGATGTCGTGTATCGACATGTACCGTCATGTGTTTGACGATGTTATTTGGATGTCATATGCTGACAGGCATCGTCACGGGATGCCGATGATATAGTGGATGTCTATGTGGATGCGTGGCGTCGTTGTGATGAATAATACATTCATGTTTATGTATTTGGTTGTATGGGTTGAGTGCCTTTGGTGAGCACACGGTAGTGTCTGGGTCACTAGTTGACGAGACCATTATGCCGAGCAGGTTGCTCGAAGAATTATTGGGTGCGCCGTACAAGAATTGTACCGCAACACATATTCGAAGCATATATTGTTTGAGTAATGGTACCCTTGGGTATACTCGCTGGGATGGCTTAGGCCAAGTGATTGGTGGTAAGAGTAGTCATTGAGGAAACTACTCGCTTGTTGTTGTGATGTGTGGTAGGCATGGTCACACCCACCCTGAGGGTGTGGTATTAGTCCTAATGGATTAGGATGGCATCGTAGTTGAGTAAGGACACCGGATTGTCCATTATGCTTTGGTGTTTTAGAGATATGTTGGGTGATGACCCACAACTCTAATGGTTTGTGCGGTATGGAATACCGGGTTGATACATGTGTCACGTTGATAGGTTGGTATGAGCCTATGGGGCCAGCGAATCGCTAGCCATGTATGATTGCAGTACTTTGGTGGGCTTGTGTTAGCCTTTATGCTGCTCGTTGGATTCGAGATGGGTGAATCGTATGGCGATACGATGAGGGTTATGATAGACTCTTGTAGTCTCTATGTGACATGGTGATTGAGGTAGGGAATACCTCACGGGGACGTTTATACGCCATTGTTTTGAGGGACTTGTACTGGGACAGCTCAATTTTGTTGGTATTACCAACGTGAGTGTCAACAAGTCGTTGTTAGCTCTAGTTGAGCATCCTTGCATATGGCATGCAATGGGAGTCACAATGGTTTGTGAGATATAGTTAGTGGGGTGACACTACTATATTGATTTGTCTCTTGGAGAGATTTGGATTGTACTGTCATGGAGACAGCTGGTATTGGTTGTGAGTTGATCGTGAAACAACCGGGGTAAGCCCTAGTAGTGTCGGACTACGTGATAGCTTCATACTTCCGGTGAGACGTTCGAGGAGACGTCTCCGGAGAATACTCAAGATTGTGTAGTACTATGGTCTTAGTACAGAGTATCTTTTGATGAGTATACATGGCGTATACAGGTTTCGATTTGGTAATGGTTGCTTTGATGCACTATTTTGAACCATTTGCGTACGTTTGGTTCCGTGATGTGTTTTGGTAAAAATATCCAGGTCTTCCGAACGGTGGTTCGAGGATTGGAGGATCATGGATTCATGACTTTTCCTTGAGAGGAAGGCGGTATTATTATACCTACCGGGTTGAATCTTTCAGGGAGATTCGTTGTTTTGGTTCGTGTGGTGTTGATGTTGAAATCACACCCTTTGGTTTTGGTTGTCAACCATCACTCTCCGTGGGGTGAGAATAACTGAGGTTTGACAGTTGGTTTTGGGATTTGGGTATGATTGGAGATACCCGAGTCCATTGCATTGTGTATGCATGTTGTGTTGGTGTATGATCATGTATGCCGTGTGTGTATACGAATGCCAACTTTATTTTGTTCCTTGTTGAACGTCGAGTTTGTATGCTCGGTTTGGTGAGTCTCCAGTGGGAGATCGTGGCAAATTGAGATTGGTGATCTCGTTGGCACGATGTATTTTGAGGAATAATCGTGAGGTCCGTTTGAATTTCCTTGTGAGGACTTGTCGTGTTTTAGGACCATGGTAGTTCTCGTTGGATAATTCGATAGCCTTCCTGTTTTTAGGATTGTTAAATCCCAGGATGAACGAGGGATGGCCAGAATTCGGATTTGTTTTGTGTCGTGGATTGACACGTATGGCAGGAATGCAATTGTTTGTCTTGCATGACCTCTGTGGAACTTGAGACCTTGTGGAGTCTCGATAGTGTGTTTTGGACCAAGATGGGATTTCTTGGAACACCTTGTTTTAGACTTCTGTGATGATGTGTTTGTGTGGATCAGTGACCATGGGTAACCCTATCCGGGTTGCAAGTGGTGCAACTACTCCTTTGGAGGAGATGGACTAGGAAGCGAAAACCGGATTCTCTGTGAGTATACTGTTGTATACTAGTGATCCCCATCATGACGATGCGTATCAAGCATCGTGGGTAGGTGGTGGATATCTTGGAGCGATATCTATGTCAGAGCCAAGGGAGATATGGTTGATTTGTAGTCATGGTGGACTGACTTCTGGGACGATTCACATCGAGGTATGTTGTTATCGTTCGGGTTTGTATTGGTTTTGGTGTTTGCCCTATTTTAGAGCTTGGTGAAAGATGGGTGTTCTCGTGGTTGTTAATTCGATTCTGATGTGGTCCAGAATCGGGGTTGAGTTTCGTTTTGTTGGTGTAGTCCTAGTGTTATGTGGAGTACACCGGTGCAATTTCGAGGACGAAATTTTATTAGTAGGGGATAATTGTGATGTCCGGGGATTAATGGCGTTAATCCCGGTATGATATTAATCCTTGATGGATTTTTAATTGTGGCAATTAGGAATTAATTGTGGTTTTGGGTCTCCCGAGGTTGTTAAATCGGGCATTTGGGACCGTTGGATCCAAAGGTTGAGATTGTATTCTCATTTTGGTGGAAAACCTGTGAGTTGGGTTTTTAGTGGGACTTGGGGTCCGGGGTGCCTTATGTTGGGGCCACTCTGGGGATTTGATGTTGGAGAGAGAGTTTTTGTAAACAGATGATTTTTAATGAATCATGATGTATTTGTGGGGGTATTGGTATTTTGGGGCATTTTTGCTATATATACCAGTTGGACTCGGGATTCCGTCATTCGGAATCAATTCCTCTCCTCTCCTCTCCTCTCCTCTCCCTCACGCCTCTCTCTCACCCCAAACCCTTCCCCTTTCCTTAGATGAGCAAAATCGATGGAGGCTAGTCCTAGGAGCCGATTTTCGCGAAGATAATCAGGTATTTGTCTTCCCCTCACCATTATCTTCGTTTGGGGTGGTAATATTATAGTTTTTGGTTGGGTTTTTGGTGGGTTATGAAATTGGGGATTTTTGGTTAAAAATCCAAGTTGAGTTTTTATAGTTTTTATTGGTCCTTTTTGGCGTATTGGAGGTGTTGAGAAAGTTTTGGGGTGTTGGTTTTGAGTTTGGGTGTGAAAAACACCATGGAAGCTCGAATTTTTCGGAAAATCGCAGGTGGCAATCGATCGCCGAGGTGGGCGATCGATCGCGACGAGCAGCTGCTAAAAATCGAAGATGATGAACAGTAGCGGCGATCGATCGCATGGTTGAGGCGATCGATCGCGAGCAGGTTGGCGATCGATCGTGAGGGGCGATTTTGGCAACTGGACTGTGGCGATCGATCGCGATGAAAGTGGCGATCGATCGCCACCCGAAGGAAGTTGTTTTTTTGAAATTTTTGGAAAATGTCGGGATTTTGGAATCGAGGTTTAAAGGGGCCGTTTACGGGGCAATGTCTACATTCCAATGGGAATGCTATACTTTTAAAATGGATTGATTGGGACCAATCTAATAAAATGGGATTCTCGGTTGAGTCTTTGGCTATCTATTAAACTTGTAAAACGGTATATTTTGGGTATTATGCGTGCTTAGCCGGGGGGGTTTTATTTTGGTAATCGTCATGGATTGACGATATGATTGGGAGCTATGAACGTGCTTGGGCACGTGGTTGCATGCTTATGTTTGATTGTGAATTATTGTGTTTTAGCACATACTTCTTGAGGAATGGGACTCAAGCAAGGTTTGGCTTGGACTGCGGAGACTTAAGGTACGTATGACATACGAGCATAGCATATTATAATGTTGCAACTGTAAAATGCATGGTATGTGATAATTGCATTAAATGGATATTGAAATGCATGGTATGTGGTAATTGCCATAAATGGATATTGAAATGCATGGTATACGGTACTTGCTATAAATGGATAGTGAAATGCATGGTATATGGTAATTTCGATTAAATGGACATTCGTTGGGAATTATATGGTGCCGCTTTTGAGCGAGCAAAGATTGGGATGTTGTCGCCGTTGAGCGACCATCGGTTATGACGCCGCTATTGTTGAGCGTGCGTGGGGTCGAAATGCCGCCATTGTGGAGCGAGCTATGACATAGAAATATGGAGTCAATTGCTAAATATATGTGATTCTGTAGTATTCTATTTTGATGGTTTAATCGCATTTGGTTATGGAACTGGTATAGCAGGAATGGTTTTACTTGATCAATGGGATGATCAACTGGCTTTTGGGAATTTAACGGTTTGGTTATTTTGAGAACAGGGACAATACAGGGGATCCCGGATGAGGGTGTTACCATCCAGGGAGTATCATTTAAATTATGGCATTTACATTCTGTAAATTATGAATTGCAATGTTATGATTATTGGATTGGTGGTATTGGTATGCTCACCCCGTGTGGGGGCTGTCTCTGTTGGGGCAGGTAATACAGGTGCAGTAGTAGCTTTGGAGTTGAGCTCGGACTGTTGATAGAGGTACTTCCAGGATCGAGGTACCAGAGCTGGTTGAATAAGTACACAGATCCAGTGTTGAGATCGAGTTGTGCTTGGAAGGTGCTTCCAGGATTGAAGTACCAGTAACGATATCCGCCAGAGTGTTTTATACATCAAATACACGCTTATTCATTGGGTGCTCTTATGTGAGTACATTTTACGTGTATATGGAATGTATAAATGGGCTCCGGCTTCTCTCTGTTCATTATGGTTGCATGCAATTAACTATGGAATTGCAAATGAACTAAGAGCATGTTAGTGTATTATGTGGGTGCATGTCATATGAATAATCTTGGTTAGGGAATCTGAATATTATGTGAATTGAATGCAAGAAATTTTCTGGATAGCATACGGTGTTGCACTTGCACATGGTTTTCCCCATGATAGTATGATTATATGCACTAATGGTATGACTTAATACACTAATAACGGGTTAAGGGCACGGGGGTCCTTACAAATGTTCGTGATGTCCGATGTTTCATGGTTTAGCAGGATTCCAAATATCGATTTATCTAAAGGTTTTATTTGAAAAATGGCTAAACCTATTACTCAACTGACACAGAAAAGTTGAAAATGTATTTGTCAGATGAGTATGAAATTTGTTTTCTTGAGACTATGTATATAGTTTTGAACTGGTAACAAATGTTTTGTTTAAAAATGTGAAGTCATTATTTATACAGGGGAAATTTTGTTCTTATTCGGACCACAAGAACTTACAATATCTATTCTTTCAATACGATCTGAATGCGAGTCAACACAGGTAGATGAATCTTTTGAAGGATTTCGATGGTGAAACTCAAATGTCGCTAAGGCTGTCCTCAGTCGTAAAATCCATGAGTCTATTCTAGCTTTTGTTTGTATCCTCGATTACAAGCTGATATTTATACATCCGACTGAGCTTTTCACTCATACTAGAAATTCTATCATTGTCTCAGCATTTCAAGTTGAGTCGAAATTTATTCTAAACATCATAAAAGCCTAACGAATTGATGTCCAAACTCAGAAATCTTAAGATTTTGTATCTTCAGGACATCCTTTTAGCTTTCAAATATCATTTGATAGTTTTTATGCCTTAATGGTTGATGAGTTGTTCCTGATAATTCTGATCTGGCCTCTGTACTTATACGTGAAGTACATAACTGTAAAGACAGTATCTACCCTGAAGACGAAAGATGCATATGACTCTGAGACCTCAGTTCTGATAGAGATATATGAGAGATAAGATGTTACTGATGTATTGTCAAATGTTGAGGTTATCTGCAGGTTTAAAACGAATGAATAAAACTCAGAGGGTTACTTCATGGCTTTAAAAGTCCCAAATGGGATTGAGAACATATGGCTATGGATTTTGTGACCCGTATTTCTCGATCACCCAGAGACTTTGATGTTGTTTTGAAAATTATTGATCGACTTCCTAAGTCTGCACTTTTCTTTCCTTGTGAGCGGACTTATCCTTATACGAATACGACTTTGTTGTTTATCGAGGATATGTTACGTACTATGGGGAATGATTTTTAACTTTGGAGGCATGAAGCTTTGCAGTTAATCAAAGTTTCTATATTAATAACTACCAAATGAGTATAGGTTCAACACTTTTGAAACCTTTTAGAAGAGACAAAGTAAATTGCCTTATTCTGGATAGAAATCGGTGAAAAAACAGTTGACTAAACCTAATATAATACGAGAAATGAATGATAAGATTCAGTTCTTCAGATAACGGATGATGGCCGCTCAGGATCGTCAAGCTAGGCATGCTTCTAAACGGAGACGACCCATAGAATTTCAATAAGGAGATTGTGTGCTTCTAAAAATTTTTCCTTTAGAGACACAAATCGTTTTTGGCATGCGAAACAAACTATCATCTTGTTACATTGGCCGTGCAAGATCCGAGATCGAATTGGAAAACTTTCCTATAGATTTTCATTGTCACCGCTTTATCGGTCACTCGTGATGTATTTTTTCTTCATGTTGCTATGTTGTGAATATTCATCGAACCAATCATGTCTTTCAGCCTAATGAGATTGGAATTGCTCATTTTTGTCAAACATCTTGTTCGCATTATGGATCATAAGGATATATATTTGTTCTATCGTATTCAATATATCCTGCCATGTATTCTGATCCATATGTTGTTTTCAGCGTTGATCTGAATCTATGTTTGAGATTTCGAGGATGAATCTGCTTAAGTGGGGGAGAAATGTAAGGCCCCATGATCTGATTACTATTAATTAAATATAATTTGGGAATTAATTAATAATTAATTTGGAATTAATTAAGTCGAAGTGAAATTGACAATATGGATGTCAATTGACAATTTAATCGGAACATGAGATATTAAAATGGTAAAATAAATTTTGATAATATTTTAAAAATAAATTATTAAAATGAAGAATCTAATTTTGTATTATAAGATTGGATATAAATCCCAGGTGTTGACTTTACATTTTAATATATTAGAGTTGACTTTACATTTTAATATATCAGTATATCGTTGATTCTCCGATGTACATAACTGGATTTGAAACACAAGTATTAATGCATATTCAACTCATTTTCACACACCAAAACATGTAAAATCACGCACCAAAAAACTCGAACACCCTGCTTCCTCATCTGCTTTGCCGCGCGACCTTCAACCTTCGCCTGTAAATCACTTGCGTCCGCCGCCGTTCGTCGTCCTCCCGGCGAGTCCGGCCTACCGCCATGTTTCCCACTCTCAGGCGCAACTTTCCACACAAAAAAATTCTCGGTAAGAGTTTCTATATCCATCTGATTTTGCCCAGAAGCGATGAAATCGCATGAGTTAGTGTTCTTATGTTTCTAGTTTGATTCCTCCTTTTTAATCTTAGTTTGGTTCTATTTTGTATATCTAATCTCTTTCCCTTACCTTGGCTGAGGTATGGACTCCGGTTGCCACCCTCCTCACCGCTGGAGTCGCCGGAAATAGCCCTAAACCCGTCGGTTGACTGTGACAGGAACTTGGTAACCTTCATACCAACTTGTAATTAAAAATCTAGCTTTAAATGGGGTGTTGATGTTATTTCCCTGTAATTTGGAGTATTTTGGTTCGAATTTTCATGCATGTATAGGGATTAATGATCGATATTCTTGCATGTGGGTGAAAAGTTCTTAGCTCTTTCCCTTGATTGATTTTAAACCATTTTAATTATGTTTTAGCTTGGTTAATCTTGTGTTGGAAGATTTTATAGATTTTTCAAGTTGTCTTGTGGTTTGGATCGACTCCTGCTGAAAAATTTGTGGAAATGTCTATTGATTTATGATTTTAGGATGCATGTTCTAAATTCATAGTTAGTTAACTAACAACTCATTTAGATCCAATAGTAGCTTGATGAATAATGTATGAATAGATTTCATGTAATCTTAAGGGTATGTTTTGTTAGAGTTCGAGTTTCTTGCTAGTTGGGTTTGAAAATATGCTGCATGTTTGGGAATTTGCTGCTATAAGGTGCATATGCGAGTATAACGCGTGGGTAGGTGCATGTTTTAGCAATGCTTGAGTAAATGTGGGGTTAGTTGATGATTTCAGAGTTGGCCTCACATCCTTGCTGTAATAGTTAGGTTCAAACTGTGTTTAGTTTTCAAGTGATCAATAATATTGAATTTCGAATTATTGATAGACTATATGGTTTCGTCATATTTTTTCTTAAATACTGAAAACCTCATGAAATGAATTGCATGAACTTAGGAAATCAAATTAATATGCTAGCGAATGTGGTTTAAACATGTAAGGAAATTGAATATGAATAGGAGTTTGGATGATTCTAATTACTTTATTTTAACAAATTAAATGACATAGTATGATTGAACAAATATTTGGAATTGTGTAGATCTTATTAAATTCCACACTGAAATGTCATTGATGTGATCAGAGATATCGAGTTTGGACAACTAAGAATAGGTATCTTGTGATTGGTAACATACGACATGTATCTGTGTTATTACTTGGCTAAGTGGTTTTAATTGAGTGATCAGTCTGCGCAAAGGCAGAATAGCGGACCGCACTTGGCATTCCAGACTTTTTTGCATGGGAGTGTGAACCAAGTTCCCACTCCCATGAATCAGATAGTGGCTGCTTGCTTCACCACCCCATTCATGGCAGTCATGATTTAACATTCGTTGTATGTAAATAAATGTTTTGTTAACACACTACACGTTGAACTATCGTTCCTTTGATACCTGTATGAGTCTTATTGAGATCTTTGATATGGTGTCGTGAGGATGATTGGCACATCGCTAGTTGGCTCAGTTTAGTAACTGTAGGCCGAGTGTGTCGATGTCGCTCAGACACGGGGATGCTTGGACGCACCATGCTCAGTAGACCATGTAGCACCGAGTGTGTCGACATCGCCCATTGTAGGATGGTTGGAGACCTCGATGGCCCGACGGGGTGACATGTGTTGCCATCCTAGCTCGAGCTTGAGATATTTGATAGCTATTCCTTTGATTCCATACGTTTGCTATCCCGAGATGATTTGTACCTTTCATGCATTGCATTACATTGCATTGCATCACATCATATATCACATTTTATTAATACATGTTGTAACTACTTGATAGTTTCATATTGGGCTTTGGATCACTCCCGAGGGGGCAATTGTTGTCTTTGTGTATGGACGATGACTGGTATTACAGGTAACCAGGATCCCAAAGAGGGAATACTCATTGAAGTCTTACCTGAGATTGTTTCTTTTGTCTTTTTCCTAGTCGTAGGATAGTAAAATTATATGAGGGTGTGCCCTGGATCGAATAATTATGTAAATTGAGTTTATTCGTTCATTCTTGAATATTTGTGAATTTTCGGTATTTACTTACTGCTGATGGTATTATGCAAATATTTTGAGTATGAAATATGTTGTGGAGACTTATTATGTATGCTATGGTATGATGTAAATATTTTTAGTACGGATTATGTGTTGGATGCCTATATGCATGCTATGATATTATGTATTTACTTTCTGTACTGTGGAAATTATTATTATGTTTTTCATTTTTTTTGGTATGTCCTTCGTGCAGGGAGGTCGTACCAAAATTTTTAGAGCCACTTGTTGGTAAATTTTAATATAATCTTCCGATGTTTACAAATAAATAATCATTGTGTGATAATTAAACACTTGTTTAGGAAGGGGCCTCACAGTGCATGTGAAAACACACCATACTCCCTTCAAAGGTATGGATAAAAATCACATTTAAGCACATTAGGGAAGATGGTAAGCTAGTCAAAGAATGTTGAATGTAGGTTGTTTGTATGCTTAGCACGCAACCATTCTTTTGCCTTAAAGCTCAAAAAGGGTACTAATGATGATTTTATTTACATGGTAGGCTTGAAAGGCTCAAACGCATCAAAGATCGCCTATCACTTTCATGTTCGAAAGTATTCTAGGGATACACCTCAAAGAGCATGTAGTTAAGTTCTAGCACATATCAGAGACTTCCCAAGACTATCACAAAAATTCACACAATCTTCACTACGCTATGCACACTTCACAAGTCATGACAATATCGTGCTTGAAATATTCAACTACTATGTCAAATCATAATTTGCATTAGAGTTCAAAGTGTTCAAATGTTAACAATTCACCTATGTTCAAAAGCGTGTATGCTATCAATTAGGTATCATCATGGGCTAGTGATTCAAAAGTCAAGTTCATCATCAACTATGACCTCAATTTTTTTAAAATTTGCGACTACCCCTCTGTTGGAGATAATTTTGGAAAGTGGAAACCGGATGTAGTTTAGGTACACTATTTTGGAATCACGAGTGATTCGTTTGGTTAGCAGTTAGGGTTGACCGCCTGCTTTTGGGTGGTTAGCATCGAGGTATGCTGACGTTCTTTGGAGATGGTGACGATCTGGGAGATTTTACCCCATTCAAGGTTTTGGTACGAGGTCGTTGTCCTCGCTGTTGGGGTGTCGTTCATTATAGGTCCATGACTCGACGATGTAGACCCGTTTGGAAATGTGTGGTCTCGGTGATACGTGGAGTACGCCTGTGCAAATTTCGAGGATGAAATTTTATTAGTGGGGGATAATTGTGATGCCCGGGAATTAATGACGTTAATCCCGGTGTAGTAATGATCCTCAATGGTTTTAAATTGTGGCAATTATGAATTAATTGTGGTGTTGGAGCAATCGAGGATGTTAAATCGGGTATTTGGGATCGTTGGATCCAAAGGTTGAGATTGCATTCTCATCGTGGTGAAAAACCTTGGAATTGGGTTTTTGGTGGGATCTGGGGTCCGGAGTACTTTGTGCTGGGGCTGGTAATGGAAATAGAGATTGAGAGGTAATTATTGAACACATATGATTTTTAATGAGTCATGATGTATTTGTGGAGTACTTGGAATTTTTGAGACTTGGTACTATATATATGCCAAGAGGGCTCGGTGTGTAGCCATTTTCCCCTCCTCTCTCTCTCTCATCTTCCACGCCTCTTCCCCCATTTCCCCAAACCCTCCTTTCTCCTCCCATGGAAGAATCGAGCAAGGCTCGATCTCGGAGCCGGATTTCTCGAAGATAATCAGGCATTAATCTTCCCCTCGTCCTTATCTTCGATTTGATAGTAGTATGATGGATTTTGGTTGAGAACTATGTTGGGTTTGGAGATTGGGGTTTTTTGGTAAAAATTCAAAGTTATGTTTTTGGTGTTTTTATTGGTTTTAGATGGAGTATTGGAGGTTGAAGGAGTTAGGGGTGCTAGTGTTGAGTTTGGGTGTGAAAACACCATTAAAGCTCGAATTTTTTGGAAAATCGCAGGTCGCGATCGATCGCGGCTTGGCGTCGATCGATCACGACGAGAAGCTGATTTTATGAGGAAGATGCACAGTGCGGCGATCGACTAAGTCTCAGCGATCGAGGAGTCTGGAAATCGATCTCGAAGACTTGGCGATCCATCGCGAGGTGTTATGCCCAGTAGTAAGGTTGCGCAATCGATCGCGCATGAATGGCGATCGATCGCGGCTTGGTGGAAAGAGTTTTTTTTCAAAACTTTGTTAAAACATGGGATTTGGATTTGGGGTTTAAATAGCCGATTCTCGGGGCAATGTCTACAATCCAATGGGAATGCTATACTTTTAAAATGGAGTGGTTGGAGCCAAATTTTAAAGAGAATATCGAATGACTAGATTTAGTAATTGGCTAACCATTGAACATATAAAATGGAATATTTTGGGTATTATGCATGCTTAACCCGAAGTCTTTTAAAATGGTTAATCGTCATGGATTGACGATAGGTTTGGAGGTTGTGAACGTGCTTGGGCACGTGGTTGCATGCTTATATTTGATTGTGAATTATCTTATGTGGTAGCAAGTAATTCATCGGGTCATGGGGCCAAGGCAAGTTTAAGTTGGACTACGAAATTCTAAGGTACGTATAACGTACGAGCATAGCTTTAAATATATTATTGCAATTGTTGTGCATGAATAATATATGGTTGTTGCAATCACTTGATATGCATTGGGAATTATATGGTGCCGCTTTTGAGCGAGCAATGATTGGGATGTTGTCGCTGTTGAGCGAACATTGATTATGACGCTGCTTTTGTAGAGCGAGCGACGGAGTAGAAAGTGAAATATATGGAATATCTGTAATCATTGTTTAATGATTTGATATTATTGATTATGGTATCGGTATATGGGAAACGGATTAGTTAACCAATGTAATGGTTAACTGGCATTTGAGAATTTGATGATTTCGGTTATTTTGAGTACAGGAACAACACAGGGGATCCCTGATGAGGATGATGTCATCCAGGGAGTGTCTTTTAATATTCATAGCCTTTACATTGTGTAAATTATGAATTGTAATATTGTGCTTATTGGATTTGGGATATTGGTATGCTCACCCCGTGTGGGGGCTGTCTCTGTTGGGGCAGGTGAATAGGTACATCGATGGCTTTGGAGTTGAGCTCGAGCTATGGATTGGAGGTGCTTCCAGGATCGAAGTACCAGTGACGGTATTGAGCACATTGTTTTATACATTTGATACACATATACTTATTTGATGCTCGCATGTGAGCACTATTATGTGTATGTGGTTTGTATAAAAAGGCATGAGCCTTTATCTTTTCATTTATGTGATGCATGCAATTATTTAGGAATTACAAAATGAATTGAGAACATGTTAGTGTATTACAAGGGTGCATGATATGTTAAATGGACTTGGTTGGGAAAAGCTTGATATTAATGAAGGATGCAAGAAATTTTATAGATGGTATTTTATGCCATGGTTGCATGAAGTCTTTTCCCTTGATAACATAATTGTATGCACTAATTGCATGGGTTAATACATAATAATGTGTTAAGGGCACGAGGGTCCTTACAGTATAAATCTACTTCCATATATTATATTCCCTCATTTATGCTATACAATGGGTTCGGCTTACTTTTTCCAAACAACGTAGTACCTCCACACAGGATGGGCACACCAACAAGATAGCACAAATATATATATATATATATATATAAAGAGAGACTTCCCATGTGTTTCCGAAATAATAAATAGATCTCTCAAATTGCACATGATTCCAAAATCCCACTATTGTTATAGTCACCCAGTTAAATATCATTATTTAAAACATAATATTCATCACCGAGAATATTCGGTAACTAGACAAAAGGAGTATATAAAGAAATACACACTGTTTACCTGTAGTAACAATAGGTTCCTTGAGATGTTCCCACAAATACATAATTCATTATGATAATTATAAAATACATACTACCATCACAATGACCCAATGTACTCATATTATGTCACCCATCGTTCATTTGTGCCTAACAACATATCAGTGGCTGGTATACCTATCAATATCGGTCATCCCCAATAATTTCTCATGTCCATCATACCATAGGGAACAAACTCAACTCGCGTATCCAACTACTCCTATTTTCATATTCATCATGCCAAAAGCATTAAATCAATTCGCATATTAAATAATTTACATTTACACATCCTACTAAACACCTGCATGCATAAATATATGATTTATTCATAACATATCTGCGCGTACGTCACTACATACCTTAAGGTCGACAACATGAATAAGCTATCATTCAATCTTTTAATGAGGTGATTTTTATCATTTTAATAAAATAAAATCCATACTTCATTCTCATGTCACCATACACCTCGTTCGTACAATTTAGCCAACATTCTCAACATCTAGAAGCAACACACACTCATACTTTGAAATTAATCACTAATACAAGTAGTAAGATCTACCCCTATCAAACTAGCCTCCATACTTTAGCAACAATTCATCCACCATAAGCTATAGCATATACACACACTAATACATGCTAGACAACATACATTTATGTGTATACATCACCTATATGCCTCAATACATGCTGAAATGACACACATTTTTGCATATACATCACCTATACACATTTATATACACCTATATATGTACATACATCACATATACACACTCATATGTTCCTATACTCACCAGCACATGCTGAAATGCTCATACGTATGTGTATATCTCACATACATATACTGATACACACTAAAACACACACTAGCTCCAATCTCTACACACAATCCAAATAATGCCCTAAATCAAGCTAGAACATGACCCATAAGGTAGAAATCACTTAAACTTTAGCCCAAAAATCTCCCTTGGTCAATAAGGAAAAATCGATTGGTTCTCCCCTTGCCAAGATCGAAGATGTCGAACCAAACTCCACAAAACTTCAAGGAAACTTCAAGCAAGAAGCAAGGTAAAGATGCAAACCACTTTCTAAATATTCTAGAATGCATTTGTAAATTTCTTGTCTTAAAATACATTAATTGTTTGATGAGTCAAATGCTTAATAAGATCCAGAACTTATATCCACTTATTCAAAATTTTACTAAATCATCTACCCAACATTCTTATTCAAAATTTTACTAAATCATTTACCCAACATTTATTTAAATTTCAAAAATCCACGTTCATCAAGGTGTCTTAAGAGTTCATCTACCCATCATAATCATTTATATTGTAAACCAATTTTTTAATGAGAAGTATGTAAAATAAATCTTATGGTTGTTAGGTATATTACGTCACACCAAAAATATTTATTAACTAAAAGATTTTAAGAGTTCAATGTCCAAATAGATAAATATTCTGTAATGCCTTGAAATAAAATACCAACTTATGAGAACTTGAGATTATTCAATACCCAAAAAACTGATAGCATCAAGACAAATAAATGAAATAGATAAGTAAGAAGACAATGTTTGCGTCCGAAGACAAAGTTCTACATCTCCCTTTCTACCTTCCAGGAATGATTCCACTAAAAGACTTTGATACAATCTTGTTCTATAACCCCCATTTAGACCAATGTCACTTTTATGGTCTAAACTCATAGTTTGCAACTCTCAATACAAATATGTGGAGATACAAATATTATACAATTACAAATATTCATTCTTCTAGAAATCTTATCAATATAGAGATCGAGTAATAATAAAATGTACAAGTGATCCTTAATGATTAGATAACACAATGTAGAGGTGCAACAAGTGTGTAAGACCATGTGACTAATTAATCTGGATTGAAGATAGTTACACAAAACCCGGATGATTAAAATATATATATATTTGTATATATATATGTGTATATAGTGCAATGCACCACACACACGCAATATAAAACAAACACATCAGCCTAAAATGATAGTAAACATTGATCCAACACTTTCATTCTCATTTCTTTCTTTCATCCGCTTCTCCTCCATTTTTCTTGCTGAATTCTTCTTCAAAAACCTTCATCAAAACTTTGTAAAACACATGCAAACAAAGTTCTAGAGGTAAGAAGCAACATTTTTTTTCAAATTGATAAAGAAAAGGTAAGAAATGGGAGGGTGCAGCAAAACAACATAATTCAGGAAGAATGTGCTACCATCGGACGATTTTCGCTTGTGTTGTAGCTTCAACTATCGAACATTCGAGGGTCTATAAGTATATTTTGAGTTTATAAACCGAGATTGGTCGACTTCGTGCATTTTTATAAAAATTTAAGTTGAAGAGCTGTTGTAATCTGTGGTTTGTTTTGAGGCAGTGTATATGTCGAATTTGGCGTTTTGGCCTGAATAAAGATCTATATGTTAGCTTCGATTTGACACTAGCCTCGCTTGATTTGGAGTATATATAAAAGAGTTATGCTAATTCTATCAAGATGTTCATCGAATTTCTGGGCATGATGTGCTACGAATTTGGAATTAGGAAACTAACAAAAGTTATAATGCGTTGAGTTAGCTTTAATTGGACACCATAATCACTCAATTGGGAGTTAATACGAAATAGTTATGCTATTTTTACTAAATTGTATACAATTTGAACATGCATGTACATGTAAGTGCACATGAAATGAGTTCATTGAATTTATGGGATTAATGTGTCATGAATTAGGGGTTATGGTCTGAATAAAAGTTATAGTGCTATGAGCTTTCTTAAATTGAACAGTGGAATGAATCAATATGGAGTTCATTTTAAGATAGTTTTCCTGAAATGTGTACAATCTGGAAACAGGGTGAACTCGATTGCAGAAACCCGAAGCATTTTGTTAATTTATGCTATGAAGATGAGTGAACTAGCTTAAACACATGATTAGGACCAGGCCCTCACAACTTGGTATCAAAGCATAAGCTGAGATATGCTCGAACTAGAGTTAAGACAATGTGTCTAGTCACAAATAAAGTGTTTGTGCATTGCTTGACTATGTGTCTTTATGTGCTTCTGCCTGATGTATTTACATGTTAGATATTAGAGTTCAGACATGTAGTGAACACATAGGCATTGTTAGCTAAGTGATTTACTTGTAAGCACTGTAATTTGTTGGTTAGATTATAACTTGGTGATAGTATGACATCCATATTTGGAATTAATTGTTATGTTTTGTAGAATGGCTTCGGAAACTAGAGGCCAGAGTAGTAAGAATGTTATGCATGAGTCTGCATCGAGTCATGGTACACGTCGTGTAAGACCAATCAATGATAACCCAATCATTTACATTTAAATAAGCACATAATCTTAGTTATGTCGGGGGATTTTATAAAATTTTGGGCAGAGTCTGCCAGTAAATTGGACAACCGGGTAAAAAATATAAACATCAATATATCACTAACACATTTCCTCAACCACTAATCAATCACATAAACAGTTTCTCAATAAATAACCAAAATAAAGCATCTAGCTAATACCCATGCCAAACACATATTATATCTATATATTCAATTCATTAAGCATAATATCCTCTGAATAGAATGCACATATATCAACTAAGTAAAAAAGGGAGCTTTGCAAAATTTATACAGACATATACATGCATTAGGAGGCTCATAAACGAACAATGAATAAATGAGTATAAATCTACTTCCATATATTATATTCCCTCATTTATGCTATCCAACGGGTTCGGCTTACTTTCTCCAAACAACATAGTCCATGTTTTACCTATTTCAATATAAACAGTCCACATAGGGTGGGCACAACAACAAGATAACACAAATATATACATATATATACATATATTATATATGTATATATATATACATATACAAATATATATATATATATATATATAAAATAAATAGATCTCTCAAATTGCTCATGTTTCCAAAATCCCACTATTGTTATAGTCACCCAGTTAAATATCATTATTTAAAACATAATATTCATTGCCGAGAATATTCGGTAACTAGACAAATGTGTATATAAAGAAGTACTCCCTGTTTACTTGTAGTAACAATAGGTTCCTTGAGATGTTCCCACAAATACATAATTCATTATGATAATTATAAAATACATACTATCATCACAATGATCCAATGTACTCATATTATGTCACCCCTCGTTCATTTGTTTCTAACAACATATCAGTGGCTGGTATACCTATCAATCATGGTCAACCCCAATATTGCTCATGTCCATCATACCATAGGGAACAAACTCAACTCGCATATTCAACTACTCCTATTTTCATATTCATCATGCCAAAAACATTAAATCAATTCGCATATCAAATAATTTACATTTACACATTCTACTAAACACTTGAATGCATAAATATATGATTTATTCGTAACATATCTGCTCGTACGTCACTACATACCTTAAGGTCGACAACATGAATAATCTATCATTCAATCTTTTAATGAGGTGATTTGTATCATTTTATATAAAATAAAATCCATATTTCATTCTCATGTCAACATACACCTCGTTCGTACAATTTAGCCAATATTCTCAACATCTAGAAGCAACCCACACTCATACTTTGAAATTAGTCACTAATACAAGTAGTAAGATCTACACCTATCAAACTAGCCTTCATACTTTAGCAACAAATCATCCACCATAAGTATAGCATATATACACACCAATACATGCTAGACATAATAGATTTATGTATATACATCACCTATATGCCTCAATACATGCTGAAATGACACACATTTTTGCATATACATCACCTGTACACATTTATATACACCTATATATGTACATACATCACATATACACACTCATATGTTCCTACATTCACCAGCACATGATGAAATGCTCATTCGTATGTGTATATAGCACATACACATACTGACACACACTAAAACACACACTAGCTCCACTCTCTACACACAATCCAAATATTGCCATAAATCAAGCTAGAACATGACCCATAAGGTAGAAATCACTTAAACTTTAGACCAAAAATCTCCCTTGGTCAATAAGGAAAAATCAATTGGTTCTCCCCTTGCCAAGACCGAAAATGTCGAACCAAACTCCACAAAACTTCAAGGAAACTTCAAGCAAGAAGCAAGGTAAAGATCTAAACACACTAACCTTAATAAGATTGAGCTTGGAAAGGTTAAGAAAATCGACTCCTTGAAGCAAGAGATGAGAACGGCGTGAAGGTTAAGGGGGGAGAGAGCAAGATTCGGTTTTTAGTGTGAAAAATGTGGATTGCGTGTTTTTAAATCCAACCGTAGTATAAAATTTATACTGCTACTATAATACACACATATATATGATATGTATATCTATATACAATATGTATATAGATATATACACACACATATATACAATACATATACATATATATTCATCACATTCAATTATACATCGTGATAAATCAAGACTTTAAACTTCACCAACTCACCTTGGAACTATCGAGCTCCCTCCCACTTCCCTCATCAATTTCTCGTTCTCCTCCTTATGGTTATTTCGGTTCTTGCTCAAATCATGGACCAAAACATCTGAAAACTTACATGCAACAAGAGATTTGAGAAGCATCAAGCCATAACTTTTGAAATGTGGAAGTTTAAAGCCACAATTTTCGAAGGCAACAGCTTTGGGAAGGATTTCGAGTGGGTGTCGACTTAAGTGGTTGATTGTGCTTCTAATCTTGAAGATAAATGAACGTAAGTCATCATCCTTGAGTTTTATTATCTTGGGTTTATGGATATGGGTCAAATTTTGATGTTTGTTAATGGAAAGAGTTGCTGTCAAAATGAGTCTGCTGAATTCAGTGAGCATGATGTCTGTTGGACATACCGACAACCTAAAAAAAGTTTATCTTTTAATCAGTGGTTCAGCTCGCAGCAGAATCAACTCACAAACCCGTCCACCCAGGTCTATGAGGCCCTACAGAAACAATCACACAATATGAGTATTGATAACAACTATCACAGTTCTATATCAATAAGCAAAACATCATAAATAACCATCGTATAATCCAACTGTGATTGTTCTGTACCATGCATCACAATATACAAATATGTCATGGCATGTCTCATCTATCATCCTGTTATAACGGGACAAATATGATCTGTCTATGTAAGGACCCTAGCTCCTTAAGTGCGGATTAAAGGCGTAAATAAAAATTTCCACACATAAACAGAGTATAAAGATTGTGTTGATGCCTTGAGCTATTAGATTACAGTGCCCAAAATAAAGTTCCAAAAGGGATTAGGTACATTCCCAACCAATGAATGCTAATCATATAGCTTTACACTACTCCTAGCGTAGAGACTCTTCAAAATGATTAAGCCTGATATGCCAAAAGCACTCCTCACTAGCTCACCGCATCAACCCGCCTTAGCCCGTCCGCCCAAAAGTACCTACAGGAACAACCCCAAAACCATGAGCATGTACAAAATCATATTCACAATAATATGATAGCAATTCAAATGCATAAATCGTAAATGTGATTCACTTCCTGTATGTAACACATTTAAAAGCTCCATTTGGTTGTCCCTGTACCACATCATAACCAATAGATTATATTACCAATAATGTGTCATGACATGCACCGATTTCCATATATTCTGTGTTCAGTTCCCAAGTCTTATTATATCAGTGGCATAATACCCATCGCGTTAACATGACAGCGGAAATACCCCTCGCTTAGACAATACCAGCGGCACTAATATCCCTCGCTATAAATATGACAGCGGTCGTGTTCTTCGCTTCATATTAGCGGCAAATATTCTCTCATCGCTACGGTATGACAGCGGCAAGTATCACATCGCTACGCCACTAGCGGCAAGTATTCTCCATCACTGGAATATAAAGCCCGACTCACAATCATATGCAACAATGCATCCAATATACACATGCAACCAAAATGCATGACCAAACCATGTATGCAATCCATGATGCATAAACCAGACCCCATATGCAACCACAATGCATAATCAATTTCTTGTGTGCAACCATAATGCATAACCAATTCAAAGCGTAATAAATACATTTTACCGTCCGATGCCCGTACGTCTCACTACGTACCTTAGTTCCAAAAGTGGAGATATCGTGGAACTTTATCTCCTTTGATGTGTGGCTACCTGTGATGGTTCTACACAATCACATGAATCCATATTAGAAGCCAATAAATGAACCATTACCAAAAACATCATCATTTAGAACAAAATCCCAAAATCCACATTTTATGCCTTGCGATCGATCGGTCCCTAAGCCCCGATCGATCGCTAAGTTAAGAAAAATAGGCATCCAAGCACTGCCTCCACCGATCGATCGAAACTTGTTATCGATCGATCGAGACATCACACCGATCGATCGGAACAAATTTTCGATCGATCGGTAAGCTCATTTCACGCCTTGCTCAGGCTCTGCCCTGCTCGATCGATCGGACCCATTTTTCGATCGATCGAGCAGCCCTGTTCCTGCGAGAAACTTCCAAGTATGAGCTTCCAACAACACCTAAACTCATATACAACCAAGATCAACCACCATTCTCAACATTTAACCACAAAACAACCTTAAAATACATCCCCCAAACATAAACAACATGTTGGACCAAGATCCACCCTTTTAACCCCAAAAACAAGCTACAAACTCAACCAAAACTCAACAAGACTTCACCATAATGAAAGCTTACCACTTGAGCTTTAAGTTTTTAGCAAGAACTCCCAAAAAGACCCATTTTTCAAAGCTTTCTCCTCCTCTCTTGTTGCAGAAACGAAAATGGAAGCTTTTGGATAATGGAGGGGGTTGTAGGGACATAAAGC
This sequence comes from Haberlea rhodopensis, assembly GCA_907163345.1. Classification (NCBI taxonomy): domain Eukaryota; kingdom Viridiplantae; phylum Streptophyta; class Magnoliopsida; order Lamiales; family Gesneriaceae; genus Haberlea; species Haberlea rhodopensis. The sequence continues at coordinate 8,674,951 of CAJQUN010000006.1, read as the reverse complement.
TGATAGAGAGGGGTGATGGGATATAAAGGTATGTGCAAGTGGCTCCCTTGCCATATATGGGATTTAAATGTGTATCAAGACACAAGTATGGTGTATAGAATACCCCTACATGATATTTTAAAAGCATTTTACCACAATGCATCAAAATCCCTATTAAAATCATGCTTTACCAAATAAACACAACACATTTCATTTAAACCATTAAAATACCCAACATGCATAACATGCACCCTGAAATGCTCTACCGGGTCACGCCTACCATGTGACAAGCATTTCACCAAGATAATTATTCCCAACACATAATCTAATTATCACCATAAGATCACATAAACATAATTAATGCCCAAATTGCAATTAAAAGATTTCGCCCTCGAAATCGCATGCACTTACCCAAATCGAAACTAAACAAAAATCACATACCAGAGAATAGTTCCGGGTAGTGCTGCACCATATGCTGCTCCGTCTCCCACGTGGCCTCCTCGACACCCCTGCGATCCCACTGTACCTTTACCATTGGTATCACTTTGTTCCGAAGCCTGCGATCAGCCCTATCCAAAATCCTGACTGGCCGTTCCTCATATGATATATCAGAATCTAACTGAACCTCAGAAGGCTGCAATACATGCGACGGATCCGGCTCATACTTCCGCAGCATAGATACATGAAACACGTCGTGAATACCCGACAACGAAGGTGGCAGTGCCAAACGGTAATCCAAGGTACCAATGCGCTGTAAAATCTCATACGGTCCCACATACCTCGGAGACAATTTACCACGCATACCAAACCGAACCACACCCCTGAAATGTGAAATCTTCAAAAAGACCCTGTCTCCTAACTGAAACTCCAACGGTCTCCGCCGTTTATTCGCATAGGCTGCCTGCCTGTCCTGGGCTGCCTTCATTTTCTGACGGATAATCTTTACCTTATCCTCCATTTCCCGAATCAGTTCGGGTCCTCCTACCGCTTTACTGGTCAAGTCATCCCAATACAAAGGCGACCTACAACGCTTACCATACAAAGCCTCAAACGGAGCCATCTAAATACTCGCCTGATAGCTGTTGTTGTATGAGAACTCTACTAAGGACAAAGAATCTTGCCATGAGGCATCAAACTCTAATACGCAAGCCCTCAACATGTCCTCGAGCGTCTGTATAGTACGCTTAGTCTGACCATCCGTCTGGGGGTGATATGCGGTGCTCAATCTCACCTCAGTGCCCAATGCTGACTGGAGACCTCCCCAGAAATGAGATGTGAACCGCGGATCTCTGTCAGACACAATAGATACTGGAATCCCATGTAGTCTCACTATGTCCCGGACATACAATTGAGCCATCCTTAAGTATGTGTACGTCGTACAGTAGGGGAAGAAGTGAGCTACCTTTGTCAGCCTGTCAATGATCACCCAAATGGCATCACAACCCAAAATAGTCCTCGGCAGGTGGGTCACAAAATCCATAGATATATGCTCCCACTTCCACTCCGGTATCTCTAAGCTCCTTAGCTCGCCACCGGGTCTCTGCCTCTCTGCCTTAACCTGCTGGCAGATCAAACACCTCTTGACAAAAGAGATCACATCACGCTTCATCCGCTTCCACCAGAACTGATCACATAAGTCCTTATACATCTTCCTCCCTCCTGGGTGGATACTGAATCGGCTACTATGAGCTCGCTCTAAGATTCCTCTACGTAACTTCGGCGTACATGGAATTACCCATCGGTTACCGAGTCTCAAAGAACCATCCTCAGCCACTCTGAACTTTGATGGCTGCCCCTGAAGTGCCAATGATGACCATCTCTGAATCTCCTTATCTGTCCTCTGAGCTCTCCTAATATGCTCATAGATATCTGGCTCAGCCAATAAAGTCGATACATGCACAGGCGATGTATCTACATCGAAGTCATAGCCCAGATGGCAATATGAAGTCATCATAGCCGACAAATGCATGACCTCCTCACCAGTACTCCTCACCTTCCGACTCAAGGCGTCTGCTGTCAAGTTCGCTTTCCCCGGATGGTACTCAATCTCACAGTCATAGTCCTTGAGCAAATCCATCCATCTCCTCTGACGCATATTCAATTCCGCCTGAGTGAACAAGAATTCCAGGCTCTTATGATCCGTATATATGGTGAAGGACGTACCATACAGATAGTGCCTCCAAATCTTCAGGGCAAATATAATAGCCGCCAACTCCAAATCATGGACTGGGTATCTAGCCTCATGCGGCTTCAACTGCCTTGATGCATAAGCTACCACATGTTTATCTTGCATCAGTACACAACCCAAGCCCTGCAGTGATGCGTCAGTATAAAGGACAAACCTCTGATTCTCCGTCGGAATCACCAATACCGGCGCCGTCGTCAATCGGTGCTTCAACTCTTGAAAGCTCTCCTCGCAAGCCTCTGACCAAAAGAAGGGTACTCCCTTTTGGGTCAACTGTGTCAGTGGCTTAGCAATCGTAGAAAATCCCTCGACGTAGCGTCGGTAATAACCCGCCAAACCAAGGAAACTCCGTATCTCGGGCACAGAAGTTGGTGCATCCCACTCCATCACAGCCTCAATCTTCCTGGGATCCACTGAAATCCCACTGCTAGATATGACATGTCCCAGAAATACTACGCTGCTCAACCAAAACTCACATTTACTGAGCTTGGCATATAACTGATGATTTCTGAGGATTTGGAGCACCGTCCTCAAGTGTCTCACGTGTTCTTCCTGGCTCCGGGAGTAGAGGAGTATATCGTCAATAAACACAATGACGAACTGATCAAGATAGGGTTGGAACACTTGATTCATCAAACTCATGAAGACAGCCGGGGCATTCGTCACACCGAACGGCATCACTAAGAACTCATAGTGCCCATACCGAGTCCGAAATGCTGTCTTTTGTACATCCTCCTCCCTGACCCGTATCTGGTGGTACCCGGATCTCAAATCAATCTTGCTATACAGCTTCGTACCTTGCAACTGATCAAATAAATCATCAATCCTCGGGAGAGGATACTTGTTCTTTACCGTGGCCTTATTCAATTGCCTGTAATCGATGCACAAACGCATCGAACCATCCTTCTTCTTCACAAAAAGAACCGGTGCGCCCCAAGGCGATACGCTAGGGCGTATATATCCTTTATCAAGGAGCTCCTGTAACTGCTCCTTCAATTCCCTCAACTCCGTCGGTGCCATCAGGTAAGGTACACGAGAGATAGCGGATGTCCCCGGTAATAATTCAATCCCAAACTCGACTTCCCTAGCCGGTGGGAATCCTGGAATCTCCTCCGGGAACACATCAGCAAATTCTGCTACCACAGGCACATCCTCAACTTTTAACTCTTTACCCTTTCCCAACATGTCCACGGCATAGATGATATAACCCGTGTGTCCACGTTCCAATAATTGGGACATTTTAATTGCCGAAATCAACGGAATCTTCGCACGAGAACCGTTGCCATAGAAAATCCACTGAACTCCCAAATGAGATCTAAACCGTACTGTCCTTTGTTGACAATCTACCACCGCCTGATATCTGTTCAGAAGGTCGATGCCCACAATGCAGTCGAAATCTGTCATACTCAAAACAATCAAATCTGCCTTTATCTCATTGCCCTCAAAATAAATGAGGCAGTCCATCAGAAACTGATCCGCAACAAATTTCCTTCCGGTGGGTGTCGAGACCAATAGAGACGTGGGTAACGGAGACGTGCACATATGATGTCTCGCCACAAAATCCGCAGACACAAAGGAGTGCGAAGCACCTGTGTCTATCAAAATAAAGGCGCAATATGTAAGTAGAAGGCACGTACCAGCTATCACCTCCTCTGGAGCTGCATCGGCCTGCTCCCTGGTCAACGCATAGACCTGTCCCTGAGGTGGCCCCATCGCCTGTACTCCCATCTGTCGAGGCACTATCGGTGGCCTCTGTTGTACTGTCCCGGTAGAAAACCTCCCTCTGCCTCCTCTAAGATCCACCTGACCATCACCATTCTGACAGAACCGAGATATGTGGCCCATCTTTCCACATTTATAACAAGCCGTACAGTCTCGCATGTGATGTGGTCCTCCACAAAAGTGACACTTCACCACTCCACTCCTACTCGCTTGAGTTTGCCCTCTGTTCCGGTTATCCATTCGTCTCCCACCAAACCGAGAAGATGAGGAAGAAGCCCCACGAGGTTTAAATGGTTCTCCTCGTGGCCTCAGATTATTAGACACTGGCCTCGGTGGTGGGACTTGTGGGGGTGCAACGTCCGGGTAAGCACTGACTCCGATCTCTGCTAGCTCCGCTCTAGTGAGAGCATCATCAAAAGAAGTGGGGTTGTTAGAGATAACCCGATCAAAAAGTTCCGGTCGTAGTCCCTTTAGAAAGTGCCTCATCTTGGCATGCCCATTTGTCGCAATGTGGGGAACATACCTCAATAAAGACGAGTAATGCATGGCATAGTCCGAGATTGACATGCTCCCCTGTTTCAGGCTCGTGAATTCATCCTCCTTTGTTTGCCTAGCCGCCGCAGAAAAGTATCGGTTTAGAAACCGAGTCCGAAATAAAGTCCAATCAATCACCATACCCTGAGCTCTCAGTTCCATTACCGTCGTCTTCCACCACATAGAAGACTTCTTCGCCAGTTGGAACTCCGCCAACCTCAGCCACGCTGTCCTAGCACAAGGAGCGGACACAAATATTTGCTCTAATCTCTCGAGCCACTCCTCAGCTTCTTCTCCTGTCTCCGTCCCCACAAACATGGGCGGGTGGAAAGTTAGGAACTGACTCAGACTAAGCTCCCCTGGTAAAAGCAACTGAGCTACCGGCTTTACGCCCACAGCAGGTGGAGGTAAAGGATTTGCCTGACCAACGCTAGCGTTCACGCTTCCAACATCACCCACCCCTTCATTGAGGTTCTCCACATTCATATCCGCCATGCTGTAATACAAAGGTTAACAACAATTCCCAAACAATATATATGTTATGCCAATAGACAACAGGAACGATAATAAGCATGTTAGTATAACAATTTATACACCAATATATACTACATGCATAAACATGCCCAAATGTAAACACTTAGCCAACCATGCTAAGGCTACCCTTCACTCATTCCCGGGTTCTCTAACCACTGCTCTGATACCACTAATGTAAGGACCTAGCTCCTTAAGTGCGGATTAAAGGCGTAAATAAAAATTTCCATACATAAACAGAGTATAAAGATTGTGTTGATGCCTTGAGCTATTAGATTACAGTGCCCAAAATAAAGTTCCAAAAGGGATTAGGTACATTCCCAACCAATGAATGCTAATCCTATAGCTTTACACTACTCCTAGAGTAGAGACCATACAAAATGATTAAGCCTGCTATGCCGAAAGCACTCCTCACTAGCTCACCGCATCAACCCGCCTTAGCCCGTCCGCCCAAAAGTACCTACAGGAACAACCCCAAAACCATGAGCATGTACAAAATCATATTCACAATAATATGATAGCAATTCAAATGCATAAATCGTAAATGTGATTCACTTCCTGTATGTTAACACATTTACAAGATCCATTTGGTTGTCCCTGTACCACATCATAACCAATAGATTATATTACCAATAATGTATGTCATGACATGCACCGATTTCCATATATTCTGTGTTCAATTCCCAAGTCTTATTATATCAGTGGCATAATACCCCTCGCGTTAACATGACAGCGGAAATACCCCTCGCTTAGACAATACCAGCGGCACTAATATCCCTCGCTATAAATATGACAGCGGTCGTGTTCTTCGCTTCATATTAGCGGCAAATATTCTCTCATCGCTACGGTATGACAGCGGCAAGTATTCACATCGCTACGCCACTAGCGGCAAGTATTCTCCATCACTGGAATATAAATCCCGACTCACAATCGTATGCAACAATGCATCCAATATACACATGCAACCAAAATGCATGACCAAACCATGTATGCAATCCATGATGCATAAACAAGACCCATATGCAACCACAATGCATAATCAATTCCATGTGTGCAACCATAATGCCTAACCAATTCAAAGCGTAATAAATACGTTTTACCGTCCGATGCCCGTACGTCTCACTACGTACCTTAGTTCCAAAAGTGGAGATATCGTGGAACTTTATCTCCTTTGATGTGTGGCTACCTGTGATGGTTCTACACAATCACATGAATCCATATTAGAAGCCAATAAATGAACCATTACCAAAAACATCATCATTTAGAACAAAATCCCAAAATCCACATTTTATGCCTTGCGATCGATCGGTCCCTAAGCCCCGATCGATCGCTAAGTTAAGAAAAATAGGCATCCAAGCACTGCCTCCACCGATCGATCGAAACTTGTTATCGATCGATCGAGACATCGCACCGATCGATCGGAACAAATTTTGATCGATCGGTAAGCTCATTTCACGCCTTGCTCAGGCTCTGCCCTGCTCGATCGATCGGACCCATTTTTCGATCGATCGAGCAGCCCTGTTCCTGCGAGAAACTTCGAAGTATGAGCTTCCAACAACACCTAAACTCATATACAACCAAGATCAACCACCATTCTCAACATTTAACCGCAAAACAACCTTAAAATACATCCCCCAAACATAAACAACATGCTGGACCAAGATCCACCCTTTTAACCCCAAAAACAAGCTACAAACTCAACCAAAACTCAACAAGACTTCACCATAATGAAAGCTTACCACTTGAGCTTTAAGTTTTTAGCAAGAACTCCCAAAAAGACCCATTTTTCAAAGCTTTATCCTCCTCTCTTGTTGCAGAAACGAAAATGGAAGCTTTTGGATAATGGAGGGGGTTGTAGGGACATAAAGCTGATAGAGAGGGGTGATGGGATATAAAGGTATGTGCAAGTGGCTCCCTTGCCATATATGAGATTTAAATGTGTATCAAGACACAAGTATGGTGTATAGAATACCTCTACATGATATTTTAAAAGCATTTTACCACAATGCATCAAAATCCCTATTAAAATCATGCTTTACCAAATAAACACAACCCATTTCATTTAAACCATTAAAATACCCAACATGCATAACATGCACCCTGAAATGCTCTACCGGGTCACGCCTACCATGTGACAAGCGTTTCACCAAGATAATTAGTCCCAACACATAATCTAATTATCACCATAAGATCACATAAACATAATTAATGCCCAAATTGCAATTAATTATTTCGGGGATATCACAGTCTATCTCAGCTCAATATGTCAGTGGAACCTCCCCACATCTTCATATTAGTAGCACAAATCATATATCTGTTCTCACACATTATAATAGTCCAACCATATACTCACCTGGAGTATACCTCTCATGCCAAAGCATATGCTCAACACTAGCTGTAAGGACCCCCGGTGCCCTTAACCCATTATTAGTGTATTAATCCAAGCATTTAGTGCATGTAATCAAACATGTAGGGGAAAAACCCACTTATCACCGTAGCAAATCATGCCAATAATAAAATTCTTTACATTATTTCATATAATGTCTTGTTTTCCCCAACCAAGTCCACATACATGTCATGCACCATTATAATACACTAACATATTCTCAGTTCATTTAGCAATTCAATAAATAATTGCGTGCAACTCATAATTGAAGAGAGAAAGGCCCTTGCCTTTTTATACATGCCATATACACATAATAGTGCTCACATGCGAGCATCAAATAGGTATGTGTGTATCAAATGTATAAATACGGTGCTCAATACCGTCACTGGTATTTCGATCACTGGAAGCACCTCCAATCCATAGTTCGAGCTCATCTCCAAAGCCATCGATGTACCTAGTCACCTGCCCCAACAGAGACAGCCCCCACACGGGGTGAGCATACCAATATCCCAAATCCAATAATCACAATAATACAATTCATAATTTACAAAAATGTAAATGCTATGAAATATAAAACATGCTCCCTGGATGGTATCATCCTCATCCGGGATTCCCTGTACTGTTCCTGTTCTCAAAATAACTGAAACCATCAAATTCCCAAATGCCAGTTAATCATTACATTGATTAACAAATCCATTTGCCACATACCGATATCATAATCAATAATACCAAATCATTAAACAATGATTATAGATATTTCATATACCTCACTTATGGTTCCATAGTTCTATTCCATTGCTCGCTCTACAATAGCGGCAATTCATTCTCACGCATCCTCAACAGCAGTGGCGTCATAATGTTCGCTCAAAGGCGACAACATCCCAATCAGTGCTCGCTCAAAAGCGGCACCATATAATTCCCAATGCATATATATCCATTTGTCAAATTACCATAAACGATGTATTTCAATATATTTTTATTGCAATACAGTGTACCATGCACTCAACAATTGCAATTATAATAAAGGGCTATGCTCGTACGTCATACGTACCTTATATTCCCGTAGTTCAAATCCAATCTTGCCCTGGTCCCGTGACCGATGAATTATGTGCTAAACACGATTAATAATCCACAATTAATCTCAAGCATGCAACCACGTGTCCAAGCACGTTCACAAACCCCAATTATATCGTCATCCATGACGAACCGTTTTAAAAGACCCCGGGCGAAGCATGCATCGAAAACTCAACACGAAAATATACCCCAAAAACAGGCACTGGCGATCGATCGCTTCGCCCTAGGCGATCGATCGCCTCGCAAAATGGCATGGGCGATCGATCGCCTCATTTCCAGACGATCGGTCGCCTCTCAGTGTTTTTGGCTACTGCCTCATGGCGATCGATCTCCTCCTTTGAGGCGGTCGATCGCCTCACTGTTCATCTTCCTGAAATTTCAACAACGTCGCGGCGATCGATCGCCCTGCCCTAGGATCGATCGTCTCGACCTGCAACAGCCAAAAATGGCGTTTTTCTTGCAAAATCTTCCCCAACAACAATCATCACACCCCATACAACATAAACCCTTAACAAGGGGCTATAAATCAACCCCAAAACACAACACCCAAAAATCTTTAAAACCCATCTTTAAACCCAACACAAATCCTTCCCAAACACCACAATACCACTATCAAATCGAAGATAAATGCGAGGGGATGAATAATACCTTATTATCTTTGAGAAATTTGGCTCCCAAGTCGAGCAACTATCGATTTTGCTCAAGGGAGAAAGGAGAGAAGTGTTGGGGAAAGGGGAAAGCGCTGGTGAGAGTGAGAGGAATGAGATCCAAAATGATCAAACACCGAGTCCAATTGGTATATATAGTACCAAAACTCCAAAATCCCGAGTCATCCAGAAATACATCATGACTCATTAAAAATCATCTGTTTTCAATAATAATCTCTCCAACTCAAATTCCATTACCAGCCCCAGTACAAAGTACTCCGGACCCCAAATCCCACCAAAAACCAAATTTCAAGGTTATCACCACGATGAGAATACAATCTCATCCCTTGGATCCAACGACTCTAAAAAAACCGGATTTAAAATCCCCGAGAGTCCCAAAACCGTAATTAATTCATAATTGCCACAATTAAAATCCTTTAAGGACTATTACCACACCGGGTTTAACACCATAAATCCCCGGGCATCACAATTTTCCCCCACTAATAAAATTTCATCCTCGAAATTTGCTCGGCGTACTCCATGTATCGCCGAGACCACACAATCCAAACGGATCTACATCGCCGAATCATGAACATATCATGAACGACATTCGAACCGCGAGGACACCGACCCCGCACCAAAATCCGGAAAGGAGTAAACCTCCCAAACCGTCATAAACTCAAAGAAAGACGTCAGCATTCCCCGATGCTAACCATCTCAAAGCAGTCAGCCAACCATAACTGTTAACCAAACGAATCATTCGTGATTCCAAAATAGATATCGCCCCAATGATATCTCCAAGACCTAGTCACCGATGTTGAACATACATCGTTACCAAAGTGATCATTAGTACACAACAGTGTACCTGAACTACATCTGGTTCCCAATTTCCAAATCCATCTCCAACAGGGGAGTAGTTGCACCACATTGCAACACGGATCAGACAACTCACGGTCACCAATAGACACAAAACACATCTCCAAAGATGTCTACATCTGTGTGTTCCAAGAAATCACATCTTGGTCCCAAACACACTATCAAGATTCCACAAGGTCTCAAGTTCCCGAAAGGGCATGCAAGAAAAATCAATTGCATTCCCACCACACGTGTCAACCACGACACCTAATAAATCCGAATCCTGGCCATCCCCCGTTTACCCTAGGATTCAATAATCCTAAAACAGGGAGGCTATCGAATTAACCAGAAATGAATTCCCATGACCCTAAGATACTACAATTCCTCCTCGGAGGAAGCCAACCAACCCTCACGATCATTCATCAGAATACATCGCGCCATCGAGATTACCAATCTCAAAGTGCCACAATCTCTCACCGGAGATTCGTCAACCAAGCACACTAATCTGATACTCAACAAGTACCAAAACACGGTCATTTGTATCCACATACATGCCCAAGTACCAACACAACGCATACTCAATGAAATAGGATCGGGTATCTCCAATCATATCCAAAGTTCCAAAACCAACTGTCAATCCCCAGCTATTCTCACTTCGCGGAGAATAAAGATTGACAGGCCAACGACCAATGGTGTGATTCCAACATCGACACCACACAAACCGACTCATTGAATCTCCCAAAGATTCCCAATCGGTGGGTATATCATACCGCTTTCCTCATAAGGAAAATATGATATCCCCGAAATGATTAGGTGTTATTTAAACATTAATCATTGTTGTGAAAATTATGGTATTAATTCTTGTGTGAATTGATAATATTGGGAAATGCATGTGAGGGTGCATGTGTTATATGTTGGGATTTTGGGGTTGTGGCATTATAATTTGGGGTGTGTGTTGTTTGTTTTGGTAAAGCATTTTTAAATGGGAGTTGAAGTATTTTATTGAGAAAATACTATAAAATATCATGTGAGGATATTTTAATACATCGTGCTAAATACCGGGACCAAAACATAACACATCACTTAACCCCCACTCAACCACCCCCCCTTGACCCATACCCTGCTGCCAGCTGCTTGCCCATGCCCCTTGCCCCATCTCCCACTCCACCTTGTCATAGCTGGAACACCTCCATTCCTCTCCCATTTTTCGTCCAACATCTGATAAGGGAGAAAAGAAGGAGATCCACCATTTTTATTGCCTGTAAAGCTTCCAAAAATCGGAGCAAAAAGGGGTGAGAAACCATTTCTGGGTTTGAAATTTAGTTGTTGAGTTCATACTTTTGTTGGTGTGAAAAATGGCATGTTAGCTTAGGTTTCTTAAAACCTTCGATTTAAATGCTTACATGGTGTTGTTATGTAGCTCTCGGTATTTTTCCTTATGTATTTTACATGTTTTATGTTGAGGAAATAAGCATGTAAAGTAGGGTGTTCGGATATCTGGGTAGGAGTATGCCCTGTTTTTCTGGAAAATGTGGACTGGGAGTGATTTTGAGGAGGTGATATTATGCATGTTAGATGGGTTTTAGGGTAAACCTTTGATGTGAAAATATGCATGATAGTTTTGTGAAGCCTTTGGCATTTTTATTCGAGCAATATTCATGACTTATGTGGTAGATTTCATTGCTTGAAAGTGGGTACTCAAAAATCTGGGCAAGAAGACAATGCTCTGTTTTTCGAAAAAATTGGTTGAGTACTGATGTTATATGGTGCTTTTAATGCATGTGGGTTTGTGGTTGGGATATATATCTTGTATGATTACACTCAGGGTAGTGTATTGTAGCTACTAGCATGTTTGTTTAGCATGTTGTATGTCTTACATGTTAGAATGAAAGGTGTGAAAATCAGTTTTGAGCATTCTGGAAAATGTCGCGCACAGACCATGTGGCGATCGATCGCCAGAAATGGCGCGATCGATCGCCGAGGTCCAGTAGCCAAAATCAAAGGCACGCGATCGATCGCCATGAATGGCGCGATCGATCGCCATGGGACAGTGGAGTTTGGCGATCGATCGCCAAGTGGTAGCGATCGATCGCCAGAGGCAAAGTTTTGAAATATTGATATTTTGTTGGATTTTTGATTTTGGATCATATATTGGCATCTAATATTGTGTTGTACACTGGTGTAGAGCCTTCACAGACGGCTACACAACGCAGGGGATAGAGTCCCACCACACACTACATTTTGGAAAGGTACGTAAGCGACGTACGGGCATCCCAACGGTAACATGTACTTATATTTGTCTGTTTGACATATGATGAATGCAATGTGATGCATTAAGAGTTGATACATGTTATTATGCATTGTTGTTGCATATTGTGATGTGGAATAAAGAGGAGTATTCCACGAGTCAGGGGTGATCACAGTGAAGGTTTAATGCTTACGCTTGACCGCTAAAAATGTGGAGCGGGAGGGGGGAGGCTCGCTTGCACATGGAGGCGGGGTATACCATACTAAGCGATGATGAGATACCGCTAGTATGAAGAAGCGAGGATGAGATACCGCTTGTTTTGAGATTGTAAAGCGAAGAAGCATTAAAATAACTGATGATGACTGACTCAAGAAAAAGAGATGATATGTCATGACATTTATTGGTGAATCCATACATTCATATAGTGTTTTGATTATGAATTGTGGTACAGGGACAACCAATGGGCATTGTAAATGCGATGAAAATACAGGAAGTGTTTTGTATTTATGATTTTGCATTTACGCCTTACGTATTCATATTGTGTTGTATATGGATAGCTATGTGCTCATGTGTTGGGGGTTGTCTTTGTAGGTGCTTTTGCTAAGGAGAACTAGGGTCGGGGCCGATACTTTGAGCTGTAAGGAGTGCTACTACAATAACAGGACAGAGTTCTTATGCGTAGTCTCTACAAATAGTAGAGTAGAACTATAGTGTCACTCCTATTGTTTTGAGAAATGTAACTATTATCTGTTGAAAATTTTATGGGTACATTTGAACTGTAAGCTCAAAATGTCAATACGATTAAATACTCTGATATTGAAATGCTTAGTTCTCTTAATCGCACCTATTAGTATCTTGAGATATCGGGGTCTCACATTTAGTGGTATCAGAGCAGTGGTTAGATAACCAGGGAAGAGTGAAGGGTAGCCTTTAGAGACAAGTTGGTTAGGTATTCATTGTTGGGCATGTTATGCATGTGATGCATATTTTTGTATAAGTGTTATACTAACATGCTTTGAATATGATACTCTTGTTATCTAACGGCTTATACTATGAACTGCTTTTGGTATTGTTGTTAACTCTTGTGTTGCAGCATGGCGGCTATTAACCCGGAGAACCTCAATGAAGAGGTAGGGGATATGGGCAGTATGAATGCTAGTGTTGCTCATATAAATCCTTTACCGCCACCTGCTGTAGGAGTGGAGCCCAGTGCACAGATGTTATTACCAGGGGAGCTCAGTTTGACACAGTTTCTGAACTTCCGTCCACCCATGTTTGAGGGGACCGAGTCTGGAGAAGGGGCCGAAGAGTGGCTAGAACGGATAGAGCAGATACTTGTGACTGCGCCCTGTGCACGTACCGCATGGCTGAGGTTAGACGAGTTTCAGATGGCGAAGAAGCCTTCTATGTGGTGGAAGACCACTGTGATGGAGCTGAGGGCCCAAGGTATGGTAGTGGACTTGACTGTATTCAGGACCCGGTTTCTTAACCGGTATTTTTCTGCCGCTGCCAGACAAGTCAAGGAGGACGAGTTCACTAATTTGAAGAAGGGCAACATGTCAGTTTCAGACTTTGCTTTGCAGTATTCCTCACTGTTGAGGTATGTCCCCCATATCGCTGTGAGCAGCCATGTGAAGATGAGGCATTTCCTGAATTGTTTGATCGAGTTGTTTCCAACAACCCCAGCTCTTTTGATGACGCCCTGACTAGGGCAGAGCTGGCAGAGATTGCAGTGGGAGCATATAAGGACGTTGTACCCTCTTCCGTGCCATCACAGAGGCCTATTACTGATAGTTTGAAACCACGAGGGGATCAGTTCAAGGCTCGTGGAGCCTCATCATCTTCCAGATTTAGCGGGAAGAAATCTCAGAGTCAGAAGCAGAGCAATCGAGGACCTACACAGGGGAGTAAGGCAGGAGGGGACAGGTGTGACCGCTGTGGAGGATTTCACTTTTCACGTGACTGCCGAGGCTGTTATGTTTGTGGAAAGGTGGGCCACTTAGCTCGGAATTGCCCCAATCGGGCAAGTCAGGCAGACTCAGGGCCGAATAGGCCAAGATTTGATGCTAGGACGGCACCACCGAGGCAGCAGTTTGTGCCTCGACCACAGGGAGGTCAGGCGACAGGACCACCGCAGGGACAAGTGTATGCACTGACTAGGGAGCAGGCTGAGGCAGCCCCGGAGGAGGTCATTGCTGGTACGTGTCATTTATTTACGTACCCTGCATTTATTTTGGTAGATACAAGTGCTTCTCATTCTTTTGTATCTGTTGCTTTTGTGGAGAGACACCACTTGTGCTCGTCTCTGTTACCCACGCCTCTCATGGTCTCGACACCCACGGGAAAGCATGTGATTGCGAATCGACTGTTATCTGATTGCCTCATTTATTTTGAGGGCAATGATCTGAGGGCCGATCTGATTCAGTTAGAGATGACAGACTTTGACAGTATTATTGGCATTGATGTGTTGAGCAGATACCGAGCTGTGGTAGATTGCCGACAGAGGATGGTACGTTTTCTATCGGAACAGGGGTTCCAGTGGACTTTTTATGGGGACGGCTCTCGTCCAAGGATTCCAGTGATCTCAGCGGTTAAGATGTCGCGGTTATTGGAACGTGGCCACACTGGGTACCTTATTTATGCCGTGAATGCATCAGAAGAGAAGGAAGTGAGAGCCGAGGACATTCCAGTTGTGGCGGAGTTCATTGATGTATTCCCAGATGAGATTCCGGGGTTTCCGCCTGTCAGGGATGTTGAGTTTGCCATTGAGCTGCTGCCAGGGACTTCTGCTATTTCTCGTGCCCCTTACAAGATGGCACCGGCAGAGCTGAGAGAACTGAAGGTACAGTTACAGGAGCTCCTCGACAAGGGATACATTCGTCCTAGTGTATCGCCTTGGGGTGCACCAGTATTGTTCGTGAAAAAGAAGGATGGTTCAATGCGTCTGTGCATTGACTACAGGCAACTGAACAAGGCCACAGTGAAGAACAGATATCCACTTCCGAGGATTGATGACCTGTTCGATCAGCTTCAGGGTACAGAGGTGTACTCAAAGATAGACTTGAGGTCAGGCTATCATCAGGTGCGGGTTAGAGCAGGCAATGTCCAAAAGACGGCTTTTAGAACTCGGTATGGGCACTACGAGTTCTTAGTGATGCCATTCGGAGTGACAAATGCACCTGCAGTTTTTATGAGCTTGATGAACTGAGTATTTCAGGAGTACCTCGATCAGTTTGTGATCATATTCATTGATGACATCCTCGTATACTCAAGGAGTGAGGAGGAACATGCCGATCATTTGAGGACAGTACTTCAGATTCTCAGAAATCATCAGTTGTACGCCAAACTCAGCAAGTGTGAGTTTTGGCTGAGCAGTGTATCATTTTTGGGCCATATCATATCACGAGAGGGGATATCAGTAGACCCGAGGAAGATAGAGGCAGTTATGGATTGGTCTGCCCCTACTTCAGTCAGTGAAATTCGAAGTTTTCTTGGTCTGGCTGGCTATTACCGACGTTTCGTCGAGGGTTTCTCAAAGATCGCCAAGCCACTTACACAGCTGACTCAGAAGGGAGTTCCATTCCTTTGGTCGGAAACTTGTGAGCAGAGCTTCCAGGAGATGAAGCACAGATTGACTTCAGCGCCAGTTTTGGTAATTCCCAGGGAGAACAAAGGGTTCGTTCTCTATACCGACGCATCGCTTCAGGGTTTAGGATGCGTGCTGATGCAGGATAAGCACGTTGTGGCTTACGCTTCGATACAATTGAAGCCACATGAGACGAGGTATCCGGTCCATGATATGGAGCTAGCAGCTATAGTGTTCGCCTTGAAGATATGGCGACACTACTTATACGGTACCTCATTCACCATCTTCATTGATCACAAAAGCCTGAAGTTCTTGTTTACACAGGCTGAGCTGAACATGAGACAGAGGAGATGGATGGATCTGCTGAAGGATTATGATTGTGAAATCCTATACCAGCCCGGGAAAGCAAACTTGACAGCCGACGATTTGAGTCGGAAGGTGAGGAGCACAGCAGAGGATGCCATGTGTCTATCAGCTATGTTGGGCTCCTACTGCCATTTGGGATTTGATTATGATGTGTCTACTTCACCATTACAGGTTTTGACCTTGTTAGCTGAGCCTGTTATTTATGATCACATCAGCAAGGCTCAGGGGACCGATACAGAGGTTCAGAGATGGATGTCAGTGGTTCATTCAGGGCAGCCATCGAGATTCGAAGTGGCTGAGGACGGTTCTCTGAGACTTGGCGACAGATGGGTGGTTCTAGATACACCCGAGTTGCATCAGGGTATATTACAGCGAGCTCATTGCAGCAGGATGAGTGTCCACCCGGGCGGGAAGAAGATGTATAAGGATCTACGCAACCAGTTCTGGTGGAGGCGTATGAAACAAGATGTCACCTCATTCGTCAAGAGATGTTTGATCTGTCAACAGGTGAAGGCTGAAAGGCAGAGACCTGGAGGTGAGCTAAGGAGCTTGGAGATACCACAGTGGAAGTGGGAGCACATATCCATGGACTTCGTGACCCACTTACCAAGGACTGTTTCGGGTTTCGATGCTATATGGGTAGTCGTCGACAGATTGACTAAGAGTGCTCATTTCATTCCCTACTGTATGACCTTCACGTACTTGAGGATGGCACAGTTATATATCAGAGATGTGGTGAGACTGCATGGGATCCCTGTTTCGATTGTGTCTGATCGAGATCCGCGATTTACATCTCACTTTTGGGAGGGTCTTCAGTCAGCTCTAGGTACAGAGTTGAGGTTGAGCATAGCCTATCACCCTCAGACGGACGGACAGACCGAGCATACAATATAGACGCTCGAAGATATGTTGAGAGCTTGTGTGCTGGAGTTCGACACTTCATGGCAGGACTCGATAGCCTTGGTGGAGTTCTCTTACAACAACAGCTACCAGGCAAGTATACAGATGGCTCCTTTCAAGGCCCTCTATGGTAGGCGTTGTAGGTCACCCTTGTGTTGGGATGACGGGGATCGCAAATCAGTCGGAGGACCAGATTTGATCCGGGAAATGGAAGAAAAGGTAAAATTGATAAGGCAAAAGATGAAGGTAGCTCAGGACAGACAGACAGCGTATGCCAATCAGCGGCGTAGGCCGTTGGAGTTTCAGTTGGGCGACAGAGTCTTTCTGAAGATCTCATCTTTCAGAGGCGTGGTACGGTTTGGTATGCGGGGGAAGTTATCCCCGAGATATGTGGGGCCGTACGAGATCTTGCAGCGTGTGGGTACTATGGCTTACCGGTTAGCTTTATCGCCCTCTCTGTCTGGCATTCACGATGTATTTCATGTGTCTATGTTGCGGAAGTACGAGCCAGATCCTTCCCATGTGTTGCAGCCTTCTGAGGTTCAGATTGAGTCAGATGTTTTCTATGTTGAGCGGCCTATCAGGACTTTAGATAGGGCAGATCGCAGACTGAGAAACAAAGTTATTCCTATGATCAAGGTTCAGTGGGATCGTAGGGGTGTCGAGGAGGCCACGTGGGAGACAGAGCGACACATGGTGCAGCACTATCCAGAGCTGTTTTCTAGTATGCGTTTATGTTTTGTTTTACTTCATGTTGGTAAGCATGCTGATTTCGAGGACGGTCTTATAAGTAGGGGAGTATTGTGATATCCCCGAAATGATTAGGTGTTATTTAAACATTAATCATTGTTGTGAAAATTATGGTATTAATTCTTGTGTGAATTGATAATATTGGGAAATGCATGTGAGGGTGCATGTGTTATATGTTGGGATTTTGGGGTTGTGGCATTATAATTTGGGGTGTGTGTTGTTTGTTTTGGTAAAGCATTTTTAAATGGGAGTTGAAGTATTTTATTGAGAAATACTATAAAATATCATGTGAGGATATTTTAATACATCGTGCTAAATACCGGGACCAAAACATAACACATCACTTAACCCCCACTCAACCACCCCCCCTTGACCCATACCCTGCTGCCAGCTGCTTGCCCATGCCCCTTGCCCCATCTCCCACTCCACCTTGTCATAGCTGGAACACCTCCATTCCTCTCCCATTTTTCGTCCAACATCTGATAAGGGAGAAAAGAAGGAGATCCACCATTTTCATTGCCTGGAAAGCTTCCAAAAATCGGAGCAAAAAGGGGTGAGAAATCATTTCTGGGTTTGAAATTTAGTTGTTGAGTTCATACTTTTGTTGGTGTGAAAAATGGCATGTTAGCTTAGGTTTCTTAAAACCTTCGATTTAAATGCTTACATGGTGTTGTTATGTAGCTCTCAGTATTTTTCCTTATGTATTTTACATGTTTTATGTTGAGGAAATAAGCATGTAAAGTAGGGTGTTCGGAAATCTGGGTAGGAGTATGCCCTGTTTTTCTGGAAAATGTGGACTGGGAGTGATTTTGAGGAGGTGATATTATGCATGTTAGATGGGTTTTAGGGTAAACCTTTGATGTGAAAATATGCATGGTAGTTTTGTGAAGCCTTTGGCATCTTTATTCGAGCAATATTCATGACTTATGTGGTAGATTTCATTGCTTGAAAGTGGGTACTCAAAAATCTGGGCAAGAAGACAATGCTCTGTTTTTCGAAAAAGTTGGTTGAGTACTGATGTTATATGGTGCTTTTAATGCATGTGGGTTTGTGGTTGGGATATATATCTTGTATGATTACACTCAGGGTAGTGTATTGTAGCTACTAGCATGTTTGTTTAGGCATGTTGTATGTCTTACATGTTAGAATGAAAGGTGTGAAAATCAGTGTTGAGCATTCTGGAAAATGTCGCGCACAGACCATGTGGCGATCGATCGCCAGAAATGGCGCGATCGATCGCCGAGGTCCAGTAGCCAAAATCAAAGGCACGCGATCGATCGCCATGGGACAGTGGAGTTTGGCGATCGATCGCCAAGTGGTAGCGATCGATCGCCAGAGGTAAAGTTTTGAAATATTGATATTTTGTTGGATTTTTGATTTTGGATCATATATTGGCATCTAATATTGTGTTGTACACTGGTGTAGAGCCTTCACAGACGGCTACACAACGCAGGGGATAGAGTCCCACCACACACTACATTTTGGAAAGGTACGTAAGCGACGTACGGGCATCCCAACGGTAACATGTACTTATATTTGTCTGTTTGACATATGATGAATGCAATGTGATGCATTAAGAGTTGATACATGTTATTATGCATTGTTGTTGCATATTATGCATTGTTGTTGCATATTGTGATGTGGAATAAAGAGGAGTATTCCACGAGTCAGGGGTGATCACAGTGAAGGTTTAATGCTTACGCTTGACCGCTAAAAAGGTTTAATGCTTACGCTTGACCGCTAAAAATGTGGAGCGGGAGGGGGGAGGCTCGCTTGCACATGGAGGCGGGGTATACCATACTAAGCGATGATGAGATACCGCTAGTATGAAGAAGCGAGGATGAGATACCGCTTGTTTTGAGATTGTAAAGCGAAGAAGCATTAAAATAACTGATGATGACTGACTCAAGAAAAAGAGATGATATGTCATGACATTTATTGGTGAATCTATACATTCATATAGTGTTTTGATTATGAATTGTGGTACAGGGACAACCAATGGGCATTGTAAATGCGATGAAAATACAGGAAGTGTTTTGTATTTATGATTTTGCATTTACGCCTTACGTATTCATATTGTGTTGTATATGGATAGCTATGTGCTCATGTGTTGGGGGTTGTCTTTGTAGGTGCTTTTGCTAAGGAGAACTAGGGTCGGGGCTGATACTTTGAGCTGTAAGGAGTGCTACTACAATAGCAGGACAGAGTTCTTATGCGTAGTCTCTACAAATAGTAGAGTAGAACTATAGTGTCACTCATATTGTTTTGAGAAATGTAACTATTATCTGTTGAAAATTTTATGGGTACATTTGAACTGTAAGCTCAAAATGTCAACACGATTAAATACTCTGATATTGAAATGCTTAGTTCTCTTAATCGCACCTATTAATATCTTGAGATATCGGGGTCTCACAGAAAATGTCATGAATCCATGACCCTCCAACCTCGAACCATCGTTCCGAAAACTGGATATATTTATACCAAAACACATCCCGGAACCAAAAATACGCAACTGGTTCAGAATAGTGCATCAAATCCACTATTACCAAATCGAAACCCGTATACGCCATGTATACTCATTCTAACCATGCTCTGTACTAATACCATAGTACTACACAATCTCGAGCATTTCCACGGAGACGTCTCCTCGAACGTCTCACCAAAAGGTAAGAAATCCTTTACTTGGTCCAACACCAGTAGGGCTTACCCCAGGTTGATTTACAATCAACCCTCAACGAATACCTGCTGTCTCCATGACAGTACAAACCAAACATCTCCAAGGGATAAAATCAATATAGTAGTGTTACCCCACTAACTACATTTCACAAATCCAATTGTGTTACCCCGTTGCTTTCCATATGCAAGGATTCTCAACCAGGACCAACAATGACTTGTCTACACTCACGTTGGTACTCCCAACAAAACTGAGTTCTCCCAGTACAAGTCCCTCAAATCATTTGACGTATAAACGTCCCCGTGAGGTACTCCCTGTCTCAAACATCGTGCTACATAGAGACTACAAGAGTCTACTAAACCCTAATTGTATCATCATACGATTCACCAAACTCGAATCCAACAAGCAGTATAATGGCTTTAACAAGCACACTATATCACTGCAACAATACCTGGCTAGCAATTCGCTCCCTCCACATGCTTATACCAAGCCTACCAACGTATCATATGTTCCACTCGGTATACCATACCGTAACATCTATCTAGAGTAGTGGGTCATCACCCAATATTTCTCTAAAACACCCAGCACTACGGACATCCCGGTGTCCTTACTCAACCACAAGCAATCCCAGTTCCGTAGGATTTATTCCACACCCTCAGGTGTGGATGTGATCATGTCCATCACATGTCACCTCGGTATAAGTAGTAGTTTCCTCAACAACTACTCCTATTACCAGTCACATGGCCATAGCCATTCCAACGAGTATACCCAAGGGCAACACTACTCGACAAATATTTACCTCTAATGCATGATGCGGTACACTCACCGGTACAATGCATCCAATAATTCATCGAGCAAACCTGCTCGGCATAATGGTCCCATCAACTAGTGACCCAGACACTACCATGTGCCTACCATCGGCACTCAACAGCAGTGGCGTCATAACCGATGTTCGCTTAAAGGCGACAACATCCCAATCAGTGCTCGCTCAAAAGCGGCACCATATAATTCTCAATGCATATATATCCATTTGTAGCAATTACCATAAACCATGTATTTCAATATATTTTTATTGCAATACAGTGTACCATGCACTCAACAATTGCAATTATAATAAAGGGCTATGCTCGTACGTCATACGTACCTTATATTCCCGTAGTTCGACTCCAATCTTGCCCTGGTCCCGTGACCGATGAATTATGTGCTAAACACGATTAATAATCCACAATTATTCTCAAGCATGCAACCACGTGTCCAAGCACGTTCACAAACCCCAATTATATCGTCATCCATTACGATTAACCATTTTAAAAGACCTCGGGCGAAGCATGCATCAAAAACTCAACACGAAAATATACCCCAAAAACAGGCACTGGCGATCGATCGCTTCGCCCTAGGCGATCGATCGCCTCGCAAAATGGCATGGGCGATCGATCGCCTCATTTTCCGGCGATCGGTCACCTCTCAGTGTTTTTGGCTACTGCCTCATGGCGATCGATCGCCTCCTTTGAGGCGGTCGATCGCCTCACTGTTCATCTTCCTGAAATTTTCAACAACGTCGCGGCGATCGATCACCCCGCCCTAGGATCGATCGCCTCGACCTGCAACAGCCAAAAATGGCGTTTTTCTTGCAAAATCTTCCCCAACAACAATCATCACACCCCATACAACATAAACCCTTAACAAGGGGCTTTAAATCAACCCCAAAACACAACACCCAAAAATCTTTAAAACCCATTTCTTTAAACCCAACACAAATACTTCCCAAACACCACAATACCACTATCAAATCGAAGATAAATGCGAGGGGATGAATAATACCTTATTATCTTTCAGAAATTCGGCTCCCAAGTCCAGCAACTATCGATTTTGCTCAAGGGAGAAAGGAGAGAAGGGTTGGGGAAAGGGGAAAGCGCTGGTGAGAGTGAGAGGAATGAGATCCAAAATGATCAAACACCGAGTCCAATTGGTATATATAGTACCAAAACTCCAAAATCCCGAGTCATCCACAAATACATCATGACTCATTAAAAATCATATGTTTTCAATAATAATCTCTCCAACTCAATTCCATTACCAGCACCAGTACAAAGTACTCCGGACCCCAGATCCCACCAAAAACCAAATTCCAAGGTTATCACCACGATGATAATACAATCTCATCCCTTGGAACCAACGACTCTAAAAAAACCAGATTTAAAATCCCCGAGAGTCCCGAAACCGTAATTAATTCATAATTACCACAATTAAAATCCTTTAAGGATTATTACCACACCAGGATTAACACCATAAATCCCCGGGCATCACACAAAATACACCACATTTATAGTAAATATTGATTCTCTTGTTCCTATCTTCCTCATTTTTGTTCCTATTCTCCTTCTGCATTTCTTGCTGATCTCCCATTAAAACATCATCAAAAACAATCCAAAAGTTGCATCCAATAAGCAATTTGAGAAGCAACAAGCCATAGAATAAAGTTGGAAGAAAGAAGCAAAAACTTGAAGCAATTTCAATTGGCAGCAGTGTGTGGAAGGAATTTCAAGTTGGCGTCGATTTGATTGATGAATTGTGCATAATTCTTCGATACAAGAATGTTTAACATCATTCTTGAGTTTTAGCAACTTGGATTGGTCAAATTCTTGCCTTTACTTTTGGATTTAAGTTGAATTTCTTGTTGTCAAACATGTTCTGCAGATTTCAGTACATACGTAGTCTATTATTTTGAATTTTGAGTATAGTTATTTCAGTACATATGTAGTCTGTTATTTTGAATTTTGAGTATAGTTGTATTTCAAATTTGAAGTAGGTGTCTAAATTAAAGTTGTAGATAAATAAGGTAAGTTTGATTTGGCAACAAAATTACATCATTTGGAGCTAAGATGAAAAAGTTATGGTGATCTGACTAAATTATGTGCAAATTGAATCTGCATGTACATGCAAATGCACATGCAGTAGGTTCTTCAAAATTCTGGGCAAAATGTGTTTCAAATTTGATGTTGGTTCCTTCATGAAAGTTTTATATCTTTACGTTATCTCCGATTTGACAGTAAAGTCACTCAATTTGAAGTTGTTATGCATGAGTTACACTAATTTTACCATAAGATGTCTAATCCGACCGATTGCGTAAAGCCCGCGATAGCAACGGAACTGGGGAAGTATGCAGAAAAGACTCTGGAAAATGCATGTAGGTCAGTTGAATATGCAGTGTGTTCATCGAAATTATGGGCAATATATGTTATGAATTATGAGTTATGGCCTGAATAAAAGTTGTAATACTTTGTAGTTAGCTTTAGTTGGCCACCATAATCATTATATTTTGATTTCATATGCAAACATCATGCAAGTTTTTTCTAAATATGTACAATCTGGAAAATAGTGTAGGACAATTTTAGAAACCCTGCAGTAATTGTTGCATAACGGGCTCAAGATGAATGAACTAGCTTAAACTCATAAAAGATGAAATGTAGAATGTTGAGTTATCTTGAATTCCTAACTGGAATCAGGTGTTTGGAGATCATATGAATTAATTATGATTTGTCTACTAAAATGGGTCAAGTTGGAAATTTGAGTTCTCCCTTGTTTCGCATGAGTTCTGTTTCAACCCACTTTGCTTTAGGTAAATAAACAAATTTGGGGAAGTGTCACACATATAAAATTTCATATGATGAGTTAGGTTTCAAAATAAACTAGACCCGTGTATTATGGTTTAAGTGGCGGAAAACTTATGAGCTGATTACTATGAGCATGCAAGCTGAAATTTTAGAAATCAGCCTTGGGTCAAGGTTTTGATAATGAAACTGATAGATATAAACTATTGGAATGATTTTAGGGTCAAATTATTATATCATGATGTCACTTTGAAGAATACAGAAGTCCTTGGTATTTGTCAGCTCGGTTGAAGAACGTACATACCGGTTCTATCACGATGTCTAACAAAGACATGCGATTATCCTGATGTATGATTTATTTGTTATTACCTGACTTATGTGTGATTACATGATACATTGAGATGCATTTACCAGTTGGGTATTAATGTGGAAAATGGAATATCATGATATTTTGTTGACACATAAAGATTTAGTCAGTCACATGGACACATCATGTTGATCCTATTGTTTCTTTGATACCTGTATGATTCTTCATTTGAAATCTATGGTATTGTGTCTTGTGGATGCATGGACACATAACTTGGCTCAATATAGGTAACTGTAGCGCCGGGTGTGTGGTCATCGTCAGAAACGGGGATGCTTGCTCGAGTGTGTTTCACCCACATGAAGGATGGTTGGGCAAATCGCATGTAAGGACCCTAGTTCCTTAAGTGCGGATTAAAGGCGTAATAGAGCTAAACATGCATCTAAGAATATAAAGTTCGTGTTGATGCCTTGAGCCGTTAAGATTACAGGCCAAAATAAAATTTCCAAAAGGGATTCATTACATTCCCAACCAATTGAATGTTAATCCTATAGCTTTACACTACTCCTAGAGTAGAGACTATGCAAAAGAATTAAGCCTGCTATGCCAAAAGCACTCCTCACAAGCTCACCGCATCAACCCGCCTTAGCCCGTCCGCCCCAAAGTACCTACAGGAACAACCCCAAAACCATGAGCATGTATATAAATCATATTCACAATAATAATATTGTAATTCAAATGCATAATCCGTAAATGCGATTCACTTCTTGTATTTAATACCTTAAAAGCTCCCTTTGGTTGTCCCTGTACCACAATCATAATCAATGGATTATAATACCAATAATGTATGTCTTGACATGCACTCATTCCATGTATACCAATAGCCAGTTCCAGTCTTATTATATCAGTGGCATAATACCCCTCGCGTTTACATGACAGCGGCATTAATACCCCTCGCTTCGACATATTAGCGGCATAATATCCCTCGCAACAATATGACAGCGACATTATCCTTCGCTTCGACATATTTGCGGCAAATATTCTTCATCGCTATAATATGACAGCGGCAAGTATTCTATCATCGCTTCGACATGAAGGCGGCAAGTATTCTTCATCACCGGAATATAATCTCGACTCACAATCACATGCACCAATGCATCCAATACACACATGCAACCATAATGCATATCCAAACCATGTATGCAACCATAATGCATAACCAATTCAAAGCGTAATAAATACGTTTTACCGTCCGATGCCCGTACGTCTCACTACGTACCTTAGTCCCAAAATGTGTTGTGTCCTGGACTTTATCTCCTAAGCTGTGTGGCCACCTGGGATGGTTCTACACATTCACACAAACCAATATTAGGAGCCAATAATAGTCCAATGTCAAAAATTCCACAAAAATATCCAAAAAACATTTTTTTGCATCTCGCGATCGATCGCCGCGAGGGCCCGATCGATCGCGAGATCACTCTGCCCGTTGCTGAATTTTTCTGACTTTGGCGATCGATCGCCACATTTGGCGCGATCGATCGCCAGCCTCACCGATCGATCGCCCAAAAGTGGCGATCGATCGCCAACCGCTACTGGAGCGCACTGTTGGCTCGCGATCGATCGCCAGAAACGGGTGATCGGTCGCCGATCCCTGCACTTCGAAATCCACCATTTTTTAACACCATTTTCTTCCCAAACCACACCAACACTTATACATTCAACCCAACAACATAAAAACATAATAAACCTTCAAAATACACCTTAAAACAACCCAAAAAATCCAACACCCAACCAAAACAATACCAACAAAAAACAAACTCATTTCCAAATCAACCAAAACCATTTCAAACCCAAACCAAACACTATAAAAACAACAAGAGGTATCCATACCTCTTGGGGACTCCAAATCCTACTAATAATCTCACAAACAAGACTTTTGCAAGGATTTCCCCTCCACTTTTTAAGCCAAAACAAAAATAGTGAATGGGTTAGGGTTGGGAGAGTGAATTGGGGATTTTGTAAAGTGATGGGTAAGGTGGGGGTAGTGGGGTTAAAGGGTTAATTAAAATTGTACCCCAACAACTACCATGATGTATAAAATACCCCAACATGATATTTTATAAGCATTTTACCAAAATGCATCAAAATTCCAATTAAATCCATGCTTGACCAAATAATTATCAACCATCATAATTAAACCATAATAATACCCAATTACCCAACATGTATAACATGCACCCTGAAACGCTCTACCGGGTCACGCCTACCATGTGACTAAGCATTTCACCAAGTAATTAATTCCAACACATAATTTAATTATCACCATAATAATCGCATAATCATAATTAACGCCCAAATTGCAATTAATTCTTTCGGGGATATCACATCGCATGGCCCGACGGGCTACCGAGTGTCGTCATCCTAACTCGAGCTTTAAATTGTTGATGATCATTCCTTGGACTCCTGCGATTCTTATATCCGAGATTATTGCACATGTACATGCATTGCATTCATGTACGACAAGCATCACATGATATTTTTCCTTATATCATGATTTATATTGGTTTACATACTGGGGTTACTGACCCCGTTGTGGGGACTGTCATGTCTTTATGTGTGGGCATGGTAGGCAATACATGTGAACATATTTCAGATGCTCGTGAGGAAGCATTTAGGAGTACCATAGCTCAGGTATTATGTTGTTGAGTTTGGAGTCTCAGTTACTGTACTAGAGAGTTTTTAAAAAATATGTTCATTTCACCGGGATATGCCCCGTGTAACTGTATTTTGAGTACATCACTGGAAGATTTTAAACTTGATTACATATGTGATGAATTATGTGTATGGATATGAAACTGGTATCATATATTTTTAGTATTTCATAATGAGTGTACAGTTACATATAAAACAAGTGGTATGTTCCTCGTGTGTCGAGGTCAAGCTTAAAATTTCAGGGTCATGTTTGGTAAATTTTAAGCTAATCTTTTGTTTACAATAAAATCATCATTGTGTGATAATTAAACACATTAAACATAACACATACAATACTAAACTTGATATGATTTCCTTAACTTTAACATGCATGCACGTAAGATTACACTAAGTTAGATTATGATAATTTTACGAGATTAGTTAGAAACACCATTCAATATATATTTTTTGATTAGAATGTATCAAACATATTTGTATTTTTTCAAATATGATTTTTGGAAATTTTTTATTAAGAAAATAAGAAGCACAAAACATTATTAATTCTCAACTTTGATTTTTCAATCGATCTTTTCAAATTAAAAAGCTCAATATAACTTCAAGGATACGGTGTTGTTGGGCGAGGCTAGTGTGGAAAATGTATGGGCTATGAAATGTATTCTCAGATTCTTTGAAATGGCGTCCGGGTTCAAGGTGAATTACAATAAAAGTATTCTGATGGGTCTTAAAGCGGAGACTAATTGGTTGTCTAGCATAACATCTATGTTGAAATGTAAGCACGGGGTACCGCCTTTCAAATATCTTGGTCTGCCTATTGGGGCTAATTCAAGGAAAGATTCTACTTGCAACCGTTGATTGACAGAGTTAAATCTCGATTTGGGAGTTGGGATAGTAATCACATGTCCTTTGGTGGCGTTTAGTCCTTATTAAAGCCGTTCTCAGCTCCCTACCTATTTACTACCTTTCCTTCTTTTGTTTACATACTTCTTGTTGAAAACTATCTCAAAACTTCATAAAAACTTTCTTTGGGTGGGGGTGTTGGGTCTAAAAAGGTGGCGCGGGTTAAGTGGGAGTAAAGAAGATGGGGGTTAGGTGTTAGATATTTATATTCGTTGAATATGTCGTTGTTAAGTAAATGGATGTGGAGATCTTTAGTTGAAAGTGTTAGTCAATGTCAAGACCCACAAAAAGAAAAAATTACAAAAGCAAAGTTGAAAATTTGCACCGAAGACAAATTAAAAAGAAGGAAGACCTTTTTTGCCAAGACTTTTAGGCCAATAAAATCTTGCAAACAAATCTCGGAAGAAAAATTTGATACCGAAGAAATTTTGCAACACATGAAGAAATTATGCAAACGACACGTGAAAAATCTCTATAAATAGAGATGTAGTTTCATTCAGAAAAGACACCAAAATTGTAGAGAGAAAAATACAACACAGTGCAATCAGAGTAAAAATACTAGTGAGAGAAAATTGTTGTATAATTTTCTGAGTGTTTTTTCAGATTGAGTGGGGTCAGTGTTTGTAAACACTTGTATAATTTTTTCTTCAATAAAAGATCTGAAGCATCCCCGTGGACGTAGGCTTATTTTTGCCGAACCATATAAATCTTGTGTTTTTTATTCCGCATTTATTTTTGCTCCCACTTATCTGACAAGAGAAAATATGGCATTATTTTCCCAACAACTGGTATCAGAGCCAGGTTGTTAATTTTGTCAATTCGTGAGTTACTATTCACATGAATAGTGAACTTTGTGAACAGTAGAATTTGGACACCAAATTTGTCCACAGCGGTGTTCTCAATAACAGGTGATTCTAAAAAAATTGTCAAACATCAATTAGGTGGAAGTCAGGTTCGAGTGGAAGTAATGACGGCAGATGAAGGAAAATAAATATTGAAAAGTTCAATGGTTCGGACTTTGGCTTTTGGAAAATGCAAATAGAACTATATGTACCAAAAAGGCCTTTATCAACCTCATTTGGGTGTGAAGCCAGAAGGCATGAAAAATGAGGAATGGGCACTTCTAGATAGAAAAGCCCTCGGAGTTATCCGATTGATGTTGTCACGCAATGTTGCTTTCAACATAGCAAAAGAAAAGACCATGGTGAGTCTTATGGCGACTCTTTCAAGCATGTAGAGAACCCGTCAGCTTCAAACAAAGTTCATTTGATGAGGCGGTTGTTCAATTTGCGGATGGTAGAAGGCGGATCGGTTGCTCAACACCTCAATGAACTCGACACAGTGACAACCCAGTTGAGTTCAGTTAAAACTGATTTTGATGATGAAGTACGAGCATTAATACTTTTGTCTTCCCTACGGAAAAGCTGGAATTCTACTGTCACAACCATGAGTAGCTCATCGGGAAGTACTAAGTTGAATTTTGACGATGTTAGTGTTCTGGAGCTCAGTGAAAATATCAGACGGAAAGATTCAAATGAATCATTAACCTCTTCAGTATTACATATAGAGTCAAGAGGTAGAAAATCAAACAGAGGAGGTGGGCATGACAAACAAAAGGACAGGAGGTCAAAATCTATGAATCCCCCTAATTCTCAGAATTCAAAGACTATAGAGTGCTGGAAATGCGTGCAGCCCGAACATTATAAAAATCAGTGCAAAAACGCATCGAAAAATATGGAGGCGAAGGCAAAAGCAAACATTGCTTCTAGAGATGATGCATTAATATGCTCTTTAGATTGTAAGGAAGAGTCTTGGGTGTTACACTCCGGAGCATCATTTCATGCTACTTCGCAAAGAGAACTCTTCAAGAAATATGTCACCGAAAACCTTGGTAAAGTCTGCATTGGCAATGAACAAACTTGAGAGATTGTTGGCAAATGTATCATAAAGATTAAGTTGAACGGGTGTACGGAAACTGAAGGATGTCAGGCATATTCCCGATCTGAGAAAGAACTTATTCTCAGTTGGCCAGTGAAGGTTATACAAGATCTCAAAAGGTGCAATGATAATTTCTCGAGGCAATAAGAGTGGTACTCTTTACTTGACAGCAGGAGCACGCTGTTCAATTGCAGTTGCAGCAGACACAAAAAGTCCTACTATGTGGCACCCGAGACTTGGCCACATGAGTGAATGAATGTTATGCACTCAAAGGGGAAACTACCAAGTTTCAGTCAATTGATATTGACACGTGTGAATGATGTATTTTGGAAAGCAGAAAAGAGTTAGCTTTCAGACAAGTAACAGAACCCCAAAGAAAGAGAAACTTGAACTAGTTTACTCTGATGTTTGGGGACCAACAACTGTCTCATCCATTAGTGGGAAACGCAACTTTATGACATTCATTGATGATCACTCTAGGAAATTATGGGTTTACTTTCTGAAATATAAGTCAGAAATATTTGAGGCTTTCAAGATTTGGAAAGCATTGTTGAAAATGAGACATGGTTGAATATAAAGAAGCTTAGAACCGACAATGATGGTGAATATGAAGACACCAGATTCAAAAAGTTCTGCTATGAGCACGGGATTAGAATGGAGAGAACCGTGCTAGATACGCCTCAACATAATGGTGTAGCTGAGCGTATGAACTGGACATTGACAGAACGAGCCAGAAGTATGTGGGTACAATCAGACCGCCAAAGCAGTTCTGGGTGTGATATCCCCGAAATGATTATGTGCATTTGGGTATTAATTATGCTTATGTGATAATTATGGTGTTAATTAATTTAGTGTGTTAATTAATTAATATGGGAAATGTTTAGTCACATGTGGACATGACCTGGTAATGCATTTCAAGGTGTATGTGATGCATGTTGAGAATTTGGGCATTGGCATGGTTTAATTGTGGTGGATAAAGATTATTTTGGTGAAGCATGATTTAATTGAGGTTATGGTGCATTTTTGTAAAATACTTTTAAAATATCATGTTGGGATATTTTATACATCATGCTAATTAACGGGGTGCCATTTTTAATCTTTAACCCACTTACACCCCATTTCCCCTCTTTAACTCTCAT
This sequence comes from Haberlea rhodopensis, assembly GCA_907163345.1. Taxonomy (NCBI): domain Eukaryota; kingdom Viridiplantae; phylum Streptophyta; class Magnoliopsida; order Lamiales; family Gesneriaceae; genus Haberlea; species Haberlea rhodopensis. Next base: position 8,643,913 of record CAJQUN010000006.1, on the reverse strand, counting down.
TTATTACCAATCACTCTCAACCCTAACCCAAAACCCCCAAATTCGTCCAAGCCAAGAAAGAGGAGGAGACATCCTTGCAAACTCTTCATTTGTTGGATTCTTGATAGGATTTGAAGTCCAATAGAGGTATAGATTCCTCATTGTTAATTTTATGAAGATTGGTTTTGAAATGGGTTGGTATTTTGGGATTTATATTGTGATGCCCGAAATAATTAATAATCATTCATTGAATTTAATTATGAGATCTATATAATATGTCGGGATTTCAATCTTGGCTACCGAACTTTGGACCGGAGTTGAGGTAAATGATTCCGGGATTGAATTTTTTTATAATGTTAATTTAATTCTAGGAGATTCTTAAATATTTGGGAATCATATTTTCGTCCAGAGTTGGAATAAGTAATTGTGAATTGAACTTGTGATGTGAATTGAATTTAACATGGGTTTTCTTGCAATAATAAATTAATTGATTTAATTATTTATAAAAATTGGGGGAGAGATATTATATGTGTGGATGTGATTTTATTGGACACATTTTCCCTTCTCCCTCACCCTAAATCGACACAATCCATCTTTTCCCTCTTCTCTTCCACGCGACTTCACGAAGCAGCAGGGTAAGGATTTTCGAAAATCCTTCATCAAATTTTTCAAAGTTTGTCAATGATTTAATGCCATTTCTTCGATTATTCATGCTTCCTTGTACTCCGAGATCTTGGGCCCATTTTGGTCGCTGTTTTGGAACCAAGAACTATCGACCTCGATGTTTCGATCCTGGAACGTCCGTTCCCTTCAGTTGTTGATTAACTATTGGTTGTGATGTATTTTAAACAATTGATTATTAGTGGGTTGAGTGAGTAATTCCTTCTTAGTTTCTTGTCCCATTTCCCCCTGCTGTGTCGATGGGAAATCGAGAATCATTGTGGTTTTTGAATGAATTCTTTGTTGTTAAGCCTTGTTGTTTCTTTTTATTTTGTCACTTTCAACCTCTTTTGGTTCATGTTTAGCTTGATTAATCATGCACTGGAGGGGTTGTATAATTCTTCAGTGGGATTTTGTTTGGATCGATGGTTTGCTACTTCATTAGGGAGAAGTAGTGTCAGGTTCTTTTGTTAACAGTTTGTGGAATTAATTTCTTGTTCAAGCTGCTATAAACTTGTTGGACTCTTAACTTAGTAGGGTGGGTTATTAATTAATTGGCCAAAACCACGGCTGCACCTAGTCTTTTTCTAATATAATTATCTCACTAACTGTTGATGCGATTTTTCCCTTCTTTTATTGTAAGATTCAGTGCTGCTATGTATCCCAGTGATGTCCGTAAGATGCTGATTTGATCATTTAACGCATGCTGCGTGTGTATGTTTTGATGCTACATGCATGAATTAATGATTCTAAGTGAAGATGGAGTCTAGTCTTTAGATGAACTATATTTTGAAATGGCATGAGGAAGTAGTATCCATTGTTGGATTAAATTAATAAGTCTTCCCTAATGTTATTAGTTATTGATATTTGTAGATGTTGAGAACTGTTAGATAATCGTACGAATGATACATATGATGGCATGAGAAAGTGGAGCGTATTTTATTGTTTTAAGTGGTATAACCTCCTCATTGAAAGATTGAGTATTTAAATGACAAATCTATGAACTAACTGTGTAGTTGATTTGAGTAATATAGATTGTCTTGATTATGTAACAATGTCCATCTTATTGAGTTGTCAATTCACGATCTTGGATTGGGTGTTGGGAAATACCTATTGATAACAACCGTATTATTAATGAGCTAATATTGAATTAATATTCGATATAGATACTCCACGAACTTCTGGAAGTCGATGGTAGCTTGTTCATGTTGTCGACTATAAGGTACGTGGTGACGTACGAGCAGGTATACCCAGTATTTATATATATTCACGTATACATGTATTTTGAATGTGATGTTTAAGGCTAAGTGATTGAGTTTGGTAATTGAGTCAATATACGTGGAATGGTGGATACGTAGATGTACGTGATCCGGGTATACGAGTTGAATATTGATGCGTTTGGCATGATTGATATGAGAAATGGTTGAGAACGAGATTAATTGATAGGCATAGTTGCCTTGGATAAGAGATTCGTTGTGATTGAGCATAAAATGTTGAATTGTGATTATATTGAATTTATTGCATTGATGAGTACCATATTTTGAATAATGATACTGAACCTGATGTTTATGAAAGTGTATAAGATTGAACAGGAACAGTTCGTGATGGCTATGCCGGTTTGGTATTGTACAGGGAGTATATTTTATAGATTTTCAATAACCTTAATTGTTGCTTTACAATTTCGTATATTGATGTGTGTGATTATTGAGTTGGAGTATGCTCACCCTGTGTGGGGGCTGTTTCTGTTGAAACAGGTATAACAGGTACTAAACTACTTTGGGATATTGGTTCGATCTTTGTTGGATCATGCCGCTTCCAGAAGCGTATATGAGTGTGGGTAAATAGGATACGCCATTTATTCAGTTAGATTGGTATTCATTTATTCATTGCTCGTATGTGAGCAACTGGAAGCATGTATATGGACTGTATAAGGGTGTTGAAGCCCACTTTTGATGTCTTCTTAGTATTGTGTTTTTCCCTGGCTGAGAACTTATTTAGGGTTTTGTTTTCTTTTAAGTATTGTGTTTTTCCCTGGCTTGGAGTTATTTTGGTGATGTGTTTTGTTTTGGGATAGCTCAATTTATGGGGAGACTCTGCCCAAATTTTTATAAAAACCCGCAAAGTAAAAGTGGTGCAATGGTGATGATAATGGGTGAACCTTGAGTCTTATTGCTGTAGAAGTAATCATACCATGTTGAGTATTATTTATATTCTGGAGAATACGTGAAGCATGCAATGATTCTTTTAAAGAATGAAATTTTTATACTCATACGACGTCATAAATGCACTAATGACGAGTTAAGGGGTTGGGGCCTTACATTAGTGGTATCAGAGCAGTGGTTAGCTCTTTGGGGCTGTTGAAGGCCTGGAATATGCTGAGGAATTGGTAGCACATATTTATACATGATTCTATTAATGTTGTGTGACAACTAATTGCTTATGTGCTTTTACGATATGGAAATTGGTATTACTAATCATTGTGGTTGCAGGAATCGTGTAGAGTGCGATGGGATGGCATTAACGGTAATGTCTGGCACTCCATATGTTATGTGCTAAGGAATCTGATTTTGTAGGAAAATCAGGAAATGGGAAACATGATGTGTTGTCTAAGGACAGGAATGATTGACAACAGACAGTGGAATATTGTGGTATGATTTCAATTGTTATTGAATATGCAATGTGTTACATTAGCGTCCTACTACGGGTATATCATCAGCGATGGATCATAATATTTGTCGATGTCATGTCGAAGCGATGTACATGCCGCTGTCATTGTCGAAGCGAGAGATATTATTGAGCCGCCGATATGACGTAGTAGGATTTGTGAACTGTTGTGTTAACCTTGATGCCGGTATATAGAGCTAGTAGAAGATTCCGGTGGTTGTTATATTCGAGCGAGGGAGGTACTTCCCGCTGTCATATGAAGCGATGGTAATATGATATTTGTCGCTGTCATGTCGAAGCGATGTACATGCCGCTGTCATTGTCGAAGCGAGGGATATCATATGATGCCGCTATATGTCGAAGCGAGGGGTCCTAAAATTCCGCTGTTATAACAAGACCGGAACAGCCACATTATCGATATTCGAGCGAGGAATGAAGTACATACCACCGTCATGTCGAAGCGATGATGCCGTTGTCGTGTCGAAGCGATGATACATGCCGCTGTCGTGTCGAAGCGATGATACATGCCGCTGTCACGTCGAAGCGATGATGCCGCTGTCATGACGTAGCGACGCTATCGGGAACAAAGTGCTGCATGTAATGTGAGCCACCTCTTGGGTCCGAAAGGAACAAAGTGTTGTAAAGTGATGGGTAAAGGTGGGGTAATTGGGTTATAAGGGTTTAATTAAAAATTATACCCCAAAATTAACATGATTATAAAATACCCCAACATGGTATTTTAAAAGCATTTTACCAACATGCACCCAAAACTTCAATTAAATCCATGCTTTCCAATTAATTGCCAACCATAACAAATAAATCATGCTAATACCCAATTCTCCCAACATGCACAACATGCACCCTGAAATGCACTCCCGGGTCACGCCTACCATGTGACTAAGCATTTCATCAAGATAAATAATTCCAACACATAGATCAATTATCACCATAATTAATCATATAAACATAATTAATGTCCAAATTGCAATTAATTATTTCGGGGATATCACAATACTCCCCTACTCATAAGATTTCGTCCTCAAAATCTCATGCACTTACCCCAAAATGAAACTAAACATAAATAACATACCAGAAAATAGTTCTGGGTAGTGCTGCACCATATGCCGCTCCGTCTCCCACGTAGCCTCCTCGACACCCCTGCGATCCCACTGAACCTTGATCATAGGTATCACTTTGTTCCGAAGTCTGCGGTCTGCTCGATCCAGAATACATCGGATTCTAACTGAACATCGGAAGGTTGCAACACATGAGACGGATGCGGCTCATACTTCCGCAACATAGACACATGGAACACATCATGTATACCAGACAAGGAAGGTGGCAGGGCCAGCCGGTAAGCCAAAGTGCCGATGCGCTGCAAGATCTCGTACGGCCCAACATACCTCGGAGATAGTTTTCCGCGCATCCCAAATCGCACAACACCTCTGAAAGGCGAGATCTTCAAGAAGACCTTATCTCCCAACTGAAACTCCAACGGTCTCCGCTGTTTATTCGCATAAGCTGCCTGTCTGTCCTGGGCTGCTTTCATTTTCTGCCTTATCACCTTTATTTTCTCTTCCATTTCCCGAACTAGTTCCGGTCCTCCGACCGATTTACGGTCCAAGTCATCCCAACACAAGGGTGATCTACACCGTCTGCCATAAAGGGCCTCAAAAGGAGCCATCTGAATGCTTGCCTGGTAGCTATTATTATATGAGAACTCTACCAAGGCCACTGAATCCTGCCAAGAAGCATCGAACTCCAATACACAAGCCCTCAACATGTCCTCGAGCGTTTGGATAGTACGCTCGGTCTGGCCATCCGTCTGAAGATGATATGCGGTGCTCAATCTAACTTCAGTTCCCAAAGCTGACTGCAGACCCTCCCAAAAATGAGATGTGAATCGTGGATCTCGATCCGACACTATGGAAATGGGGTTTCCGTGCAATCTTACCACATCTCGAATATACAATTGCACCATCCTCAAATAGGTGAAGGTCATGCTATAAGGAATGAAGTGAGCCACCTTGGTCAATCTGTCCACAATCACCCAAATGGCATCAAAACCCGAGGCACTCCTCGGTAAGTGAGTGACGAAGTCGATGGAAATGTGTTCCCACTTCCACTTTGGTATCTCCAAGCTTTTTAACTCGCCGCCAGATCTCTGTCTCTCTGTCTTAACCTGCTGGCAGATCAAGCACCTCTTAACAAAAGCGACGACATCACACTTCATTCTTTTCCACCAAAACTGATCACGTAGATCCTTGTACATCTTCTTCCCGCCTGGGTGGATACTAAGTTGTTGGGATATGCCCTAAGACAAGTCATTAGAGGATTGTTTAAGACATACAATGTTTATGGATTTATGAATGGCAATTCATTATTATATATTATTCTTTTAACTGTGCATTGTGAATTAATATATATGTTAATGTCCTTAGAATAATATTGTATTATTCTTAAAGATGTTCCTAGTCAAGTATTATCGTGAATGGGATAATGATAATACGTAGAGACTAGTATATGTTGATCGATGAATTGTTCATTGATATGAGATATCAAATCAACATATGGGTACATGTTAGAGAACGATGTACTGAACAGACCCACCATGAGAATGCAACATGGATAGTTATATGATCGTCATATGCAATTCTCATAGTGATAATAATGTATGTAATCCTTACGACTTGTGATCATCAGAGATCCCAACATAAGGAGTTATGTATCTTGATATCGTCAAACGTTACCCGTAACAGGGTATACTATAAAGGCGACTATTGGATACACTACGAATTATGTAGAGGGATGTTGACTGATCGAGATAGGATTTGTCCCTCCTATATAACAGGAGATGTGTTTGGCCCTTGATCAAGTGAGAACTAAAATGCATGGCCATGCTCGAATGAGTCGATATGAGATATCGAGCTTATTCGTTTATTCTAGTTCTACTTGGGGATCAAGAAATAGAGATTGAATATACGAGTATGACTATTCCATGACTCGTGTTCAATCTAAACACAAAGGACAAAGGGATTAAGTTACATGATTAATATTGTCACAAGTTCTAAAGGTTATGTCGAGTCATTGACATTCTCGTAATTTGGGTAGCATCGATGTGTTGCTAGATACCGCTCGATGCTTGCGACATAAAATGAGATTTTATGTCACTGCCAACATTACGAGATCCTATCGGGTCGCACAAAAGATTAAATCGAGAAGGGAAATTAAATTCATGGGATGAATTAAATAATTAAGAGGAGTCTTAATTAATAATCATAAGGATTAATTAAATCATGGGCTTAAGCCCATGAAGCTTTAAGAAAGCCTTTAATTAATTATATTTAATATGATTGCAAGGTGATTAATTGGAAGACAATTCATAACACTCAAAACCCTACACAAGCAAGAGCAAAAAACGGCCGCATCATCACAAGAGCTCTCGGCCTCCTTCAAAGTCGAGAGGTTCTTGGTGGTTTGGTGGTTGTTTCGATTGTGAATCGAGTTTGTTTCGTGTATAGGATTAATAACAAGTCTAGCAACTTGTTATTAAACCATCCCTTCGTTCGATTCGATCGTGTGGATACCGTTGAGGCAAAACCATTCGTGTTTTGCTATTGACTCGGAGAAGGCGTAGGACGTGGTGCAGCTCCGTGGATTCGGCTTCAAACACGCTACAAGGGTAAGACACTTGTAATTCTCTAATCCGATATGAATCCCTATGTATAGATCGCTGGTTTGTAATCCCAAAATTTTATTCCGCTGCGTTGTATGCTCATGGGGTTACTTACAGTGGTATCAGAGCCAGGTTCAAGGCTCATATCGGATTTTATGTGGTTAAATAGTTTAATCATGTTAGAATTAATATTGCATGCTATTTAAAACTGTATTTTCATATATGATATGGAAAAATCGATTTTGTGAAGATCATCGTATGATAATATATATGATATAATTGACGGATCAAAATATATGATAATTCGTGATAAAAAACCGAAACATGGCTCGTGTAGGCTCACGGCCGAGGCCACCTAGGTGCTAGGGTTTCGAACCCTAGTCACCATGGCTCGGCCGCCGCTACAAAGTGGCTAGGGTTTTGAACCCTAGTCAAATTGGCCTCTCGGCCGCCGCCTAAGAGCTAGGGTTCGGACCCTGGCTTGAGCATGGGTCAAGCCGTCGCACTATCTAGGGTTTTGAACTCTTTTGGCTCGATAAAGTATTGAGAAGGTGCAAGTTGGCTCGATAGAATCAAGATGGTGCAAGGCGGCTAGGGTTTTGAACCCTAGCAGCGCCGCACCCAAGCCGCCGCATGGACCATGGCTCGGCCATGGGCTAGGGTTTCGAACCCTAGGCCCACTATTGGTCCAGCCGCGGGTCTTGGTTCGAATCATGGTGGTTCGTGTTTTAGTCGCTTTAGTTCGTGGCATGTGAGGTCCCGAGCGTACGATAATTTTTCAAAAATTATTTTACAGTTTTAATTAGAATTAAATTTAAATTGTTTAGAATTTAATTAATTAAATGTTAATGCATGCTTTATGTGTTGTTTGAGCATGGTGCGTGGTTATAGCCCTTTGACCTATTAGATAGGATTTGTGTATGATTGTAATTTATAATACGACCTGCGTGTCGTGCCTTTCTCTATTTCATTCTAAATGTTATCCCTCCCCTATGTTCCCCTCGAATGTGAATCGAGGAATTCTATATCTTGTAAAATAGTGTAGTTTATTTTATTGATGGTGATCAATGAAGATGGAGCATCGTGCCGGGATGAGGAGGCCATTCACAAATTGGAGCCAAAGGAAGGTGCTTATGAAGTTACCTTAGGTTGACTCATAGGAGTTTCTCATTGGCTTGAGAAACTCATTAGTAGGGGCTATAACCATGTCACGTTTTAATTATGTATGTTGATGCATGATTTATCTTATGTTTTAGTTTGATAATAGTATTACACATATATGCAGATATGTATACAACTATATGTAGTGGACATATTTTAAATTATCAAATTAATCATGAGATCAATAAATCCCTCTAAAATATTAAGTTTTAGATGCCTTCCAAATAAAAGTACTCGTCAATAACTTCGATTGTACATGTGTGGGTTTGCCAAAGCAAAGCACCGTGGCAATCTTAGTAAGGCGCGAAAGGATAAAAGTGATATCCGTCATACTTTAATTGGGTACGACTTAACTAGGTTATCTCAATAGGATTGGGAACCTAGAGGCATGGGTTGGATTATAATTCATTTGATGAATTGAACAAAGTGTTGTTCGTCCAACTATCCAAGAATTATATGTGATGTAATTGACAAAGTGTTGTCTACCTAAATAACCGAGTCTTGGGCGATTAGCCAAAGCTAACTCAAGATTAAGTGAAATATGGATCTTGGCCCACTAAAGGTTTCGAGGGTTGATATTTTTCAAACAAAATAGTGGGAGTGTCATTTAATATAAGACCATGTTAAATGATTTAAATCATAAACTTATTTTGCATATTTATATTGTAGATATCCATGGCAACTACAAACGTTACTAGCACTTTATCACTGCGATCGGTCCTTGAGAAGGACAAATTAAATGGGACAAATTTCCTAGACTGGCATAGGAACTTGAGGATAGTCCTCAAACAAGAAAAGAAACAATATGTCCTAGAGGAACCCTTACCCGCTGAGGAACCTCCCCTAACGGCTACTAGAACTGAAAAAGATGCTTACAAGAAGCATCAGAGTGACGCACTTGATGTTGGGTGCCTCATGCTTGCCACCATGAACTCTGAGCTTCAGAAGCAACATGAGGAAATGGAGGCGTTCGATATGATCGAACACTTAAAGCAGTTGTACCAACAGCAGGCTAGACAAGAGAGGTATGACGTCTCTAAGGCGTTATTCCAGTGCAGGATGGTAGAAGGAAGCTTAGTTGGAACTCATGTGCTCAAGATGATTGGGTACATTGAGAATCTGGATAAGCTAGGTTTTCCATTGGACCAAGAGTTGGCCACTGATGTAATCTTGCAATCGTTGCCGGAGAGCTTCAGTCAATTTGTAGTAAATTACAATATGACTGATATGGAAAAGACTCTACCCCAGTTGCTTGGCATGTTGAGAACATATGAAGCAAATACTAAGAAGACTAAGGCCACAAATGTCCTTATTGTGAATAAGGGCAAAGGAAGGGCCAAAACTAAAGGCAACAAGAAAGCAAAGAAGGTCTTTGCTAAATCTAAGCCAAAGTCTTCTGCACTAAAGCCAAAGGGAGGGATAGCAAAGGAAGGGAACTGTTTCCATTGCGGTGAGACCGGCCATTGGAAAAGAAACTGCAAAGTATATCTGGAGGATCTAAAGAATGGAAGTGTGACTTCCGCTTCAGGTATTTTGTTATAGAAGTCAATTTATCTACTTCTTCATCTTGGGTATTAGATACTGGATGTGGATCTCACATTTGTGTAAATGTGCAGGATCTCAAAAGGAGTAGGGCATTGGCAAAAGGTGAAGTTGATCTCCGAGTTGGAAATGGAGCAAGAGTTGCTGCATTAGCTATAGGAGATTATCATTTAGTTTTACCTTCTGGTTTATCGTTGATTTTAAAAGACTGTTATTTTGTGCCTTCAATTACTAAAAACATTATATCTATTTCTTGTTTGGACAAGTATGGTTTTTCATTTATAATAAAGGACAATTGTTGTTCTATTTATTTAAATGATATGTTTTATGCTAATGCACAAATGGTGAATGGTCTTTATGTATTAAATCTTGATATGCCTATCTATAACATAAATACTAAAAGGATTAAAAATAATGATTGTAATCCGACTTATCTCTGGCACTGTCGCTTGGGCCACATAAAGGAGAACCGCATATCTAAACTTCATAAGGATGGAGTATTAGATTCATTTGATTTTGAATCATATGAAACATGCGAATCTTGTTTAATGGGCAAGATGACTAAAGCCCCTTTCAAGGGACATGTTGAAAGGGCAAATGTTTTATTGGGACTAATACATAGTGATGTATGTGGACCAATAAGTACACAAGCTAGAGGTGGTTTTCAATACTTCGTTACATTTACTGATGACCTCAGTAGATATGGGTATGTGTACCTAATGAAACATAAGCATGAAACCTTTGAAAAGTTCAAAGATTTCAAGAATGAAGTACAAAACCAACTTGGCAAAAGTATCAAAATCCTTCGATCAGATCGAGGAGGTGAATACTTAAGCCAAGAGTTTCATGACTATCTAAAGGAGTGTGGGATAGTCCCACAACTCACTCCTCCGTATACTCCACAATGGAATGGTGTATCCGAGAGGAGAAATCGAACCTTGTTAGACATGGTTAGATCAATGATGAGTCATGCAGATCTTCCGATATCATTTTGGGGACACGCTCTAGAAACAGCGATTTTCTTACTGAACCGTGTTCCATCTAAATCAGTGGAAAAGACACCATATGAGATATGGACTGGGAAGCGTCCTAGTATGTCTTTTATGAAGATTTGGGGTTGTGAGGCTTTCGTTAGACGTCACGCCACTAACAAACTTGGACCCAAATCTGATAAGTGTTTATTTGTGGGGTATCCTAAGGAAACGAAAGGATACTATTTCTATTATCCCACCGAGAACAAAATAGTTGTTGCTCGGACTGGTGTATTTCTTGAAAGAGAATTTATTTCTAGAAAAACCAGTGGGAGAAAAATAGAACTTAGTGAAGTTCAACCACAAGAAAACACTGAACCTGAAATTGAGATGGAAACAGAGCAGGCACCACAAACTGTTGTGGAAGAAGCACCTGCTCAAGAGACACAAGCCCAGCGTAGGTCTGTAAGAGTACACCGGGAGCCAGAGAGATATGGATTTCTTGTGACTCAACAAGGTGACTTACTACTTATTGATGAGGATGAGCCGTCATCTTATCAACAAGCTATAATGGGCAATGATTCTGAGAAATGGCAAGAAGCCATGAAATCTGAGATGGAATCCATGTATGCAAACCAAGTATGGACTTTGGTTGATCCACCTGAAGGGGTACGACCCATAGGGTGCAAATGGATTTTCAAGGAAAAGACCGATATGGATGGTAATGTACAAACCTATAAAGGTCGGCTGGTTGCAAAAGGATTCAAACAAATTCATGGTATTGACTATGATGAAACCTTTTCACCAGTGGCCATGGTTAAATCCATAAGGATCTTACTTGCAACAGCTGCATTTCATGATTATGAAATCTGGCAGATGGATGTCAAAACAGCTTTCCTTAATGGAAATCTGCTCGAGGATGTGTACATGACACAGCCCGAGGGTTTTTGTCGATCCAAAGGATGCTGGAAAGATATGCAAGCTACAACGATCCATTTATGGATTGAAGCAAGCTTCTCGGAGTTGGAATCTTCGTTTTGATGATGCAATCAAAGAGTTTGGTTTTATCAAAAATGAAGATGAACCTTGTGTCTACAAGAAGGTCAGTGGGAGCGTAATCATTTTCCTAGTGTTGTATGTAGATGACATACTTCTTATTGGAAATGAAATCCCTGCCTTGCAATCTGTAAAGATTTGGCTAGGGAATTGCTTTTCGATGAAAGACTTAGGAGAAGCTACCTATGTGTTAGGAATCAAGATCTATAGAGATAGATCGAGAAGGCTTCTTGGTCTAAGTCAAAGTACATACATAGACAAGGTGCTTAAAAGGTTTAGCATGCAAGAATCCAAGAAAGGATTCGTGCCTATGACACATGGTATTTATCTCTCGAAGGAACAGTGTCCTTCAACACCAGATGAGAGACAACGCATGAGTAAGATTCCATACGCATCAGCTATTGGATCTATCATGTATGCCATGATATGTACTCGTCCCGATGTATCGTATGCTTTGAGCATGACGAGCAGATATCAAGTTGATCCAGGTGAAGGTCACTGGATTGCTGTCAAGAACATCCTGAAGTACTTGAGAAGGACTAAGGATACATTCTTGATTTATGGAGGTGAGGAAGAGCTCAATGTAATGGGTTACACTGATGCGAGCTTCCAAACCGACAAAGATGATTTTCGATCGCAATCTGGATATGTGTATTGCCTGAATGGAGGTGCTGTGAGCTGGAAGAGTTCAAAGCAAGAAACAGTAGCCGATTCTACAACGGAAGCTGAGTATATTGCTGCCTCGGATGCAGCAAAGGAAGCTGTTTGGATGAGGAAGTTCATTTCTGAACTTGGAGTGGTGCCTAGCATTAAAGATCCGATAGAACTCTATTGTGACAACAATGGAGCGATCGCATTGGCTAAGGAACCAAGATCTCACCAAAGATCCAAGCACATACTTAGGCGTTTCCATTTCATTCGAGAAATCGTTGAAAGGGGAGATGTTAAAATATGCAAAGTACCAACAGATGATAATGTATCTGACCCATTGACGAAGCCGCTGTCACAGCAGAAGCATGATCGTCATACTAGATCTCTAGGCATTAGGTATATGTCTGAGTGGTCTTAGTGCAAGTGGGAGATTTGTTGGGATATGCCCTAAGACAAGTCATTAGATGATTGTTTAAGACATACAATGTTTATGGATTTATGAATGGCAATTCATTATTATATATTATTCTTTTAACTGTGCATTGTGAATTAATATATATGTTAATGTCCTTAGAATAATATTGTATTATTCTTAAAGATGTTCCTAGTCAAGTATTATCGTGAATGGGATAATGATAATACGTAGAGACTAGTATATGTTGATCGATGAATTGTTCATTGATATGAGATATCAAATCAACATATGGGTACATGTTAGAGAACGATGTACTGAACAGACCCACCATGAGAATGCAACATGGATAGTTATATGATCGTCATATGCAATTCTCATAGTGATAATAATGTATGTAATCCTTACGACTTGTGATCATCAGAGATCCCAACATAAGGAGTTATGTATCTTGATATCGTCAAACGTTACCCGTAACAGGGTATACTATAAAGGCGACTATTGGATACACTACGAATTATGTAGAGGGATGTTGACTGATCGAGATAGGATTTGTCCCTCCTATATAACAGGAGATGTGTTTGGCCCTTGATCAAGTGAGAACTAAAATGCATGGCCATGCTCGAATGAGTCGATATGAGATATCGAGCTTATTCGTTTATTCTAGTTCTACTTGGGGATCAAGAAATAGAGATTGAATATACGAGTATGACTATTCCATGACTCGTGTTCAATCTAAACACAAAGGACAAAGGGATTAAGTTACATGATTAATATTGTCACAAGTTCTAAAGGTTATGTCGAGTCATTGACATTCTCGTAATTTGGGTAGCATCGATGTGTTGCTAGATACCGCTCGATGCTTGCGACATAAAATGAGATTTTATGTCACTGCCAACATTACGAGATCCTATCGGGTCGCACAAAAGATTAAATCGAGAAGGGAAATTAAATTCATGGGATGAATTAAATAATTAAGAGGAGTCTTAATTAATAATCATAAGGATTAATTAAATCATGGGCTTAAGCCCATGAAGCTTTAAGAAAGCCTTTAATTAATTATATTTAATATGATTGCAAGGTGATTAATTGGAAGACAATTCATAACACTCAAAACCCTACACAAGCAAGAGCAAAAACGGCCGCATCATCACAAGAGCTCTCGGCCTCCTTCAAAGTCGAGGGGTTCTTGGTGGTTTGGTGGTTGTTTCGATTGTGAATCGAGTTTGTTTCGTGTATAGGATTAATAACAAGTCTAGCAACTTGTTATTAAACCATCCCTTCGTTCGATTCGATCGTGTGGATACCGTTGAGGCAAAACCATTCGTGTTTTGCTATTGACTCGGAGAAGGCGTAGGACGTGGTGCAGCTCCGTGGATTCGGCTTCAAACACGCTACAAGGGTAAGACACTTGTAATTCTCTAATCCGATATGAATCCCTATGTATAGATCGCTGGTTTGTAATCCCAAAATTTTATTCCGCTGCGTTGTATGCTCATGGGGTTACTTACATAAGTCTGCTACTATGAGCTCGCTCTTAGATCCCTCTACGCAACTCCGGCGTACTCAGAACCACCCAACGGCTACCCAATCTCAAGGATCCGTCCTCGGCCACTCTGAACTTCGATGGCTGACCAAGATGCAATAAAGATAACCATATCTAAATCTCATCATCTGACTTCTGAGCTCTCCTGATATTCTCATAAATATCTGGCTCAGCTAATAAGGTCGATACATACACATGTGATGTATCTATGTCGAAATCATAGCCCAGGTGGCAATAGGAAGTCATCATTGCTGACAAATGGATGACGTCCTCAGCAGTACTCCTCACTCTCCGGCACAAAGCGTCTGCTGTCAAGTTAGCTTTTCCGGGATGGTACTCAATCTCACAATCATAGTCCTTGAGTAAGTCCATCCTTCTTCTCTGCCTGATGTTCAGCTCTGCCTGAGTGAATAAGAACTTCAGGATCTTATGGTCCGTGTAAATGGTGAACGATGTACCATACAAATAATGCCTCCAAATCTTCAGGGCGAAGATGATAGCTGCCAATTCTAAGTCATGGACTGGGTATCTAGTCTCATGCGGCTTCAACTGTCTCGACGTATAAGCTACCACATGCTTATCTTGCATTAATACACACCCCAGGCCCTGAAGCGATGCATCAGTATTGAGGACAAACCTAGTGTTCTCCGAAGGAATCACCAACACAGGCGCCGTCTTCAACCGGTGTTTCAACTCCTGGAAGCTCTGCTCACAAGCTTCTGACCAAAAGAATGGTACTCCCTTCTAGGTCAACTGTGTCAACGGCTTGAAAATCCCTCGACGAAGCGTCGATAATAAGCGGCCAAACCAAGGAAGCTCCGTATCTCGGGTACAGAAGTGGGTGCAGCCCACTCCATCACACCCTCAATCTTCTTGGTATCCACCGATATCCCACTGCTAGATATGACATGCCTCAGAAACACTACACTGCTCAACCAAAACTCACACTTGCTGAGCTTGGCATACAACTGGTGATCTTTGAGAATCTCGAGTAATGTCCTCAAGTGTTTCGCATGCTCTTCCTCACTCCGAGAGTATATGAGTATGTCGTCAATAAATACAATGACGAACTGATCAAGATATGGCTGAAACACTCTGTTCATCAAGCTCATAAAGACCGCTGGGGCGTTCGTCACACCGAACGGCATTACTAGGAACTCATAGTGCCCATATCGAGTCTGAAATGCTGTCTTCTGCTCATCTTCCTCTCTGACCCGAATCTGGTGGTACCCGGATCTCAAATCAATCTTGCTATATAGTCTGGTACCTTGCAACTGATCAAACAAATCATCAATCCTTGGGAGAGGATACTTGTTCTTTACTGTGGCCTTATTCAGTTGCCGGTAATCGATGCACAACCGCATCGAACCATCTTTCTTCTTTACAAAGAGAACCGGCCCCATGGTGATACGCTATGGCGTATATATCCTTTGTCAAGGAGTTCCTGCAACTGCTCCTTCAATTCCCTTAACTCCGCCGGTGCCATCCTGTAAGGTGCACGAGAGATAGCGGATGTCCCCGGTAATAACTCAATCCCAAACTCGACTTCTCTAGCCGGTGGGAAACCTGGGATCTCCTCCGGGAACACATCAGCAAACTCTGCTACCACTGGGACATCCTCAACTCTCAACTCTTTATTCTTTCCCGACGTGTCCACGGCATAGATGAGATAGCCCGTGTGACCACGTTCCAACAACTGGGACATTTTGATTGCCGAAATCAACGGAATCTTCGCACGAGAACCGTTCCCATAAAAAGTCCACTGTATCCCCAAATCAGATCTGAACCTTACTGTTCTCTGTCGACAATTTACCACTGCCTGGTATCTGTTCAGAATGTCAATACCCACAATGCAGTCGAAGTCTGACATGCCCAACACAATCAAATCTGCCTTCAACTCATTGCCCTCAAAATAAATGAGGCAATCCGCAAGAAACTGATCGGCAATGACACTCCTTCCAGTGGGTGTCGAGACCATGAGAGGCGTGGGTAACGAAGACGTGCGCATATGGTGTCTCTCCACAAAACCAACAGATACAAAAGAGTGGGAGGCACCTGCATCTATCAAAATAAAAGCACGGTACGTAAATAAATGGAACGTACCAGCGATCACCTCCTCCGGGGCTGCCTGGGCCTGCTCTCTGGTCAGTGCATACACCTGCCCCTGGGACGGTCCCACTGTCTAACCTCCCGATGGTCGATGCATAATCTGCTGCCTCTGATGCACCGTCCTGTCCTCAAATCTCGGCCTGTTCCCTTGAAAATCTGACTGTCCTCCCCGAGTGGGGCAATACCGAGAGATGCGGCCCATCTTACCACAACTGTAACAAGCAGGGCAATTGCTCGAAGAGTGTGGCCCTCCACAATGGTCGCACCTTGTCTCCCCCGATCTATTTCCTTGCATAGGCCCTCGATTGGTTGACCAATTGTTCTTCCTCTTCTCTTGCATCTGACCAAAAGATTTCTTTCCACTGAACCGTGAGGATGAAGAGGCACCACGAGGCTTAAATGACTCTCCTCGGGGCCTCAAGCTATCAGTAGCTTGCCTCTATTGTGGCACATGTGGGGGTACAACATTGGGATAGGCCCCAACTCCGATCTCCGCAAGTTCTACTCTAGTAAGAGCATCATCAAAGGAAGTGGGGTTGTTGGTGATAACCCGGTCAAATAGTTCCGGTCGTAATCCCTTCAGAAAGTGCCTCATCTTTGCATGTCCGCTTGTGGCAATATGCGGGACATACCGCAGCAATGAAGAGTAGTGCATAGCATAGTCTGACACTGACATACCTCCTTGCTTCAAGTTTGTGAACTCATCTTCCTTTATCTGTTTCGCAGTCGCAGAGAAATACCGGTTCAGAAACCGGGTTCTAAAGAGAGTCCAATCGATCAATATACCTTGAGCCCTTAGTTTCATCACTGTAGTCTTCCACCACATGGAAGGTTTCTTCGCTAGCTGGAACTCCGCCAATCTCAGCCATGCCGTCCTTGCACAAGGAGCGGACACAAAAATATGTTCAGTCTTTCAAGCCATTCCTCAGCCTCTTCCCCTGACTCTGTCCCCTCAAACATAGGCGGGTGGAATGTCAGAAACTGAGTCAAACTGATCTCACCAGGTAGTAATAACTGAGTCACTGGTTCCACACCTACAGCTGGTGGGGGTAAAGGGTTTGTCTGACCAATGCTCGCATTAACACTGCCAACGTCACCTACCTCTTCATTGAGGTTTCCCAAGTTCATAGCTGCCATGCTGTAACACAAGGGTTAACAACAATTTCCAAACAACAATATGTATGTTATGCCGTTAAATAATAGGAATGATAATAAGCATGTTAGTATAACAGCATATACATTAATATGCAACACATACATAAACATGCCTCAAATGTAAGTACCTAGCCGATCATGCTAAGGCTACCCTTCGCTCGTTCCCACTAATGTAAGGACCCTAGTTCCTTAAGTGTGGATTAAAGGCATAAATAGAGCTAATCATGCATTATCTGTGATGTCCAGATTTATTATAATCATTTGTTGTACTAAATATGATTTAGATTTTATTGATAAATTTTTAGAATTAATTAATTAGAAGCGGAATTGACCAAGTGAAGGTCAACTGGCAAATTAATCGGATCATAAAATATTTTGAGATCGAAAAATATTCTCCGATAATATTTTAGTTAAATTAATTAAAATGAAGAATTTAAGTTTTGGGTTTTTGGAGTGTGTATAAATCCCACTCGTTGTTTATAAATAATATATCAGTGCACCGGCGACACTTCGATGTACAAAACCGGGTCAGGGTACAAAAATAAATATGTTATGTTGGGCATTTTCGGACACACATTAAAAGGTGTAAAATCACGCACACAACCCGAACCCCCTCTTTCCTTCTCTGCAATCGCGCGCATTCCGACCCCCTCGTCGTAAAAACCGCGCGCCCGCCGCCGTCCGAGCTCCTTCCGGCGCGTCCGACCCGCCATCACCTTCGTCTCTCCCAGGCGCTTCTTTCCATACCAAGAACGTGAAGTTTCGTCGCGGATTGCGTCCGGATCTTGCAAGGAAGTGCGGGGATAAAAATCACGAATTCGTCCGATTTTCGAGCGATTTTCTTCCGATTTTTTTGTGGGTAATCCTCGTCGTCCCTTAGTCGTTATTCCCCTGAAATCCCTCGAATTTTTGATGAACTTTGGTTCGATTTTTGCTAGCATTTTGGTAGGGTTGTTAGTGTGTGTTCGTGTGTGTGCAGCAGTGTGTGTGCGTGTGTGTGTTTCTGCGTGTGTGTGTGTGTGTCCAGCATGTGTTTGTGGGTGAAGATGGTGTGTGTGTATGTATTCCTTCATGTATTGAGGTGTAGTATTTGGGAATGGTATAGCATGATGAATGCTTTGATTGTTGGAAGTTAATTGGGCTCACTTTATTGAACGGTTAATTGTTGAAAATAAATTGTGGAATAAGTCTTGACTTAGTATTATTATTGGTTAAAAGATGAAGATTAAAATCATGCATAAAATGTGTTTGTTAATAGGCTTAAATGAGATTCAAGTGTGGGTCTAAGTTTTGTTAGTGAGGTGAAAATGACTAACTTTATGGCTTATAGCCATTGTGATATTTGGTGATGTTGGGCTATGGTATGGGATGTGTTCAATGGGAAGCATGTGTAGTGTGTAAATAAGTGGGTTAGATGCATGCTAGTATGTATTATAACATGGAATAGAGTTATGGTGATATTTATGCTCAAGTGGATAGCATAGCATGTGTTATTGATTTATGTCACCTTGTTGAGTCACTAATCTTATAGTGAGTTCTAAATCAAGAATTTGGAATCCAATGCATCTTTAATTTGTTAAAGTTGAATTTAATCAATAAATGACTTTATGATGGGATTAAGGGGATTAGAGTTAAAAGGGTAGAATCTTGTATCTACATGGATTCCTTCTTTCGTGTCTTGGTTTGAATCACCTCGGTGTGGGTTTGAATAATTGTGGAACATGTTATTTGACTTAATTGGATTGTTATAGTTAGACACTAGTTGGATATTATTATGCATACACCCTTGCACTTCCTCTCCTTCTATTGAACTGGTGTGTCTAGTGAACTGCTATGTGAGTTGGGTGTGATCTTGCACGTATGGGTGTGTGTATCCTGCATCATGTGTGTGATGTAGCGGATGGTGGGAGATGATGGGGTTTTGCATTACCAATGAAATATCATGATTAATGTGAGGATGTGTGCATCCAAAGTATTGATTATGATTTGATTCATGATATTGAGTTATTGATTTGTGATATGGAAATGAAAGTAAGAACTATTTGATGGATGTTAATTGCTCGGATTATGAGCTAATATTGAATTGATGTTCGATATAGACTCTACAGGAGACTTTGGACGTTGATGATAGCTTGTTCATGTTGTCTACTATAAGGTACGTGGTGACGTACGAGCAGGTATATCTAGTATCTATACATTCATGTATACATGCAATTTTGAATATGATGT
Source organism: Haberlea rhodopensis (assembly GCA_907163345.1). Classification (NCBI taxonomy): domain Eukaryota; kingdom Viridiplantae; phylum Streptophyta; class Magnoliopsida; order Lamiales; family Gesneriaceae; genus Haberlea; species Haberlea rhodopensis. Next base: position 8,624,102 of record CAJQUN010000006.1, on the reverse strand, counting down.
TTCAGGTAAGTGTTTGACTTTAACAAATGAGTTTCATATACGAGTTATGGGGGACACGTAGTGGTACGTGATCCGATTATACTAGTTGAGTATTGATGCCTTGGGCATGAGCATTATGAGAAAGTGTCGAGAATGAAATAGTGGGATAACCAGGTTTACATTGATGTTGAATTATTTATGTTGAGCATAAATGATACATTGTTGTTGTATGGAATTCATAGTGTTGTTGGGTATCGTATTTTCAATGATAATACTGAACTTGACATTATGAAAGTGCGTGAGTTTGAAACAGGAACAGTGTGTGGAAGCTATACAGATTCGAAATTGTACAGGGAGTATATTTTATGAGTTTGAATAATCTAAATTGTAGCATTATGATTTCCTATGTTGATTTGTGATCGAATATTGAGTTGGAGTGTGCTCACGCTGTGTGGGGGTTGTTTATGTTGAAACAGGTACAACAGGTACGATGCTGCTTTGGCGTACTAGGCTCGAACCTTGTTGGATGATGCTTCCAGAAGCATAGTATGAGATTGAGCCGATATACGAGGTTGAGCGGTTGGTATTTATACTAATTATGCATCCGGATGTGTATCCGTTATTCGTTGCTCTTTGGGGATGTTAAGGGCCTAGGAAGTTATGGATAGCACATTTTTATGCATGATGACATTAATGTTGTATGACACAACTAGTTGTTTATGTGCTTTTATGATATGAAAAGTTGTGTTGCTAATCATTGTAATTGCAGGAATCGTGTAGAATGCGATGGGATGGCATTAATGGTGATGTCTAGCACTTCATCTATTATGTGTTAAGGGATCGGATTTTGTAGGAAAATCAGGAAAGGTGAAACGTACGGGCTTCGGACGGTAAAACTTGTTACACCTTTGATTATGTATATCGTGGATAGTGGATCCTTACATGTGATGATATATGTGAAATGATAGTGATATATTGTGATAATGGAACCAATTGTTGTGTTTGATTATTGTGGTAGAATTGATGAATGTTCCGGTAGCCTTTATCTCCGAGCGAGGGAGGTACTTGCCGCTGTCATGTCTAAGCGAGGTAACATGCCGCTGTCATTGTCGAAGCGAGGGGTCCTAAAATTTCGCTGTTGTGTTGGGACCGAAACAGTCACAATTCTAGTGATTAATGTGGAATATTGTGGTTATAACTGGAACGTGATATCGATCATTATATTGTGAACTATTGTATTAACCTGGATGCAGGTACATAGAGCTAGTGGAAGTTCCGGTAGTTGTTATATTCGAGCGAGGGAGGTACTTGCCGCTGTCATATGAAGCGATGGTAGTATGATATTTGCCGCTGTCATGTCTAAGCGAGGTAACATGCCGCTGTCATTGTCGTAGCGAGGGATATCATATGATGCCGCTATATGTCTAAGCGAGGGGGTCCTAAAATTCTGCTGTTATAACAAGACCGGAACAACCACATTATCGATATTGATAGCGATGTCTCATTCCACTATATTGGTTGGCGATGGTTCATGCCGCCACGTGTATTGATAGCGATGTCTCATTCCGCTATATTGGTTGGAGATGGTTCATGCCGCCACGTGTATTGATAGCGATGTCTCATTCCGCTACATTGGTTGGCGATGGTCCATGCCGCCAGGTATATTGATAGCGATGTCTCATTTTGCTATATTGATTGGCGATGGTTTATGCCGCCGGGTACATGTATAGCGATGCCTCTTTCCGCTATGTCAATGGCGATGGCTCATGCCGCCAGACATGTGTTTATTGATGGTGCATTCCGCTGATTCCATGGCGATGGTTCTTGCCGTCGATTATATATATAGCGACGCCTCATTCCGCTATTCTGTTGATGGTGAGTATATCATTTTGTGTATTGATATGAAATCACATTTTGTGAAATATTTATGTTGAGAGCAGGGACAATTTAAAAGATCAAGTGTGGATCAACTGTGTATAGTAAGTGTTATTACATCTTATTATTTTAGGAATGTATATTCATTGTGATTATGGATATTATGTATGCCAGTGTTGGTGATGAGTATTATGTACCGCCGTAGGGCGATGAAGATTGATGTATTGCTATTGTGTTAGCAGTGAATATTTTTAGTACCGCTATTGTGATTAGCGATGAATGCTGTTGTATCGCAATTGTGTTAGCAATGAGTATTGATAATGCTTTGATTGCAGATGGCAATAGAAGTTGTGCTATGTACAGTTATGTTATTGCTCATTGGGTACATGTGATTTAGGCCCAAGAGGATATTGGATCGATCCAGGAGGACGAAGTATCGAGGTAAACCATTTCAGTTGGTTGAACATATTGATATATGTTGATTCGAGTTATTTTATTGATTTATATTGATTTTGAAATCACGTACATGTAGAAAAGTTGATAATGGAATTGAAGTGGAACCTAGATGTGCCATTCATATTTTGTTGCGGTGATAAGGCAAGAAGGAGTGTAACCTCTGTGATAACACTCTCATATCTACGGTGTATAGTGATGAGATATTGAAAATAGATGTTAATCATTTTGTGACGATAATTATTGTTGTGAAAGCATACTAGTTTTGTATGTGGTAGGATTAATAATTGATCAATCACCTATTATGTTGAATGGAATACAACCAGATAGACATTAGTTTAATGAGTGTGTCACGGGACGGCATGAGTATGTCACGGGATGACGCGTGATTACTACGAATGTCGTGTGTGGACATGTGTTCATTGTGAATATTCATGATTAATGAATTATTATGTTTTGAGGATGAGTTAAAGATTGATATAAATTGCGTCATTGAGGCATGCAATTAATTCTGATGTTAAATTTCAATCACCCTATGAGACAGTGTGCTGTAACATGTTGTGTATAGAACCGCGTGAAACTTTTGATGCAGGGAATTAATGTTTGATGACAGAAACATTATGAATATCTAAATGCGTAAATGACAAGGTACGTGTTATGTTACTAGTATTTGAGAAATACTAACGAGATTATTTTGTACTTGTCCTATGACAGATAGTAATTGGGTGAAGTAATGTGGAAATGTTGATACTTAAGAGTATGTGAGTGTTGTAAGTAACATGATATTATGGTGCCATTGTGTATTGTAGATGATTCCATCTACAAAGGTATGCCACGAACTATTCGATATTGATGTTGATGCCTTGTGTTAGATGAGTATAATCGTGACATGAAAATATTGGTGTTAAGACATTTATCATGATTTGATACTGATAGTCTGTGGCTATTGGTGTGTATCATGTGTATATACGTATGTGAGAATGACTAATGGGTTTTCTAGTCATTACCTTGCACCAGATAATAGCCAGGAGATGATATATGAAAGATTGATGCATAAAGGCTCAAGAGTACCGTTACTTCATACGATGATGGTGATGATGTGGGGATAAGTTGCATACATTTGCAACGACACAGGTATGAAGTTAATTAAGATAAATGTTGATGTATTGTCATATATTCTTGAACATACATGAAAGTATAGATTGCGTGATTTAACGAGATTATATGATGGGTACTGTGATAAAAGTATATGACGGGAAATAAGATTGTGCAATGGAATTGTGTCGATGAAAGTACACAGGTAGTGAGATATGACAAAGAAGCTTGACGGTTAAACACTCCTTGCGATCGTTGGTGCAATGGGGCACATGTGTGAGCCACGATGATTCCGATGACTGTCATCCTACGAATGGTAAAGTCAGTATCTTGAGCTATATACGGTACGTGAAGTTTACAGTTGGTTTTATGGTAAGCATGCGTTGAAATTTCGAGGACGAAATTTTATATGTTGGGGAGAATTGTGATGTCCAGATTTATTATAATCATTTGTTGGACTAAATATAATTTAGATTTTATTGATAATTAATTTTTAGAATTAATTAATTAGAAGCGGATTGACCAAGTGAAGGTCAACTGGCAAATTAATCGGATCATAAAATATTTTGAGATCGAAAAATATACTCCGATAATATTTTAGACTTAAATTAATTAAAATGAAGAATTTAAGTTTTGGGTTTTTGGAGTGTGTATAAATCCCAATCGTTGTTTATAAATAATATATCAGTGCACCGGCGACACTTCGATGTACAAAACCGGGTCAGGGTACAAAAATAAATATGTTATGTTGGGCATTTTCGGACACACATTAAAAGGTGTAAAATCACGCACACAACCCGAACCCCCTCTTTCCTTCTCTGCAATCGCGCGCATCCGACCCCCTCGCCGTAAAACCGCGCGCCCGCCGCCGTCAGAGCTCCTTCCGGCGCGTCCGACCCGCCATCACCTTCGTCTCTCCCAGGCGCTTCTTTCCATACCAAGAACGTGAAGTTTCGTCGCGGATTGCGTCCGGATCTTGCAAGGAAGTGCGCGGATAAAAATCGCGAATTCGTCCGATTTTGGAGCGATTTTCGTTCGATTTTTGTTGGCATTTTGGTAGGGTTGTTAGTGTGTGTTCGTGTGTGTGCAGCAATGTGTGTGCGTGTGTGTGTTTCTGCGTGTGTGTGTGTGTGTCCAGCATGTGTTTGTGGGTGAAGATGGTGTGTGTGTATGTATTCCTTCATGTATTGAGGTGTAGTATTTGGGAATGGTATAGCATGATGAATGCTTTGATTGTTGGAAGTTAATTGGGCTCACTTATTGAACGGTTAATTGTTGAAAATAAATTGTGGAATAAGTCTTGACTTAGTATTATTATTGGTTAAAAGATGAAGATTAAAATCATGCATGAAATGTGTTTGTTAATAGGCTTAAATGAGATTCAAGTGTGGGTCTAAGTTTTGTTAGTGAGGTGAAAATGACTAACTTTATGGCTTGTAGCCATTGTGATATTTGGTGATGTTGGGCTATGGTATGGGATGTGTTCAATGGGAAGCATGTGTAGTGTTAAATAAGTGGGTTAGATGCATGCTAGTATGTATTATAACATGGAATAGAGTTATGGTGATATTTATGCTCAAGTGGATAGCATAGCATGTGTTATTGATTTATGTCACATTGTTGAGTCATTAATCTTATAGTGAGTTCTAAATCAAGAATTTGGAATCCAATGCATCTTTAATTTGTTAAAGTTGAATTTAATCAATAAATGACTTTATGATGGGATTAAGGGGATTAGATTTAAAAGGGTAGAATCTTGTATCTACATGGATCCCTTCTTTCGTGTCTTGGTTTGAATCACCTCGGTGTGGGTTTGAATAATTGTGGAACATGTTATTTGACTTAATTGGATTGTTATAGTTAGACACTAGTTGGATATTATTATGCATACACCCTTGCACTTCCTCTCCTTCAATTGAACTGGTGTGTCTAGTGAACTGCTATGTGAGTTGGGCGTGATCTTGCACGTATGGGTGTGTGTATCCCGCATCATGTGTGTGATGTAGCGGATGGTGGGAGATGATGGGGTTTTGCATCACCAATGAAATATCATGATTAATGTGAGGATGTGTGCATCCAAAGTATTGATTATGATTTGATTCATGATATTGAGTTATTGATTTGTGATATGGAAATGAAAGTAAGAACTATTTGATGGATGTTCATTGCTCGGATTATGAGCTAATATTGAATTGATGTTCGATATAGACTCTGTAAGTAACCCCATAAGCATACAACGCAGCGGAATAAAATTTTGGGATTACTAACACCGGATCTATACATAGGGATTCATATCGGATTAGAGAATTACAAGTGTCTTACCCTTGTAGCGTGTTTGAAGCAGAATCCACGGAGCTGCACCACGTCCTACGCCTTCTCCGAGTCACTTAGCAAAACTAGAATGGTTTTGCCTCAACTATATCCACACGATCGAATCGAACGAAGGGATTGTTTAATATCAAGTTGCTAGACAAGATATTAAACCGGAACCAAAAACCACACTTTGATTCACAATCAAATTGGCACAAAATCACTCAACCCTCTTCGGCTATGAAGAAAACCGAGAGAGAATGAATGATGCGGCCGTGTGATAGCTTAGGGTTTTTCTTTTGAAGTGTTCTCCAATTGTCTTGGAATGTTATTCAAGTATTAATCTAATTAAAAACTTGTTAACACATTATATATGATTAATTAAAGGCTTTCTTAAAGCTTCATGGGCTTAAGCCCATGATTTAATTAATCCTTATGATTATTAATTAAGACTCCTCTTAATTATTTAATTCATCCCATGAATTTAATTTCCCTTCTCGATTTAATCTTTTGTGCGACCCGATAGGATCTCGTAATGTTGGCAGTGACATAAAATCTCATTTTATGTCGCAAGCATCGAGCGGTATCTAGCAACACATCGATGCTACCCAAATTACGAGAATGTCAATGACTCGACATAACCTTTAGAACTTGTGATAATATTAATCATGTAACTTAATCCCTTTGTCCTTTGTGTTTAGATTGAACACGAGTCATGGAATAGTCATACTCGTATATTCAATCTTCATTTCTTGATCCCCAAGTAGAACTAGAATAAACGAATAAGCTCGATATCTCATATCGACTCATTCGAGCATGGCCATGTATTTTAGTTCTCACTTGATCAAGGGCCAAACACATCTCCTGTTATATAGGAGGGACAAATCCTATCTCGATCAGTCAACATCCCTCTACATAATTCGTAGTGTATCCAATAGTCGCCTTTATAGATTACCCTGTTACGGGTAACGTTTGACGATATCAAGATACATAACTCCTTATGTTGGGATCTCTGATGATCACAAGTCGTAAGGATTGTATACATTATTATCACTATGAGAATTGCATATGACGATCATATAACTATCCATGTTGCATTCTCATGGTGGGTCTTTCCAGTACATCGTTCTCTAACATGTACCCATATGTTCATTTGATATCTCATATCAATGAACAATTCATCGATCAACATATACTAGTCTCTACGTATTATCATTATCCATATTCATGATAATACTTGACTAGGGACATCTTTAAGAATAATACAATATTATTCTAAGGACATTAACATATATATTAATTCACAATGCACAGTTAAAAGAATAATATATAATAATGAATTGCCATTCATAAAACCATAAACATTGTATGTCTTAAACAATCATCTAATGACTTGTCTTAGGGCATATCCCAACAAATCTCCCACTTGCACTAAGACCACTCAGACATATACCTAATGCCTAGAGATCTAGTATGACGATCATGCTTCTGCTGTGACAGCGGCTTCGTCAATGGGTCAGATACATTATCATCTGTTGGTACTTTGCATATTTTAACATCTCCCCTTTCAACGATTTCTGGAATGAAATGGAACCGCCTAAGTATGTGCTTGGATCTTTGGTGAGATCTTGGTTCCTTAGCCAATGCGATCGCTCCATTGTTGTCACAATAGAGTTCTATCGGATCTTTAATGCTAGGCACCACTCCAAGTTCAGAAATGAACTTCCTCATCCAAACAGCTTCCTTTGCTGCATCCGAGGCAGCAATATACTCAGCTTCCGTTGTAGAATCGGCTACTGTTTCTTGATTTGAACTCTCCCAGCTCACAGCACCCCCATTTAGGCAATACACATATCCAGATTGCGATCGAAAATCATCTTTGTCGGTTTGGAAGCTAGCATCAGTGTAACCCATTACATTGAGCTCTTCCTCACCTCCATAAATCAAGAATGTATCCTTAGTCCTTCTCAAGTACTTCAGGATATTCTTGACCAGCAATCCAGTGACCTTCACCTGGATCAACTTGATATCTGCTCGTCATGCTCGAAGCATACGATACATCGGGACGAGTACATATCATGGCATACATGATAGATCCAATAGCTGACGCGTATGGAATCTTACTCATGCGTTGTCTCTCATCTGGTGTTGAAGGACACTGTTCCTTCGAGAGATAAATACCATGTGTCATAGGCACGAATCCTTTCTTGGATTCTTGCATGCTAAACCTTTTAAGCACTTTGTCTATGTATGTACTTTGACTTAGACCAAGAAGCCTTCTCGATCTATCTCTATAGATCTTGATTCCTAATACATAGGTGGCTTCTCCTAAGTCTTTCATCGAAAAGCAATTCCCTAGCCAAATCTTTACAGATTGCAAGGCAGGGATATCATTTCCAATAAGAAGTATGTCATCTACATACAACACTAGGAAAATGATTACGCTCCCACTGACCTTCTTGTAGACACAAGGTTCATCTTCATTTTTGATAAAACCAAACTCTTTGATTGCATCATCAAAACGAAGATTCCAACTCCGAGAAGCTTGCTTCAATCCATAAATGGATCGTTGTAGCTTGCATATCTTTCCAGCATCCTTTGGATCGACAAAACCCTCGGGCTGTGTCATGTACACATCCTCGAGCAGATTTCCATTAAGGAAAGCTGTTTTGACATCCATCTGCCAGATTTCATAATCATGAAATGCAGCTATTGCAAGTAAGATCCTTATGGATTTAACCATGGCCACTGGTGAAAAGGTTTCATCATAGTCAATACCATGAATTTGTTTGAATCCTTTTGCAACCAGCCGACCTTTATAGGTTTGTACGTTACCATCCATATCGGTCTTTTTCTTGAAAATCCATTTGCACCCTATGGGTCGTACCCCTTCAGGTGGATCAACCAAAGTCCATACTTGGTTTGCATACATGGATTCCATCTCAGATTTCATGGCCTCTTGCCATTTCTCAGAATCATTGCCCATAATAGCTTGTTGATAAGATGACGGCTCATCCTCATCAATAAGTAGTAAGTCACCTTGTTGAGTCACAAGAAATCCATATCTCTGTGGCTCCCGGTGTTCTCTTACAGACCTACGATGGGCTTGTGTCTCTTGAGCAGGTACTTCTTCCACAACAGTTTGTGGTGCCTGCTCTGCTTCCATCTCAATCTCAGGTTCAGTGTTTTCTTGTGGTTGAACTTCACTAAGTTCTATTTTTCTCCCACTGGTTTTTCTAGAAATAAATTCTCTTTCAAGAAATACACCAGTCCGAGCAACAACTACTTTGTTCTCGGTGGGATAGTAGAAATAGTATCCTTTCGTTTCCTTAGGATACCCCACAAATAAACACTTATCAGATTTGAGTCCAAGTTTGTTAGTGGCGTGACGTCTAACGAAAGCCTCACAACCCCAAATCTTCATAAAAGACATACTAGGACGCTTCCCAGTCCATATCTCATATGGTGTCTTTTCCACTGATTTAGATGGAACACGGTTCAGTAAGAAAATTGCTGTTTCTAGAGCGTGTCCCCAAAACGATATCGGAAGATCTGCATGACTCATCATTGATCTAACCATGTCTAACAAGGTTCGATTTCTCCTCTCGGATACACCATTCCATTGTGGAGTATACGGAGGAGTGAGTTGTGGGACTATCCCACACTCCTTTAGATAGTCATGAAACTCTTGGCTTAAGTATTCTCCTCCTCGATCTGATCGAAGGATTTTGATACTTTTGCCAAGTTGGTTTTGTACTTCATTCTTGAAATCTTTGAACTTTTCAAAGGTTTCATGTTTATGTTTCATTAGGTACACATACCCATATCTACTGAGGTCATCAGTAAATGTAACGAAGTATTGAAAACCACCTCTAGCTTGCGTACTTATTGGTCCACATACATCACTATGTATTAGTCCCAATAAAACATTTGCCCTTTCAACATGTCTTGAAAGGGGCTTTTGTCATCTTGCCCATTAAACAAGATTCGCATGTTTCATATGATTCAAAATCAAATGAATCTAATACTCCATCCTTATGAAGTTTAGATATGCGGTTCTCGTTTATGTGGCCCAAGCGACAGTGCCAGAGATAAGTCGGATTACAATCATTATTTTTAATCCTTTTAGTATTTATGTTATAGATAGGCATATCAAGATTCAATACATAAAGACCATTCACCATTTGTGCACTAGCATAAAACATATCATTTAAATAAATAGAACAACAATTGTCCTTTATTATAAATGAAAAACCATACTTGTCTAAACAAGAAATAGAAATAATGTTTTTAGTAATTGAAGGCACAAAATAACAGTCTTTTAAAATCAGTGATAAACCAGAAGGTAAAGCTAAATGATAATCTCCTATAGCTAATGCAGCAACTCTTGCTCCATTTCCAACTCGGAGATCAACTTCACCTTTCGCCAATGTCCTACTCCTTTTGAGATCCTGCACATTTACACAAATGTGAGATCCACATCCAGTATCTAATACCCATGATGAAGAAGTAGATAAATTGACTTCTATAACAAAAATACCTGAAGCGGAAGTCACACTTCCTTTCTTTAGATCCTCCAGATATACTTTGCAGTTCCTTTTCCAATGGCCGGTCTCACCGCAATGGAAACAGTTCCCTTCCTTTGCTATCCCTCCCTTTGGTTTCAGTGCATGAGACTTTGGCTTAGATTTAGCAAATACCTTCTTTGCTTTCTTGTTGCCTTTAGCTTTGGCCCTTCCTTTGCCCTTATTCACAATAAGGACATTTGTGGCCTTAGTCTTCTTAGTATTTGCTTCATATGTTCTCAACATACCAAGCAACTGTGGTAGAGTCTTTTCCATGTCAGTCATATTGTAATTTACTACAAATTGACTGAAGCTTTCAGGCAACGATTGCAAGATCACATCGGTGGCCAACTCTTGGTCCAATGGAAAACCCAGCTTGTCCAGATTCTCAATGTACCCAATCATCTTGAGTACATGAGTTCCAACCAAGCTTCCTTCTACCATCCTGCACTGGAATAACGCTTTAGATACGTCATACCTCTCTTGTCTAGCTTGCTGTTGGTACAACTGCTTTAAGTGTTCGATCATATCGAACGCCTCCATTTCCTCATGTTGCTTCTGAAGCTCAGAGTTCATGGTGGCAAGCATGAGGCACCCAACATCAAGTGCGTCACTCTGATGCTTCTTGTAAGCATCTTTTTCGGTTCTTGTAGCCGTTAGGGGAGGTTCCTCAGCGGGTAAGGGTTCCTCTAGGACATATTGTTTCTTTTCTTGTTTGAGGACTATCCTCAAGTTCCTATGCCAATCTAGGAAATTCGTCCCATTTAGTTTGTCCTTCTCAAGGACCGATCGCAGTGATAAAGTGCTAGTAACGTTGTTAGTTGCCATGGATATCTACAATATAAATATGCAAAATAAGTTATGATTTAAATCATTTAACATGGTCTTATATTAAATGATACTCCCACTATTTTGTTTGAAAAATATCAACCCTCGAAACCTTTAGTGGGCCAAGATCCATATTTCACTTAATCTTGAGTTAGCTTTGGCTAATCGCCCAAGACTCGGTTATTTAGGTAGACAACACTTTGTCAATTACATCACATATAATTCTTGGATAGTTGGACGAACAACGCTTTGTTCAATTCATCAAATGAATTAAAATCCAACCCATGCCTCTAGGTTCCCAATCCTATTGAGATAACCTAGTTAAGTCGTACCCAATTAAAGTATAACGGATATCACTTTTATCCTTTCGCGCCTTACTAAGATTGCCACGGTGCTTTGCTTTGGCAAACCCACACATGTACAATCGAAGTTATTGACGAGTACCTTTATTTGGAAGGCATCTAAAACTTAATATTTTAGAGGGAATTATTGATCTCATGATTAATTTGATAATTTAAAATATGTCCACTACATATAGTTGTATACATATCTACATATATGTGTAATACTATTATCAAACTAAAACATAAGATAAATCATGCATCAACATACATAATTAAACGTGACATGGTTATAGCCCCTACTAATGATTTTCTCAAGCCAATGAGAAAATCCTATGAGTCAACCTAAGGTAACTACATAAGCACCTTCCTTTGGCTCCAATTTGTGAATGGCCTCCTCATCCCGGCACGATGCTCCATCTTCATTGATCACCATCAATAAAATAAACTATACTATTTACAAGATATAGAATTCCTCGATTCACATTCGAGGGGAACATAGGGGAGGGATTACATTTAGAATGAAATAGAGAAAGGCACGACACGCAGGTCGTATTATAAATTACAAACATCCACAAATCCTATCTAATAGGTCAAAGGGCTATAACCACGCACCATGCTCAAACAACACATAAAGCATGCATTAACATTTAATTAATTAAATTCTAAACATTTTAAATTTAATTCTAATTAAAACTGTAATATAATTTTTTTTTGAAAAATTATCGTACGCTCGGGACATCACATGTCACGAACTAAAGCGACTAAAACACGAACCAAGATAGTTTTTGAAAAACCTAGCCACAAGGTTGGACCATGCATGGGCCAAGGGATCGAAACCCTAGCCCATGACTCGGCCGTCACCCACGTGACCATGCGGCGCAACATCGAACCGTGGGTCCTAACCCTAATCCCTTTGCGCCGGCCGTCTTGACGTCTGTCGAGCCAAAAGGTTCCAAACCTAGCCATGAGTCACGGTTCCAACCATGTTCGATCCATGAGCATTGGCGGCTTGACCATCTCGAGCCACATAAGGAGTTATGTATCTTGATATCGTCAAACGTTACCCGTAACAGGGTAATCTATAAAGGCGACTATTGGATACACTATTATCACTATGAGAATTGCATATGACGATCATATAACTATCCATGTTGCATTCTCATGGTGGGTCTGTCCAGTACATCGTTCTCTAACATGTACCCATATGTTGATTTGATATCTCATATCAATGAACAATTCATCGATCAACATATACTAGTCTCTACGTATTATCATTATCCCTATTCATGATAATACTTGACTAGGGACATCTTTAAGAATAATACAATATTATTCTAAGGACATTAATATATATATTAATTCACAATGCACAGTTAAAAGAATAATATATAATAATGAATTGCCATTCATAAAACCATAAACATTGTATGTCTTAAACAATCATCTAATGACTTGTCTTAGGGCATATCCCAACAGACTCTACAGGAGACTTCGGACGTTGATGATAGCTTGTTCATGTTGTCTACTATAAGGTACGTGGTGACGTACGAGCAGGTATATCTAGTATCTATACATTCATGTATACATGCAATTTTGAATATGATGTTTCAGGTAAGTGTTTGACTTTAACAAATGAGTTTCATATACGAGTTATGGGGGACACGTAGTGGTACGTGATCCGATTATACTAGTTGAGTATTGATGCCTTGGGCATGAGCATTATGAGAAAGTGTCGAGAATGAAATAGTGGGATAACCAGGTTTACATTGATGTTGAATTATTTATGTTGAGCATAAATGATACATTGTTGTATTGAATTCATAGTGTTGTTGGGTATCATATTTTCAATGATAATACTGAACTTGACATTATGAAAGTGCGTGAGTTTGAAACAGGAACAGTGTGTGGAAGCTATATAGATTCGGAATTGTACAGGGAGTATATTTTATGAGTTTGAATAATCTAAATTGTTGCATTATGATTTCGTATGTTGATTTGTGATCGAATATTGAGTTGGAGTGTGCTCACCCTGTGTGGGGGCTGTTTCTGTTGAAACAGGTACAACAGGTACGATGCTGCTTTGGCGTACTAGGCTCGAACCTTGTTGGATGATGCTTCCAGAAGCATAGTATGAGATTGAGCCGATATACGAGGTTGAGCGGTTGGTATTTATACTAATTATGCATCCGGGTGTGTATCCGTTATTCGTTGCTCTTCTGTGAGCACTTGTATCTGTATATGGACTGTATAAGGGTGTTGAAACCCACTTTTGTTGTCTTATTAGTGTGGTGTCTTCCCTGGCTGGGAATTTACTTGTGTTTCTATATTCTGTTTAGTATCGTGTTGTCCCTGGTCGGGAGTCATGTTATGTGATGTGTTTTCATTTCCGGATAGCTCAGTTTGTGGGGAGACTCTGCCCAAATTTTTATAAAAACCCACAAGGTAAAGAGTGGTGTAATGGGGATGGTATTGTGTGAAACCCCTGAGTCTATTTGTTGGTGGAAATGATCATATAATGTTGAACATTATTTATGTCATGGGATTATGGGAAACATGTAATGATCCTTTTTATAGAATGAAAAGAAAAATGAAAAATTTATACACATATGACGTCATAAATGAACTAATGACGAGTTTAAGTGTTGGGGCCTTACATTATCAGAGTTTAATAGTTCGTGTTGAGGCTTTGAGCCCTAAGAAGTACATGCCAAGTTAAGGGCTATCAAATGGATTAATTACATTCACAAACAAATGAGTGTTATTCCCTATAGCTTTACACTACTCCCAGAGTAGATACTATACAAAATAATCATGTCCTTCTAATCAAAAGCGTTCTTCACGAGCTCACCGCCTCAACCCGTCTTAGCCCCTTTATCATGCCAAAATGTACCTACAAGGACAACCCCCAAAACATGAAAATAATATTATTCATATCCAACACAATATGAATATAAGACGTAAATGCATAAATCATAATAAAACACTTCCTGTTTTTCCCATGCATTTTAAACGCTCCCTTTTTGGTTGTCCCTGTACCATAACTCATGAGTATAATCAATAGATTATTTAATGGTTCACACATGTCATGACATAACACCATTCCATTATCACCAATTACCAATCCCTAGTCTGTTCATCACAATGTATGTTAATGCCCCTCGCTTCACATATAGGCGGCATAGAATAACCTCGCTTCAATGGACAGGCGGTACTCTCACACCTCGCTTCACATTTTAGCGGCAAATATTCTTTCCTCGCCTCATATGATAACCACGCTTCAATGTGACATGCGGCACTCCCACCCCTCGCTTCACATTTAGCGGCAAATAAATAAAATAGCGGCAAGCATTAAAATCATCAAGGGGATGACCATGACTCATGGGATGTGCACCAATAATCATCATATGCATATACAATCATCATGCACAATTCAACATGTATTTGCATCCACAATGCATAATTCCATATATACTCGCATCCACAATGCATAATCAATGAGCATAATAGATACATGTACCGTTGGGTGCCCGTACGTCCTCTACGTACCTTTCCAAAAGTGGAATTTGATATGGCTTCATTTCCTTGGTTGCGTCGCCACCTGGGATGGTTCTACACAATCACACAACCCCATATTAGATGCCAAATAATAGCCAAATACCAAAAATTCGTCAAAAAAATCCATTTCCCAAAATTCTGCTGCTGGCGATCGATCGCTGCGTCGAGGCGATCGATCGCGAGCCTTGCCGATCGATCGCCTTGACATGGCGATCGATCACCAGACTTCACTGGCTCGCGGCGATCGATCGCGCCATTTATGGCTATCGATCGCCTTGCACTCTATTTTCGCACTGCCCTTCGGCGATCGATCGCCACAGCCTGTACACGCGATTTCACCATTTTGAACACCATTTTCTTGCCCATTCTTACCAACCCATACACCAACAAACCAATAACATAAAAACACTATAAACCTTCAACAAACATCACAATACTACCCAAAAATCCAACACCAAACCAAAAAAATACCAAACCCAACAAACCCATCTCAAAAACTCAAATAGCAAACCCAAATCAAAATAAATCCTTGCAAAAACAACAAGGAAGGATATATACCCTTCCTAGACCTCAAATCATACCAAGAATCACACCAATGGAGTTTTTGCAAATGTTTCTCTTCCACTTTAAAGCCAAAATCAAAAATGGGGGAAAGGGGTTAGGGTTGGGAGAGAAATTGGGGATTTTGTAAAGTGATGGGTAAAGGTGGGGTAATTGGGTTATAATGGTTTAATTAAAAATTATACCCCAAAATTAACATGATGTATAAAATACCCCAACATGGTATTTTAAAAGCATTTTACCAACATGCACCCAAAACTTCAATTAAATCCATGCTTTCCAATTAATTGCCAACCATAACAAATAAATCATGCTAATACCCAATTCTCCCAACATGCACAACATGCACCCTGAAATGTACTCTCGGGTCACACCTACCATGTGACTAAGCATTTCATCAAGATAAATAATTCCAACACATAGACCAATTATCACCATAATTAACCATATAAACATAATTAATGTCCAAATTGCAATTAATTATTTCAGGGATATCACACCTAGTCCGAAATGCTGTCTTCTGCACATCTTCCTCTCTGACCCGAATCTGGTGGTACCCGGATCTCAAATCAATCTTGCTATACATCTTGGTACCTTGCAACTGATCAAATAAATCATCAATCCTTGGGAGAGGATACTTGTTCTTCACCGTGGCCTTATTCAGTTGCCGGTAATCGATGCACAACCGCATCAAACCATCCTTCTTCTTTACATAGAGGACCGGTGCGCCCCATGGCGATATGCTAGGGCATATATATCCTTTGTCAAGGAGTTCCTGCAACTGTTCCTTCAATTTCCTTAACTCCACCGGTGCCATCCTATAAGGTGTGCGAGAGATAGCGGATGTCCCCGGTAATAAATCAATCCTAAACTCGACTTCTCTAGCAGGTGGGAATCCGGGAATCTCCTCCGGGAACACATCAGCAAACTCTGCTACCACTGGTACATCCTCAACTTTTATTTCTTTACTCTTTCCCGACGTGTCCACGGCATAGATGAGATAGCCCGTGTGACCACGTTCCAACAATTGGGACATTTTGACCGCCGAAATCAACGGAATCTTCGCACGAGTTCCGTTGCCATAGAAAGTCCATTGAATCCCCAAATCAGATCTGAACCGCA
Organism: Haberlea rhodopensis; assembly: GCA_907163345.1. NCBI lineage: Eukaryota > Viridiplantae > Streptophyta > Magnoliopsida > Lamiales > Gesneriaceae > Haberlea > Haberlea rhodopensis. The sequence continues at coordinate 8,607,415 of CAJQUN010000006.1, read as the reverse complement.
CTGTTCTCTGCCGACAATCTACAACTGCCTGATATCTGTTCAGAATGTCGATGCCCACAATGCAATCAAAGTCTGACATACCCAACACGATCAAATCTGCCTTCAACTCGTTGCCCTCAAAATAAATGAGGCAATCCGCAAGAAACTGATCGGCAATAACATTTCTTCCAGTGGGTGTCGAGACCATGAGAGGCGTGGGTAACTAAGACGTGCGCATATGGTGTCTCACCACAAAGCCAGCAGATACAAAAGAGTGTGAGGCACCTGTATCTATCAAAATAAAAGCAGGGTACTAAATAAATGGCACATACCGGCGATCACCTCCTCCGGGGCTGCCTATGCCTGCTCTCTGGTCAGTGCATACACTTGTCCCTGGGACGGTCCCACTGTCTGACCTCCCGATGGTCGAGGCATAATCTGCTGCCTCTAATGCACTGTCCTGTCCTCAAATCTCGGCCTGTTCCCTTGGAAATCTGACTGTCCTCCCTGAGTGGGGCAATACCGAGAGATGTGGCCCATCTTACCACAAATGTAACAAGCAGTGCAATTGATCGAAGAGTGTGGCCCTCCACAATTGTCACACCTTGACTCCCCCGATCTATTCACTTGCATGGGCCCCCGGTTGGCCAATAGATTGCTCTTCTTGTTCTCTTGCTTTCGCTTAAAAGATTTCTTTCCGCTGAACCGAGAGGATGAAGAAGCACCACGAGGCTTAAATGACTCTCCTCGGGGCCTCAAGCTATCAGTAACTTGCCTCTGTTGTGGCACGTGTGGGGGTACAACATTAGGATAGGCCCTAACTCCGATCTCCGCAAGTTCTGCTCTAGTAAGAGCATCATCGAAAGAAGTGGGGTTGTTGGTGATAACCCGGTCAAATAACTCCGCCCGTAACCCCTTCAAAAAGTGCCTCATCTTTGCATGTCCGCTTGTGGCAATATGAGGGACATACCTCAGCAATGAAGAATAGTGCATAGCATAGTCTGATACTGTCATGCCTCCTTGCTTCAAGTTTGTGAATTCATCTTCCTTTATCTGTCTCGCAGCCGCAGAAAAATACCGGTTCAGAAACCGGGTTCTGAAAAGAGTCCAATCAATTAACATACCTTGAGCCCTCAGTTCCATCACCGTGGTCTTCCACCACATGGAATGTTTCTTTGCTAGCTGGAACTCCGCCAACCTAAGCCATGCCGTCCTTGCACAAGGAGCGGACACAAATATCTGTTCCAATCTCTAAAGCCACTCCTCGGCCTCTTCCCCTGTCTCTGTCCCCTCAAACCGGGGCGGGTGGAAGGTCAGAAACTGAGTCAAACTAAGCTCACCAGGTAGCAACAACTGAGCCAATGGTTCCACACCTACAGCTGGTGGAGGTAAAGGATTTGTCTGGCCTATACTTGCATTAACACTGCCAACGTCACCTACCTCTTCATTGAGATTCCCCAAGTTCATAGCCGCCATGCTGTAACACAAGGGTTAACAACAATTCCAAAACAATATATATGTTATGCTGTTAGATAACATAAACAATAATAAGCATGTTAGTATAACAGTATTGTAAGGACCCCCTAGCCCTTAACCCTTGATTAGTGTATTAACCACTATGTGTGGCACATGCTTTCAATAAAAAAAACAATCGGGAAACTCAGATGATGCTTTACCATTGAATGGCAATTACAAAATTTTCTTTAATACTCAATGTTATAAGATCATCATCCTAACAACAAATATACTCATAGAGTTCGCCCATTACCATCCCCTTTACACCACTTTTTACATTGTGGACTTTTATAAAAATTTGGGCAGAGTCTCCCCATAAATTGAGCTATCCCGAAACAAAAGCACATCACATAACATAATTCCCGGCCAGGGAAAACACAATACTCAACAGAATACAGCAACACTAAGTAAATTCCCAGCCAGGGAAGACACCACACATAAGACAACAAAAGTGGGTTTCAACACCCACATAATACACCAATGACTCTCATATCATTAGCAATTCTACTCTTAATTGAATGCAACATAGAATGAAAGAGAGAAAGGCTCATGCCTTTATATACAACCCATATACAAGTATAACCGTGCTCACATGCGAGCATCATGAATGTGTATATAATCCTCGGGTGTATATAAGTACTCTGTACGATACCGTGCTCCATCAAGTCCTGGTACCACGATCCTGGGAGTACCTCCAATCAACAGCTCGAACTCAGCTCCAAGACCATTGATGTACCTGTTCACCTGTCCCAACAGAGACAGCCCCCAACGGGGTGAGCATACCAATACACAAAATCCCATAATCACAATAATGAAACTCATAATTTACAACAAAAGTAAATACTAATGAATTTAAATGATACTCCCTGGATGGCAACGTCCTCATCCGGGATTCCGTGTACTGTCCCTGTTCTCACAATCATCAAACTCATCAAATCTCAAAAATCAGTAAATCAACACATTGATTAACTCATCGCATGCCTGATTCTCAAATATCAATAATTAATGATTCCAAATTCATTATACATACAAATATAGATATCTCAATATCTAATACTGATTTCTCAACTTCGCTATCAATCACAGATAGCTCAAATGCCTCGCATTTATTTTACCAATTCTCCATTATACTCAGACATCTCAAATGTCTTACAATGATTACATGATTCCACAGTCATTCTCAGGTATCTCAATGCCCTACAATGGTCATATAAAACCAGTACCCCATATATCATGTAAGGTTATACTACTCTAGTATTACGCACGCTTGTGGCAGCGATGTCAAGATTAGGCTGTTCCATAGTTATATCAACACATATATATAACCATACCCACAACCATCTAATGCAATTAAAATACATTATGCATTTCACAAATGCTCTCATATAAAGTAATGCTCGTACGTCGCACGTACCTTAAATCTCCGTAGTCCAAGCCAAACCTTGCTTGGGTTCCATGCCCCGAGGGATGATGTGCTAATATGATAAATAATTCATAATTATTTACGAACATGCAAACCCATGCTCAAGCACACCCATAACCCTTATAAATAAAATATTGTCAACACACGACAATTGACCATTTAAAGGACCCGGGGTAGAGCACATGCAGGGAGGGGAAAGCGAATGAGACATCAACAAAAATTGTTCAAGAATCCCCCTTCAATTTTCGAACCCTAACATCACAATTCGAACCCAATTAAGCACCATAATTCAACTAAAATATGAATTAATCGATCAACAACATGAATAATCGCCCCTCCTGCCAAAACCCCCAATTTTCGAACCCAAACCCTCACGCATACAGGGCAAAATTCGAACCATAATCATCACCAAAGAGACTCAAAAGCTGAACCATGTGAAGCATAAGAATTTATCCAAAACAATCAGCAAGATTTTCGAAAAAACCCAACACATTTTCGAACCAATTGGCAAGTAATTTTTGAACCACAAAGTATGAAATTTTGACCCAAACAACAGTACAAAACGCCCCAAAAACGTCTGAAGAAAAGCCCCAAAAACGTACCAAAAATCGAGCCCCAAATCGGGCAGATTCGAAATTTTGAACCCCTGCGCTTTTCTGGCAAACCCGAACGCGATTCTCGACGAAACATCAAATTCTTGGTATGGAAAGGTGCGCCTGGAAGAGACGAAGCCGGTGGTGGGTCGGACGCGCCGGATGGCGGCCGGACGGCGGCGGGCGCACGGCTTGAAGCGGCGAGGGTCGAGGAAATCAGGAAATCAGCGGGGAGAGAGAGAGAGGCGGGCAAGGTGAAGAAAAGGCTTCCAATAATTAAAATCTCGGGTTCAACTGATATTTATAGCAAAAATACCCCGAAATACTAATAGCCCCACAAATACATCATGATTCATTAAAAATCATCTGTTTTCAAAAATTCTCTCTCTAACTTCAAAACCCCCTACCGGTGCCCACACAAAGCACCCCAGATCCCGAGTCACACTAAAAACCCAACTCATAGGTTTTTCACCCAAATGAGAATACAATCTCAACCTCAGGATCCAACGATCCCGACTACCCAAATAGACGAGCCCGGAAGGCCCAACACCGCGATTAAACTCCAAATCGCCACGTAAAACAACTTTAGGGGTCATTAATACTCTGGGATTAACATCTATAATCCCTGGTCATCACAATATCCCCCACAAAAGAATTTCGTCCTCGAAATTAGCACCGGTGTATCACGTAACACCCAGGCTACACAACAACATGAAGCCATAACCTCGATTCTTGACCATATCAGAATCATATTAATAAACGCGAGGGTAACTACCTCGCACCAAAGTCTGGAATGAAATAAACTTCCAGTCCACCAAAAACGAAAGAGCGTCGGCACAACATAACGCTAACAATCCAAAAGCAGTTAGTCAACTAAAACTACAAGGATTCGAATCGCTCCCGATTCCTTTGTGATGACACGGATGATAGCGGTGATGTGTCCCGCTGTGTCGATTTATATTCATTTCTCTATGAGGACACGGTCTATAGCGATGGTTTATTCCGCTATATTTATTGGCGATGGTTCATTCCGCCAGGTGTATTTATAGCGACGGTTCATTCCGCTATATTTATTGGCGATGGTTCATTCCGCCAGGTGTATTTATAGCGACGGTTCATTCCGCTATATTTATTGGCGATGGTTCATTCCGCCAGGTGTATTTATAGCGATGGTTCATTCCGCTATATCTATTGGCGATGGTTCATTCCGCCAGGTGTATTTATAGCGACGGTTCATTCCGCTATATTGATTGGCGATGGTTCATTCCGCCAGGTGTATTGATAGCGATGCCTCTTTCCGCTACTATGTGGACGATGATTCATACTCAGGTGTATAGCGAGGTTTCATGCCACTTATTATATGACGAGGTGTCATGCCGTCGATTCTATAGCGAGGGATTTTGCCGCTATGTACTCAGCACAGGATTTTGCCGCCTTCGAGCGATGGGTGCTGATTACGCACTATTATTGAGCGACGGAGACAGGTATGACGCTATATCACTAGCGATGAGGTATGAGATATTGCTATTTTATTAGCTTTATTGTAGCTGGCATGCATTGATATACATGTTTTATTATGCCTATTTTACTAGCATGATAGTGGATGACATACGCTGATGTACATGTATCGTCACTAGTGGGCAATGTTTTAGATGCCATGAGTTGGCATGTGTCGTCACGGGATGACGATGACGATGGTGTAGGAGATGTCTTATTAGACATGCATCATCGTTACGATGATCGATGCGTTGAGTATACGTATTCAGTGGTATGCCTTGGGTGCCAGTACCGAGCACAAGGTGGTGTGTGCGACACCGATGGACGTGACCCTTATACCGAGCGGGTTGCTCGAGGAATGGTTGGATGCGCTGTACATGTGATTGTACCGCAGCTTACGATTGGGGGTAATCATTTTACGAGTGGTGATACCCTTGAGGTATGCTCGTTGGAATGGCTTTTGGCCATGTGATTTGACGACAGGAGTAATCATGGAGGAAATTACTCGCTTTCTGTCGATGTGACATGAGGTAGACATGGTCACACCACCCTTGAGGGTGTAGGATGGGTCCTAAGGGAGTAGGATCAGGTTATGTTAAGTACATAGGGACATTGGAGTGTCCAGGGTGTATCGGCATTGAGGAGTGTTGGATAAAGACCCACTACTCTATTGAGTTTTCTTCCCATAGTATGTTATACCATGTGGAAACGTCCGTCTTGTTGGTAGGTTTGAGGTGAACCTAGAGAGGCAGCGACTGGTTTGTCTGCCGTGTGTGTGCAGCACCCTGATGGGCTTGCTAGAGCCGTTATACTGCTCGTTGGAACCAAGTTTGGCAATCGTAAGGTGATGCGATGTGGATCGTGGTGGACTCTAGTAGTCACCACATCATTTGAGGTTGTGCGTGCCTCGCTGAAACGTGTATACGTTTATGTTTAATCTTGGAGACTTGTCTGGGACAGCTCAGGATGTTGGAGTACCAACAAGAGAGTCATCAGGTTGTTATTGACTCAATCTAAAGGAACCCGTGTATTGGGATACAATGGGTGTTATTGTATCCAGTTTTTCCGAACGATGGTTCGAGACTTGTGGATCTCGAGTTCGATGGCACTTCCCTTGCGAGGAAGGAGGTAGTATTATACCTATTTGGGAATCTTGAAAGATTCGGTAAGTTGGTGCAAGTGGTGTTGATTTTGGGAATCACACCGTGTATTGTTAATCGTCGATTTTCATCCTCCACTGAGTAAGGAATGACTCAGAATTGACGGTTGTGTTTGGGGCTTAGGGATATGTGGTAGATACCCGAGCCGAGTGCATTGAGTATGCATGTGATATCAGTGCTTAGGCAGGTATACCGGTGAGTATACGAATGCCAGTTATTGATTTCCTCTCTGTTAAGCATAGAGTTATGCTATTTTTGGATGGTTAAATCTCTGATGAGAGATATGGAACACCTTGAGATTGGGAATCTCCATGGCACGATGATTATGAGGGATAATCGTGAAGTTAGTTGACTCCCTTGAAGAGGGATTTTCTTGTGAGGGTTAAGGTATTTCCCTTGTTGGTGTTTTCCTTCGAGTTATGCGACAGCCTTCCCAAGTTTGGATTGTTAAATCCGAGGATTTTCGAGGGATGGCAGGATTTCGGATTGGTTGAGTGTCGCTGACGACACAAGCGTTGAGGATGCAATGGGTTTATTGCATGCCCCTTAAGAAATTTAAACTCTGCGGAGTCTCGGTTGTTATTTATGACCAGGACGTGATTCTTGGAACATCCGGAGGTGGACATCTCGTGAGATGTCTTTTGTTTGAATTTGTGGCCGTGAGTTGCCCAAATTAAGTTGCAATGAGGCGACTACTCCTTCGATGGAGGAAGTTGAAAGTGGAAACCAGGTTTGGTATGGGTACACCGTGGTTGTACTAGTGTTTCCCTCGTAACGATGTATGTTAGACATCGTGAGTCTTGATAGAGATGTCATTGGATGATATCTACGATAGAATCAAGAGCGATTCGAATCCTTGCAGTTTCAGTTGACTAACTGCTTTTGGACTGTTAGCGTTGAGTTGTGCTGACGCTCTTTGACGTTATGATGGATTTGGAAGTCTATTCCACTCCAGAGTTTGACACGAGGTCAACGTTCTTACGGTTGAGGTGTCATTCAGGATGTGTTCGTACTGTTGTATTAGAACGAAGGATGACTGTCTGATCTACAGTCGTAAGTATCAGTTGTTTCGCAGTCATGAGGGACTGACTTTTGGGATGACCCGCATCGAGGTACGTTTTACCTCTTGGGTGATATGTTGGTTTTGGTATGTCGCTCTGTTTCAGAGTTAGATGAGAGGTAAGTATCCTCGCGTTTATTAATACGATTCTGATATGGTCAGGAATCGAGGTTATGGCTTCATGTTGTTGTGTAGCCTGGGTGTTACGTGATACACCAGTGCTAATTTCGAGGACGAAATTCTTTTAGTGGGGGATATTGTGATGACCAGGGATTATAGGTGTTAATCCCGGAGTATTAATAATCCCTAAAGTGGTTTTACGTGGCGATTTGAAATTTAAGAGAGGTGTTGGGCCTTCTGGGCTCGTTTATTTGGGCAGTTGGGATCGTTGGACCCAGAGGTTGAGATCGTATTCACATTACGGTGTAAAACCTAAGAGTTGGGTTTTTTATGTGTCTCGGAATCTCGGGTGCTATGTGAGCACCGGTAGAGGGTTTTGGAGTTAGAGAGAGAGTTTTTGAAAACAGATGATTTTTAAGGAATCACGATGTATTTGTGGGGCTATTAGTTTTTCGGGGTATTTTGCTATAAATACAAGTTGAACCCGAGAATTTTAAGAAAATATCATTTCAGCCCCAATTCTTCCCTCTCTCTCCCGCGATGCGACTCCCGCTGCTACAGGACCCCCGCCGCTTCAAGCGGTGCGCCCGCCGCCGTCCGGCCGCCGATCGGCGCGTGCGACCTACCCACGGCTTCGTCTCGACGAGGCGCTCCTTTCCCCTCTGTCAATTGAAGGTTTCGTCGCGTCCTGGAGTCGGATTTTACAGAAAGGCGTCGATCCCCAAAAGTTAGGGTTCATCGATTTTGAACGTTTTTGCTTCCGATTTTCGTTGGGTAATCTCCCTTACCCCTTGTTCTTCTTTTTCGTGCTTTTCCCTGCTTTTTGGTGATTTTGGTTCGAAATAATTTTCGAAAATTGTAGGGTTTGATTTCGAAAATTTGGGGGTTTTTGGCAGGGGTATTATTTCGTGCAATTGATCGATTATTGCATGTTTTAAGAGTATTATGATGCTGGATTGAGATCGAATTGAGAAGCTTTGGTTCGAATTTGAAGAATTTTAAGAGTTGGGATTTAAAGGCTTGTTTGGGTTCGATTTTAAGGGGGTTGAGTTCGAAAATGGGGAGTTTTTGTCAAGGGATGTTGATTCTTGCTTGGATAGCTTAATTGACATTTTAGATGAATTATGGTATTTAATTGGGTTCGAAATTGTGAGATTAGGGTTCGATTTTTGTAGGGCATTCTTGAACAAATTTCGATATTTTCTCATTTATTTCCTTCCCTGCATGTACCCTGCCCCGGGTCTTTTAAGAGGATAATTGTCGTGTATTGACAATGTTGTGAGGGATATGGGTGTGCTTGAGCATAGGTTACATGTTCGTAAATAATTGTGAATTATTTATCGTGTTAGCACATCATTCCTCGGGGCATGGAACTCGAGCAAGGCTTGGCTCGGACTTCGGAGATTTAAGGTACGTGCGACGTACGAGCATTTCTATATTTTAAGGCATATGTGAATGCATAATGAAAATTTGATTTCATTGAATAATCGCGCATGAGGATTATATATATATATGTTGATATAGCCAAGGAATGACCCAAATCTTGATATCGCCGCTTGTAGCGTGCGTGACACTAGAGTAGGATGACTCTTGCATGATATATGGGGTACTGGGTTTATTTGACTATATTAGGGCATTTGAGATGCCTGGGAATGATCGTAAAATCATGTATTCTTCGTAAGACATTTGAGATGTCTAAGTTCGTAGAATCGTGTATTCATTATAAGACATTTGAGATGTCTAGGTTTGTAGACTCATGTATTCATTATAAGACACTTGAGATGTCTAAGTATAATGAAGGATTGGTAAAATAAATGCTAAGGCATTTGAGCTATCTGTGATTGATAGCAAGGTTGTGAAATCAGTATTAGATATTGTGATATCTGTAATTGCATGTTTAATGAATTTGTAATCACTATATGTTGATATTCGAGGATTAGGCATGCGATGAGTTAATCAATGCGTTGATTTACTGATTTATGAGATTTGATGAGTTTGATGTTGTGAGAACAGGGACAGTACACGGAATCCCGGATGAGGATGTTGCCATCCAGGGAGTATCATTTAAATTCATTAGTATTTACTTGTGTTGTAAATTATGAATTTCATTATTATGATTATGGGATTTTGTGTATTGGTATGCTCACCCCGTTGGGGGCTGTCTCTGTTGGGACAGGTGGACAGGTACATCGATGGCTATGGAGCTGAGCTCGAGCTGTTGATTTGAGGTACTCCCAGGATCGTGGTACCAGGGCTTGATGGAGTACGGTATCGTATAGAGTACCTATATATACACCTGAGGATTTATACATATTCATGATGCTCGCATGTGAGCACGATTATACTTGTATATGGATTGTATATAAAGGCATGAGCCTTTCTCTCTTTCATTTAAGGTTGCATGCAATTAGGTTGAATTGCTAGAATGATATGAGAGTCATTGGTGTATTATGTGGGTGTTGGAACCCACTTTTGTTGACATATGTGTGGTGTCTTCCCTGGCTGGGAATCTACTTGTATTACTGCTTTCTGTTGAGTATTATGTATTCCCTGGCCGGGAATTTTGTTATGTGTTGTACTCTTTTTTTAGGGATAGCTCTATTTATGGGGAGACTCTGCCCAAATTTTTATAAAAGTTTACAATGTGAAAAGTGGCACCAAGGGGTTGGTAAAGGGCAAACATATGAGTCTTTCATTGACAGGCAATGATTAAGTATCATCAGAGCTTCCCGATTGACATTTTATAGAAAGCATGTACCACACATAGTGGTTAATACACTAATCAAGGTTTAAGGGCTTGGGGTCCTTACATATTCTGTACACTGATGCATCACTGCAGGGCTTGGGATGTGTTCTGATGCAAGATAAGCATGTGGTAGCTTATGCGTCGAGACAGTTGAAGCCGCATGAGACTAGATATCCAGTCAATGACTTGGAGTTGACAGCTATCATCTTTGCTTTGAAGATTTGGCGGCATTACTTATATGGTACGTCGTTTACCATTTATACGGATCACAAGACCTTGAAGTTCTTGTTTACTCAAGCGGAGTTGAATATGCGGCAGAGGAGATGGATGGATTTACTCAAGAATTATGATTGTGAAATAGAGTACCATCCTGGAAAAGCAAACTTGAAGGCATACGCCTTGAGTTGAAAGGTAAAGAGTACTGTGGAGGACGCCATACACTTATCGGCTATGATGACTTCTTGTTGCCATCTGGGCTATGATTTTGATGTGGATGCATTGTCGGTATGGGTATCGACTTTATTGGCAGATCCGAACATTTATAACAATATCAGGAGAGCCCAGAAAAGGGATGATGAGGTTCAGAGGTGGTCATCATTGGTACTTCAAGGACAGCCATCAAATTCCGGGTGGCTGAGGATGGTTCTTTGAGACTCGATAACCGTTGGGTAGTCCCGAGTACGCCAAAGTTGCGTAGAGGGATCTTGCAGCGAGCTCACAGCAGCCGATTTAGTATCCACCCAGGAGGGAGAAAAATGTATAAGGATCTTTGTGATCAATTTTGGTGGAAACGGATGAAGCGTGATGTGATCGCTTTTGTTAAGAGGTGTTTAATCTGTCAGCAGGTTAAGGCAAAGAGGCAGAGACCTGGTGGCGAGCTAAGGAGCTTAGAGATACAGGAATGGAAGTGGGAACACATATCTATGGACTTTGTGACCCACTTGCCGAGGACTACTTCTGGTTGTGATGCCATTTGGGTGATCGTGGGCAGGCTGACGAAGGTAGCTCACTTCATTTGTGAGACCCTGTTATCTTAAAGAAGATACTAGGTGCAATTATGAGAACTAATCATATATAATCAGAGTGTTAATCGTGTTGACATCTTGAGCTTAAGGGTCACATGTACCAATAAAAATTTCAAAAGAAATTAGTTACATTCCTCAAAACAATAGGAGTGACACTAATAGTTCTACTCTACTACTTGTAGAGACTACACGAAAGAACTCTGCTCTGCTATCGTTGTAGCACTCCTTACAGCTCAAAGTATCAACCCCGACCCTGGTTCTCCTTAGCAAAAGCACCTACAAGAACAACCCCAACCCATAAGCACATCGATCGCGGCGTTACCGATTGATCGCGCCAAACTCGCGATCGATCGCTGGAGTGCTCTGCCTCGCACTCTGGTTCTCGCGATCGATCGGTAAAATGTGCCGATCGATCGCCCATGTTCTGCATATCGCGATTTTTCCAGATTTCATTGACACCCATTTTCATACCCTTCGATCTAGCATGTAAGACACACTACATGCTTGAACAATTATTCTAGTAGCTCAATACACTACCCTGAGTGTATTCATATCAAATTCATACCCCAAACTCAAACCCACGTGCATTAAAATTGCCCATTTACATCAGTACTCAACCAAACTTTCTGGAAACAGGGTAACATATTTCTTTTCCAGATTTTTCGAGCACCTCATTTCATGCTATTGAAACTACAACATATAACATAAAACATGCTCGAACAAAAACGCCATGGGCTTTACAAAACTACCATGCATGTACTCAAATCAAAGGTTTACCAAAAACCTAGCTAACATGCATGATAATATCTCCACAACTTCACTCCCATCCCATATTTTCCAGAAAAACAGGGCACACACCTTACCCAGATTTTTGAACACTATATTTTACATGCTTAAATCCTTCACATAAAACATGTAACATGCTCAAGGAAAAATACTGGAAGCTTCATAACAATACCATGTAAGCATTTAAATCAAAGGTTTTAAGAAACCTAAGCTAACATGCCATTTTCACACCACTTAAAAACATGAACTTAATCAAGCTTAAATAAAAAACAGAGCATGGTTTCTCACCCTACTTTGCTCCGATTTTTGAAAGGCTTCCAAGCAATGAAAATGGAAGGGCTCCTCTCAATGTTGCTTAGCAGGTGCTGGAGATAATTTGGGAGAGAAATGGCGAGATTTGGAGTGGAGGAGAAGGGATGAATCATTGTGCCAAGTGGGGGTATGGTCAGCTTATGATGTGTCATCAGCATGGGTTGGGGGGGGGGGGGGGGGTGGTTGGGTGTTGGGTGGTATGATGTGTTATGTTTTGGTCCCGGTATTTCGTACGATGTATAAAAATATCCTCACATGATATTTATAGTATTTTCTCAATAAAATACTTCAATTCCCATTTAAACATGCTTCACCAAAATAAATAACACACACCCCAATAATCATGCCACAACCCCAAAATCCCAACATATATCACATGCACTCTGAAATGCACCTCCCCAATAATAACAATTCAACCCTATGAATTAACACAAAAATCATCATAATTTAATTAATTATTTAAAATCACATAATCATTTCGGAGATATCACATCATTCCCTACAGTATGACGTACACATACTTGAGGATGGCTCAGCTGTATGTCCGGGATATATTGAGACTGCACGGGATTCCAGTGTCTATTGTATCTGACAGAGATCCGTGATTTACATCTCATTTTTAGGGAGGTCTACAGTCTGGGTACTGATGTGAGGTTGAGTACAGCATATCATCCCCAGACGATGGTCAGACTGAGCATACTATACAGACGCTTGAGGACATGCTACGGGCTTGTGTATTAGAGGTCGATGCCTCGTGGCAAGATTCATTGGCCTTGGTAGAGTTCTCTTACAATAATAGCTCTCAGGCGAGTATTCAGATGGCTCCGTTTGAGGCTCTGTATGGTAGGCGTTGTAGGTCTCCATTATACTGGGATGACTTGACCAGTAAAGCAGTGGGAGGACCCAAACTGATTAGGGGAATGGAGGATAAGATAAAGGTTATCCGTCAGAAAATGAAGGCAGCCCAGGACATGCAGGCAGCCTATGCAAATAAACGGCGGAGACCGCTGGAGTTTCAGTTGGGAGACAGGGTCTTTTTGAAGATCTCACCTTTCAGAGGTGTTGTGCGGTTTGGTATGCGCGGGAAATTGTCTCCAATGTATGTTGGACCGTATGAGATTTTACAGCGCATCGGTACCTTGGCTTACCGTTTGGCTTTGCCACCGTCATTATCTGGTATTCACGACGTATTCCATGTATCTATGTTGCGGAAATATGAGCCGTATCCATCACATGTGTTGCAGCCTTCTGAGGTACAATTAGATTCTGATATGTCCTACGAGGAACGGCCAGTCACGATTCTAGATAGAGCTGATCGCAGACTTCGGAACAAAGTGATACCGATGGTCAAGGTTCAGTAAGGATCGCAGGGGTGTCGAGGAGGCCACGTGGGAGACGGGGCGGCATATGGTGCAGCACTACCCGAAACTACTTTCTGGTATGTAATTTATGTTTAGTTTTGGATTGGTAAGTGCATGTGATTTTGAGGGTGAAATCTTATAAGTAGGGGAGTATTGTGATATCCCCGAAATAATTATATGCATCTGGGCATTAATTATGTTTATGCAATTATTATGGTGTTAATTAATTTAGTGTTAGAATTAATTAATATGGTGAAACGCTTAGTCACATGGTGGGCGTGACCCGGTAATGCATTTCGGGGTGCATGTGATGCATGTTGGGAAATTGGGTGTTGGTATGGTTTATTGTGGTGGGTAATGATTATTTTATGTAAAGCATGTTTTAATTGGAATTATGGTGCATTTCTGGAAAATGCTTTTAAAATATCATGTTATGATATTTTATACATCATGCTAAAAACCGGGACATGTTTAATCAACCCTATACACACTACCCCCTTCTTTTACTCTTCAATCATTCACATCTCTCATATCACTCCCCACCCTATCCCCAAAACCCCTTTTATCGGTCAAAAACAAGGCAGAGGATGAGATTTCCAAAAATCTGGGTTGCTTAAATTCTTGCTGAGCTTTGAAGCCTAATAGTGGTATGAATCCTTCCTTGGTTAGTTTATTATGCTTTGTGTTTGAAATGGGTTTGTGTTAGGGATTCAGAAATGGTTTGAGATTGAGTATATGGTGTTTTTGGATGGGTTTTGGAGTATGTTATTGTTGATGGTTGTTTTGGAGTAATATTGGTGTTTTTGATGTTTTGGGTTGAAGTTTTTGAGTTTTATGTGGGTTGGAGGAGTTCTGTACATGAAAATGGCGATTTCTCGCATTTACAGAGCTTCTCGATCGATCGAGCATGTCTTTCGATCCCGGCAGGGCTGCGAGTGGGAACATTTTGATCTTTTCGATCGATCGAGAAGAACTCCCGATCGATCGAGGTGACTTCACGATCGATCGGTGTGGACGTCTCGATCGATCGAGATGGGTAGCAAGGCGTTGGGCGCTGGATGGTCAGCTCGCGATCGATCGAGCGTAAGGGCCAATCGGTCGCGAGTCTTAAAATGTGATGTTTTGGATTTTTGGCTATTTTAATGAGATTTTTGGTATTGGTTCATAAATTGGCTTCTAATATTGGTTTGTATGATTGTGTAGAACCATCCCAGGTAGTGATAAGTGTGATTTTTACACTTAATTTGATATATGATTAGGGGTGTTTTTGTAGTGATTCCTAGAAAATATTACACGTTTTGGTATATATTTGTATATGTCAGGAATCTAGGTCCAAATGCATAAAACTGGATTAAATGGGCTTAAAAATGCTGAAAAGGACCAAACTGAGCAAATCTGGAAAAGGAGGGACCAAATCGCAAGATTGGAGATTTGAGGTCCGCGATCGATCGGCAATGACGAAGATCGATCGCGGATGTGAAAAATTTGGTTATTTTGTCCAGAATGTTTCCGCGATCGATCGGCAACTGACGAAGATCGATCGCCAAACCCTGAAAAATCGAGATTTTGTTTCCTTCTTGGTTATTTTGTGTCCAAACTTTACCAAACTCCTTCACCACTATATATATTATGTCTTTGACGAAAATAGGGGGACTTTAATCAGATTTACACCCTAGGAATAGCCTCCATACATCCTATCATCCTCCATATCACCATCATCCACCTCCATCCATCAACCATCCTAGGATTTTGGAACACCTCCAACAAGGCGATTAAAGTGACAATCGAGAAGGAAGCAAGAGAAGGAGCGAGGATCTACAACCGGAGTCGACGCTGGGAGTTTTTCTTTGTCTCTAATTCTTAGTTTTGTTTTGATTTGATTTATTTGAGGAAATAAGATTAATTATCGAGGCTAGGCAATCCTTTGTCATGAACCTATGATTTGATGATTTATCGATTGAATTCCTTTAATTCTTTGCGTATAATTTATTGATCTTTCATGCTTTTGATGGATTGATCACCCTTGAATGATTACTTTATTGCAATTGAAATGACCATAGGATATTGCAATATGATATAATAAATTACACCGTGGGTTTTAGGTTGAGACGGACCAAGTAAAATCTAGCACACGTGTGATAGCAATAGATTTACCAAAATCGAAGGCTAGTAGTTTTCATAGATCTTTATTCGATATTAATTGTGCAATAAGGACACGGGAGTGGTTTACTGCAACATTAATATTAGACTTGTTATAACTGGACCAAAGTGTAACGAATGCATTAGGAAAACTCGTCACCTTAGAAATATTTGGATATTCAATTGAGAATTGTAGGGGATTGCATTGGTAAGCCAAAGTCTCGATAATCTTCTCTAGTGGATTTTTCTCGTTTACTTTTATTGACTTGTTTGGATTAGTAGTTAGTTTAATTAACTACTAGTTTAATTATTAATTCAATTTCGTAGGTTAAATATAGTTAAAAGCATCTTATTTGATACTTGTTTGTTAGTCCCTATGGGTTCGACAATCAGTATTCTTCCTATCTATACTAAAACTTGACACCGTGCACTTGCGGTATAGAATCGCTTCACTCGACAGTTTAAAATAATAGCGATCAGGTAGCCACACAACAAAGGAGATAAAGTCCAACGACATCTCCACATTTGGAAGAAAGGTACGTAGTGAGACGTACGGGCATCGGACGGTAAAAATGTATTTTTACGCATTGAATTGGTTATGCATTATGGTTGCATACATGGATTTGATTATGCATTATGGTTGCATACATGGTCTTGGTTATGCATCATGGTTACATGGTTTGGTTATGCATTATGGTTGCATGTGTATATTGGATGCATTGGTGCATGTGATTGTGAGTCGAGATTATATTCCAGTGATGGAGAATACTTGCCGCCAGTGGCGTATCGATGTGAATACTTGCCGATGTCATATGTAGCTATGAGAGAATATTTGCCACTAATATGAAGCGAAGAACACGACCGCTGTCATATTATAGCGAGGGATATTAGTGCCGCTGGTATTGTCTAAGCGAGGAGTATTTCCGCTGTCATGTTAACGCGAGGGGTATTATGCCACTGATATAATAAGACTTGGAAATTGGTTATGGGTATTCACGGAATTGTTGCATGTCATGACATACATATTGGCGTTATAATCTATTGGGTTGATTGTAGTACAGGAACAACCAAAGGGAGCATTAAATGTATTAAATACAGGAAGTTATTCCTATTTACGGTTTATGTATTTCTAAATTACAATCATATTATTGTGAATATGGTTTGTTACATGCTAATGCTTTTGGGGTTGTTTCATGTAGGTACTTTTGCGTGGACGGGCTAAGGCGGGTTGATGCGGTGAGCTTGTGAGGAGTGCTTTTGATGTAGCTGGCATAATTCTTTTGCATAGTCTCTACTCTAGGAGTAGTGTAAAGCTATAGAATTAACATTCAATTGATTGGGAATGTAATTAATCCCTTTTGGAAATTTTATTTTGGCACTGTAATCTTAACAGCTCAAGGCATCAACACGAACTTTACACTCTATAGATGTATGTAAGGACCCCCGCCTTAACCTGTTATTAGTTATTAATCCATGCCATTAGTGCATACAATCATATTACCATGGGAAGGAAATCATATACAAGTGTAACATCATATACCATCTATAAAATTTCTTGCATTAGAACCCCATAATGTTCAACTTCCCCAATCAAAACCACTTTCATAGTATGCACCCTAACAATACACTAACATTCTCTCAGTTCATTTAGTAATTCCTTATTTAATTGCATGCAACCAAATAAATGAAGAGAGAAAGCCATTGCTCATTTATACATTCCATATACACGTAAAGACGTACTCACATGAGAGTACTCAATGAACAAGCGTGTATCTAATGTATAAAAGGCTCTACCAGATACTGTCACTGGTACTTCAGTCCTGGAAGCACCTCCCAAGCACAGCTCGATCTCAACTCTGGATCTATGTACTCGTTCAACCAGTTCTGGTACCTCGATCCTGGAAGTACCTCAAATCAACAGCCCGAGCTCAACTCCAAAGGTACTGCTACACCTGTATCACATGCCCCAACAGAGACAGCCCCCACACGGGGTGAGCATACCAATACCACCAATCCAAAAATCATAATATTGCAGTTCATAATTTACAGAATGTAAATGCCATAATTTAAATGATACTCCCTGGATGGTATCATCCTCATCCGGATCCCCTGTGTTGTCCCTGTTCTCAAAATAACCAAACTCATCAAATTCCCAAAGCCAGTTAATCGTCACATAGATTAACTAATACCAATTCTATTATGCTAGTTCCATAATCAATAGGGTAAAATCATTATATAAAAGACCGTAGATATCACATATATCTAACCAATGATTCCATGTTCCTATTTCATTGCTCGCTCCACAATGTCGGCATTTCAAACCCCACGCACGCTCAACGATAGCGGCGTCATAACCGATGGTCGCTCAATGGCGACAACATCCCAAATCATTGCTCGCTTAATAGCGGCACCGTATGGTTCCCAATGTATGTCCATTTAGCGCAATTACTATTTACCATGCATATCACTATCCATTGATAGCAAGTACCATGTACCATGCATTTCAACATCCATTTATTCCAAATACTACATACCATGCATTTCAATGTCAATTTAATGCAATTACCACATACCATGCATTTTACAGTTACAACATTATAATAGGCTATGCTCGTACGTCATACGTACCTTATACTTCCGTAGTTCAAGTCTGACTTTGCCTGAGTCCCACGACCCGATGAATTATGTTCTAACACATAAATAGTTCACAATTAAACACAAGCATGCAACCACGTGCCCAAGCACGTTCATAACCCCCAAACATATCGTCAATCCATGACGATTACAAAAATAAAAGCCCCCCGGCTAAGCATGCGTAATACCCAAAATATTCCATTTTTCATGTTTAAAAGATAGCCAAAAACCCAACCGAGAATTCCGTTTTATTAAATTTTGGCTCCAATCAATCCATCTTAAAGGTATAGCATTCCCATTGGAATGTAGACATTGCCCCAGAAACGGGACATTCAAACCTCGATTCCAAAATCCCGACATTTTTCCCAAAATTCCAAAAAACAAACGTCCTGCGGGCGGCGATCGATCGCCTCTTTTAGCGCGATCGATCGCCCCTGTCCAGTGGGCAAAATCGCCTCCTCGCGATCGATCGCCAACCCTCGCGATCGATCGCCAACATGATCACGATCGATCGCCTAGGCCACGCAATCGATCGCCTGCACTGTTCATCGTCATCAAAAAATTGAACTGCTCGTCGCTATCGATCGCCCCTCCTCGGCGATCGATCGTCACCTGCGATTTCCCGAAAAACTCGAGCTTCCATGGTGTTTTTCACACCCAAACTCAAAACCAACACCCCATACACCTTTAACACCTCAAATACACCCTTAAAACTAAATAAAAACTCCCACAGCAAACTTTAAGATTTTACCCAAAATCCACAAACCCAAATCTAACATGAATAACAACCAAAAACAACAATACTACTACCAAATCGAGACAATGACGAGGGGAAGACTAATACCTGATTATCTTCGAGAAAATCGGCTTCCAAGCCAAGCTACCATCGATTTTCCCATCATGGGAGAAGAGGGGAAATGGGGGGGAGAAGGGTTAGGCGTAGAGAGAGAGAGATGAGAGAGGGAAGGGTTCCGTGCCAAAATGACGGAATACCGAGTCCACTTGGTATATATAGTACCAAAACTCAAAAATACCAATCCCTTCACAAATACATGATTCGTTAAATATCATCTGTTTTCAAAAATCATCTCTCTAACCTCAATTACCATTACTAGCCCCAGTACAAAGTACTCCGGACCCCAAATCCCACCAAAGACCAAATTCCAAGGTTATCACCACGATGAGAATACAATCCCATCCCTTGGATCCAACGACTCCAAAAACATGATTTAAAATCCCCGGGAGCCCCAAAACTACAATTAATACACAATTGCCACAATAGAAACCATTAAGGGTTATTACCGCACCAGGATTAACACCATAAATTCCCGGGTATCACAATTATCCCCCACTAATAAAATTTCGTCCTCGAAATTTGCACGGCATACCACGTAATGCCGAGATTACATAATCCAAACAGATTCACATCGTCGGATCATGAACATAACATGAACGACACACCAACCGCGAGGATACCGACCTCGCACAAAAATCTGGAATGGAGTAAATCTCCCAAACCATCACAAACTCAGAGAAAGACGTCAGCATTCCCCGATGCCAACCATCTCAAAAGCAGTCAGCCAACCCTAATTGCAGATCAAACGAATCATACGTGATTCCAAAATAGATATCGTGGAGATATCATCGTCTCGATGATATCTCCACGATTTAGCCTACGATGTTAATCACACATCGTTGCCAAGGAAACTACCAGTACACTACAGTGTACTTATACCAAATCCGGTTCCCATTTTCCCAAATCTATCTCCATCAAGGAGTGGTTGCATCACATTGCAACACGGATTGGGTCACAACACGGCCCCGATTAACACGTAACACATCTCCAAAGATGTCTTCATCCGTGTGTTCCAAGAAATCACATCTTGGTCCAAACACACTATCGAGACTCTACAAGGTCTCAAGTTTCCGAAAGGACATGCAAGGACAATCAATTGCATTCCCGCCACACGTGCCAACCACGACACTCAATAAATCCAAAACGAGGTCATCCCTTGCTTACCCTAGGATTCAACGGTCCTAACACAGAGATGTTAACAATTTACTATGAAATGAATTACCAGGGCTTAAAAAAGACAATCCCTCCTCAGGGAAAATCAAGCGGACCTCACGATCATTCCTCAGAATGCATCGTGCCATCGAGATTACCAATCTCAAGGTGCCACAATCTCTCACCAGAGATTCGCCAAACCAAGCATACTAATCCGATGCTCAACAAGGAACAATTAAATGCTGGCATTCGTATACACACACTGGTATACATGCCTAAGTACCAATACTACCTACATACTCAATGCAATCGACTCGGGTATCACCAATCATACCCCAAAAGTCGCAACCTCAACTGTCAATCCTCAATCTTTCTCACTCAACGGAGAATGATAATTGACAAACCAAAAGCCAAAGGGTGTGATTCCAACATCAACACCACACGAACCAATTCAACGAATCTTCCAAAGATTTCCAATAGGTATATGAATACGTCCTTCCTCACAAGGAAAGTGTCATGAACCATGACCCTCCAACCTCGAACCACTCGGAACCAATAAATACCCAATAGGTTCAGAATAGTGCCTCAATGCCACTATTACTAAATCGAAATCGTATACACAACGTATACACATTTAACGATGTTCTGTACTAATACCATAGTACTCCATAATTTTAAGCATTTCCCCGGAGACGTCTCCTCAAACGTCTCACCGAAAGGTAAGAAATCCATTACTCGGTCCAACACCAGTAATGCTTACAATGGCTGATTTACAATCAACCCACGACTGATACCAGCTGTCTCCATGACAGTACAATTCAAATCACTCCAAAAGATGAAATCAATATAGTAGTGTTACCCCACTAGCTATATCCCACCATTCCAATTGTGACTCACGTTGCATTCCATATGCAAGGATGCTCCACTAGAGCTAATAACGACTTGTTGACACTCGTGTTGGTACTACCAACAAAATTGCGCTGTCCCAGTACAATTCCCTCAAAACAATAGACATATAAACGTTCCCGTGAGGTATTCCCTGCCTCAAACATCATGCCACATAGAGACTACAAGAGTCTACCATAAGTCCTCATCGTATCATCATACGATTCACCAAACTCGGTCCCAACGTGCAGTATAATTACCATAACAAGCACACTATAACACTGGTACAATACCTGGCTAGCAAAACGCTGCCTCCATAGGCTTATACCCAGCCTACCAACGTATCATAGGTTCCACCCGGTACAACATACCGGAGTATCCATTAGAGTAGTGGGTCATCACCCAATATTTCTCTAATACCAATGAAAAAGGACATCCCGGTGTCCTTGCCCAACCACAAAACAATCCTAATTCCGTAGAACTTATTCCACACCCTCAAGGGTGGGTGCGATCATGTATACCACATGTCACCCTCGGCATGAGCAAGTACTTTCCTCAACAACTACTCATGTTACCAGTCACTTGGCCATAGCCATTCCAACGAGTATACCCCAAAGGTACCACTACTCGTAAAATATTTACCTCAATCATGTGCTGCGGTACACTTCCTGTACGGCGCACCCAATAATTCATCGAGCGACCTGCTCGGCATAATGGTCTCGTCAACAAGTGACTCAGACCCTACTATGTGCTCACCATTGGCACTCAAACCATACGACTAAATACATAAATGTATTATCCATTGAAACGATGCTACGCATCTACATAGACATCCACTATGTCATCGTCATCCCGTGACGGTACATGTCAACACCTGACATTCACAATCTCGTCGTCAAACACGTGACGGTATATGTCGACACACGACATCCATAATCCCATCGTCAAACACATGACGGTATATATCAACACATGGTATTCACAAGAATGCTAACAAAACAGTAATATACCATACCTCATCGCTATCAAGATAGCGGCATACCTGTATCCATCGTCCACCAGTGGCACACAAGCAGCACCCATAGCTCGTAGGCGGCGTAATCCAGTGCTACACACATAGCGGTATAATCCATCGCTATAGAATCGGTGGCATGATCCCTCGCCGTAGAGTCAGCAGCATAAATCATCGCCATAGATATCTGGCGGTATGAACCATCGTCATAGATGTAGCGGAATGACCCATCGCTATATAATACCTAGCGGCATGAACCATCGCCAATAGATGTAGCGGAAAGACCCGTCGCTATATAATACCTAGCGGCATGAACCATGGCCAATAGAATAACGGAAGAAACCATCGCTAAGAATACCCGGCGGCATAAACCATCGCCAATAGAATAGCGGGATAACCCATCGCTATGAATACCCGGCGGTATGAACCATCGCCAATAAACTAGCGGAATGTACCATTGCTATATAGATACCCGGCGGCATAAACCATCGCCAATAAACTAGCGGAATGTACCATCGCTATATAGATACTCGGCGGCATGAATCATCGCCAATAGATGTAGCGGAATGAACCATCGCTATGAACCATCGCCAATAGAATAGCGGAATGAACCATCGCTATGAACCATCGCCAATAGAATAGCGGAATGAACCATCGCTATGAATATCTGGCGGCATGAACCATCGCCAATAGAATAGTGTTATGATATCCCTCGCTAAGAAGCGGCAAATATCCCTCTTCGCTACTTTGCTCAGCGGAAAGCTCATCGCTACGCCATATTAGCGGTATAATATCACTCGCTTAAGCGGCAAATATTCTTCCTCGCGGTGGTAGTCAAGCGGCGCCACTACTCCTCATTTTATCATGACAGCGGAAATACCCCTCGCTATACATGACAGTGGAAATACCCGTTGCTTCGACCATACTAGCGGAAAAGAATATCCATCGCTAAGATATGACAGCGGTCGTGTTCTTCGCTTCATATCAGCGGCAAATATTCTCTCATCACTACGGTATGACAGCGGCAAGTATTCACATCGCTACGCCATGCATGCAACCGTAATGCATAACCCGTATTCCGATAAACATCGCCATGAGTGTATTTTAATGCACCTCGCTTCAAATGTGACATGCGGAATTTTACCATCGCTTCAACATTTAGCGGCAAAGCATTAAAATCATCACTCCAATATATATATGCAACCGTAATGCATAATTCATGTCTCATATGACCCTGCAACCACCATGGTCAGCAACAACATAATCCAATTATGAGCACATATCATAAACGCACATAAGCAATATAGTTGTGCCACACAACACTAACTACCATCATGCATAAGTATGTGCTCCTGATTCCCGTTAACATGTTCTTAGGCCCTCAACAGCCCCAAAGAGCTAACCACTGCTCTGATACCACTAATGTAAGGACCCCCGCCCTTAACCCGTTATTAGTGTATTAATCAATGCCATTAGTGCATACAATCATATTACCATGGGAAGGAAATCATCTACAAGTGTAACATCATATACCATCTATAAAATTTCTTGCATTAGAACCCCATAATGTTCAACTTCCCCAATCAAAACCACGTTCATAGTATGCACCCTAACAATACACTAACATTCTCTTAGTTCATTTGCAATTCCTTAGTTAATTGCATGCAACCAAATAAATGAAGAGAGAAAGCCATTGCTCATTTATACATTCCATATACACGTAAAGACGTACTCACATGAGAGTACTCAATGAACAAGCGTGTATCTAATGTATAAAAGGCTCTACCAGATACTGTCACTTGTACTTCAGTCCTGGAAGCACCTCCCAAGCACAGCTCGATCTCAACTCTGGATCTATGTACTCGTTCAACCAGTTCTGGTACCTCGATCCTGGAAGTACCTCAAATCAACAGCCCTAGCTCAACTCCAAAGCTGCTGCTACACCTGTATCACCTGCCCCAACAGAGACAGCCCCCACACGTGGTGAGCTTACCAATACCACCAATCCAAAAATCATAATATTGCAGTTCATAATTTACAGAATGTAAATGCCATAATTTAAATGTTACTCCCTGGATGGTATCATCCTCATCCGGGATCCCCTGTGTTTGTCCCCATTATCAAAATAACAAAACTCATCAAATTCCCAAAGCCAGTTAATCGTCACATATATTAACTAATACCAATTCTATTATGCCAGTTCCATAATCAATAGGGTAAAATCATTATATAAAAGACCGTAGATATCACATATATCTAACCAATGATTCCATGTTCCTATTTCATTGCTCGCTCCACAATGGCGGCATTTCAAACCCCACGCACGCTCAACGATAGCGGCGTCATAACCGATGGTTGCTCAATGGCGACAACATCCCAAATCATTGCTCGCTTAATAGCGGCACCGTATGGTTCCCAATGTATGTCCATTTAGCGCAATTACTATTTACCATGCATATCACTATCCATTCATAGCAAGTACCATGTACCATGCATTTCAACATCCATTAATTGCAAATACTACATACCATGCATTTCAATGTCCATTTAATGCAATTACCACATACCATACATTTTACAGTTGCAACATTATAATAGGCTATGCTCGTACGTCATATGTACCTTATACTTCCATAGTTCAAGTCCGACTTCGCCTGAGTCCCATGACCCGATGAATTATGTTCTAACACATAAATAGTTCACAATTAAACACAAGCATGCAACCACGTGCCCAAGCACGTTCATAACCCCCAAACATATCGTCAATCCATGACGATTACCAAAATAAAAGCCCCCCGGCTAAGCATGCGTAATACCCAAAATATTCCATTTTTCATTTTTAAAAGATAGCCAAAAACCCAACCGAGAATTCCGTTTTATTAAATTTTGGCTCCAATCAATCCATCTTAAAGGTATAGCATTCACATTGGAATGTAGACATTGCCCCGGAAATGGGCCATTCAAACCTCGATTCCAAAATCCCGACATTTTTCCCAAAATTCCAAAAAAAACAAGTCTTACGGGCGGCGATCGATCTCCTCTTTTAGCGCGATCGATCGCCCCTGTCTGGTGGGCAAAATCGCCTCCTCACGATCGATCGCCAACCCTCGCGATCGATTGCCAACATGCTCGCGATCGATCGCCTGCACTGTTCATCGTCATCAAAAAATTGAACTGCTCATCGCGAACGATCGCCCCTCCTCGGCGATCGATCGCCACCTGCGATTTCTTGAAAAACTCGAGCTTCCATGGTGTTTTTCACACCCAAACTCAAAACCAACACCACATACACCTTTAACACCTCAAATACACCCTTAAAACTAAATAAAAACTCCCACAACAAACTTTAAGATTTTTACCCAAAATCCACAAACCCAAATCTAACATTAATACTCAACCAAAAACAACAATACTACTACCAAATCGAAGACAATGACGAGGGGAAGACTAATACCTGATTATCTTCGAGAAAATCGGCTTCCGAGCCAAGCTACCATCGATTTTCCCATCATGGGAGAAGAGGGGAAATGGGGGGAGAAGGGTTAGGCGTAGAGAGAGAGAGGGAAGGGTTCCGTGCCAAAATGACGGAATACCGAGTCCACTTGGTATATATAGTACAAAAACTCAAAAATACCAATCACTTCACAAATACATCATGATTCATTAAATATCATCTGTTTTCAAAAATCATCTCTCTAACCTCAATTCTCATTACCAGCCCCAGTGCAAAATACTCCGGACCCCAAATCCCACCAAAGACCAAATTCCAAGGTTATCACCACGATGAGAATACAATCTCATCCCTTGGATCCAACGACTCCAAAATCAGGATTTAAAATCCCTGGGAGCCCCAAAACTACAATTAATGCACAATTGCCACAATAGAAACCATTAAGGGTTATTACCACACCGGGATTAACACCATAAATTCCCGAGTATCACAATGTATGTTAGCTCTATTACGCCTTTAATCCGCACTTAAGGAACTAGGGTCCTTACAATTAGAGAAGATCCAAGGAAGTAAAAATCCAGCATATATGTTAACAAAGGTGTTGACCATTGATAAATTGAAGTTGTGCTCAACTTTAGTTGGCTTGTTTGATTAACAGACCAGAAAAAGTTGCTGCATTGATCGATGTTTGAAGACAGATTGATATCAGTTTTCAAGTGGGAGATTGTTAGTCAATGCCAGGACCCACAAAAAGAAAAAAATACAAAAGCAAAGTTGAAGATTTGCACCAAGACAAAAAGCAGGAAGAATTTTTTGGCCAATAAAATCTTGCAAACAAATCTCGGAAGAAAAATTTGGTACCGAAGAAATTTTGCAACACGTGAAAAATTTGGCAAACGACGCGTGAAAAATCTCTATAAATAGAGATATAATTTCATTTAGAAAAGACACCTAAAATTGTAGAGAGAAAAATACAACACAGTGCAATCAGAGTAAAAATACTAGTGAGAGAAAATTGTTGTATAATTTTCTGTGTGTTTTTTCAGATTGAGTGTTGTCAGTGTTTGTAAACACTTGTATATTTTTTCTTTAATAAAAGATCTGCAGCAGCCCCATGGACATAGGCTTATTTTTGCCGGACTACGTAAATCTTGTGTTTTTTATTCCGCATTTATTTTTACTCCCACTTATCTGACAATAAAAAATATAGCGTTATTTTCCCAACAGAAAGGACTCATCTTTGGGTTAAGGTGTTAGTTTCAAAATACGGTGTGGATCGTGTTTTGGAAGGGTAGATAGTGTGCAAAATCATAGGAATAGAGTTTCTGGGTGGTGGAGAGGAGTTAGCAAGGCTTGTGTAGTTAATGGAGTTAGTTGGTTTGTGAGTAGTATGTTACGGTGGTGGTTGGTGATGGAGCTGATACTTCTTTTTGGCATGACTGTTGGGCGGGGCTAGAACCATTATCTACTAAATTCCCAAGATTATTTAGCCTTTCTCTTGATATTAATAGTCGAATTAGTGACATGGGGTTTTGGGAGGGTGGGGTGTGGCATTGGGTATGGAGGTGGCGGAGAAATTTTTTTGAGTGGGAAAAGGATATTTTTCTTGAATTATTGTCCTTCTTGAACAGGTATACTCTTTCTGAGATGGTTGCAGGTCTTTGGAAATGGACAAAGGAGGGGATGGCGTGTTCTCGGTCACATCAGCATATAATGTCATTAGGTTGGCTCGAAACCCAGAATCCTCAGCTTGCAATGTGAATAAATTCATTTGGGTTCAAGGTATTCCAAGTAAGGTTAAATGCTTCGTTTGAAAGCTTGTGCAAAATAGAGTTCCAACTAATTGAATATGCTTAGAAGAAATATTTTGGATGCGAATAATGATGTAAAATGTGTTCTATGTTAATACGGAGGTTGAAGATGCAAATCATCTATTCATTTCTTGTGCTTGTGTGAGCTCTATTTGGACTAGTTGTTATTCGTGGATTGGAGTTAGCTCGGTATGTCATTACCGAATTGTGTCGCACTTGCTTCAACACCAAGGCATGAACCCTTTTAAAAAGAATTGCAAACTCCTATATGGTCTATGGCATTGTAGAGTATTTAGAAACTTTGGAATGGTGTTTTATTTCAAGGGGCTGAGCCGAGTAATGACAAGGTTGTCGAGGAAGTTAAAGTTAGATTCTGGTCCTGGATTTCAGCTTCAGTTTCGGTTTGTAATATTCTTTGAATGATTGGTTTCTGAACTCACGCATTATCTTTTGTTGTATTAGTGATTTGTAAACCATGTGGGTTTGTATGCCGCTGTTCATTATCCGGACAGTTTAGGTAGAGATAGTTATGGTGGTAAGCAAAGGCTGAATCCATGCATTAGTGTAACCTGCTCTCGGTCGCTGCTTGGGCTTTCTCAGTTTCAATTTTGGCACTTGTAGATGATTCTCCCCACTTGAAGAGGATTTTTTGTCGCTGTTTGGGCTTTTCAGTTTACATTCTGTTGGCTGGAGGTGGTTACTGGATATGGCTTGGCTGTTGTTTTGGCTTATACTTTGATGCTGTTGTTTGGCTTATACTTTGATGCTGTTGTTTGGCTTAATTTCATGTTCTTCAGGATGAGGATTGTGCCATTTATCTGAGAGGCTTGCTCTATGTCTACTGGCCTCACATTATTGTTGATGTGGTCTCTAGAGTTTGTTTACCAAGGATGGTTTCTCTTAGCAGAGTGTTGTTTAGGTACAATAAAGAGAATTAAGTCGGGTCGAATACATGCACAAGTATTCTCCAAACACTTCTATCTTAAATACAAGTAAAATTTTAAAAATAATTATGTATACAAAAATGTTTTAAATTTACAAATCCATTCTACATATTAATAGATTAATACAATAAATGGAATGAATTTTTATAAAACGTTTTTGGATATATAATTACTTTTAAAAATTACTTGTATTTTAACATTATATTGATATTTTATTGAGCTTTTTTTAATTTATAAAAATCAATAGAAAAAACAAAGTTCAGAAGTAATAAGGTTTTATGCTTCTTATTTTCTTATAAAAATATCATATACCATGTTGAAAAAATACAAATATATTTGATACATTCTAGTTAAAAATTATATATTGAATTGTGTTTCTAATATAATAATAATATTTTTTTTATATAACTTCACCCATATATTATTTGGTTTGCAAACTTACAATTGTTGAAAATTTATATATTGGGTTTGCATACTTTTATCGTTGAAAATTTGCAAAAGTTTATTTTAAATTCAAAGAGAATTTGTAGTCCCGAAATGTAAATTATGAACAGTGATTAATATGCAATTTGAGATTACAAATTATGAACAGTAAGAGATTTTGCAATCTTAGATTGCAAATTATTATATAAAAATAGACATTTTTATTTTTATATTATTTCATTAATTTTTTTTTAATTTTTATAATGTTTTATTAAATTTGCCGAGATCCATACCTGTAACATATATACATATAATTAGGGCTATTAATTATTATAAAAAAAAAATTTACAAAAATACTATAAAATGAAATTTTTTTACATTTCTATGGTAATTCGCATACACGGATCGCTAATTTACGAAAAAAGTCAAAAAGTTGAAATTACATACCCGGATCGCGAATTTAGAAAAAAATTTTAAAAATAAAAAAGTAGAATTCGCATACCCGGATCGCGAATTTAGAAAAAAATAAAAAAAATAGAATTTGCATACCCGGATCACGAATTTAGAAAAAAATAATAAAGTAGGATTCCCATACCCGGTTCAATCCCTAATGTTTTAAATACAAATATATTTGATATATTTTAATTAAAATTTGTATATTGAATTGCAACTTTAAAATTTTTTTTAATCCCTAATATTTCTGGATGGAGTTCAGTCCCTAATGTTTTAAATACAAATATATTTGACACATTCTAATTACAAATTGTATATTGAATTGCAACTTTATAAAAAAATTATTATTTTTATTCCATAATATTGTCAATACCTGATTCAGTCTCTAATATTTTAAATACAAATATATTTAATACATTTTTATTAAAAATCGTATATTGAATTTCAACTCTATAAAAAAAATTTAATATTAAAAATATACATTTTTTATATTTTTATTTTTTTATATTAATTTTTTATAAATTTTTTATAGAGTTGAAATTCAATATACAATTTTTAATAAAAATGTATTAAATATATTTGTATTTAAAATATTAGGGACTGAACCGGGTCCTGAAAATATTATGGAATAAAAAAATTTAATTTTTTTATAAAATTACAATTCAATATACAATTTGTAATTAGAATGTATCAAATATATTTGTGTATAAAACATTAGGGACTGAACCCCTCCTGAAATATAACGGATTAAAAAAATTGTAAAGTTGCAATTCAATATACAATTTTTAATTAAAATGTATCAAATATATTTATATTTAAAACATTAGGGATTGAACCGGGTTCTAAAAATACTAGGGAATAATTATATTATTATATATAATTAAATAATTATATATTATTTTAAAAATAATTAGGAATTATTAATAATAATTAATTATATTATTATATATAATTAAATAATTATATATAGTATTAAATACTAAAACAATAATATTAACCCTCACCACTAACACACAAACACATAACACTCACTCTCTCACACACTGACACACAAAAAATGCACACACTAGCTCATTCTCTCACACATACTGACACACACGAAAAAATGCAGCATTAAAGAGAATTTACAATCCGGGTATGCAAATTCTACTTTATTTTTTTTTAATTTTTTTCTAAATTCGTGATCCGGGTAAGGGTATGTGAATTCTACTTTTTTATTGTTAGGATCGATTCAGGGGTTGGGTTGTCATTCCACACCCGAGTTCCACCAACTTGAGCTTCAATAGCTCGTGTTCTTGAAATAATTGCACCGAGAGATTATATCGAGTTCAGTTACAAAACCGAGCGAAAGACACTCGACATAACCCACTCTAAAACCGATTACTCATTTGAAAGGCATTTTAAAGATATGCAAGAAAGTATGTAAAAACAGTAAGGTAAATAAATGCAGTAAAGTAAATAACACAAGCATTTATTTCTGGAAGTTCGAAGTACAACGCTTCTACATCTCCCCTTCTTCCATCTCATGGAAGGATACATTAGAAGACTTTGATTTATACAACTCTTTGTACAAACCCAGTCCAGTTGAGCATTCATCATCCAACTAGAACTCCTAGCAACTCAACTATGTATGTTCTTTAATGTCTCACATACAAAGACTTATTGGTTGTGATGAATCATCAACCTTTACAATGGTATTCAATCTTCTATTTTATCTCAAATAGAGTGAATACAATGAATCTGATACAGCAAGGTAAGAGGTGCCAAAGGTTTGGGGAGTGCTCTTCATTTAGCAGCTTTTGTCTTTGAAGTTCCCAATTGAATCCCAAGTGAGTTTGCTTTGGAAGGCTTGGATTGATCTTCAATCAGTTGTTATTGAGCTTCCAAATCATGCATATATAGCCCCAAGTAATGATATATACGTTAGATAGAAGAATATGCCCGTTGGAAAAGGTTCTGCACCATTCCCGAGCTTGCCACGGTCATATTCTGATTTCTGGGCTATTTCTGGAAGGCCCGCTGGTCGGGTTCGGTAGGTGTGATCCGGTAGGTGCAATCCGGTAGATGTGATCCGGTAGGTGCAATCCGGTAGGTGTGATCCGGTAGGTGCCATCCGGTAGGTGTGATCCGGTAGGTGCAATCCGGTAGCTGCAATCTGGTAGGTATGATCCGGTAGGTGCAATCTGGTAGGTGTTTCAGCTTTGCACCAGCAAGCTCTTGAAGGCGTCGTTTCATCAAGTAAACCTTTGAATTTGGTTTTCTGACCTGAAATACGACTTGTACATAATTGAGTTTTCTATCCAACCCCTTTGGAATCAGGTCGTTTAATATCCGAGCTATGAGATATGATCAATTTAGTCAGCAGCGCTCGGGGTCTAATGGATGCTGAATTCTCATTTCAGCAACCAAACTCAAGGCCATTTCTTAGCAGATCATCAAGCTGTAAAATATCATCTATGAACTGCACACTTGATGAAATATGTTAGCAACACAATAAAAAGTTTTGTTAACATCAAAACCAAGATTATTCGGGTTTCCAAAACCCAACAATCTCCCCCTTTTTGATGATCACAAAACTTGAATAAAAATATGAACATTAAAGCACAATATTGCATAACAAGAAAAAACATATATTTTTTTTTAACAACATATTTCTCCCCCTTTATGTGTGAATCAAAAAGGAAGATAAACAAAATTTACTCCCCCTCAAGGATTGAGATTAAACTCTCCCCTTAATTTTAAAATGTTTGAAAATTTGAACAAGTGATGGGCAAATGGGGTAGGCTAAAATAAATTAAAAACTGAATGCACATTAATTTTTGAGCAAAAACAACCTCTTTTGATGATGGATGAAGCAAACTTGGTAACAAATTTGAATTTCTTGACAAAACTCAACAATGTTCATTTCATCTTTCTACGGTGGCAGCACACTTAGTCCAACTTTACAGAATAAACTGTATCTCCTCATGAATAATTAGCCTGCAAGACCTATAGCGTTGCGATCCTCTATGAGTCTAGTTTGCAACGCAAATAACGGTTTGTCATTTGGACATCCGAGCAAGAAGTTATGCCAATTCTCCCAAAGTCGTTGCAAGCTGCCAGAAAAACTGAATGCTTCGAAAATTGTTAGAAAAAATTTCAAAATAACAATTTTAAACTTAAAATGAGTTCAGAACATATTGAAAAAAAATTAGATTTTAAAATTATTTTCGTGCAAAATGAATGCAATGAAATTGATTTTTATGCTAAAAATTTTCATACACCAAGTTTTAAAAAATTATGCTATGAAAATAATTTCATGCTCATGAGAAATTTTGAGAATGATTTTAAAAGATATCAGCTAAAAAATCGGTTAAAATGCTTTCCAAGAACAACCAGGCTCTGATGCCACTTGTTAGGATCGATTTCGGGGTTGGGTTGTGTAAGGACCCTAGTTCCTTAAGTGCGGATTAAAGGCATAATTAGAGCTAATATAAATGATCGGAGTAAAATAATCGTGTTGAGACTATGAGCCTTAAGAATTACATGCCCAAAATAAGGACTATCAATGGATTAGTTACATTCCCAAATCAAATGAATTTTATTAATTATAGCTGTACACTACTCCTAGAGTAGATACTATACAAAATAAATCATGTCCTTCCTTTCTCAAAAGAATTCTTCACAAGCTCACCACCTCAACCCGCTTAGCCCTTCTTATCATGCCAAAAGTGTACCTACAAGGACAACCCCCAAACATGAGCAATAATATCATTCATATACAACACAATATGAATATAAAGCGTAAATGCATAATCATAATAAAACACTTCCTGTTTTTCCCATGCATTTTAAACGCTTCCCGTTTGGTTGTCCCTGTACCATAACTCATGAGTATAATCAATAGATTATTTAATGGTCTACACATGTCATGACATAATACCATCTCATCAAATCAAATATCAATCACCAATCCCTAGTCTGTCCATCGCAATGTATTTTAATGCCCCTCGCTTATTTACATATAGGCGGCATAGAATAACCTCGCTTCAATGGACATGCGGCGTTCCCACCCCTCGCTTCACATTGAGCGGCAAATATTCTTTCCTCGCCCTATATGATAACCACGCTCAAATGTGACATGCGGCGCTCCCACCCCTCGCTTCACATTTAGCGGAAACAAACCAAATAGCGGCAAGCATTAAAATCATCAAGGGATGACCACGACTCATGGGATGTGCACCAATAACCATCATATGCATATACAATCATCATGCATAATTCAACATGTATTTGCATCCACAATGCATAATCACATATATACTCGCATCCACAATGCATAACAATGAGTATACTAGCTACATGTACCGTTGGGTGCCCGTACGTCCTCTACGTACCTTTCCAAAAAGTAGGATGTGGTAGGACTTCAGTTCCTTGGTTGTGTCGCCACCTGGGATGGTTCTACACATTCACACAATTCAATATTAGAACCCAATAATAGTCCGATACCAAAAATCCTACAATAAAATCCAAAAACACCATATTTTGTGACTCGCGATCGATCGCGGCAAAGGGCCGATCGATCGCGAGATCACACTGCCCGAACATAAATATTTGTTCCTTCGGCGATCGATCGCCACATTTGGCGCGATCGATCGCCACCCTCGCCGATCGATCGCCCAAACGTGGCGATCGATCGCCAAATGCTTCTGGGGCGTACTGCCTCTTCGCGATCGATCGCCAAAAATGGGCGATCGATCGCCGAGCCCTGTATCGCGAAAAATCGTCATTAATGCTCAAAACTTCATTCCAACCCATTCCAACTCCCCTACCAACAAACCAACAACATCAAATACATAATAACCTTCCATAAACACTTTAAGCACCTCAAAAATCCAACATCCAACCAAAACCACAACAACCCAACACAACCCATTTTAAAACCCTTCAAAACCATACCAAACTTAAATAAAACATTACAAAATCAACAATGAGGTATCCATACCTCTTGGGGACTTCAAATCTCCCAATAAACTCCACAAATCAGGATTTTTGGAAGGATTTTCTTCACCCCTAAGCTCAAGAACGAAAATGAGGAGGGTAGGGTTTGTGGGAAGTGATTTTGGGGGAAGAATGAAAAGTGTTTTGGTAAAGGTGGGGGTAAAGGTATTAAAACAAGTTTAATTGTATCCCCACAACTAACATGATGTATTAAACATCCCAACATGATATTTAAAAGGCATTTCACCAAAGTGCACCATAATCACAATTAAACTCATGCTTTACAATTAATTGCTAACCATGGCAAATAAATCATGCTAATAACAATTTTCCCAACATGCACAACATGCACCCTGATATGCACTCCCGGGTCGCCATTTCCATATGACCATGCATTTACATAAGATAAATAAATCCAACACATAATTAATTACCACCATAATTAATCATATAAACACAATTAATGCCTAAATTGTAATTAATCATTTCGGGGATATCACAATACTCCCCTACTTATAAGATTTCGTCTTCGAAATCGCATGCACTTACCCCCAAAAGAAACTAAACATAATCACATACCAGAGAATAGTTCCGGGTAGTGCTGCACCATATGCCGCTCCGTCTCCCACGTAGCCTCCTCGACACCCCTGCGATCCCACTGAACCTTGATCATAGGTATCACTTTGTTCCGAAGTCTACGGTCTGCTCGATCCAGAATTCTGACAGGCCGTTCCACATAAGACACATCGGATTCTACCTGAACCTTAGAAGGCTGCAACACATGCGACGGATCCGGCTCATACTTCCGCAGCATAGACACATGAAACACATCATGTATACCAGATAAAGAAGGCGGCAGAGCTAGTCGGTAAGCTAAGGTGCCAATGCGCTGCAAAATCTCGTACGGTCCAACATACCTTGGAGACAGTTTCCCGCGCATCCCAAATCGCACAACGCCTCTGAAAGGCGAGATCTTCAAAAAGACCTTATCTCCCAACTGAAATTCCAATGGTCTCCGCCGTTTATTCGCATAAGCTGCCTGTCTGTCCTGGGCTGCTTTCATTTTCTGCCTTATCATCTTTATCTTCTCTTCCATTTCCCGATCAACTCCGGTCCTCCGACCGATTTACGGTCCAAATCATCCCAACACAAGGGTGATCTACACCGTCTGCCATAAAGAGCTTCAAAAGGAGCCATCTGAATACTCGCCTGGTAGCTGTTATTATAAGAGAACTCTACCAAGGGTACCGAATCTTGCCAAGAAACATCGAACTCCAAAACACAAACTCTCAACATGTCCTCGAGCGTCTGGATGGTACGCTCGGTCTGGCCATCCGTCTGAGGGTGATATGCAGTGCTCAATCTAACTTCAGTTCCCAAGGCTGACTGAAGGCCCTCCCAAAAAATGAGCTACCTTAGTCAATCGATCCACAATCACCCAAATAGCATCAAAGCCTGAAGTACTCCTCGGCAGGTGAGTCACGAAGTCCATGGAAATGTGTTCCCACTTCCACTTCGGTATCTCCAAGCTTCTCAACTCGCCGCCAGGTCTCTGTCTCTCTGCCTTAACTTGCTGGCAGATCAAGCACCTCTTAACAAAAGCGACGACATCAAACTTCATCCTTTTCCACCAAAACTGACCACGCAGATCTTTATACATCTTCTTCCCGCCTGGGTGGATGCTAAGTCTGCTACTATGAGCTCGCTCAAGATCCCTCTACGCAACTCCGGCGTACTCGGAACCACCCAACGGTTACCCAACCTCAAAGATCCGTCATCGGCCACTCTGAATTTCGTTGGCTGTCCAAGATGTACTAAAGATAACCACCTCTGAACCTCATCATCTGACCTCTGAGCTCTCTTGAGTTCTCATAGATATCTGGCTCAGCTAACAAGGTCGATACATGCACAGGTGATGCATCTATGTCAAAATCATAGCCCAGATGGAAATAGGAGGTCATCATAGCCGACAAATGGATGACTTCCTCAGCAGAACTCCTCACTTTCCGGCTCAAAGCGTCTGCTGTCAAATTAGCTTTTCCGGGATGGTACTCAATCTCACAATCATAGTCTTTGAGTAAGTCCATCCACCTCATCTGCCTCATGTTCAGCTCCGCCTGAGTGAATAAAAACTTGAGGCTCTTGTGATCCGTGAATATGGTAAATGAAGTACCATACAAATAGTGCCTCCAAATCTTCAGGGCGAAGATGATGGCCGCCAATTCCAAGTCATGGACTGGGTATCTGGTCTCATGCGGCTTCAACTGTCTCGATGCATAAGTTACCACATGCTTATCTTGCATCAGTACACACCCAAGGCCCTGAAGTGATGCATCTGTATACAAAACAAATCTGGAGTTTTCCGTAGGAATCACCAATACTGGCGCCGTCGTCAAGCGGTGCTTCAACTCCTGGAAGCTCTCCTCACAAGCTTCTGACCAAAAGAATGGTACTCCCTTCTGGGTCAACTGTGTCAACGGCTTGGCAATCTTCGAAAAGCCCTCGACGAAGCGTCGATAATAACCGGCCAAACCAAGGAAGCTCCGAATCTCGGGCACAGAAGTGGGTGCAGCCCACTCCATCACAGCTTCAATCTTCCTGGGATCCACAGATATTCCGTTGCTCGATATGACATGCCCCAGAAACACTACACTGCTCAACCAAAATTCGCACTTGTTGAGCTTGGCATACAACTGGTGGTCTCTGAGAATCTGGAGTACTATCCTCAAGTGTCTCACGTGCTCTTCCTCATTCCGGGAGTAGATGAGAATGTCGTCAATAAATACAATGACGAGGTTTAAATGGCTCTCCCCGGGGCCTCAAGCTATCAATAGCTTGCCTCTGTTGTGGTACTTGTGGTGGCACAGCACTAGGATAAGCTCCTACTCCAATCTCGGCAAGCTCCGCTCTTGTGAGAGCATCATCAAAAGAAGTGGGGTTATTGGTGATAACCCGGTCAAAGAGCTCCGGCCGCAACCCCTTCATAAAATTCCTCATCTTTGCGTGCCCATTGGTGGCAATGTGGGGAACATACCTCAGCAACGAAGAATACCGCATGGCATAGTCTGACACTGTCATGTTCCCTTGTTTCAAACTTGCAAAATCATCTCCTTTGTCTGTCTCGCCGCTGCGGAGAAGTACCGGTTCAGAAACCGGGTCCTGAAGAGTGTCCAATCAATCACAGCACCCAGTGCTCTCAGTTACATTACCGTGCTCCTCCACCACATCAAAGGTTTCTTTGCTAACTGGAACTCCGCCAGCCTCAGCCAAGCTATAACAGCACAAGGACCCGATACAAATATCTGCTCAAGTCTTTCCAGCCACTCCTCAGCTTCCTCTCCTGATTCTGTTCCCTCAAACCGGGGCGGGTGGTAAGTGTAGGGTCTTCCTACCTTAACATCATTTAGTACACATAATTTGGACAGAACATGCATTTATAACCTCTTAAGGGTTCCGGTTGTAGCTTGAGCTAAGGAGATTACAGGCCAAAATAAAGTTTCCAAAAGCTATTTAATTACATTCCCAATAAAGAATGTTAAAGCTATAGATTTACACTACTCCTAGAGTAGAGACTATCAAAATCCTGCATCCTACGTTCATCATGCTCCCTTTAGCTCACTTCCTCAACCCGACCCTAGGCCCTTGGTCCAAAAGTGTACCTACAGGGATAACACATCGTGAGCATACACATATTTACTTAACATTATATAAAAGCATACAATAATGCATAACATCTTAGTTAAGTAAAGGTAATTGGTCGTCCTTCGACTTCCTTTGTTATCCCCGACTCTTATTCATATATTAGGGCGTCTTACCCCATTGTGTGGCATCTTACCATATCATAATCATCGTGTGGCATCTTACCATGTCATAATCATCGTGTGGCATCTTACCACGTGGGCATCTTACCCAATCATATGGCGTCTTACCATATCATAAACATTGCGTGGCATCTTACCACGGGGGCATCTTACCCACTCACATACTTTGGGTGGCATCCTACCACATGGGCGTCTTACCCAATCATACACGTAGTATGACCTTATCATAAACTTCGTCATCATAGACGTCCTCATAAACATCATCATCATAACATCATCATCGTAACATTATCATAAGCATCATCATCGTAAATATCATCATAGACATCATCATCATAACATCATCTTAAACATCATCATAATATGTAAGGGTATGGTTTACCGTCCGATGCTCGTACGTCTCTTACGTACCTTAATTCCAAAAGAAGGAGAAATCGTAGACTTATCTCCTTGAAGTCGTGGGTACCTGGGACGGTTCTACATAACCATACAAATTGATATTAGAAGCTAAATATAGTCCAATATCCAAAAATCCCACATAAATATCAAAAATCCATTTTTTTACAGCTCGCGATCGATCGCTGCCCAGGCGCGATCGATCGCGAGATCGCACTGGACGAGGGGCAAAAATTCTCTTCTTGGCGATCGATCGCCACTTTTGGCGCGATCGATCGCCAGCCTCGCCGATCGATCGCCCAAGAGTGGCGATCGATCACCAAATGCTACTGGCGGGCACTGGAGGCTCGCGATCGATCGCCAAGAACGGGCGATCGATCGCCGAGTGCTGTGCTCCGAAATTTCGCCATTAATGCTCATTTTTCAAGCTCTTCCTCAAGCCACCCAAAACCAAACTTCTTAACAACTTCAATAACATCATAACCCACTAAAACCAACATAAAACACTTCAAAAATCATACCCCAACCATAAACAACACATACCCAAACAAACCCACATAAAACATCAAAAACTTAACCCATTTCAACACCAAACATCATAAAACTTATAGGAATGGTTCCATACCTCTTGTAGGCTCCAAATCCTAGCAAAGATCACACAAACAAAGTTTTTGTGGAACTTTTCTTCTCCTCTTTTGGTGGAACTCGAAAATGGGAGGGTTTGGGGTTTGGGAAGTGATTTGGGGATTTTTAATAAAGTGAAAGGTATAGGGGTTAAAGTGATGGGTAGAGGATTTGAAAGGGGTTGCTTTAACTTAATTAAAATTGCACCCCAAACTTAACATGATGTATAAAATGCTCCAACATAGTATTTTAAAGGCATTTTACAAGAATGCTCCAAACTTCATCTAAAATCACATCCTCCTCATATTTAATAATTAACACAATTAAATCATGTTAACATCTTAATACCCAACACATAAATCCATCAACACATGATACATCATATAACATAATTAATGCCTTACTTGCAATTAATTAATTTCGGGGCATCACATTACTCCCCTACTTACAAGATTTCGTCCTCGAAATTGCATGCACTTACCCAAAAGAAACTAAACATAAATCATACCAGAAAATAGTTCGGGGTGCATCATATGCCGCTCCGTCTCCCACGTAGCCTCCTCGACACCCCGACGATCCCACTGAACTTTGACCATCGGTATAACTTTACTTCGTAGTCTGCGATCCTCACGATCCAGAATTCTGACCGGTCGTTCAACGTAGGATACATCTGAGTCTAACTGCACTTCAGTAGGCTGTAAAACATGAGACGGGTCTGGCTCATACTTCCGTAGCATAGAAACATGGAAAACATCATGAATCCCAGATAAAGACGGCGATAGAGCCAATCGGTAAGCCAAAGTGCCGATACGCTGTAATACCTCATACGGCCCAACATACCTCGGGGATAACTTCCCCCGCATACCAAAACGAACAACACCCCTGAAGGGTGAGATTTTCAAGAAGACCTTGTCTCCCACTTGAAATTCTAGCGACCGTCGCCGCTTATTTGCATAGGCTGCTTGCCTATCTTGGGCCGCTTTCATCTTTAAGCGTATCATCTTAATCTTTTCCTCCATGTCTTTAATCATATCCGGTCCTCCGACCGCTTTACTCGTCAAGTCCTCCCAATACAGCGGTGACCTACATCGTCGTCCGTAAAGAGCTTCAAAAGGGGCCATTTGAATGCTCGCCTGATAGCTGTTATTATAGGAGAACTCTACCAGTGGTATAGATTCTTGCCATGGAGTATCAAACTCCAAAACACATGCCCTCAGCATATCTTCGAGCGTCTG
The DNA here is from genome assembly GCA_907163345.1 of Haberlea rhodopensis. Lineage (NCBI taxonomy): Eukaryota > Viridiplantae > Streptophyta > Magnoliopsida > Lamiales > Gesneriaceae > Haberlea > Haberlea rhodopensis. Next base: position 8,567,022 of record CAJQUN010000006.1, on the reverse strand, counting down.
TATAGTACGCTCGGTTTGGCCATCAGTCTGAGGGTGATAAGCTGTACTCAGTCTCACCTCGGTGCCCAAAGCTGTCTGGAGACCCTCGCAGAAATGAGAAGTAAACCTTGGGTCTCTGTCAGACACGATCGAGACTGGAATCCCATGCAACCTCACTACATCCCGTACATATAATTGGGGCCATCTTTAGATACGTGAAAGTCATACTGTAAGGGATGAAATGAGCTACCTTCGTCAGCCTATCCACGATCACCCAGATCGCATCAAATCCAGAGGCCGGCCTTGGCAAGTGGGTCACGAAGTCCATAGATATATGCTCCCACTTCCACTTAGGTACCTCCAAGCTCTTCAGCTCGCCACCAGGCCTCCGCCTTTCTGCCTTTACTTGTTGGCAGATTAAACATCTCTTAACAAAACTGATCACATCACGCTTCATGCGTCTCCACCAGAATTGACCACTCAGGTCCTTGTACATCTTTCTTCCTCCGGGGTGGATACTGAATCGGCTACTATGAGCCCGTTCTAAAATTCCTTTACGTAACTCTGGTGTATCTGGGACTACCCATCGGTTGCCCAGTCTTAATGAATCATCTTCAGCCACTCTAAACTTTGTTGGCTGACCTCGAAGTGCTATCGATGACCATCTCTGCACTTCATCATCCGACCTCTGGGCTTTCCTGATAGCCTCAAATACGTCTGGCTCGGCCAATAAGGTCGACACTCGCACCGGTGACGTGTCCACATCGAAGTCATAGCCCAGATGGCAATAGGAAGTCATCAAAGCTGATAAACACATAACATCCTCAGCAGTACTCTTCGCCTTCCGACTTAAGGCGTCTGCTATCAAATTTGCTTTACCAGGATGGTACTCAATTTCAAAGTCATAATCCTTGAGCAAATCCATCCATCTTCTTTGACGCATATTCAGTTCAGCCTGAGTGAATAGAAACTTTAGGCTCTTATGGTCCGTAAAGATGGTAAACGTAGTACCATAAAGATAATGACGCCAAATCTTCAAGGCGAAAATGATAGCCGCCAGTTCCAGATCATGGACTGGGTATCTGGTCTCATGAGGCTTCAACTGTCTCGAAGCATAGGCTACCACTTGTCTGTCTTGCATCAATACACAGCCTAAACCCTGCAATGATGCATCCGTGTACAAGGCAAACCTCTTATCCTCAGACGGAATCACCAACACTGGCGCTGTCGTCAAACGACGCTTCAATTCTTGGAAGCTTTCCTCACAAGCTTCGACCAAAAGAATGGGACTCCTTTCTGAGTCAGCTGTGTCAATGGCTTAGCGATCTTAGAAAATCCCTCGACAAAACGTCGGTAATAACCTGCTAAGCCAAGAAAACTCCGTATCTCGGGTACAGAAGTGGGTGCTGCCCACTCCATCACAGCTTCAATCTTCCTGGGATCCACAGATATCCCTTGGCTAGATATGACATGGCCTAGGAATACCACGTTGTCCAACCAGAACTCGCACTTGCTAAGCTTTGCATACAACTGATGATCCCTGAGGATCTGAAGTACTGTCCTCAAGTGCCGTACATGATCTTCTTCGGTCCGAGAGTAGATGAGTATATCGTCAATGAAAACTATGACGAATTGGTCCAAAAATGGCTGGAACACCTTGTTCATCAAACTCATGAAAACGGCCGGGGCATTTGTCACCCCAAAAGGCATGACTAGGAATTCATAGTGCCCATACCTCGTCCTGAAGGCCGTCTTCTGAACATCCTCTTCTCTTACTCGAATCTGATGGTACCCCCGACCTCAGATCGATCTTACTGTAGAGCCTCGTACCCTGCAACTGATCAAACAAATCATCGATCCTCGGGAGTGGGTACTTATTCTTCATTGTAGCTTTGTTCAGTTGTCTGTAATCGATGCACAAACGCATCGAACCATCTTTCTTCTTCACAAATAAAACTGGTGCTCCCCAGGGCGATACGCTAGGGCGTATATAGCCCTTATCAAGGAGCTCTTGCAACTGAATCTTTAATTCCCTTAGCTCCGCTGGTGCCATCCTATAAGGGGCACGAGAAATGGCCGACGTCCCCGGTAATAACTCAATCCCAAACTCGACCTCTCTAGTCGGTGGGAATCCGGGAATCTCCTCCGGAAAGACATCGGGAAACTCCGCCACTACGGGCACATCCTCAACTTTTACTTCTTCTTTCTTTTCCGTAACATCAACGGCATCTATGAGATATCCTGTATGGCCTCGTTCCAATAACTGTGCCATCTTGACAGCAGATATCAATGGAATCTTTGAGCGAGAACCATCCCCATAGAACGTCCATGGAATTCCCATATCAGATTTGAACCGTACTGTCCTCTGCCTGCAGTTCACAACTGCCTGATACCTGTTCAGAACGTCGATGCCCAGAATGCAGTCAAAGTCTGACATTCCCAGAACAATCAAATCTGACCTTAGTCCTTTATCCTCAAAATAAATGAGGCCATTGTAGACGATCCGATCAGTAATCATACTTCTTCCAGCGGGGGTCGAGACTATAAGAGGCGTGGGCGACGGAGAAGTGCATATGTGGTGTCTTTCCACAAAACTTGTTGACACAAAAGAGTGTGACGCACCTGTGTCGATCAATATAAAAGCAGGGTGCGTAAATAAAAGACACGTACCCGCTACAACCTCCTCCGGAGCCGCTGAAGCCTGCTCCCTTGTCAGTGCATAGACTTGTCCTTGAGGTGGCCCCATGGGCTGACCTCCATGCTGACGCGGCACAAATGGGGGTCTGTGTTGTGCTGTCCTATCCGCAGGCCTCCCCGCAGGACCCTGTTGACTTCCCCTGTTGGGACACTGTCTAGCAAAGTGGCCCTTGTCGCCACAAACATAGCACCCTATACAATCTTTCGTCAGATGTGGTTGCCCACAAAGAGTGCATTGGATCTTCCCGGATCTGTCTCCCTGAGACTGCCCCCTTCCAGATGGGGCATCACCCCTACGGTTCCCCTTCCATCTATTGTCAGGCCTCTTACCACTGAACCTTGACGCCGATGAGTTCCCCCTTGACTTGAACTGATCACTCTTTGGCTTCAAATTATCCGGAGTGGATTTCTGAGAGGGTGCCGACGGTGGTACAACATCAGGGTATGCACCCACTCCTAGTTCGGCCAGCTCGGCCCGTGAGAGTGCATCGTCAAAACAAGTAGGGCCATAAGTGATCACCCTATCGTACAGCTCCGGCCTCAAACCTTTCATGAAATTCCTCATCTTTGCTTGCGTGCTCGTGGCAATGTGAGGCACATATCTGAGCAAGGAACAAAACTGAAGAGCATAATCTGACACTGACATATTACCTTGCTTGAGGTGAGTGAATTCATCCTCCTTAGCCTGTCGTGCTGCAGCCGAGAAATAACGGTTCAGAAAGCGAGTTCGAAACATTTTCCAGTTAACTTCATGACCTTGAGCCTCTTGCTCTACCACGGTGGTCTTCCACCACATTAGCGCCTTCTTGGCCAATTGGAACTCTGCTAACCGTATCCACGCCGTCTTCGCTCATGGGGCTGCCACAAAGATCTGCTCTATTCTTTCTAACCATTCCTCAGCCCGTTCCCCAGTTTCGGTTCCTTCAAAGGTTGGGGGTCGGTAAGCAAGAAACTGAGTTAAGCTTAGCTCCCCTGGCAACAACTGTTGTTCGGCCGGTTCATCATCAAAAGCTGGCGGGGGTAGGGGATTCGTACGCCCCGCGCTTGCATTGACGCTCACTGCGTCACCTACCTCCACATTTGCTGCCATACTGCAACACAAGGATTAACAACAAGATCCAAAAGCAGTTCGTATAATACTTCGTTAGGTAAACAAAACATGTTAGCATAACATCATATACTTCATATGCAACCTATGCACAAAACATGTTCGAAAGTAAGCACCTAGCTAACTTATTGCTAAGGCTACCCTTCACTCATTCCCGGGTTATCTAACCACTGCTCTGATACCACTAATGTAGGGTCTTCCTACCTTAACATCATTTAGTACACATAATTTGGACAGAACATGCATTTATAACCTCTTAAGGGTTCCGGTTGTAGCTTGAGCTAAGGAGATTACAGGCCAAAATAAAGTTTCCAAAAGCTATTTAATTACATTCCCAATAAAGAATGTTAAAGCTATAGATTTACACTACTCCTAGAGTAGAGACTATCAAAATCCTGCATCCTACGTTCATCATGCTCCCTTTAGCTCACTTCCTCAACCCGACCCTAGGCCCTTGGTCCAAAAGTGTACCTACAGGGAAAACACATCGTGAGCATACACATATTTACTTAACATTATATAAAAGCATACAATAATGCATAACATCTTAGTTAAGTAAAGGTAATTGGTCGTCCTTCGACTTCCTTTGTTATCCCTGACTCTTATTCATATATTAGGGCGTCTTACCCCATTGTGTGGCATCTTACCATATCATAATCATCGTGTGGCATCTTACCATGTCATAATCATCGTGTGGCATCTTACCACGTGGGCATCTTACCCAATCATATGGCGTCTTACCATATCATAAATATTGCGTGGCATCTTACCACGGGGGCATCTTACCCACTCACATACTTTGGGTGGCATCCTACCACATGGGCGTCTTACCCAATCATACACGTAGTATGACCTTATCATAAACTTCGTCATCATAGACGTCCTCATAAACATCATCATCATAACATCATCATCATAACATTATCATAAGCATCATCATCGTAAATATCATCATAGACATCATCATCATAACATCATCTTAAACATCATCATAATATGTAAGGGTATGGTTTACCGTCCGATGCTCGTACGTCTCTTACGTACCTTAATTCCAAAAGAAGGAGAAATCGTAGACTTTATCTCCTTGAAGTCGTGGGTACCTGGGACGGTTCTACATAACCATACAAATTGATATTAGAAGCTAAATATAGTCCAATATCCAAAAATCCCACATAAATATCAAAAATCCATTTTTTTACAGCTCGCGATCGATCGCTGCCCAGGCGCGATCGATCGCGAGATCGCACTGGACAAGGGGCAAAAATTCTCTTCTTGGCGATCGATCGCCACTTTTGGCGCGATCGATCGCCAGCCTCGCCGATCGATCGCCCAAGAGTGGCGATCGATCGCCAAATGCTACTGGCGGGCACTGGAGGCTCGCGATCGATCGCCAAGAACGGGCGATCGATCGCCGAGTGCTGTGCTCCGAAATTTCGCCATTAATGCTCATTTTTCAAGCTCTTCCTCAAGCCACCCAAAACCAAACTTCTTAACAACTTCAATAACATCATAACCCACTAAAACCAACATAAAACACTTCAAAAATCATACCCCAACCATAAACAACACATACCCAAACAAACCCACATAAAACATCAAAAACTTAACCCATTTCAACACCAAACATCATAAAACTTATAGGAATGGTTCCATACCTCTTGTAGGCTCCAAATCCTAGCAAAGATCACACAAACAAAGTTTTTGTGGAACTTTTCTTCTCCTCTTTTGGTGGAACTCGAAAATGGGAGGGTTTGGGGTTTGGGAAGTGATTTGGGGATTTTTAATAAAGTGAAAGGTATAGGGGTTAAAGTGATGGGTAGAGGATTTGAAAGGGGTTGCTTTAACTTAATTAAATTGTACCCCAAACTTAACATGATGTATAAAATGCTCCAACATAGTATTTTAAAGGCATTTTACAAGAATGCTCCAAACTTCATCTAAAATCACATCCTCCTCATATTTAATAATTAACACATAAATCCATCAACACATGATACATCATATAACATAATTAATGCCTTACTTGCAATTAATTAATTTCGGGGCATCACAGTAAGACAGAAACTGAGTCAAGCTAATCTCACCAGGTAGCAATAACTGAGCCACTGGTTCCATGCCTACTGCTGGTGGAGGTAGAGGGTTTGCCTGACCAATGCTAGCGTTCACGCTCCCAACATCGCCAACCTCTTCGTTAAGGTTCCCCGCATTCATAGCAGCCATGCTGTAAGACAAAGTTAACAATAATTCCAAAACAAATATATATGTTATACCGTTAGATAACAGGAATGATAATAAGCATGTTAGTATAACAGAATATACATCAATATGCACCACATGCAAAAACATGCTTCAAATGTAAGCACCTAGCCAATCATGCTAAGGCTACCCTTCACTCGTTCCCGGGTTCTCTAACCACTGCTCTGATACCACTAATGTAAGGACCCTAGTTCTTTAAGTGCGGATTAAAGGCATAATTAGAGCTAATATAAATGATCGGAGTAAAATAATCGTGTTGAGACTATGAGCCTTAAGAATTACATGCCCAAAATAAGGACTATCAATGGATTAGTTACATTCCCAAATCAAATGAATGTTATTAATTATAGCTTTACACTACTCCTAGAGTAGATACTATACAAAATAAATCATGTCCTTCCTTTCTCAAAAGAATTCTTCACAAGCTCACCACCTCAACCCGCTTAGCCCTTCTTATCATGCCAAAAGTGTACCTACAAGGACAACCCCCAAACATGAGCAATAATATCATTCATATACAACACAATATGAATATAAAGCGTAAATGCATAATCATAATAAAACACTTCCTGTTTTTCCCATGCATTTTAAACGCTTCCGTTTGGTTGTCCATGTACCATAACTCATGAGTATAATCAATAGATTATTTAATGGTCTACACATGTCATGACATAATACCATCTCATCAAATCAAATATCAATCACCAATCCCTAGTCTGTCCATCGCAATGTATTTTAATGCCCCTCGCTTATTTACATATAGGCGGCATAGAATAACCTCGCTTCAATGGACATGCGGCGCTCCCACCCCTCGCTTCACATTGAGCGGCAAATATTCTTTCCTCGCCCTATATGATAACCACGCTCAAATGTGACATGCGGCGCTCCCACCCCTCGCTTCACATTTAGCGGAAACAAACCAAATAGCGGCAAGCATTAAAATCATCAAGGGATGACCACGATTCATGGGATGTGCACCAATAACCATCATATGCATATACAATCATCATGCATAATTCAACATGTATTTGCATCCACAATGCATAATCACATATATACTCGCATCCACAATGCATAACAATGAGTATACTAGCTACATGTACCGTTGGGTGCCCGTACGTCCTCTACGTACCTTTCCAAAAAGTAGGATGTGGTAGGACTTCAATTCCTTGGCTGTGTCGCCACCTGGGATGGTTCTACACATTCACACAAATCAATATTAGAACCCAATAATAGTCCGATACCAAAAATCCTACAATAAAATCCAAAAACACCATATTTTGTGACTCGCGATCGATCGCGGCAAAGGGCCGATCGATCGCGAGATCACACTGCCCGAACATAAATTTTTGTTCCTTCGGCGATCGATCGCCACATTTGGCGCGATCGATCGCCACCCTCGCCGATCGATCGCCCAAACGTGGCGATCGATCGCCAAATGCTTCTGGAGCGTACTGCCTCTTCGCGATCGATCGCCAAAAACGGGCGATCGATCGCCGAGCCCTGTATCGCAAAAAATCGCCATTAATGCTCCAAAACTTCATTCCAACCCATTCCAACTCCCCTACCAACAAACCAACAACATCAAATACATAATAACCTTCCATAAACACTTTAAGCACCTCAAAAATCCAACATCCAACCAAAACCACAACAACCCAACACAACCCATTTTAAAACCCTTCAAAACCATACAAAACTTAAATAAAACATTACAAAATCAACAATGAGTATCCATACCTCTTGGGGACTTCAAATCTCCCGATAAACTCCACAAATCAAGATTTTTGGAAGGATTTTCTTCACCCCTAAGCTCAAGAACGAAAATGAGGAGGGTAGGGTTTGTGGGAAGTGATTTTGGGGGGAAAATGAAAAGTGTTTTGGTAAAGGTGGGGGTAAAGGTATTAAAACAAGTTTAATTGTATCCCCACAACTAACATGATGTATTAAACATCCCAACATGATATTTAAAAGGCATTTCACCAAAGTGCACCATAATCACAATTAAACTCATGCTTTACAATTAATTGCTAACCATGGCAAATAAATCATGCTAATAACAATTTTCCCAACATGCACAACATGCACCCTGAAATGCACTCCCGGGTCGCCCTTTCCATATGACCATGCATTTCCATAAGATAAATAAATCCAACACATAATTAATTACCACCATAATTAATCATATAAACACAATTAATGCCTAAATTGTAATTAATCATTTCGGGGATATCACAGGTTGCCATTCCACACCCGAGTTCAACCAACTTGAGCTTCAATAGCTCGTGTTCTTGAAATAATTGCACCGAGAGATTATATCGAGTTCGGTTACAAAATCGAGCGAAAGACACTCGACAGATGTGATCTGGTAGGTGCAATTTGTAGGTGTGATCCGGTAGGTGCCATCCGGTAGGTGTGATCCGGTAGGTGCAATCGGGTAGGTGTTTCAGCTTTGCACCAGCAAGCTCTTGCAGACGTCCTTTCGTCAAGTAAACCTTCGAATTTGGTCTTCTGGCCTGAAATACGACTTGTAGAGAATTGAGTTTTCTATCCAACCCCTTTGGAATCAGGTCGTTTCGATATCCGAGCTATGAGATATGATCAATTTAGTCAGCAGCGCTAGGGGTCTACTAGATGCTGAATTCTCATTTCAGTAACCAAACTCAAGGCCATTTCTTAGCAGATCATCAAGCTGTAAAATATCATATATGAACTGCACACTTGATGAAATATGTTAGCAACACAATAACAAGTTTTGTAACAACAAAACCATGATTATTCGGGTTTCCAAAACCCAACATTTATTTTTTTATTTTTTTTTCTAAATTTGCGATCCGGTTATGCAATTTAAACTTTTTGATTGTTTTTTGTAAATTTGCGATCCGTGTATGCGAATTACCATAAAAATATAAAAATTTCATTCTATGGTATTTTTGTAAATTATTATTTTTATAATAATTAATTGAATTAGCCTATAATTTGAGTAGTATCTGGTGATGTAATATGAAGCTAATCATGAAATATAAGAGATTGATCCAATCGAAGGGCCTTCGCCAATTTACACGAACTATTCAACTCATGAGCCAACAATGCATTCACATGATAATATAACAAGGGTCCTTTTGGTTAAGAATAATGATTGCGATAGGGATTGAGATATGAAATGTTCAATATTTCGTTTGCATGTTTACTAAAAATTATCATATCATTTTTATCTCATTCTATATCATTTCCACCATTATTATTATTATTATTATTATTATCACTATTAGTATTGTTTTATTGCAAACTAAAAATTATCATATCATTTTCATCTCATTCTATATCATTTCCACCATTATTATTATTATTATTATTATTATTATTATTATTATTATTATTATTATTATTATTATCACTATTAGTATTGTTTTATTTTTTATTATTATCATTATTATATATATGTATAACTTTCGGTTAAGGATAATGATTGCGATAGACATTGAGATATGAAATGTTCAATATTTGGTTTGTATGTTTACTAAAAGTTATTATATTATTTTTATCTCATTTTAATCTCATAATAACATATATATTATTTTCATTATTATTATTATTTTATTTTTAATTATTATCATTATCATTATTATTATTATTATACCATTCGAGACCTCCTATGAATTCATCATGAACCTAGGACTTCTACAGAATACAAAAACCGTCAATCCTTGAACTATAACAGTACAAAAACACCCAAATCGACACACCTCGTCATAAGCGGGCAATAGTACAATAGTTCTTAAATGCCAGTTTTACTATTCCAACCTAGAATGATTTATTCATAAGATACATAAGGACCAATTCAAGGCATAAGTAAGTAAATGAGATTTAAGCTAACACAAGTAAATAATTAGCCTATCATAATTTTATGATAAAACAAAAATAAAGATAAAATAATACTTACAGAAATGAAGAGCAGAATAATAGTAGGTGTAACCAAAAGCAAACTGTTTATTAAGATGAACGAGAATATTACAAAGAGTGGATGATTTTCAGTCTGCTAAACAAAGGAAATAAAAGCTTCTTATATAGGAGTGAAACATCGGATTTCAAATCCGGACTTCAAACCCAAAATAAAAACAGTACAGACTAATAATAAAAAAGTACAAACAGGAACCACACTAATTTACAACAGTAGACGCACTAACAAATAAAATAAGATAGTGGATGGAATATATTCCATCGTACAATACTTTATTAAAGTAATATTCCTCTTTAGTCATATCCACTAAAGATTGTCTGCCATTGAGCCAAATAATGCGGGGAATCAGCATCTTCTTTTTATAGTGCTTTGTCTTTATCTTTTGAGGTGGATCCAGTAGACCCAGTTTCCATCATGGTGGCTTTGAATGTTTCAAAAATATCATCAAAAGGAATATTTGGATCCTGTGCATCCTGTAAATCTTCAGAAATTGATTTTCCAGACATGTTATCATCATCAAATCTGGTTAATATATCCTTCTTCATTGCTTTCAAATATTCTTCAATTATTTTCTCCTTAGTCATTACCTCGGATTTCATTCGACATTTTCGAGCAATGTGCTCAAATGGTGAAGGTTGCTCAAACGAATTTTTAACATAGTTATCCGTCTGATAAGTAGCAATGGTATCCGTAATTAGTTCCAAAGTATCAATTCCAAACATTTGTTTGGTGTCTGGGTTTTCCTTTAACATTTTATCCCAGAATTTTGAATAAAAATTCCTTTTAAGGCAGGGGATGTGAGTATCAGTATAAGATACTTCTGGCGACCATTTCCAAATCCAAGGAATAGAAAATTCAACAAAGTAATAGAAAGATGTTATTCCTGTTATACCAGAACTTTGTTGTTGCATTTGAATTAATTTAGGATATAAATCAATCCATTCATCAAAATAGGTTTTATAAATTTCTGGTAAAATTTTTTGCGTAGTGCCATATTTGCCCCACCAATTTATAAACCAATTTGGAATATCATGTTTATATACTTCAGTATAAATTTTAATAAACCACGAATGTCGTTTTTTATTGTTTTCATAGAAGAAGACTTTATGAAAGGCTTCAACATAATCCCAATAATTATATTTAATCATCTGATTATTAGGAAAAGCAAATTCTTTTTCCTTAAGAGGTGATATTTGATAAGTGTATTTTATACACTTATATTTCTTCTTGTTTTGCATGGTTTAGTGTTAGTTTTCGATCAGAATTACGCTTTTGGTTTTGTTATGTGTTGTTTTGCAGGAATCCAGGTAATTACATGTTTTGTGGACTAAAAGGGTGCAAATGACGGTAGGAACGGATGAATTGAAGTCAAAAATCTACACTTTGAATCAAAGCAACAGGCGTAATTACGCCTGTCTTGAGGCGTAACTATGCCTAAGCCATGGCATTTGAGCTTTTAAACGAAATTCTTAAGGCGTAACTACGCCTAGAAGGAGGCGTAACTACGCCTAAGCCACGGCATTTGAGCTTTTAAACGAAATTCTTAAGGCGTAACTACGCCTAGAAGGAGGCGTAACTACGCCTAGCTTACGGCATTTGAGATTTTGAAGAATTTTAACTGGCGTAATTACGCCACTTTGGAGGCGTAATTACGCCAGTCACGCGGGAAGCCAGACTTTGGACACGTCGACAGGCGTAACTACGCCACTTCGGAGGCGTAATTACGCCTGATGAATTTTGGTAATTTTTGAGACCTTCCTTATCTGATGCACACGGACTTTTAAAGGGTTGAGAGGAGGATTTTCGAAGGCTATTCAGACTTAGACATATTTTGGGAGTGAAGGAGGCTAGGGTTGAAGAACGGAGAAGAATAACGACGACGGCTCGGAGCAAAAAGTAGAGAATTCATCACGAGACGGCGGCGTTCATCGGAGATCGAAGAATAGCGTCAATTCGTTTTGTATCTCTAAACTTTTATCAATTTTTATGGCTTATTTAAACATGTCTATGTGTTTAAATACTTCTAGCATGAGCTAATTTTATTTTCTAGGAGACGATGTAGCTTGTTTTGAAACTACGCTTATTATGAATTGATTGAAGTTTATTTGGATTTCCGTATGGTTTATTTATGTTTTCCTGTTCTTAATACTTTTAATCTACTGGCCATGGATTGAATGATTCCATATTTGTGATCTATCACTCGGGAGAGGGGGTTATGAATAGGAAAGAAGGAATTCGTATCGTGGTAGTTATATTGTTCGGAAGGCCTATAACTCCATAGAAGTCGTCATAGGAATTACTGCGCTTTTACAATTGTCTGATAATTCATCTTAGATTTAACTATTTAATCAATCTCTGTGGGTTCGACATCTTTCTATACTAAAACTTGACTACCGTGCGCTTGCGGTAAGGGATTTTTCGCAACAAGTTTTTGGCGCCGTTGCCGGGGAATGGAGTTGTCAAGGGAAGCAGAGCAAGAGCACGTTCAGTTCATAAACAATCGGTATCCCAACAACAATAATAACTACCGAAGCAATCCGTATCAACAAGGGTTCCACAACAATGATAGACTCTCATATGCCAACAACAATAGTGCTCTGAATCCACCACCTGGATATGCTCCACAAAAGAATGAAGGTAAACCTTCATTTGAAGATTTGGTGAATACTTTTGTTCAAAGTTCGAAATTGAGGCTTGAGAAGAATGAGTCGAGGCTTGATACGATTGAGGGTCACATGAACAACATGGGTGCTACAATGAAATCTCTTGAGGTGCAAATTGGGCAGCTTGCTAATGCCATGAACAACCAACAAAGAGGATCATTTCCTAGCAACACCGAAGTGAACCCAAGGGAGCAGTGCAAGGCCGTGTCATTGAGAAGTGGTAAGGAACTTGGGGATGTAGAACCAGCACATGTTGATGAGCCATCTGTTAAGGAGACTCAAATTCAGGTTGAAACCCCTAAAGAAGTTGAAAAGGAGAAGCAAGCCACATTACCGGAAAAGCTTCCTATGTACAAGCCTACACTTCCATATCCTCAACGTTTCCGGAAAAAGGCTATAGATGACCAGTTTGCCAAATTCTTGGAGATTTTCAAGAAAATCCACATAAATATTCCTTTTGCCGAGGCGTTGCAACAAATGCCTAATTATACAAAGTTTATGAAGGATATAATGGCAAGAAAGAGGAAGCTTGAGGAATTTGAAACCGTGAATCTCACAGAAGAATGCAGTGCAATCCTTCAAAAGAAGCTACCACAAAAATTGAAAGATCCAGGGAGTTTTACTATTCCTTGTATTATTGGTAGTTCTACATTTAATAGGGCGTTATGTGATTTAGGTGCAAGTATTAATTTAATGCCTTTATCTGTTTTCAGGAGTTTAGGGCTTGGTGAAGTGAAGCCTACTACAATCACATTGCAATTGGCGGATAGGTCTCTCACATATCCTAGAGGGATAATTGAAGATGTGCTTGTGAAGGTGGACAAATTTATTTTCCCTGCAGATTTTGTGGTTCTAGACATGGAGGAAGATGGAGATGTTCCATTAATTTTGGGGAGACCATTCTTAGCAACAGGCAGGGCACTTATCGATGTCCAAAGAGGAGAATTCTCCTTGAGAGTTGGAGGAGAAGAGGTCATGTTCAATATTTACAAGGCTCTCAAGGGACCTGACGAGGTAAGTACTTGCAAGTTTTTGGATGTTATTGACTCATGTGTGCATAACTTTGAAGTAGGAGCAATACCGGAGGATCCATTGGAGATTGCATGGTCAACTCTATTATGAAAGTGGATGCAACTGAACCTGATCTTGCTGAGCAAGTAGAAGCACTTAAGAGCTTGCCTAAGGAGAACAACACTACTGGAAAAGATGAAGATGTACGAGATACATCAGTCAAAGAAGATACAAAAGCGAGCTCGGAACTGAAAGAACTACCGGCCCACCTTACTTATGCATTCTTGGGTGAGAATTCGACATACCCGGTAATTATATCTTCATCTCTTTGTTATTTAGAGAAGGATAAATTATTACGTGTATTGAGGACATATTAATCTGCTTTGGGTTGGTCGATTGCTGATATCAAGGGGATTAGCCCGTCTTTGTGCATGCATAAAATACTTATGGAGGATTCCTTCATTCCTTCCATTGATCATCAAAGGCGGTTAAATCCAGCAATGAAGGAGGTAGTAAAAGCAGAAGTGCTTAAATTGTTAAATGCTGGGATTATTTATGCTATTTCAGATAGTGCATGGGTTTCCCCAGTACAGGTTGTGCCAAAGAAAGGAGGGATGACAGTGGTAAGAAATGAAAATAATGAGTTGATCTCAACTCGAACTGTGACGGGGTGGTGAGTTTGCATTGACTATAGGAAACTCAACAAGGCCACAAGGAAGGACCACTTCCCTCTTCCATTTATCGATCAGATGCTTGACAGGTTAGCCGGTTATTGTTATTACTGTTTCTTAGATGGCTATTCAGGATACAATCAAATTGCCATAGACCCCGAGGATCAAGAGAAGACAACGTTTACCTGTCCATATGGCACCTTTGCGTTTCGAAGAATGCCTTTTGGTTTATGCAACGCACCTGCTACTTTTCAACGGTGCATGATGGCGATATTTTCAGATATGGTGGAGGAGATCCTTGAAGTCTTCATGGACGACTTTTCGGTATTTGGTTCCTCTTTTGATCATTGTTTGCATAACCTATCTCTTGTGTTACAGCGCTGCCAAGAAAAGAACCTCGTGTTAAATTGGGAGAAATGTCACTTTATGGTGCAAGAGGGTATTGTCCTTGGCCATAAGGTGTCATCTCAAGGACTTGAAGTGGATAGAGCAAAAGTGGTTGCAATTGAGAAGCTTCCACCTCCGAACAATGAGAAGGCTATTAGGAGCTTCCTTGGACATGCCGGCTTTAATCGACGTTTTATTAAAGATTTTTCTAAAATAGCTAAGCCTTTGTGTAATTTGTTAGAAAAAGACTCACCTTTTGTCTTTGATGATTTGTGTTTGCAGGCATTTAATAGGCTAAAGAAAGCACTTATATCTGCACCAATCATCATAGTGCCGGATTGGAAGGAGCCATTTGTTTTAATGTGTGATGCCAGCGACTATGCTGTGGGAGCAGTTTTGGGGCAAAAGAGAGACAAGATTTTTAGGGCGATCTACTATGCAAGTAGAACTCTTGATGGAGCCCAACAGAATAACACGACCACCGAGAAAGAGATGCTAGCTGTGGTGTATGCATTCGACAAATTTAGAGCATATCTGATCGGGACAAAGGTCATAGTTTACACAGATCATGCAGCGATTCGTTATCTTTTTGCCAAGAAGGATGCGAAACCCCGGTTGATTAGATGGATCTTGTTGCTACAAGAGTTTGATTTCGAGATCTTGGATAAAAAGGGCAGTGAAAATCAAGTAGCAGATCACTTATCTCGTTTGGGGTTGGAGGATCAAATGGATCATGGAGTCATACAAGAGAACTTTCCTGATGAACATCTCTTTGAGGTATGTACTAAAACTCCGTGGTTCGCTGATTTTGCTAATTATTTGTCGTGTGGTATATTGCCTCCAGACCTCACTTATCAGCAAAGGAAGAAGTTCTTTCATGATGTGAAGAATTATTACTGGGATGAACCGTATGTATTCAGACGCTGTGCAGACCAAATTGTCCGGAGATGCGTAACTGAGGAGGAATCAAGAGAGATTCTTGAAAAGTGTCACTCCAGACCTTATGGAGGACATTTTGGAGCAGCAAGGACAGCAGCAAAAGTGCTTCAATCTGGTTTCTATTGGCCAGAGCTACATCGAGACAGTTATACTTTGGTGAAGACGTGTGATCGTTGTCAGCGCATTGGTAATATTTCTAAACGCCATGAGATGCCATTGACAAATATCTTGGAATTAGAAATCTTCGATGTATGGGGTATTGATTTCATGGGCCCCTTCCCACCATCTTGTGGACAGTCCTATATTCTGCTAGCAGTGGACTATGTTTCTAAGTGGGTTGAAGCGATTGCCACATCGACTAATGACGCTCAGGTCGTGGTCAAGTTCGTGCAAAAGAACATCTTTACACGGTTTGGTGCTCCGAGATCGATTGTCAGTGATGAAGGGTCTCACTTCTGTAACAAGATCTTCAGTGCTTTGATGACGAAATACACTGTGAGGCATAAGATTGCATTGGCTTATCATCCACAGACTAATGGCCAAGCCGAAATTTCTAACCGAGAAATTAAGCTAATTCTTGAAAAGACTGTCAGTATTAACCGGAAGGATTGGGCCCTGAAATTGGATGATGCATTATGGGCATACCGCACTGCATTCAAAACTCCCATAGGGATGTCCCCATATCGTCTAGTTTTTGGGAAAGCATGCCACTTACCGGTAGAGTTGGAACATCGGGCTTTCTGGGCCATAAAGAAGCTGAACTTCGATTTGAAGGCTGCTGGTGAGCAACGGTTGCTACAGCTCACTGAGATGGATGAGTTTCGTAATGAAGCGTACGAAAATGCTAAGATCTACAAGGAGCGAACGAAGAATTGGCATGACAAGCAAATCGTGAGAAGAGAGTTTATTCCTGGTCAGAAAGTGCTACTATATAACTCTCGTCTCCGACTATCTCCAGGAAAGTTGAAGTCACGATGGTCTGGGCCGTTCACTATTGAGAAAGTGACCCCATATGGAGCAATTGAACTGAAATGCGATGACGGTCACACATTTCAAGCAAATGGGCAGCGATTGAAGCATTATTTTGGGGAAGAAGTAAGAGACGTGGACGAGGTTCACCTGAGCGAGCCTAAGTGAATGGATGGAAGACAGTCGGGCCGAGGACTATAAACTAAGCGCTTTTCGGGAGGCAACCCGAATCCTGTATCCTTATTTTATTTTTATTTGATTTCAAAAAAAAAAAAAAAAAATTTGAAATGCCGTAGCGTAGGCGTAACTACGCCTGTTTTCGGCGTAGTTACGCCTGTCAATTTTCAGAAAAATTTTCAAAGCCGTAGGCGAGGCGTAATTACGCCTCTCCAGCGGCGTAATTACGCCTCGCGTATTTTAGTCCTCTTCCCCTCAAATTTTCAGTTCCGATTTTTTTCTCTTCAATATCTCTTAATTAAGCTATCCCACCTCTAAAGTCAATATTTTTATCGATTAATTGCAGGTTTTTGGAGTCTACTGGTGCAAGGAAGCAAGTTTAGGGGGGTTGCAACAAAGTGGTCTAGCCTAGCCAACCAAATCGAAAATTCTTCATCTAAGGGTTGCTGCCGACTTTCCAGCCCGCACCTTTTCCACAACCGCCCCCGACGATATGGATGACGATGACCACTGACGGTCATCGCTTAGGTATGTGCATCGTTCTATTTATTTCTTCATGTATATGCATTGAGGACAATGCACATTTCTAAGTTTAGGGGGGTACTTTGAACTAGTCAAACTACTTGGATTTCTGTTGTTTTTGTGTGTTTGTTTTCCTTATTTTGATTGGTTTGTCTTGATTTAGAGTCTGTTGAGTTTTGAGTGTCATAAGTTGTATTACGAGTCAGTTGAGGCCAATGATGAAAAATTGAGTTGATTTGCGGGAAATTTTAAAATTTTCATGTTTTCATGTTGCTCTTGAGTTCTCACATATTCTTGCACTAGAAACCATGACCATTTGATAAATCAATGATGATTTGAACGAACACAAAAATGATATAGGCAATTCTTGATAATTTGGGCCTTGATTCTTTCATATAAATTTGCCATAGTAGCCCCTTTGAGCTTAAATGTAAAAGAATGAGGATTGAATTGTTTGCAATATCTTTTAGAATCTCATTCAAATTTTCTCTGATATTACCATGGTTTTCAGATGCAACTGAGCACATTGGTCAAATCATGTAAGTTATTTGTGAATTGAGAGTAGTATAGAACTTACTATAGTAATCTTTGAGGCGAAATACAGACATATGTGGCTTAGGAATGATTTAGGCAATTTTTTTGATCGTTTGAGCCTTTGAAGCCACCAAAATACATCATTTTCATCTGTAGTTACCCTTTTGAGCTTATTGAAAATCGAATGGCATGTGCTTAGGCACATAATAACCCCCATTCGGCATCATTTCAAAATCCCACATTGACCACCTTGCTAAAGCTTATACACTATTTCCTACCCTCAAGGGAGTAAGCTTCTATTGCGCTTTAAAAGTTCAAATAACTCCTATGATCTTAATTGAAAATGAGAAGTGGAGTAACGATGAAAAAAAAAAAGAAGAAAAAAAAAGAGAAAAATAATGAGGTGAATAATAATGAGGAGGATGAGAAAAGAGGATGAATTGAAATGAAAAGAAAATTGATGAATCATCAATAGAAGGAGTCGAAAGCGGGATGAGAATGCGCAAATTGATTATAATTTCAACTTACTCTCTTGCTTTGAATACCTTTCCTTTTATTGAAGCCATGAGCCAAAGCCTAACATTACAAGCTTATTAAGACCTATTGACCAAGCCACATTTGTCTAATATACTAGTGGAGAAGGTTATGAATAGTGAACCTATGACACTCGAGAAACACTTGTAATAAACATGGTTTTGACATTCACATATGAGCATCTCATTACCTAGTCTTGATGCATTGTTAGCATTCATCAAAATACACTCTGTTTTTGAACAATGCAATTTGAACCTATACCTTGCAAAGTCCTATTGATTTGTGTGAGTTAAGATTGCTTTACTGATTACATGGAAATGGTAGCACACACACACGTGAGAATTCTTGAGAAAATGATATGCATGTCTGAATACTTCTGAGGCCTACACAATTGGAATGTTTTACAACTTTGTTTTGTGTGTCTTTTCGTGTCAGTTTAGTTTTGATTTGTTTTTGTTTTGTTTTTGTGTTGTTTTGCTCGGGACTAGCAAAAGTTTAAGTTTAGGGGGTTTGATAAGTGTATTTTATACACTTATATTTCTTCTTGTTTTGCATGGTTTAGTGTTAGTTTTCGATCAGAATTACGCTTTTGGTTTTGTTATGTGTTGTTTTGCAGGAATCCAGGTAATTACATGTTTTGTGGACTAAAAGGGTGCAAATGACGGTAGGAACGGATGAATTGAAGTCAAAAATCTACACTTTGAATCAAAGAAACAGGCGTAATTACGCCTGTCTTGAGGCGTAACTACGCCTAAGCCACGGCATTTGAGCTTTTAAACGAAATTCTTAAGGCGTAACTACGCCTAGAAGGAGGCGTAACTACGCCTAAGCCACGGCATTTGAGCTTTTAAACGAAATTCTTAAGGCGTAACTACGCCTAGAAGGAGGCGTAACTACGCCTAGCTTACGGCATTTGAGATTTTGAAGAATTTTAACTGGCGTAATTATGCCACTTTGGAGGCGTAATTACGCCAGTCACGCGGGAAGCCAGACTTTGGACACGTCGACAGGCGTAACTACGCCACTTCGGAGGCGTAATTACGCCTGATGAATTTTGGTAATTTTTGAGACCTTCCTTATCTGATGCACACGGACTTTTAAAGGGTTGAGAGGAGGATTTTCGAAGGCTATTCAGACTTAGACATATTTTGGGAGTGAAGGAGGCTAGGGTTGAAGAACGGAGAAGAATAACGACGACGGCTCGGAGCAAAAAGTAGAGAATTCATCACGAGACGGCGGCGTTCATCGGAGATCGAAGAATAGCGTCAATTCGTTTTGTATCTCTAAACTTTTATCAATTTTTATGGGTTATTTAAACATGTCTATGTGTTTAAATACTTCTAGCATGAGCTAATTTTATTTTCTAGGAGACGATGTAGCTTGTTTTGAAACTACGCTTATTATGAATTGATTGAAGTTTATTTGGATTTCCGTATGGCTTATTTATGTTTTCCTGTTCTTAATGCTTTTAATCTACTGGCCATGGATTGAATGATTCCATATTTGTGATCTATCACTCGGGAGAGGGGGTTATGAATAGGAAAGAAGGAATTCGTATCGTGGTAGTTATATTGTTCGGAAGGCCTATAACTCCATAGAAGTCGTCATAGGAATTACTGCGCTTTTACAATTGTCTGATAATTTATCTTAGATAGGATTAATGTTAGATAAATACTTCTGCTTAACACCCGGGAGGGGGAGTAGAAACAAATAAGAATTCTCGGCTAGTAAACTAGGAAATCCATAAAATGGAAATCGAGGAATGATAAGTGTAGTGGATGAACAAGTGAAATCGTACTCCTAGATTCGTCTCCAACTGGTTTCTTTTCAACTCAATATTTGATCATCGTTAGTTAATTAATTTTTATTCTTCGCATAACACTCAACTATTCGATTCTCTAACTAAAGCAAAGATTATTTTAATTCAGTACTTAGATTTAACTATTTAATCAATCTCTGTGGGTTCGACATCTTTCTATACTAAAACTTGACTACCGTGCGCTTGCGGTAAGGGATTTTTCGCAACAATATTCCCCATTCAGTTGGAGTTATGACTGGCTTAATAATGATTTTACTAAAAGTAAAATTTTCCATTTGTCCTAAAGGAAATCGCGTAATTTCGCATGAATTATTTATGAGTAATTGCTCATAATAATTTCGAGACTTATATGTCCCATAAGCAAATGATGCAGTGTCAATATACCTGCTCATAATCTTCCAGGGTTCATTGGCCCATTTTAGATCAATATCTTCAAGGAAAAATATGATTTCCTGGGAATCATTTTTGATAAATTATGTGATTCTCCTTCATCGTTATTAACGATATTAGCATATGATGCTGTTGTTTCTGTGTCAGGGATATTACACTCTCTCTGTTGTCTAAAAGCAAGGAATTCCTGATATAAAGGATCCTGCTCTTGAGATAAATTCCTGGCTATAAGCCTACGTGTTCCATGTTGAGCTATAATATGCTCTGGATTTTGTCCTCGGCCTCCTCGGCCACCCCTTCCTCTATAAGAGGAAGTTCCTCGAGAAGATTGACTCATACCTGAAAATATTTCAAGCATTTAAATATTCACGAGTCAAAAAGTCTGGAAGAGAATTTTCTTCACCTTTTTATATATTATATCGAAATCAAATGGAGCTAAATGAGCTTGCCAACGAGCAAACATTTGTTTAGAAACATCATGTTTAAAATCTTTATTAAACATAAATTTAGCTGACTTACAATCTGTTTTAATTATAAATTTTTGATTATATAAATCATCTTGAAATTTTAAGATACATTTAACAATTGCAAGAACTTCTTTTGCTATAGTTGCATAATTTTTCTGACTGTCATTCCATTTGCCAGAATAAAATCTAATTAAAAATTCATTTTTTGAAATAGGATCTATTTGTTTCTATATACCTCCATAACCAATATCAGAGGCATCTGTCTCAATAATTTTATTCCAATTTGGATTTGCTATCATTAAACAAGGTAAGTATTTTACCTTTTGCTTAATAGTTTGAACTGCCTTGGTATGTTCATCAGTCCAAGGTTTAGGAACCTTTTTAAGTCTATCATATAGAATAGCTGAATCTTGAGTTAAATTCTTATAATAAGCAGAAATATAATTTAGACTTCCTAAAAATCTTTGTAATTGAGTTTTATCAATTATTTTATCTGGAAATTTAGAAGCAAATTCTATACTTCGCGAAATAGGAATTATA
The DNA here is from genome assembly GCA_907163345.1 of Haberlea rhodopensis. Classification (NCBI taxonomy): domain Eukaryota; kingdom Viridiplantae; phylum Streptophyta; class Magnoliopsida; order Lamiales; family Gesneriaceae; genus Haberlea; species Haberlea rhodopensis. Next base: position 8,545,398 of record CAJQUN010000006.1, on the reverse strand, counting down.
TTTCCTTTATTAATATTATGGCCTAAGAATCTTATTTCAGTTTGAAATAAAGACATTTTTGGTTTAGATATGACTAAGCCATTTTGAATGATAATTTTCTTAAACATATCTAAATGTTTTATATGTAACTCAATTGTTTTAGAGTATACTAAGATATCATCTATATAAACAATTATAAACTCACTATAAGGAGTAAAAATATCATTCATGATTTGTTGAAATTCAGAAGGTGCATTTTTCAAACCAAAGGGCATCACATTCCACTCATAATGTCCTATTGGAACATTAAAAGCAGTTTTATAAGTATCACTTTGATTGACTTGTATTTGCCAATATCCTGATTTCAGATCAAATTTTGAAAATATGAGAGAATCATATAATCGATCTAATAAATCATTTTTATTAGGGATTGGATGTCTTATCCATTTTAAGACTTTATTTAATGGTTTATAATTTATAACTAATCTTGGTACTCCACGTTCCTGTTCACTCTTTTTATTAACATAAAAAGCAGTACAAGACCAGGGAGATTTAGAAGGCTTAATTAACTTCTTCTGTAATAAGGATTCAATTTCCTTTTTACATAATTCTAAATATTCAGAGCTCATTTGACATGGTCGAGCTTTTGTAGGGATTAATTTTTCATTAAAATCATCCTCATAGGGTAAAGAGATAATATGCTTTTTTCGATTCCAAAAAGTATTGGGATGATCACTACAAATTTCTAAGGAAAATTGTTGTGCTATTAACTTAATTTTTTCCTGTAATCTAGGATTTTTTAACTGATCACTTATTGTGATTGTATTTATTTCAAATTTTAAAAATTGTAATTGGTAAATTTTATTTTGAATATGATCATGAATAATATTAATGTATCGTGGTGAAGGAGCATCTAAGAATTTTAGGAAAATAGTTTTTCCTTCAAAAGTACCACGAATACCTAAATTATCAATATATGTAATTGGGTATAATTGAGTAATAAATGGAGATCCAAGTATTACTTGATTAGTAATATCTTTAGCTAATAAAAAGCTAGTTTTTATGCATGTTCGATTTTGCAAATAGAAACTTGAGGAAGTTTATATTGTATGTCCAATTTCTGTCCACCAGCATGGGATAAACTATTAGTTGTTTTGGTATAATATCTAGTAGGAATTAATCCTTCCTGAATAACATTTAAATCTGCACCACTATCAATAAGTGCCGTAAATATTTTGGAAAAATGATTATCTATTAATAAAGTAATTTGAGTATACCATTTTTGAGCAACTAGAATTTCTAATGTTGCAAGAAAATCATGTTCAGGTGGTAACTGAAAATTGTCCTTATCAGGAAATTTTGGAGATGTAATTGGAGAATTAGAAATTTGATTATCTTCTAATTTCGATATTCGGGTATCAAATATTCTATTTTCATGTTGAAGAAATTTAATTTCTTGTTTAAGATTATCAATCTCTATAAACAAATCATTGATTGATGTAGGAGTATCATTGGATTGTCTTTGTCTTAGAAGCTTATAAACTTCTGTCATGGAATAAGGATTATTAGTACTGACAATATTATTCCGGGGAATAGTATTGGAAGTTGAAGTGGAAGGTATATCTTCCATTTGATCAATTAATTTATATCTTAATTCAGGGTCTTTAACTAATTTGAGAAATTCTAATATATTGGTATTAGTTAAAGTATTTATATTTAAATCCTGAAATTGTGATAATATTTTATAATGTAAATCATTTGATTCATCTGAAATAGTCTTAATACAGGGTTGTCCTATAGAACAAGGTTTACAACAATCTGTTTCTGAATGACTAGATTCATTCTCTAAAACCTGAAGATGTTTTGATTCATCTGAATCATTCGAATCATAAGATGAGTCTGATGAATAATCAGAACTGTCAGAAGAGTGTACTAATATTGTATTAAGAGCATCCTTAATATTATCAGGAATATCTAAAGAATTAATTTTTTCTTTCATCTTGCATCTATTAGCATAATGACCTGTATGACCACATCTAAAACAAGTTATATTTTATTTTTTAGGTATTTTATTTGATTGTCTAAATTTTTTCCTTTCACTTTTGTGATCTAATCTTTTCTGAGAATATTTTCTCATTTTCTTATAATAAGGTTTTTGAAATTTTTTCTCATTTTTGTATGTTTTATTTTTAGTATAAATCTTATTTTGTGATGGTAGGTCCATACCAAATTGCTCACAAAATTGTCCTAATTGTTTTCGTTCAGACAAATTTTGTCTTTTAATTTGTTGATTTAATTTAATTTCATTACATATGGCTAATCCTTCTTGGATACATGTGCCAATAAGTTTTCCATATGTATAGGAATCATAAGGGATATTAATATGATCCTTTCTAAGATTCTTCCTAACTCTTTCAGCAAAGAGGTGAGGTAATCCATCAATAAATTTGGATTTCCAATGTGAACTATTACAATCTTGTAATTCCATAACTCTATTGAGAAATGTATCTTTATACCATCTAAAATCAGTTAATGTCTTACATCTTAAATTCTGTAAAAGAGTTCGAATATTTTCATTTTGTTCAGAATATCTACCAGTAAAATGATCAATAATATTAACAACTAAAGTGTAGACAGCATTTTCTACAATGATGTTATTTTCTTGTTTAACTGTATTCATGATTTCTTCTTTATTAGCTAGAGTTAAATAATTATCCCACCAACCTTTTAATTGGCCAGTAAAGCCAGCAATAATCATATTAGCAATATTTTTATCCGTATTGCCATTACTTTTACAAATAGTGGAATACATAAGCATTCTATGAGCCAGATTATAAATCTGTTTGTCAGGATAACCATCAATATTCCATTCATAAATATGTTTACCACTATAACTATTATTTCCATTAAGGTCAGTTTCTTCATGGAGAGTATCCATGGGAGATGGCCTACTATAATAAAATAAGCTTTGAGTGGGTTTATTGGCCCATCTATTTTTTAATTTATTTATTTGATCACCAATGACTTGTTTGTGATTGCCATGAGATAATTGATCCTGGAAATCAGTATCTAAAACCGAAATAGATAATTTCAAATCTTTATATTTATTTTCTAAAAATTGTTCAAAGTCTCCCATTGATTTTAATTTAAAATCCTTGATTTCAGGGGGAGGTTGGATATTTGGAGTGGTTAATATTATATCCGATGGTGGTGTCATTCCAACTAAAGGTTGAATGTGTGCAATTTTTGTACTAATATTCTCAATTCTATTATGTAATAGATTAATTTGTTCTCCTAAAATAACTAGGAAAAGATTTGTGTAATTTTGTTGTTTTAATAATTTATTAATATGTTGACATGTGAGTTGTAAAGTCTCATTTTCTAATAATTTGGAAAATGCTGAAAAATTAAGAATCGTTCCTTCCTTTTCAATTTCAAAAGGTTGTTGAGGAGGATATAAATTTGTCAAAATATTACCATTCGAAAGTTTATATGTTCTTTCTAATACTTGAATATAGGGTTCAACATATGTTGATATAAACCATGATATAAAAGGTATATAAGCATTTTGTTCAGAACAAAATTTATAAAATTCATTCTTTAACAAAGTTTGTTTTTCTTTTGATATATTATCAAAAAACCATTTTCAATGGTATCCGTAATTAGTTCCAAAGTATCAATTCCAAACATTTGTTTGGTGTCTGGGTTTTCCTTTAACATTTTATCCCAGAATTTTGAATAAAAATTCCTTTTAAGGCAGGGGATGTGAGTATCAGTATAAGATACTTCTGGCGACCATTTCCAAATCCAAGGAATAGAAAATTCAAAGTAATAGAAAGATGCTATTCCTGTTATACCAGAACTTTGTTGTTGCATTTGAATTAATTTAGGAGATAAATCAATCCATTCATCAAAATAGGTTTTATTAATTTCTGGTAAAATTTTTTGCGTAGTGCCATATTTGCCCCACCAATTTATAAACCAATTTGGAATATCATGTTTATATACTTCAGTACAAATTTTAATAAACCACGAATGTCGTTTTTTATTGTTTTCATAGAAGAAGACTTTATGAAAGGCTTCAACATAATCCCAATAATTATATTTAATCATCTGATTATTAGGAAAAGCAAATTCTTTTTCCTTAAGAGGTGATATTCCCCATTCAGTTGGAGTTATGACTGGCTTAATAATGATTTTACTAAAAGTAAAATTTTCCTTTTGTCCTAAAGGAAATCGCGTAATTTCGCATGAATTATTTATGAGTAATTGCTCATAATAATTTCGAGACTTATATGTCCCATAAGCAAATGATGCAGTGTCAATATACCTGCTCATAATCTTCCAGGGTTCATTGGCCCATTTTAGATCAATATCTTCAAGGAAAAATATGATTTCCTGGGAATCATTTTTGATAAAATTATGTGATTCTCCTTCATCGTTATTAACGATATTAGCATATGATGCTGTTGTTTCTGTGTCAGGGATATTACCCTCTCTCTGTTGTCTAAAAGCAAGGAATTCCTGATATAAAGGATCCTGCTCTTGAGATAAATTCCTGGCAATAAGCCTACGTGTTCTATGTTGAGCTATAATATGCTCTGGATTTTGTCCTCGGCCTCCTCGGCCACCCCTTCCTCTATAAGAGGAAGTTCCTCGAGAAGATTGACTCATACCTGAAAATATTTCAAGCATTTAAATATTCACGAGTCAAAAAGTCTGGAAGAGAATTTTCTTCACCTTTTTTATATATGATATCGAAATCAAATGGAGCTAAATGAGCTTGCCAACGAGCAAACATTTGTTTAGAAACATCATGTTTAAAATCTTTATTAAACATAAATTTAGCTGACTTACAATCTGTTTTAATTATAAATTTTTGATTATATAAATCATCTTGAAATTTTAAGATACATTTAACAATTGCAAGAACTTCTTTTGCTATAGTTGCATAATTTTTCTGACTGTCATTCCATTTGCCAGAATAAAATCTAATTAAAAATTCATTTTTTGAAATAGGATCTATTTGTTTCAATATACCTCCAAAACCAATATCAGAGGCATCTGTCTCAATAATTTTATTCCAATTTGGATTTGCTATCATTAAACAAGGTAAGTATTTTACCTTTTGCTTAATAGTTTGAACTGCCTTGGTATGTTCATCAGTCCAAGGTTTAGGAACCTTTTTAAGTCTATCATATAGAATAGCTGAATCTTGAGTTAAATTCTTATAATAAGCAGAAATATAATTTAGACTTCCTAAAAATCTTTGTAATTGAGTTTTATCAATTATTTTATCTGGAAATTTAGAAGCAAATTCTATACTTCGCGAAATAGGAATTATATTTCCTTTATTAATATTATGGCCTAAGAATCTTATTTCAGTTTGAAATAAAGACATTTTTGGTTTAGATATGACTAAGCCATTTTGAATGATAATTTTCTTAAACATATCTAAATGTTTTATATGTAACTCAATTGTTTTAGAGTATACTAAGATATCATCTATATAAACAATTATAAACTCACTATAAGGAGTAAAAATATCATTCATGATTTGTTGAAATTCAGAAGGTGCATTTTTCAAACCAAAGGGCATCACATTCCACTCATAATGTCCTATTGGAACATTAAAAGCAGTTTTATAAGTATCACTTTGATTGACTTATATTTGCCAATATCCTGATTTCAGATCAAATTTTGAAAATATGAGAGAATCATATAATCGATCTAATAAATCCTTTTTATTAGGGATTGGGTGTCTTATCCATTTTAAGACTTTATTTAATGGTTTATAATTTATAACTAATCTTGGTACTCCACGTTCCTGTTCACTCTTTTTATTAACATAAAAAGCAGTACAAGACCAGGGAGATTTAGAAGGCTTCATTAACTTCTTCTGTAATAAGGATTCAATTTCCTTTTTACATAATTCTAAATATTCAGAGCTCATTTGACATGGTCGAGCTTTTGTAGGGATTAATTTTTCATTAAAATCATCCTCATAGGGTAAAGAGATAATATGCTTTTTTCGATTCCAAAAAGCATTGGATGATCACTACAAATTTCTAAGGAAAATTGTTGTGCTATTAATTTAATTTTTTCCTGTAATCTAGAATTTTTTAACTGATCACTTATTGTGATTGTATTTATTTCAAATTTTAAAAATTGTAATTGGTAAATTTTATTTTGAATATGATCATGAAGAATATTAATGTATCATGGTGAAGGAGCATCTAAGAATTTTAGGAAAATAGTTTTTCCTTCAAAAGTACCACGAATACCTAAATTATCAATATATGTAATTGGGTATAATTGAGTAATAAATGGAGATCCAAGTATTACTTGATTAGTAATATCTTTAGCTAATAAAAAGCTAGTTTTTATGCATGTTCGATTTATGCAAATAGAAACTTGAAGAAGTTTATATTGTATGTCCAATTTCTGTCCACCAGCATGGGATAAACTATTAGTTGTTTTGGTATAATATCAAGTAGGAATTAATCCTTCCTGAATAACATTTAAATCTGCACCACTATCAATAAGTGTCGTAAATGTTTTGGAAAAATGATTATCTATTAATAAAGTAATTTGAGTATACCATTTTTGAGCAACTAGAATTTCTAATGTTGCAAGAAAATCATGTTCAGGTGGTAACTGAAAATTGTCCTTATCAGGAAATTTTGGAGATGTAATTGGAGAATTAGAAATTTGATTATCTTCTAATTTCGATATTCGGGTATCAAATATTCTATTTTCATGTTGAAGAAATTTAATTTCTTGTTTAAGATTATCAATCTCTATAAACAAATCATTGATTGATGTAGGAGTATCATTGGATTGTCTTTGTCTTAGAAGCTTATAAACTTCTGTCATGGAATAAGGATTATTAGTACTGACAATATTATTCCGGGGAATAGTATTGGAAGTTGAAGTGGAAGGTATATCTTCCATTTGATCAATTAATTTATATCTTAATTCAGGGTCTTTAACTAATTTGAGAAATTCTAATATATTGGTATTAGTTAAAGTATTTATATTTAAATCCTGAAATTGTGATATATTTTATAATGTAAATCATTTGATTCATCTGAAATAGTCTTAATACAGGGTTGTCCTATAGAACAAGGTTTACAACAATCTGTTTCTGAATGACTAGATTCATTCTCTAAAACCTGAAGATGTTTTGATTCATCTGAATCATTCGAATCATAAGATGAGTCTGATGAATAATCAGAACTGTCAGAAGAGTGTACTAATATTGTATTAAGAGCATCCTTAATATTATCAGGAATATCTAAAGAATTAATTTTTTCTTTCATCTTGCATCTATTAGCATAATGACCTGTATGACCACATCTAAAACAAGTTATATTTTGTTTTTTAGGTATTTTATTTGATTGTCTAAATTTTTTCCTTTCACTTTTGTGATCTAATCTTTTCTGAGAATATTTTCTCCTTTTCTTATAATAAGGTTTTTGAAATTTTTTTTTTTGTATGTTTTATTTTTAGTATAAATCTTATTTTGTGATGGTAGGTCCATACCAAATTGCTCACAAAATTGTCCTAATTGTTTTCGTTCAGACAAATTTTGTCTTTTAATTTGTTGATTTAATATAATTTCATTACATAGGGCTAATCCTTCTTGGATACATGTGCCAATAAGTTTTCCATATGTATAGGAATCATAAGGGATATTAATATGATCCTTTCTAAGATTCTTCCTAACTCTTTCAGCAAAGAGGTGAGGTAATCCATCAATAAATTTGGATTTTCAATGTGAACTATTACAATCTTGTAATTCCATAACTCTATTGAGAAATGTATCTTTATACCATCTAAAATCAGTTAATGTCTTACATCTTAAATTCTGTAAAAGAGTTCGAATATTTTCATTTTGTTCAGAATATCTACCAGTAAAATGATCAATAATATTAACAACTAAAGTGTAGACAGCATTTTCTACAATGATGTTATTTTCTTGTTTAACTGTATTCATGATTTCTTCTTTATTAGCTAGAGTTAAATAATTATCCCACCAACCTTTTAATTGGCCAGTAAAGCCAGCAATAATCATATTAGCAATATTTTTATCCGTATTGCCATTACTTTTACAAATAGTGGAATACATAAGCATTCTATGAGCCAGATTATAAATCTGTTTGTCAGGATAACCATCAATATTCCATCATAAATATGTTTACCACTATAACTATTATTTCCATTAAGGTCAGTTTCTTCATGGAGAGTATCCATGGGAGATGGCCTACTATAATAAAATAAGCTTTGAGTGGGTTTATTGGCCCATCTATTTTTTAATTTATTTATTTGATCACCAATGACTTGTTTGTGATTGCCATGAGATAATTGATCCTGGAAATCAGTATCTAAAACCGAAATAGATAATTTCAAATCTTTAAATTTATTTTCTACAAATTGTTCAAAGTCTCATTCGAGACCTCCTATGAATTCATCATGAACCTAGGACTTCTACAGAATACAAAAACCGTCAATCCTTGAACTATAACAGTACAAAAACACCATAATCGACACACCTCGTCATAAGCGGGCAATAGTACAATAGTTCTTAAATGCCAGTTTTACTATTCCAACCTAGAATGATTTATTCATAAGATACATAAGGACCAATTCAAGGCATAAGTAAGTAAATGAGATTTAAGCTAACACAAGTAAATAATTAGCCCATCATAAAAAAAAATAGTACTGACAATATTATTCCGGTGAATAGTATTGGAAGTTGAAGTGGAAGGTATATCTTCCATTTGATCAATTAATTTATATCTTAATTCAGGGTCTTTAACTAATTTGAGAAATTCTAATATATTGGTATTAGTTAAAGTATTTATATTTAAATCCTGAAATTGTGATAATATTTTATAATGTAAATCATTTGATTCATCTGAAATAGTCTTAATACAGGGTTGTCCTATAGAACAAGGTTTACAACAATCTGTTTCTGAATGACTAGATTCATTCTCTAAAACCTGAAGATGTTTTGATTCATCTGAATCATTCGAATCATAAGATGAGTCTGATGAATAATCAGAACTGTCAGAAGAGTGTACTAATATTGTATTAAGAGCATCCTTAATATTATCAGGAATATCTAAAGTATTAATTTTTTCTTTCATCTTGCATCTATTAGCATAATGACCTGTATGACCACATCTAAAACAAGTTATATTTTGTTTTTTAGGTATTTTATTTGATTGTCTAAATTTTTTCCTTTCACTTTTGTGATCTAATCTTTTCTGAGAATATTTTCTCCTTTTCTTATAATAAGGTTTTTGAAATTTTTTCTCATTTTTGTATGTTCTATGAGCCAGATTATAAATCTGTTTGTCAGGATAACCATCAATATTCCATTCATAAATATGTTTACCACTATAACTATTATTTCCATTAAGGTCAGTTTCTTCATGGAGAGTATCCATGGGAGATTGCCTACTATAATAAAATAAGCTTTGAGTGGGTTTATTGGCCCATCTATTTTTTAATTTATTTATTTGATCACTGTTGGGAAAACGATTTCTAAGTTTTGGTGATTACAAACACCTACTGGATGTTAAAGATCAACCGGATGCTAAAGACCTACCGGGTGAATACACCTACCGGATATTAAAGTCTCACCGGGTAAAGACATCAACTGGATAGACACCAACCGGACAAGCCATCAACTGGATAGTCATCAACCGGATGAAGGCATCAACCGGATGAAGACATCAATTGGATAGATACCAACCGGACAAGCTATCAACTGATAAAGACACTAACCGGATGAAGTCATCAACTGGTATGAAGTCATCAACCGGATGAAGACATCAACTGGATAAAGTTATCAACTGATAAAGACACTAACCGGATGAAGTCATCAACCGGATGAAGACATCAACTGGATAAAGTTATCAACTGATAAAGACACTAACCGGATGAAGTCATCAACTGGTATGAAGTCATCAACCGGATGAAGACATCAACTGGATAAAGTTATCAACTGGTAAAGACATCAACCGGATGAAGACATCAACCGGGTGAAGACATAAAATGGATAACTATCAACTGCAAAGTCTCTCACTGAACAAGGACATCAACTGGTCTTAAGAGGATGAACGACCAGTTGAACAAAGAAACCAGCAGAAGTCTAAGCAACAAGACAAAGTAAGTACAACATTCTCTGACAAAGGTACAACAGAGCGGCGCACCCTGCTATATCTCCGCCACCATTACCGTCAGAGTGAAAAGAGCCGTTGTTTTCCAAAATAGGAAAGAAGACAACAGATATTTGGAAAGCTAATCCATTCCATATACAAAAAGGCTACCGTTGGACAACCAAACCTATAAATACGTCCAAGCAGAGAATGAAGAAGTGCTGAGCAACTTTCAAACTAAGAGAAATACTTCAAAGCAAGAAAGCTATACGACTGATATTTCAAACGTTCAGCAAAGAGCAGACAAACCGCAAAACTGAATCTGTGACAGATTATTTTCAATTGAAGTCTGCTGCTTAGAAACTCTCAAAGCTAGAAAGTTTTATTCTGTAGAGAGTGTTGTAAAATCACTTGTATCCAAAAGATAAGAAGAGTGTGATTGCTAGGAGTTTAGGCCAAGTGTGTTAGTGCCTAAGGAGGTTGTATACTGTAAAGTGTAAACCAAGTCTTCTAGTGAATCCTTCCTGCAAAGGAAGAAGGGGAGACGTAGAAGCGTTGTGCTTCGAACTTCCAGAAACAACTCTCGTATTATTCGTTTATTGCTTTATTACTTCAGTTTTATTCCTCACAAGTTTTGTAGACGTCTTCCGCACTATAATAAGTGTCTACTGACTTGCCTGTTATTGAGAAGCAACTGTAACACTTAACAGTTTACAGTTAACCAGAAAAGAAATCGAAATTATATCTAGTGTTTATTCAACCCCCCCCCCTTCTAAACACTACCCCGATCCCAACAAGTGGTATCAGAGCTTAGGTCTTCTCAATCTTGAGAAATTACTATTTACCAAAAACTGATGGCCTCATTCAGCAAGATTCCAATGTTCAAGAAAGACGAATATGATGACTGGAGGATCCGTATGCAAGCACATCTAAGTGCTCAAGATGATGATATGTGGTATGTGATCACCGAAGGACCGTTGAAGATCATGAAAATCAATACAGCTGCCTCTATCACAAGTGGTGATCCACAAATGGTAGAAAAGGAAAGATCTCAATGGTCAAATGAAGACAAAAAAAAGGCAAACCTAGACAACGTGGCTAAAGACATTTTGTTCAAAACTTTGGACAAAAATATGTTCAACAAAATCAAAATGTGCCCAACAGCCAAAGAGATCTGGGAAAAGATTGCTCAACTCTGTGAAGGAAATGATCAAACCAAGGAGAACAAGCTTACTGTGGCTTTACAAAAGTTTGAGCATATCAAAATGATAAATGGAGAAACTCTCAACGAGTATGATGAAAGAGTGACTGGAATAATAAATGAGCTAAGCAGTCTGGGTAAGGAGTTACCCAACAGAGAAGTCACTCTCAAAGTGATGAGAGGTCTACCAAGAGAATGGGATGTCAAGACCATTGCTATGAGAGAATCGAAGGATATCAACAAGATAGATCTACATGATCTGTTTGCTGATTTAAAAGCCTATGAATTCGAATTAGGCATTCGGGTTGAAGATGAACCAAGTACAAGTCAACCAACAAAAGCTCTCACTGCATCTGAGTCTCTGCCTACTCCTACTGAAATGACTCCAGAAAAGATGTGTAACGATGCGATGCAATGTTCGTAAAGAAATTTGGAAAATTCATGAAGAAGAACCAGAGACCTTATCAATCATATCCTCGAAGGCAAAGCTCCAAAGGAAATTCAGAAGAAGAAGAGCGAGTATGCTTCAACTGTCTCAAACCAGGGCACTTCATCGCAGACTGTCCTAAACCCAAAAAGGATGATCACAAAAGAGGATCCAAGGATTACAGAAAATCCAAGGAAACCAGAAGAACATCCAAACGGGACAGAGATCAAAAGGTTTTAGTGGCAGAAGATAGTAAGAGCAAATGGGCTGATTCTGAATCAGAATCAGAGGAGTCAATTAGCTCATCCAGCGAGAGTGAAGACGAAGAAGTCCACTGCTTAATGGCGAATGATGAAAATGAGGTACATGAAACCAACCTATCTGAATTTACACATCATGAACTCACCAATGCATTGCAGGACATGATAAATGAGTATCAGACGCTATACGAATCTTTTGAAAGCTATAAGACTGAGCACTCAATTCCAACTAAAACGCTTGAAAACAAACTTGATTGTGAACAATCAAGGGAGTTGAATTGCTTAAGGGAAGCAGCCAGTCGCCTAGTGAAAGAAAGAGATGAAGCCAAGTGTGCGTACCAGAAACTCAGCAAACTGGTTAGCACTTGGAATGCGTCGACTACCAGAAAAGATGAAATGCTTGAGTCTATAAGGCTTGCTGGTGATTTAACTGGCATAGGCTTTAATAGCAATGACAGCAGATCATCTGGTAATGAGCCTCAACTGTGTCTAACAAAAGGCAAGGTTCAATCAATGAACTTTGTAAGATCTAGCACAGTATATGACCCGTATGAACTGGTTAAAGAACCTGTTAAAGCAACACTCATCAAGGAACAGGTACAGCATAGAGGTATCGGTTATGTAGAACCACTCAAAGAGGCTAAACCAAGGCAAAAGTTCAGAAATGAACTTAAAACCACTGGTCGAGCAACTAGAGAGGTTAAACCCAACTGGTACTACAACTGTAAACCTGTCCAGAAGAGGTATATGCTGAATAACAGGAACTACAAACCAAAAGCACATGCATACACATATTATCACACTCCACAGCTAAAATCATCACCTACATTTATAAATGCACACACATTTCAGAACACACACCGACCTAAGTCATTCAGGGTCATACAAGTGTGGGTTCCGAAAGGACTAATCCTACCAGGACCCAAGTAGGATTGGGTACCAATCAGTCTATCGCCTTAATTGCAGGAAACTAGAATGCATCCAGTTCGGAGCTCAGAATGGTTCCTAGACAGCGGATGCTCTAGACATATGACAGGGAATGCAAGCTTATTGTCTGAACTAGTGGACTCCACTGGACCCAGAATAACGTTTGGAGATAACGCTAAAGGTAGAACCGTAGGTAAGGGTAAGATTATCTACGGTAACCTCATCATTAAGATATTCTCTTAGTTGAAAATCTATGCTATAATTTGATTAGCATAAGTCAATTATGTGACAATGGTCATTCCGTAGAATTCAATCAGCATTCATGCACAATTAAATCTACTGATGGCAATGTATTACTTATAGGAAGAAGGCATGATAACACATATAAAATTGATTGGAATCTTAATCAGCCTACTTCCTTTACTTGCTTAGCTGCCCAGAATACTTCCAAAAATTGGCTTTGGCACAAACGGTTGAGTCACTTAAATTTTAAAACTATTGCTAGTCTGCGTAAACTTGATCTAGTTGTTGGACTGCCCCAAATTGAGTTCTCAAAGGACAAGATCTGTGCAGCATGCCAACTCGGTAAGCAAATCAGATCCTCCTTTAAGAACAAAGGGAGTAAATCTTCTTCTCGGTGCCTAGAGTTGCTGCATATGGATCTGTTTGGTCCTATACCAGTAACAAGTCTAGGGGGAATGAAGTACACCCTAGTGTTAATAGACGATTACACTCGTTTCACGTGGGTCTTGTTCCTAAGTGGTAAAGATCAGGCTACTCCAAAGCTGATCAAATTACTGAAAAGACTCCAAAATGAGAAATCGTGTGGGATAGATAGAATTCGCAGTGATAAAGGTACTGAGTTTACCAATCAATCACTCGAATCATATCTAGATGACCTTGGTATTAAACACGAATACTCTGCAGCTAGAACTCCTCAACAAAACGGAGTTGCTGAGCGTAGGAACCGCACTTTAAAAGAAGCTGCGCGAACTATGCTCGCGGAATCAGAAATATCGCAGAAATTTTGGGCAGAAGCTGTCAACACAGCATGTTATACGCAGAACAGATCGATGATTAATAAGCGAGCCAATAAAACCCCTTATGAGATCTGGAATGGCAGTAAGCCAAATATTTCTTATTTCCATGTGTTTGGTTGCAAATGTTTTATTCACAACAATGGAAAGACTCATCTCACCCGCCTTTGATGCCAAATCTGATGCTGGAATATTTCTTGGCTATTCTACAGTTAGTAAGGCATTCAGAGTATTTAATAATAGAACTCTTAATGTAGAGGAATCAGTGCATGTAAAATTTGATGAACCTACTGATTGTACACTATCCGATATACAAATCAACAACTTGAGTAATCGACTGGAAAGCACTTATATTGACGAAAATGTTGATGATGAGATTGATTACAGAAGCAGGGCTGACTGCTCCTTAGAACCAGAAATCCCTGAAGCTCAAGCAGAGGAGTCTGCTGGCCAACAAGCACTGCAGCCAGCCATCAATGGAACAGTGGCATCCACCTCTACTGCAGTTGAAGGAACCAATGAGAAAGATGGGTCTATCAGAATCTCTAACTTACCTACTCACATCCAGTCAACTGAAGAACTCAACCCACTAGGACCTTCGCTCCGGTGGAAGAAGGATCATCCACCCGAGCAGGTCATCGGTAACCCTCTTGCTCCTCTACGCACCAGAGGACAAATGATTAACGAATTTCTTCATGCTGCATTCATATCTCATATAGAACCTAAGAAGATTGATGAAGCTATATTAGACCCAAGTTGGGTAGAAGCAATGCAGGAAGAACTAAACCAGTTTGAGCGAAACAGAGTATGGTATCTAGTACCACGACCACAGCATCACACTGTAATTGGCACCAAATGGGTATTTAGAAATAAATTAGACGAAAACGGAACAGTAATTAGAAATAAAGCAAGATTAGTTGCACAGGGCTACAGACAGGAAGAAGGCATTGATTTCGATGAAACCTTTGCCCCTGTAGCACGACTAGAAGCAATTCGCATATTTCTTGCATTTGCTGCATTTAAAGACTTTAAAGTCTATCAGGTGGATGTTAAGAGTGCATTTCTTAACGGCAAACTCAAGGAAGAAGTTTATGTTGAACAACCTCCTGGATTTGAAAACCATCAGCAGCCATCTCATGTTTTCCGTCTGAATAAAGCTCTGTATGGTCTAAAGCAAGCTCCCCGTGCCTGGTATGAAACTTTATCAAAATATTTGACAGAGCACAACTTTGTTATTGGCACGGTGGACAAGACCCTTTTTAAATTTACAAAGGGAGATCATACGTTGCTAGTTCAAATATATGTTGATGATATTATCTTCGGGAGTACTAACCCAAAACTGTGCGAAAGATTTTCTAAAATCATGCAGGAACAATTCGAGATGAGCATGATGGGAGAGTTATCATTTTTCTTAGGATTGCAAGTCAAGCAATCTAGTGAAGGAATTCTGATAAATCAGTCCAAGTACACTAAAGAGCTACTGAAGAAATATGGAATGAGTACCAGCTCAGCTGCTGCTACACCAATGAGCTCATCCGCCAAACTCGACTTGGATAATTCAGGAATACCAGTCGAAGTTACAATGTATCGAGGCATGATCGGATCTTTACTATACTTGACAGCCAGCCGACCCGATATTATGTTTGCAGTATGTATGTGCGCCCGGTTTCAAGCAAATCCCAAGCAGTCGCACTTCACTGCTGTCAAGAGGATCCTAAAATACTTAAAAGGAACCGAGAATGTTGGTCTATGGTATCCAAGAGACTCAACTTTTAATCTCATTGGATACTCAGATGCTGACTATGCTGGATGTAAAATTGACAGGAAAAGCACCAGTGGATATTGTCAATTTCTTGGTGATCGGTTAATATCATGGGGATGCAAGAAACAGACATCCATCGCAACCTCCACTGCAGAGGCAGAGTACCTTGCTGCTGGAAGCTGCTGTGCCCACTGCTCTGGATTCAGCAACAACTCAGAGACTATGGAATTGAGTCCACAGAGGCTCCTATTTTCTGTGACAATACGTCTGCCATTGCCATTACATACAATCCAGTTCTTCATACTCGTACTAAACATATTGACATTCGTCATCATTTCATCAGAGATCATGTTATGAAGAAGGAAATACGGCTGGAGTACATTTCCACAGAACAACAGGCAGCAGACATCTTCACAAACCCCTACCGGACGCTAAGTTTTCTTACTTTCGAAATATTCTTGGTTTAATTGAAATTACTTCTTGATTATTTTGTTTGGGTAATGGATTCAGGGGGAATTTGTTAGTTTAATTGCATTTATTTAGGGGGAATTTCTGTTTTAATTTTATCATGGTTATTTAAGCTAAGCTGGTAATACAATGGTCAACTGCAGTGGGGGTATTCGTACCAGTAGGACTCTGCATCCAGTAGATGTTTTCCTACCAGTCGAACCCCACATACCAGTTGATGTTACCAAATATGCTTTGACAAAAATAACCCTCGATACTAATTAACCTAATGAACGTCGGAATTCAAAATTACTTTTGTGTAAAAATAAATTATTTCACTCCCGCCTAAATCCTGTCCTTTTATTTTTGGTTAAATCTTTTTAATCGTTAGATGATTGCCACGTATACATGTGTCCGCTCATCTACAGTACGACGTTACATATACTTTCCTTTTTCACCGCCTTTAGTTTTCTCTTCTCTTCATCTTCTCCAAACATCTTACTGCAACAATCGTTTCTTTCAGAAAATTTCCTTTAACAGATTGCTGCTGCTCCTTCACCTCAATCATTCAAAATGACGAAGAATGTTCAACCGAGTTTTATCACAAATGCTGTTCACGTCGATTTTAACTCCATATATACTTCATCTGATGAGGAAACAAAGGATTTAATTCAAAAGCTGGATACCTCAGGGCTATTAGTGATCCTAAGCCAGGCTCCCTCATTTTACCAGGATGAACTACAAGAATTCTTTGCCACAGCAACTGTTGTGGATGACACCGTTGTGGCATCCATCTCTGGGCAGTCAGTCACCATCACTCAACCAGAATTTGCCACTCATCTGTGCCTACCCTCCACTGGACTCACTGACTTTTCGACTATTCCGGCAGACCTAAGAGAAGAGATGCGGCTCACAGTGTCGGACTCTGACCATCGCATTCAACGACCTCCTTTCAGGAAGGTATTAATGAAGAGCCACTATCGACAACTGGCAGACATCATCTCAAAGGGGATCCTCTGTAAAGCTGGATCATTTGATATGATCACCCCTGAGAAATTCGATGTCATGACTGCCATATGCAAAAGATTAGAGATAAACTGGTCAGTGGTGTTATTTCAAATACTGACTAGTCTCGTCGTATCTGGCAAGGGTCAATCCGGTTTTGCTCTCCCCTCTAAGCAGTCTATTTGAGAGCAAACACATCAAGACAGGGGCTCTCTCTCATCTTCATCCAGGGAGACTCGTCACTCACAAGTACCTTCAGCTTCATCGCCAACGAAGTGGCAGAGAAGGTGGAGCAACAAAGCGCCGGTTGACTCAAGTCATTAGTGACTCGGAACAGACTGTCTCTGAATCCACTGAGTCTCCTCCTCCTCCTCCTCCTCCTCCTCCTAAGAAGCCAAGGACCAGAAAAATTGCTTCTCTAGATGCTCGTCAGAGAGACACTGCCGCCTCCGACACTATCTCCTCTGCCGGACCTACAGGTTTATTTCTGACAGAGAACCCAGCCCTGTCATCCTTCGACTGGGGAACCCACTGCTGCATTAGCCATGGTGTCTGCTCCATTAATAGACACCCCTTCAGCTCATGTGAGCTCTCAGCAGGCCCCAGGCTCTATCAGCTTCAGGACACCCAAGTCTACTTGTCCTTACTGTCATCCAAGGCCACTCCAGCTGACAAAGGAAAATCTCTTATTGCCCCAATGTCCACTCCTGTTGCATTCGAGATTCAAATGGTCATGGATGCAGTTAAAGCCCAATTGGAACCCCAACTGGAGATTTTTGATCGTTGGGTAAAGGCTCGAGTACAGGTTCGCTTTGATGATATCGATCCTATTCTGGCTCAGGCAAAGCAAGATGAAAACAAAATCCTGACCTATCTTCAAATCCCGAACCTGAGAAAAGTTTGAAGCTGCGTGATGTCTTTAGTATTATGAACTATGTGGGCGGACTCCAAGCTCTTGTTACATCCCGCATTCAAGTGTTTGATGGACATTCAAGAACAGCGAATCATGATCGAGCAGTTCTAAACGCTCTAGGCCTCAAGCTGGAAATGGCTGAGCTTGCTCTTCATGATCTTCGCATATCCACTGGGATTCATTCATGCTCCTCTTCTGAAATTGTTGCAAGCCCTGATCAGCCAGATCTACAAATGGCTATTGCAAATTTAGAGGTTGTCCCTCCTACTGTGGAGCTTACTTCTACTGTTTTGGAGACCTCTCCTACTGGAGCAGACGCCACACCAACTACTTTGGAGGCAGCATCCTCTGCTCCCAGCTCTCCACATGATCAACAGCCCCACCAAATGATTGTTGATCACACCAATGTCGATTCAGTTATTCAGAATGTGGTTCAGCTGGTCACCATCTCCTCTGCAAATAATGAACCAAGTGAATCCTCTCATTCCAATGATCATACTCAAGCGTCTGCTGCTGGGATTGATCAAGACAATGCTGAACTGGATGCTCCGCACGTGGAAGAAACTGGAACTGTGGATGTAGCTATCTCCGCCTCAACTGCGGCCCCTCATATTGACGCTACTACTTTACCATCCACTGCAGTCGTCATTGCTCATCCCAATGCGCTTGCCCCTGCTGCTGATATCCCATGCTTGCCGGCGATCCGTCCATGGATCAGGAACTATCCGAGGGTTTCTTTGTCTTCACAAACCCTCTGGACGAGCCACCCAAACATCGCTGCCCAGCTAGCTCATCTCTCCACCGCTATTACAGCACTGACCAATGATGTTCATAAGCTTAAGCAGGAAGAGAGGGCTGCAACTCTTATTTAGGAACTCTTCAGCAGCAAACGGACTCTAAATTCCAGCAAGTCTACGCTGACCTAAGTAGTTTAACTACTACTGTCACTAGACTTCAAACCTTTGCTGAGAATGCGGTTGCAGAAGCAGTCTCTCATATTGGCCAGGCGCGTCTTCAGATCAATCAGAACAATGAATCTCTTCATACTGCCACCTCAATGGCTCTTGGAGAAAAGATTGACGACGCCAAAAAGATTTTGACTGATCAATTGGCCACCATGCAAGCAGCGTTTGCATCTCAAATTCAAGATATCTGCAACAGTCTGCCTGCTGCTCCTAAAATTATCCGCAGGCTGCCTGAACCCAGTCGAACTGCTCCCTCTTCTCAGAGAGCTTCAAGTTCAGCTGCTCATTCATCCCCTGCAACTGGAGCACTCCCTCAGTCCAGACCCACTGCTCAACAAAGATCTCGAAGTCCGCGCCAACCGCCTACCGAAAAACGCGACTATTCCAAACATTGGTTAGGGCGCAAATAGTATCATTTTCTGACTCTCTCTTACTTACTCCTATTTACTTCTGTGTTAAATTGACTGTCTCTCTGTATTCACTATTTAACATAAATGCATTCACATTTATTGCTACCTTGTTTTTCCTATAAATAGAGGTTCTTGTTTGATCACATAACACACATTCACTCATCATGCTTACTTTTAAGTTATTCTCATTCCCTGGTTTTCTGTTAGATCCTTTCCGCTTCATGGGTTTATTACTTATCTAAATCAAACCCTCATGGGTTGATTACTTATCTAACCCAGCTCTGATAAGCTTCAGCGCTTTGATCCTGTTCTGGTGCTCCTCATCAGTCAGGAACTACTAACAGCAGATGCCTGGGTGCTGATGACAAAAAGGGGAAGACAGAGATAGAGTATTCTCGACAGAGATAGAATTTTTATTAGGCGATTCCAAAAACTAAAGGAGCTGCCTGATGAATATTCATATGACTCTTCCTCTTCCCGACCTTCTCTCTGAAACAAGGTGGATCGAGCTCTCCTCTCCGCAACTAGGTGGATCGAAGCCTTCGGTCTACTTTGTTTATTTAAAGAGAAATGTGTCATGTAAAACTAGACTTGTCTTAGATTCTATTCAAAGTGTAAGAATTCATCTTATATAAAGATGAATTCTCTCAATTGTCCAGTTTGATTACAACTTGTAATCTGCTTATATTTAATGAAAATTTCTTTTTCATGATGTCTTCAAGTATTTTCAGGACTCTTATCTTATTTACTCTAGTAGGAAATCGATTACTGCTTAGTTTTGTCATCACCAAAAAAGGGGGAAATTGTTGGGGAAAACGATTTCTAAGTTTTGGTGATTACCAACACCTACTGGATGTTAAAGATCAACCGGATGCTAAAGACCTACGGTGAATACACCTACGGATATTAAAGTCTCACGGGTAAAGACATCAACTGGATAGACACCAACCGGACAAGCCATCAACTGGAAGTCATCAACCGGATGAATGCATCAACCGGATGAAGACATCAACTGGATAGATACCAACCGGACAAGCTATCAAGATAAAGACACTAACCGGATGAAGTCATCAACCTGGTAGAAGTCATCAACCGGATGAAGACATCAACTGGATAAAGTATCAATGATAAGACACTACCGATAGAGTCATCAACCGGATGAAGACATCAACTGGATAAAGTTATCAACTGATAAAGCACTAACGGATGAAGTCATCAACTGGTATGAAGACATCAACCGGATGATGAAGACATCAACTGGATAAAGTTATCAACTGGTAAAGACATCAACCGGATGAAGACATCAACCGGGTGAAGACATAAACTGGATAACTATCAACTGCAAAGTCTCTCACTGAACAAGGACATCAACTGGTCTTAAGAGGATGAACGACCAGTTGAACAAAGAAACCAGCAGAAGTCTAAGCAACAAGACAAAGTAAGTACAAACATTCTCTGACAAAGGTACAACAGAGCGGCGCACCCTGCTATATCTCCGCCCATTACCGTCAGAGTGAAAAGAGCCGTTGTTTTCCAAAATAGGAAAGAAGACAACAGGTATTTGGAAAGCTAATCCATTCCATATACAAAAAGGCTACCGTTGGACAACAACCATAAATACGTCCAAGCAGAGAATGAAGAAGTGCTGAGCAACTTTCAAACTAAGAGAAATCTTCAAAGCAAGAAAGCTATACGACTGATATTTCAAACGTTCAGCAAAGAGCAGACAAACCGCAAAAACTGAATCTGTGACAGATTATTTTCAATTGAAGTCTGCTGCTTAGAAACTCTCAAAGCTAGAAAGTTTTATTCTGTAGAGAGTGTTGTTAAAATCTTGTATCCAAAAGATAAGAAGAGTGTGATTGCTAGGAGTTTAGGCCAAGTGTGTTAGTGCCTAAGGAGGTTGTATACTGTAAAGTGTAAACCAAGTCTTCTAGTGAATCCTTCCTGCAAAGGAAGAAGGGGAGACGTAGAAGCGTGTGCTTCGAACTTCCAGAAACCAACTCTCGTATATTCGTTTAGTGCTTTATTACTTCAGTTTTTTTCTCACAAGTTTGG